>CM075766.1:39590318-40824901 GCA_037974665.1 Ehretia macrophylla
AAACCTCGCATCATTTGGAGTTCGGGTTCAAGAGTTATAGCCAAAACCGTGAGACTACGCAAAACTGTCCAGATTTGCACACATTTCAATACTTGTCGTTTTTTAGGATATTAGGGTCAGATTTAGCCTTAGTCTATTTCTGACAAAAATGTCCAGAACTGAAAAAACTAGCATCTCACGAAATTTAATGCATTTTTGATATCATTTACTAAGTCAAAATTGGTTCGTTCTACAAGGACAGTGAATCTGCCAAAACCTACTTCATTTTCCCCGATTTTCCAGATTTGGACACCTTTCAATGTTTTTCCATTTTGGGGACCTTAGAGTCGACATTAGCTTTGTCCTATTTCTACAAAAAATGCTCAAAACTGGAAAAAATAGTCACCTACACATTTTCACGCATTTTCAACATCATTTACCTGGTCAAAATCACTTCGTTCCAACAGAACAGAAAGCTGCCAAATATGCGATTTCACCTATCTTCACATTCTAGCCAAATATCTTGCCATGCATGCTTACAAAAGTTCATGTAGACACATATATCACAAGTACAGAGGTAAAAATAGACATTTAAAGGCATGCATATGGTTTGTGAAAGCTTTTCAAGAAGTTTTAGCCCTCACCTTAGCAAGACAACAAGAAGATGCACAAGACTCTTGATGATGCACAAGGTCGACTCTTCTCCTTGCTTAGCCGAGAGACAACTTGAGATTTCTCTAATTCCTAGCTTAGTAACCATGTTCTTAGTATGTGCAAGTGGCTAGAACAAGAAGAAAATGAAATGGAAGCTAACAAACTTACCTAAGCCGAAATGAATGTGCTATGAGCTTGCATGTGCGACTTTTGCATTCTAGCTTGCTTGGTCGAGCTTCCTAGTAGCTTGCATGTCTTGAAGAACCTTTGGATGAAGAACTTAAGCTATGGAGTCTATAATTTCAGCTAGGGCCGAGAGAGAGAGAGAAGAAATGAGAGAAAGAATGAGAGAAAGAGAGAAATAATGAAAGAAAAATGAAAGGCTTGAAGAAATTGATGCATATGTCGGCCTAGGGCTTGCAAAATTCAGAATTGTGTCTTCAAGGAGCATAATTTTGAATCACCTAGCATGGGCACTTGCATATGTCAAGATTGGTGGAGCTTTGGGTAGAGTTTTGAGTCATTTTTTAAGGCTTTGTGTCATAACTTGTCATAGAATGTTTAGATTTAATTTTGAATCATGCAAGGCAAGCACAAATGCAAGAAAGTAGTCGACCAAGGCATTGCAAAATTCTGAATTTTTGTCTTGGTTGAGCATTATTTAATTGAGTGCTTGGAATATGCACAAGAATAAGGAATAAAGAAAAAGAATATCTAGCTTTTTATGAGATTTCGTCTTCTAGTGAATTGACTTAGCATTTTAACATTAGTTAGTGGAATTTGTAGGATTAATTAATGATCTAGTGCTTCGTGTAAGATACTTTCTTGATTAGTGTGCGGGTACACTTTTCTAGGTTTAAGGCACGCACTACGAGGTAAGGCACGAACTATGAGACGAATCCACGTTTCTCAAGTAAATGCATGCAACCCTAAATGTATGCATGTAATTCAATGCAAGGCACACAAAACGAAACACAACTCTTAAACCTAGGTCAAGGCACGCAAATCTAGGTTAGGGAACACGAAATGAGGTATCACATGCAAATCGAAGTCAGGGCACGTAAGTCAAGGATTAAGACATGTATGATGAGGCATGCACAAAAACTAAGACAGGGCATGTAATCCAAGGTCGGTCATACAATTCTGGGTCTAAGGCACACAAATCGAGGTAAGACACGTTATTCAGGGTCGGGCCTCACAATAGCCGAGCAAGCTTGTAGCCCCCGTCGTAGAGCTCTCGGAGAGCTTTCCAACAGTATACTATGTACCGCGTAACTCCTTACGGATCAAAAGTTATGGTCACCGGAGTGACGGAGATCTGGTCCCAAGCCACTCGCCCTCGGTTTATGGACCCAGCCTCTACGTGAGGTGAAGTTTTCGTGCCCAAGGTGCCATGTTATTCGTTAATAGAAATGTGATGGATTAGGTTGTCCTCCTTTTCGAGGCTCACGACATACGATCCGAGACGAAAAAACACTGTAAAAGAAGAAAATAATTCTAAAATTGATGAAAATGTTCGATTTTGGGCTCCGAAAGTGGGCGCAGTTGAGCAGGCTTACTACCCCCGTCGTAGAGCTCTCGGAGAGCTTTCCAACGGTATGCTGTGCGTCGAGTAACTCCTTACGGATCAAAAGTTATGGACACTGGAGAGACGGTAACCTGGTCCCAAGCCCCACGCCCTCGGTTTGCGAGCCCTGCCTCTACGTGAGGCGAGGTTGTCTTGCCTAAGGTGCCATGTTATTCGGTATTAGAAATGTGATGGATTAGGCTGTCGTCCTTTCCGCGGCTCACGATGTACGATCTGCGACCCAAAAACAGCGCAAAATAAGAAAAGTGTCCCGAATTGATGAAAACGTTCGATTTTGGGCTCCGAATATTTTTGCAGTAAATCAGGCTTGCTACCCCTATTGTAGAGCTCTCGGAGAGCTTTCCAACGGTATGCTGTGCGCCGCATAACTCCTTACAAATCAAAAGTTATGGGCACCGGAGCGACGGAGACTTAGTCCCAAGCCCCACGCCCTCGGTTTACGGGCCCAGCCTCTACATGAGGTGAAGTTGTCTTGCCCATGGTGCTGTAGGATTCGGTAATAGAAATGTGGTGGATTAGGTTGTCGTCCTTTTCATGGCTCACGACGTACTATCCGAGATGAAAAAATAGCGCAAAAGAAGAAAATTATCCCGAAACTGATAAAAACGTTTGATTTTGGACTCCAAAAATGGGCGCAGCCGAGTAGGTTTGCTTCCCACATCATAGAGCTCTCGGAGAGCTTTCCAACGGTATGCTGTGCGCTACGTAACTCCTTACGGATCAAAAGTGATAGGTACCAGAGCGACGGAGACCTGGTCCCAAGCCCCACGCCCTCGGTTTGCGGGCCCAGCCTCTACGTGAGGCGAAGTTGTCTTGCCCAAGGTGCCGTGTTATTCGACAATAGAAATGTGATGGATTAGGTTGTCATCCATTTCGCGGCTCACGACGTACAATCCGGGATAAAAAAATAGCGCAAAAGAAGAAAAGTTTCCCGAAATTAATGAAAACGTTCAATTTTCAGCTCTGAAAATTTTTGCTGCCTAGCAGGCTTGCTGCCCCCGTTGTAGAGCTCTCGGAAAGCTTTCCAACGGTATGCTGTGCGCCGCGTAACTCCTTACGGATCAAAAGTTATGGGCACCGGAGCGACGGAGACTTGGTCCCAAGCCGCACGCCCTTGGTTTGCGGGCCCAACCTCTATGTGTGGCGAAGTTGTCTTGCCCAAAGTGACGTGGGATTCGGTAATAGAAATGTGGTGGATTAGGTTGTCATCCTTTTCGCGGCTGACGACCTACAATCCGGGACGGAAAAACAGCGCAAAAGAAGAAAATTGTCCTGAAACTGATGAAAATGTTCGATTTTGGGCTCCGAAAACAGGCGCAGCCCCGTATGCTTGCTGCCCTAGTTTTAGAGCTCTCGGAGAACTTTTCAACGGTATGCTGTGCGCCGCGTAACTCCTTACGGGTCAAAAGTTATGGTCACCAGAGCGACGGAGACTTAGTACTACGCCCTCGGTTTGTGGGCCAAGCCTCTACGTGAGGCGAAGTTCTCTTGCCCAAGGTTCCATGGGATTCGGTAATAGAAATGTGGTAGATTAGGTTGTCGTCCTTTACGCGGCTCACGACGTACGATACGGGACGGAAAAATAGCGCAAAAGAAGAAAATTGTCCCAAAATTGATGAAAGCGTTCGATTTTGGGCTCCAGAAACTGGCGCAGCAGGGCAGGCTTACTGCCCACGTCGTAGAGCTCTCGGAGAGCTTTCCAACGGTATGTTGTGCGCCGCGTAACTCCTTACGGATCGAAAGTTATGGGCAACGGAGCGATGAAGACCTGGTCCCAAGCCCCACGCCCTCGATTTGCCGGCCCAGCCTCTATGTGAGGCAAAGTTGTCTTGCCCAATGTGCCTTGTTATTCGGTAATAGAAATGTGATGGATTAGGTTGTCGTCCTTTTCGAGGCTCACGACATACGATATGGGACGGAAAAATAGCACAAAAGAAGAAAATTGTTCCGAAACTGATGAAAATGTTAAATTTTGGGCTCCGAAAATGGGCGCAACCGAGTAGGATTGTAGCCCCCATCGTAGAGCTCTCAGAGAGCTTTCCAACGGTATGCTTTGCGCCGTGTAACTCCTTACGGATCAAAAGTTATGGGACCAGTGCGACGGAGACCTGGTCCCAAGCCACCCGCCCTCGGTTTGTGGGCCCAGCCTCTACGTGAGGTGAAGTTGTCTTGCCCAATGTGCCATATTATTCGGTAATAGAAATGTGATGGATTAGGTTGTCGTCCTTTTCGAGGCTCATGACGTACGATCCGAGACGAAAAAACAGCGCAAAAGAAGAAAATTGTCCTGAAACTGATGAAAACGTTCGATTTTGGACTCTGAAAATGGGCGCAGCCAAGCAGGCTTGCTGCCCATGTCGTAGAGCTCTCGGAGAACTTTCCAACGGTATGCTGTGCGCCACGTAACGCCTTACGGATCAAAAGTTATGGGCACCGGAGCGACGGAGACTTGGTCCCAAGCCCCACGCCCTCGGTTTGCAGGCCCAGCCTCTACGTGAGGCAAAGTTGTCTTTCCCAAGGTGCCGTGTTATTCGGAAATAGAAATGTGATGGATTAGGTTGTCGTCCTTTTTGTGGCTTACGACGTACAATTCGGGACGCAAAAATAGCGCGAAAGAAGAAAAGTGTCCCGAAATTGATGCAAACATTCGATTTTGGGCTCTGAAAATTTTCTCTGCTCAGCAGGCTTGCTGCCCCCGTCGTAGAGCTCTCGGAAAGCTTTCCAATGGTATGCTGTGCACCGCGTAACTCCTTACAGATCAAAAGTTATAGGCACCGAAGCGACGGAGACTTGGTCCCAAGCCCCACGCCCTCAGTTTGCGGGTCCAGCCTCTATGTGTGGCGAAGTTGTCTTGCCCAAGGTGACGTGGGAATCGGTAATAGAAATGTGGTAGATTAGGTTGTTGTCCTTTTCGCAGCTCACGACCTACGATCTGGGACCCAAAAACAGCGCAAAAAAAGAAAATTATCCCAAAACTGATGAAAACGTTCGATTTTGGGCTCCAAAAATGGGCACAGCCTTGCAGGCTTGCTTCCCCCATCGTAGAGCTCTCGGAGAGCTTTCCAACGGTATGCTGTGCGCCGCGTAACTCCTTACGGATCAAAAGTTCTGGTCACCGGAGCGACGGAGACTTGGTCCCACGCCCTCGGTTTACGGGCCAAGCCTCTACGTGAGGCAAAGTTGTCTTGCCCAAGGTGCCGCGGGATTCGGTAATAGAAATGTGGTGGATTAGGTTGTTGTCCTTTACCCGGCTCACAACGTACGATACGGGACCGAAAAACAGCGCAAAAGAAAAAAATCATCCCGAAACTGATGAAAATGTTTCGATTTTGGGCTCTGAAAACTAGCGCAACTGACAAAGCTTGCTGCCCACGTCGTAGAGCTCTCGGAGAGCTTTCCAATGGTATGTTGTGCGCCGCGTAACTCCTTACGGATCGAAAGTTATGGGCACCGGAGCGACGAAGACCTGGTCTCAAGCCCCACGCCCTGGATTTGCGGGCCCAGCCTCTATGTGAGGCGAAGTTGTCTTGCCCAATGTGCCTTGTTATTCGGTAATAGAAATGTGATGGATTAGGTTGTCGTCCTTTTCAAGGCTCACGACATACGTTATGGGACAGAAAAATAGCACAAAAGAAGAAAATTGTTCCAAAACTAATGAAAACGTTAAATTTTGGGCTCCAAAAATGGGCGCAACTGAGCAGGATTGTAGCCCCCGTCGTAGAGCTCTCAGAGAGCTTTCCAACGGTATGCAGTGCGCCTCATAACTCCTTATGGATCAAAAGTTATGGGACCGGTGCGACAGAGACCTGGTCCTAAGCCACCTGCCCTCGGTTTTTGGGCCCAGCCACTACGTGAGGTGAAGTTGTCTTGCCCAATGTGCCATGTTATTCTATAATAGAAATGTGATAGATTAGGTTGTCGTCCTTTTCGAGGCTCACGACGTACGATCCGGGACGAAAAAACAGCACAAAAGAAGAAAATTGTCCTGAAACTGATGAAAACGTTCGATTTTGGACTCCGAAAACGGGCGCAGCCGAGCAGGCTTGCTGCCCATGTTGTAGAGCTCTCGGAGAACTTTCCAACGGTATGCTGTGCGCCACGTAACGCCTTACGAATCAAAAGTGATGGGCACTGGAGCGACGAAGACTTGGTCCCAAGCCCCACGCCCTCGGTTTGCGGGCCCAGCCTCTATGTGAGAAAAAGTTGTCTTTCCCAAGGTGCCATGTTATTCGGTAATAGAAATGTGATGGATTAGGTTGTCGTCCTTTTCGCAGCTTACGACGTACAATCCGGGATGGAAAAATAGCGCAAAAGAAGAAAAGTGTCCCGAAATTGATGAAAACGTTCGATTTTGGGCTCTGAAAATTTTCGCTACTTAGCAGGCTTGCTGCCCCATCGTAGAGCTCTCGGAAAGCTTTCCAACAGTATGCTGTGCACCGCGTAACTCCTTACGGATCAAAAGTTATGGGCACCGGAGTGACGGAGACTTGGTCCCATGCCCCACGCCCTCAGTTTGCAGGCCCAGCCTCTATGTGTGGCGAAGTTGTCTTGCCTAAGGTGACGTGGGAATCGGTAATAGAAATGTGGTAGATTATGTTGTTGTCATTTTCGCAGCTCAAGACCTACGATCCGGGACGAAAAAACAGCGCAAAAGAAGAAAATTATCCCAAAACTGATGAAAACGTTCGATTTTGGGCTCCAAAAATGGGCGCAGCCTAGTAGGCTTGCTTCCCCCATCGTAGAGCTCTCGGAGAGCTTTCCAACGGTATGCTGTGCGCCGCGTAACTCCTTACAGATCAAAAGTTCTGGTCACCGGAGCGACGGAGACTTGGTCCCACGCCCTTGGTTTACGGGCCAAGCCTCTACGTGAGGCAAAGTTGTCTTGCCCAAGGTGCTGTGGGATTCGGTAATAGAAATGTGGTGGATTAGGTTGTTGTCCTTTACGCAGCTCACGACGTACGATATGGGACGGAAAAACAGCGCAAAAGAAAAAAAATCATCCCGAAACTGATGAAAATGTTTCAATTTTGGGCTCTAAAAACTGGCGCAGCTGAGCAGGCTTGCTGTCCACGTCGTAGAGCTCTCGGAGAGCTTTCCAATGGTATGTTGTGCGCCGCGTAACTCCTTACGGATCAAAAGTTATAGGCACCGGAGCGACGGAGACCTGGTCCTAAGCCCTACGCCCTCGGTTTGCGGGCCCAGCCTCTACGTGAGGCGAAGTTGTCTTGCCCAAGGTGCCTTGTTATTCGGTAATAGAAATGTGATGGATTAGGTTGTTGTCCTTTTCGAGGCTCACGACATACGATATGGGACTAAAAAATAGCACAAAAGAAGAAAATTGTTCCGAAACTAATGAAAATGTTAGATTTTGGGGTCCGAAAATGGGTGCAGCCAAGCAGGCTTGTATCCCCTGTCGTAGAGCTCTGAGAGAGCTTTCCAACGGTATGCTGTGCGCCGCATAACTCCTTACGGATCAAAAGTTATGGGCACCAGAGCGACGGAGACCTGGTTCCATGCCACACACCCTCGGTTTGCGGGCCCAGCCTCTACGTGAGGCGAAGTTGTCTTGCCCAAGGTGCCATGTTATTCAGTAATAGAAATGTGATGGATTAGGTTGTCATCCTTTACGAGGCTCACGACGTACAATCCGGGACGGAAAAATATTGCACAAGAAGAAAATTGTTCCGAAACTGATGAAAACGTTCGATTTTGGGCTCCGAAAATGGGCGCAGCTGTCACGCCCCAACCCAGCCTATAAAGGTTAGACTAGGGTGTGATCAAAACATTCAAGTCATGTCTCGTACTTAGTTGTTCATGAAAGTTTAACGCTTAACGTTTAGCCTAGACTTCATAATTTTTTCGGAAAACTGGCAGCATAACGGCTGTAATTGGGCTCTTTAGTTTGACCTAGATCTCTAAACACCTCAAATTTCATTTCCTACTAAGATTACTATTTACCATCAATTGAGACGCCTACTAGTTATCTCGATGTCTCGTTTGATTAATAATCTATCATGATACTATGTCTCGTTTGTTTGTGAATCCTCATTACAAAAGTACATGTTGATCTTAGCTTAACAATGGTACTTGCTTAAGATTGGATAGGTTCATTTTGCTTAGTCTTTACCTGATACTTCATAATCCTATGATAGATACTAACCAGTAATGATAGCAAAATGACCATAGTAGTGTCTGTCTAGTTATTATCAGTACAAGCCAAAATTAGACCCCAAATTACAACGGGGGTCTTTTACATTACAAACATCAAGCAACATGAAAAGAAATAGTCTTCAAGCAGCATAGTGTTCACAATGGCCATAATCAAACAAAGCACATAGGATAGACAATCATTCCAATGAATCATCGATAGGCATGTCGTCCTCGGGTACCTGTTCTTGATCTTCTTCACCTGAGATGATAAAAGAGGATGAGTCCTTATGAACTCAGCGAGGGGGAACGAGAAATAGGTTTTGAAACTCATTTTCCGGTTCAACTTATGAAAACCCTTTTTGCAAGCATGAATATATCACAAGTACATAACATGATATAAAACTAAAGGAACACAATTACCTGTCTTTCCTCCCCGAGGCCCTCTAGGAACCAAGCGAGAGTACTTATACATATAGTGAAAAGAATACGGTAAGCTTTTGCTCTCAGTTCATGTCAGTATCAGTTGTTGCAGCCGAATTCAAATCATCCCCTTATCATGCCAAATGGGTGTACTCCGGATGTACCCCGAAATCCTACGACCCAACTTTCTGAGGAAGTCTAGCCCCCAAGTGAGAGAGGGAATTGGACAATGGTAGTCACGTTACACCGGCAAGCCCGATGCTGCCCGATGTGCGTGAACGCTACCATGCCAGAATGAAAGGTTGCTACCTTGTATGCAATGCACATTTATGACATTTAATATATCACATTAGGAAGACAACAAAGTAGGTTGCCTCCGAGCAGTTATAAGATTGCACATTGACAAGTAAATAAGCGAGGCACGATAAGACAAGTAATTTCACTTGAAAGGCACATGGAGTTATATGAACATTAAACGGGCAGCCATGTAACGCACGTAAATCAAGTCATATAACTCATTTCAAAATTCACGTAATCAAATAATAAGATTATTCATCGTGCTACGGCATCTACGTGGGACCGGGTGCAAAAAAAGCCTACTTATCAACATGAAATCATATTTAGGGCTACAAGGCAACTACGGGAAGCCTACTAAACACATAATCCAACACAACATCCAAAGGATCAACACTTAGCAAATTCACCTAGTTACTAGGGTTCCAATTCGTGCTTACCCGTGCGATTAAGCCGCAAGTCATCTCGAAATCAAACTCAAGCCACGCGTTGATTAGTTCATACACCCTCAAGTATTCAAAACAGTCCACACAACATCTCAATGCCACAATCCCAAACATTTAATACAACGAGAGAAGCTACAATAATTTTTCTAAGCATATCACTAAGTGAAACCCTCACTACAATGGACTGTTTTCTCACAATCATTAAGACAAGCAAACAATCTCCAACTCTAGTGAATAAGATGTCAAATTAAAGCTTAGGAATTGAATGAAATTCAGAAACAAACCTCGCATCATTTGGAGTTCGGTTTCAATAGTTATAGCCAAAACAGTGAGACTACACAAAACTGTCCAGATTTGCACACATTTCAATACTTGTCATTTTTTAGGGCCTTAGGCTCAGATTTAGCCTTAGTCCATTTCTGACAAAAATGTCCAGAACTGAAAAATATATTAGCACACCAAATCGTATACATTTTGGATGTCATTTACTAAGTCAAAACTGGTTCGTTCTACAAGGTCAGTGAATCTGCCAAAACCTGCTTCATTTTTCCAGACTTTCTAGATTTGGACACATTTTAATAATTTTCCATTTTGAGGACCTTAGAGTCACAATTAGCTTTGGCCTATTTCTGTGAAAACTGTTCAGAACTGGTAAAAATAGTTACCTACCAATTTCCACGCATTTTCAACATCATTTACCTAGCCAAAATCACATCGCACCAACAAGGCAG
This sequence comes from Ehretia macrophylla, assembly GCA_037974665.1. Classification (NCBI taxonomy): domain Eukaryota; kingdom Viridiplantae; phylum Streptophyta; class Magnoliopsida; order Boraginales; family Ehretiaceae; genus Ehretia; species Ehretia macrophylla. Next base: position 39,600,581 of record CM075766.1, read on the forward strand.
AAAACTGTCCCATACACGATTTCATCCAACATCACATTTTAGCAAAATATCTTGCCATGCATGTTTATAAAAGCTCATGAACACACATATATCTCAAGTACAGAAGTAAAGATAGACATTTAAGGGCATGCATGTGGATTTTTGAAAGATTTTCAAGAAGTTTTAGCCCTCACCTTAGCAAAACAACAAGAAGATGCACAAGACTCTTGGTGAAGCACAAAGTTGACCTTTTTCCTTGCTTAGTCGAGACACCACTTAGTTTTTCTCAAATTTCCTAGCTTAGTAACCAAGTTCTTAGTAGGTGCATGTGGTTAGAACAAGAAGAAAAGAAATGGAAGCTAGCAAACTCACCTAAGCCGAAATGGAGATTCAAAGAGCTTGCATGTATGTTTCTTGCAACCTAACTTGCTTAGTCGAGCTCCCTAGCTTCTTGCATGCCTTGATGAACCATGGAGTGATGAAGATAAGCTAAGGAGTGTAGAAACTCAGCCAAGGCCGAGAGAGAGAGAAGGATGAGAGGGAGAGAAAAGAATGAGAGGAAATGAGAGAAATGAAAGAAAAATAAAAGTTTTTGCAAGGTTTGAAGCATGTGTCGGCCTTGAGCTTTGCAATTTCAGATTTTTGTGTCTTCAAGGAGTATAATTTGAAGTGTTTAGCATGGGCAAGGAGCTTATGTCCAGATTGGTGGAGCTTGGTAGAGTTTTTGAGCTATTTTTTATTGCTTTGTGTCATTAGTTGTCATAGAATTGTCTAGGTTCAATTTAAATTATGCAAAGCAAGCACAAAGCACACAAGGTGGTCGGCCAAAGAGGTGTAAATCGGAATTTTTTTGTCTTGTTCAACGCTTATTTTATTGTGTGTTTGGGATATGCAAAGAATAAAGAATAAAGAACAAAGAATGTCTAGCTTTTGGTGCAATTTCGTCTTCTAGTGCATTGACTTAGCAATTTAATATTAGTTAGTGGGATTTGTAGGATTAATTATTGATCTAGTGCTTCGTGTAAGATACTTTCTTGATTAGCGTGATGGCACGCTTTCCTAGGTCTAGGGCACGCACTACGAGGTAGGGCACGAACTACGAGACGAATGCACGTTTTCCAAGTAAATGCACGCAACCCTAAATGACTGCATGTAATTCAATGCAAGGCACATAAAACGAAACATGATTCTTAAATCTAGGTTAAAGCAAGCAAATCTAGGCTAGGGCACACGAAACGAGGTATCGCACGCAAATCGAGGTCGGGCCTCACATCCTCCCCTCCTTAAAAGATTTTCATCCCGAAATTCAATATTACCTTTGAAATAAAGCTGGATACTGTTGCTCTATCTGGTCTCACCTTTCCCACGTTGCTTCTTCAACTCCATGATGATCCCACAACACTTTCACCATCGGTATAGATTTGTTGCGCAACTCCCGATCTTGCTGGTCTAAGATCCGAATGGGATTCTCTTCATAAGACAAGTTCTCCCGAAGCTGCAACGATTCTGGCTCCAAGATATGCGATGGATTAGGGTGATACTTCCGCAGCATCGAAACATGAAAGACGTCGTGAATATTGGAGAGGTTTTGGGGTAGTGCCAGGCGATACGCCAATTTGCCAACCTTCTCAATTATCTCAAATGGCCCTACAAATCTTGGGCTCAACTTTCCACCCTTGCCGTGTTTAATCAGTCCCCTCCGGTGTGATATCTTCAAGAACACCTTGTCGCCAACCTCAAACTCTAGGCTCCGTCTCCGTCTTTGCCTCATATTCAACTCTTTTTTTGAGAACAAATATTTCAAGCTCTTGTGATCAGTAAACACCTCGAACTTGTTACCCCACAGATAGTGTCTCCATTTCTTGAGCGCAAACACAATAGCTGCTAACTCCAAATCATGTGTCGGGTAGTTCAATTCATACGGCTTCGATTTCTTAGAAGCATACACAATCACTCTACTATTTTGCATCAGCACACAACCTAATCCTTCTTTCGAAGCATCGCTATAAATTACAAAACCTTGACTCCCTTCAGGCAATGTAAGAACACGTGCGGTAGTCAATCTTTTCTTCAACTCTTGGAAGATGTTCTCACACTTGTCATCTTACACGAACTTTGTTTTCTTTTGAGTGAGCTTTGTAAGCGGTCCTGCAATCTTAGAGAAATCATTCACGAACCTCCAATAATAGCCGGCTAGACCAAGAAAACTCTGAATCTCCATAACTTTTTCTGGCTTCTTCCAAGACATCACTGCTTCTATCTTTGCTGGATCCACTGCTATTCCCTCTTGGGATATGATATACCCCAAAAATGCAATCTGCTGCAACCAAAATTCGTACTTGCTAAACTTTGCATACAATTGATGCTCTCGAAGTTTCTGCAATACCAATCGCAGATGTTGTTCATGCACAGCCTCGGATTTCGAGTATACCAAAATATCATCAATGAAGATCACCACAAATTGGTCCAAGTAGGGTTAAAACACCTTGTGCATCAAGTCCATAAAAGCTGCAGGGGCATTAGTTAGTCCAAATGGCATCACCACATATTCATAATGCCCATATCTTGTCCTGAAAGCCGATTTAGACACATCATCTTTTTTGATCCGAAACTGATAGTACCCTTGCCTCAAGTCGAGTTTTGAATACACTTTGGCTCCTTGAAGTTGATCAAACAACTCGTCGATCAGTGGAAGTGGGTATTTATTCTTGACAGTCACTTGGTTTAATCCTCGGTAATCGATGCATAGCCTCAGCGTTCCGTCTTTCTTCTTTACAAATAGAACTGGTGCACCCCACGGAGAAGAACTTGGTTGAACAAACCCCTTCTTCAAAAATCTTTGCAATTGGTCCTTCAATTCTTGTAGCTCGGCTGGTGTCATACGATAGGGAGCTTTAGATATCGGCTGGGTGCCAGGCAGTAACTCTATAATGAACTCGATCTCCCGATTTGGGGGTAAACCGGGCAATTCTTCTGGAAACACATCCGCATAGTCTTTGATCACTGGCATCTCCTCCAACTTAGCTTTGTCTGACGGCTTGTTGATGAGGTAAGCTAAGTATCCACTACACCTTTTTCTCAAGGACTTCACTACTTTCGTAGATGAAATGATGGAACTCCCGGTGAAATCTCTTCGACCCATGACTTTCAATATTGGTCGACCAGGTACCTGGAATGTTACAATCTTCGTCCGGCAATCTAGTTGGGCATGATGCTTTGCCAACCAGTCCATCCCTAAGATGACCTCATAGTCTCAAAAAGGTAATACGATAAGATTGGATGAGAATTCCCTATCCTTAATTTGGATTTTACATGCTTTACAAGCTGAGCTAGTAACAAGTTTAGAACCCATCAGAGTACCAACTTCTACTTCGTAAGGCAAACATACAACTCGTAGTTTCACACGTTTCACACATAAGGGGTAATAAATGAATGAGTAGCACCCAGATCAATTAGCACCCTAACAAGTTGATTCAGTATGAAGAATGTACCTTCAACAACAGTGGTCTCCTCTGGAAGCTCCTCGCACTCAATATCATAAGCTCGAGCCTGAACTCTAGGAACTGGAGTCTTGCCTCTACCAGCTGGTTTAACCTGATTTTGTCCTACTTGCCATTTAGGGCAATCCTTGATCTGATGATGATCACTACCACACTGCACACATCGTCCTGACTTCTTCCAGCACTGGGCCTCGGTATGCCCCTTCTTGTCACAGTAAGAACAGTTGACAGACTGAGTAGCAGGTGAACTACCTGTGGATCCGCGGGTGGAAGAGGCTGATGGCGCTTTAGTCGGGCCACGATTATTAACTGGTCTATTCTGGCTCTGGCCCTGATTACGACTCTGACTCTGAAATTTCCTCTATTGACCTGAAGGCTGGTATGGTTTCTTGTTCGGCTGACTCGAACCGGCTCTATCAAGTTTTCTCTTCTCAACTCGGGAAGCAGCAACAAAGAGAGCATAATAGGTATCGAAGTCATGCGAAGCCAACTAGTCCTGAATCTCTGGCCTCAATCCCGTAGTAAATTTCCACATCTTCGCCTCCGGAGTACTGACCATGTATTGAGCATAGCGGGACAGTCAGTCAAAACGAGCCTCGTATTAGGCCACCGTCATGTTACCCTGGTTCAAGTGCATGAATTCCTTAATCCGCCTCTGCCTGGAAATTGCAGGTACATATTTTTCCTTGAAGGCCTTAACGAAATTACCCCACAAGCGAGGGGTATGATCAGTTTTCCACAGTGCCTCCACAGTGTGCCACCAATGCTCAGCATCCCCGTGCAACAGAAACACAGCAAACTCCACCTTTTCTTCATCAGTATAATCAAGTGGCCTGAAAATCCTCTCGGCTCAGATAGCTAAGCCTCTGCTTTCTCATCATTAGCTTCCCCGTGGAATTTGGACGGGCGAAAGTCAAGGAACTCCCTCAATCTGCTATGTCTCCCATAGTTACCATCATTCCTGTTGTTGTTGTTGTTGGCTTCACGTGCATCTTGACACTCCATCACTCGTGACACGCGATCCATGGCATTCGCCATCATGTTAAACATAGCTATGCCGGGATTAGTTTGATAAGCATCTCCGGTCTCTTGGGGTTCACCGCTCCTATTAGTAGTGCGAGTACTAGGGCCAGCCATCTATAGGCATAGATTACGATGCACAATTTATTGAAATACAACAAACAAGAATTTAATGCATAAGATATGCAACATAATATAGATACACAATTCTAGAAACAATTAAGGCATGTTAATCACTTAAGCACATAGAACATAGAAGGTACAATTAACATTATCACACAATAACATATAGACAAGTCATCCTAATTATCTTAGGGCTCTATCCATGGTCCGAGAGTTAAACTCGGCTTAAGCAATCTAAGCTCTGATACCATTCTTCTACTATGAGGTGTCACGCCCTAACCCAGCCTATAAAGGTTAGACTATGGTGTGATCTAAACATTCAAGTCATGTCTAGTACTTAGTTGTTCATGAAAGTTTAACGCTTAACGTTTAGCCTAGACTCCACAATTTTTTCGAAAAACCGGCAGCATAACAGTTGTAATTGGGCTCTTTAGTTTGACCTAGTTCTCTAAACGCATCAAATTTCATTTCCAACTAAGATTACTATTTACCATCAATTGAGACGCCTACAAATTATCTCGATGTCTCGTTTGATTAATAACCTAGCATGATACTATGTCTCGTTTGTTTGCGAATCCTTATTACAAAAGTACCTATTGATCTTAGCTTAACAATGGGTACCTGCTTAAGATTGGATAGGTTCATTTTGCTTAGTCATTACCTGATACTTCATAATCCTATGATAGATACTAACCAGTAACGATAGCAAAACGACCATAGTAGTGTCTGTCTAGTTATTATCAGTACAAGCCAAAATTAGACCCCAAATTACAACAGGGGTCTTTTACATTACAAACATCAAGCAACATGAAAGGAAATAGTCTTCAAGCAGCATAGTGTTCACAATGGCCATAATCAAGCAAAGCACATAGGACAGGCAATCATTCCTAGGAATCATCGATAGACATGTCGTCCTCGGGTACCTGTTCTTGATCTTCTTCACCTGAGATGATAAAAGAGGGTGAGTCCTTATGAACTCAGCGAGGGGGAACAAGAAATAGGTTTTGAAACTCATTTTCCAGTTCAACTTATGAAAACCCTTTTTGCAAGCATGAATATATCACAAGTAAGTACATAACATGATATAAAAGTAAAGGAACACAATTACCCGTATTTCCTCCCCGAGGTCCTCTAGGAACCAAGCGAGAGTACTTATACACATAGTGAAAAGGATACGGTGAGATTTTGCTCTCAGTTCATGTCAGTATCAGTTGTTGCGGCCAACTTCAAATCATCCCATTATCACGCCAAATAGGTGTACTCCGGATGTACCCTGAAATCCTACGACCCAACTCTCCGAGGAAGTCTAGCCCCCAAGTGAGAGAGGGAATTGGACAATGGTAATCACGGTTGCACTGGCAAGCCCGATGCCGCCCGGTGTGCGTGAACGCTACTACGTCAGAATGAAAGGTTGCTACCTTGTATGCAATGCACATTTATGACATTTAATATATCACATTAGGAGGACAACAAAGTAGGTTGCCTCCGAGCAGTCATAAGATTGCACATTGACAAGTAAACAAGCGAGGCACGATAAGACAAGTAATTTCACTTGAAAGGCACATAGAGTTATATGAACATTAAATGGGAAGCCATGTAACGCACGTAAATCAAGTTATATAACTCATTTCAAAGTTCACGTAATCAAATAATAAGATTATTCATCATGATACGGCATCTACGTGGGACCGGGTGCAAGAAAAGCCTACTTATCAACATGAAATCATCAAAATCATATTTAGGGCTACAAGACAACTACGGGCAGCCTACTAAACACATAATCCAACACAACATCCAAAGGATCAACACTTAGCAAATTCACATAGTTACTAGGGTTCCAATTCGTGCTTACCCGTGCAATTAAGCCCCAATTCATCTCGAAATCAAACTCAAGCCACGCGTTGATTAGTTCATACACCCTCAAGTATTCAAAACAGTCCACACAACATCTCAATGCCACAATCCCAAGCATTTAATACAACGAGAGAAGCTACAATAATTTTTCTAAGCATATCACTAAGTGAAACCCTCATTGCAATGGACTGTTTTCTCACAATCATTAAGACAAGCAAACAATCTCCAACTCTAGTGAATAAGATATCAAATTAAAGCTTAGTAAGTGAACAAAATTCAGAAACAAACCTCGCATCATTTGGAGTTCGGGTTCAATAGTTATAGGCAAAACAGTGAGACTGCACAAAACTGTCCAGATTTGCACACATTTCAATACTTGTCGTTTTTTAGGGCCTTAGGGTCAGATTTGGCCTTAGTCCATTTCTGACAAAAATGTCCAGAACTGAAACATATAACAGCACACCAAATCTCATGCATTGTGGATGTCATTTACTAAGTCAAAACTGGTTCATTCTACAAGGTCAGTGAATCTGCCAAAACCTGCTTCATTTTTCCAGACTTTTCAAATTTGGATACATTTTAATAATTTGCCATTTTTAGGACCTTAGAATCAAACTTAGCTTTGGCCTATTTCTGTGAAAAATGTTCAGAACTGGAAAAACTAGTTACCTACCAATTTTCTCGCATTTTCAACATCATTTACCTAGCCAAAATCACATCGCACCAACAAGGCAGAAAACTGTCCCATATACGATTTCATCCAACATCACATTTTAGCCAAATATCTTGCCATGCATGTTTATAAAAGCTCATGAACACACATATATCTCAAGTACAGAAGTAAAGATAGACATTTAAGGGCATGCATGTGGGTTTTTGAAAGATTTTCAAGAAGTTTTAGCCCTCACCTTAGCAAAACAACAAGAAGATGCACAAGACTCTTGGTGAAGCACAAAGTTGACCTTTTTCCTTGCTTAGCCGAGACACCACTCAGTTTTTCTCAAATTTCCTAGCTTAGTAACCAAGTTCTTAGTAGGTGCATGTGGTTAGAACAAGAAGAAAAGAAATGGAAGCTAGCAAACTCACCTAAGCCGAAATGGAGATTCAAAGAGCTTGCATGTGTGTTTCTTGCAACCTAGCTTGCTTAGTCGAGCTCCCTAGCTTCTTGCATGCCTTCATGAACCATGGAGTGATGAAGATAAGCTAAGGAGTGTAGAAACTCAGCCAAGGCCAAGAGAGTGAGAAGGATGAGAGGGAGAGAGAAGAATGAGAGGAAATGAGAGAAATGAAAGAAAAATAAAAGTTTTTGCAAGGTTTGAAGCATGTGTCGGCCTTGAGCTTTGCAATTTCAGATTTTTGTGTCTTCAAGGAGTATAATTTGAAGTGTTTAGCATGGGCAAGGAGCTTATGTCCAGATTGGTGGAGCTTGGTAGAGTTTTTGAGCTATTTTTTTATTGCTTTGTGTCATTAGTTGTCATAGAATTGTCTAGGTTCAATTTAAATTATGCAAAGCAAGCACAAAGCACACAAGGTGGTCGGCCAAAGAGGTGTTCAAATCTGAATTTTTTTGTCTTGTTCAAGGCTTATTTTATTGTGTGTTTGGGATATGCAAAGAATAAAGAATAAAGAACAAAGAATGTCTAGCTTTTGGTGCAATTTCGTCTTCTAGTGCATTGACTTAGCATTTTAATATTAGTTAGTGGGATTTGTAGGATTAATTATTGATCTAGTGCTTCGTGTAAGATGCTTTCTTGATTAGCGTGAGGGCACGCTTTCCTAGGTCTAGGGCACGCACTACGAGGTAGGGCACGAACTACGAGACGAATGCATATTTCCCAAGTAAATGCACGCAACCGTAAATGACTACACGTAATTCAATGCAAGGCACATACAACGAAACATGATTCTTAAATTTAGGTTAAGGCACGCAAATCTAGGCTAGGGCACACGAAATGAGGTATCACACCCAAATCGAGGTCCGGCCTCACAACAGCCGAGCATGCTTGTATCCCCGGTCGTAGAGCACTCGGAGAGCTTTCCAATGGTATGCTGTGCGCTGCATAACTCCTTACGGATCAAAAGTTATGGGCACCGGAGCGACGGAGTCCTAGTCCCAAGCCCCACGCCCTCGGTTTGCGGGCCCAGCCTCTACGTGAGGCAAATTTGTCTTGCCCAAGGTGCCATGTTATTCGGTAATAGAAATGTGATAGATTAGGTTGTCGTCCTTTTCGAGGCTCACGACGTACGATCCGGGACGAAAAAACACTGCAAAAGAAGAAAATTATTCCGAAACTGATGAAAATGTTCGATTTTGGGCTCCAAAAATGGGGGCAGTCGAGCAAGCTTGCTGCCCCCGTTGTAGAGCTCTTGGAGAGCTTTCCAACGGTATGCTGTGCACCGAGTAACTCCTTATGGATCAAAAGTTATGGTCACCGGAGCGACGGAGACTTGGTCCCAAGCCCCACGCTCTCGGTTTGCGGGCCTAGCCTCTACTTGAGGCGAAGTTGTCTTGCCCAAGGTGACGTGGGATTCGGTAATAGAAATGCGGTGGATTAGGTTGTCGTCCTTTTTGCGGCTCACGATGTCACGCCCCAACCCGACCTATAAAGGCTAGACTAGGGTATGACCTAAATCATTTGTGCTATTTCACGTACTTTGTCATTTTTTATGATTTAACACTTAACGTTGGTCTAGAACTCGAAAAGATTTTTCAAAAAAATTAGTAGCATAACGGCTGTAGTTAGGACCTTTTAGTTTGACCTAATTTCTAAACGCCTCAATTATTCCAATCGTTAATCCAATTATATTAAGGACTCCTATTTTTTCATCAACCGATATGCCTACTAGTTTATCTTGAAAGTCTCGTTTGGTTAATAAGCCTTACATGATAACTATGTCCTGTTTATTTGTCAATTTCCTATCATGCAAGTACCTATTATCCGTTAGCTTCTTCATGATCACTAGGTGAGATTAAGTAGAGTTACATTATTTACTTCTTCACCTAGCGGTTGAAACGCTTACGATAACTACTAATTAAACGACGAAAGTAAACAACCAAATAAAGAGTTCGTCCGGTTATAATTAGTACAAGCCAAAATTAGACCCAAATTACAATGGGGTCATTTATATCAATAAAATGAACAGTTAGCAATCAAACACAACATCCATATAGCAACCACTTTCAGGCAAAGCACAAAAGCACGTAGTCACTCCAAGGAATCATCAACAAGCACATTTACTTCGGGTACTTGTTCCAAATCTGCTGCACCTGTGACAAAAAGAGGGTGAGTCCTTATGAACTCAGCGAGGGGGAACGAGAGATAACGTTTTGAAATCTTTTTCCGGTTAAACTTATGAAAAACCCCTTTTGAAAGCATGACATATAACACAAGTAAGTTTATAACATAATATAAATGTAAATGAACACATTTACCCGACTTTCCTCCTCGAGGCCCTCTAGGAACCAAGTGAGAGTACTTAAACACATAGTGAAAAGGATACGGTGAGCTTTCGCTCTCAACATCATTTCTGATAACAGTTGTTGCAGCCGGCTTCAATCATCCACTTATCAAGCCAAATGGGTGTACTCTGGATGCACCCCTAAATCCTACAACCCAACTCTCCAAGGAAGTCTAGCCCCCAAACGAGAGAGGGAATTGGACAATGGTAGTCATGGTTGCACCGGCAAGCCCGATATCGCCCGGTGTGCGTGAAACACTACCATGCCAGAATAAAAGGTTGCAACCTTGTATGCAATGCACATGTATGCCATTCAACATTTCACATTGGGAGGTCAACAAAGTAGGTTGCCTCCGAGCAAGTATATGATCACATTTTGACATATCGGCATATAAGGCATTGTAAGAACATGTAATCATTTCATATATCAATTTGAAAGCAATTAAACTTCCACGGGCAGCCAAGTAATCACGTTCAAATAATCCATAGAATGTCTTTTAACAATTCACATTAAGAGGACAACAAGGTAGGTTACCTCCGAGCAAGTATAAGATCACATATTGACAAGTAAACAAACAAGGCATGCTTAACACGAATTTTCACTTTGTGAAACACATAGAGTTATATGAACATTAAACGGGCAGCCATGTAACACATGTAAATCAAGTCATATAACTCATTTCGGGGTTCACGTATCAAGTATTAAGATCATAAAAGCATGCAACGACGTTTACATGAGATCGGGTGCAAGAAGAGTTTACTTATCAACATGTAATCATCGGGAATCATATTTAGAGTTATAAAAACAATTCCGGGCATCCCATTAACATTCCTCAACATCAATTTATAATTCACACAAGAGTGGTCTATGGCTCGAGAACCTACGGGGCCATTAGGGTTTTCTAGGCCGTGCTCGGGTCGGTTTCGTTTTCTAAGCACCACAAACAACTCTTAAACTATTTCAAGCATACTCAACATTTATTAGGAAGCCTACTAATCACACAATTAAACACATTAATCATATGATCATCACTTAGCGAGATTTCATAGTTAATAGGGTTTCAATTCATGCTTACACGTGCGATTAAGCCACAAGTTGTCACGTAATTAACCCAAGCCATGCATCGATTAATTAAAACATCATCAATCATCCAAAACAGTCCACACAACATCCAAGTGCCACAATCCCAAGCATTCAATACCACAAGAGAAGTTACAACATTTTTCAAAGAATATCACTAAAAGAAAACCCCACTGCAATGGTCTGTTACACATTCATTTAGACAACCAAACCATCACCAATTTCAGTGAACAAAATATAAAATTAAAGCTCAATGAGTGATTTAAATCCAGAAACAAACCTCGCATCATTTGGAGTTCGAATTCAAGAGTTATAGCCAAAACCGTGAGACTGCGCAAAACTGTCCAGATTTGTACACATTTCAATACTTGCCATTTTTTAGGGTTTTAGAGTCAGATTTAGCCTTAGTCTATTTCTGACAAAAATGTCCAGAACTGAAAAATATAGCATCATAACTAATTTCATGCATTTTAAATATCATTTACTAGGTCAAAACTGTTTTGTTCTACAAGGACAGTGAACTGCCAAAAACCTGCTCCATTTTTTCAGATTTTCCAGATTTAGACACCTTTCGATGTTTTGCCATTTTGGAGACCTTAGAGTCAAAATTGGCCTTGGCCTATTTCTACAAAAAATGCTCAGAACTGGCAAAAATAGTCCCCTAACAATTTTCACACATTTTAAACATCATTTACCAGGCCAAATACACTTTGTTCTAACAAGTCAGAAATCTGCCAGCTACGCGATTTTGCCTATCTTCAAGTTCTAGCCGAATATCTTGCCATGCATGGTTATATAAGCTCATGTACACACGTATACAACAAGTACAGAGGTAGATGTAGACATATGAAGGCATGCATGTGGTTTTTGAAAGCTTTTAAAAGAGTTTTAGCCCTCACCTCTTTGAAGATCTAGCAAATGAGCACAAAGTCCTTGTTTTGAGCTTTGTGTGTGACTTTGAGCTATCCTTGCTTGATTACCTTGCTATGGCCGATGCTTGGAGTGGCCTAGAGAGTGAGTTTGAGGTCTTGGAAGCTCAAGAGAAGCCATGGTCGAAAATGAGAGAGAAGGAGAGAGAATGAGAGCTTGAGAGGATTTTGAGAGAAAAATGAAATGTGATGAGTTGTGTGTGTGTGTGTATCGGCCTTAGGTCCTTAAAATCTGATTTTTGCTTTGTCAGTTGTGCAATTTTAATTGTGAGGATCATGCTTTGTGATTTGGTCGAGAATGGGAAGGGTTTTGGTGAGGTTTTTATTATTATTTTTGTATTGTCATGCATTTGTCTATCCTAGGTTGCATTGTGTCTTGTAGTTGTCATAGGAATGTTTAGATAATAGGAAAGTGCTTAGGGTTTAGCATGCGTATAAGAGAATGTTGGGTATATAGGGATTTTGGGTAGAATAGAATATAGGATATGTTTAGAGGTTTGTGAGATTTTGTCTTGTAGTGAGTTTAAAATATAATATTTAGGTGTTAGTGGATTTTGTAGAGATTTGAATTAGGATTATAATAATAGTTAGTGGTATTTGTAGGATTATTTTATAGTCTAGTGCTTTGTGTAGGATTCTTTATTGATTAGCATGCGGGCACGCTTTTCTATGTCTATGACACACACTACGAGGTAAGGCACGCACTTCAAGGTGAATGCACAGATTCCAAGGTAAATGCACACAACCCGAAATGAATGCACGTAAACCAAAGCAAGGCACTTAATTTAATGCAGTGCACGTAAATCAAGGCATGGCACTTAAATCTATGTTAAGACACGCAATTTAAGGTCAGGACACACAAAACGAGATAACACACACAATTCGAAGTTGGGGCACGTAAGTCGAGGATTAGGGCACATAATTCTAGGTCAAGGCACGAATGAAGAGGCATGCACGAAAATCAAGACAAGGCACGTAATCCAAGGTCAGTCATATAATTCTAGGTCTAAGGCACGCAAATCGAGGTAACACACGTTATTCGGGGTCGGGCCTCACATCCTCCCTTCCTTAAAAGAATTTCGTCCCGAAATTCATTTTTACCTATTGAGGTCATTTAAATGGATTCTGACCTTTGTTATTTCCCACTCTAGGTCGTCCCGTGTTCAGTGATCTCTCTTACCACAACCAATTCGCTTCTTACGTTTCTCCAATCCTTTATTTCGGTGTGGCCCCTACATTTACAGTTCGTTTCTTTGAAAGACTCTATTCTCCATTTGATCTTAAGGTCAAGTTCATTAACTAATGTTAGAATCTCCATACATAGTCATCAAAGCTACATCGGTATTCTAACCATATAACTATAACTCGAAAATCATGACTTATGTCGTGTCAATCTTGCATTCATACCTCAAAAGGAATATCACAATAATACTATGATCTTATGGTCACATATACTAATTTCAAGATGATAGGTCTATATCCGATTTAAATAACCTATCAACTAGCTTCAAAATTGTTAACACGTAGGACCTATACATGTTATGGATCATTTCCACAATGCGACCCTATTTTAGGAAGAACTCTTCTAAAACAAACTAATCCATCTCAAGTCGTCTTCTATCGATAGTATCATAGTCCTTATCTCGTAGGTACATTAGATTAACAAATCTTCTAATGACAAGTCTGTGATACCCCGAACCCGGCATGTATTTAATGACATTTAATTGCATTTAATTAAGTGTCATCTTAAATGTTAGCATTGAATTTCGTGTTTATTTTTAGTTAAACATTCATTTCTAGCATTAATTTCATAATTCTTTAAAATATTCTAGAAATAGTTAAATTATTTATTTTTAAATGAATATTGATTGTTTTGATTATTTTAATAATCAGTTTTAATTGTCTTGCATTAAATTACTCGGTTTTCAATTAAATGAGAAAAATAACTCCGAGCCGGAGTGAATTTTAAACTATTCTACTATTCTACTTTTAAAAAATTATGGTTTTATATTATTGCACATCATTTGATTAGCGATCGTTTATTGACCGTTCGATCGTAGTATTTCAAAAATGAGAGTTAGAGAAATATTTTCCGAATTTCGTGAATAATGTTTTTAGTTTAATTTAGCTAGTTTTAGTTGTTTTCCATCTAATTGCATTGTTTTAACTTGAATTAGATTAAATGGCATCAAAATAAGCTTATTTGACCAATTTTAACTTAAGCTTGACTTTGCAAAATGACCAAAATGCCCTTGAGCCTTTGTCATCTTTTAAAATAAATAAAACTAGGCAAAATTGACTTCAAAACAAATTGCAAAATCCCCCCAATGTCCCCCCTCCCCCCCATTGGCCGAAACTCTCCAAGAGAAAAAAAAAATTTTTGCTTGCATTTTCTTCTACAATCATGCGTGGAATTGCTCGGGGGTCGTGGCTCGGGTCCTTGCGGGTCTTGGTCTTCAATCTCTGTGAGGGTTTTCACGCTTTTGTGCATATTTTGTGAAATTTGATTATTGTTTCAAATTTTTAGATTTGATATATAATGTGTTATAATGCCTATAATTGCTTGATATAGCTTCCTTTGAGTTCGTAGAGTATTGTTTGATAGTTATTTAGCAATTTTTACGGCTGAAATTGCGTATTTGAAATTGGGGAAGAACGTGAATAGTGATTTTGAATAGTAAAACCCTAGAATTTCGAATTTCTGATCCGAATTGCGATTTCTTGATTTGGATAGGTGACATTGATGATAGAAAGATAAAATGTGTAATAAAAACGGACCGGCCTTTGTTAAAATAAAAAATTCAAAAGTTGACCGTGCTCGAATTGAGTTGGGGGTTTTACTTTTGAGGGCATGGAAGCACTTTTGGCACTGTTGTGGCGTTGATTGAGCGACCGGTTGGTATAGTTGTAGTTCAAACGCAGTAGGTGGACTTTCGGGCTTCGGTTGGGAAAGTGAGGTTTCGTGACATAGAAACGTGCCTTGTAGTGCCTAAGTGAATGTAGTGAAATTGGTTTCCTAATCCCGTAGCTCGTTTGCTCGTAATTGCCTTTGGAAGTTAGGGATTGAATAGTGATATTTGACGTTTCGTGCTTGAACTGCTATTACATGTCTAGTTGATGTTCTTGTTGAAGTTAATGATAATCATGCTTGTAAAGTTAATTGATTGCTATTATTGATTATAAATGCTTGATATCTCGTTTATCGCCACTATTCAGCACTTTCGTGCCATTGCTTGTATCTTGTATTGTATTGCATTCATAGAGTCAGGGGCGGTGTGATGGGCCTCTCTGCGTAGCCTTGGGTTGCCAGGGTTGGTTGCCCTAGCTCCGTGTCCTATTCTTTTTCTTGCTTGGGTTGCCTCCCAGGGAGATTTGGGTCGTAGAATTGATTGGATACTTCCGGGGTATTCCAAACTGAAGTTATAAGGTGGTTGGGCCGGCGCGTCGTCATCGGATTCGTGATTGAGAGTTGCTCGTGGAATCGAATCGCATGGTACATTGCTCGTATGAGTGAACCGTGACCTTCAGAGTGTGGTATAGCTTTGAATGGTTATGTTAATGCTTTTATTAATTGTTTATTGTATTGATTGTTTATATTGATTGCTTACATGTCAGTTATATTGCTTAACTGTCTTATTTGTATTGCACGACATTCTTTCTCTCCACCTCGATAACTGTCTCGCCCTCACTGAGTATACGTGTTGTGTATACTCACTCCTCACCACCACATTTCAGGAAATATCATGTTAGCTGGAAAGTTCGTGGATATGTGATAGATCGTGCTTGAAGAGTTGCCTTGCGTGCTATGTGGCTTGAGTTGTCAAAGATGCAAAGATGTATGTTTCATGTGTTGTATGTATTTATTGTTAAAAGGAATGTAATTTAAATTTAACTAGGTAATTGAGGTAGAATGATAAGCTAGTTTATGTATTCAGTTAGTATAGTTTAACTTCAATGCATGTTTGTAATGTCCAAAGGAAAAGAGTTAGAATGGTATGATAGTCTATTTTATGCAATAGGTTAGTATGGTTTAATTGTCAAGCTTGAATGTACTTGTCAAAGATGAGAAGAGATAGGTTAGATTTTAAACTGGAAATGTATATTTACTTGTGTTCACTTGTTGAGAACCAAGGCTCGGATGGCCTTGAGGTGTTTGTATGGTTAGACACGGTGCTGGTCCACTTATATGCTATTACAGGTTTTACATTTTGCCTAGAAACAGGGGAGACTTCATCCGTCTTTTCCTAAAAATTTTGCCCGGGTTTGGAATTGGGTTGTGATTAGATTGATTGATAGAACTCCCGGTCTCGAGAGGGATCGGGGTGTTATAGGCTCTCGGTTACAGGCTCCTATTCACTAACATTCTTTCCAAACTTCGTTAACCTTCACGCTTGTAATCAAGAAGAAATACCGTTGAGATTCATGAAACTCAAACTCTAAGGTTTATTAGGTACCACCAACAAATTGCCATTGAAATTTCATGGGCAAACTAATCGTGTTGCACTAGTTCAACTCTTACAAGTAAATTTCATTAGCTTGGGATCCACAATCTATTTCCTTATTCACATCTCTATTTTCACGTCTCAAGGGTTCAGAATTTCTTTTAATCTTATCCAAAACTCCTAAGGCGAATAGTTTCAACCTCAAATAAATTCAACTCACCTCAATCCAAGGTTACGTCATACTTAAGAAGACAATGGTCCTATTCACTTAGCGACCTAGTCATTCCTTCGAACACTTAATGCCCGCGAATATATCTTCAACATTAATGTTACTAAGCTGGGTTCATCGCCATGTAAGTGATATCAATGCTCTACTAGGTTACTGGCCGTACAACAACAATCCTAAGACTATAAATGGGTACTGAAATGATCGAGCTCATAAAATACTTACACGAGATAACTTCAAGGTTGTATCAACATAAGAATTATGACCACGAGGCATCCTTAAACATAACCTAATAGAGCTTCAAAAGTAATCAACCACTCATTTAACTATCACTACAAGATTCACCCCTCTATTCAACGACCACAATTCGAAGTCTACCAATCGCTAGTTTCTAGACGTGAAACGGTGCACATAGATACGGTGGTCTAACAATAGTCTCTTGGGTCATTATGACTCTAATTCATCTCTATCTTAACTATATGAAATCTTACTCTTCTCATTTACATGTTCAACTAACTAAGAGCATCAAGACTCATCGACCTTAGGTTCTAGGGTTCACCATGAATCATCATGCATACTCACTATTAGCTATTTAGGATTACTAATCATACCCTAACGACTCCACTTTGCAACCAGATGCTTAATATCATTTCCATAGTTTATATACTAGGTCCATCGGTCTTATTTAAGGATATATGCTTTCTAACATCATCTAGGGTATCCAAACAATGAGTGCATAGAATGACTTACTTTGCATAATCACAACTAAATTCGAGAGGCACCAAATTGATACCATGATTCTAAATATCACCGATATCCAACCTAAGACCTTTAGCAACATTAGTCATCTAATGCATAATTCAATTCCTTACACTTCTATTCGACCTGACATTTTAGGTGCAGTTTTCCAAACACGAGTTCTAGCTACGTGAATTCCTTGATTCCAACATTCTTATACCTTGTTATACTAAAGAATCATCAACCTTGTTAAACTCAGTCTCCATAGTTGCCTACATGTCTTGAGGTTATCCATTGTTAACTCACTTAAATACACTATCCATGACTTAATAATCTAACCCCTAAAAGTAACTATCGTCAACTTCCACGAATTCATCTTTTAATTTTTAGGTCATGATCTCAACATTTAGTGAACTTGAAACTCGCTAGTATACACCATATCAGATTCATCAATGCTTAATTCCAATCAAGTAAGGATTCAATTGTACGAGTATATTGCTAACTTCTTAGATAGTCTATCAAGCCAATTTTAAGATGTGAGAAATGGATTCAAAGAAACCTCCAAGTCAACTTCCACTATCAGCACATGAGAATATATACTATACATACTTAATAGTATACCCTTATATATAAGGAAAGTAGTATTTCTTTAACCTTTATACTTGAACCACAATTAGAAGAACGGTTTAACGGAATCAAAACTTCATAGCCATAAAATTGATAACTTAATCATAGGTATGGGTATTCCAAAGATAAGGGGATAACTTTACCTCAACATTTATACCTGTGCTACGCATTTTATATATGCATATCCAATAATACATACGATCCATCGAGTACCTGTGAAGATGCGAAAAATCTCTAACCGAGCCTTTTCGTTCGTCCTGTACAAATTCACTTCTCTGAAAGTCCTAATCCTAACTATCTATGTGTATAAACAATCATCCACGGTTATATAACATGCACATGTATCAAGGAAGGAGTTTAAAAGCATGCATGCATTATTGAGGACGTGTCGCTGTGCATGATATAGAATACATATGGTCCGCAAAGGCACATAATATTCAATACTAAAAGCAATTAAAGCACATTAGCACATATTAACACATATAACCAAGACATCATAATTACCTTAGGGTTTCTACCCATGGTCCGAGAGTTGAACCCAACTAATGCCTAGTTAGTAAATTAAGCTCTGATATCATTCTAATATAGGGTGTCACACCCCAACCCGACCTATAAAGGCTAGACTAGGGTATGACCTAAATCATTTATGCTATTTCACGTACTTAGTCATTTGTTATGATTTAACACTTAACATTGGTCTAGAACCCCAAAAGATTTTTCAAAAAAATCGGTAGCATAACGACTGTAGTTAGGACCTTTTAGTTTTACCTAATTTCTAAACGCCTCAATCATTCCAATCATTAATCCAATTCCATTAAGGACTCCTATTTTGTCATCAACCGATATGCCTACTAGTTTATCTTGAAAGTCTCATTTGGTTAATAAGCCTAACATGATAACTATGTCCTGTTTATTTGTCAATTTCCTATCATGCAAGTACCTATTATCCTTTAGCTTGTGCATGATCACTAGGTGAGATTAAGTAGAGTTACATTATTTACTTCTTCACCTAGCGGTTCAAACGCCAACGATAACTACTAATTAAACAACGAAAGCAAACAACCAAATAAAGAGTTCATCCGGTTATAATCAGTACAAGCCAAAATTAGACCCAAATTACAACGGGGTCATTTACATCAATAAAATGACCAGTTTGCAATCAAACACAACATCCATATAGCAACCACTTTCAGGCAAAGCACAAAAGCATGTAGTCACTCCAAGGAATCATCAACAAGCACATTTACTTCAGGTACTTGTTCCAAATATGCTGCACCTGTGACAAAAAGAGGGTGAGTCCTTATGAACTCAGCGAGGGGGAACGAGATATAACATTTTGAAATCTTTTTCCGGTTAAACTTATGAAAAACCCTTTTTGAAAGCATGACATATAACACAAGTAAGTTTATAACATAATATAAATGTAAATGAACACATTTACCCGTCTTTCCTCCGTGAGGTCCTCTAGGAACCAAGCGAGAGTACTTAAACATATAGTGAAAAGGATACGGTGAGCTTTCGCTCTCAAGATCATTTCTGATAACAGTTGTTGCGGTCGGCTTCAATCATCCACTTATCAAGCCAAAAGGGTGTACTCCGGATGCACCCCTAAATCCTACGACCCAACTCTCCAAGAAAGTCTAGCCCCCAAGCGAGAGAGGGAATTGGACAATGGTAGTCACGGTTGCACCGACAAGGCCGATGCCGCCCGGTGTGCGTGAAACGCTACCACGCCAGAATGAAAGGTTGCAACCTTGTATGCAACGCACATGTATGCCATTCGATATTTCACATTGGGAGGTCAACAAAGTAGGTTGCCCCCGAGCAAGTATATGATCACATTTTGACATATCGGCATATAAGGCATTGTAAGAACATGTAATCATTTCATATATCAATTTGAAAGCAATTAACTTCCACGGGCAGCCAAGTAATCACGTTCAAATAAGCCATAGAATGTCTTTTAACAATTCACATTAGGAGGACAACAAGGTAGGTTGCCTCCGAGCAAGTATAAGATCACATATTGACAATTAAACGAATGAGGCATGCTTAACACGAATTTTCACTTTGTGAAACACGTAGAGTTATATGAACATTAAACGGGCAGCCATGTAACACATGTAAATCAAGTCATATAACTCATTTCGGGGTTCACATATCAAGTATTAAGATCATACAAGCATGCAACGACGTTTACATGAGACCGGGTGCAAGAAGAGTTTACTTGTCAACATGTAATCATAGGGAATCATATTTAGAGTTATAAAAACAATTCCAGGCAGCCCATTAACATTCCTCAACATCAATTTATAATTCACACAAGAGTGGTCTATGGCTCGAGAACCTACGGGGCCATTAGGGTTTTCTAGGCCGTGCTCGGGTCGGTTTCATTTGCTAAGCACCACAAACAACTCTTAAACTATTTCAAGCATACTCAACATTTATTAGGCAGCCTACTAATCACACAATTAAACACATTAATCATATGATCATCACTTAGCGAGATTTCATAGATAATAGGGTTTCAATTCATGCTTACACGTGTGATTAAGCCACAAGTTGTCACGTAATTAACCCAAGCTATGCATCGATTAATTAAAACATCCTCAATCATCCAAAACAGTCCACACAACATCCAAGTGCCACAATCCCAAGCATTCAATACCACAAGAGAAGTTACAACATTTTTCAAAGCATATCACTAAACGAAAACCCCACTACATTGGTCTGTTTTCCCACATTCATTTAGACAATCAAACCATCTCCAATTTTAGTGAAAAACTATAAATTTAAAGCTTAATGAGTGATTTAAATCCAGAAACAAACCTCGCATCATTTGGAGTTCGAATTCAAGAGTTATAGCCAAAACCGTGAGACTGCGCAAAACTGTCCAGATTTGTATACATTTAAATACATGCCATTTTTGAGGGTTTTAGAGTCAGATTTAGCCTTAGTCTATTTCTCACAAAAATGTCTAGAACTGAAAAATATAGCATCATAACAAATTTCATGAATTTTAAATATCATTTACTAGGTCAAAACTGTTTCGTTCTACGAGGACAGTGAACTGCCAAAAACCTGCTCTATTTTCCCAGATTTTCCAGATTTAGACACCTTTCGATGTTTTGCCATTTTGGAGACCTTAGAGTCAAAATTGGCCTTGGCCTATTTCTATGAAAAATGCTCAGAACTGGCAAAACTAGTCACTTAACAATTTTCACACATTTTAAACATCATTTACCAGGCCAAATACACTTCATTCTAACAAGTCAGAAATCTGCCAGCTACGCGATTTTGCCTATCTTCAAGTTCTAGCTGAATATCTTGCCATGCATGGTTATATAAGCTCATGTACACACATATACAACAAGTACTGAGGTATATGTAGACATATGAAGGCATGCATGTGGTTTTTGAAAGCTTTTAAAAGAGTTTTAGCCCTCACCTCTTTGAAGATCTAGCAAATGAGCATAAAATCCTTGTTTTGAGCTTTGTGTGTGACTTTGAGCTATCCTTGCTTGATTACCTTGCTATGGTCGATGCTTGGAGTGGCATAGAGAGTGAGCTTGAGGTCTTGGAAGCTCCAGAGAAGCCATGGTCGAAAATGAGAGAAAAGGAGAGAGAATGAAAGCTTGAGAGGATTTTGAGAGAAAAATGAAATGTGATGAGTTGTGTGTGTGTGTGTGTCGGCCTTAGGGCCTTCAAATCTGATTTTTTCTTTGTCAATTGTGTAATTTGAATTGTGAGGAGCATGCTTGGTGATTTGGTCGAGAATGGGAAGGGTTTGGATAAGGTTTTTATTTTTTATTTTTTGTATTGTCATGCATTTGTCTATCCTAGGTTGCATTGTGTCTTGTAGTTGTCATATGAATGTTTAGATAATAGGAAAGTGCTTAGGGTTTAGCATGTGTGTAAGAGAATGTTGGGTATTTTGGGATTTTAGGTAGAATAGAATATAGTATATGTTTAGAGGTTTGTGAGATTTTATCTTGTAGTGAGTTTAAAATATAATATTTAGGTGTTAGTGGATTTTGTAGAGATTTGAATTAGGATTATAATAATAGTTAGTGGTGTTTGTAGGATTATTTTATAGTCTAGTACTTTGTGTAGGATTCTTTATTGATTAGCGCGTGGGCACGCTTTTCTATGTCTATGACACACACTATGAGGTAAGGCACGCACTTCAAGGTGAATGCACGGATTCTAAGGTAAATGCACGCAACCCTAAGTGAATGCACGTAAACTAAAGCAAGGCATGTAATTCAATGCAGTGCACGTAAATCAAGGCATGGCACTTAAATCTATGTTAAGACATGCAATTCAAGGTTAGGGCACACAAAACGAGATAACGCACACAATTCGAAGTCAGGGCACGTAAGTCGAGGATTAAGGCACATAATTCTAGGTCAAGGCACGAATGACGAGGCATACACAAAAACCAAGACATGGCACGTAATCCAAGGTCAGTCATATAATTCTAGGTCTAAGGCACACAAATCGAGGTAACACATGTTATTCAGAGTCGAGCCTCAAACACGACCTACGGTGCGGGATGGAAAAATAGCGCAAAAGAAGAAAATTATCCCGAAACAGATGAAAACGTTCGATTTTGGGCTCCAAAAACGGGCGCAGCCGAGCAAGCTTGCTGCCACCGTCGTAGAGCTCTCGGAGAGCTTTCCAACGGTATGTTGTGCGCCGCGTATATGATAACCCGAACCCGGCATGAATTTAAGGACATTTAATTGCATTTAACTAAGTGTTATATTAGATGTTAGCATTGAATTTCGTGTTTATTTTTAAGTTAAACATGTATTTGTAGTTTTATTTTCATATTTCTTTTAGAGGTAATTAAAATAATACTTGAGTTAATTATTTTAACGGAATATCACCTAATTTTCATTTTTTGTTAATCGGTTTTAATTTTTCTTACATTTTAGTGCTCGGTTTTTAATTAAATGAAAAGTAGCTCAGAGCCGGAGTAAATTTTGAACTATGTTGCTTTCCGAAAATTATATTTTCTTAAATTCTTTGAGATTTAATTGTTATTCTTTTATTGTCGCAAAGTGCATAGCATTTCGAGAGCGATAGTTAGGAAATGAATTCTAGTCCTCAGCAAATAGTGAAAACTAGTATTTAGTGTTTTAATTTTAGTGTTTTAAGTTGTATTTAACTAGAATTGGATTTATGTTAGTTGTTTTAGCTTTAAAATGCATGAAACAAGCTTATTTGACCAAATTTTAAGTTAGTTGACCAAGAGGCATTGACCATTTGACTTGTGTCACCTTATATGCATAAAAATAGCACAAAAAAATAAAAAAAGAAAGCTGAAAAAACAGTGAGCAGCTGGCCGAAAATGGAAGGAGAAAAAAAAAAGAAATTTCAACTTCAAATCTTCGATTCTTCGCGTGAGCTTGCACGGGGTGGTTTCTGAGGCATCCTACGAGGTTTTCCTAGCGCCTAGGAGCGTCTAAGGTGAGGGTTTCATGTTTATTTGCGCATTTGAAAGTTTTATGTGTTAACTTTGATTTTTGGGATTTATCCGTATATTGTTATTTTAATCGTTTTGAGGCTTAAAGAATGTTTCCTAGCAATCGTAGAACATGTATTTATAGCTTTTTAACATTTTCTGCGGTTGAATATCGAAATTGAAATATAAATTGTTAATTGAATAGTAACTAGTGAATAGTAAACCCCCGTTTCGATGAAGTTGCTCTGTTATGCGTTCTGTTGATGTAAGAACGTGCTAGATATGCTAGAATGCCTAAATGTATGGTTTAATTGGAATGTGTAATGGAAAAACGGAGAAAAATGGCTTAGTGAAAGGTGGGGTTGTTTAGGTCAAGTTTGGCATTTTATCGTTTTGCGTGATGGCATTATCTCGGGAGGTCATGGAAGCACTTTTGGTGCAGTTGTGACATTGATTGGGTAATCGCTTGAGGTAGTTGTAGTTCAAACGAGCAAAGGGGGAAATCGGGGCTTTGCGGGAATTCTAGGGTAAAGTGGGGTTTTGTGGTCTTTAGCCGTGCTTTATGGTAACCTAGGAGGATTGGTGAAGTCGATTTTCAAAACTCGTGGCTCGTTTGAAAGTAGTAGTGTTTTGAAAGTTGGGGTCATTTTTGTGATTTTGTGTGTTTTCATAGTATATTGCTTATAGAATGCTTATATTGCTTATAGAATGCTTATGTTGCCTATAGAATGCTTATTACGCTTGTTAGAGTTGATTATTGATTGAAATGTTTAACAATTGTTGAATAATGCTTGGTATCTCGTTTATCTCCTCTATTCTGTATTGTTGTGCTATCGCTCGTTTATCGCCTTGTATCGAGTCTTGCATTGCATAGTGTCAGGGCGTGAGTGATGGGCGTCTCCGGGTAGCCTCGGGTTGCCGGTGTTGGTTGCCCTAGCTCCGTGTCCTATTCCCTTTTCTCGCTTGGGTTGCCTCCCAGGGAGATTTGGGTCGTAGAATTGATGGATACTTCCGGGGTATTCCAAACTGGTGTTATAAGGTGGTTGCGCACTTATTGTCATCGTTGTCAACATCAAGCTCGAGATTGATGTATCGCTCGTGTAATGGTACATTGCTCGTATGAGTGAACCATAGCCTTCAAAGTGTGGTATAGCTTTGAATGGTTGTGTTAATGCTTTCTTTAATTGTTAATTGTAATGTTGTTTATATTGAATGCCTTTTTATTGATTGTATTGCTTAACTGTACCTATTTGCATTGCACGATCTTCTTTCTCTCCACCTCGATATCTGTCTCGCCCTCACTGAGTATACGTGTTGTGTATACTCACTCCTCACCACCACATTTCAGGAAATGTCATGTTAGCTGGAAAGTTCGTGATTTCGTGAAAGTTCGTGCTTGAAGAGTTGTCTTGCGTGCCTATGTGGCTTGAGTTGTCGAAGTTGTAAAGATGTATGCTTTCATGTATTGTATGTATTTAATGTCAAAAGGAATGTAATTTAAGTTTCATTAGATTGTTGAAGTAGTTTGATAAGTTAGATTATGTATCTAGTTAGCATAGCTTAACTTCAATGCATGTTTGTAATGTCCAAAGGAAAAGAGTTAGAATGGCATGATAGTTTATTTTATGCGGTGGCTTAGTATGGTTTAATTGACTAGTTTGAATGTACTTGTCAAAAATGAAAGAGATAGGTTAGCTTTTAAATTGGAAATGTATGTATACTTGCTGAGTTTAATTGTTGAGAACCGAGGCTCGGATGGCCTTGAGGAAGTTTTGTATGGTTGGACATGGTGTTGGTCCACTTATATGCTGTCGCAGCTTTGCTTTTGCCTAGAAACAGGGGAGACTCCGTCCGTTTTCCCTGAAAATTATGCCGGGGTTTGGATTTGGGTTGTGATTAGATCGATTGATAGAACTCCCGGTCTCGAGAGGGATCGGGGTGTTACAGGTGGTATCAGAGCTTGTCTAGCTCATAAGCCGAGACAGGGTCCTCAGTTTGGTGGGTAGTGATCCTTGAATGTGTGCTTGTTAAGTGTGTCTTGAAAGTGTATGCTTGTATGTGAGAAGGTGTGTCTTGACCTGAATGTGTGCTCCTATGTGATATAGTTATGTGTTATGTGTTAAGTGTGTGCTAAGTAAAGTGAAGTGTCTAGTTGTGTATTGAATTGACCTATTGAATTGGCATCGTGAATCGAATCGACCTCATGAATTGTTATTTGCTTGAAGTATTGCTTGTAATGTGTGTATTGAAATGTCTTGAATTGGTTATGCTGTGATTTGAATTCATTATGTTGTGCTTGACTTGATTGTCGTGCTTGGGTGACTTTGTTGAATAAACTCTTTTGTAAACTTGCTTGCATAATAGTTTAAGGCATGTGTATAATTGTGATATCCTGGCATTCATACATGTCCTATTGAAATGGTAAGTAAGTCCTCTTTCTCCCCTGAAGAAAGTGGTTCACAGTTGGCCTTTCAAGTTGTATGGATTGGCAGGAAATGAATGGCATTTGACTAGCCTTTATTTGGGAATTGGTGTTTGCTTTTGGAACTCGGTTATTGGTAAATCTCTATGGTCCTCCTCTATGCTTAACAGTTGTGAAAGAGTAGCTTTCTCTTGGGGTTTTATTTGGATATTCTTTGGAGCATTCTTTGGTTTTCTTAATGGGTATTCTTTGGAGACTTCTGTTGGCATTTCTCGGTGGATTTGGCTATTGGGATTTTAATCGGCCTTACTGCATAGTATTATCTATGGTATATGTGTCTCAGTCTTTACTGGTGTGATACTGGCATCCCTGATTGGAAATTCTTCAATGGTATTTTCTGGAATTCTCAGTGGCCAATTATTTAATATTTACTTATTAGGCAAACTTGGCTACTTTCTTATTGGAGCATTGTTTCGGATATCTTCTTCAGTGTTCCTCAGTAGGTTTGGTATTTGGAATTCCTATCAGACTTATTGTATAGTACTACTTATGGTATTCTTTGAAATTCTTATTGGGCGTTCTATTGGTATTTTCCTTATTGGCAAGGTTGTATGAAGTTCTCACTTGGCAAACAGTGAAGAGGCCTCAGAGTTTGGTTTTGGTATATTGTTCACCAGTTCGGTGTTTATCCTTGGAGTTTTCGTCCATCTGGGAAACTATGTTTGTTATTCAACCTGGTTGTCTTATTGGGCACATTGTATTTTCTCTGCTATTTCCTTTGACATTCATCTCAGCATATGATAGCAAAACTCGGAATCTAATTGGTTATCCCATGGGGTTATTATTTGGAAGGCTTCTTTGGAACTTTGGAAGTATATTTGATTGGGTTTCTTAGTATTTTCTTCAGCACTCTTAACAGGGAATTCTTCTATGAAATTCATGACCAGCGGGGTAATTCTTTGGACCTCTAGATAGAACCTTTGATTGAGCCTTTATTTGGCTTTTTGCTTGGGGATTCTCGGGCAGTAATAGTTGAACTTCTACTAGAGATTCGTGTATGGGGTATTCATTCGGTATTCCTCTTATCATTAATATGTGATGTGATTTTATCTACAGTATCTTTGCTTTAGTCTTTATTGGTATTATCTCGGCGTTTCTGGTTGGAATTTATTCTTCTTCGGTATTCGTGTCAACGGGATTCTTGTACGGTATCTACATTTGAGCCTTTATTTGGCGTTACCACTGGGCATTTCTACTTGAACTTTCCTACTGGTCATCTTGATTAAATACTTGTTTAGTAGCTAATGAAGACTAGTCAGTGTTGGATTTCAGTGGATGCAGAGTTCTATTGGAAGAAGAATTGCGAGTGCGCAATTGTTTTAAGGGGGGGAGGATGTGATAACCCGAACCTGGCATGCATTTAAGGACATTTAATTGCATTTAACTAAGTGTTATCTTAGATATTAGCATTGAATTTCGTGTTTATTTTTAAGTTAAACATGTATTTGTAGTTTTATTTTCATATTTCTTTTAGAGGTAATTAAAATAATACTTGAGTTAATTATTTTAACGGAATATCACCTAATTTTCATATTTTGTTAATCGGTTTTAATTTTTCTTGTATTTTAGTGCTCGGTTATCAATTAAATGAAAAGTAGCTCCGAGCCGGAGTAAATTTTGAACTATGTTGCTTTTCGGAAATTATATTTTCTTAAATTCTTTGAGATTTAATTGTTATTCTTTTATTGTCGCAAAATGCATAGCATTTCGAGAGCGATAGTTAGGAAATGAATTCTAGTCCTCAGCAAATAGTGAAAACTAGTATTTAGTGTTTTAATTTTAGTGTTTTAAGTTGTATTTAACTAGAATTGGATTTATGTTAGTTGTTTTAGCTTTAAAATGCATGAAACAAGCTTATTTGACCAAATTTTAAGTTAGTTGACCAAGAGGCATTGACCATTTGACTTGTGTCACCTTATATGCATAAAAATAGCACAAAAAAATAAAAAAAGAAAGCTGAAAAAACAGTGAGCAGCTGGCTGAAAATGGAAGGAGAAAAAAAAAGAAATTTCAACTTCACATCTTCGATTCTTCGCGTGAGCTTGCACGGGGTGGTTTCCGAGGCATCCTACGAGGTTTTCCTAGCGCCTAGGAGTGTCTAATGTGAGGGTTTCATGTTTATTTGCGCCTTTGAAAGTTTTATGTGTTAACTTTGATTTTTGGGATTTATCCGTATATTGTTATTTTAATCGTTTTGAGGCTTAAAGAATGTTCCCTAGCAATCGTAGAACATGTATTTATGGCTTTTTAACATTTTCTGCGGTTGAATATCGAAATTGAAATATAAATTGTTAATTGAATAGTAAATAATGAATAGTAAACCCCCGTTTCGATGAAGTTGCTCCGTTATGCGTTTTGTTGATGTAAGAAGGTGCTAGATATGCTAGAATGCCTAAATGTATGGTTTAATTGAAATGTGTAATGGAAAAACGAAGAAAAATGGCTTAGTGAAAGTTGGGGTCATTTAGGTCAAGTTTGGCATTTTATCGTTTTACATGATGGCATTGTCTCAGGAGGTCATGGAATCACTTTTGGTGCAGTTGTGACATTGATTGGGTAATCGGTTGAGGTAGTTGTAGTTCAAACGAGCAAAGGGGGAAATCGAGGCTTTGCGGGAATTCTAGGGTAAAGTGGGGTTTTGTGGTCTTTAGTCGTGCTTTATGGTAACCTAAGAGGATTGGTGAAGTCAATTTTCAAAACTCGTGGCTCGTTTGAAAGTAGTAATGTTTTGAAAGTTGGGGTCATTTTTGTGATTTTGTGTGTTTTCATAGTATATTGCTTATAGAATGCTTTTGTTGCCTATAGAATGCTTATTACGCTTGTTAGAGTTGATTATTGATTGAAATGTTTAACAATTGTTGAATAATGCTTGATATCTCATTTATCTCCTCTATTCTGTATTATTGTGCTATCGCTCGTTTATCGCCTTGTATCAAGTCTTGCATTGCATAGTGTTAGGGCGTGAGTGATGGGCCTCTCCGGGTAGCCTCGGGTTGCCGGTGTTGGTTGCCCTAGCTCCGTGTCCTATTCCCTTTTCTCGCTTGGGTTGCCTCCTAGGGAGATTTGGGTCGTATAATTGATGGATACTTCCGGGGTATTCCAAACTGGTGTTATAAGGTGGTTGCGCGCTTATTGTCATCGTTGTCAACATCAAGCTCGAGATTGATGTATTGCTCGTGTAATGGTACATTGCTCGTATGAGTGAACCATAGCCTTCAAAGTGTGGTATAGCTTTGAATGGTTGTGTTAATGCTTTCTTTAATTATTAATTGTAATGTTGTTTATATTGAATGCCTTTTTATTGATTGTATTGCTTAACTGTACCTATTTGCATTGCACGATCTTCTTTCTCTCCACCTCGATATATGTCTCGCCCTCACTGAGTATACGTGTTGTGTATACTCACTCCTCACCACCACATTTCAGGAAATGTCATGTTAGCTGGAAAGTTCGTGATTTCGTGAAAGTTCGTGCTTGAAGAGTTGTCTTGCGTGCCTATGTGGCTTGAGTTGTCGAAGTTGTAAAGTTGTATGCTTTCATGTATTGTATGTATTTAATGTCAAAAGGAATGTATTTTAAGTTTCATTAGATTGTTGAAGTAGTTTGATAAGTTAGATTATGTATCTAGTTAGCATAACTTAACTTCAATGCATGTTTGTAATGTCCAAAGGAAAAGAGTTAGAATGGCATGATAGTTTATTTTATGCGGTGGCTTAGTATGGTTTAATTGACTAGTTTGAATGTACTTGTCAAAAATGAAATAGATAGGTTAGCTTTTAAATTGGAAATGTATGTATACTTGCTGAGTTTAATTGTTGAGAACCGAGGCTCGGATGGCCTTGAGGAAGTTTTGTATGGTTGGACATGGTGTTGGTCCACTTATATGCTGTCGCAGCTTTGCTTTTGCCTAGAAACAGGGGAGACTTCGTTCGTTTTCCCTGAAAATTAAGCTCGGGTTTGGATTTGGGTTGTGATTAGATTGATTGATAGAACTCCCGGTCAAGAGAGGGATCGGGGTGTTACAGCGTAACTCCTTACAGATCAAAAGTTATAGGCACCGGAGCGACGGAGACTTGGTCCCACGCCCTCGGTTTATGGGCCCAGCCTCTATGTAAGGCGAAGTTGTCTTGCCCAAGGTTCCATGGGATTCGATAATAGAAAAGTGGTGGATTAGATTGTCGTCCTTTACACGGCTCACGACATACGATATGGGATGGAAAAACAGCGCAAAAGAATAAAATTATCCCGGAACTGATGAAAACGTTCGATTTTGGGCACCAAAAACGAGTGTAGCCAAGCAGGCTTGATGCCCACGTCGTAGAGCTCTCGGAGAGCTTTCCAACGGTATGTTGTGCACCGCGTAACGCCTTACGGATCAAAAGTTATGGGCACCGGAGCAACGGAGACCTGGTCCCAAGCCCCACGCCCTCGGTTTGCAGGCCCAGCCTCTACGTGAGGCGAAGTTGTCTTGCCCAAGGTGCCATGTTATTCGGTAATAGAAATGTGATGGATTAGGTTGTCATTCTTTTCGCGGCTGACGACGTACGATCTGGGACGGAAAAACAACGCAAAAGAATAAAAGTGTCCCGAAACTGATGAAAACTTTCCGAAAACGGGCACAGCCGAGTAGGCTTGCTGCCCCCATCGTAGAGCTCTCCGAGAACTTTCCAACGATATGCTGTGCACCGCGTAACTCCTTACGGATCAAAAGTTATGGGCACCGGAACGACAGAGACCTAGTCCCAAGTCCCACGCCCTCGGTGTGCGGGCCCAGCCTCTACGTGAGGCGAAGTTGTCTTGCCCATGGTGCCGTGTTATTCGGTAATAGAAATGTGATGGATTAGGTTGTCGTACTTTTCGAGGCTCACGACGTACGATCCGGGACTGAAAAACAACGCAAAAGAAGAAAAGTGTCCCAAAACTGATGAAAACGTTCAATTTTGGGCTCCAAAAATTTTCGTAGCCAAGCAGGCTCTCTGCCCCCATCGTAGAGCTCTAGGAGAGCTTTCTAACGGTATGTTGTGCACCGCGTAACTGCTTACGGATCAAAAGTTATGGGCACCGGAGTGACAGAGACCTAGTCCCAAGCCCCACGCCTTCAGTTTGCGAGCCCAGCCTCTACGTGAGGCAAAATTTTAATGCCCAAGGTGGCACGGTATTCGGTAATAGAAATGTGGCGGATTAGGTTGTCGTCCTTTTCGCGGCTCACGACGTACGATCCGGGACGGAAAAATAGCGCAAAAGAATAAAAGTGTCCCAAAACTGATGAAAACGTTCGATTTTGGGCTCCGAAAATTTTCGCAGCCAAGCAGGCTCGCTGCCCCCGTCGTAGAGCTCTTGGAAAGCTTTCCAATGGTATGTTGTGCACCGCGTAACTCCTTACGAATCAAAAGTGATGGGCATCGAAGCGACGGAGACTTGGCCCCAAGCCACACACCTTCGGTTTGCGGGCCTAGCCTCTACGTGAGGCGAAGTTGTCTTGCCCAAGGTGGCGCGGGATTCGGTAATAGAAATGTGACGGATTAGGTTATTGTTCTTGTGAGGCCTGACCTCGATTTGCGTGCGATACCTCGTTTCGTGTGCCCTAATCTTGATTTGCGAGCCTTGACCTAGGATTGAGAATTGTGTTCGTTTTATGTGCCATGCATTGAATTATGTGCATTCATTTAGGGTTGCGTGCATTTACTTGGAAAACGTGCGTTCATCTCGTAGTTCGTGTCCTACCTCGTAGTGCGTGCCCTAGACCTAGGAAAACGTACCCTCACGCTAATCAAGAAAGCATCTTACACAAAGCACTAGACTATCAAATAATCCTACAAACTCCACTATCAATATTATAATCCTAAATCAACTCACTAGAATACAAAAATTCACTAAACACTAAGCATTTCTTATTCTTTATTCCTTATTCTTTTTGCACTTCCAACACCCAATTAAATAATACTCCAATAGATGACAAAAAATCAGAATTTATTTAGCCTTGGCCGACCACTATGTGGTGTCTTTGCATGCATGCTCAATTCAAATTGGTTCTAGACAAGTTATGACAAAAACACTTATCAAATGCATAAAAATAAATTGCTCCAAACCTCCTCAATTCTCCACCTTGCTCGACCAAACACACCTTGCCCATGCTAGCAATTTTAAATTACACCTTGAAGACACAAAAAGGCTGAATCATCAAGCTCAAGGCCGACCAAATGCTTGAAGAAATGCAAAAGCTTCACTCTTTGTCATTCTTTGTCATTTCTTCTTTCTTCCTCTCATCTTCTCTCTCTCCCTCTCATTTTTCTCTCTCTCTCTCGGCCTTGGCTGAGTTTCTCACCTTCCTAGCTCATCTTCATCATCCTATGGTTATTCAAGGCAAGCCCAAGCAAAGAAACTCAACCAAGATAGCTAGGTTGCAAGAAAACTCACATGCAAGCTCTTGAGTCTTCATTTCGGCCCTAGGTGAGTTACATGCTTCCATTTCTTTTCTTCTTGTTCTAACCACATGCATGTACTAAGAGCTTGGTCACTAATCTAGGAAAAATAGAGAAAACCAAGTTGGAATCTCGGCTAGGCAAAGAAGAAGAAGAAAATTGTGCTTCAACAAGTTTTTGTGCATCTTCTTGTTGATTTGCTAAGGTAAGGGCTAAAACCTTTTGAAAATCCTTCAAAAATCCACATGCATGCTCTTAAATGTATGTCTTTGCTTCTGTACTTGAGTTATATGTTCGTTCATAAGCTTCTTCAACCATGCATGGCAAGATTTTGGCTTGAAAGTGATGATAGGTGAAGTCGGATTATGTGACAGCTCTCTGACCTGTTGTTTCGAGGTGCGTTTGCCTAGGCAAATAATGCTGAAAATGCATTAAAATTGGTAGGTGACTGGTTTGGCTAGTTTTAAATATTTTTCGAAGAAATAGGCCAAAGCTAAGTTTGACTCTAAGGTCCTCAAAATGGCAAATCTTTGAAATGTGTCCAAATCTGGAAATCTGGAAAAATGAAGCAGGTTTTGGCAGATGCACTGACCTTGTAGAACGAACCAGATTTGACTTAGTAAATGATGTCCAACATGCATGAAATTTGGTGTGCTACTATATTTTTCAGTTCTGGACATTTTTTTCAAAATGGACTAAGGCTAAAACTGACCCTAAGGACCTCAAAAACGTCAATTATTGAAATGTGTGCAAATCTGGACAGTTTTGTGCTATCTCACTGTTTCGGCTATAACTAATGATCCTGAACTCCAAATGATGAAAGGTTTGTTTCTGATTTTAGTTCACTTATTAAGATTTAATTTGACCTCTTATTCACTGGAATTGGATATTTGTTTCTTATCTTAATAATTGTGGGAAAACAGCCTATTGCAGTGAGGGTTCACTTGGTTATATGCTTAGAAAAATTGTTGTAACTTCTCGTGTGGTATTAATTGCTTGGGATTGTGACATTGGGATGTTGTGTGGACTGTTTTGAGTACTTGGGGATGTTTGAATTAATTTATGCATGGCTTGAGATTGATTGTGAGTTGACTTAGGGTTTAATCACACGGGTAAGCACGAAATGGAAACCCTAATGACTAGGTAGTCTTGCTAAGTGTTGATTATTTGGATATTGTGTGGAATTATATGCTTAGTAGGCTGCCCGTATATGTGATTTTGATCATTGCATGTTGACAAATAGGCTTTTCTTGCATCCGAGCCCACGTAGATGTTGTTGCATGTTATATAATCTTATTATTTGATTACGTGGACTTTGAATTGAGTTATATGACTTGATTTATGTGTGTTACATGGCTGTCCGTTTAATGTTCATATAACTCCATGAGCTTTTCAAGTGAAATTACTTGTCTATCCGTGCCTCGCTTGTTTACTTGTCAATGTGCAATCTTATGACTGTTCGGAGGCAACCTACTTTGTTGTCCTCCTAATGTGATATATTAAATGTCATAAATGTGCATTGCATATAAGGTTGCAACCTTTCATTCTGGCATGGTAGCGATCACGCACACCGGGCGGCATCGGGCTTGTCAGTGCACCCGTGACTACCATGGTCCCATTCCTTCTCTAGCTTGAGGGCTAGACTTCCTCGGAGAGTTGGGTCGTAGGATTTTGGGGTACATCCGGAGTACACCCACCTAGCGTGTTAAGGGGATGATTTGAAGTCGGCCGCAACAACTGATTCTGGAAATGAACTGAGAGCAAAAGCTCACCGTATCCATTTTACTATGTGTATAAGTACTCTCGCTTGGTTCCTAGAGAACCTCGGGGAGGAAAGACGAGTAATTGTGTTCCTTTACTTTTGTATTATTATTCTGTACTTAATTGTGTTATATTCATGCTTGCAAAAGGATTTTCATAAGATTGAACCGGAAAATGAGTTTCAAAACCTATTTCTCGTTTCCCCCTCGCTGAGTTCATAAGGACTCACCCTCTTTTATCATCTCAGGTGAAGAAGATCGAGAACAGGTACCTGAGGACGAAGTGCCTAACGATGATTCCTTGGAGTGATTGCCTGTCCTATGTGCTTTGCTTGATTTATGGCCATTTGTGAAAACTGTGCTACTTGAAGACTGTTTCTTTCATGTTGCTTAATGTTATAATGTAAAAGACCCCCGTTGTAATTTGGGATCTAATTTTGGTTTGTACTAATATTTCTAGACAATCACTAGATACTGCTACGGTCGTTTTGCTTTTATTATCGCTAGTAGCTATAATAGGATTATGAAGTATTAGGTAAGGGCTAAGTAAGATGAACCATCCAAACCTTAAACAGGTACTCGCTATTAAGCTAAGATCAACAGGTACTTTTGTAACGAGGATAAACAAACAAACGCGACATAGCATCATGCTAGGTTATAAATCAAACGAGACGTCGAAATAACCAATAGGCAATTCAATTGATGTTAAATGGTAATCCTAGTTGGAAACGAAATTGAGATTGGAAAAATTTGAGGCGTTTAGAGAATTAGGCCAAACCAAAGAGCTCAATTACAGCCGTTATGCTACCGGTTTTCCAGAAATTTTGGAGTTTAGGCCAAAACATTAAGTGTGAAATCTTCATAAACGGTTAAGTACGTGATATGACTTGAATGTTTAGATCACACCCTAGTCTAACCTTATAGGATGATTAGGGGCGTGACAGTCCTTTTTGCGGCTCACGACGTATGATTCGGGATGAAAAAATAGCGCAAAAGAATAAAAGAGTCCCAAAATTGATAAAAATGTTCGATTTTGGGCTCTGAAAACGGGCACAGCCGAGCAAGATTTCTACCCCCATCGTAGAGCTCTCGGAGAGCTTTCCAACCGTATGTTGTGTGCCACGTAACTCCTTACGGATCAAAAGTTATGGGCACCAGAGCGACGGAGACCTGGTCCCAAGCCCCACGCCCTTGGTTTGCGGGCCCAGCCTCTACGTGAGGTGAAGTTGTCTTGCCCAAGGTGCCATGTTATTCAGTAATAGAAATGTGATGGATTAGGTTGTCGTCCTTTTCGCAGCTTACGAAGTACGATCCGGGACAGAAAAACGGCGCAAAAGAAGAAAATTGTCCTGAAACTAATGAACACGTTCGATTTTGGGTTTCGAAAATGGGCGTAGCTTAGCAGGCTTGTTGCCCCTGTCGTAGAGCTCTTAGAGAGCTTTTCAACAGTATGCGGCGGGCCGCGTAAATCCTTACAGATCAAAAGTTATGGGCACCGGAGCGACGGAGACCTGCTCCTAAACCCCACGCCCTCGGTTTGCGGGCCCAGCTTCTACGTGAGGAAAAGTTTTCTTGCCCAAGGTGCCATGTTATTCGGTAATAGAAATGTGATGGATTAGGTTGTCGTCCTTTTCGAGGCTCACGACGTATGATACGGGACGGAAAAATAGCACAAAAGAAGAAAAGTATCTTGAAATTGATGAAAATGTTCAATTTTGGGCTACAAAAATTTTCGCAGTTAAGTAGGCTAGCTGCCCCCGTTGTAGAGCTCTCGGAGAGCTTTCCAACTGTATGGTGTGCGCCGCGTAACTCCTTACGAATCAAAAGTTATAGGCACCGGAGCAACGAAGACTTGGTCCCAAGCACCATGCCCTCGGTTTGCGGGCCCAGCCACTACGTGAGGCGAAGTTGTCTTGCCCAGGGTGCCGTGGGCTTCGGTAATAGAAATGTGGTGGATTAGGTTGTCATCCATTTCGCGGCTCACGACATACGATTCGGGACGGAAAAATAGCGCAAAAGAAGAAAATTATCCCGAAACTGATGAAAACATTCAATTTTGGGCTCCAAAAATGGGCGCAGCTAAGCAAGCTTGCTGCCCCTGTCGTAGAGCTCTCGGAGAGCTTTCCAACGGTATGCTGTGCGCCGCGTAACTCCTTACGGATCAAAGGTTATAGGCATTGGAGCAACAAAGATCGGGTCCTAAGCCCCACGCCCTCGATTTGCGGGCCCAGCCTCTATGTGAGGCGAAGTTGTCTTGCCCAAGGTACCATGTTATTCGGTAATAGAAATGTGATGGATTACGTTGTCGTCCTTTTCGAGGCTCACGATGTACAATCCAGGACTGAAAAACAGAGCAAAAGAAGAAAATTGTTCCGAAACTGATGAAAACGCTCATTTTTGGGCTCTGAAAAGGGGCGCAACCGAGCAGGCTTACTACCCCCGTCGTAGAGCTCTCGGAGAGCTTTCCAACGGTATGCTGTGCGCCGAGTAACTCCTTACGGATCAAAAGTTATGGGCACCAGAGCGACGGAGACCTGGTCCCAAGCCCCATGCCCTCGGTTTGCGGGCCCAGCCTCTACGTGAGGCGAAGTTGTCTTGCCCAAGGTGCCATGTTATTCAGTAATAGAAATGTGATGGATTAGGTTGTCGTCCTTTTCGCGGCTCAAGACGTACGATCCGGGACGAAAAAACAGCGCAAAAGAAGAAAATTGTCCCGAAACTGATAAATACGTTTGATTTTGGTCTCTGAAAATGGACGTAGCTGAGCAGGCTTGCTGCCCCCGTCGTAGAGTTGTCGGAGAGCTTTTCAACAGTGTGCGGTGCGCCACATAACTCCTTACGGATCAAAAGTAATAGGCACTAGAGCAACGGAGACGTGGTCCCAAGCCCCACGCCCTTGGTTTGCGGGCCCAGCCTCTACGTGAAGCAAAGTTGTCTCGCCCAAGGTACCATGTTATTCAGTAATAGAAATTTGATGGATTTGGTTGTCGTCCATTTCGCGGCTCACGGCGTACGATCCGGGACGGAAAAACAGTGCAAAAGAAGAAAAGTATCCCAAAATTGATAAAAACGTTCGATTTTGGGCTCTGAAAATTTTCACAGTCAAGCAGGCTTACTGCCCCCGTTGTAGTGCTCTCGGAGAGCTTTCCAACTGTATGCTATGCGCCGCGTAACTCCTTACGGATCAAAAGTTATGGGCACCGGAGCAACGAAGACTTGGTCCCAAGAACCATGCCCTTGGTTTGCGGGCCCAGCCACTACGTGAGGCGAAGTTGTCTTGCCCAAGTTGTCGTGGGATTCGGTAATAGAAATGTGGTGGATTAGGTTGTCGTCCATTTCGTGGATCACGACGTACGATCCTGGACGGAAAAACAGCGCAAAAGAAGAAAATTATCCCAAAATTGATAAAAACGTTCGATTTTGGGCTCCGAAAATTTTCTCAGTCAAGCAGGCTTGCTGCCCCCGTCGTAGTGCTCTCGGAGAGCTTTCCAACGTTATGCTGTGCGCTGCGTAACTCCTTACGGATCAAAAGTTATGGGCGCCGGAGCGACAAAGACCTGGTCCCAAGTCCCACGCCCTCGGTGTGCGGGCCCAGCCTCTACGTGAGGCGAAGTTGTCTTGCCCTAGGTGCCATGTTATTCGGTAATAGAAATGTGATGGATTAAGTTGTCATCCTTTTCGAGGCTCAGGACGTATGATCTGGGAGTGAAAAATAACGCAAAAGAAGAAAAGTGTACCAAAACTGATGAAAATGTTCGATTTTGGGCTCCAAAAATTTTTGTAAGCAAGCAGGCTCTCTGCCCCCGTCGTAGAGCTCTAGGAGAGCTTTCTAACGGTATGTCGTGCGCCGTGTAACTGCTTACGGATCAAAAGTTATGGGCACCGAGGTGACGGAGACCTAGTCCCAAGCCCCATGCCCTCGGTTTGCGGGCCCAGCCTCTATGTGAGGTGAAATTTTATTGCCTAAGGTGGCACGATATTCGATAATAGAAATGTGGCAGATTAGGTTATCATTCTTTTTGCGGCTCACGACATACGATCCGGGACGGAATAACAGCGCAAAAGAATAAAAATATCCCGAAACTGATGAAAATGTTCAATTTTGGGCTCCGAAAACGGGCACAGCCGAGCAGGCTTTTTTCCCCGTTGTAGAGCTCTCCGAGAGCTTTCCAACGTTATGCTGTGCGCCACGTAACTCCTTACGGATCAAAAGTTATGGCCACCGGAGCGACGGAGACTGGTCCCAAGCCTTACCCCCTCGGTGTGCGGGCCCACCCTCTACGTGAGGCGAAGTTGTCTTGCCCAAGGTGCCGTGTTATTCGGTAATAGAAATGTGATGGATTAGATTGTCGTCCTTTTCGAGGCGCACGACGTACGATCCAAGACTGAAAAACAGCGCAAAAGAAGAAAAGTGTCCCAAAACTGATGAAAATGTTCGATTTTGGGCTCCGAAAATTTTCGTAGCTGTGAGGCCCGACCTCGATTTGTGTGCGATATCTTATTTCGTGTGCCCTAGCCTAGATTTGCGTGTCTTAACCTAGATTTAAGAATCACGTTTCATTTTATGTGCCATGCATTGAATTACGTGCATTTATTTAGGGTTGCGTGCATTTACTTGGGAAACGTGTATTTGTCTCGTAGTTCGTGCACTACTTCGCAGTGAGTGCCCTAGACCTAGGAAAGCGTGCCCTCACGCTAATCAAGAAAGCATCTTACACGAAGCACTAGATCAATACATAATCCTACAAATCCCACTAACTAATATTAAAATGCTAAGTCAATGCACTAGAAGACGAAATTGCACCAAAAGCTAGACATTCTTCATTCCTTATTCTTTATTCTTTGCATATCCCCAACACACAATAAAATAAGCCTTGAACAAGACAAAAAAAAATCAGATTTGAACACCTCTTTGGCCGACCACCTTGTGTGCTTTGTGCTTGCTTTGCATAATTCAAATTGAACCTAGACAATTCTATGACAACTAATGACACAAAGCAATAAAAAATAGCTCAAAAACTCTACCAAGCTCCACCAATCTCGATATAAGCTCCTTTCCCATGTTAAACACTTCAAATTATACTCCTTGAAGACACAAAAATCTGAAATTGCAAAGCTCAAGGCCGACACATGCTTCAAACCTTGCAAAAGCGTTTATTTTTCTTTTATTTCTCTCATTTCCTCTCATCCTTCTCTCTCTCTCTCGGACTTGGCTAAGTTTCTACACTCCTTAGCTTATCTTCATCACTCCATGGTTCATCAAGGCATGCAAGAAGCTAGGGAACTCGACTAAGCAAGCTAGGTTGCAAGAAACACACATGCAAGCTCTTTGAATCTCCATTTTGGCTTAGGTGAGTTTGCTAGCTTCCATTTCTTTTCTTCTTGTTCTAACCACATGCACCTACTAAGAACTTGTTTACTAAGCAAGGAAATTTGAGAAAAATCGAGTGGTGTCTCAGCTAAGCAAGGAAAAAGTTCAACTTTGTGCTTCACCAAGAGTCTTGTGCATCTTCTTGTTGTTTTGCTAAGGTGAGGGCTAAAACTTCTTGAAAATCTTTCAAAAACCCACATGCATTCCCTTAAATGTCTATCTTTACTTCTGTACTTGAGATATATGTGTGTTCATGAGCTTTTATAAACATGCATGGCAAGATGTTTGGCTAAAATGTGATGTTGGATGAAATCGTGTATGGGATAGTTTTTTGCCTTGTTGGTACGATGTGATTTTGGCTAGGTAAATGATGTTTAAAATGTGTGAAAATTGTTAGGTAACTAGTTTTGCCCGTTCTGAACATTTTTTTACAGAAATAGGCCAAAGCTAATTTTGAATCTAAGGTCCTCAAAATGGCAAATTATTAAAATGTGTCCAAATCTGGAAAGTCTGGAAAAATGAAGCAAGTTTTGGCAGATTCACTGACCTTGTAGAACGAACCAGTTTTGACCTAGTAAATGACATCCAAAATGCATGAGATTTAGTGTGCTGATATATTTTTCAGTTCTGGACATTTTGTCAGAAATGGACTAAGGCTAAATCTGACCCTAAAGCCCTCAAAAACGACAAGTATTGAAATGTGTGCAAATCTGGACAGTTTTGTGCAGTCTCACTGTTTTGGCTATAACTATTGAACCCGAACTCCAAATGATGCGAGGTTTGTTTTTGAATTTAGTTCACTTCCTAAGATTTAATTTGAAATCTTATTTACTAGAATTGGAGATTTTTTACTTGTCTTAATGATTGTGAGAAAACAGTCCATTGCAGTGAGGGTTTCACTTAGTGATATGCTTAGAAAAATTATTGTAGCTTCTCTCGTTGTATTAAATGCTTGGGATTGTGGCATTGAGATGTTGTGTGGACTGTTTTGAATACTTGAGGGTGTATGAACTAATCAATGCGTGGCTTGAGTTTGATTTCGAGATGACTTGGGGCTTAATCGCACGGGTAAGCACGAATTGGAACCCTAGTAACTAGGTGAATTTGCTAAGTGTTGATCCTTTGGATGTTGTGTTGGATTATGTGTTTAGTAGGCTGCCCGTAGTTTCCCTTGTAGCCCTAAATATGATTTCGATGATTTCATGTTGATAAGTAGGCTTTTCTTGCACCCAGTCCCACGTAGATGCCGTTGCATGATGAATAATCTTATTATTTGATTACGTGAACTTTGAAATGAGTTATAAGACTTGATTTACGTGTGTTACGTGGCTGCCCGTTTAATGTTCATATAACTCCATGTGCCTTTCAAGTGAAATTACTTGTCATATCGTGCCTCGCGTGTTTACTTGTCAATGTGCAATCTTATGACTCTTGGAGGCAACCTACTTTGTTGTCCTCCTAATGTGATATATTAAATGTCATAAATGTGCATTGTATACAAGGTTGCAACCTTTCATTCTGGCGTGGTAGCGTTCACGCACACCGAGCAGCATCGGGCTTGCCGGTGCAACCGTGACTACTATTGTCCAATTCCCTCTCTCGCTTGGGGGCTAGACTTCCTCAGAGAGTTGGGTCGTAGAATTTCAGGGTACATCCGGAGTATACCTATTTGGCGTGATAAGGGGATGATTTGAAGTCGGCCGCAACAACTGATGCTGACATGAACTGAGAGCAAAAGCTCACCGTATCCTTTTCACTATGTGTATAAGTACTCTCGCTTGGTTCCTAGAGGACCTCGGGGAGGAAAGACGGGTAATTGTGTTCCTTTACTTTTATATCATGTTGTGTACTTACTTGTGATATATTCATGCTTGCAAAAGGGTTTTCATAAGTTGAACCGGAAAATGAGTTTCAAAACCTATTTCTCGTTCCCCCTCGCTGAGTTCATAAGGACTCACCCTCTTTTATCATCTCAGGTGAAGAAGATCAAGAACAGGTACCCGAGGACGACGTGCCTAACGATGATTCCTTGGAATGATTCCCTGTCCTATGTGCTTTGCTTGATTATGGCCATTGTGAACACTATGCTGCTTGAAGACTATTTCTTTTCATGTTGCTTGATGTTTGTAATGTAAAAGACCCCCGTTGTAATTTGGGGTCTAATTTTGGCTTGTACTGATAATAACTAGACATATACTACTATGGTCGTTTTGCTATCGTTACTGGTTAGTATCTATCATAGGATTATGAAGTATCAGGTAAGGACTAAGTAAAATGAACCTATCCAATCTTAAGTAGGTTCCCATTGTTAAGCTAAGATCAACAGGTACTCTTGTAACTAGGATTAACAAACAAATGAGACATAGTATCTTGTTAGGTTATTAATCAAACGAGACATCGAGATAACTAGTAGGCGTTTCAATTGGTGGTAAATAGTAATCTTAGTTGGAAATGAAATTTGAGGCGTTTAGAGAACTAGGTCAAACTAAAGAGCCCAATTACAGTCGTTATACTGCCGGTTTTTTGGAAAAATTGTGGAGTCTAGGCAAAACGTTAAGCGTTAAACTTTCATGAACAATTAAGTACGAGACATGACTTGAATGTTTAGATCACACCCTAGTTTAACCTTTATAGGCTGGGTTGAGGCGTGACACCTCATAGAGGAAGAAGAATGGTATCAGAGCTTAGATTGCTTAAGCCGGGTTTAACTCTCGGACCATGGGTAAAGCCCTAAGATAATTAGGATGACTTGTCTATATGTTATTATGTGATAATGTTAATTGTGCCTTCTATGTTCTATGTGCTTAAGTGATTAACATGCCTTAAATGTTTCTATAATTGTGTATCTATATTATGTAGCATATCTTATGCACTAAATTCTTGTTTGTCGTATTTCAATAAATTGTGCATCGTAATCTGTGCCTATAGATGGCTGGCCCTAGTACTCGCACTACTAATAGGAGCGGTGAACCCTAAGAGACCGGAGATGCTTATCAAACTAATCCCGACATAGCTATGTTTAACATGATGGCGAATGCCATGGATTGCATGTCACGAGTAATGGAACGTCAAGATGCACGTGAAGCTGACAACAACAACAACAACAGGAATGATGGTAACCATGGGAGACATAGCAGAATGAGGGAGTTCCTTGAATTTCGCCCATCCAAATTCCACGGGGAAGCTGATGATGAGAAAGCAGAGGCTTGGTTATCTGAGATCGAGAGGATTTTCAAGCCACTTGATCATACTGATGAAGAAAAGGTGGAGTTTGCTGTGTTTCTGTTGCACGGGGATGCTGAGCATTGGTGGCACACTGTGGAGGCACTGTGGGAAACTGATCATACCCCTCGCTTGTAGGGTAATTTTGTTAAGGCCTTCAAGGAGAAATATGTACCTGCAATTTCCAAGCAGAGGCAGATTGAGGAATTCATGCACTTGAACCAGGGTAACATGACGGTGGCCCAGTACGAGGCTCGTTTTGACCGACTGTCCCGCTATGCTCAATACATGGTTAGTACTCCGGAGGCGAAGATGTGGAAATTTACTACGGGATTGAGGCCAGAGATTCA
Organism: Ehretia macrophylla; assembly: GCA_037974665.1. Taxonomy (NCBI): domain Eukaryota; kingdom Viridiplantae; phylum Streptophyta; class Magnoliopsida; order Boraginales; family Ehretiaceae; genus Ehretia; species Ehretia macrophylla. Next base: position 39,643,636 of record CM075766.1, read on the forward strand.
GGACCAGTTGGCTTCGCATGACTTCGATACCTATTCTGCTCTCTTTGCTGCTGCTTCTTGAGTTGAGAAGAGAAAACTTGATAGAGCCGGTTCGAGTCAGCCGAACAAGAAACCATACTAGCCTTCAAGTCAACAGAGGAAATTCCAGAGTCAGAGTTGTAATCAGGGCCAGAGCCAGAACCGGCCAGTTAATAACCGTGGCCCAACTAAAGCGCCATCAACCTCTTCCACCCGCGGATCCACAAGTAGTTCACCTGCTACTCAGTCTATCAACTGTTCTTATTGTGACAAGAAGGGGCATACCGAGGCCCAGTGCTGGAAAAAGTCAGGACGATGTGTGCGGTGTGGCAGTGATCAGCATCAGATCAAAGATTGCCCTAAATGGAAAGCAGGACAAAATCAGGTTAAACTAGCTGGTAGAGGCAAGACTCCAGTTCCTAGAGTTCAGGCTCGAGCTTATGCTATTGAGTGCGAGGAGCTTCCAGAGGAGACCACTGTTGTTGAAGGTACATTCTTCATACTGAATCAACATGTTAGGGTGCTACTCATTCATTTATTACTCCCTTATGTGTGAAACGTGTGAAACTACGAGTTGTATGTTTGCCTTACAAAGTAGAAGTTGGTACTCCGATGGGTTCTAAACTTGTTACTAGCTCAACTTGTAAAGCATGTAAAATCCAAATTAAGGATAGGGAATTCTCAGCCAATCTTATCATATTACCTTTTCGAGACTATGAGGTCATCTTAGGGATGGACTGGTTGGCAAAGCATCATGCCCAACTAGATTGCCGGACGAAGATTGTAACTGTGAAACCCCACTTTTCCTGCTTATCTCGTTTTACGTGCTATACCTCGTTTTACGTGCATATAACCTGTTTATGTGCTATAGGACCTAGAAAGTTATAATTTTGATTTCAATACTTCTAATACGTGCTAAATGTGCATTCATGAAATTTTCGTCAAAAACGGAGTCAGAAATTTTATCGTCGATTTTCAGTGAATAGTGTTTTCGAAACACGTCCGCTATAATTTTGAAACTGGTCTTTTTAACCCTTCTAGACCTAGTCCACGGACTTTAATAGACCTGTGTTTGATGAAAACGGTTTTAAAATCGGCTTAAGAATTTATTAGGGTTTTTACACCGACTTTTGCGAAAATCGAGTTTTAAGCCGACTCGGGTGGAATTCTTTGAATGTAAAACTTCTTGTCACCTAAAAATAATCCACTTGAGATATCTTGGGGGTTGCATAATTAATTTTAACTTGGTGATCACTAAAATGCAATTAAAGACATTAAAAACACAAAAATACCTATTAAAATAACTTTGACTTTAATTAAATAATTGACCATTTAAGCTCATGTCCTCAACACACACTCACACAACACAAAAACACCATCACACACACACACATTGCCGAGAGGTTGAGGAGAGAAAAGAGAAGAGAAAAACTTAAGCTTTCAATCCAATTTTTCAAAGAAAAACCTAGTTTTTGTCCGTAGAACTTCGCACCGACTTGGATTCTGCTTGTTGGGCACGCATTGCACGCATTCCTAGGCTTATATCGCATCTAAGGTGAGAGAAAAATTCTAGATCTCAAAATGTCATTTTTGTGTTTTTGCGTATAAATGAAGATTGAACCGTTAGAATTGTAATCTGATGTTAGATTATTGCTCCTTGCATGCTAGGGATCATTATATACTAATACTACGAATTTCTGTCGGATATAGCATAATTTTTATTTTCCGGGTATTTAATTTTGATTAAAATGTTCAAAGTTGATTTAATTGAGTTGCGTTGCTCGAAATCGATTGCCGTCGATTTCTAAATACTTGATAATTACGTGTTAGCGCTGTTGTAATGCCGAATTTTTGATTACATTGTTTGTGTGAAAATCCGGAAAATCCAGCCATGACGTCATAGGGTTTTAGGGTTATCGGGCATGTTTTGGAGGTGTTATGGTGGATTTCCGAGAGGGCTAATGTAGTAGGTTGAATGGATGAGTGATAGGAACTGATTTGGCAATGTTTGGATTAGTAGATTGTAAGTTATGAATTTTAGAAGTTAGGTTGTCATTCTTTAATTTCTTGAACGATGCCTTAGATGGTTGGGTAGTGTTCGAGTGATGAATGGTGAGTTGTTGTTGAGTAATTTAGAGTTTAATTATGAATATTATGCATGTCCGGTTAGATGGCCTACTTTGTCATCTAACTACGTTGTTTGATGTTTAATTTAATATTGATGTTATATTGATATTATATTGATGTTATTTATTAATTATTATTGAATGCGGGAATCGGGCAATTTTTGTGCTGATCTTCCAATTGTTTGATTAAGTTATGATTGCATGATTATTGATGAATATGGAGCCTTGGTATGTGTGTGCCACCTCTGGGGCAGCGTCGGGCTGCCGGGTTGAAACCGGCATGACTGCCATAGGCTACCCCCAGCTCGCATGACGGAGATGTCATGGAGGGAAGGGGATAGTGAGGTACCTCGGGTGCGTGAGTAATGGGGAGTTATAAGAAGAACGGTTGAGATCGTGATGGCGTTTGGAGCTACACCAAATAGAGTATCCTTACTGAATGGTCATATAGTTATGTGATGATAGCTTTATTTATGTTATTATTGTTGTTGTGTGTTTACTTGCTCAAAGGACTAAATCCAAGGAGCGTAGTGAATACTGTCGAGATCTATCGGATCCTCACTGGGCTTATGTATATAAGCTCACTCTCTATTAATGCATGTTTCAGGTGTACTTTCACAAGATTACGGGTACGTGCCTCCTGAAGAGGAGAATGTGGAAAATGTGCCTTTTGTGGATGAGTCATATGTTCCCGAGTCTTATCCATGACTTTATGTTGTTAAATGTCTTGTATATTAGTTTAATAGACTTTATATGCTCTACGGTTCTTAATGTAATAGATATTGAAAAGATGATGAACCAAATGATGGTAACTTAGCGGTTTCCTTTTGTCTATGGTTAAATTGTAGTTGTGTCTCAACTTACTTTTGAAATTTATGATAAAGTTGAGGTATTGTATGTCATGTTGGAACGGAGGCGTATAACGAAGATGTTTTATTGTATAATATGGTTGTGTTGTATGTTGTTGTTGTATTGAGGAATTACGGGATGTATGATGTTTAATGAGGTTGGTTTAGAACCTCGGAAATCTGTTTACTGTCGTTATGCCGCCGAAATTCCGTTGCGTCCTGACTGATCGTAGGTGGGGTCGAGTTGGGGCGTGACAGTAACATTCCAGGTACCTGGTCAACCAATATTGGAAGTCATGGGTCGAAGAGATTTCACCAGGAGTTCCATCATTTCATATACGAAAGCAGTGAAGTCCTTGAGAAAAGGGTGTAGTGGATACTTACCTTACCTCATCAACAAGCCGTCGGACAAAGCTAAGTTGGAGGAGATGCCAGTGATCAAAGACTATGCGGATGTGTTTCCAGAAGAATTGTCCGGTTTACCCCCAAATCGGGATATCAAGTTCATTATAGAGTTACTGCCAGGCACCCAGTCGATATCTAAAGCCCCCTATCGTATGGCACCAGCTGAGCTACAAGAATTGAAGGACCAATTGCAAGGATTGTTGAAGAAGGGGTTTGTTCAACCAAGTTCTTCTCCGTGGGGTGCACCAGTTCTATTTGTAAAGAAGAAAGACGGAACGCTGAGGCTATGTATCGATTACCGAGGATTAAACCAAGTGACTGTCAAGAATAAATACCCACTTCCACTGATCGACGAGTTGTTTGATCAACTTCAAGGAGCCAAAGTGTATTCGAAACTCGACTTTTGGCAAGGGTACTATCAGTTGCGGATCAAAAAAGGAGGATGTGCCTAAAACGACTTTCAGGACAAGATATGGGCATTATGAATATGTGGTGATGCCATTTGGACTAACTAATGCCCCTGCAGCTTTTATGGACTTGATGCACAGGGTGTTTCAACCCTACTTGGACCAATTTGTGGTGATCTTCATTGATGATATTTTGGTATACTCAAAATCCAAGGTTGAGCATGAACAACATCTGCAGTTGGTACTGCAAAAACTTTGAGAGCATCAATTGTATGCAAAGTTTAGCAAGTGTTAATTTTGGTTGCAGCAGATTGCATTTTTTGGGCATATCATATCCCAAGAGGGAATAGCAGTGGATCCAGAAAAGATAGAAGCGGTGATGTCTTGGAAGAAGCCGAAAAATGTTACAGAGATTCAGAGTTTTCTTGGTCTAGCTGGCTATTATCGGAGGTTCATGAAGGATTTCTCTAAGATTGCAAGACCGCTTACAAAGCTCACTCAAAAGCAAACAAAGTTCATGTGGGATGATAAGTGTGAGAACGGCTTCCAAGAATTGAAGAAAAGATTGACTACCGCACCTGTTCTTGCATTGCCTGAAGGGAGTCAAGGTTTTGTAATCTATAGCGATGCTTCGAAGGAAGAACTAGCTTGTGTGTTGATGCAAAATGGTAGAGTGATTGCGTATGCTTCTAGGAAACCGAAGCCGTATGAATTGAACTACCCGACGCATGATTTGGAGTTAGTGTCTATTGTGTTTGCACTCAAGAAATGGACGCACTATCTGTGGGGTAACAAGTTCGAGGTGTTTACTGATCACAAGAGCTTGAAATACTTGTTCTCACAAAAAGAGTTGAATATGAGGCAAAGGCGGTGGATGGAGCTTTTGGATGATTATAACTGCACAATCAATTATGTGCCCGGTAAAACAAATGTAGTTACAGATGCCTTAAGTAGGAAAGCGAGCATGGCAAAACTGGAAGTCAAGGTGCAGGAGTTGTTGGAGGAAGCATTTTTGTGGAAACCACAATTGACTCGGAAAGGGTTACTTTTTGCCACTACATAAGTTCAATCGACCTTGTTGTCTGAATTACGAGAGGCTCAACAGAAGGACCAACAATTCCTGAAGATTAAAGAAAGCAACACATATTTCAAGTTTCATGATGATGGTATTTGGAGATTTAGGAATCGGATTTGTGTTCCTAATGAACCAGAGCTGAAAAGAAGATTCTTGAAGAAGCCCATAATTCAAGATACACTATTCACCCCGGCGGAACAAAGATGTACTAGGATTTGAAGCAACACTATTGGTGGAATAACATGAAGAGAGAAATTGCGGAGTTTGTGGCACGGTGTTTGACTTGCCAGAGAGTCAAAGCAGAACATCAACGACCAGCAGGTTTACTTTAGCCGTTGGAGATTCCTCAATGGAAATGGGAACATATAACTATGGACTTTGTTATGGACCTGCCCAGGTCACAAAAGGTTCATGACGCCGTTTGGTTCATAGTGGATAGATTGACTAAGTCAGCGCACTTCTTACCGATGAACAAGGAGGATAGTCTTGAGAAATTGGGAGATATGTATATGGCGGAGATTGTAAGATTGCACGGGATGCCTGTGAGTATTGTATCGGATAGGGATCCTCATTTTACTTCCCGATTTTGGAAGAGATTGCAAGAAGCTTTGGAAACGAAGTTGAGTTTTAGCACGGCTTATCACCCTCAGACTGACGGACAATCGGAGAGAACTATTCAGATTCTGGAGGATATGCTGAAGGCGTGTGTTTTAGACTTCGGTAAAGGTTGGGAGAAATATCTGTCTCTAGCGGAGTTCGCTTATAATAATAGTTATCAGGCCACTATCGGGATGGCCCCATTTGAGGCGTTGTATGGACGTAAGTGTCGATCCCCAATTTACTGGGATGAGGTAGGTGAAACGAAGACTTTTGACCCGACCCTTCTACCTGAACTTATGAAGACTGTGGATAATATTCACCTCATCCGGAAACGGATGCTTACCGCCCAAAGCAGGCAGAAAAGTTATGCAGACCGACGGAGACGGAGCCTAGAGTTTGAGGTTGGCGACAAGGTGTTCTTGAAGATATCACCCCGGAGGGGACTGATTAAACACGGCAAGGGTGGAAAGTTGAGCCCGAGATTTGTAGGACCATTTGAGATAATTGAGAAGGTTGGCAAATTGGCGTATCGCCTGGCACTACCCCAAAACCTCTCCAATATTCACGACGTCTTTCATGTTTCGATGCTGCGGAAGTATCACCCTGATCCATTGCATATCTTGGACCCAGAGCCGTTGCAGCTTCGGGAGAACTTGTCTTATGAAGAGAAGCACATTCGGATCCTAGACAAGCAAGATCGGGAGTTGCGCAACAAATCTATACCGATGGTGAAAATGTTGTGGTATCATCATGGAGTTGAAGAAGCAACGTGGGAAAGGTGAGACCAGATGGAGCAACAGTATCCAGCTTTATTTCAAAGGTAAAATTGAATTTCAGGACAAAATTCTTTTAAGGAGGGGAGGATGTGAGGCCTTGATTTGCGTGCGATACCTCGTTTCGTGTGCCCTAGTCTAGATTTGCGTGCCTTAACCTAGATTTAAGAATCACGTTTCGTTTTATGTGCCTTGCATTGAATTACGTGCATTCATTTAGGGTTGCGTGCATTTACTTGAGAAACGTGCATTCATCTCGTAGTGCGTGTCCTACCTCGTAATGCGTGCCCTAGACCTAGGAAAATGTGCCCTCACACTAATCAAGAAAGCATCTCACACGAAGCACTAGATCAATAATTAATCCTACAAATCCCACTAACTAATATTAAAATGCTAAGTCAATGCACTAGAAAATGAAATTTCACCAAAAGCTAGACATTCTTCATTCCTTATTCTTTATTCTTTGCATATCCCAAACACACAATAAAATAAGCCTTGAACAAGACAAAAAAATTCAGATTTGAACACCTCTTTGGCCGACCACCTTGTGTGCTTTGTGCTTGCTTTGCATAATTCAAATTGAACCTAGACAATTCTATGACAACTAATGACACAAAGCAATAAAAAATAGCTCAAAAACTCTACCAAGCTCCACCAATCTCGACATAAGCTCCTTGCCCATGCTAAGCACTTCAAATTATACTCCTTGAAGACACAAAAATCTGAAATTGCAAAGCTCAAGGCCGACACATGCTTCAAACCTTGCAAAAGCTTTTATTTTTCTTTCATTTCTCTCATTTCCTCTCATTCTTCTCTCTCCCTCTCATCCTTCTCTCTCTCTCTCAGCCTTGGCTGAGTTTCTACACTCCTTAGCTTATCTTCATCACTCCATGGTTCATCAAGGCATGCAAGAAGCTAGGAAGCTCGACTAAGCAAGCTAGGTTGCAAGAAACACACATGCAAGCTCTTTGAATCTCCATTTCGGCTTAGGTGAGTTTGCTAGCTTCCATTTCTTTTCTTCTTGTTCTAACCACATGCACCTACTAAGAACTTGGTTACTAAGCTAGGAAATTTGAGAAAAATAAAGTGGTGTCTCGGCTAAGCAAGGAAAAATGTCAACTTTGTGCTTCACCAAGAGTCTTGTGCATCTTCTTGTTGTTTTGCTAAGGTGAGGGCTAAAACTTCTTGAAAATCTTTCCAAAACCCACATGCATTCCCTTAAATGTCTATCTTTACTTCTGTACTTGAGATATATGTGTGTTCATGAGCTTTTATAAACATGCATGGCAAGATGTTTGGCTAAAATGTGATGTTGGATGAAATCGTGTATGGGATAGTTTTCTGCCTCGTTGGTGAGATGTGATTTTGGCTAGGTAAATGATGTTGAAAATGCATGAAAATTGGTAGGTAACTCGTTTTGCCTGTTCTGAACATTTTTTACAGAACTAGGCCAAAGCTAATTTTGATTCTAAGTTACTCAAAATGGCAAATTATTAAAATGTGTCCAAATCTGGAAAGTCTGGAAGAATGAAGCAGGTTTTGGCAAATTCGCTGACCTTGTAGAACGAACTAGTTTTTACTTAGTAAATGACATCCAAAATGCATAATATTTGGTGTGATGCTATATTTTTCAGTTTTGAACATTTTTTTTCAGAAATGGACTAAGGCTAAATCTGACCTTAAGGCCCTCACAAATGACACGTATTGAAATGTGTGCAAATCTGGACAATTTTGTGCAGTCTTACTGTTTTGGCTATAACTATTGAACCCGAACACCAAATGATGCGAGGTTTGTTTCTGAATTTAGTTCACTTCCTAATATTTAATTTGACATCTTATTCACTGGAATTGGAGATTTTTTGCTTGTCCTAATGATTGTGAGAAAACAGTCTATTGCAGTGAGGGTTTCACTTAGTGATATGCTTAGAAAAATTATTGTAGCTTCTCTTGTTGTATTAAATGCTTGGGATTGTGGCATTGAGATGTTGTGTGGACTGTTTTGAATACTTGAGGGTGTATGAACTAATCAATGCGTGGCTTGAGTTTGATTTCGAGATGACTTGGGGCTTAATCGCACGGGTAAGCACGAATTGGAACCCTAGTAACTAGGTGAATTTGCTAAGTGTTGATCCTTTGGATGTTATGTTGGATTATGTGTTTAGTAGGCTGCCCGTAGTTGCCCTTGTAGCCCTAAATATCATTTCGATGATTTCATGTTGATAAGTAGGCTTTTCTTGCACCCGGTCCCACGTAGATGCCGTTGCATGATGAATAATCTTATTATTTGATTACGTGAATTTTGAAATGAGTTATATGACTTGATTTACGTGCATTACATGGCTTCCCGTTTAATGTTCATATAACTCCATGTGCCTTTTAACTGAAATTACTTGTCATATCGTGCCTCGCGTGTTTACTTGTCAATGTAAAATCTTATGACTCTCGGAGGCAACCTACTTTGTTGTCCTCCTAATGTGATATATTAAATATCATAAATGTGTATTGCATACAAGGTTGCAACCTTTCATTCTGGCGTGGTAGCGTTCACGCACACCGGGCAGCATCGGGCTTGCCGGTGCAACCGTGACAACCATTGTCCAATTCCCTCTCTCGCTTGGGGGCTAGACTTCCTCGGAGAATTAGGTTGTAGGATTTCGGGGTACATCCGGAGTACACCCATTTGGGGTGATAAGGGGATGATTTGCAGTCGGCCGCAACAACTGATGCTGACATGAACTGAGAGCAAAAGCTCACCGTATCCTTTTCACTATGTGTATAAGTACTCTCGCTGTGCACTGCGTAACTCCTTACGGATCAAAAGTTATGGGCACCGGAGCAACGAAGACTTCGTCCAAAGCACTACGCCCTCGATTTGCGGGCCCAGCCACTACGTGAGGTGAAATTGTCTTGCCCAAGTTGCCATGGGATTCGGTAATAGAAATGTGGTATATTAGGTTGTCGTCCATTTCGTGGCTCACGACGTCCGATCCGGGACGGAAAAACAGCGCAAAAGAAGAAAATTATCCCGAAACTGATGAAAACGTTCGATTTTGGGCTCTGAAAATGGGTGCAGCTGTGCAGGCTTGCTATCCTTGTCGTAGAGCTCTCAGAGAGCTTTCCAACGGTATGCTGTGCACGCGTAACTCCTTACGGATCAAAAGTTATGGGCACCGGAGCGACGGAGACCAGTCCCAAGCCCCACGCCCTTGGTTTACGGGCCCAGCCTCTACGTGAGGCAAAGTTGCCTTGCCCAAGGTACCATGTTATTCGGTAATAGAAATGTGATGGATTACATTGTCATCCTTTTCAAGGCTCACGACGTATGATCTGGGACAGAAAAACAGCGCAAAAGAATAAAATTGTTCCGAAACTGATGAAAACGTTCAATTTTGGGCTTCGAAAATGGGCGTAGCCGAGCAGGCTTGCTACCCCCATCGTAGAGCTCTCGGAGAGCTCTCCAACTTTATGCTGTGCGCCGAGTAACTTCTTGCGGATCAAAAGTTATGGGCACCAGAGCGACGGAGACCTAGTTCCAAGCCCCACGCCCTCGGTTTGCGGACCCAGCCTCTACGTGAGGCGAAGTTTTCTTGCCCAAGCTGCCATGTTATTCAGTAATAGAAATGTGATGGATTAGGTTGTCGTCCTTTTCGCAGCTCACGACGTACGATCCGGGATGAAAAAATAGCGCAAAAGAAGAAAATTGTCCCGAAACTGATGAACACGTTCAATTTTGGGCTCTGAAAATGGGCGTAGCTGAGTAGGCTTGCTGCCCCTGTCATAGAGCTCTCGGAGAGCTTTTCAACAGTATGCGGTGCGCCGCATAACTCCTTACGGATTGAAAGTTATGGGCACTGGAGCGACAGAGACCTGGTCCCAAACCCTACGCCCTGGGTTTGCGGGCCCAGCATCTTTGTGAGGCAAAGTTGTCTCGCCCAAGGTGCCATGTTATTCAGTAATAGAAATGTGATGGATTAAGTTGTCATCCATTTCGCGGCTCACGACGTACGATCCGAGACAGAAAAACAACGCAAAAGAAGAAAAGTATCCCGAAATTGATGAAAACATTCGATTTTGGGCTCCAAAAATTTTCGCAGTCAAGCAAGCTTGCTGCCCCCGTTGTAGAGCTCTGGAGAGCTTTCCAACTATATGCTGTGCGCCGCGTAACTCCTTATGGATCAAAAGTTATGGGCACCAGAGCAACGAAGACTTGGTCCCAAGCACCACGCCCTCGGTTTGCGGGCCCAGCCACTACTTGAGGCGAAGTTGTCTTGCCCAAGGTGCCATGGTATTCTGTAATAGAAATGTGGTGGACTAGGTTGTCGTCCATTTCGCGGCTCACGACGTACGATACCGGATGAAAAAACAGCGCAAAAGAAGAAAATTGTCCCGAAATTGATGAAAATATTTGATTTTGCGCTCCAAAAATGGGCGCAACTGAGCAGGCTTGCTGCCCCCATTGTAGTGCTCTCGGAGAGCTTTCCAACGTTATGTTATGCACCGCATAACTCCTTACGGATCAAAAGTTATGGGCACCGAAGCGACGGAGACCTGGTCCCAATCCCCACGCCGTCGGTTTGCGGGCCCAGCCTCTACTTGAGGCAAAGTTTTCTTGCCCAAGGTGCCATCTTATTTGGTAATATAAATGTGATAGAATACGTTGTCGTCCTTTTCGAGGCTCATGACGTACGATCTGTGACAGAAATACAGCGCAAAAGAAGAAAATTGTTCCGAAACTGATGAAGACGTTCAATTTTGGGCTCCGAAAATAGGCGCAGCTGAGCAGGCTTGCTGCCCCCGTCGTAGAACTCTCGGAGAGCGTTCCAACAGTATGTTGTGCGCCACATAACTCCTTTCGAATCAAAAGTTATGGACACCGGAACGACGGAGACTTGGACCTAAGACCCATGCCCTCGGTTTGCGAGCCTAGCTACTACGTGAGGCGAAGTTGTCTTACCCAAGGTGGCACGGGATTCGGTAATAGAAATGTGGCGGATTAGGTTGTCATCCTTTTCGCGGCTCATGACGTACGATCCGGGATGGAAAAACAGCGCAAAAGAAGGAAATTATCCTAAAATTGATGAAAACGTTCGATTTTGGCCTCCGAAAATGGCCGCAGCTGAGCAAGCTTGCTGCCCCCGTTGTAGAGCTCTCCGAGAGCTTTTCAACGGTATGTTGTGCGTCGCGTAGCTCCTTACGGATCAATAGTTATGGGCACCGGAGCGACGGAGACCAGGTACCAAGCCCCACGCCCTTGGTTTGCAGGCCCAGCCTCTACATGAGGTGAAGTTGTCTTGCCCAAGGTGCCATGTTATTCGGTAATAAAAATGTTATGGATTAGGTTGTCGTCCTTTTCGAGGCTCACGACGTACAATCCGTGATTGAAAAATAGCGCAAAAGAAGAAAAATGTCAAGAAACTGATGAAATCATTCGATTTTGGGCTCTAAAAATTTTCGTAGCCAAGAAGGATCTCTACCTCCGTCGTAGAGCTCTAGGAGAGCTTTCCAATGGTATGTTGTGCGCCGCTTAACTACTTACGGATCAAAAGTTATGGGCACCGGACTGACGGAGACCTAGTCCCAAGCCCCACGCCCTCGGTTTGCACGGCCCAGCCTCTACGTGAGGCGAAGTTTTATTACCCAAGGTGGTGCGGTATTCGGTAATAGAAATGTGGCGGATTAGGTTGTCGTCCTTTTTGCGGCTCATGACATACGATCCGGGATGAAAACATAGCGCAAAAGAATAAAAGTGTCCCAAAACTGATGAAAACGTTCGATTTTGGGCTCCGAAAATTTTTGCAGCCAAGCAGGCTCGCTGCCCCTGTCCTAAAACTCTCGAAAAGCTTTCCAACGGTATGTTGTGCGCTGCGTAACTCCTTATAGATCAAAAGTGATAGGCACCGGAGCAACAGAGAGTTGGCCCCAAGCCACACACCCTCAGTTTGCGGGCCCAGCCTCTACGTGAGGCAAAGTTGTCTTGCCCAAGGTGACGCGGATTCGGTAATAGAAATATGGCGAATTAGGTTATCGTCCTTTTCGCAACTCACGACGTATGATCCGGGACGAAAAAATAGCGCAAAAGAATAAAAGTGTCCCGAAATTGATGAAAACGTTTGATTTTGGGCTCCAAAAACTGGCGCAGTCGAGCAGGCTTGCTACCCCCGTAGTAGAGCTCTCGGAGAGCTTTCTAACCGTATACTGTACGACTCGTAACTCCATACAGATCAAAAGTTATGGGCACCGGAGCGACGAAGACCTGGTCCCAAGCCCCATGCCCTCGGTTTGCGGGCCCAACCTCTACGTCAGGTGAAGTTGTCTTGCACAAGATGCCATGTTATTCAGTAATAAAAATGTGATGGATTAGGTTGTCGTCCTTTTCGCGGCTCACAACGTACGATCCGGGACGGAAAAATAGCGCAAAAGAAGAAAATTATCCCAAAACTAATGAACACGTTCGATTTTGGGCTTGAAAAACGGGCGTAGCTGAACAGGCTTGTTGCCCCCATCGTAGAGCTCTTGGAGAGCTTTTCAACAGTATGCGGTGTGCCGCGTAACTCCTTACGTATCAAAAGTTATGGGCACCGGAGCGACAGAAACCTGGTCCCAAGCCCCATGCCCTCGGTTTGCGGGCCCAACCTCTACGTGAGGCAAAGTTGTCTTGCCCAAGGTACCATGTTATTCAGTAATAGAAATGTGATGGATTAGATTATCGTCCATTTCGCAGCTCACGACGTATGATCCGGGACGGAAAAATAGCGCAAAAGAAGAAAAGTATCCCGAAATTGATGAAAATGTTCAATTTTTGGCTCTGAAAATTGTCACAATCAAGCAGGCTTGCTGCCCCCGTTGTAGAGCTCTCGGAGAGCTTTCCAACTATATGTTGTGCGCCGCTTAACTCCTTACGGATCAAAAGTTATGGGCACCGAAGCAACGAAGACTTGGTCCCAAGCACCACGCCGTCGGTTGGCTGTCCCAGCCACTACGTGAGGCGATGTTGTGTTGCCCAAGGTGCCGTGGGATTCGGTAATAGAAATGTGGTGGATTAGGTTGTCATCCATTTCGCGGCTCACGACGTACGATCCAGGATAGAAAAACAGCGCAAAAGAAGGAAATTGTCCCAAAATTGATGAAAACGTTCGATTTGGGCATCCAAAAATGGGCGCAGCTGAGCAAGCTTGCTGCCCCTATCGTAGAGCTCTCGGAGAGCTTTCCAACAGTGTGCTGTGCTCCGCGTAACTCCTTGCGGATCAAAAGTTATGGGCACCGATGCGACGGAGACCAGGTCCCAAGCCCTATGCCATAGGTTTGTGGGCCCAGCCTCTATGTGAGGCGAAGTTGTCTTGCCCAATGTGCCATGTTATTCGGTAATAGAAATGTGATGGAATACGTTGTCGTCCTTTTCGAGGCACACGACATACGATCTTGGACAGAAAAATAGCACAAAAGAAGAAAATTGTTTGTAAACTGATGAAAACGTTCAATTTTGGGCTCCGAAAATGGCCACAGCCGAGCAGGCTTGCTCGTAGAGCTCATAGAGAGCTTTCTAACATTATGTTGTGTGCCACGTAACTCCTTTCAGATCAAAAGTTATTGGCATCGAAACGACGGAGACCTGGACCCAAGCCCCATGCGCTCGGTTTGCGGGCCTAGCTTCTACGTGAGGCGAAGTTGTCTTGCCCAAGGTGGCACCGGATTCGGTAAAAGAAATGTGGCGGATTAGGTTGTCATCCTTTTCGCGGCTCACGACGTACGATCCGAGATGAAAAAGCAGCTCCAAAGAATAAAAGTATCCCGAAACTGATGAAATCATTCAATTTTGGGCTCCGAAAATGGGCACATCCGAGCAGGCTTGCTGCCCCCGTCGTAGAGCTCTCCGAGAGCTTTTCAACGGTATATTGTGAGCCGCGTAGCTCCTTACGGATCAAAAGTTATGGGCACCGGAGCGACGGAGACCTGGTCCCAAGCCCCACGCCCCCAGTATGCGGGCCCAACTCTACGTGAGTCGAAGTTGTCTTGCCCAAGGTGCCATGTTATTCGGTAATAGAAATGTGATAGATTAGGTTGTCGTCCTTTTTGCGGCTCACAACGTACGATGCGGGACGAAAAAACAGCACAAAAGAATAAAATTGTCCCGAAACTGATGGAAACGTTCGATTTTTAACAGTATGTTGTGCGACGCATAACTCCTTACGGATCAAAAGTTATGGGCACCGGAGCGACGGAGACCTAGTCCCAAGCCCCACACCCTCGGGTTGCGGGCCTAGCCTCTACGTGAGGCAAAGTTGTCTTCCCAAGGTGACGTGTTATTCGGCAATAGAAATGTGATGGATTAGGTTGTCGTCCTTTTCACGGCTCACGATGTACAGTCCCGGACGGAAAAACAGCGCAAATGAAGAAAAGTGTACCTAAATTGAGAAAACGTTCGATTTTGGGCTCTGAAAATTTTCGCTGCCATGCAGGCTTGCTGCCCCCGTCGTAGAGCTCTCGGAGAGCTTTCCAATGGTATACTGTGCGCCACGTAACTCCTTACGAATCAAAAGTTTTGGGTACCTGAGCGACGGAGACATAGTCCCACACCCTCGGTTTGCACGCCCAGCATCTACGTGAGGAGAAGTTGTCTTGCCCAAGGTGCCGTGGGATTCGGTGATAGAAATGTGGTGGATTAGGTTGTCGTCCTTTACGCGTCTCATGACGTACGATATGGGATGAAAAAACAGCGCAAAAGAAGAAAATTATCCCGAAACTGGTGAAAACGTTCGATTTTAGGCTCCAAAAACTAGCGCAGCCGAGCAGGCTTGGTTCCCACATTGTAGAGCTCTCAGAGAGCTTTCCAAAGGTATGTTGCACGCCGCGTAACTTCTTATGGATCAAAAGTTATGGGCACCGGAGCGACGGAGACCTGGTCCCAAGCCCCACGCCCTCAGTTTGCGGGCCCAGCCTCTACGTGAGGCGAAGTTGTCTTACCCCAGGTGCCTTGTTATTTGGTAATAGAAATGTGATGGATTAGGTTGTCGTCCTTTTCGAGGCTCACGACATACGATCTGGGATGGAAAAATAGCGCAAAAGAAGAAAATTGTAGTGAAACTGATGAAAACATTCAATTTTGGGCTCCGAAAATGAGCGTAGTCGAGCAGGCTTGTATCCCACGCCGTAGAGCTCTCGGAGAGCTTTCCAACGGCATGCTGTGCGCCGCGTAACTCCTTACGGATTAAAAGTTATGGGCACCGGAGCGATAGAGACCTGGTCCCAAGCCCCATGCCCTCGGTTTGCGGGCCCAGCCTCTATGTGAGGCAAAGTTTTCTTGCCCAAGGTGACTTGGGATTCGGTAATAGAAATGTGGTGAATTAGGTTGTGGTCCTTTTCACGGCTCACGACCAACGATCCGGGATGGAAAAACAGCGCAAAAGAAAAAAATTGTCCCAAAACTGATGAAAATGTTAGATTTTGGGCTTCGAAAACGGGCACTGCAGAGTAGGCTTGTTGCCCCAGTCGTAGAGCTCTCGGAGAGCTTTCCAACGGTATTCTGGGCGCCGCGTAACTCTTTACGGATCAAAAGTTATGGGCACCAGAGCGACGGAGACTTGGTCCCACGCCCTCGGTTTGCGGGCACAGCCTCTACTTGAGGCGAAGTTGTCTTGCCCAAGGTGCCATGGGATTCGGCAATAGAAAAGTGGTGGATTAGGTTGTCGTCCTTTACGCAGCTCGCGACGTACAATACGAGATGAAAAAATAGCGCAAAAGATGAAATTGTCCAGAAATTGATGAAAACGTTCGATTTTTGGCTCCAAAAAGGGGCATTGCCAAGCAGGCATGCTGCTCACGTCGTAGAGCTCTCGGAGTGCTTTCCAACGGCATGTTGTACAACGCGTAACTCCTTACGGATCAAAACTTATGGGCACCAGAGCGATGGAGAACTACTCCCAAGCCCCACACCCTCAGTTTGCGGGCCCAACCTCTACGTGAGGCGAAGTTGTCTTGCCGAAGGTTCCATGTTATTCGGTAATAGAAATGTGATGAATTAGGTTGTCGTCCTTTTTGAGGCTTACGACATACGATCTGGGACGGAAAAATAGCGCAAAAGAAGAAAATTGTTCCGAAACTGATGAAAATGTTCAATTTTGGGCTCCAAAAATTGGCGCAGTCGAGCAGGTTTGTAGCCCCCGTCGTAGAGCTCTCGGAGAGCTTTCCAACTATATGTTGTACGCCGCGTAACACCTTACGGATCAAAAGTTATGGGCACCGAAGCGATAGAGACCTGGTTCCTCGGTTTGCGGGCCCAGCCTCTACGTGAGGCGAAGTTGTCTTGCCCAAGTTACCATGTTATTCGGTAATAGAAATGTCATGCATTAGGTTGTCGTCCTTTTAGAGGCTAACGACGTACGATTTGGATGAAAAAACAGCGCAAAAGAAGAAAATTATTCTGAAACTGATGAAAACATTCAATTTTGGGCTCCAAAAATGGGCGTAGCCAAGTTGGCTTGCAGCCCCTGTCGTAGAGCTCTCGGAGAGCTTTCCAACGGTATGCTGTAGGCCGAATAACTTCTTACGAATCAAAAGTTATGCGCACCAAAGCGACGGAGACCTAGTCCCAAGCCCTACGCCCTCGGTTTGCTGGCCCAATCTCTACATGAGGCGAAGTTGTCTTGCCCAAGGTACAGTCTTATTCGATAAAAGAAATGTGATGGATTAGGTTGTCGTCCTTTTCCCGGCTCACGACGTACGATCCGGGACTGAAAATCATTGCAAAAGAAGAAAATTATCCCGAAACTAATGAACACGTTCGATTTTGGGCTCCAAAAATGGGCGTAGCTGAACAGGCTTGTTGCCCCCGTCGTAGAGCTCTCAGAGAGCTTTTCAACAGTATGCGGTATGCCGCGTAACTCCTTACGGATCAAAAGTTATGCGCACCGGAGCGACGGAGACCTGGTCCTAAGCCCCATGCCCTCGGTTTGCGGGCCCAGCCTCTACGTGAGGCAAAGTTGTCTTGCCCAAGGTGCTATGTTATTCAGTAATAGAAATGTGATGGATTAGGTTGTCGTCCATTTCGCGGCTCGCGACGTACGATCCGGGACGGAAAAATTGCACAAAAGAAGAAAAGTATCACGAAATTAATGAAAACGTTCGATTTTGGGCTCTGAAAATTTTCGCAGTCAAGCAGGCTTTCTACCCCCGTCGTAGAGCTCTCGGAGAGCTTTTCAATAGTATGCGGTATGCTGCGTAACTCCTTACAGATTAAAAGTTATAGGCACCAGAGCAACGAAGACTTGGTCCCAAGCACCACGCCCACGGTTGGTTGTCCCAGCCACTACGTGAGGCGATGTTGTCTTGCCCAAGGTGCTGTGGAATTCAGTAATAGAAATGTGGTGGATTAGGTTGTCGTCCATTTCGCAGCTCACGATGTACGATCCGGGATAGAAAAACAGCGCAAAAGAAGGAAATTATCCCAAAACTGATGAAAATGTTCGATTTGGGCCTCCGAAAATAGGCGCAGCTGAGCAGGCTTGCTGCCCCTGTCGTAGTGCTCTCGGAGAGCTTTCCAACGATATGCTGTGCACCGCGTAACTCCTTATAGATCAAAAGTTATGGGCATCGGAGCAACGGAGACCGGGTCTTAAGCCCCACGCCCTCGGTTTATGGGCCCAGCCTCTACGTGAGGCGAAGTTGTCTTGCCCCAGGTACCATGTTATTCGGTAATAGAAATATAATAGAATACGTTGTCATCCTTTTTGAGGCACACGACGTACAATCTTGGACAAAAAAACAGCGTAAAAGAAGAAAATTATTTCGAAACTGATGAAAACGTTCAATTTTGGGCTCCGAAAATGGGTATAGCCGAGCTGGCTTGCTCGTAGAGCTCACAGAGAGCTTTTCAACGGTATGTTGTGCGCCACGTAACTCCTTTCGGATCAAAAGTTATTGGCATCAGAACGACGGAGACCTGGACCTAAGCCCTATGCCCTCGGTTTGCGGGCCCAGCTTCTACGTGAGGCGAAGTTGTCTTGCCCAAGATGGCGCCGGATTCGGCAATAAAAATGTGGCAGATTAGGTTGTCATCCTTTTCGCGGCTCACGACGTACGATCCGAGACAAAAAAGCAGCGCCAAAGAATAAAATGTCCCGAAACTAATA
The DNA here is from genome assembly GCA_037974665.1 of Ehretia macrophylla. Taxonomy (NCBI): domain Eukaryota; kingdom Viridiplantae; phylum Streptophyta; class Magnoliopsida; order Boraginales; family Ehretiaceae; genus Ehretia; species Ehretia macrophylla. Next base: position 39,662,013 of record CM075766.1, read on the forward strand.
AAAACATTCAATTTCGGGCTCCGAAAATGAGCACAGCTGAGCAGGCTCGCTACCCCAATCGTAGAGCTCTCCGAGAGCTTTCCAACGGTATGTTGTGCGTCGCGTAGCTCCTTACGGATCAAAAGTTATGGGCACCGGAGCGACGTAGACCTGGTCCCAAGCCCCACGCCGTAGGTTTGCGGGCCCAGCCTCTATGTGAGGTGAAGTTGTCTTGCCTAAGGTGCCATGTTATTCGATAATAGAAATGTGATAGATTAGGTTGTCGTCATTTTTTGCGGCTCACGACGTATGATGAGGGACGGAAAAATAGCGCAAAAGAAGAAAATTGTCCCGAAATTGATGAAAATATTTGATTTTGGGCTCCGAAAATGGGCGTAGCTGAGTGGGCTTGCTGCCCCCGTCGTAGAGCTCTAGGAGAGCTTTTCAACAGTATGCTGTGCGACGCATAACCCCTTACGGATCAAAAGTTATGAGCACCGGAGCGACAGAGACCTAGTCCCAAGCCCCACACCCTCGGGTTGCGGGCCTAGCCTCTATGTGAGGCAAAGATGTCTTCCCAAGGTGACGTTTTATTCGGCAATAGAAATGTGATGGATTAGGTTGTCGTGCTTTTCACGGCTCACGACGTACAATCCGGGACAAAAAAAAAAGCGCTAATGAAGAAAAGTGTACCTAAATTGAGAAAACGTTCGATTTTGGGCTCTGAAAATTTTCGCTGCCATGCAAGCTTGCTGCCCCCGTCGTAGAGCTCTCGGAGAGCTTTCCAACGGTATGCTGTGCGCCGCGTAACTCCTTACAAATCAAAAGTTATGGGCACCGGAGCGACAGAGACTTGGTCCCAGGCCCTCGGTTTGCACGCCCAGCCTCTACGTGAGGCGAAGTTGTCTTGGCCAAGGTGCCATGGGATTCGGTAATAGAAATGTGGTGGATTAGGTTGTCGTCCTTTACGCGTCTCACGACGTACGATACGGGACGAAAAAACAGCGCAAAAGAAGAAAATTGTCCCAAAATTGGTGAAAATGTTTGATTTTGGGCTCCGAAAACTAGCGCAGCCGAGCAGGCTTGGTTCCCACATCGTAGAGCTCTCAGAGAGCTTTCCAAAGGTATGTTGTGCACAGCGTAACTCCTTATGGATCAAAAGTTATAGGCACCAGAGCGACGGAGACCTGGTCCCAAGCCCCACGCCCTCGGTTTGCGGGCCCAGCCTCCACGTGAGGCAAAGTTATCTTGCCCCAGGAGCCTTGTTATTCGGTAATAGAATTGTGATGGATTAGGTTGTCGTCCTTTTCGAGGCTTAGGACATATGATATGGGATGCAAAAATAGCGCAAAAGAATAAAATTGTTGTGAAACTAATGAAAACGTTCGATTATGGGCACCGAAAATGGGCGCAGCCGAGCAGGCTTGTATCCCACGTCGTAGAGCTCTCGAAGAGCTTTCCAACGGTATGCTGTGCGCCGCGTAACTCCTTACGGATCAAAAGTTATGGGCACCGGAGCGATGGAGACCTGGTCCCAAGCCCTACGCCCTCGGTTTGCGGGCCCAGCCTCTACATGAGGCGAAGTTTCTTGCCCAAGGTGAAGTGGGATTCGGTAATAGAAATGTGTTGGATTAGGTTGTGGTCCTTTTCGCGGCTCACGACCAACGATCCTGGACAGAAAAACAGCGCAAGAGAAGAAAATTGTCCCGAAACTGATGAAAACGTTAGATTTTGGGCTTCAAAAATGGGCGCAACAGAGAAGGCTTGCTGCCCCAGTCAAAGAGCTCTCGGAGAGCTTTCCAACGATATTCTGGGCTCCGCGTAACTCCTTACGGATCAAAAGTTATGGGCACCGGAGCGACGGAGACTTGGTCCCACGCCCTTGGTTTGCGGGCATTGCCTCTACGTGAGGCGAAGTTGTCTTGCCCAAGGTGCTGTGGGATTCGGTAATAGAAAAGTGGTGGATTAGGTTGTCGTCCTTTACGCGGCTCGCGACGTACGATACGGGACAGAAAAACAGCGTAAAAGGTAAAAATTGTCCTGAAACTGATGAAAACGTTCGATTTTTGGCTCCAAAAAGGGGCATAGCCGAGCAGGATTGCTGACCACGTCGTAGAGCTCTCGGAGTGCTTTCCAACGGTATGTTGTGCAACGCATAACTCCTTACGGATCAAAAGTTATAGGCACCAGAGCGATGGAGAACTGGTCTTAAGCCCCACGCCCTCGGTTTGCGGGCCCAGCCTCTACGTGAGGCGAAGTTGTCTTGCCCAAGGTGCCATGTTATTCGGTAATAGAAATGTGATGGAATAGGTTGTCGTCCTTTTCGAGGCTCACGACATACGATCTGGGACGGAAAAATAGCACAAAAGAAGAAAATTGTTTCGAAACTGATGTAAATGTTCGATTTTGGGCTCTCGGAGAGCTTTCCAACGTTATGTTATGCGTCGCGTAACACCACACGGATCAAAATTTATGGGCACCGGAGCGACGGAGACCTGGTCCCTCGGTTTGCGGGCCCTGCCTCTACGTGAGGTGAAGTTGTCTTGCCCAAGGTGCCATGTTATTCGGTAATATAAATGTGATGGATTAGGTTGTCGTCCTTTTAGAGGCTCATGACGTACGATTCGGGATGAAAAAACAGCACAAAAGAAGAAAATTGTTCCAAAACTGATGAAAATGCTCGATTTTGGCCTCCAAAAATGGGCACAGCCTAGTTGGCTTGCTGCCCCTGTCGTAGAGCTCTCGGAGAGCTTTCCAACGGTATACTGTACGCCGAGTAACTCCTTACGGATCAAAAGTTATGGGCACCGAAACGACGGAGACCTAGTCCTAAACCCTACGCCCTCGGTTTGCTGGTCCAGCCTCTACGTGAGGCGAAGTTGTCTTGCCCAAGGTGCAGTGTTATTCGGTAAAAGAAATGTGATGGATTAGGTTGTCTACCTTTTCGCGGCTCACGACGTACGATCCGGGACGGAAAAACAACGCAAAAGAAGAAAATTGTCCCGAAACTAATGAACACGTTCGATTTTGGGTTCCGAAACTGGGTATAGCTGAACAGGCTTGTTGCCCTGATCGTAGAACTCTCGGAGAGCTTTTCAACAGTATGCGGTGCGCCGCGTAACTCCTTACGGATCAAAAGTTATGGGCACCGGAGCGACGGAGACCTGGTCCCAAGCCCCATGCCCTCGGTTTGCGGGCCTAGCCTCTACGTGAGGCAAAGTTGTCTTGCCCAAGGTGCCATGTTATTCAGTAATAAAAATGTGATGGATTAGGTTGTCGTCTATTTCGCGGCTCAAGACGTACGATCCGTGACGGAAAAATAGCGCAAAAGAAGAAAAGTATCACGAAATTGATGAAAACGTTCGATTTTGGACTCTAAAAATTTTCACAGTCAAGTAGGCTTGCTGCCTCCGTTGTAGAGCTCTCGGAGTGCTTTCCAACTGTATGCTCTGCGCCGCTTAACTCCTTACGGATCAAAAGTTATGGGCACTAGAGCAACGAAGACTTGGTCCCAAGCACCACGCCCTCGGTTGGCTGTCCTAGCCACTACGAGAGGCAATGTTGTCTTGCCCAAGGTACCGTGGGATTCGGTAATGGAAATTTGGTGGATTAGGCTGTCGTCCATTTCGCGGCTCACGACGTACAATCCGGGATAGAAAAACAGCGCAAAAGAAGGAAATTGTCCCAAAACTGATGAAAACGTTCAAATTTGGCCTTCGAAAATGGGCGCAGCTGAGCAGGGTTGTTGCCCTCGTCGTAGAGCTCTCGGAGAGCTTTCCAACGGTATGCTGTGAACCGCGTAACTCCTTACGGATCAAAAGTTATGGGCACCGGAGCGACAGAGACCGGGTCCCAAGCCCCACGCCCTCGGTTTGTGGGCCCAGCCTCTACCTGAGGCGAAGTTGTCTTGCCCCAGGTGCCATGTTATTCGGTAATAGAAATGTGATGGAATACGTTGTCATCCTTTTCGAGGAACACGACGTACGATCTTGGACAGAAAAACAGCACAAAAGAAGAAAATTATTTCGAAACTGATGAAAACGTTCAATTTTGGGCTCTGAAAATGGGCACAGTTGAGCTGGCTTGCTCGTAGAGCACACAGAGAGCTTTCCAATGGTATGTTGTGCGCCACGCAACTCCTTTCGGATCAAAAGTTATTGGCACCGGAACGACGGAGACCTGGACCCAAGCCCTATGCCCTCGGTTTGCGGGCGCAGCTTCTACGTGAGGCGAAGTTGTCTTGTCCAAGGTGGCACCGGATTCGATAATAGAAATGTGGCGGATTAGGTTGTCATCATTTTCGCGGCTCACGACGTACGATCCGAGACGGAAAAGCAGCGCCAAAGAATAAAAGTGTCCCGAAACTGATGAAAACGTTCAATTTTGGGCTCCGAAAATGGGCACAGCCGCGCAGGATTGCTGCCCCCGTCGTAGAGCTCTTCGAAAGCTTTCCAACGGTATGTTGTGCGCCACGTATCTCCTTACGGATCAAAAGTTATGGGCACCGGAATGACGGAGACCTGGTCCAAAGCCCCACGCCCTCGATTTACGAGCCCAGCCTCTACGTGAGGCGAATTTGTCTTGCCCAAGGTGCCATGTTATTCGGTAATAGAAATGTGATAGATTAGGTTGTCGTCTTTTTTGTCGCTCACGACGTACGATGCGAGACCAAAAAATAGCGCAAAAGAAGAAAATTGTCCCGAAATTGATGAAAACGTTCGATTTTGGTCTCCGAAAATGGGCGTAACTGGGTGGCCTTGCTGCCCCCGTCGTAGAGCTCTAGGAGAGCGTTTCAACAGTATGTTGTGCGATGCATAACTCCTTACGGATCAAAAGTTATGGGCACCGGAGCGACGAAGACCTAGTCCCAAGCCCTACGCCCTCGGGTTGCGGGCCTAGCCTCTACGTGAGGCAAAGTTGTCTTCCCAAGGTGACGTGTTATTCAGCAATAGAAATGTGATTGATTAGGTTGTCGTCCTTTTCGCAGCTCACGACGTACAATCCGGGACAGAAAAACAGTGCAAATGAAGAAAAGTGTACCTAAATTGAGAAAACGTTCAATTTTGGGCTCTGAAAATTTTCGCTGCCATGCAAGCTTGCTACCCCCGTCGTAGAGCTCTCGGGGATCTTTCCAACGGTATACTATGCGCCGCGTAACTCGTTACGAATCAAAAGTTATGGGCACCGGAGCGACGGAGACTTGGTCCCACGCCCTCGGTTTGCACGCCTAGCCTCTACGTGAGGCGAAGTTGTCTTGGCCAAGGTGTTGTGGGATTCGGTAATAGAAATGTGGTAGATTAGGTTGTCGTCCTTTACGCGTCTCATGACGTACGATAGGGGACACAAAAACAGCGCAAAAGAAGAAAATTGTCCCAAAATTGGTGAAAACGTTCGATTTTGGGCTCCAAAAACTAGCGCAGCCGAGCAGGCTCGGTTCCCACATCGTAGAGCTCTCAGAGAGCTTTCCAAAGGTATGTTGTGCGCCACGTAACTCCTTATGGATCAAAAGTTATGGGCACCGGAGCGACGGAGACCTGGTCTCAAGCCCCACGCCCTCGGTTTGCGGGCCCAGCCTCTACGTGAGGCGAAGTTGTCTTGCCCTAGGTGCCTTGTTATTCGGTAATAGAATTATGATGGATTAGGTTGTCATCCTTTTCGAGGCTCACGACATACGATCTAGGATGGAAAAATAGCGCAAAAGAAGAAAATTGTTGTGAAACTGATGAAAACATTCGATTTTGGGCTCTGAAAATGGGCGCAGCCGATCAGGCTTATATCCCACGTCGCAGAGCTCTCGGAGATTTTTCCAACGGTATGCTGTGCACCGCGTAACTCCTTACGGATCAAAAGTTATGGGCACCAGAGTGATGGAGACCTGGTCCCAAGCCCCACGCCCTCGGTTTCCAGGCCCAGCCTCTACGTGAGGTGAAGTTTTCTTGCCGAAGGTGACGTGGGATTCGATAATAGAAATGTGGTAGATTAGGTTGTGGTCCTTTTCGCGGGTCACCACCAACGATCTAGGACAGAAAAACAGTACAAAAGAAGAAAATTGTCCTGAAATTGATGAAAATATTGGATTTTGGGCTTCGAAAACTGGCGCAGCAGAGTAGGCTTGCTGCCCCAGTCGTAGAGCTCTCGGAGAGCTTTCCAACGGTATTCTCGGCGCCGCGTAACTCTTTACGGATCAAAAGTTATGGGCATCGGAGCGACGGAAACTTGGTCCCACGCCCTCAGTATGTGGGCCCAGCCTCTACGTGAGGCGAAGTTGTCTTGCCCAACGTGCCGTGGGATTCGGTAATAGAAAACTGGTGGATTAGGTTGTCGTCCTTTACGCGGCTCGCGACGTACGATACGGGACAGAAAAATAGCGCAGAAGATGAAAATTGTCCCGAAACTGATGAAAACGTTCAATTTTTGGCTCCAAAAAGGGGCATAGCCGAGCAGGCTTGCTGCCCACATCGTAGAGCTCTCGGAGTGCTTTCTAACGGTATGTTGTGCAACGCGTAACTCCTTACGGATCAAAAGTTATGGGCACCGCAACAACGGAGATCTGGTCCCAAGCCCCACGCCCTCGGTTTGCGGGCCCAGCCTCTACGTGAGGCGAAGTTGTCTTGCCCAAGGTGCCATGTTATTCGGTAATAGAAATGTGATGGATTAGGTTATCGTCCTTTTCGAGGCTCACGACATACGATCAGGGACGGAAAAACAACGTAAAAGAAGAAAATTGTTCCAAAACTAATGAAAATGTTTGATTTTGGGTTCCGAAAATTGGCGCAGTCGAGCAGATTTGTAGCCCCCATCGTAGAACTCTAGGAGACCTTTCCAATAGTATGTTGTGCGCCGTGTAATACCTTACAGATCAAAAGTTATGGGCACCGGAGCGACGGAGACCTGGTCTCTCGGTTTGCGGGCCCAGCCTCTACGTGAGGTGAATTTGTCTTGCCCAAGGTGCCATGTTATTCGGTAATAGAAACGTGGTGGATTAGGTTGTCGCTCTTTTCGCGTTTCACGACCAACGATGCGGGACCGAAAAACACTTAAAAAGAAGAAAATTGTTCTGAAACTGATGAAAATGTTTGATTTTGGGCTCTGAAAATGGGCGCAGCTGAGCAGGCTTGTATCCCTCGTTGTAGAGCTCTCGGAGAGCTTTCCAACGGTATGCTGTGCGCCGCGTAACTCCTTACAGATCAAAAGTTATGGGCACCGGAGCGACGGAGACCTGGTCCCAAGCCCCACGTCCTCGGTTTGTGGGCCCAACCTCTACGTGAGGCGAAGTTGTCTTGCCTAAGATGACATGGGATTCGGTAATAGAAATGTGGTGGATTAGGTTGTCGTCCTTTTCGCGGCTCACGACCAACGATCCGGGACAGAAAAGCAGCGCAAAAGAAGAAAATTGTCCCAAAATTGATGAAAACTTTTGATTTTGGGCTTCGAAAACGGGCGCAGCGGAGTAGGCTCCAGTCGTAGAGCTCTCAGAGAGCTTTCCAACGGTATTCTGGGAGCCGCGTAACTCCTTACGGATCAAAGGTTATGGGCACCGGAGCGACGGAGACTTGGTCTCATGCCCTCGGTTTGTGGGCCCAGCCTCTACGTGAGGTGAAGTTGTCTTACCCAAGGTGCCATGGGATTCGGTAATAGAAAAGTGGAGGATTAGGTTTTCGTCTTTTACGCGGCTCGCGACGTACGATACGGGACGGAAAAACAGCGTAAAAGAAGAAAATTGTCCCAAAACTGATAAAAAGTTCAATTTTTTGCTCCAAAAAGGGGCATAGCAGAGCAGGCTTGCTGCCCACGTCGTAGACCTCTCGTAGTGCTTTCCAACGGTATGTTGTGCAACGCGTAACTCCTTACGGATCAAAAGTTATGGGCACCGGAGCGACGGAGACCAGGTCCCAAGCCCTACGTCCTCGGTTTGCGGGCCTAGCCTCTACGTGAGGCAAAGTTGTCTTGCCCAAGGTGCCATGTTATTTGGTAATAGAAATGTGATGGATTAGGTTGTCGTCCTTTTCGAGGCTCATGACATACGATCTGGAATGGAAAAACAGCGAAAAAGAAGAAAATTGTTCCAAAACTGATGAAAATGTTCGATTTTGGGCTCCGAAAATTTCCGCAGTCAAGCAGGTTTGTAGCCCTCGTCGTAGAGCTCTCGGAGAGCTTTCCAACGGTATGCTGTGTGCCGCGTAACTCCTTACGGATCAAAAGTTATGGGCATTGGAGCGACGGAGACCTGGTCCATCTGTTTGTGGGCCCAGCCTCTACGTGAGGCGATGTTGTCTTGCCCAAGGTGCGATGTTATTCGGTAATAGAAATGTGATGGATTAGGTTGTCGTCCTTTTAGAGGCTCAAGACGTACGATTCGGGATGAAAAAACAGCTCAAAAGAAGAAAATTGTTCCTAAACTGATGAAAATATTCGATTTTGGGCTCCAAAAATGGGCGCAGCTGAGTAGGCTTGCTGCCCCTGTCGTAGAGCTCTCGGAGAGCATTCCAATGGTATGCTGTGCGCCGAGTAACTCCTTAGGGATCAAAAGTTATAGGCACCGGAACGACGGAGACCTTGTCCCAAGCCCTACGCCCTTGGTTTGCTGGCCCAGCCTCTACGTGAGGCGAAGTTGTCTTGCCCAAGGTGCAATGTTATTCAGTAATAGAAATGAGATGGATTAGGTTGTCGTCCTTTACGCGGCTCACGACGTACGATACGGGATGAAAAAATTGCGCAAAAGAAAAAACTATCCCGATACTGATGAAAATGTTCAATTTTGGGCTTCAAAAACTGGCACAGCCAAGCAGGCTTGCTTCCCACGTCGTAGAGCTCTCAAAGAGCTTTCCAACGGTATGTTGTGCGCCGCGTAACTCCTTACGGATCAAAAGTTATGGGCACCGGAGCGACGGAGACCTAGTCCCAAGCCTCACGCCCTCAGTTTGCGGGCCCAGCCTCTACGTGAGGCGAAGTTGTCTTGCCCCAGGTGCCTTGTTATTCATTAATAGAAATGTGATGGATTAGGTTGTTGTCCTTTTCGAGGCTCACGACATACGATCTAGGACGGAAAAATAGCGCAAAAGAAGAAAATTGTTCCGAAAGTGATGAAAACGTTCGATTTTGGGCTCCGAAAATAGACGCAGCTGTGAGGCCCGACCTTGAATAACGTATGTGACCTTGATTTACATGCCATAGACCAAGAATGATATGACTGACCTTGGATTACGTGCCCTGTCTTGGTTTTCGTGCTTGCCTCGTCATTCGTGCCTTGACCTAGAATTATGTGCCCTAATCCTTGACTTACGTGCTCGGACTTCGAATTGCATGCATTGTCTCGTTTTGTGTGCCCTGACCTTGAATTGCGTGTCCTAACCTAGGTTTAAGAGTCGTACCTCGATTTACGTGCATTGCATTGAATTACATGCCTTGTATTGATTTATGTACATTTACCTAGGGTTGCGTGCATTTGCATTGGAATCCGTGCATTTATCTTGAAGTACGTGTATTAGTCTTGAAGTTCGTGTCTTACCTCGTAGTTCGTGTCTACCTCGTAATTCGTGCCCTATACCTAGGAATCCGTGCCACCACGTTAATCAAGAAAGAATCCTACACAAAGCACTAGACTATAAAATAATCCTACAAACATCACTAACTATTATTATAATCCTAATTCAAATCTCTACAAAATCCACTAACACCTAAATATTATATTTTAAACTCACTACAAGACAAAATCTCACAAACCTCTAAACATATCCTATATTCTATTCTACCTAAAATCCCTAAATACCCAACATTCTCTTATACACATGCTAAAACAATTCAAAAGATGCTCAAAAGATGACAAAATCTGATTTTTGCATGCCCAAGGCCAACATTTGCATCAACAATTGCAAAAGCTTCTATTTTCTCTCATTTCTCTCACTCTCCTCACATTTCTCTCTCTCCCTCTCAATCTCGGTTTTGGCTGAGTTCATACACCTCTTAGCTCATATTCATCATCATATGGTTAATCAAGACAAGCCACAAGCAAAGGAACTCAACCAAGCTAGCTAGGTTGCAAGAAAACTCACATGCAAGCTCTTGAGTCTTCATTTCGGCCCTAGGTGAGTTACTAAGCTTCCATTTATTTTCTTCTTGTTCTAACCACATGCATGTACTAAGAGCTTGGTCACTAAGCTAGGGAAAATAGAGAAAACCAAGTTGGAATCTCGGCTAGGCAAAGAAGAAGAAGAAAATTGTGCTTCAACAAGTTTTTGTGCATCTTCTTGTTGATTTTCTAAGGTGAGGGCTAAAACATTTTGAAAATCCATCAAAAATCCACATGCATGCTCATAAATGTATGTCTTTGCTTCTGTTTTTGAGTTATATGTTCGTTCATAAGCTTTTACAACCATGCATGGCAAGATTTTGGCTTGAAGATGATGATAGGTGAAATCGGATTATGTGACAGCTCTCTGACCTGTTGTTTCGAGGTAAGTTTTGCTAGGAAAATGATGTTGAAAATGCACGAAAATTGGTAGGTGACTAGTTTGGCCAGGTTTGAACATTTTTCGCAGAAATAGGAAAAAGCTAATTTTGACTGTAAGGTTCTCAAAATGGCAAATCTTTAAAATGTGTCCAAATCTGGAAATCTGGAAAAATGAAGCAGGTTTTGGCAGTTACACTGACCTTATAGAACGAACCAGATTTGACTTAGTAAATGATGTCAAAAATGCATGAAATTTGGTGTACTGCTAGATTTTTCAGTTCTGGACATTTTTGTCAGAAATGGACCAAGGATAACTCTGACCCTAAGGACCTCAAAAACATCAATTATTGAAATGTGTACAAATCTGGACAGTTTTGTGAAATGATACCAAACTCCAAATGATGCAAGGTTTGTTTCTGATTTTAGTTAACTTCTTAAGCTTTAATTCGACATCTTATTCACTGGAATTGGAGATTGTTTGCTTAGCTTAATGATTGTGAGAAAACAGCCTATTGCAGTAAGGGTTTCACTTAGTGTTATGCTTAGAAAAATTGTTGTAACTTCTCTTGTTGAAATAAATGCTTGGGATTGTAGCTTTGGGATGTTGCGTGGGCTGTTTTGAATGTTTGAGGATGTTGAATTAAATGATGCATGGCTTGAGATTGATTTTGAATTGGTTTGGGGCTTAAATTGCACGGATATGCACGAAATGGAAACCCTAATGACTAGATAGTCTTGCTAAGTGTTGATCATTTGGATATTGTGTGGAATTATATGATTAGTAGGCTGCCCGTAGATGCCCTTATAGTCCTAAATGTGATTTTGACCATTGCATGTTGACAAATTGTCTTTTCTTGCATCCGAGCCCACGTAGATGTTGTTGCATGTTATATAATCTTATTATTTGATTACGTGAACTTGAATTGAGTTATATGACTTGATTTATGTGCGTTACACGGCTGTCCGTTTAATGTTCATATAACTCCATGAGTTTTTCAAGTGAAATTACTTGTCTATCCGTGCCTCGCTTGTTTACTTGTCAAAGTGCAATCTTATGACTGTCCGGAGGCAACCTACTTTGTTGTCCTCCTAATGTGATATATTAAATGTCATAAATGTGCACTGCATACAAGGTTGCAACATTTCCTGTCGGCATGGTAGCGATCACGCACACCGAGCGGCATCGGGCTTGCCGGTGTACCCGTGACTACCATGGTCCCATTCCCTCTCTCACTTGGGAGCTAGACTTCCTCGGAGAGTTGGATCGTAGGATTTCGGGGTACATCCGGAATACACCTACTTGGCGTGATATGGGGATGACTTGAGACCGGCCGCAACAACTGATACTGGAATTGATCTGAGAGCAAAAGCTCACTGTATCCTTTTTACTATGTGTATAAGTACTCTCGCTTGGTCCCTAGAGGACCTCGGGGAGGAAAGACCGATAATTGCATTCTTTACTATTATATTACGATATGTACTTGTTTGTGATACACATCATGCTTGCAAAAGGATTTTCATAAGAGTGAACAGGAAAATGAGTTTCAAAACCTATTTCTCGTTCCCCCTCGCTGAGTTCATAAGGACTCACCCTCTTTTATCATCTCAGGTGAAGAAGATCAAGAACAGGTACCTGAGGACGATGTGCCTAACGATGATTCCTTGGAGTGATTGCCTGTCCTATATGCTTTGCTTGATTTATGGCCATTTGTGAAAACTGTGCTACTTGAAGACTATTTTTTTCATGTTGCTTAATGTTGTAATGTAAAAGACCCCCATTATAATTTGGGGTCTAATTTTGGTTTCTACTGATATTTCTAGACAGACACTAGATACTGTTATGGTCGTTTTGCTTTTATTATCGCTAGTAGCTATAATAGGATTATGAAGTATTAGATAAGGGCGAAGTAAGATGAACCATCCAAACCTTAAATAGGTACTCGCTATTAAGCTAAGATCAACAGGTACTTTAGTAACGAGGATAAATAAACAAACGAGACATAGCATCATGCTAGGTTATAAATCAAACGAGACGTCGAAATAACCAATAGGCAATTCAATTGATGTTAAATGGTAATCCTAGTTGGAAACGAAATTGAGATTGGAAAAATTTGAGGCGTTTAGAGAATTAGGCCAAACCAAAGAGCCCAATTCCAACCATTATACTGCCGTCCTTTTAAAGGCTCAAGACGTATGATTCGAGATGAAAAAACAGCTCAAAAGAAGAAAATTGTTCCTAAACTGATGAAAACATTCGATTTTGGGTTCCAAAAATGGGCGCAGCCAAGTAGGCTTGCTGCCCCTGTCGTAGAGCTCTCGGAGAGCATTCCAATGGTATGTTGTGCGCCGAGTAACTCCTTACGAATCAAAAGTTATGGGCACCGGAACGACGGAGACCTTGTCCCAAGCCCTACGCCCTTGGTTTGCTGGCCCAGCCTCTACGTGAGGCGAAGTTGTCTTGCCCAAGGTGCAATGTTATTCAGTAATAGAAATGAGATGGATTAGGTTGTCGTCCTTTACGCGGCTCACGACGTACGATACGGGATGAAAAAATTGCGCAAAAGAAAAAACTATCCCGATACTGATGAAAATGTTCAATTTTGGGCTTCAAAAACTGGCACAGCCAAGCAGGCTTGCTTCCCACGTCGTAGAGCTCTCAAAGAGCTTTCCAACGGTATGTTGTGCGCCGCGTAACTCCTTACGGATCAAAAGTTATGGGCACCGGAGCGACGGAGACCTAGTCCCAAGCCTCACGCCCTCAGTTTGCGGGCCCAGCCTCTACGTGAGGCGAAGTTGTCTTGCCCCAGGTGCCTTGTTATTCATTAATAGAAATGTGATGGATTAGGTTGTTGTCCTTTTCGAGGCTCACGACATACGATCTAGGACGGAAAAATAGCGCAAAAGAAGAAAATTGTTCCGAAAGTGATGAAAACGTTCGATTTTGGGCTCCGAAAATAGACGCAGCTGTGAGGCCCGACCCTGAATAACGTATGTGACCTTGATTTACATGCCATAGACCAAGAATGATATGACTGACCTTGGATTACGTGCCCTGTCTTGGTTTTCGTGCTTGCCTCGTCATTCGTGCCTTGACCTAGAATTATGTGCCCTAATCCTCGACTTACGTGCCCGGACTTCGAATTGCGTGCGTTGTCTCGTTTTGTGTGCCCTGACCTTGAATTGCGTGTCCTAACCTAGGTTTAAGAGTCGTACCTCGATTTACGTGCATTGCATTGAATTACATGCCTTGTATTGATTTATGTACATTTACCTAGGGTTGCGTGCATTTGCATTGGAATCCGTGCATTTATCTTGAAGTACGTGTATTAGTCTTGAAGTTCGTGTCTTACCTCGTAGTTCGTGTCTACCTCGTAATTCGTGCCCTATACCTAGGAATCCGTGCCACCACGTTAATCAAGAAAGAATCCTACACAAAGCACTAGACTATAAAATAATCCTACAAACATCACTAACTATTATTATAATCCTAATTCAAATCTCTACAAAATCCACTAACACCTAAATATTATATTTTAAACTCACTACAAGACAAAATCTCACAAACCTCTAAACATATCCTATATTATATTCTACCTAAAATCCCTAAATACCCAACATTCTCTTACACACATGCTAAAACAATTCAAAAGATGCTCAAAAGATGACACAAAATCTGATTTTTGCATGCCCAAGGCCAACATTTGCATCAACAATTGCAAAAGCTTCTATTTTCTCTCATTTCTCTCACTCTCCTCACATTTCTCTCTCTCCCTCTCAATCTTGGTTTTGGCTGAGTTCATACACCTCTTAGCTCATCTTCATCATCATATGGTTAATCAAGACAAGCCACAAGCAAAGGAACTCAACCAAGCTAGCTTGGTTGCAAGAAAACTCACATGCAAGCTCTTGAGTCTTCATTTCGGCCCTAGGTGAGTTACTAAGCTTCCATTTATTTTCTTCTTGTTCTAACCACATGCATGTACTAAGAGCTTGGTCACTAAGCTAGGGAAAATAGAGAAAACCAAGTTGGAATCTCGGCTAGGCAAAGAAGAAGAAGAAAATTGTGCTTCAACAAGTTTTTGTGCATCTTCTTGTTGATTTTCTAAGGTGAGGGCTAAAACATTTTGAAAATCCATCAAAAATCCACATGCATGCTCATAAATGTATGTCTTTGCTTCTGTTTTTGAGTTATATGTTCGTTCATAAGCTTTTACAACCATGCATGGCAAGATTTTGGCTTGAAGATGATGATAGGTGAAATCGGATTATGTGACAGCTCTCTGACCTGTTGTTTCGAGGTAAGTTTTGCTAGGAAAATGATGTTGAAAATGCACGAAAATTGGTAGGTGACTAGTTTGGCCAGGTTTGAACATTTTTCGCAGAAATAGGAAAAAGCTAATTTTGACTGTAAGGTTCTCAAAATGGCAAATCTTTAAAATGTGTCCAAATCTGGAAATCTGGAAAAATGAAGCAGGTTTTGGCAGTTACACTGACCTTATAGAACGAACCAGATTTGACTTAGTAAATGATGTCAAAAATGCATGAAATTTGGTGTACTGCTAGATTTTTCAGTTCTGGACATTTTTGTCAGAAATGGACCAAGGATAACTCTGACCCTAAGGACCTCAAAAACATCAATTATTGAAATGTGTACAAATCTGGACAGTTTTGTGAAATGATACCAAACTCCAAATGATGCAAGGTTTGTTTCTGATTTTAGTTAACTTCTTAAGCTTTAATTCGACATCTTATTCACTGGAATTGGAGATTGTTTGCTTAGCTTAATGATTGTGAGAAAACAGCCTATTGCAGTAAGGGTTTCACTTAGTGTTATGCTTAGAAAAATTGTTGTAACTTCTCTTGTTGAAATAAACGCTTGGGATTGTAGCTTTGGGATGTTGCGTGGGCTGTTTTGAATGTTTGAGGATGTTGAATTAAATGATGCATGGCTTGAGATTGATTTTGAATTGGTTTGGGGCTTAAATTGCACGGATATGCACGAAATGGAAACCCTAATGACTAGATAGTCTTGCTAAGTGTTGATCATTTGGATATTGTGTGGAATTATATGATTAGTAGGCTGCCCGTAGATGCCCTTATAGTCCTAAATGTGATTTTGACCATTGCATGTTGACAAATTGTCTTTTCTTGCATCCGAGCCCACGTAGATGTTGTTGCATGTTATATAATCTTATTATTTGATTACGTGAACTTGAATTGAGTTATATGACTTGATTTATGTGCGTTACACGGCTGTCCGTTTAATGTTCATATAACTCCATGAGTTTTTCAAGTGAAATTACTTGTCTATCCGTGCCTCGCTTGTTTACTTGTCAAAGTGCAATCTTATGACTGTCCGGAGGCAACCTACTTTGTTGTCCTCCTAATGTGATATATTAAATGTCATAAATGTGCACTGCATACAAGGTTGCAACATTTCCTGTCGGCATGGTAGCGATCACGCACACCGAGCGGCATCGGGCTTGCCGGTGTACCCGTGACTACCATGGTCCCATTCCCTCTCTCACTTGGGAGCTAGACTTCCTCGGAGAGTTGGATCGTAGGATTTCGGGGTACATCCGGAATACACCTACTTGGCGTGATATGGGGATGACTTGAGACCGGCCGCAACAACTGATACTGGAATTGATCTGAGAGCAAAAGCTCACCGTATCCTTTTTACTATCTGTATAAGTACTCTCGCTTGGTCCCTAGAGGACCTCCAAGAAGAAAGACCGGTAATTGCATTCTTTACTATTATATTACGATATGTACTTGTTTGTGATACACATCATGCTTGCAAAAGGGTTTTCATAAGATTGAACTGGAAAATGAGTTTCAAAACCTATTTCTCGTTCCCCCTCGCTGAGTTCATAAGGACTCATCCTCTTTTATCATCTCAGGTGAAGAAGATCAAGAACAGGTACCTGAGGACGATGTGCCTAACGATGATTCCTTGGAGTGATTGCCTGTCCTATATGCTTTGCTTGATTTATGGCCATTTGTGAAAACTGTGCTACTTGAAGACTATTTTTTTCATGTTGCTTAATGTTGTAATGTAAAAGACCCCCATTATAATTTTGCGTCTAATTTTGGTTTCTACTGATATTTCTAGACAGACACTAGATACTGTTATGGTCGTTTTGCTTTTATTATCGCTAGTAGCTATAATAGGATTATGAAGTATTAGATAAGGGCGAAGTAAGATGAACCATCCAAACCTTAAATAGGTACTCGCTATTAAGCTAAGATCAACAGGTACTTTAGTAACGAGGATAAATAAACAAACGAGACATAGCATCATGCTAGGTTATAAATCAAACGAGACGTCGAAATAACCAATAGGCAATTCAATTGATGTTAAATGGTAATCCTAGTTGGAAACGAAATTGAGATTGGAAAAATTTGAGGCGTTTAGAGAATTAGGCCAAACCAAAGAGCCCAATTCCAACCATTATACTGCCGTCTTTTTAGAGGCTCAAGACGTATGATTCGAGATGAAAAAACAGCTCAAAAGAAGAAAATTGTTCCTAAACTGATGAAAACATTCGATTTTGGGTTCCAAAAATGGGCGCAGCCAAGTAGGCTTGCTTCCCCGCCGTAGAGCTCTCGGAGAGCTTTCCAACAGTATGTTGTGCGCCGCGTAACTCCTTAAGGATCAAAAGTTATGAGCACCGGAGCGACGGAGACCTTGTCACAAGCCCTACGCCCTCGGTTTGCTGGCCCAGCCTCTACGTGAGGCGAAGTTGTCTTGCCCAAGGTGCAATGTTATTCAGTAATAGAAATGAGATGGATTAGGTTGTCGTCCTTTACGCGGCTCACGACGTACGATACGGGATGAAAAAATTGCGCAAAAGAAAAAACTATCCCGATACTGATGAAAATGTTCAATTTTGGGCTTCAAAAACTGGCACAGCCAAGCAGGCTCACTGTCCTCGTCGTAGAGCTCTCAGAGAGCTTTCCAACGGTATGCTGTGCGCCGCGTAACTCCTTACGGATCAAAAGTTATGGGCACCGGAGCGACGGAGACCTAGTCCCAAGCCTACGCCCTCAGTTTGTGGGCCCAGCCTCTACGTGAGGCGAAGTTGTCTTGCCCCAGGTGCCTTGTTATTCATTAATAGAAATGTGATGGATTAGGTTGTTGTCCTTTTCGAGGCTCACGACATACGATCTAGGACGGAAAAATAGCGCAAAAGAAGAAAATTGTTCCGAAAGTGATGAAAACGTTCGATTTTGGGCTCCGAAAATAGACGCAGCTGTGAGGCCCGACCTTGAATAACGTATGTGACCTTGATTTACATGCCATAGACCAAGAATGATATGACTGACCTTGGATTACGTGCCCTGTCTTGGTTTTCGTGCTTGCCTCGTCATTCGTGCCTTGACCTAGAATTATGTGCCCTAATCCTCGACTTACGTGCCCGGACTTCGAATTGCGTGCGTTGTCTCGTTTTGTGTGCCCTGACCTTGAATTGCGTGTCCTAACCTAGGTTTAAGAGTCGTACCTCGATTTACGTGCATTGCATTGAATTACATGCCTTGTATTGATTTATGTACATTTACCTAGGGTTGCGTGCATTTGCATTGGAATCCGTGCATTTATCTTGAAGTACGTGTATTAGTCTTGAAGTTCGTGTCTTACCTCGTAGTTCGTGTCTACCTCGTAATTCGTGCCCTATACCTAGGAATCCGTGCCACCACGTTAATCAAGAAAGAATCCTACACAAAGCACTAGACTATAAAATAATCCTACAAACATCACTAACTATTATTATAATCCTAATTCAAATCTCTACAAAATCCACTAACACCTAAATATTATATTTTAAACTCACTACAAGGCAAAATCTCACAAACCTCTAAACATATCCTATATTATATTCTACCTAAAATCCCTAAATACCCAACATTCTCTTACACACATGCTAAAACAATTCAAAAGATGCTCAAAAGATGACACAAAATCTGATTTTTGCATTCCCAAGGCCAACATTTGCATCAACAATTGCAAAAGCTTCTATTTTCTCTCATTTCTCTCACTCTCCTCACATTTCTCTCTCTCCCTCTCAATCTCGGTTTTGGCTGAGTTCATACACCTCTTAGCTCATCTTCATCATCATATGGTTAATCAAGACAAGCCACAAGCAAAGGAACTCAACCAAGATAGCTAGGTTGCAAGAAAACTCACATGCAAGCTCTTGAGTCTTCATTTCGGCCCTCGGTGAGTTACTAAGCTTCCATTTATTTTCTTCTTGTTCTAACCACATGCATGTACTAAGAGCTTGGTCACTAAGCTAGGAAAAATAGAGAAAACCAAGTTGGAATCTCGGCTAGGCAAAGAAGAAGAATAAAATTGTGCTTCAACAAGTTTTTGTGCATCTTCTTGTTGATTTCCTAAGGTGAGGGCTAAAACATTTTGAAAATCCATCAAAAATCCACATGCATGCTCATAAATGTATGTCTTTGCTTCTGTTTTTGAGTTATATGTTCGTTCATAAGCTTTTACAACCATGCATGGCAAGATTTTGGCTTGAAGATGATGATAGGTGAAATCGGATTATGTGACAGCTCTCTGACCTGTTGTTTCGAGGTAAGTTTTGCTAGGAAAATGATGTTGAAAATGCACGAAAATTGGTAGGTGACTAGTTTGGCCAGGTTTGAACATTTTTCGCAGAAATAGGAAAAAGCTAATTTTGACTGTAAGGTTCTCAAAATGGCAAATCTTTAAAATGTGTCCAAATCTGGAAATCTGGAAAAATGAAGCAGGTTTTGGCAGTTACACTGACCTTATAGAACGAACCAGATTTGACTTAGTAAATGATGTCAAAAATGCATGAAATTTGGTGTACTGCTAGATTTTTCAGTTCTGGACATTTTTGTCAGAAATGGACCAAGGATAACTCTGACCCTAAGGACCTCAAAAACGTCAATTATTGAAATGTGTACAAATCTGGACAGTTTTGTGAAATGATACCAAACTCCAAATGATGCAAGGTTTGTTTCTGATTTTAGTTAACTTCTTAAGCTTTAATTCGACATCTTATTCACTGGAATTGGAGATTGTTTGCTTAGCTTAATGATTGTGAGAAAACAGCCTATTGCAGTAAGGGTTTCACTTAGTGTTATGCTTAGAAAAATTGTTGTAACTTCTCTTGTTGAAATAAATGCTTGGGATTGTAGCTTTGGGATGTTGCGTGGGCTGTTTTGAATGTTTGAGGATGTTGAATTAAATGATGCATGGCTTGAGATTGATTTTGAATTGGTTTGGGGCTTAAATTGCACGGATATGCACGAAATGGAAACCCTAATGACTAGATAGTCTTGCTAAGTGTTGATCATTTGGATATTGTGTGGAATTATATGATTAGTAGGCTGCCCGTAGATGCCCTTATAGTCCTAAATGTGATTTTGACCATTGCATGTTGACAAATTGTCTTTTCTTGCATCCGAGCCCACGTAGATGTTGTTGCATGTTATATAATCTTATTATTTGATTACGTGAACTTGAATTGAGTTATATGACTTGATTTATGTGCGTTACACGGCTGTCCGTTTAATGTTCATATAACTCCATGAGTTTTTCAAGTGAAATTACTTGTCTATCCGTGCCTCGCTTGTTTACTTGTCAAAGTGCAATCTTATGACTGTCCGGAGGCAACCTACTTTGTTGTCCTCCTAATGTGATATATTAAATGTCATAAATGTGCACTGCATACAAGGTTGCAACATTTCCTGTCGGCATGGTAGCGATCACGCACACCGAGCGGCATCGGGCTTGCCGGTGTACCCGTGACTACCATGGTCCCATTCCCTCTCTCACTTGGGAGCTAGACTTCCTCGGAGAGTTGGATCGTAGGATTTCGGGGTACATCCGGAATACACCTACTTGGCGTGATATGGGGATGACTTGAGACCGGCCGCAACAACTGATACTGGAATTGATCTGAGAGCAAAAGCTCACTGTATCCTTTTTACTATGTGTATAAGTACTCTCGCTTGGTCCCTAGAGGACCTCGGGGAGGAAAGACCGATAATTGCATTCTTTACTATTATATTACGATATGTACTTGTTTGTGATACACATCATGCTTGCAAAAGGATTTTCATAAGAGTGAACAGGAAAATGAGTTTCAAAACCTATTTCTCGTTCCCCCTCGCTGAGTTCATAAGGACTCACCCTCTTTTATCATCTCAGGTGAAGAAGATCAAGAACAGGTACCTGAGGACGATGTGCCTAACGATGATTCCTTGGAGTGATTGCCTGTCCTATATGCTTTGCTTGATTTATGGCCATTTGTGAAAACTGTGCTACTTGAAGACTATTTTTTTCATGTTGCTTAATGTTGTAATGTAAAAGACCCCCATTATAATTTGGGGTCTAATTTTGGTTTCTACTGATATTTCTAGACAGACACTAGATACTGTTATGGTCGTTTTGCTTTTATTATCGCTAGTAGCTATAATAGGATTATGAAGTATTAGATAAGGGCGAAGTAAGATGAACCATCCAAACCTTAAATAGGTACTCGCTATTAAGCTAAGATCAACAGGTACTTTAGTAACGAGGATAAATAAACAAACGAGACATAGCATCATGCTAGGTTATAAATCAAACGAGACGTCGAAATAACCAATAGGCAATTCAATTGATGTTAAATGGTAATCCTAGTTGGAAACGAAATTGAGATTGGAAAAATTTGAGGCGTTTAGAGAATTAGGCCAAACCAAAGAGCCCAATTCCAACCATTATACTGCCGTCCTTTTAAAGGCTCAAGACGTATGATTCGAGATGAAAAAACAGCTCAAAAGAAGAAAATTGTTCCTAAACTGATGAAAACATTCGATTTTGGGTTCCAAAAATGGGCGCAGCCAAGTAGGCTTGCTGCCCCTGTCGTAGAGCTCTCGGAGAGCATTCCAATGGTATGTTGTGCGCCGAGTAACTCCTTACGAATCAAAAGTTATGGGCACCGGAGCGACGGAGACCTTGTCCCAAGCCCTACGCCCTCGGTTTGCTGGCCCAGCCTCTACGTGAGGCGAAGTTGTTCTGCCCAAGGTGCAATGTTATCCGGTAATAGAAATGAGATGGATTAGGTTGTCGTCCTCGGGTTGGGACGTGATAGCAGCCGAGCAGGCTTGTATCCCCCGTCGTAGGGCTCTCAGAGAGCTTCCCAACGGTATGCTGTGCGCCGCGTAACTCCTTACGGATCAAAAGTTTTGGGCACCGGAGCGACGGAGACCTGGTCCTAAGCCCCACGCCCACGGTTTGCGGGCCCAGCCTCTACGTGAGGTGAAGTTGTCTTGCCCAAGGTGACGTGGGATTCAGTAATAGAAATGTGATGGATTCGGTTGTCGTCCTTTTTTAGGCTCACGACGTACGATCCGGGACGGAAAAACACTGCAAAAGAAGAAAATTGTTCTTAAACTGTTGAAAACTTTCGATTTTGGGCTCTGAAAATAGTCGCAGGCGAGCAAACTTGTATCCCCCATCGTAGAGGTCTCGGAGATCTTTCCAACGGTATGTTGTACACCACGTAACTCCTTACAGATCAAAATTTATGGGCACCGGAGCGACGGAGACCTGGTCCCAAGCCACACGCCCTCGGTTTGCGGGCCCAGCCTCTACGTGAGATAAAGTTGTCTTGCCCAAGGTGCCATGTTATTCGGTAATAGAAATGTGATGGATTAGGTTGTCGTCCTTTTCGAGGCTCACGACATACGATTCGCGACGAAAAAACATCGCAAAACAAGAAAATTATTCCGAAACTGATGAAAACGTTCAATTTTGGGCTCCGAAAATGGACGCAGTCGAGCAAGCTCACTACCCCAGTCGTAGAGCTCTCGGAGAGCTTTCCAACGGTATGATGTGCGGCGAGTAACTTCTTACGGATCAAAAGTTATGGGCACCAGAGCGACGGAGACCGGGTACCAAGCCCCACGCCGTCGATTTGTGGGCCCAGCCTCTACGTGAGGCAAAGTTGTCTTGCCCAAGGTGCCCTGTAATTCGGTAATAGAAATGTGATGGATTAGGTTGTCGTCATTTTGGAGGCTCACAACGTACGATCCGGGATAGAAAAACACTGCAAAAGATGAAAATTATTCTGACATTGATGAAAATGTTCGATTTTGGCCTCCACAAATGGGCGTAGCTGAGCAGGCTTGCTGCCTCCATCGTAGAGCTCTCGGAGAGCTTTCCAAAGGTATACTGTCCACCGAGTAACTCCTTATGGATCAAAAGTTATGGGCACCGGAGCAACAGAGACCTGGTCCAAAGCCCCACACACTCGGTTTGCGGGCCCAGCCTCTGCGTGAGGCGAAGTTATCTTGCCCAAGGTGCCATGTTATTCAGTAATAGAAATGTGATGGATTAGGTTGTCGTCCTTTTCGATGCTCATGACATACGATATGGGACGGAAAAACATCACAAAAGAAGAAAATTGTTCCAAAACTGATGAAAACGTTCGATTTTGACCTTCGAAAATGGGCGCAGTCGAGCAGGTTTGTAGCCCCCGTCGTAGAGCTCTCGGAGAGCTTTCCAACAGTGTGTTGTGCGCCGAGTAACTCCTTACGGATCAAAATGTATGGGCACCGGAGCGACGAAGACCTAGTCCCAAGCCCTACGCCCTCAGTTTGTTGGCCCAGCCTCTACGTGAGACAAAGTTGTCTTACCCAAGATGCCATGTTATTCGGTAATAGAAATGTGATGGATTAGGTTGTCGTCCTTTTCGATGCTCACGACGTACGAACCGGGACGAAAAAACACTGCAAAAGAAGAAAATTGTTCTGAAACTGATGAGAACGTTCAATTTTGGGCTCCGAGAATCGGCACAGCCTAGCAGGCATGCTGCTTTCATCGTAGAGCTCTCGGAGAGCTTTCCAACGGTATACTGTGTGCCGAGTAACTCCTTATGGATCAAAAGTTATGGGCACCAGAGCGACGGAGACCTGGTACAAAGCCCCACGCCCTCAGTTTGCTGGCCCAGCCTCTACGTGAGGCGAAGTTGTCTTGCCCAAGGTGACGTGGGATTCGGTAATAGAAATATGGTAGATTAGGCTGTCGTCATTTTCGCGGCTCACGACCAACGATCCAAGACGGAAAAAAAGCGCAAAAGAAGAAAATTGTACCAAAGCTGATGAAAATGCTCGATTTTGGGCTTCGAAAACTGGCGCAGCCGAGTAGGCTTACTGCCCCTATCGTAGAGCTCTCGGAGAGCTTTCCAACAGTATGATGTGCACCGCATAACTCCTTACGGATCAAAAGTTATGGGCACCGGAGCGACGGAGACCTGGTCCCAAGCCCCATGCCGTCGGTTTGCGGGCCCAGCCTCTACGTGAGGCGAAGTTGTCTTGCCCAAGGTGCCCTGTACTTCGGTAATAGAAATGTGATGGATTAGGTTGTCGTCCTTTTGGAGGCTCACGACGTACGATCCGGGACGGAAAAACACTGCAAAAGAAGAAAATTGTTTTGAAATTGATGAAAACGTTCGATTTTGGCCTCCGAAAATGGGCGCAGTCAAGCAGGTTTGTAACCCCCGTCGTAGAGCTCTCGGAGAGCTTTCCAATGGTAGGTTGTGCGACGCGTAACTTCTTATGGATCAAAAGTTATGGGCACCGGAGCGACGGAGACCTGGTCCCTCAGTTTGCGGGCCCAGCCTCTACGTGAGGCGAAGTTGTCTTGCCCAAGGTGCCATGTTATTCGGTAATATAAATATCATGGATTAGGTTGTCGTCCTTTTCGAGACTCACGACGTACGATTCAGGACGAAAAAATAGCGCAGAAGAAGAAAATTGTTCAGAAATTGATGAAAACGTTCGATTTTGGGCTCCGAAAATGGGCACAGCCGATTAAGCTTGTTGTCCCTGTCGTAGAGCTCTCAGAGAGCTTTCCAACGATATGTTGTGCGCCGAGTAACTTGTTACAAATCAAAAGTTATGGGCACGAGAGCGACGGAAACCTGGTCCCAAGCCCCACGCCCTCGGTTTACGGGCCCAGCCTCTACGTGAGGCAAAGTTGTCTTACCCAAGTTACAGTGTTATTCAGTAATAGAAATGAGATGGATTAGGTTGTCGTCCTTTACGCGGCTCACGACGTACGATACGGGATGAAAAAACTGCGCAAAAGATAAAAATTGTCCTGAAACTGATGAAAACGTTCGATTTTGGGCTCCGAAAACTGGCGTAGCTTAGCAGGCCCACGTCGTAAAGCTCTCGAAGATCTTTCCAATGGTATGTTGTGCGCCGTGTAACTCCTTACGGATCAGAAGTTATGGGCACCGGAGCGACGGAGACCTGGTCCCAAGCCCAACGCCCTCAGTTTGCGGGGCCAGCCTCTACGTGAGGTGAAGTTTTCTTGCCCCAGGTGCCTTGTTATTTGGTAATAGAAATGTGATGGATTAGGTTGTCGTCCTTTTCAAGGCTCACGACATACGTTCTGGGACGGAAAAACAGCGCAAAAAAGAAAATTATTCCGAAACGGATGAAAACATTCGATTTTGGGCTCCGAGAATGGGCGAAGCCCAGTAGGCTTGTATCCCCTATTGTAGAGCTCTCAGAGAGCTTTCCAACGGTATGCTGTGCGCCGCGTAACTTCTTACAGATCAAAAGTTATGGTCACTGGAGCGACAGAGACTTGGTCTCAAGCCCCACGCACACGGTTTGCGGGCCCAGCCTCTACGTGAGGCAAAGTTGTCTTGCCCAAGGTGATGTGGGATTCAGTATTAGAAATGTGATGGATTAGGTTGTCGTCCTTTTCGAGGCTCACGACGTACGATCCGGGACGGAAAAACACTGCAAAAGAAGAAATTTGTTCCTAAACTGATGAAAACGTTCGATTTTGGGCTCTGAAAATGGTTGCAGCTGAGCAGGCTTGTATCCCCGGTCGTAGAGCTCTCGGAGAGCTTTCTAACGTTATGCTGTGCGCCGCGTAACTCCTTACAGATCAAAACTTATGGGCACCGGAGCGACGGACACCTAGTCCCAAGCCACACGCCCTCGATTTGCGAGCCCAGCCTCTACGTGAGGTGAAGTTTTCTTGCCCAAGGTGCCATATTATTCAGTAATAGAAATGTGATGGATTAGGTTGTCGTCATTTTCGAGGCTCACGACGTACGATTCGGGACAAAAAAATAGCGCAAAAGAAGAAAATTGTTCCGAAACTGATGAAAACTTCTGATTTTGGGCCCCGAAAATTGGAGCAGTCGAGCAAGCTTGTTGCCCCCGTCGTAGAGCTCTCGGAGAGCTTTCCAACGGTATGTTGTGCACCGAGTAACTCCTTACAGATCAAAGTTATGAGCACCGGAGCGACGGAGACCTGGTCTCAAGCCCCGCACCCTCGGTTTGCTGGCCCAGCCTCTACGTGAGGTGAAGTTGTCTTGCCCAAGGTGACGTGGGCTTCGGTAATAGAAATATGGTGAATTAGGTTGTCGTCCTTTTCGCGGCTCACGACCAACGATCCGGGACGTAAAAACAGTGCAAAAGTATAAAATTGTCCCGAAACTAATGAAAATGTTCAATTTTGGGCTTCAAAAATGGGCGCAACTGAGTAGGCTTGCTGCCCCCGTCGTAGAGCTCTCGGAGAGCTTTCCAACGATATTCTGTGCGTCGCGTAACTCGTTACGGATCAAAAGTTATAGGTACCGGAGCGACGGAGACTTGCTCCCACGCCCTCGGTTTACGGGCCCAGCCTCTACATGAGGTGAAGTTGTCTTGCCCAAGGTGCCATGGGATTCGGTAATAGAAAAGTGGTAGATTAGGTTATCGTCCTTTACGCAGCTCACGACGTACGATACGGGACCGAAAAATAGCGAAAAAGAAGAAAATTGTCTCAAAATTGGTGAAACGTTCGATTTTTGGCTCCAAAAATGGTCGTAACTGAGCAGACTTGCTGCCTACGTCGTAAAGCTCTCGGAGAGCTTTCTAACAGTATGTTATGCACCGTATAACTCCTTACGGATAAAATGTTATGGGCACTGGAGCAACGGAGACCTGGTCCCAAGCCCCACGCCCTCGGTTTGCGGGCCAGCTTCTACATGAGGCAAAGTTGTCTTGCTCAAGGTGCCATGTTATTCGGTAATAGAAATGTGATGGATTAGGTTGTCGTCCTTTTCGAGGCTCACGACATACGATCTGGGACAGAAAAATAGCGCAAAAGAAGAAACTTGTTCCGAAATTGATGAAAACGTTAAATTTTGGGCTCCGAATGTCACGCCCCAACCCGGCCTATAAGGGTAGACTAGGGTGTGATCTAAATGTTCAGGATATGTCACATACTTAACCGTTCATGAAGATTTAACACTTATCGTTTTAGTCTAAACTCCAAGTTTTTCTGGAAAACCGCCAGCATAACGGCTGTAATTGGGCTCTTTGGTTTGACCTAATTCTCTAAACGTCTCAATTATTCCAATCATTAATCCAATTCCATTAGGGACTCCTATTTGCCACTAACCGATTTGCCTACTAGTTTATTTTGAAAGTCTCATTCGATTAATAAGTCTAACATGATAACTATGTCCTATTTATTTGTCAATTTCCTATCATACAAGTACCTATTATCCTTTAGTTTGCAAATGAGCACCTAGGTGAAATTAGATAGAATTAACTTAGTTGATTGTTCATCTAGTGGTTTGATTGCCTACGACAACTACTAATCAAGAAAACGAAAGCAAACAACCAAATAAAAGTTCGTCCAGTTATAGATAGTACAATCCCAGAATTAGACCCAAATTACAACGGGGTCATTTACATAAATAAAATGAACATTTTGCAATCAAACACAATATCCATATAGCAACCCCTTTTAGGCAAAGCACAAAAGCACGTTGTCACTCCTAGGAATCATCAACAAGCATATTTACTTCGGGTACTTGTTCCAAATCTGCTGCACTTGTGACAAAAAAGAGGGTGAGTCCTTATGAACTCAGCGAGAGGGAATGAGAAATAGGTTTTGAAAATCATTTTCCGGTTCAACTTATGAAAATCTTTTTTACAAGCATGAATATAACAATGATATAAGATACAGGAACAGGAATACCAGTCTTTCCTCCCCGAGGTTCTCTAGGAACCAAGCGAGAGTACTTATACACATAGTAAAAGGATACGGTGAGCTTTTGCTCTCAGATCAGTTCCAGAATCAGTTGTTGCAGCTGACTTCAAATCATCCCCCAAACACGCTAGGTGGGTGTACTCCGAATGTACCCCAAAATCCTACGACCCAACTCTCTGAGGAAGTCTAGCCCCCAAGCGAGAGAGGGAATGGGACCATGGTAGTCACGGGTGCACCGGCAAGCCCGATGCCACCCGGTGAACGTGATCGCTACCATGCCGACAGGAAAGGTTGCAACCTTGTATGCAATGCACATTCATGACAGGTAATATATCACAGTAGGAGGACAACAAAGTAGGTTGCCTCCGGACAGTCATAAGATTGCACATTGATAGGTAAACAAGCAGGGCACGATAAGACAGGAAATTTCACTTGAAAGGCATATAGAGTTATATGAAAATTAAACGGGCAGCCATGTAACACATGTAAAACAGGCCATATAACTCATTACGAAGCCCACGTGATCAAGTGATAAGATTATTCAACATGCAATGACATCAACATGGGTTCGGGTGCAAGAAAAGCTTATTTGTCAACATGCAATGGTCAAAATCACATTTGAAGTTATAAGACATTTACGGGCAGCCCACTAAGCATATAATTTCCACACAATATCCAAATGATCAACACTTAGCAAGACTACCTAGTCATTAGGGTTTCCATTCATGCTTAACTGTGTGATTAAACCCTAAGTCAACTCAAAATTATTCTCAAGTCATGCATCATTCAATTCAAACATCCTCAAGTACTCAAAACAGTCCACACATCATCCCAACACCACAATTCCAAGCAATTAGTACCACAAGAGAGGTTACAACAATTTTCCAAGCATATAACTAAGTGAAACCCTTACTGCAATAGGCTGTTTTCTCACAATCAATAGGATAGTCAAACAATCTCCAAATCCAGTGAATAAGATTTCAAATTAAATCTTAAGAAGTTAACTAAAATCAGAAACAAACCTTGCATCAATTGGAGTTCGGGATCATTAGATATAGCCGAAACAGTGGAATAGCACAAAACTGTCCAGATTTGCACACTTTTCAGTAATTGATGTCTTTGAGGTCCTTAGGGTCAGATTTAGCATTGGTCCATTTCTAACAAAAATGTCCAGAACTGAAAAATCTTACATCACACCAAATATCATGCATTTTTGATATCATTTACTAAGTCAAATCTGGTTCGTTCTACAAGGTCAGTGCATTTGCCAAAACCTGCTTCATTTTTCCAGATTTCCAGATTTGGACACATTTTAAAGAACTGCCATTTTGAGGACCTTAGATTCAAAATTAGCTTCAGCCTATTTCAGGGAAAAATGTTCAAAACTGTCCAAACTAGTCACCTACCAATGTTAAAGCATTTTCAACATCATTTTCCTAGCTAAACTTACCTCGAAACAGACTAGTCAGAGAGCTGTCAACAATCCGATTTCACCTAACATCACTTTCAAGCCAAGATCTTGCCATGCATGGTTGTTTAAGCTTATGAACGACCATATAACTCAAGTACAGAAGCAAATACATACATTTATGAGCATGCATGTGAATTTTTGAAGGATTTTCAAAAGGTTTTAGTCCTCACCTTAGCAAACAACCAAGAAGATGCACAAAAACTTGTTGAGGCTCAAATCTCTTCTTCTTCTTGCTTAGCCGAGATTCCAACTTGGTTTTCTCTATTTTTCCTAGCTTAGTGATCAATCTCTTAGTACATGCATGTAGTTAGGACTTGAAGAAAAGAAATGGATGCCAAGAAGCTTACCTAGGCCGAATAGAAGTCTTCAATGTACATGCATGTGTGATTTTCACTTCCTAGCTAGCTCGGTTGAGGTCCTTTGCTTGTGGCTTGCTTTGTTTAGCTATGGTGTGAAGAAGATAAGCTATGGAGGTAGGGAACTCAGCCAAAACCAAAATGGAGAGAGAAAATGAGAGGGATGTAATACCCGAGCCCGGAATGTGAACATTTTTTGTTTATTATTTTGAAAATTATATTTTCTTAAGTACTTAAAATTCAAATTGTTACTTCTTTGTTGTCGCAACGTGCATTGCATTTAGGGAGCAATAGCTAGAGAACGGTTTCTAGTCCTCAGAAAATAGTGAAACTAGTATTTAGATGACTTAAATTTTATATTTTAATTGTTGCTAGCTTTAATTAATTTTTCTCTAGTTAGAATGGCTTTAAAATGCACAAAATAAGGCCATTTGACCAAGTTTTAAGTTGGTTGACCTAGGACTTTGACCATTTGACCAAGCCAACCATTTAATAATCTAAAACAAAGCAAAATAAAAAAAATAGCAGTTGAAAATACAGTGAGCAGGCCGTGAGCTTCAAGAGAAAAAAAAAAAAACCTTTCACCTTCCAATCGATCAATCTTTGCGTGAGCTCGTGTGGGGTGGTTTCCGAGGCAACTAGCGTTGTTTTCCTAGCGACTAGGAGTACCTAAGGTGAGGGAAGCATGTTATTTGCGCATTTAAATGATATGTATGTCAACTTTGCAATTTTTAGATTTTATCCGTAGATTGTTGTTTAAAGCATTTTGAAGCTTCTAGAATGTTCCTTGGCAATTGTAGAATGTGTATTTATAGCTTTTTAACATTTTCTGCAGTTAAATGTTGAGATTGCAATTTAATTTGGATGTTGAATAGTGTTTTGTGAATAGTAAACCCTTGGAACGATGAAGTTGTTCCGTTATGCTGTCCGTTGATGTAGAATTGTGCTAGGTGTGCTAGAATGCCTAAATGCATGGTTTGTTTGGGTTGCGTAATGGAAAAAATGGGAATTAAGCCTTGGTGAAAGTCGGGGTCGTTTAGGTCGAGTTTGGCGTTTTCTCATTTTGCGTGTTGGCATTGTTTCGGGAGGCCATGTAAGCACTTTTGGTGCAATTATGGCATTGGTTGGGTGTTTGGTTGTTATAGTTGTAGTTCAAACGAGCAAAGGGGGAAATCGGGACTTTGCGTGGTTTCTAGGGTTAAGTAGGGTTTCGGGGTCTTTAGACGTGCCTTATGGTGACCTAGGAGGGTTGGTGAAGTCGGTTTCTAGAACTCGTGGCTCGTTTGGAAATGGTAGTGTTTTGATAGTTGGGGCCGATTTGTGTTTTTGCTTGTTTTCTTGATATTATGTCTATAGAATGCTTAGGGTTGTTTGATATACTTGTTTGAATTGATTTTGATTGAGATGCTTATCAATTGTTGCTATTGCGTGCGAGAGTAACCTACTTGGTTTTTCTCCCACGTGTGGCTTTATCGCATGTTTATCGCCTTGTATCGAGTCTTGCATTGCATAGTGTCTCGCGCGTGAGTGTTGGTTGCTCTAGCTCCGCTGCTATTCCCTTTTCTCGCTTGGGTCCCAGGGAGTTTTGGGTCGTAGGTTGATGGATACTTCCGGGGTATTCCAAACTGGTGTTATAAGGTGGTTTGGGCCGGCGCGTCGTCATCGAATTCTTGAATGAAAGTTGCTCGTGAAAAGAGTACCGTATCCTTTGAATGAATGTTTATAGTCTTTAATGCTTGCCTTGTTATTATATTGACTTGTTTGTATCTTTAAATGATAATTGTATGCATTGCTTGGCTAATTGCATTGCATACTCCTCTCATCTCCGTCCTTGAGACCAATTGCCCTCGCTGAGCAATAGTTTTTGCTCATTCCTCTCTATACTATATTTTTACAAGAGTAGTTGAAGCAGACCCTCTTGAGGTAATTGAGGAGAAGGAACAGGTGGAGGTGTTCCCGTGATAGCACTTCTTTGCTTTGCTGGTGGTTGGTTACCAGATTTTGTGCGAGCCTTGCTTGATATGTATATTGCTTGGATGTCGCTTAAATTTTGAGGCTTGTAGTCTTGTATTCGCAAGTATTATGATGATTTTAGGGTTTTCGGATCGTCCGCGGTACAGAGGAGACTCCGTCCGTGTGTCGGGTCCGGGCTTGGCCTTTTGCGGGGTCGAGTCGGGGCGTGACATCTTTAGGTGGTATCAAAGCCGACCTTCCTTTGTGCCGTTAGCCCGTGAGGGCGCGGGCCTCCCTAAGGGGGGGGTGAATGTGAGGAATCGCATCCCACATCAGAAGGCTAGGATGCTGGGCTGCTTGATATAAGTGACTAAGTCCTTGTATCGTGTACGCGTGTTTTCCTGGCAGTGGCTGGGAGGCGACAAAACCGTGAGGCGTATGGGCACCGAAGCGGACAATATCCACATAGTGCGCTTTCGGGTCCGTACGCCATGGCATCAGTGCACTCTCGTCCCCTATGGGCGGGGTGTATCCTGCAGGCGTGGGTGCGTTGGTTCGGGGCGTTACAGGGAAGTGAGAGAAATTGAAAGGAAATGAGAGAATATGACAAAAGTGATGGCTTTGCAATTTTTTGAGCATATGGTCGGCCTTGGGCATACAAATTCAGACTTTTTGTGTCTTCAAAATGGAATTTTGAAATGTTAGCATGGGCATTAAGCTTTTGGTCGAAAATGGTGTGCATTGGGTAGGGTTTTGGGGCTATTTTATGCCTAGTGTCTTGTGTGTGTGTCATAGTTTGTCTAGGACTAATTTTTTATGCATTTGTGTCATTAGAATTGTCATAGAAATGTTGGGAAATTAGGGAATCTAGGTAGAATAAAATATAGAAATGTTTGTTGATGAGTTGAATTATGAATAGAATAATAGATAGTGGAAAATGTAGGAATAGTTTAGTATTATTTTATTGTTAGTGGAGTTTGTAGAGAATTTGAATTAGGAGTATAATATTGGTTAGTGGATTGTGTAGGATTATTTTAGTGTCTAGTGCTTTGTGTAGGATTCTTTCTTGATTAACGTGGTGGCACGGATTTCTAGATCTAGGGCACGAATTACAAGGTAGACACGAACTACGAGGTAAGACATGAACTACGAGGTACAGCACGTATTTCAAGACTAAGGCACATACTTCAAGATAAGTGCACGAATTATAATGCTAACACACACAACCCTAGGTGAATGAACGCAGATCAAAATAAGGCACGTAATTCAATGCAATGCACGTAATTCAAGACACAACTCTTAAACCTAGGTTAAAGCACGCAGTTCAAGGTTAATGCACACGAAACGAAGAGACACACGTAAATCAAGGTCTCATACGTAAATTAACGTCATGGCATGTTTATCTAGGTATCGCACGTATATCGAGGATTAGGACACACAATTCTAGGTTAAGGCACGTATAACGAGGCATGCATGAAAACCAAGACAGGGCACATAATCCTAGGTCGATCATATAATTTTAGGTCTAAGGCGCGCAAATCGAGGTAGAACACGTAATTCGGAGTCGGGCCTCACACCGAAAATGGGCACAGTCGAGCAAGTTTGTAGCCCCCATCATATAGCTGTCAGAGAGCTTTCTAATGGTATGTTGTGCGTCGCGTAACTCCTTACGGATCAAAAGTTATGGGCACCGAAGCGATGGAGACCTGGTCCCTCAGTTTGCAGGCCCAGCCTCTACGTGAGGCGAAGTTGTCTTGCCCAAGGTGCCATGTTATTCGGTAATAGAAATGTGATGGATTAGGTTGTCATCCTTTTCGAGGCTCACAACGTACGATTCGGGATAAAAAAATAGCGAAAAAGAAGAAAATTATTCCAAACTGATGAAAACGTTCGATTTTGGTCTCCGAAAATGGGTGCAACCAAGCAGTCTTGCTGCCCTCGTCGTAGAGCTCTTGGAGAGCTTTCCAACGGTATGCTGTGCGACGAGTAACTCCATACGGATCAAAAGTTATGGGCACCGGAGCGACGGTGACCTGGTGCCAAGCCCTACGCCCTCGGTTTGCGGGCCCAGCCTCTACGTGAGGCGAAGTTGTCTTGCAGAAGGTGCAGTGTTATTCGGTAATAGAAATGAGATGGATTAGGTTGTCGTCCTTTACGCGGCTCACGACGTACGATACGGGACCAAAAAACTGCGCAAAAGAAGAAAACTATCCCAAAATTGATGAAAACGTACGATCTTAGGCATCAAAAGTTGGTGCAGGCAAGCAGGCTTGCTTCCCACGACGTAGAGCTCTTGGAGAGCTTTCCAACGGTATGTTGTGCGCCACGTAACTCCTTACGGATCAAAAGTTATCTGCACCGGAGCGATGGAAACCTAGTCCCAAGCCCCACACCCTCAGTTTGCAGGCCCAGCCTCTACATGAGGCAAAGTTGTCTTGCCCCAGGTACCTTGTTATTCGTTAATAGAAATGTGATGGATTAGGTTGTCGTCCTTTCGAGGCTCACGACATACGATCTGGGACGGAAAAATAGCGCAAAAGAAGAAAATTGTTCCGAAAGTGATGAAAACTTTCGATTTTGGGCTCCGAAAATGGGCGCAGCCGAGCAGGCTTGTATCCCCTGTCGTAGGGCTCTCAGAGAGCTTCCCAACGGTATGTTGTGCGCCTCGTAACTCCTTACGGATAAAAAGTTTTGGGCACCGCAGTGACGGAGACCTGGTCCTAAGCCCCACGCCCACGGTTTGCGGGCCCAGCCTCTACGTGAGGTGAAGTTGTCTTGCCTAAGGTGACGTGGGATTCGGTAATAGAAATGTGATGGATTTGGTTGTCGTCCTTTTCGAGGCTCACAACGTACGATCTGGGACGGAAAAACACTGCAAAAGAAGAAAATTGTTTCTAAACTGATGAAAACTTTCAATTCTGGGCTCCGAAAATGGTCGCAACCGAGCAGGCTTGTATCCCCTGTCGTAGAGGTCTCGGAGAGCTTTCCAACGGCACGTTGTGCGCCACGTAACTCCTTACGGATCAAAAGTTATGGGCACCGGAGCGACGGAGACCTGGTCCCAAGCCCCAAGCCCCAAGCCCCACACCCTCGGTTTGCGGGCCTAGCCTCTACTTGAGGTGAAGTTGTCTTGCCTAAGGTGCCATGTTATTCGGTAATAGAAATATGATGGATTAGGTTGTCATCCTTTTTTAGGCTCACGATGTATGATTCGGGACGAAAAAACAGCGCAAAAGTAGAAAATTGTTGTGAGACTGATGAAAATGTTCGATTTTGATCTCCAAAAATGGGCGCAGTCGAGCAAGCTCACTGCCCCCGTCGTAGAGCTCTCGGAGAGCTTTCAACGGTATGCTATACGCCGAGTAACTCCTTACGTATCAAAAGTTATGGGCACCAAAGCGACGGAGACCTGGTCTCAAGCCCCACGCCATCGGTTTGCGGGCCCAGCCTCTGCGTAAGGCGAAGTTGTCTTGCCCAAGGTGCCATGTTATTTGGTAAAAGAAATGTGATGGATTAGGTTATCGTCCTTTTCGAGGCTGACAACGTACGATCCGGGACGGAAAAACACTGCAAAAGAAGAAAATTGTTCCGAAACTGATGAAAACATTCGATTTTGATCTCCGAAAATGGGCGCAGCAGAGCAGGCTTGCTGCCCCTGTCGTAGAGCTCTCGGAGAGCGTTCCAACAGTATGCCGTGCGCCGAGTAACTCCTTACGGATCAAAAGTTATGGGCACCGGAGCGACAAAGACTTGGTCCCAAGCCCCACGCCCTCGGTTTGCGGGCCTAGCCTCTACGTGAAACAAAGTTGTCTTGTCCAAGGTGACGTGGGATTCAGTAATAGAAATGTGGTGGATTAGGTTGTCGTCCTTTTCGCAGCTCACGACCAACGATCCGAGACGGAAAAAAAGCGCAAAAGAAGAAAATTGTCCCAAAACTTATGAAAAAGTTCTATTTTGGGCTTCGAAAACGGATGCAGTCTAGTAGGCTTTCTGCCCTCGTCGTAGAGCTCTCGGAGAGCTTTCCAACGGTATACTGTGCACCGAGTAACTCCTTACGGATCAAAAGTTATGAGCACCGGAGCGACGGAGACCGAGTCCCAAGCCCCATGCCCTCGATTTGCGGGCCCAGCCTCTACGCACTGCGAAGTTGTCGTGCCCAATGTGACGTGGGATTCGGTAATAGAAATGTGGTGGATTAGGTTGTCGCCCTTTTCGCGGCTCACGACCAACGATCCGAGACTGAAAAAAAGCGCAAAAGAATAAAATTATCCCGAAACTTATGAAAACGTTTGATTTTGGAATTCGAAAACGGGCGCAGCCAAGTAGGCTTTCTTCCCCCGTCGTAGAGCTCTCGGAGAGCTTTCCAACGGTATGCTGTGCGCTGAGTAACTCCTTACAGATCAAAAGTTTTGGACACCGGAGGGACGGAGACCTGATCCCAAGCCCCACGCCCTCGGTTTGCGGGCCCAGCCTCTATGTGAGGCGAAGTTGTCTTGCCCAAGGTGATATGGGATTCAGTAATAGAAATGTGGTGGATTAGGTTGTCGTCCTTTTCGCGGCTCACGACCAACGATCCGAGACGGAAAAATAGCGCAAAAGAAGAAAATTGTTTCGAAACTGATGAAAACGTTCGATTTTGGGCTCTGAAAATGGCGCAGCCGGGCAGGCTTTTATCCCCCGTCATAGGGCTCTCAGAGAGCTTCCCAACGGTATGTTGTGCGCCTCGTAACTCCTTACGGATCAAAAGTTTTAGGCACCGCAGTGACGGAGACCAGGTCCTAAGCTCAACGCCCACGGTTTGCGGGCCCAGCCTCTACGTGAGGCGAAGTTGTCTTGCCCAAGGTGACGTGGGATTCGGTAATAGAAATGTGGTGGATTAGGTTTTCGTCCTTTTCGCAGCTCACGACCAACGATCCGAGACAGAAAAAAGCGCAAAAGAAGAAAATTGCCCCAAAACTTATGAAAACGTTCGATTTTGGGCTTCAAAAACGGGCGCAGCCGAGTAGGCTTTTATGCCCTCGTCGTAGAGCTCTTGGAGAGCTTTCCAACGGTATGTTGTGCGCCGAGTAACTCCTTACGGATCAAAAGTTATGGGCACCGGAGTGACGGAGACCTGGTGCCAAGCCCCACGCCCTCGATTTGCGGGCCCAGCCTCTACGTGAGGCGAAGTTGTCTTGCCCAATGTGACATGGGATTCGGTAATAGAAATGTGGTGGATTAGGTCGTCGTCTTTTTCGCGGCTCACGGCCAACGATGCAAGACGAAAAAACACTGAAAAAGA
The DNA here is from genome assembly GCA_037974665.1 of Ehretia macrophylla. Classification (NCBI taxonomy): domain Eukaryota; kingdom Viridiplantae; phylum Streptophyta; class Magnoliopsida; order Boraginales; family Ehretiaceae; genus Ehretia; species Ehretia macrophylla. The sequence goes on from CM075766.1 coordinate 39,698,541, forward strand.
ATAAAATTGTTCCGAAATTGATGAAAACGTTCGATTTTGGGCTCCGAAAATGGGCAGAGCCAAGCAGGCTTGCTACCCCCATCGTAGAGCTCTCGGAGAGCTTTCCAACGGTATGCTGTCCGCCGATTAACTCCTTACGAATCAAAAGTTATGGGCAACGGAGCGACGGAGACCTGGTCCCAAGCCCCACGGCCTCGGTTTGCGGGCCCAGCCTCTACGTGAGGTGAAGTTGTCTTGCCCAAGGTGCCATCTTATTCGGTAATAGAAATATGATGGATTAGGTTGTCGTCCTTTTCGAGGCTCATGAAGTACGATCCGGGACGCAAAAAAAACTAAAAAAGAAGAAAATTATTTCGAAACTGATGAAAATATTCGATTTTGGGCTTCAAAAATGGGAGCATCCGAGTGGGCTTGCTGCCCCCATCATAGAGCTCTCGGAGAGCTTTCCAACAGTATACTGTGCGCCAAGTAACTCCTTACGGATCAAAAGTTATGGGCACCGGAGCGATGGAGACCTGGTCCCAGGCTCCATGGCCTCGGTTTACGGGCCCAGCCTCTACGTGAGGCGAAATTGTCTTGCCCAAGGTGACGTGGGATTTGGTAATAGAAATGTGGTGGATTAGGTTGTCGTCCTTTTCGCGGCTCACGACCAAAAAACACTGCAAAAGAAGAAAATTATTTCGAAACTGATGAAAATGTTCGATTTTGGGATCCGAATGTGGGCGCATCAGAGCAGGCTTGCAGCCTCCATCGTAGAGCTCTTAGAGAGCTTTCAAAAGGTATGTTGTGCGCTGAGTAACTCCTTACGGATCAAAAGTTATGGGCACCGGAGCGACAAAGACCTGGTCCCACGCCCCATGCCCTCGGTTTGCGGGCCCAGCCTCTACGTGAGGCGAAGTTGTCTTGCCCAAGGTGCCATGTTATTCGATAATAGAAATGTGATGGATTAGGTTGTCCTCCTTTTCGAGGCTCACGACGTACGATCCGGGACGGAAAAACAATGCAAAAGAAGAAAATTATTTCGAAACTAATGAAAATGTTCAATTTTGGGCTACGAAAATTCACGCAGCCGAGCAGACTTGCTGCCCCTGTCGTAGAGCTCTCGGAGAGATTTCCAATGGTATGCTGTGCGCCAAGTAACTCCTTGTGGATCAAAAGTTATGGGCACCAGAGAGACGGAGACCTGGTCCCAAGCCCTACGCCCTCGGTTTCTGGGCCGAGCCTCTACGTGAGACGAAGTTGTCTTGCCCAAGGTGACGTGGGATTCGGTAATAAAAATGTGGTGGATTAGGTTGTCGTCCTTTTCACGGCTCACGACCAAAAAACACTGCAAAAGAAGAAAATTGTTCCGAAACTAATGAAAACGTTCAATTTTGGGCTCCAAAAATGGGCGCAGCCGAGCAGGCTTGCTGCCCCAATCGTAGAGCTCTTGGAGTGCTTTCCAACAATATGTTGTTCGCCGAGTAATTCCTTACGGATCAAAAGTTTTCGGCACCGGAACGACGGAGACCTGGTCCTAAGCGCCACGCCCTCGGTTTGCGGGCCCAACCTCTACGTGAGGTGAAGTTGTCTTGCCCAAGGTGCTATGTTATTCGGTAATATAAATGTGATAGATTAGGTTGTCGTCCTTTACGCGGCTCACGACGTACGCTACGGGACAGAAAAACAGCGTAAAAGAAGAAAATTATCCCGAAATTGATGAAAACGTTCTATTTTTGGCTCCAAAAATGGGCGTAGCCGAGAAGGCTTGATACCCATGTCATAGAGCTTTCGGAGAGCTTTCCAACGGGATGTTGTGCACCACGCAACTCCTTACGGATCAAAAGTTATAGGCACCGGAGCAACGGAGACCTGGTCCAAAGCCCAACGCACTCGGTTTACGGGCCCAGCCTCTACGTGAGGCAAAGTTGTCTTGCCCAAGGTGCCATGTTATTCGGTAATAGAAATGTGATGGATTAGGTTGTCATCCTTTTCGAGGCTCACGACATACGATCTGGGACGGAAAAATAGCGCAAAAGAAGAAAATTATTTCGAAACTGAAGAAAATGTTTGATGTTGGGCTCCGAAAATGGGCACAGTCGAGCAGGTTTGTAGCCCCCGTGGTAGAGGTCTCGGAGATCTTTCCAACGGTACGCTGTACGCCGCGTAACTCTTTACGAATCAAAAGTTATGGGCACCTGAGCAACGGAGACCTGGTCCCTCAGTTTGCCAGCCCAACGTCTACATGAGGCAAAGTTGTCTTGCCCAAGGTGCCATGTTATTCGGTAATAGAAATGTGATGGATTAGGTTGTCGTCCTTTTCGAGGCTCACGACGTACGATTCGGGATAAAAAAACAACGCAAAAGAAGAAAATTGTTCCGAAACTGTTGAAAACGTTCGATTTTGGGCACCAAAAATGGGAGCAACCGAGCAGGCTTGCTGCCCCCATCGTAGAGCTCTCGAAGAGCTTTCCAACGGTATGTTGTGCGCCGAGTAACTCCTTACGGATCAAAAGTTATGGGAACCGGAGCGACGGAGACTCGGTCCCAAGCCCCACGCCCTCGGTTTGCGGGCCCAGCCTCTATGTGAGGTGAAGTTGTCTTGCCCAAGGTGACATGGGATTCGGTAATAGAAATTTGGTGGATTAGGTTGTCGTCCTTTTCGCGGCTCACGACCAACAATCCGGGACGAAAATACAGCGCAAAAGAGGAAAATTGTTCCAAAACTGATGAAAACGTTGGATTTTGGGCTCCAAAAATGGGAGCAGCTGAGCAGACTTGCTGCCCCCGTCGTAGAGCTCTCGGAGAGCTTTCCAACAATATGCTGTACGCCGAGTAACTCCTTACGGATCAAAATTTATGGGCACCGGAGCAACAGAGACCTGGTCCCAAGCCCCACGCCCTCGGTTTGCGGGCCCAGCCTCTACATGAGTCAAAGTTGTCGTGCCCAAGGTGCCATGTTATTCGGTAATAGAAATGTGATGGATTAGGTTGTCATCTTTTTCGAGGCTCACGACGTATGATCCGGGATGGAAAAACACTGCAAAAGAAGAAAATTGATCCAAAATTGATGAAAACGTTCTATTTTGGTCCCCGAAAATGGGTGCAGCCAAGCAGGCTTGCTGCCCCCATCGTAGAGCTCTCGGAGAGCTTTCCAACGGTATGTTGTGCGCCGAGTAACTCCTTACGGATCAAAAGTTATGGGCACCGGAGCTACGGAGAACTGGTCCTAAGCCCCATGCCCTCAATTTGCGGGCCTAGACTCTACGTGAGGCGAAGTTGTCTTGCCTAAAGTGACGTGGGATTCATTAATAGAAATATGGTGGATTAGGTTGTCGTCCTTTTCGCAGCTCACGACCAACGATCCGGGACGAAAAAATAGTGCAAAAGAAGAAAATTATCCCAAAATTGATGAAAACGTTCGATTTTGGGCTTCAAAAATTGGCGCAGCTGAGTAGGCTTGCTGCCCCCGTCGTAGAGCTCTCGGAGAGCTTTCCAACTGTATTATGTACGCCATGCAACTCCCTACGGATTAAAAGTTATAGGCACCGGAGCGACGGAGACTTGGTCCCACCCCGTCGGTTTGTGGGCCCAGTCTCTACATGAGGTGAAGTTGTCTTGCCCAAGGTGTCGTGGGATTCGGTAATAGAGAAGTGGTGGATTAGGTTGTCGTCCTTTATGCGGCTCACGACGTACGATACGGGACGAAACAATAGCGAAAAAGTAGAAAATTATCCCGAAACTGATAAAAACGATCGATTTTTGGCTCCAAAAATGGGCATAGCCAAGCAGGCTTGCTACCCACGTCGTAGAGCTCTCAGAGAGCTTTCCAACAGTATGTTCTGCACCGCGTAACTCCTTACGGATCAAAAGTTATGGACACCGAAGCAACAGAGACCTGGTCCTAAGCCCTACGCCCTTGGTTTGAGGGCCCAGCCTCTACGTGAGGCGAAGTTGTCTTGCTCAAGGTGCCATGTAATTCGGTAATAGAAATGTGATGGATTAGGTTGTCATCCTTTTCGAGGCTCACGACAAACGATCTGGGACGGAAAAACAGCATAAAAGAAGAAAAGTGTTCCGAAACTGATGAAATCATTCGATTTTGGGCTCCAAAAATGGGCGCAGTCAAGCAGGTTTGTAGCCCCCGTCGTAGAGCTCTCGGAGGGCTTTCCAACGGTATGCTGTGCGCCGCGTAACTCCTTATGGACCAAAAGTTATGGGCACCGGAGCGATGGAGACCTGGTCCCTCGATTTGCGGGCCCAGCCTCTAGGTGAGGCAAAGTTGTCTTGCCCAAGGTGCCATGTTATTCGGTAATAGAAATATGCTGGATTAGGTTGTCGTCCTTTTCGAGGCTCACGACGTACAATTCGGGACCAAAAAACAGCGTAAATTAAAAAAATTATTCCGAAATTGATGAAAACTTTGGATTTTGGGCTCCAAAAATGGGCGCAACCGAGCAGGCTTGTTACCCCAGTCATAGAGCTCTTGGACAGCTTTCCAAAGGTATGCTGTGTGCCGAGTAACTCCTTACGGATCAAAAGTTATGGGCACCGAAGCGACGAAGACCTGGTCCAAAGCCCCACGCCCTTAGTTTGCGGGCCCAACCTCTACGTGAGGCGAAGTTGTCTTGCCCAAGGTGCCATGTTATTCGGTAATGGAAATGAAATGGATTAGGTTGTCGTCTTTTTCGAGGCTCAGGAAGTACGACCCGGGACTGAAAAACAGCACCAAAGAAGAAAAGTGTCCCGAAACTGATGAAAACGTTCGATTTTGGGCACTGAAAATTTTCGTAGCCAAGCAGGTTCTCTACCCCCGTCGTAGAGCTCTCGGAGAGCTTTCCAACGGTATGTTGTGTGCCGCGTAACTTCTTACGGATCAAAAGTTATGGGCACCGGAGTGACAGAGACCTGGTCCCAAGCCCCACGCCTTCAATTTGCGGACCCAGCCTATATGTGAGGTGAAGTATTCTTGCCCAAGTTGGCACGGTATTCAGTAATAGAAATGTGGCGGATTAGGTTGTCGTCCTTTTCGCGGCTCACGACGTACGATCTTGGATGAAAAAATAGGGCAAAATAATAAAAGTGTCCCAAAACTGATGAAAACGTTCGATTTTGGGCTCTGAAAATTTTCGTAGCTAACCAGGCTCACTGCCCCCATCGTAGAGCTCTCGGAGATCTTTCCAACGGTATGTTGTACGCCACGTAACTCCTTACGGATCAAAAATGATGGGCACCAGAGCGACGGTGACCTGGTCCCAAGCCATACGCCCTCGGTTTGCGGGCCCAGCCTCTACATGAGGTGAAGTTGTCTTGCCCAAGGTGTCGTGTTATTCGGTAATAGAAATGTGATGGATTAGGTTATCGTCCTTTTCGCAGCTCACGACGTACGATTCGGGACGGAAAAACAGCGCAAAAGAAGAAAATTATTCCGAAACTGATGAAAACATTAGATTTTGGGCTCCAAAAATGGGCGCAACCGAGCAAGCTTGCTACCCCAGTCGTAGAGCTCTCGGAGAGCTTTCCAACGGTATGCTGTGCTCCACGTAACTCCTTACGGATCAAAAGTTTTGGGCACCGGAGCAACGGAGACTTGGTCCCAAACCCCACACGCTCGGTTTGCGGGCTGAGTCTCTACGTGAGGCGAAGTTGTCTTGCCCAAGGTGCCATGTTATTCCGTAATAGAAATGTGATGGATTAGTGCTTTCCAACGGTATGCTGTGCACCGTGTAACTCCTTACGGATCAAAAGTCATGTGCACCGGAGCGACGGAGACTTGGTCCCAAGCCCCACGTCCTCGATTTGCGGGCCCAGCCTCTACGTGAGGCAAAGTTGCCTTGCCTAATGTGACGTGGAATTCGGTAATAGAAATGTGGTGGATTAGGTTGTCGTCCTTTTTGCGGCTCACGACCTACGATCCAGGTCGAAAAAATAGCGTAAAAGAAAAAAATTGTTCCAAAACTGATGAAAATGTTCGATTTTGGGCTCCAAAAATGGGCACAGCCGAGCAGGCTTGCTACCCCCGTCGTAGAGCTCTCGAAGAGCTTTCCAATGGTATGTTGTGTGCCGCGTAACTCCTTACGGATCAATAGTTATAGGCACCGGAGCGACGATGACCTGGTCCCAAGCCACACGCCTCAGTTTGCGGGCCCAGCCTCTACGTGAATCGAGCTTGTCTTGCCCAAGGTGCCATGTTATTCAGTAATATAAATGTGATGGGTTAGGTTGTCGTCCTTTAAGAGGCTCACGACGCACGATCCGGGATGAAAAAATCGCGCAAAAGATGAAAATTGTTCCGAAACTAATGAAAATGTTCAATTTTGGGCTCCAAAAATGATCGCAGTTGAGCTGGATTATAGCCCCCATCATAGAGCTCTCGGAGAGCTTTCCAACGGTACACTGTGTGCCGCGTAACTCCTTTCGGATTAAAAGTTATGGGCACCAGAACGACGGAGACCTGGTCCCAAGCCACACGCCCTCAGTTTGCGGGCCCAGCCTCTGCGTGAGACGAAGTTGTCTAGCCCAAGGTGGCATGTTATTCGGTAATAGAAATGTGATGGATTAGGTTGTCGTCCTTTTCGAGGCTCACAACGTAGGATCCAGGACGGAAAAACTGCGCAAAAGAAGAAAATTATTCTGAAACTGATGAAAATGTTCGATTTAGGGCTCCGAAAATGGTCGCAGCCAAGCAGGAATGCAGTCCCCATCGTAGAGCTCTCGGAGAGATTTCCAACGGTATGTTGTGCGTCGCGTAACTCCTTACGGATCAAAAGTTATGGATACCGGAGCGACGGAGACCTGGTCCCAAGCCACATGCCCTCGGTTTGTGAGCCCAGCCACTACGTGAGGCAAAGTTGTCTTGCCCAAAGGGCCGTGTTATTCGGTAATAGAAATGTGATGGATTAGGTTGTCTTCCTTTTCGAGGATCACGACGTACGATCCGTGACGAAAAACAACGCAAAAGAATAAAATTGTTCTGAAACTGATGAAAATGTTCGATTTTGGGCTCCGAAAATGGACGCAGCCGTGTAAGCTTGCTGCCCCGGTCGTAAAGGTCTCGGACAGCTTTCCAACAATATGTTGTCCACCGCGTAACTCCTTACGGATCAAAAGTTATGGGCACCGGAGCGACGGAGATCTGGTCCCATGCCGTAGGCCCTCGGTTTGCGGGCCCAGCCACTACATGAGGCGAAGTTGTCTTACCCAAGGTATCGTGTTATTCGGTAATCGAAATGTGATGGATTATGTTGTTGTCCTTTTCAAGGCTCACGACGTACGATCCGGGACGAAAAAACAGCGCAAAAGAAGAAATGTGTCCCAAAACTGATGAAAACGTTTGATTTTGCGCTCTGAAAATTTTTACAGCCAAGCAAGCTTCCAGCCCCTGTCATAGAGCTCTTGGAGAGCTTTCCAACGGTATGTTGTGCGCCGAGTAACTCCTTACGGATCAAAAGTTATGAGCATCGGAGCTACAGAGAACTGGTCCCAAGCCCCACGCCCTCGGTTTGCGGGCCCAGACTCTACGTGAGGCGAAGTTGTCTTGCCCAAGGTGACGTGGGATTCAGTAATAGAAATATGGTGGATTAGGTTGTCATCCTTTTCGCGGCTCACGACCAACGATCTGGGACCAAAAAACAGCGTAAAAGAAGAAAATTATCCCGAAATTGATGAAAACGTTCGATTTTGGTCTTCAAAAATGGGCACAGCTGAGTAGGCTTGCTGCCCCCGTCGTAGAGCTCTTGGAGAGCTTTCCAACGTTATTCTGTACGTCATGCAACTCCTTACGGATCAAAAATTATAAGCACCGGAGCGACGGAGACTTGGTCCCACCCCCTCAGTTTGTGGGCCCAGCCTCTACGTGAGGTGAAGTTGTCTTGCCCAAGGTGCCGTGGGATTCAGTAATAGAAAAGTGGTAGATTAGGTTGTCATCCTTTACGCGGCTCACAACGTGCGATATGGGACGGAAAACAGCGAAAAGCAAGAAAATTATCCCGAAACTGATGAAAATGATCGATTTTTGGCTCCAAAAATGGACATAGCCGAGCAGGCTTGCTGCCCACGTCGTAGAGCTCTCAGAGAGCTTTCCAACAGTATGTTGTGCACCGCGTGACTCCTTACGGATCAAAAGTTATGGACACCGAAGCAACGGAGACCTGGTCCCAAGCCCCACGCCCTCGGTTTGCAGGCCCAGCCTCTACGTGAGGTGAAGTTGTCTTGCTCAAGGTGCCATGTAATTCGGTAATAGAAATGTGATAGATTAGGTTGTCATCCTTTTCGAGGCTCACGACAAACGATATGGGACGGAAAAACAGCATAAATGAAGAAAATTGTTTTGAAACTGATGAAATCATTCGATTTTGGGCTCCGAAAATGGGCACAGTCGAGGAGGTTTGTAGCCCTCGTCGTAGAGCTCTCGGAGAACTTTCCAACGGTATGTTGTGCGCCGCGTAACTCCTTATAGATCAAAAGTTATAGGTACCGGAGTGACGGAGACCTGGTCCCTCGGTTTGCGGGCCCAGCCTCTACGTGTGGCGAAGTTGTCTTGCCTAAGGTGCCATGTTATTCGGTAATAGAAATATGCTGGATTAGGTTGTCATCCTTTTCGAGGCTCACGACGTACGATTCGGGACAAAGAAACAGCGCAAAAGAAGAAAATTATTCCGAAACTGATGAAAACATTAGATTTTGGGCTCCAAAAATGGGCGCAACCGAGCAAGCTTGCTACCCCAGTCGTAGAGCTCTCGGAGAGCTTTCCAACGGTATGTTGTGCGCCGCGTAACTTCTTACGGATCAAAAGTTATGTGCACCAGAGCGACGGAGACCTGGTCCTAAGCCCCACGCCCTCGATTTGCAGGCCCAACCTCTACGTGAGGCGAAGTTGTCTTGCCCAAGGTGCCATGTTATTCGGTAATAGAAATGTGATAGATCAGGTTATCGTTCTTTTTGTGGCTCACGACGTACGATCCGAGACGAAAAAACAGCGCAAAAGAAGAAAATTATCCCGAAACTGATGAAAACGTTCGATTTTGGGCACAAAAAATTTTTGTAGCCAAGCAGGCTCTCTGCCCCCATTGTAGAGCTCTCGGAGAGCTTTCCAACGGTATGTTGTGCGCTGTGTAACTTCTTACGGATCAAAAGTTATAGGCACTGGAGTGATGGAAACCTAGTCCCAAGCCCCACGCCTTTGATTTGCGGACCCAGCCTCTATGTGAGGCGAAGTTTTCTTGCCCAAGGTGGCACGGTATTCAGTATTTGAAATGTGGCGGATTAGGTTGTCGTGTTTTTTGCGGCACACGACGTACGATCCGGGATGAAAAAATAGCGCAAAAGAATAAAAGTGTCCCGAAACTGATGAACACGTTCAATTTTGGGCTTCGAAACATACGCAGCCGACCAGGCTAACCACCCCCGTCGTAGAGCTCTCAGAGAGATTTCCAACGATATGTTGTACATCGCGTAACTCCTTACGGATCAAAAGTTACGGATACCAGAGCGACGGAGACCTGGTCCCAAGCCACACATCCTCGGTTTGCGGGCCCAGCTACTACATGAGGTGAAGTTGTCTTGCCCAAAGTGCCATGTTATTCGGTAATAGAAATGTGATGGATTAGGTTGTCTTCCTTTTCGCAGCTCACGACGTACGATTTGGGACAGAAAAACATCGCAAAAGAAGAAAATTATTCCGAAACTAATGAAAACATTAGATTTTGGGCTCCAAAAATGGGTGCAACCGAGCAGGCTTACTACCCCAGTCGTAGAGCTCTCGGAGAGCTTTCCAACGGTATGCTGTGCTCCGCGTAACTCCTTACGGATCCAAAGTTATGGGCAACGGAGCCACGGAGACCTGGTCCCAAGCCCCACACCCTCACTTTCCGGGCCGAGTCTCTACATGAGGCGAAGTTGCCTTGCCCAAGGTGCCATGTTATTCCGTAATAGAAATGTGATGGATTAGAGCTTTCCAACGGTATGCTGTGCACCGCGTAACTCCTTACGGATCAAAAGTCATGTGCACTGAAACGACGGAGACTTGGTCACAAGCCCCACGTCCTCGGTTTGCGGGCCCAGCCACTACGTGAGGTGAGGTTGCCTTGCCTAATGTGACGTGGAATTCGGTAATAGAAATGTGGTGGATTAGGTTGTCGTCCTTTTCGCGGCTCACGACCTACGATCCGGGATGGAAAAACAGCGTAAAAGAAAAAAATTATTCCGAAACTGATGAAAATATTCGATTTTGGGCTTCGAAAATGCGCACAGCTGAGCAGGCTTGTTGCCCCTGTCGTAGAGCTCTCGGAGAGCTTTCCAACGGTATGTTGTGTGCCGCGTAACTCCTTACGGATCAATAGTTATGGGCACCAGAGCGACGGAGACCTGGTCCCAAGCCACATGCCCTCGGTTTGCGGGCCCAGCCTCTACATGAGTCGAAGTTGTCTTGCCTAAGGTGCCATGTTATTCAGTAATAGAAATGTGATGGGTTAGGCTGTCGTCCTTTCAGAGGCTCACGACGTACGATCCGGGACGAAAAAACCGCGTAAAAGATGAAAATTATTCCGAAACTGATGAAAATGTTCAATTTTAGGCTCCAAAAATGATCACAGCAAAGCTGGATTGTAGCCTCCGTCATAGAGCTCTTGGAGAGCATTCCAACGGTACGCTGTGCGCCGCGTAACTCCTTACGGATCAAAAGTTATGGGCACCGGAAGGACGGAGACCTGGTCCCAATCCACACGCCCTCAGTTTGCGAGCCCAGCCTCTGCGTGAGACGAAGTTGTCTAGCCCAAGGTTGCATGTTATTCGGTAATAGAAATGTGATGGATTAAGTTGTCGTCCTTTTCGAGGCTCACGACGTATGATCCAGGACGAAAAAACTGCGCAAAAGAAGAAAATTGTTCCGAAACTGATGAAAATGTTTGATTTAGGGCTTCGAAATGGTCGCAGCCGAGCAGGAATGCAACCCCCATCGTAGAGCTCTCAGAGAGATTTCCAACGGTATACTGTGCATCGCGTAACTCCTTACAGATCAAAAGTTATGGGCACCGGAGCTACGGAGAACTGGTCCCAAGCCCCACGCCCTCGGTTTGCGGGCCCAGACTCTAAGTGAGGCGAAGTTGTCTTGCCCAAGGTGATGTGGGATTCGGTAATAGAAATATGGCGGATTAGGTTGTCGTCCTTTTCGCGGCTCACGATGTACGATACGGGATGGAAAAACAACGAAAAAGAAGAAAGCTATCCCGAAACTGATGAAAATGATCGATTTTTGGCTCCAAAAAGGGCATAGCCGAGCAGGCTTGCTGCCCACGTCGTAGAGCTCTCAGAGAGCTTTCCAACAGTATGTTGTGCACCGCGTAACTCCTTACGGATCAAAAGTTATGGACACCGAAGCAACGGAGACCTGGTCCCAAGCCTCACGCCCTCGGTTTGCGGGCCCAGCCTCTACGTGAGGCGAAGTTGTCTTGCTCAAGGTGCCATGTAATTCGGTAATAGAAATGTGATGGATTAGGTTGTCATCCTTTTCGAGGCTCACGACAAACGATTTGGGACAGAAAAAGAGCATAAAAGAAGAAAATTGTTCCGAAATTGATGAAATCATTCAATTTTGGGCTCCAAAAATGGGCACAGTCAAGCAGGTTTGTAGCCCCCGTCGTAGAGCTCTCAGAGAGCTTTCCAACGGTATGCTGTGCGCCGCGTAACTCCTTATGGATCAAAAGTTATGGGCACCGGAGCGATGGAGACCTGGTCCTTCGGTTTGCGGGCCCAGCCTCTACGTGAGGCAAAGTTGTCTTGCCCAAGGTACCATGTTATTCGGTAATAGAAATATGCTGGATTAGGTTGTCGTCCTTTTCGAGGCTCACGACGTACGATTCGGGATAAAAAAACAGCACAAAAGAAAAAAATTATTCCAAAATTGATGAAAACATTAGATTTTGGGCACCAAAAATTGGCGCAACTGGGCAGGCTTGCTACCCCGTCGTAGAGCTCTCGGAGAGCTTTCCAACAGTATGCTGTGTGCTGAGTAACTCCTTACGGATCAAAAATGATGGGCACCGGAGCGACGGAGACTTGGTCCCAAGCCACACGCCCTCAGTTTGCGGGCCCAGCCTCTACATGAGGTGAAGTTGTCTTGCCAAAGGTGCTGTGTTATTCGGTAATAGAAATGTGATGGATTAGGTTATCGTCCTTTTCGCAGCTCACGACGTAAGATTCGGGACTGAAAAACAGCGCAAAATAAGAAAATTATTCCGAAGCTGATGAAAACATTAGATTTTGGGCTCCAAAAATAGGCGCAATCGAGCAGGCTTGCTACCCCAGTCGCAGAGCTCTCAGAGAGCTTTCCAACGGTATGCTGTGCTTTGCATAACTCCTTATGGATCAAAAGTTATGGGCACCGGAGCGACGGAGACCTGGTCGCAAGCCCCACACCCTTGGTTTGCGGGCCGAGTCTCTACGTGAGGCGAAGTTGTCTTGCCCAAGGTGCCATGCTATTCCGTAATAGAAATGTGATGGATTAGAGCTTTCCAACAGTATGTTGTGCACCACGTAACTCCTTACGGATCAAAAGTCATGTGCATCGGAGCGACAAAGACTTGGTCCCAAGCCCTACGTCCTCGGTTTGCGGGCCCAGCCTCTACGTGAGGCGAAGTTTCCTTGCCTAATATGATGTGGAATTCGGTAATAGAAATGTGGTGGATTAGGTTGTCGTCCTTTTCGCCGCTCACGACCTACGATCCGGGACGAAAAAACAGCGTAAAAGAAAAAAATTGTTCCGAAACTGATGAAAATGTTCAATTTTGGACTACGAAAATAGGCACAGCTGAGCAGGCTTGTTGCCCCCATCGTAGAGCTCTCGGAGAGCTTTCCAACGGTATGTTGTGTGCCGCGTAACTCCTTACGGATCAATAGTTATGGGCACCGGAGTGACGGAGACCTGGTCCCAAGCCACACACCCTCAGTTTGCGGGCCCAGCCTCTACGTGAGTCGAAGTTGTCTTGCCCAAGGTGCCATGTTATTCAGTAATAGAAATGTGATGGGTTGGGTTGTCGTCCTTTCCGAGGCTCACGACGTACGATCCGAGACGAAAAAATCGCGCAAAAGATGAAATTTTTTCCGAAACTGATGAAAATGTTCAATTTTGGGCTCAAAAAATGATCGCAGTTGAGCTGGATTGTAGCCCCCATCATAGAGCTCTTGGAGAGCTTTCCAAGGGTACACTGTGCGCCACGTAACTCCTTACGGATCAAAACTTATGGGCACCGGAACGACAGAGACCTTGTCCCAAGCCACACGCCCTCGGTTTACGGGTCCAGCCTTTGCATGAGATGAAGTTGTCTAGCCCAAGGTGGCATGTTATTCGGTAATAGAAATGTGATGGATTAGGTTGTCGTCCTTTTCGAGGCTCACGACGTACGATCCAAGACGGAAAAACTGCGCAAAAGAAGAAAATTGTTCCGAAACTGATGAAAATGTTCAATTTAGGGCTCTGAAAATGGTCGCAGCCGAGCAGGAATGCAGCCCCCATCGTAGAACTCTCAGAGATATTTTCAACGGTATACTGTGCGTCGCGTAACGCCTTACGGATCAAAAGTTATGGACACCGGAGCGACGGAGACTTGGTCCCAAGCCACTTGCCCTCTGTTTGCGAGCCAAGCCTCTATGTGAGGCGAAGTTGTCTTGCCCAAGGGGCCGTGTTATTCGGTAATAGAAATGTGATGAATTAGGTTGTCGTCCTTTTCGAGGCTCACGACGTACGATCCGTGACGGAAAAACAGCGCAAAAGAATAAAATTATTCCGAAATTGATGAAAACGTTCGATTTTGGGCTCCAAAAATGGGCGCAGCCGTGCAGGATTGCTGCCCCCGTTGTAGAGCTCTCGGACAGCTTTCCAACAATATGTTGTCCACCGCGTAACTCCTTACGGATCAAAAGTTATGGGCATCGGAGATCTGGTCCCAAGCCGTACGCCCTCGGGTTGTGGGCCCAGCCTCTACATGAGGCGAAGTTGTTTTATCCAAGGTACCGTGTTATTCGGTAATCAAAATGTGATGGATTATGTTGTCGTCGTTTTCGAGGCTCACGACGTACGATCCGAGACGGAAAAACAGCGCAAAAGAATAAAGGTGTCCCAAAACTTATGAAAACGTTTGATTTTGCGCTCTGAAAATTTTTGCAGCCGAGCAGGCTTCCTGCCTCCGTCATAGAGCTCTTGGAGAGCTTTCCAACGGTATGTTGTGCACCGCGTAACTCCTTACAGATCAAAAGTTACGGGCACCGGAGTGACGGAGACCCGGTCCCAAGCCCCACGCCACCGGTTTGTCGGCCCAGTCTCTACGTGAGGCGAAGTTGTCTTCCCCAAGGTGGTGCAGGATTCGGTAATAGAAATGTGGTAGATTAGGTTGTCGTCCTTTTCAAGGCTCACAACATACGATCCGGGACGAAAAAATAGCGCAAAAGAATAAAATTATCTTGAAACTGATGAAAAAGTTTGATTTTGGGCTTCAAAAATGGGCACAACTGAGTAGGCTTGCTACCCCCGTCATAGAGCTCTCGGATAGCTTTTCAACGGTATTCTGTGCGCCGCGTAACTCCTTGCGGATCAAGAGTTATAGGCACCGGAGCGACGGAGACTTGGTCCAACGTCCTCGGTTTACGGGCCCAGCCTCTACGTGAGGTGAAGTTGTCTTGCCCAAGGTACCGTGGGATTTGGTAATAGAAAAGTGGTAGATTAAGTTGTCGTCCTTTACTCGGCTCACGACGTACGATACGGGATGGAAAAACATCGAAAAAGAAGAAAATTGTCCCAAAACTGATGAAAACGTTCGATTTTTGTCTCCAAAAATAGGCGTAGCCGAGCAGGCTTACAGCCCACGTCGTAGAGCTCTCGGAGAGCTTTCCAACAGTATGTTGTGCACCGCGTAACTCCTTACGGATCAAAAGTTATGGGCACCGAAGCAACGAAGACCTAGTCCCAAGCCCCACGCCCTCGGTTTGCGGGCCCAGCCTCTACGTGAGGCGAAGTGGTCTTGCTCAAGGTGGCCATGTTATTCGGTAATAGAAATGTGATGGATTAGGTTGTTGTCCTTTTCGAGGCTCACGACATACGATCTGGGACCGAAAAACAGCGCAAAAGAAGAAAATTATTCCAAAACTGATGAAAACGTTCGATTTTGGGCTCCAAAAATGGGCACAGTAGATCAGGTTTGTAGTCCCCGTCTTAGAACTCTCGGAGAGCTTTCCAACGGTATGCTGTGCGCCGCGTAACTCCTTACGGATTAAAAGTTATAGGCACCGGAGCGACGGAGACCTGGTCCCTTGGTTTGCGGTCCCAGCCTCTACGTGAAGTGAAGTTGTCTTGCCCAAAGTGCCATGTTATTTGGTAATAGAAATGTGATGGATTAGAATGTCGCCCTTTTCGAGGCTCCGTCGTACGATTCGGGACAAAAAAAAGTACAAATGAAGAAAATTATTCCGAAATTGATGAAAATATTCGATTTTGGGCTCCGAAAATCGGTGCAGCTTAGCAGGCTTGCTACCCCTGTCGTAGAGCTCTCGGAGAGCTTTCCAACAGTATGTTGTGTGCCGAGTAACTCCTTACGGATCAAAAGTTATGGGCACCGGAGCGACGGAGACCTGGTCCCAAGCCCCACGCCCTCGGTTTGCGGGCCCAACCTCTCCGTGAGACGAAGTTGTCTTGCCCAAGGTGCCATGTTATTCGGTAATGGAAATGAGATGGATTAGGTTGTCGTCTTTTTCGAGGCTCACGACGTACGATCCGGGACTGAAAAACAGCTCCAAAGAAGAAAAATGTCCCGAAACCGATGAAAACGTTTGATTTTGAGCACTGAAAATTTTTGTAGCCAAGCAGGCCCTCTGCCCCCATCATAGAGCTCTCGGAGAGCTTTCCAACAGTATATTGTGCGCCGCGTAACTTCTTACAGATCAAAAGTTATGGGCACAAGAGTGACGGAGACCTGGTCCTAAGCCCCACACCCTCGGTTTGCGGGCCCAGCCTCTAAGTGAGGCAAAGTTTTCTTGCCCAAGGTGGCATGGTATTCAGTAATAGAAATGTGGCGGATTAGGTTATCGTCATTTTCACAGCTCACGACGTACGATCCGGGACGGAAAAATAGCGCAAAAGAATAAAAGTGTCCTGAAATTGATAAAAATGTTCGATTTTGGGCTCTGAAAATTTTCGCAGACAAGCAGGCTCGCTTCCCCTGTCTTAGAGCTCTCGGAGAGCTTTCCAACGGTATGTTGTACGCCGCGTAATTCCTTACAGATCAAAAGTGATTGGCACCGGAGCGATGGAGACTTGGTCCCAAGCCACATGCACTCGGTTTGCAGGCCCAGCCTCTACATGAGTCGAAGTTGTCTTGCCCAAGGTGCCATGTTATTTGGTAATAGAAATGTTATGGGTTAGGTTGTCGTCCTTTCCGAGACTCACGATGTATGATCCAGGATGAAAAAACAGCGCAAAAGAAGAAAATTATTCTGAAACTAATGAAAATGTTTGATTTTGGGCTTCGAAAATGGTCGCAGCTGAGCAGGATTGTAGCCCCCGTCATAGAGCTCTCGGAGAGCTTTCCAACGGTACGTTGTGCGCCGCGTAACTCCATACAGATCAAAAGTTATGGGCACCGGAACGACGGAGACCTGGTCCCAAGCTACACGCCCTCGGTTTGCGGGCCCAGCCTCTGTGTGAGGCGAAGTTGTCTTGCCCAAGGTACCATGTCATTCGGTAATAGAAATGTGATGGATTAGGTTGTCGTCCTTTTCGAGGCTCACGACATACGATATGGGACGAAAAAACTGCGCAAAAGAAGAAAATTATTCCGAAACTGATGAAAATGTTCGATTTTGGGCTATGAAAATGGTCGCAGCCGAGCAGGAATGCAGCCCCCATCGTAGAGCTCTCAGAGAGATTTCCAACGGTATTTTGTGCGCCACGTAACTCCTTACGGATCAAAAGTTATGGGCACCGGAGCGACGGAGACCTGGTCCCTAGTCACGCGCCCTCGGTTTGTAAGCCCAGCCTCTACGTGAGGCGAAGTTGTCTTGCCCAAGGTGCTGTGTTATTCGGTAATAGAAATGTGATGGATTAGGTTGTCGTGCTTTTCGAGGCTCACGACGTACGATCCGTGACAGAAAAACAGTGCAAAAGAAGTAAATTGTTTCGAAATTGATGAAAATATTCAATTTTGGGCTCCGAAAATGGGCACAGCCGAGCAGGCTTGCTGCCCCCGTCGTAGAGCTCTCAGACAGCTTTCCAACGATATGTTGTCCACCGCGTAACTCCTTACGGATCAAAAGTTATGGGCACTGAAGCGACGGAGATCTGGTCCCAAGCCCCACGCCCTCGGTTTGCGGGCCCAGCCTCTACGTGAGCGAATTTGTCTTGCCCAAGGTACCGTGTTATTCGGTAATAGAAGTGTGATGGATTAGGTTGTCGTCCTTTTTGCGGCTCACGACATACGATCTGGGATGGAAAAACAACGCAAAAGAAGAAAGGTATCCTAAAACTAATGAAAACGCTCGATTTTGAGCTCTGAAAATTTTTGCAGCGAAGCAGGCTTCCTGCCCTCGTTATAGAGCTCTCAGAGAGCTTTCCAACGGTATGTTGTGCGCCACGTAACTCCTTACGGATCAAAAGTTATGGGCACCGGAGTGACGGAGACCTAGTCCCAAGCCCCACGACCCCGATTTGCGGGCCCAGTCTCTACGTGAGGTGAAGTTTTCTTCCCCAAGGTGGCACGGGATTCGGTTATAGAAATGTGGCGGATTAGGTTGTCGTCCTTTTCGAGGCTCACGTCGTACGATCTGGGATGAAAAAAAATCGCAAAAGAATAAAAGTGTCTCGAAATTGATAAAAACGTTCGATTTTGGGCTCCGAAAATGGGCGGAGCATAGCAAGCTTGCTGCCCCCGTCGTAGAGCTCTTGGAGAGCTTTCCGATGGTATGATGTGCATCGCGTAACTCCTTACGGATCAAAAGTTATGTGTACCGGAGCGACGGAAACCTAGTCCCAAGCCACATGCCCTCGGTTTGCGGGCCCAGCCTCTACGTGAGGCGAAATTTTCTTGCCCGAGATGAAGTGTTATTCGGTAATAGAAATGTGATGGATTAGGTTGTCATCCTTTTTGCGGCTCACGAGGTACGATCCGGGACTAAAAAACAGCGCAAAGGAAGAAAATTGTCCTAAAACTGATGAAAATGTTCGATTTTGGGCTCCGTAAACGGGCGCAGCCGAGCAGGCTTGCTACGCACGTTGTAGAGCTCTCGGAGAGATTTCCAACGGTATGTTGTGCGCCACGTAACTTCTTACGGATCAAAAATGATGGGCACCAGAGCGACGAAGACCTGGTCCCAAGCCCCACGCCCTCGGTTTGCGAGCCTAGCCTCTACGTGAGGCGAAGTTGTCACGCGCCAACCCGGAGTATAAGGTTAGACTAGGGTGTGATCTAAACATTCAAGTCTCATCTCATACTTAATCGTTCATGAAAATTTAACACTTAATGTTTAGTCTAAACTCCAAAAATTTTCAGAAAACCGGCAGCATAACGGCTGTAATTGGGCTCTTGGTTCGACCTAATCCTCTAAACGCCTCAAATTTTCCAATCTCAATTTCATTTCCAACTAGGATTAATATTTACCCTCAATTGAAATGCCTACTAACTATATGTCACGTTTGATTAATAACCTAGCATGATACTATGTCTCGTTTGTTTGTTAATCCTCGTTATAAAGTACTTGTTGATCTTAGCTTAATAGCGAGTACCTGCTTAAGATTGGATAGGTTCATTTACTTAGTCCTTACCTGTTACGTCATAATCCTATAATAGATACTAGTAGTAATAATAGCAAAACGATCATAGTAGTATCTAGTGTCTGTCTAGTTAATATCAATACAAACCAAAATTAGACCCCAAATTACAACGGGGGTCTTTTACATTACAAACATTGAACAACATAAAAAGAAATGGTCTTCAAGTAGCATAGTGTTCACAAATAGCCATAATCACGCAAAACACATAGGACAGGCAATCACTCCAAGGAATCATCGTTAGGCACATCGTCCTCAGGTACCTGTTCTTGATCTTCTTCACCTGAGATGATAAAAGAGGGTGAGTCCTTATGAACTCAGCGAGGAGGAACGAGAAATAGGTTTTGAAACTCATTTTCCGGTTCAACTTATGAAAATCCTTTTGCAAGCATGAATATAACACAATTAAGTATATAACAATAATATAAAGTAAATGAACACAATTACCAGTCTTTCTTCCCCGAGGTCCTCTAGGAACCAAGCGAGAGTACTTATATATATAGAAAAAGGATACGGTGAGCTTTTGCTCTCAGTTGTTGCGGTCGACTTCAAATCATCCCCTTAACACGCCAAGTGGGTGTACTCTGGATGTACCCCGAAATCCTACGACCCAACTCTCAAAGGAAGTCTAGCCCCCAAGCGAGAGAGGGAATTGGACAATGGTAGTCACGGTTGCACCGGCAAGCCCGATGCTGCCCGGTGTGCGTGAACTCTACCACGCCAGAATGAAAGGTTGCAACCTTGTATGCAATGCACATTTATGACATTTAATATATCAAATTAGGAGGACAACAAAGTAGGTTGCCTCCAGACAGTCATAAGATTGCACATTGACAAGTAAACAAGCGAGGCACGAATAGACAAGTAATTTCACTTGAAAAGCATATGGAGTTATATGAACATTAAACGGGCAGCCACATGTAATGCACGTAAATCAGGTCATATAACTCATTTCAACGTCCACGTAATCAAATAATAAGGTTATTCAACATGCAACAACAATCTACGTGGTTCGGATGCAAGAAAGGCCTATTTGTCAACATGCAACGAATCAAAATCACATTTAGGGCTATAAGGCAACTACGGGCAGCCTACTAAACATATAATTACACTCAATATTCAAAGGATCAACACTTAGCAAGTTCGCCTAGTCACTACGGTTTCCATTTCGTGCTTACCCGTGCGATTAAGCCCCAAGTCAACTCAAAGTCAATCTCAAGCCATACATCAATTAATTCAAACATCCCCAAGTATTCAAAACAGTCCACACAACATCCCAAAGCCACAATCCCAAGCATTAATTCAACAAGAGAAGTTACAACAATTTTTCTAAGCATAACACTAAGTGAAACCCTTACTGCAATAGGCTGTTTTCTCACAATAATTAAGACAAGAAAACAATCTCCAATTCCAGTGAATAAGATGGCAAATTAAATATTAAGAAGTGAACTAAAATCAGAAACAAACCTTGCATCATTTGAAGTTCGAGGTCAATAGTTATAGCCAAAACAGTGGGATTGCACAAAACTGTCCAGATTTGCACACATTTCGATAATTGTCGTTTTTGAGGTTCTTAGGGTCAGATTTAGCCTTAGTCCATTTCTGACAAAAATGTCCAGAACTGAAAAAAATATCATCACACCAAATTTCATGCATTTGGGACATTATTTACTAATTCAAAACTGGTTCGTTCCACAAGGTCAGTGCATCTGCCAAAACCTGCTTCATTTTTCCGGACTTCCAAATTTGGACACATTTTAATGATTTGCCATTTTTAGGACATTAGAATCAAAATTAGCTTTGGCCTATTTCTGCAAAAAATGTTCAAAACTGGAAAAAATAGTAACCTACCAATTTTCGTGCATTTTAAACATCATTGGCCTAGCCAAACTCACCTCGCAACAACAAGACAGAGAGCTGTCACCAAACCCGATTTCATCTATCATCATCTTCAAGCCAAAATCTTGCCATGCATGGTTGTAAAAGCTTATGAACACACATATAACTCAAGTACAGAAGCAAAGACATACATTTAAGAGTATGCATGTGAATTTTTGAAGGATTTTCTAGAAGTTTTAGTCCTCACCTTAGCAAATCAACAAGAAGATGCACAAAACTTGATGAAGCACAAATTTCTTCTTCTTCCTTGCTTAGCCAAGACACCACCCGATTTCTCTCTATTTTTCCTAGCTTAGTGACCATGTTCTTAGTAGATGCATGTGGTTAGAAAAAGAAGAAAAGAAATGGAAGCTAGCAAACTCACCAAGGCCGAAATGGTTGTTCAAAAAGCTTGCATGTGTGATTCTTGCATCCTAGCTAGCTTGGGCGAGTTTCTTTGCTTGTTGCTTGTCTTGATTAACTATGGTGTGATGAAGATGAGCTATGAGGTGAAGGAACTCAGCCAAGGCCGAGAGAGAGAGAGAAGAATGAGAGGGAGAGAGAGAAATGTGAGAAGAAAATGAGAGAAATGAAAAAAAATAGAAGCCTTGCAATTGATGAAGCATATTCGGCCTTGGGCAGCAAAAATTCAGCTTTTTTGTGTCTTCAAGATGTATTTTGAAATTCCTAGCATGGGCAAGGAGTAGTTGGTCGAGAATTGGAAGCTTTTGCAAAGGTTTTTGAGCTAATTTTTTATGCATTTGTGTCATAGAGTTGTCATAAGTTGTCTAGAATTAAATTGAATTGAGCAAGCAAGCACAAAACTCATGTGGTGGTCGGCCAAGGCTATAAAAAATCTGATTTTGTGTCATCTTTTGAGCATTATTTAATTGTGTGTTGAAAGTGCAAAAAGAATAAGGAATAAAGAATAAGGAATGTCTAGCTTTTTGTGAGATTTTGTCTTCTAGTTGGTTGAATTAGTAATTTAATAATAGTTAGTGGATTTTGTAGGATTAATTAGTGACCTGGTGCTTCGTGCAAGATGGTTTCTTGATTAGCGTGAGGGCACGCTTTCCTAAGTCTAGGGCACGCACTACGAGATATGACACGAACTACGAGACGAATGCACGTTTTCTAGTAAATGCACGCAACCTTAAACAAATGCACGTAATTCAATGCATGGCACACAAAACGAACACAATTCTCAAACCTAGGTCAAGGCGCGCAAATCTAGATTAGGGCACACGAAACGAGGTATCGCACGCAAATCGAGGTCGGGCCTCACATCCTCCCCTCCTTAAAAGAATTTCATCCCGAAATTCAATATTACCTTTGAAATAAAGTTGGATATTGCTGCTCCATCTGGTCTCGCCTTTCCCATGTTGCTTCATCAACTCCATGATGATCTCACAACACCTTCACCATCGGTATAGTTTTGTTGCGCAACTCCCGATCTTGCTGGTCTAGGATCCGAATGGGCTTCTCCTCGTAAGACAAGTTCTCCCGAAGCTGCAATGGCTCGGGCTCCAAGATATGCGACGGATCAGGATGATACTTCCGCAGCATTGAAACATGAAAGACGTCGTGAATATTGGAGAGGTTTTGGGGTAGTGTAGGCGATACGCCAACTTGCCAACCTTCTCAATTACCTCAAATGGTCCTACAAACCTCGGGCTCAACTTTCCACCTTTTTCGTGTTTAATCAGTCCCCTCCGAGGTGATATCTTCAAGAACACCTTGTCGCCGACCTCAAACTCTAGGCTCCGTCTCCGTCGGTCTGCATAACTCTTCTGCCTGCTTTGGGCAGTAAGCATCCGTTTTCGGATGACGTAAATATTATCAGCAGTCTTCATAAGTTCAGGTAGAAGGGTCAGGTCAAAAGTCTTCGTCTCACCTACTTCATCCCAGTAAATTGGGGATCGACACTTAAATCCATACAATGCCTCAAATGGGGTCATCCCGATAGTGGCCTGATAACTATTATTATAAGTGAACTGTGCTAGAGATAGATATTTCTCCCAACCTTTTCTGAAATCTAAAACACATGCCCTCAGCATAACCTCCAGAATCTGAATAGTTCTCTCCGATTGTCCGTCAGTCTGAGGGTGATAAGCCGTGCTAAAACTCAACTTCGTTCCCAAAGCTTCTTGCAATCTCTTCCCAAAATTAGGAAGTAAAACGAGGATCACTATCCGACACAATACTCACAGGCATCCCGTGCAATCTTACAATCTCCGCTACATACATATCTCCCAATTTCTCAGGACTATCCTCCTTGTTCATCGGTAAAAAGTGCGCTGACTTAGTCAATCTATCCACTATGACCCAAACGGCGTCATGACCCTTTTGTGACCTGGGCAGGTCCATAACAAAGTCCATAGTTATATGTTCCCATTTCCATTGAGGAATCTCCAATGGCTGAAGTAAACTTGCGGGTCATTGATGTTCCGCTTTGACTCTCTGGCAAGTCAAACACCGTGCCACAAACTCCGCAATCTCTCTCTTCATGTTATTCCACCAATAGTGTTGCTTCAAATCCCGGTACATCTTTGTTCTGCCGGGGTGAATAGTGTATCTTGAATTATGGGCTTCTTCAAGAATCTTCTTTCTCAGCTCCGGCTCATTGGGAACACAAATCTGATTCCTAAACCTCCAAATACCACCATCATGAAACTTGAAATCTATGTTGCTTTCTTTAATCTTCTGAAATTGTTGGTCCTTCTGTTAAGCCTCTCGTAACTCAGATAACAAGGTCGATTGAACTTGCGTAGTGGCAAAAAGTAACCCTTGCCTCAAGTCGAGTTTCGAATACACTTTAGCTCCTTGAAGTTGATCAAACAACTCGTCGATCAGTGGAAGTGGGTATTTATTCTTGACAGTCACTTGGTTCAGTCCTCGGTAATCGATGCATAGCCTCAACGTTCCGTCTTTCTTCTTCACAAATAGAACTGGTGCACCCCACGGTGAAGAACTTGGTTGAACAAACCCCTTCTTCAACTATCATTGCAATTGGTCCTTCAATTCTTGTAGCTCGGCCGGTGCCATACAATAGGGAGCTTTAGATATCGGCTGGGTGCCAGGCAGTAGCTCTATAAAGAACTCGATCTCCCGATTTAGGGGTAAACCGGGCAATTCTTCTGGAAACACATTCACATAGTCTTTGATCACTGACAACTCCTCCAACTTAGCTTTATCCGACGGCTTGTTGATGAGGTAAGCTAAGTATCCGCTACACCCTTTTCTCAAGGACTTCACTGCTTTCGTAGATGAAATGATGGAACTCCCGGTGAAATCTCTTCGACCCATTACCTCCAGTATTGGTTGACCAGGTACCCGGAATGTTATAATCTTCGTTCGGCAATCTAGTTGGACATGATGTTTTGCCAGCCAGTCCATCCCTAAAATGACTTCATAGTCTCAAAAAGGCAATACAATAAGATTGGCTGAGAATTCCCTATCCCTAATTTGGATTTTACATGCTTTACAAGTTGAGCTAGTAACGAGTTTAGAACCCATCAGAGTACCATCTTCTACTTCGTATGGTAAACATACAACTTTCAGTTTTACACGTTGCACACACAAGGGAGTAATAAATGAATGAGTAGCACCCGGATCAATTAGCACCCTAACAGGTTGATTCAGTATGAAGAATGTACCTTCAACAACAGCGGTCTCATCTGGAATCTTCTCGCACTCAATAGCATAGGCTCGAGCATGAACTCTAGGAACTGGAGCCTTTCCTCTACCAGCTAGTTTACCCTGATTCTGTCCTGCCTGCCGTTTAGAGCAATCCTTGATCTGATGCTGATCACTGCCACATCTCATACATCGTCCTGACTTCTTCCAACACTGGGCCTCGGTATGACCCTTCTTGTCACAGTAAGAACAGTTGACAAACTGAGTACTAGGTGAACTACCTGTGGATCCGCGGGTGGAAGAGGCTGATGGCGCTTTCGTCGGGCCACGGTTATTCATTGGTCTGTTCTGGCTTTGGCCCTGATTACGACTCTGACTCTGGAATTTCCTCTGCTGACCTGGAGGCTGGTATGGTTTCTTGTTTGGCTAACTCAAACCGGCTCTATCAAGTTCCTCTTCTCAACTCGGGAAGCAGCAGCAAATAGAGCAGAATAGGTATCGAAGTCATGAGAAGCCAACTAGTCCTGAATCTCTGGCCTCAATCCAGTCGTAAATTTCTACATCTTCGCCTCTAGAGTACTAACCATATATTGAGCATAACAGGACAGTTGGTCAAAACGAGCCTCGTACTAGGCCACCGTCATGTTACCCTGGGTCAAGTGCATGAATTCCTCAATTCGCCTCTACCTGGAAACTGCGGGTACATATTTCTCCTTGAATGCCTTAACGAAATTACCCCACAAGTGAGGTGTCTAATCAGTTTCCCACAGTGCCTCCACAGTGTGCCACCAATGTTCAGCATTCCCGTGCAATAGAAACACAGCAAACTCCACCTTCTCTTCATCAGTATAGTCAAGTGGCCTGAAAATCTTCTCGACCTCGGACAGCCAAGCCTCTGCTTTCTCATCATCAGCTTCCCCGTGGAATTTGGACGGGCGAAAGTCAAGAAACTCCCTCATTCTGCTATGTCTCCCATGGTTACCATCATTCCTGTTGTTGTTGTTGTTGTTGTTGGCCTCACGTGTATGTTGGCGCTCCATCACTAGTGATACGCGATCCATGGCATTTGCCATCATGTTAAACATAGCTATACCGAGATTAGTTTGATAGGCATCTCCGGTCTCTTGGGGTTCACCGCTCCTATTAGTAGTGCGGGTACTAGGGCCAGCCATCTATAGGCACAGATTACAATGCACAATTTATTGAAGTATGACAAATAAGAATTTAATGCATAAGATATGCAACATAACATAGATACATAAACCTAGAAATAATTAAGACATGTTAAACGCTTAAGCACATAGAACATAGAAGGCACATTTAACATTATCACACAACAACATATAGACAAGTCATCCTAATCATCCTAGGGCTCTACCCATGCTCCGAGAGTTAAACCCGGCTTAAGCAATCTAAGCTCTGATACCATTCTTATAAGGTGTCACGCCCCAACCCGACCTATAAGATTAGACTAGGGTGTGATCTAAACATTCAAGTCTCGTCTCGTACTTAATCATTCATGAAAATTTAACACTTAATGTTTAGCCTAAACTCCAAAATTTTCTGGAAAACCGGCAGCATAACGGCTGTAATTGGGCTCTTGGTTCGACCTAATCCTCTAAACGCCTCAAATTTTCCAATCTCAATTTCATTTCCAACTAGGATTAATATTTACCATCAATTGAAATGCCTAACAACTATATGTCACGTTTGATTAATAGCCTAGCATGATACTATGTCTCGTTTGTTTGTTAATCCTCGTTATAAAGTACTTGTTGATCTTAGCTTAATAGCGAGTACCTGCTTAAGATTGGATAGGTCCATTTACTTAGTCCTTACCTATTACGTCATAATCCTATGATAGATACTAGTAGTAATAATAGCAAAACGATCGTAGTAGTGTCTAGTGTCTGTCTAGTTAATATCAGTACAAACCAAAATTAGACCCCAAATTACAACGGGGGTCTTTTACATTACAAACATTGAACAACATAAAAAGAAATGGTCTTCAAGTAGCATAGTGTTCACAAATAGCCATAATCACGCAAAACACATAGGACAGGCAATCACTCCAAGGAATCATCGTTAGGCACATCGTCCTCAGGTACCTGTTCTTGATCTTCTTCACCTGAGATGATAAAAGAGGGTGAGTCCTTATGAACTCAGCGAGGAGGAACGAGAAATAGGTTTTGAAACTCATTTTTCGGTTCAACTTATGAAAATCCTTTTGCAAGCATGAATATAACACAATTAAGTATATAACAATAATATAGAGTAAAGGAACACAATTACCAGTCTTTCCTCCCCGAGGTCCTCTAGGAACCAAGCGAGAGTACTTATACATATAGAAAAAGGATACGGTGAGCTTTTGCTCTCAGTTGTTGCGGCCGACTTCAAATCATCCCCTTAACACGCCAAGTGGGTGTACTTTGGATGTACCCCGAAATCCTACGACCCAACTCTCCGAGGAAGTCTAGTCCCCAAGCGAAAGAGGGAATTGGACAATGGTAGTCACGGTTGCACCGGCAAGCCTGATGCCGCCCGGTGTGCGTGAACGCTACCACGCCAGAATGAAAGGTTGCAACCTTGTATGCAATGTACATTTATGAAATTTAATATATCACATTAGGAGGACAACAAAGTAGATTGCCTCCGGACAGTCATAAGATTGCACATTGACAAGTAAACAAGCGAGGCACAAATAGACAAGTAATTTCACTTGAAAAGCATATGGAGTTATATGAACATTAAACGGGCAGCCATATGTAATGCACGTAAATAAGGTCATATAACTCATTTCAACGCCCACGTAATCAAATAATAAGGTTATTCAACATGCAACAACAATCTACGTGGTTCGGATGCAAGAAAGGCCTATTTGTCAATATGCAACGAATCAAAATCACATTTAGGGCTATAAGGAAACTACGGGCAGCCTACTAAACATATAATTACACTCAATATTCAAAGGATCAACACTTAGCAAGTTCGCCTAGTCACTACGGTTTCCATTTCGTGCTTACCCGTGCGATTAAGCCCCAAGTCAACTCAAAGTCAATCTCAAGCCATACATCAATTAATTCAAACATCCCCAAGTATTCAAAACAGTCCACACAACATCCCAAAGCCACAATCCCAAGCATTAATTCAACAAGAGAAGTTACAACAATTTTTCTAAGCATAACACTAAGTGAAACCCTTACTGCAATAGGCTGTTTTCTCACAATCATTAAGACAAGCAAACAATCTCCAATTCCAGTGAATAAGATGTCAAATTAAATCTTAAGAAGTGAACTAAAATTAGAAACAAACCTTGCATCATTTGAAGTTCGAGGTCAATAGTTATAGCCAAAACAGTTAGATTGCACAAAACTGTCCAGATTTGCACACATTTCGATAATTGTCGTTTTTGAGATTCTTAGGGTCAGATTTAGCCTTAGTCCATTTCTGATAAAAATTTCTAGAACTGAAACACCTAGCAGAAAAAGAAAATTTCATGCATTTTGGACATCATTTACTAAGTCAAAACTGGTTCGTTCCACAAGGTCAGTGCATCTGCCAAAACCTGCTTCATTTTTCCAGACTTCCAGATTTGGACACATTTTAATGATTTGCCATTTTGAGGACCTTAGTTTCAAAATTAGCTTTGGCCTATTTCGGCAAAAAATGTTCAAAACTGGAAAAACTAGTAACCTACCAATTTTCATGCATTTTCAACATCATTGGCCTAGCCAAACTCACCTCGCAACAACAAGACAGAGAGCTGTCACCAAACCCGATTTCATCTATCATCATCTTCAAGCCAAAATCTTGCCATGCATGATTGTAAAAGCCTATGAACACACATATAACTCATGTACAGAAGCAAAGACATACATTTAAGAGTATGCATGTGAATTTTTGAAGGATTTTCAAGAAGTTTTAGCCCTCACCTTAGCAAATCAACAAGAAGATGCACAAAACTTGATGAAGCACAAATTTCTTCTTTTTCCTTGCTTAGCCAAGCACCACCCGATTTCTCTCTATTTTTCCTAGCTTAGTGACCAAGTTCTTAGTAGATGCATGTGGTTAGAACAAGAAGAAAAGAGATGGAAGCTAGCAAACTCACCAAGGCCGAAATGGTTGTTCAAAAAGCTTGCATGTGTGATTCTTGCATCCTAGCTAGCTTGGGCAAGTTTCTTTGCTTGTTGCTTGTCTTGATTAACTATGGTGTGATGAAGATGAGCTATGAGGTGAAGGAACTCAGCCAAGGCCGAGAGAGAGAGAGAAGAATGAGAGGGAGAAAGAGAAATGTGAGAGGAAAATGAGAGAAATGAAAAAAAATAGAAGCCTTGCAATTGATGAAGCATATTCGGCCTTGGGCAGCAAAAATTCAGCTTTTTTGTGTCTTCAAGATGTATTTTGAAATTCCTAGCATGGGCAAGGAGTAGTTGGTCGAGAATTGGAAGCTTTTGCAAAGGTTTTTGAGCTAATTTTTTATGCATTTGTGTCATAGAGTTGTCATAAGTTGTCTATAATTAAATAGAATTGAGCAAGCACGCACAAAACTCATGTGGTGGTCGGCCAAGGCTATAAAAAATCTGATTTTGTGTCATCTTTTGAGCATTATTTAATTGTGTGTTGAAAGTGCAAAAAAAATAAGGAATAAAGAATAAGGAATGTCTAGCTTTTTGTGAGATTTTGTCTTCTAGTAGGTTGAATTAGTAATTTAATAATAGTTAGTGGATTTTGTAGGATTAATTAGTGACCTGGTGCTTCGTGCAAGATGGTTTCTTGATTAGCGTGAGGGCACGCTTTCCTAGGTCTAGGGCATGCACTACGAGGTAGAACACGAACTACGAGATGAATGCATGTTTTCTAGTAAATGCACGCAATCCTAAACGAATACAAGTAATTCAATGCATGGCACACAAAACGAACACAATTCTTAAACCTAGGTCAAGGCGCGCAAATCTAGATTAGGGCACACGAAACGAGGTATCGCACGCAAATCAAGGTCGGGCCTCACAGAAGTTGTCTTGCCCAAGGTGCCGTGTTATTCGGCAATAGAAATGTGATGGATTAGGTTGGCGTCCTTTTCGCGGCTCACGAAGTACAATCCGAGACAAAAAAACAGAGCAAAAGAAGAAAAGTGTCCCAAAATTGATGAAAACGTTCGATTTTGGGCTTTGAAAATTTTCGCTGCAAAAGCAGGCTTGCTGCCCCCATCGTAGAACTCTTGGAAAGCTTTCCAACGGTATGTTGTGCACCGTGTAACTCCTTACGGATCAAAAGTTATCGGCACCGGAACGACGGAGACATGGTCCCAAGCCCCACGCCCTCGGTTTGCGGGCCCAGCCTCTACGTGAGGTGAAGTTGTCTTGCCCAAGGTGCCGTGGGATTTGGTCATAGAAATGTGGTGGATTAGGTTGTCGTCCTTTTCGCGGCTCACGACCTACGATCCGGGACGGAAAAACTGTGTAAAAGAAGAAAATTGTCCCGAAACTGATGAAAACATTCAATTTTGTTCTCCGAAAATGGGCACAGCTTAGCAGGCTTGTGCCTACGTCGTAGAAATCTCGAAGAGCTTTCCAACAGTATGTTGTGCGCCGCGTAACTCCTTACGGATCAAAAGTTATGGGCTCCGGAGTGACGGAGACCTGGTCCCAAGCCCCACGCCCTCAGTTTGTGGGCCCAGCCTCTACGTGAGGCGAAGTTGTCTTACCCAAGGTGCAATGTTATTCGGTAATATAAATGTGATAGATTAGGTTGTTTTCCTTTTCAAGGCTCACGACGTACGATCCGGGACGAAAAAACAACTCAAAAGAAGAAAATTATTTCGAAATTGATGAAAATGTTCGATTTTGGGCTTCAAAAATGGGCTCAGCCGAGTAGGGTTGCTGATCCCGTCGTAGAGCTCTTGGAGAGCTTTCCAACGGTATCCTGTGCGCCGCGTAACTCCTTACGGATCAAAAGTTATAGGCACCGGAGCGACGGAGACTTGGTCCCACGCCCTCGGTTTGCAGGCCCAGCCTCTATGTGTGGTGAAGTTGTCTTGCCCAAGGTGCCATGGGATTCGGTAATAGAAAAGTGGTGGATTAGGTTGTCATCCTTTACGCGGCTCACGACGTACAATACGGGATGAAAAAACAGCGAAAAAGAAGAAAATTATCCCAAAACTGATGAAAACGTTCGATTTTTTACTCCAAAAATGGGCGTAGCCGAGCAGGCTTGCTGCCTCAATCGTAGAGCTCTCGGAGAGCTTTCCAATAGTATGTTGTGCACCGCGTAACTCCTTACGGATCAAAAGTTATGGGCACCGGAGCAATGGAGACCTAGTCCCAAGCCCCACGCACTTGGTTTGTGGGCTCAGCCTCTACTTGAGGCGAAGTTGTCTTGCTCAAGGTGCCATGTTATTCGGTAATAGAAATGTGATGGATTAGGTTGTCGTCCTTTTTTAGGCTCACAACATACGATATTGGACGGAAAAACAGCGCAAAAGAAAAAAATTGTTCTGAAACTGATGAAAACGTTCGATTTTGGGCTCCAAAAATGGGTACAGTCAAGCAGGTTTGTAGCCCCCATCATAGAGCTCTCGGAGAGCTTTCCAATAGTATGCTGTGCTCCGCGTAACTCCTTACGGATCAAAAGATATGGGCACCGGAGTGACAGAGACCTGGTCCCAAACCACATGCCCTCAGTTTGCGGGCCCAGCCTCTACGTGAGGCGAAGTTTCCTTGCCCAATGTGACATGGGATTCGATAATAAAAATGTGGTGGAGTAGGTTGTCGTCCTTTTCGCGGCTCACGACATACGACCCGGGACAAAAAAATAGCGTATAAGAAGAAAATTGTTTTGAAACTGATGAAAACGTTCGATTTTAGGCACTAAAAATGGGCACAACCGAGCAGGATTGTGTCCCCTGTCATTGAGCTCTCGGAGAGCTTTCCAACGGTATGTTGTGCGCCGCGTAACTCCTTACAGATCAAAAGTTATGGGCATCGGAGCGACGGAGACCTGGTCCCAAGCCACACGCCCTCGGTTTGCGGGCCCAGCCTCTAAGTGAGGTGAAGTTTTCTTGCCCAAGGTGCCATGTTCTTCGGTAATAGAAATGTGATGGATTAGGTTGTCGTCCTTTTCGAGGCTCACGACGTACGATCCGGGGTGAAAAAATAGCGCAAATGAATAAAAGTGCCCCGAAATTGATGAAAATGTTAAATTTTGGGCTCCGAAAATGGGCGCAGCAAAGCCAGCTTGCTGCCCCCGTCGTAGAGCTCTCAGAGAGCTTTCCAACGGTATGTTGTGCGCCGCGTAACTCCTTACAGATCAAAAGTTATGTGTAACGGAGCGACGGAAACCTGGTTCCCAGCCACACGCCCTAGGTTTGCGGGCCCAGCCTCTACGTGAGGCGAAATTTTCTTGCCCAAGGTGAAGTGTTATTCGGTAATAGAAATGTGATGTATTAGGTTGTCATCCTTTCCGTGGCTCACGAGGTACGATCCGGGACTAAAAAACAGCGCAAAAGAAGAAAATTATCCCGAATCTGATGAAAATGTTCAATTTTGGGCTCCATAAACAGGCGCAGCTAAGCAGGCTTGCTGCCCACATCGTAGAGCTCTCGGAGAGCTTTTCAACGCTATGTTGTGCGCCGCGTAACTCTTTACGGATCAAAAGTGATGGCCACCAGAGCGACGGAGACCTGGTCCCAAGCCACACGCCCTCGGTTTGCGGGCCCAGCCTCTACGTGAGGCGAAGTTGTCTTGCCCAAGGTGTCATGTTATTCGGTAATAGAAATGTGATGGATTAGGTTTTCGTCTTTTTCGAGGCTCATGACGTACGATCCGGGACGAAAAAATAGCGCAAAAGAAAAAAATTATTCTGAAACAGATGAAAAGGTTCGATTTTGGCCACCGAAAATGGTCGCAGCTGAGCAGGATTGTAGCCCCCGTCATAGAGCTCTCGGAGAGCTTTCCAACGGTACGTTGAGCGCTGCGTAACTCCTTACGGATCAAAAGTTATGGGCACCGGAACGACAGAGACCTGGTCCCAAGCCACACGCCCTCGGTTTGCGGGCCCAACCTCTGTGTGAGGCCAAGTTGTCTTGCCCTAGGTGCCATGTTATTCGGTAATAGAAATGTGATGGATTAGGTTGTCGTCCTTTTCGAGCCTCACAACGTAAGATCTGGGACGAAAAAACAACGCGAAAGAAGAAAATTATTCCAAAACTGATGAAAATGTTCAATTTTGGGCTCCGAAAATGGTCGCAGCCGAGCAAGAATGCAGCCCCCGTCGTAGAGCTCTAGGAGAGATTTCCAATGGTATGTTGTGCGCCGCGTAACTCCTTATGGATCAAAAGTTATGGGCACCAGAGCGACGGAAACCTAGTCCCAAGCCACACGCCCTCGGTTTGCGAGCCCAGCCTCTATGTGGGGCGAAGTTGTTTTGCCCAAGGTGCCGTGTTATTCGGTAATAGAAATATGGTGGATTAGGTTGTCGTCCTTTTCGAGGCTCACGACATATGATCCGTGATGAAAAAATAGCGTAAAAATAAGAAAATTGTTCTGAAACTGATGAAAATGTTCAATTTTGGGCTCAAAAAATGGGCGCAGCCGAGCAGCCTTGCAGCCTCCGTCGTAGAGCTCTCGGACAGCTTTCCAACGATATGTTGTCCACCACGTAACTCTTTACGGATCAAAAGTTATGGGCACTGGAGCGACGGAGATCTGGTCCCAAGCCCCACACCCTCGGTTTGCGGGCACAGCCTCTACGTGATCGAAGTTGTCTTGCCCAAGGTACTGTGTTATTCGGTAATAGAAATTTGATGGATTGGGTTGTCGTCCTTTTCACGGCTCACGACGTACGATCTGGGACAGAAAAATAGCGCAAAAGAAGAAAAGTGTCCCAAAACTGATGAAAACGTTCGATTTTCGGCTTCGAGCTCTCGGAGAGCTTTCCAACGGTATGTTGTGCGCCGCGTAACTACTTTCAGATCAAAAGTTATAGGTACCAGAGTGACGGAGACCGAGTCCCAAGCCCGACGCCTCCGATTTGCAGGCCTAGTCTCTACGTGAGGCAAAGTTTTCTTCAACAAGGTGGGACGGGATTCGGTAATAGAAATGTGGTAGATTAGGTTGTCGTCCTTTTCGAGGCTCACGACGTACGATCCGGGGTGAAAAAATAGCACAAAAGAATAAAAGTGTCACGAAATTGATGAAAACGTTAAATTTTGGGCTCCGAAAATGGGCGCAGCAAAGCCAGCTTGTTGCCCCCGTCGTAGAGCTCTCAGAGAGCTTTCCAACGGTATGCTATGCCCGCGTAATTCCTTATGGATCAAAAGTGATAGGCACCGGAGCGACGGAGACCTGGTCCCAAGCCCCACGCCCTAGGTTTGCAGGCCTAGCCTCTACGTGAGGCGAAGTTACCTTGCCCAAGGTGCCGTGTTATTCGGCAATAGAAATGTGATGGATTAGGTTGGCGTCCTTTTCGCGGCTCACGACGTACATTCCGGGATAAAAAAACAGAGCAAAAGAAGAAAAGTGTCCCGAAATTGATGAAAACGTTCAATTTTGGGCTCTGAAAATTTTCGCTGCTAAGCAGGCTTGTTACCCCCGTCGTAGAACTCTCGAAAAGGTTTCCAACAGTATATTGAGCGCCGCGTAACTCCTTACGGATCCAAAGTTATGGGCACCGGAGCGACGGAGATCTAGTCCCAAGCCCCACGCCCTCGGTTTGCGGGCCTAGCCTCTACGTGAGGCGAAGTTGTCTTGCACAAGGTGCTGTGTTATTCGGTAATAGAAATGTGATGGATCAGGTTGTCATCCTTTTCGCGGCTCACTACGTACGATCCGGGACGAAAAAATAGCGCAAAAGAAGAAAAGTGTCCAAAAACTGATGAAAACGTTCGATTTTGTTCTCAAAAATTTTCACGGCCGAGCAGGCTTGTTGCCCCCGTCATAGAGCCCTCGGAGAGCTTTCCAACGGTATGTTGTGCACCGCGTAACTCCTTACAGATCAAAAGTTATGTGCACCGGAGTGACGGAGACCTGGTCCCAAGCCCCACGCCCCCGGTTTGCGGGCCCAGTCTCTACGTGAGGTGAAGTTTTTTTCCCTAAGGTGGCACGGGATTCGGTAATAGAAATGTGGTAGATTAGGTTGTCGTCCTTTTCGAGGCTCACGACGTACGATCCGGGACGAAAAAATAGCACAAAAGAATAAAAGTGTCCCGAAATTGATGAAAATGTTCAATTTTTAGCTCCAAAAATGGGCGCAAGAAAGCTAGCTTGTTGCCCTCGTCGTAGATCTCTCGGAGAGCTTTCCAACGGTATGCTGTGCGCCGCGTATCTCCTTATGAATCAAAAGTTATGGGCATCGGAGCAACGGAGACCTGGTCCCAAGCCACACGCCCTCGGTTTGTGGGCCCAGCCCCTATGTGAGGCGAAGTTTTCTTGCCCACGGTGAAGAGTTATTCGGTAACAGAAATGTGATGGATTAGGTTGTCGTCATTTTCGTGTTTCACGGCGTACGATCTGGGATGAAAAAATACCGCAAAAGAAGAAAATTGTCCCAATACTGATGAAAATGTTCAATTTTGGGCCGCGAAAATGGGCGCAGCCGAGCAGGCTTGTTGCCCATGTCGTAGAGCTCTCGGAGAGCTTTCCAACGGTATACTGTGTGCCGCGTAACTCCTTACAGATCAAAAGTGATGGGCACCAGAGCGACGGAGACCTGGTCCCAAGCCCTACGCCCTCAGTTTGCGGGCCTACCTATACGTGAGGCGAAGTTGTCTTGCCCAAGGTGCCGTGCTATTCGACAATAGAAATGTGATGGATTAGGTTGTCGTCCTTTTCGCAGCTCACAACGTACAATCAGGGAAGAAAAAATAGAGCAAAAGAAGAAAAGTATCCCGAAATTGATGAAAACGTTCGATTTTGGGCTCTGAAAATTTTCACTGCTAAGCAGGCTTGCTGCCCCCGTCGTAGAGCTCTCGGAAAGCTTTCCAACGGTATGTTGTGCGCCACATAACTCCTTACGGATCAAAAGTTATAGGCATCAGAACAACGGAGACTTGGTCCCAAGCCCCACACCCTCGGATTGCGGGCCCAGCCTCTACGTGAGGCGAAGTTATCTTGCCCAAGGTGCCGTGGGATTCGGTAATAGAAATATGGTGGATTAGGTTGTCGTTCTTTTCGCGGCTTATGACCTACGATCCGAGACAGAAAAACAGTGCAAAATAAGAAAATTTTCCCGAAACTGATTAAAACGTTGGATTTTGGGCTGCGAAAATGGGCACAGCTTATGTCGTAGAGCTCTCAGAGAGCTTTTCAACAGTATGTTATGTGCCGTGTAACTCCTTACGGATCAAAAGTTATGAGCACCGGAGCGATGGAGACTTGGTCCCAAGCCCCACGCCCTCAGTTTGCGGGCCCAGCCTCTACATGAGGCGAAGTTGTCTTGCCTAAGGTGCCGTGGGATTCAGTAATAGAAATGTGGTGGATTTGGTTGTCGTCTTTTACACGGCTCACTTCGAACGATCAGGGACGGAAAAACAGCGCAAAAGAAAAAAATTATCCCGAAACTGATGAAAGGTTCGATTTTTGGATCTGAAAATGGGTGCAACCGAGCAGTCTTGCTGCCCACGTCGTAGAGCTCTCGGAAAGCTTTCCAACTGTATGTTGTGCATCGTGTAACTCCTTACAGACCAAAAGTTATGGGCCCGGAGCAACGGAGACCTGGTCTAAAGCCCCACGACCTCAATTTACGGGCCCAGCCTCTACGTGAGGCGAAGTTGTCTTACCCAAGATGCAATGTTATTCGGTAATAGAAATGTGATGGATTAGGTTGTCATCCTTTTTGAGGCTCACGACGTACGATCCAGGAAGGAAAAACAACGCAAAAGAAGAAAATTATTCAAAAACTGATGAAAACGTTCGATTTTGGGCTACGAAATGGTCGCAGCCGAGCAGGCTTGCTACCCCCGTCGTAGTGCTCTCGGACAGCTTTCCAACGATATGTTGTGCACCGCGTAACTCCTTACAGATCAAAAGTTATTGGCACCAGAGCGACTAAGATCTAGTCCCAAGCTGCACGTCCTCGGTTTGCGGGCCCAGCCTCTACGTGAGGCGAAGTTGTCTTTCCCAAGGTGCGGTGTTATTCGGTAATAGAAATGTGATGGATTAGATTGTCGTCATTTTCGCAGCTCACGACGTACGATCCGGGACGAAAAAACAGCTCAAAAGAAGAAAAGTGTCCCAAAACTGATGAAAGCGTTCGATTTTGGGCTCCAAAAATTTTCACAGCCGAGCAGGCTTGTTGCCCTCGTCATAGAGCTCTCGGAGAGCTTTCCAACGGTATGTTGTGCACCGCGCAACTCCTTACGGATCAAAAGTTATGGGCATCGGAGTGACGGAGACCTGGTCCCAAGCCCCACGCCCCCGGTTGGCGTGCCCAGTCTCTACGTGAGGCGAAGTTTTCTTTCCCAAGTTGGTGCGGGATTCGGTAATAGAAATGTGGCGGATTAGGTTGTCGTCCTTTTCCAGGCTCACGAAGTACGATCAGGGATGAAAAAACAGCGCAAAAGAATAAAAGTGTCCCGAAATTGATGAAAATATTCAATTTTGGGCTATGAAAATGAGCGAAGCAAAGCTAACTTGCTATTCCCGTTGTAGAGCTCTCGGAGAGCTTTTCAACGGTATGCTGTGCGCCGCGTAACTCCTTACGAATCAAAAGTTATGGGCATCGGAGCGACGAAAACCTGGTCCCAAGCCACACGCCCTCGATTTTCGGGCCCGGCCTCTACATGAGGTGAAGTTTTCTTGCCCAAGGTGAAGTGTTATTCGGTAATAAAAATGTGATGGATTAGGTTGTCATACTTTTTGCGGCTCACGACGTACGATCTGGGACGAAAAAACAGCGCAAAAGGAGAAAATTATCCCAAAACTGATGAAAATGTTCGATTTTGGACTCCGTAAATAGGCGTAATCGAGCAGGCTTGCTGCCCACGGTGTAGAGCTCTTGGAGAGCGTTCCAACGGTATGCTGTACGCCGCGTAACTCCTTACAGATCAAAAGTGATGGGCACCGGAGCGATAGAGACTTGGTCCCAAGCCCCACGCCCTCGATTTTCGGGCTTGGCCTCTTCCTGAGGCGAAGTTCTCTTGCCCAAGGTGCCGTGTTATTTGGAAATAGAAACGTGATGGATTAGTTTGTCGTCCTTTTCGCGTCTCACGACGTACAATCCGGGAGAAAAAATAGAGCAAAAGAAGAAAAGTGTCCCAAAATTGATGAAAATGTTCGATTTTGGGCTCTGAAAATTTTTGCTACCTTGCAGGCTTGCTGCCCCCGTCGTAGAGCTCTCGGAAAGCTTTCCAACGGTATGTTGTGCGCCGCTTAACTCCTTATGGATCAAATGTTATGGGCACCGGAGCAACAGAGACTTGGTCTCAAGCCCCACGCCCTCGGTTTGCGGGCCCAGCCTCTACGTGAGACGAAGTTGTCTTGCCCAATGTGCCATGGGATTCGGTAATAGAAATGTGGTGGATTAGGTTGTCGTCCTTTACGCGGCTTACAACGTACGATTTGGGACGGAAAAAGAGCACAAAAGAAGAAAATTGTCCCAAAACTAATGAAAGGTTCGATTTTGGGCTACGAAAATGGGTGCAGCTGAGCAGGCTGGCTGCCCACGTCATAGAGCTCTCGGAGAGCTTTCCAACGGTATGCTATGCACCGCGTAACTCCTTACGGATCAAAAGTTATGGGCCCCGGAGCGACGGAGACTTGGTCTCAAGCCCCACGCCCTCGGTTTGCGGGCCTAGCCTCTACGTGTGGCGAAGTTGTTTTGCCCAAGGTGCCGTGGGATTCGGTAATAGAAATGTGGTGGATTAGGTTGTCGACATTTACGCGGCTCACGACGTACAATCCGGGATGAAAAAACAGCGCAAAAGAAGAAAATTATCCCGAAACTGATGAAAGGTTCGATTTTGGTCTCAGAAAATGGGTGCAGCCGAGCAGGCTTCCTGCCCACATCGTAGAGCTCTCGAAGAGCTTTCCAACGGTATGCTGTGCACCGCGTAAATGCTTACGGATCAAAAGTTATGGGCGCCGGAGCGACGGAGACCTAGTCCCAAGCCCCACGCCCTCGGTTTGCGGGCCTAGCCTCTACGTGAGGCGAAGTTGTCTTGCTAAAGGTGTAATGTTATTCGGTATTAGAAATGTGGTGGATTAGGTTGTCGTCCTTTTCGAGGCTCACGACGTACGATCCGGGACGAGAAAATAGCATAAAAGAAGAAAATTGTTCCTAAACTGATGAAAACGTTTGATTTTGAGCTCCGAAAATGGGCAAGGCCGAGTAGGCTTGCAGCCCCCGTCGTAGAGCTCTCGGAGAGCTTTCCAACGGTATGTTGTGCGCCGCGTAACTCCTTAAGGATCAAAAGTTATGGGCACCGGAGCGACGGAGACCTGGTCCCAAGCCACACGCCCTCGGTTTGCGGGCACAGCCTCTACTTGAGGCGAAGTTGTCTTGCCCAAGGTGCCATGTTATTCGGTAATAGAAATGTGATGGATTAGGTTGTCCTTTACGAGGCTCACGACGTACGATCCGAGACAGAAAAACAGCGCAAAAGAAGAAAATTATTCCAAAATAGATGAAAATGTTCAATTTTGGGCTTCTGAAATGGTCATAGCTGAGCAGGATTGCATTCCCCATCGTAGAGCTCTCGGAGAGCTTTCCAACGGTACGTTGTGCGCCGCGTAACTCCTTACGGATCAAAAGTTATGGGCACCGGAGCGACGGAGACCTGGTCCCAAGCCACAAGCCCACGGTTTGCGGGCCCAGCCTCTACGTGAGGCGAAGTTTTCTTGCCCAAGGTGCGATGTTATTTGGTAATAGAAATGTGATGGATTAGGTTGTCGTCCTTTTCGAGGCTCACGACGTACGATCCAGGACGGTAAAACAGCGCAAAAGAAGAAAATTGTTCCGAAACAGATGAAAATGTTCGATTTTGGGCTCCGAAAATGATCGCAGTAGAGCAGGAATGTAGCCCCCGTCATAAAGCTCTTGGAGAGCTTTCCAACGTGATGGATTAGATGTCGTCCTTTTCGAGGCTCACGACGTACGATCCGGGACAGAAAAACACTGCAAAATAAGAAAATTATTCCAAAACTGATGAAAACGTTCGATTTTGGGCTCCGAAATGGATGCAGTAGAGTAGGCTAGCTGCCCCCATCGTAGAGCTCTCGGAGAGCTTTCCAATGGTATGCTGTGCGTCGTGTAACTCCTTTCAAATCAAAAGTAATGGGCAACGGGGCGACCGAAACCTGGTCCCAAGCCATACGCCCTCGGTTTACGGGCCCAGCCTCTACGTGAGGCGAAGTTGTCTTGCCCAAGGGGCCATGTTATTCGGTAATAGAAATGTGATGGATTAGGTGTCGTCCTTTTCGAGACTCACGACGTACGATCCGGGATGGAAAAACAGTGCAAAAGAAGAAAAATTATTCCAAAACTGATTAAAGTGTTCAATTTGGGCTACGAAAATGGATGCAGCTGAGTAGGCTTGCTACCCCCGTCGTAGAGCTCTCGGAGAGCTTTCCAACAGTATGTTGTGCGCCGCGTAACTCGTTGTGGATCAAAAGTTATGAGCACCGGAGCGACGGAGACCTGGTCCCAAGCCCACGCCATCGGTTTGCAGCCCCAGCCTCTACGTGAGGCGAAGTTGTCTTGCCCAAGGTGCCATGTTATTCGGTAATAGAAATGTGAAGGATTAGGTTGTCATCCTTTTCGAGGCTCACGACGTACAATCCGGGACGGACAAACAGCACAAAAGAAAAAA
The DNA here is from genome assembly GCA_037974665.1 of Ehretia macrophylla. Classification (NCBI taxonomy): domain Eukaryota; kingdom Viridiplantae; phylum Streptophyta; class Magnoliopsida; order Boraginales; family Ehretiaceae; genus Ehretia; species Ehretia macrophylla. The sequence continues at coordinate 39,738,644 of CM075766.1, forward strand.
ATTGTTCCGAAGCTAATGAAAATGTTCGATTTTGGACTACGAAAATGGGCGCAGCCGAGTAAGCTTGCTGCCCCCGTCGTAGAGCTCTCGGAGAGCTTTCCAACGGTATGTTGTGCACCACGTAACTCCTTACGGATCAAAAGTAATGGGCACCGGAGCGACGGAGACCTGGTCCTAAGCCACACACCCTCAGTTTACGGGCCCAGCCTATACGTGAGGCGAAGTTGCCTTGCCCAAGGGGCCATGTTATTCGGTAATAGAAATGTGATGGATTAGGTGTCGTCCTTTTCGAGGCTCACGACGTACAATCTGGGATGGAAAAATAGTGTAAAAGAAGAAAATTATTCCAAAACTGATGAAAACGTTCGATTTTGAGCTCCAAAAATAGATGCAGCCGAGTAGGCTTGCTGCCCCCGTCGTAAAGCTCTCGGAGAGCGTTCTAACTGTATGTTGTTTGCCACGTAACTCCTTGCGGATCAAAAGTTATGGGCACCGGAGCGATAGAGACCTGGTCCCAATCCCCACGCCCTCGGTTTGCGAGCCTAGCCTCCACGTGAGGTGAAGTTGTCTCGCCCAAGGTGCCATGTTTTTCGGTAATAGAGATGTGATGGATTAGGTTGTCGTCCTTTTCGAAGCTAACGACATACGATACGAGACGGAAAAACAGTGCAAAAGAAGAAAATTTTTTTTGAAACTGATGAAAACTTTCTATTTTGGATTCCGAAAATGGGCGCAGCGTTGTAAGCTAGCTTCCCCCGTCGTAGAGCTCTAGGAGAGCTTTCCAACGGTATGCTGTGCGCTGCGTAACTCCCTACGGATCAAAAGTTATGGGCACCGGAGCGACGGAGACCTGGTCCCAAGTCCCACGCCCTTGGTTTGCGGGCCCAACCTCTACGTGAGGCGAAGTTGTCTTGTCCAAGGTGCCATGTTATTCAATAATAGAAATGTGATGGATTAGGTTGTCATCCTTTTCGAGACTCACGACGTACGATCCTGGACGGAAAAATAGCGCAAAAGAAGAAAATTGTTCCAAAACTGAAGAAAACATTTGATTTTGGACTCCAAAAATGGGCGTAGCCCAGTAGGCTTGTTTCCCCCGTCGTTGAGCTCTCCGAGAGCTTTCCAACGGTATTCTATGCGCCGCGTAACTCCTTACGGATCAAAAGTTATGGTCACTAGAGCGAATGAGACTTGGTCCTAAGCCCCACGCCCTCGGTTTGCGGGCCCAGCCTCTACGTGAGGCGAAGTTGTCATGCCAAAGGTGCCATGTTATTCGGTAATAGAATTGTAATGGATTAGGTTGTCGTCCTTTTCGCAGCCTACAACGTACGATTCGGGACGGAAAAACAGCACAGAAGAAGAAAATTGTTCCAAAATTGATAAAAACGTTCAATTTTGGGCTACGAAAAAGGGAGCAGCCGAGCAGACTTGCTGCCCCTGTCGTAGAGCTTTCCAACGATATGCTATGCGCCGCGTAACTGTTTACTGATCAAATGTTATGGGCAACGGAGCGACGGAGACCTAGTCTCAAGCTACACACCCTCGGTTTGCGAGCCCAGCCTTTACGTGAGATGAAGTTGTCTTGCCCAAGGGGCCATGTGATTCGGTAATAGAAATGTGATGTATTAGGTTGTTGTCCTTTTCGAGTCTCACGACGTACGATCCGGGACGGAAAAACAATGCAAAAGAAGAAAATTATTCTGAAACTGATGAAAATATTCAATTTTGGGCACCGAAAATGGGCGTAGTCGAGCAGAGTTGTTGCCCCTATCGTAGAGCACTAGGGGAGCTATTCAACGGTATGATGTGCGCCGCGTAACTCCCTCAAGATCAAAAGTTATGGGCACCGGAGCGACGAAGACCTGGTCCCAAGCCCCACGCCCTCGGTTTGCGGGCCCAGCCTCTACATGAGGCGAAGTTGTCTTGCCCAAGGTACCGTGTTATTCGGTAATAGAGATGTGATGGATTACGTTGTCGTCCTTTTCGTGGCTCACGACGTACGATTCGGGACGGAAAAACAGCGCAAAAGAAGAAATGTGTTCCGAAATATATGAAAACGTTCGATTTTGGGCTCCGAAAATGGGCGCAGCAAAGCAGGCTTACTGCCCCTATCGTAGAGCTCTCGGAGAGCTTTCCAACGCTATGCTGTTCGCCACGTAACTCCATTCAGATCAAAAGTAATGGGCACCGGAGCGACGAAGACCTGGTCCCAAGCCACACGCCCTCGGTTTACGTGCCTAGCCACTACGTGAGGCGAAGTTGTCTTGCCTAAGGGGCCATGTTATTCGGTAATAGAAATATGATGGATTAGGTTGTTATCCTTTTTTAGGCTCACGACGTACGATCCGGGAGGGAAAAACAGTGCAAAAGAAGAAAATTATTCCAAAACTGATGAAAACGTTCGATTTTGGGCTTTGAAAATGGGTACAGCAAGGTAGGTTTGTTGCCCCCGTCGTAGATCTCTCAGAGAGCTTTCCAACGGTATGCTGTGCGTCGCGTAACTCCTTACGGATCAAAGGTTATGGGTACCGGAGCAACGGAGACCTGGTCCCAAACTCCACACCCTGGGTTTGTGGGCCCCGCCTCTACGTGAGGTGAAGTTGTCTTGCCCAAGGTGCCATGTTATTTGGTAATAAAAATGTGCTGGATTGGAGCTTTCCAACGGTATGCTGTGCACCGCGTAACAACTTGCGGATCAAAAGTTATGGGCACCGGAGCGACGGAGACCTGGTCCCAAACCCCACACCCTAGGTTTGTGGGCCCCGCCTCTACCTGAGGTGAAGTTGTCTTGCCCTAGGGGCTATGTTATTCGGTAATAGAAATGTGATGGATTAAGTTGTCGTCCTTTTTGAGGCTCACGACGTACAATCCGGGATGAAAAAATAGTGCAAAAGAAGAAAATTGTTCCGAAACTGATGAAAATGTTCAATTTTGAGGTTCGAAAATGGGCGCAGCAAAGCAAGCTTGCTGCCCCCATCGTAGAGCTCTCGGAGAGCCTTCGAACGGTATGCTGTGCGCCGCGTAACTCCTTACGGATCAAAAGTTATAGGCACCGGAGCGACGGAGACCTGGTCTCAAGCCCCTCGCCCTCGATTTGCTGGCCCAGCCTCTACATGAGGCGAAGTTGTCTTGCCTAAGTTGCCATGTTATTCGGTAAAAGAAATGTGATGGATTAGGTTGTCGTCCTTTCCGCGGCTCACGTCGTATGATCCGCGATGAAAAAATAGCGCAAAAGAAGAAGAGTGTCCCGAAATTGATGAAAACGTTCGATCTTTTGCTCCGAATATTTTCGTAGCAAAGCAGGCTCGCTGCCCTCGTCGTAGAGCTCTCGGAGAACTTTCCAACGGTATGCTGTGCGCCGCGTAACTCCTTACGGATCAAATGTTATGAGCACTAGAGCGACGAAGACCTAGTCCCAAGCCCTCTATTTGCGAGACCAGCCTCTACGTGAGGCAAAGTTTTCCTGCCCAAGGTGCCATGTTATTCTGTAATAGAAATGTGATGGATTAGGTTGTCGTCCTTTTCGCGGCTCACGACATATGATCCGGTACGGAAAAATAGCGCAAAAGAAGAAAATTGTCCTGAAACTGATGAAAACGTTTGATTTCGTGTTCCAAAAATCGGCGCAGCAGAACAGGCCTCCTACCCCCGTCATAGAGATCTCGGAGAGCTTTCCAACGTTATGCTGTGCACCTCGTAACTCCTTACGAATCAAAAGTTATGGGCACCAGAGCGATGGAGACCTGGTCCAAAGCCCCACGCCCTCGGTTTGTTGGCCCAGCCTCTACGTGAGGAGAAGTTGTCTTGCCCAAGGTGCCATGCTATTCGGTAATAGAAATGTGATGGATTAAGTTGTCGGCATTTTTGCGGCTCACGACGTACGATCCGGGACGGAAAAACAGCTCAAAAGAAAAAAATTATCCTGAAACTGATGAAAACGTTCGATTTTGGGCTCCAAAAATGGGTATAGCTGAGCAGGCTTGCTACCCCCGTCATAGAGATCTCGGAGAGCTTTTCAACAGTATGTTCTACGCTGCGTAACTCCTTACGGATAAAATGTTTTGGGTATCGGAGCGACGGAGACTTGGTCCCAAGCCCCACACCCTCGATTTGCGGGCCCAGCCTCTACATGAGGCAAATTTCTCTTGCCCAGGGTGCCGTGTTATTCGGTAATAGAAATGTGATAGATTAGATTGTCTTCCTTTTTGCGGTTGACGACGTACTATCCGGGACAAAAAAACAGCGCAAAAGAAGAAAAGTGTCTCGAAATTGATGAAAACATTCGAATTTGGGAGACGAAAATTTTCACTACAGTGCAGGCCTGCTGTCCCCGTTGTAGAGCTCTCAGAGAGCTTTCCAACCGTATGTTATGCGTCACGTAACTCCTTACATATCAAAAGTTAAGCGTACCGGAGCGACGGAGACCTGGTCCAAAGCCCCAAGCCCTCGGTTTGCAGGCCCAGGCTCTACGTGAGGCGATGTTGTCTTTCCCAAGGTTCTATTTTATTTGGTAATAGAAATGTGATGGATTAGGTTGTCGTCCTTTTCGCGGCTCACGACGTACGATCCAGGACGAAAAAACAGCGCAAAAAAAGAAAAGTGTCTTGAAAATGATGAAAACGTTCAACTTTGGGCTCCGAAAATTTTCGCAGCCAATCCTGCTTGCTGCACCTGTCGTAGACCTCACGAAAAGCTTTCCAACGGTATGTTGTGCGCCATGTAACTCATTACGGATCAAAAGTTATGGGCACCGGAGCGACTGAGACCTGGTCCCAAGCCCCACGCCCTTAGTTTGCGGGCCCAGCCTCTACGTGAGGTGAAGTTGTCTTGCCCAAGGTGGCACAGGATTCGATAATGGAAATGTGCCGGATTAGGTTGTCGTCCTTTTCGCGACTAACGACGTACGATCCGGGACCGAAAAACAACGCAAAAGAATAAAAGTGTCCCAAAACTGATGAAAACATTCAATTTTGGGCTCCGAAAATGGGCGCAGCCGATTAGGCTTCTGCCCCTGTCTTAGAGCTCTCGGAGAGCTTTCCAACGGCATGCTCTGCGCCGCGTAACTCTTTACGGATCAAAAGTTATGGGCTTCGGAGCGACGGAGACCTGGTCCCAAGCCCCACGCCCTCGGTTTACTGGCCCTGCCTCTACGTGAGGTGAAGTTGTCTTGCCCAAAATGCCATGTTATTCGTTAATAGAAATGTGATGGATTAGGTTGTCGTCCTTTTCGCGGCTCACGACGTACGATCAGGGACGAAAAAACAGCGCAAAAGAAAAAAATTCTCCCGAAACTGAAGAAAACGTTCGATTTTGGGCTTCAAAAATTTTCGTAGCCAAGCAGGCTTGCTGCGCCCGTCGTAGAGCGCTCGGAGAGCTTTCAGACGGTATATTGTGCGCCGCGTAACTCCTTACGGATCAAAAGTTATGGGCACCGGAGCGACGGAGACCTGGTCCCAAGCCCCACGCCCTCGGTTTACGGGCTCAGCCTCTACGTGAGGCCAAGTTGCCTTGCCTAAGGTTGCGCAGGATTCGATAATAGAAATGTGACAGATTAGGTTGCCGTCCTTTTCGCAGCTCACGACGTACGATCCTGGATCAAAAAACAGCGCAAAAGAATGAAAGTGTCCCGAAACTGATGAAAACATTCGATTTTGGGCTCCAAAAATGGGCACAGCCAAGCAAGCTTGCTGCCCCCGTCGTATAGTTCTCAGAGAGCTTTCCAACGGTATGCTGTGCGCCGCGTAACTCCTTACGGATCAAAAGTTATGGGCACCGGAGCGACGGAGACTGAGTCCCAAGCCCCACGCCCTCAGTTTGTGGGCCCAGCCTCTACGTGAGGCGAAATTGTCTTGCCTAAGATGCCATGTTATTCGGTAATAGAAATGTGATGGATTAGGTTGTCGTCCTTTTCGCGGCTCACGACGTATGATCCGGTACGGAAAAACAGTGCAAAAGAAGAAAATTGTCCCGAAACTGATGAAAACGTTCGATTTTGTGTTCCAAAAATCGGCGCAATAGAATAGGCCTCCTACCCTCGTCATAAAGATCTCGGAGAGCTTTCCAACGTTATGTTGTGCACCGCGTAACTCCTTATGAATCAAAAGTTATAGGCACCGGAGCGACGGAGACCTGGTCCAAGCCCCATGCCTTCTGTTTGCGGGCCTAGGCTCTACGTGAGGCGAAGTTGTCTTGCCCAACGTGCCATGTTATTGGGCAATAGAAATTTGATAGATTAGGTTGTTGTCCTTTTCGCGGCTCACGTCGTACGATCCGGGACAAAAAAACATCGTAAAAGAAGAAAAGTATCCTGAAACTGATGAAAACGTTCAATTTTGTTCTCCGAAAATTTTCGCACTCAAGCAGCCTTGCTGCCCCCGTCGTAGAGTTCTCGGATAGCTTTCCAACGGTATACTGTGCGCCGCGTAACTCTTTGTGGATCAAAAGTTATGGGCACCGGAGCGACGAAGACCTAGTCCCAAGCCCTAAGCCCTTGATTTGCGATCCCAGCCTCTACGTGAGGCGAAGTTGTCTTGCCCAAGGTGCCGTGTTTTTCTGTAATAGAAATGTGATGGATTAGGTTGTCGTCCTTTTCGTGGCTCATGACGTACGATCCGGGATGAAAAAACAGTGCAAAAGAAGAAAATTGTTCCAAAATTGACGAAAACGTTCGATTTTGGGCACCAAAAATGGACGCAACCGAGCAGACTTACTACCTCTGTCGTGGAGCTCTCGGAGAGCTTTCCAATGATATGTTGTCCGTCGCGTAACTCCTTACAGATCAAAAGTTATGGGTATCGGAGCGACGAAGACCTAGTCCCGAGCCATACGCCCTTGGTTTGCGGGCCCAGCCTCTACGTGAGGCGAAGTTGTCTTGCCCAAGGAGCCATGTTATTTGGTAATAGAAATATGATGGATTAGGTTGTCGACCTTTTCGAGGCTCAAGACGTACGATCTGGGAAGGAAAAATAGCGCAAAAAAAGAAAATTGTTCCGAAATAGATGAAAACGTTCGATTTGGGGTGCGAAAATGGGTGCAGACGTGCAGGCTTGCTGCCCCCGTCGTAGAACTCTCGGAGAGCTTTCCAATGGTATGCTGTGCGCCACGTAACTCTGTAAAGATCAAAAGTTATGGGCACCGGAGTAACAGAGACCTGGTCCAAAGCCCCATGCCCTCGGTTTGCGGGCCCAGCCTCTACGTCAGGCGCAGTTGTCATGCCCAAGGCACCGTTTTATTCAGTATTAGAAATGTGATGGATTAGGTTGTCGTCCTTTTCGCGGCTCACGACGTATGATCCGGTACGAAAAAATAGCTCAAAAGAAGAAATTTGTCCCGAAACTGATGAAAATGTTCAATTTTGTGTTCCAAAAATGGGCGCAGCAGAGCACGCTTCTTACCCCCGTCATAGAGATCTCAAATAGCTTTCAAACGGTATGTTGTGCACTGCGTAACTCCTTACGAATCAAAAGTTATGGGCACCGGAGCGATGGAGACCTGGTCCCAAGCCCCACGCCCTCGGTTTGCTGGCCTAGCCTCTACATGAGGCGAAGTTGTCTTGCCCAAGGTGCCATGTTATTCGGTAATAGAAATGTGATGGATTAAGTTGTCGTCATTTTTTAGGCTCACGATGTACGATCCGGGACGAAAAACAACGCAAAAGAAAAAAATTATACCGAAACTGATGAAAATGTTAAATTTTGGTCTCCAAAAATGGGCGTAGCTGAGCAGGCTTGCTACCCACATCGTAGAGATCTCGGAGAGCTTTTCAACAGTATGCTCTGCGCCGCGTAACTCCTTACGGATAAAATGTTATGGGTATCGGAGCGTTAGGGACCTAGTCCTAAGCCCCACGCCCTCGATTTGCGAGCCCAGCCACTACGTGAGGCGAAGTTCTCTTGCCTAGGGTGCCGTGTTATTCGGTAATAGAAATGTGTTGAATTAGGTTGTTGTCCTTTTCGCGGCTCACGACGTACTATCTGGGACGGAAAAACAGTGCAAAAGAAGAAAAGTGTCCTGAAATTGATGAAAACATTCGATTTTGAGAGACGAAAATTTTCGCTGCAATACAGGCTTCCTGCCCCCGTCGTAGAGCTCTCGGAGAGCTTTCCAACTATATGCTGTGTGTCACGTAACTCCTTACAAATCAAAAGTTATGCGCACTGGAGCGACGGAGACCTGGTCCCAAGCCCCATGTCCTAGGTTTGCGGGCCCAGCCTCTAGGTGAGGCAAAGTTGTCTTGCCCAAGGGGCCATGTTATTCGGTAATAGAAATGTTACGGATTAGGTTGTCGTCCTCTTCGAGGCTCACGATGTACGATCCGTGACGGAAAAATCGAGCAAAAGAATAAAAGTGTCCCAAAACTGATGAAAACATTTGATTTTGGGATCTAAAATTGGGCACAGCTGAGCAAGCTTGCTGCCCCCGTCGTACAGCTCTCGGAGTGCTTTCCAACGGTATGCTGTGTGTTGCGTAACTTCTTACGGATCAAAAGTTATGGGCATTGGAGCGACAGAGACCTGGTCCTAAGCCCCACGCCCTCGGTTTGTGAGCCCAGCCTCTACGTGGGCAAAAGTTGTCTTGCCCAAGGTGGCGTAGGATTCGGTAATAGAAATGTGGCGGATTAGGTTGTCGTCCCTTACGCGGCTCACGACGTTCAATTCGGGACGAAAAAACTGTGTAAAAGAATAAATATGTCCTAAAACTAATGAAAACCTTCGATTTTGGACTCCAAAAAGGGCACAGCAGGGCAAGCTTGTTGCCTCCGTTGTAGAGCTCTCGGAGAGCTTTCCAACGGTATGCCGTGCACCGCGTAACTCCTTACGGATCAAAAGTTATAGGTACCGGAGCGACGGAGACCTGGTCCTAAGCCTTTCGCCCTTGATTTGCGGGTACAACCTCTACATGAGGCGAAGTTGTCTTGCCCAAGGGGCCATGCTATTCGGTAATAGAAATGTGATGGATTAGGTTGTCGTCCTTTTCAAGGCTCACGACATACGATCCGGGACGGATAAATAGTGCAAAAGAAGAAAATTATTTGGAAACTGATGAAAACGTTCGATTTTGGGCTTCGAAAATGGGTACAGTAGGGTAGGCTTGTTGCCCCTATCGTAGGGCTCTCGGAGAGCTTTCCAACGGTATACTATACGCCGCGTAACTCCTTACGGATCAAAAGTTATGGGATCCGGAGTGACGGAGACCTGGTCTTATGCCCCACACCCTCAGTTTGCGGGCCCAGCCTCTACGTGAGGCGAAGTTGTCTTGCCCAAGGTGCCATGTTATTCGGTAATAGAAATGTGATGGATTAGGTTGTCGTCCTTTTCGAAGCTCACGATGTCCGATCCGGGATGAAAAAATAGCGCAAAACAAGAAAATTATTCCTAAACTGATGAAAACATTCAATTTTGGGCTCCGAAAATGGGCGCAGCTGAGCAGGCTTGATGCCCCCCGTCGTAGAGCTCTCGTATAGCTTTCCAACGGCATGTTGTGTGCCGCGTAACTCCTTACAGATCAAACGTTATGGGCACCAGAGCGACGGAGACCTAGTCCCAAGCCCCAGGCCCTCGATTTGTGAGGCCAGCCTCTACGTCAGGCAAAGTTGTCTTTGCCAAGGTGCCATGTTATTCTGTAATAGAAATGTGATGGATTAGGTTGTCGTCCTTTTCATGGCTCACGACGTACAATAAGGGAAGGAAAAATAACGCAAATGAAGAAAATTGTTCCGAAACTGATGAAAACGTTTGATTTTGGGCTCCGAAAATGGACGCAGCTGAGCAAGCTTGCTGCCTCTATCGTAGAGCTCTCGGAGAGCTTTCTAACGATATGTTGTGCGCTGCGTAACTCCTTACGAATCAAAAGTTATAGGCAACGGAGTGACGGAGACCTGGTCCCAAGCCACACGCCCTCGGTTTGCGGGCCCAGCCTCTACGTGAGGCGAAGTTGTCTTGCCTAAGGGGCCATGTTATTCTGTAATAGAAATGTGATGGATTAGGTTGTCGTCCTTTTCGAGGCTCACGACGTACGATCCGAGACCGAAAAACAGTGCAAAATAAGAAAATTATTCCAAAACTAATGAAAACGTTCGATTTTGGGGTCCGACAATAGGCGCAGCAAAGCAGAACTATTGCCCCCATCGTACATCTCTCGGAGAGCTTTCCAACGATATGCTGTGCGCCGTGTAACTCCTTAAGGATCAAAAGTTATGGGCACCGGAGCGACAGAGACCTGGTCCCAAGCCCCACGCCCTCGGTTTGCGGGCCCAGCCTCTATGTGAGTTCAGTTGTCTTGCCCAAGGTACTGTGTTATTCGTTAATAGAAATGTGATGGATTAGGTTGTCGTCCTTTTCGCGGCTCACATCGTATGATCCGGTACGGAGAAACAGTGCAAAAGAAGAAAATTATCCCAAAACTAATGAAAATGTTCGATTTTGGACTTCAAAAATGGGCACAGCCGAGTAGGAATCCTGCCCCTGTCATAGAGCTCTCGGAGAGCTTTCTAACGGTATGTTGTGCACCGCATAACTCTTTACGGTTCAAAAGTTATGGGCACCGGAGCGACTGAGACCTGGTCCCAAGCCCCACGCCCTCGGTTTGCTGGCCCAGCCTCTACGTGAGGCAAAGTTGTCTTGCCCAAGAAGCCATGTTATTCGGTAATAGAAATGTGATGGATTAGGTTGTCGTCCTTTTTGCAGCTCACGACGTACGATCCGGGACAGAAAAACAACGCAAAAAAAGAAAAGTGTAAAAAAAATTGAAGAAAACCTTCAATTTTGGGCTCTGAAAATTTTTGCAGCCTGGTAGGCTTGCTGCCCCCGTCGTAGAGCTCTCGGAGAGCTTTCCAACGGTATGTTGTGTGCCATGTAACTCCTTACAAATCAAAAGTTATGGGCACTGGAGCGACGGAGACCTGGTGCCAAGCCCCACTGCCTAAGTTTGTGGGCCCAGCCTCTACGTGAGGTGAAGTTCTCTTGCCCAAGGTGGCGCAAGATTCGGTAATAGAAATGTGGCGGATTAGGTTGTCGTTCTTTTCGCAGCAAACGATGTATGATCCGGGACAGAAAAATAGAGCAAAAGAATAAAAGTGTCCCGAAACTGATGAAAACATTCGATTTTGGGCTATGAAAACGGGCGCAGCTTAGCATGCTTGATGTCCTTGTCGTAGAGCTCTCGGAGAGCTTTCCAACGGTATGTTGTGCGCCGCGTAACTCCTTACAGATCAAAAGTTATGGGTACCGGAGCGACAGAGACCTGCTCCCAAGACCAACGCCCTCAGTTTACGGGCCCTGCCTCTACGTGAGGCGAAGTTGTCTTGCCCAAGATTCCATGTTCTTCGGTAATAGAAATGTGATGGATTAGGTTATCGTCCTTTTAGCGGCTCACGACGCCCAATCCGGGAAGAAAAAAAAGCTCAAAAGAATAAAAGTGTCTCGAAACTGATGAAAACATTCAATTTTGGGCCGCCAAAACGGGCGCAGCTTAGCAAGCTTGATGCCCCCATTGTGGAGCTCTCGGAGAGCTTTCGAACGGTATGCTGTGCGGTGCATAACTCCTTACGGATCAAAAGTTATGGGCACCGGAGCGATAGAGACCTGGTCCCAAGCCCCACGCCATCGGTTTGCGGGCCCTGCCTCTACGTGAGGTGAAGTTGTCTTGCCCAAGATGCCATGTTATTCGGTAATAGAAATGTGATGGATTAGGTTATCGTCCTTTTAACGGCTCACGACGTACGATCCGGGACGAAAAAACAGCGCAAAAGAATAAAATTCTCCCGAAACTGATAAAATCGTTTGATTTTGGGCTCCAAAAATTTTCGTGGCCAAGCAGGCTTGCTGCCCCCGTCGTAGAGCTCTCGGAGAGCTTTCGAACGGTATGTTGTGCACCGCGTAACTACTTACAGATCAAAAGTTATGGGTACCGGAGCGACGGAGATCTGGTCCCAAGACCCACGCCCTCGGTTTGCGGGTCCAGCCTCTACGTGAGGCGAAGTTGTCTTGCCCAAGGAGGCGCAGGATTCGTTAATAAAAAAGTGGCAGATTAGGTTGTCGTCCTTTTCGCGGCTCACGACGTACGTTTCGGGACGAAAAAACAGCGCAAAAGAATAAAAGTGTCCCGAAACTAATGAAAACATTCAATTTTGGGCTCCAAAAATATTCGCAGCAGAGCAGGCTTGTTGTCCCTCTCGTAGAGCTCTCGGAGAGCTTGAGAACGGTATGTTGTGCGCCATGTAACTCCTTACGGGTCTAAAGTTATGGGCACCAGAGCGATGGAGACCTGGTCCCAAGCCCCACGCCCTCAGTTTGCCGGCCAAGCCTCTAAGTGAGGTGAAGTTGTCTTGCCCAAGGTGGCGCAGGATTCGGTAATAGAAATGTGCCGGATTAGGTTGTCGTCCTTTTCGCGGCTAACAACGTACGATTTGGGACAAAAAAATAGCGCAAAAGAATAAAAGTGTCCTGAAACTGATGAAAATATTCGATTTTGCTCTCCGAAAATAGGTGCGTCCGAGCAGGCTTACTGCCCCCGTCGTAGAGCTCTCGGAGAGCTTTCCAAAGGTATGTTGTGTGCCGCGTAACTCCTTACGGATCAAAAGTTATGGGCAACGGAGCGACGGAGACAAGGTCCTAAGACCCACGCTCTCGGTTTGCGGGCCCTGCCTCCACGTGACGCGAAATTGTCTTGCCCAAGATGCCATGTTATTCGGTAATAGAAATGTGATGGTTTAGGTTATCATCCTTTTAGCGGCTCACGACGTACGATTCGGGATGAAAAAACAGTGCAAAAGAATAATATTCTCCCGAAACTAATGAAATGGTTCGATTTTGGGCTCCGAAAATTTTCGTAGCCAACCAGGCTTGTTTCCCCTGTCGTAGAGCTCTTGGAGAACTTCTAATGGTATGTTGTGCACCGTGTAACTCCTTACGGATCAAAAGTTATTGGCACCGGAGCGACGGAGACCTGGTCGCAAGCCCCACGCCCTCGGTTTGCGGGTCCAGCCTCTATGTGTGGCAAAGTGTCTTGCCCAAGGAGGCGTAGGATTCAGTAATAGAAATGTGGCGGATTAGGTTGTCGTCCTTTTCGCGGCTCACGACGTACGATCCGGGACGAAAAAACTATGCAAAAGAATAAAATTATCCCGAAACTGATGAAAACGTTCGATTTTGGGCTCCAAAAATGGGCACAATCGAGCAGGCTTGCTGCCCCTGTCGTAGAGCTCTCGTAGAGCTTTACAACGGTATTTTGTGTGCTGTGTAACTCCTTTCGGATCAAAAGTTATGGCCACCAGAGCGACGGAGACCTGGTGCCAAGCCCCACGCTCTCGGTTTGCGGACCTAGCCTCTACGTGAGGTGAAGTTGTCTTGCCCAAGGTGGCGTCGGATTTGGTAATAGAAATGTTGCGGATTAGGTTGTCGTCTTTTTCATGTCTAACGACGTACGATCCAGGACAGAAAAATATCGCAAAAGAATAAAAGTGTCCCGAAACTGATGAAAACATTCAATCTTGGGAGGCCAAAACAGGCGTAGCTTAGCAGGCTTGATGCCCCCATTGTAGAGCTCTCGGAGAACTTTCGAACGGTATGCTGTGCGGTGCGTAACTCCTTACGGAACAAAAGTTATGGGCACCGGAGCGACGGAGACCTGGTCCCAAGCCCCATGCCCTCGGTTTGCGGGCTCTGCCTCTACGTGAGGTGAAGTTGTCTTGTATAAGATGCCATGTTATTTGGTAATAGAAATGTGATGGATTAGGTTATCGTCCTTTTAACAGCTCACGACGTACGATCTGGGAAGAAAAAATAGCGCAAAAGAATAAAATTCTCCTGAAACTGATGAAATCGTTTGATTTTGGGCTCCGAAAATTTTCGTAGCCAAGCAGGCTTGCTGCCCCCGTCGTAGAGCTCTTAGAGAGCTTTCGAACGGTATGTTGTGCACCACATAACTACTTACGGATCATAAGTTATGGGCACCGGAGCGATGGAGATCTGGTCCCAAGCCCCACGCCCTCGGTTTGTGGGTCCAGTCTCTACGTGAGGCGAAGTTGTCTTGCCCAAGGAGGCGCAGGATTCGGTAAGAGAAAAGTGGCGGATTAGGTTGTCGTCCATTTTGCGGCTCACGACGTACGTTTCGGGACGAAAAAATAGCGCAAAAGAATAAAAGTGTCCCGAAACTAATGAAAACATTCAATTTTGGGCTCCGAAAATATTCGTAGCAAAGCAGGCTTGCTGTCCCTCTCGTAGAGCTCTCGGAGAGCTTTAGAACGGTATGTTGTGCTCCATGTAACTCCTTACGGGTCTAAAGTTATGGGCACCAGAGCGATGGAGACCTGGTCCCAAGCCCCACACCCTCAGTTTGCCGGCCCAGCCTCTAAGTGAGGTGAAGTTGTCTTGCCCAAGGTGGCGCAGGATTCGGTAATAGAAATGTGCCGGATTAGGTTGTCGTCCTTTTTCGCGGCTAACGACATACGATTCGGGACGGAAAAATAGCGCAAAAGAATAAATGTATCCCAAAATTGATGAAAACATTCTATTTTGCTCTCCGAAAATAGGTGTGGCCGAGCAGGCTTACAGCCCCTGTCGTAGAGCTCTCGGAGAGCTTTCCAATGGTATGCTGTGCGCTGCGTAACTCCTTACGGATCAAAAGCTATGGGCACCGGAGCGACAGAGACAAGGTCCTAAGACCCACGCCCTCGGTTTGCGGGCTCTGCCTCCACGTTACGCGAAATTGTCTTGCCCAAGATGACATGTTATTCGGTAATAGAAATGTGATGGATTAGGTTATCGTCCTTTTAGTGGCTCACGATGTACGATTCGCGACGAAAAAACAGCGCAAAAGAATAGTATTCTCCCGAAACTGACGAAATGGTTCGATTTTGGGCTCCGAAAATTTTTGTAGCCAAGCAGGCTTGTTGCCCCCGTCGTAGAGCTCTCGGAGAACTTCTAACGGTATGTTGTGCACCGTGTAACTCCTTAAGGATCAAAAGTTATTGGCACCGGAGCGACGGAGACCTGGTCCCAATCCCCATGCCCTCGGTTTGTGGGTCAAGCCTTTACCTGAGGCAAAGTTGTTTTGCCCAAGGAGGCGTAGGATTCGGTAATAGAAATGTGGCGGATTAGGTTGTCGTCCTTTTCGCGGCTCATGACCTACTATCCGGGACGAAAAAACTATGCAAAAGAATAAAATTATCCCAAAACTGATGAAAACGTTCAATTTTGGGCTCCAAAAATGGGCACAGTCGAGTAGGCTTGCTGCCTCTGTCGTAGAGCTCTCGGAGAGCTTTACAACGGTATGGTGTGTGCCGTGTAACTCCTTACGGATCAAAAGTTATGGCCACCGGAGCGACGGAGACCTAGTGCCAAGCCCCACGCCCTCGGTTTGCGGGCCCAGCCTCTACGTGAGGTGAAGTTGTCTTGCCCAAGGTGGCGTAGGATTCGGTAATAGAAATGTTGCGGATTAGGTTGTCGTCTTTTTCACGTCTAACGAAGTACAATCCAGGACATAAAAACATTGCAAAAGAATAAAAATGTCCCAAAACTGATGAAAATATTCAATTTTAGGCCGCCAAAACGGGCGCATTTTAGCAGGCTTGATGCCCCCATTATAGAGCTCTCGAAGAGCTTTCGAACGGTATGCTGTGCGGTGCGTAACTCCTTACGGATCAAAACTTATGGGCACCGGAGCGACGGAGACTTGGTCCCAAGCTCCACGCCCTCGGTTTGCGGGCCCTTCCTCTACGTAAGGTGAAGTTGTCTTGCCCAAGATGCCATGTTATTCGGTAATAAAAATGTGATGGATTAGGTTATCGTCCTTTTAACGGCTCACGACGTACGATCCGGGACGAAAAAACAGCGCAAAAGAATAAAATTCTCCTGAAACTGATGAAATCGTTCAATTTTGGGCTACAAAAATTTGTGTAGCCAAGCAGGCTTGCTGCCCCTGTCGTAGAGCTCTCGGAGAGCTTTCGAACGGTATATTGTGCACCGCGTAACTATTTACGGATCAAAAGTTATGGGCACCGGAGCGACGGAGATCTGGTCCCAAGCCCCACGCCCTCGGTTTGCGGGTCCAGCCTTTACGTGAGGCGAAGTTGTCTTGCCCAAGGAGGCGGAGGATTCGGTAATAGAAAAGTGGCGGATTAGGTTGTTGTCCTTTTCGCGGCACACGACGTACGTTTCAGGACGAAAAAATAGCACAAAAGAATAAAAGTGTCCCGAAACTAATGAAAACATTCGATTTTGGGCTCCGAAAATATTCGTAGCAAAGCAGGCTTGCTCTCCCTCTCGTAGAGCTCTCGGAGAGCTTTAGAACGGTATGTTGTGCGCGATGCAACTCCTTACGTGTCTAAATTTATGGGCACCAGAGCGATGGGGACCTGGTCCCAAGCCCCACGCCCTCAGTTTGCCGGCCCAGCCTCTAAGTGAGGTGAAGTTGTCTTGCCCAAGGTGGAACAGGATTCAGTAATAGAAATGTGCCAGATTAGATTGTCGTCCTTTTCGCGGCTAACGACGTACGATTTCGGACGGAAAAATAGCGTAAAAAAATAAAAGTATCCCGAAACTGATGAAAACATTCGATTTTGTGCTCCGAAAATAGGTGCGGCCGAGCAGGCTTACTGCCCCCGTCGTAGAGCTCTCGAAGAGCTTTCCAACGGTATGCTGTGCGCCGCGTAACTCCTTTCGGATCAAAAGTTATGGGCACCGGAGCGACGGAGACAAGGTTCTAAGACCCACGCCCTCGGTTTTCGGGCCCTGCCTCCACGTGATGCGAAATTGTCTTGCCCAAGATGCCATGTTATTCCGTAATAGAAATGTGATGGATTAGGTTATCGTCCTTTTAGCGGCTCACGATGTACGATTCGGGACGAAAAAACAGCGCAAAAGAATAATATACTCCCGAAACTGACGAAATGGTTCGATTTTGGGCTCCGAAAATTTTTGTAGCCAAACAGGCTTGTTGCCCCCGTCGTAGAGCTCTCGGAGAACTTCTAACGGTATGTTGTGCACCGTGTAACTCCTTACGGATCAAAAGTTATTTGCACCGGAGCGACGAAGACCTGGTCCCAAGCCCCACGCCCTCGATTTGTGGGTCCAGCCTCTACGTGAGGCAAAGTTGTCTTGCCCAAGGAGGCGTAGGATTCGGTAATAGAAATATGGCAGATTAGGTTGTCGCCCTTTTCGCGGCTCACGACGTACAATCCGGGACGAAAAAACTATGCAAAAGAATAAAATTAACCCGAAATTGATGAAAACGTTCGATTTTGGGCTCCAAAAATGGGCACAGTCGAGCAGGCTTGCTGCCACTGTTGTAGAGCTCTCGGAGAGCTTTACAACAGTATGCTGTGTGCCGCGTAACTCCTTACGGATCAAAAGTTATGGCCACCGGAGCGACGGAGACCTCGTGCCAAGCCCCACGCCCTCGGTTTGTGGGCCCATCCTCTAAGTGAGGTGAAGTTGTCTTGCCCAAGGTGGTGCAGGATTCGGTAATAAAAATGTTGCGGATTAGGTTGTCGTCTTTTTCACGTCTAACGACGTACGATCCAGGACAGAAAAACATTGCAAAAGAATAAAAGTGTCATGAAACTGATGAAAACATTCAATTTTGGGTGGCCAAAACGAGCGCAGATTAGCAGGCTTGATGCCCCCATTGTAGAGCTCTCAGAGAGCTTTCGAATGGTATGCTGTGCGGTGCGTAACTCCTTACGAATGAAAAGTTATGGGTACCGGAGCGACGAAGACCTGGTCCCAAGCCCCACGCCCTCGGTTTGCGGGCCCTGCCTCTACGTGAGGTGAAGTTGTTTTGCCCAAGATGCCATGTTATTCGGTAATAGAAATGTGATGGATTAGGTTATCGTCCTTTTAACGGCTCACGACGTACGATCCGTGACGAAAAAATAGCGTAAAAGAATAAAATTCTCCTGAAATTGATGAAATCATTCGATTTTGGGCTCTGATAATTTTCGTAGCCAAGCAGGCTTGCTGCCCCGATCGTAGAGCTCTCGGAGAGCTTTCGAACGATATGTTGTGTACCGCGTAACTACTTACGGATCAAAAGTTATGGGCACCGGAGCGACGGAGATCTGGTCCCAAGCCCCACGCCCTCGGTTTGCGGGTCCAGCCTCTATGTGAGGTGAAGTTGTCTAGCCCAAGGAGGCGCAGGATTCGGTAATAGAAAAGTGGCGGATTAGGTTGTCGTCCTTTTCGCGGCTCACGACGTACGTTTCGGGACGAAAAAACAGCACAAAAGAATAAAAGTGTCCTAAAACTAATGAAAACATTCGATTTTGGGCTCCGAAAATATTCGCAGCAAAGCAGGCTTGCTGTCCCTCTCGTAGAGCTCTCGGAGAGCTTTAGAACGGTATGTTTTGCCCCATTTAACTCCTTACGGGTCAAAAGTTATTCGCACCGGAGCGACGGAGACCTGGTCCCAAGTCCCACGCCCTCGGTTTGCGGGCCCTGCCTCTACGTGAAGCGAAGTTGTCTTGCCCAAGATGCCATGTTATTCTGTAGTAGAAATGTGATGGATTAGGTTATCGTCCTTTTAGCGGCTCACGATGTACGATCCAAGACGAAAAAATAGCACAAAAGAATAAAATTCTTTCAAAACTGACGAAATCGTTCGAGTTTGGGCTCCGAAATTTTTTTTGGCAAAGCAGGCTTGCTGCCCCGGTCGTAGAGCTCTTGGAGAGCTTTCCAACTATATACTGTGCACCGCGTAACTCCTTACAGATCAAAAGTTATGGGCACCGGAGTGACGGAGAACTGGTCCCAAGCCCCACGCCCTCGATTTGTGGCCCCAGCCTCTACGTGAGGTGAAGTTGTCTTGCCCGAGGTGGCTCAGGATTCGGTAATAGAAATGTGGCGGATTAAGTATTCATCCTTTTCGCGGCTAACGACGTACGATCCGGGATGAAAAAACAGCGCAAAAGAATAAAAGTGTCTCGAAACTGATGAAAACATTCAATTTTGGGCTCCGAAATCGGGCGCAGCTTAGTAGGCTTGATGCCCCCATTGTAAAGCTCTCGGAGAGCTTTCCAACGTTATACAGTGCGCCGCGTAACTCCTTACGGATCAAAAGTTATGGGCACCGGAGCGACGGAGACCTGGTCCCAAGCCCAACCCCCTCAGTTTGCTGGCCCAGCCTCTACATGAGGTGAAGTTGTGTTGCCCAAGGTGGCACATGACTCGGTAATAGAAATGTTACCGATTAGGTTATCGTCCTTTTTGCGGCTAACTACTTACGATACGGGACTGAAAAACAGCGCAAAAGAATAAAAGTATCCCGAAACTGATGAAAACATTCAATTTTGGGCTCTAAAAACATGCGTGGCTGAGCAGGCTTGTTACCCCCGTCGTAGATCTCTCAAAGAGATTTCGAACGGAATGTTGTGCGCCTCGTAACTTCTTACTGATCAAAAGTTATGGGCACCGGTGCGACGGAGACCTGGTCACAAGCCCCGTGCCCTCGGTTTGCGTGTCCAGCCTCTACATGAGGCGAAGTTGTCTTGCCCAAGGAGGTGCATGATTCGGTAATAGAAATGTGGCGGATTAGGTTGTCGTCCTTTTCGCGGCTCATGACGTAAAATTCGGGATGGAAAAACTATGCAAAAGAATAAAATTATCCCGAAACTGATGAAAACATTCGATTTTGGGCTCCGAAAACGGGCGCAGCTTAGTAGGCTTCATGCCCCCATCGTAGAGCTCTCGGAGAGCTTTCCCACAGTATACTGTGCGCCGCGTACCTCCTTACGAATCAAAAGTTATGGGCACCGGAGCGACGGAGACCTAGTCCCAAGCCCCACGCCCTCAGCTTGCGGGCCCAGCCTCTACGTGAGGTGAAGTTGTGTTGCCCAAGGTGGCACAGGATTCAGTAATAGAAATGTGGCGGATTAGGTTGTCATCCTTTTCGCGGCTAACTATTTACGATCCGGAACTGAAAAACAGCGCAAAAGAATAAAAGTGTCCTGAAACTGATGAAAACATTCAATTTTAGGCTCAAAAACAGGCACGGCCGAGCAGTTTTGCTTCCCCCATCGTAGAGCTCTCGAAGAGCTTTCCAACGGTATGCCGTGCGCCACGTAACTCCTTACAGATCAAAAGTTATGGGCACCAGAGCGACGGAGACCTAGTCCTAAGCCCCACACCCTCGGTTTGTAGGCCCTGCCTCTACGTGAGGCGAAGTTGTCTTGCCCAAGATGCCATTTTATTCGGTAATAGAAATGTGATAGATTAGGTTATCGTCCTTTTAGCGGCTCACGACGTACGATCCGGGACGAAAAAATAGCGCAAAAGAATAAAATTCTCCCCAAACTGACGAAATCGTTCGATTTTGGGCTCTGAAAATTTTTGTAGCCAAGCAGGCTTGCTGCCCCAATCGTAGAGCTCTCGAATAGCTTTCGAACGGTATGTTGTGCGTCGCGTAACTTCTTACGGATCAAAAGTTATAGGCACCGGAGCGACGGAGACCTGGTCCCAAGCCCCACGCCCTCAGTTTGCAGGTCCAACCTCTACGTGAGGCGAAGTTGTCTTGTCCAAGGAGGCGCAGGATTCGGTAATAGAAATGTGGCGGATTAGGTTGTCATTCTTTTCGCGGCTCACGACGTACGATCTGGGATGGAAAAACTATGCAAAAGAATAAAATTATCCCAAAACTGATGAAAACGTTCGATTTTGGGCTCCAAAAAGGGGCACAATATAACAGGCTTGCTTCCCCCGTCGTAGAGCTCTCGGAGAGCTTTCTAACAGTATGCTGTGCGCCGCGTAACTCCTTACGGATCAAAAGTTATGGACACCTGAGCGACGGAGACCTGGTGCCAAGCCCCATGCCCTCGGTTTGCGGGCCCAGCCTCTACATGAGGTGAAGTTGTGTTGCCCAAGGTGGCACAGGATTCGGTAATAGAAATTTGGCGGATTAGGTTGTCGTCCTTTTCGCGGCTAACGACGTACGATCCAGGACGGAAAAACTGTGTAAAAGAATAAAAGTGTTCCAAAACTGATGAAAACATTCGATTTTGGACTCCGAAAATGGGAGCAACTTAGCAAGCTTGATGCCACCATCATAGAGCACTTGGAGAGCTTTCCAACGGTATGCTGTGTGGCGCGCAACTCCTTATGGATCAAAAGTTATGGGCTCCGGAGCGACGGAGACCTAGTCCCAAGCCCACGCCCTCGGTTTGCGGGCCCTGCCTCTACGTGAGGCGAAGTTGCCTTTCCCAAGATGCCATGTTATTCTGTAATATAAATGAGATGGATTAGGTTGTCGTCCTTTTCGCGGCTCACGACGTACGATCCGAGACGAAAAAGCAGCGCAAAAGAAGAAAATTATCCCGAAACTGACAAAAACATTCAATTTTGGGATTCAAAAATTTTCGTAGCCAAGCAGCCTTGCTGCCCCATCGTAGAGCTCTCAGAGAGCTTTCGAACGGTATGTTGTGCGCCGCATAACTCCTTACGAATCAAAAGTTATGGGACCTGGAGCGACGGAGATCTAGTCCCAAGCCCCCACACCCTCGGTTTGTAGACCCAGCCTCTACGTGAGGCGATGTTGTCTTGCCCAAGGTGGTGCAAGATTCGGTAATAGAAATGTGGCAGATTAGGTTGTCGTCCTTTTCGCGCCTCATGACGTACGATCCGGGACAGAAAAATAGCGTAGAAGAATAAAAGTGTCCCAAAACTGATGAAAACATTCGATTTTGGGCTCCGAAAATGTTTGCAGCTAAGCAGGCTTGCTGCCCCTGTCGTAGAGCTCTCGAAGAGCTTTAGAACGGTATGTTGTGCGCCATTTAACTCCTTCCGGGTCAAAAGTTATGGGCACCAGAGCGAACGGAGACCTGGTCCCAAGCCCCACGCCCTCAGTTTGCGAGCCCAGCCTCTACGTGAGGTGAAGTTGTCTTGCCCAATGTGGCACAGGATTCGGTAAAAGAAATATGGCGGATTAGGTTCTCGTCTTTTTTGCGGCTAACGACATACGATTCGGGACGGAAAAACAGCGTAAAAGAATAAAAGTGTCCCGAAACTGATGAAAACATTTGATTTTGTGCTCTGAAAACACGGTCGGTCGGCCAGGCTTCTTGCCCCCGTCGTAGAGCTCTCGGAGAGCTTTCCAACGGTATGCTGTGCGCAGCGTAACTCCTTATGGATCAAAACTTATGGGCACTGGAGCGACGGAGACTTGGTTCCAAGACCCACGCCCTCGGTTTGCGGGCCCAGCCTTTACGTAAGATGAAGTTGTCTTGCCCAACGTGGCACAGAATTCGGTAATAGAAATGTGGAGGATTAGGTTGTCATCCTTTTTGCGGCTAACGACATACGATCCAGGACGGAAAAACAGGGTAAAAGAATAAAAGTATCCCGAGACTGATGAAAACATTCGATTTTGGGCTCAAAAAACGGACGCAGCTTTGCAGGCTTGATGCCCCCGTCGTAGAGCTATCAGAGAGCTTTCCAACGATATGCTGTGTGTCGCATAACTCCTTACGAATCAAAAGTTATGGGTACCGAAACGACGGAGACCTGGTCCCGAGCCCCACGCCATCAGTTTGCGGGCCCTGTCTCTACTTTAGGCGAAGTTGTCTTGTCCAAGATGCCATGTTATTCTGTAATAGAAATGTGATGGATTAGGTTGTCATCTTTTTCGCGGCTCACGGTGTACGATCCAAGACAGAAAAACAGCGCAAAAGAATAAAAGTGTCCCGAAACTGATTAAAACATTAGATTTTGGGCTCCAAAAAGGGGCGCAGCTTAGCAGGCTTGATGCCCCCGTCGTAGAGCTATCAGAGAGCTTTCCCACTGTATGCTGTACGCCGTATAACTCCTTACGAATCAAAAGTTATGGGTACCGGAGCGACGGAGACCTGGTCCCGAGCCCCACGCCCTCGGTTTGTAGGCCCTGCCTCTACGTGATGCGAAGTTGTCTTGCCAAAGATGCCGTGTTATTCTATAATAGAAATATGATGGATTAGGTTGTCGTCCTTTTCGCAGCTCACGACGTACGATCGGGGACAAAAAAATAGCCCAAAAGAATAAAAGTGTCCCAAAACTGATGAAAACATTCGATTTTGGCCTCCAAAAATGGGCGCAGCTTAGAAGGCTTGATGCCCCCACCGTAGAGCTCTCGGAGAACTTTCGAACGTTATGTTGTGTGCCGTATAACTCCTTACGGATCAAAAGTTATGGGCACCAGAGCGACGGAGACCTGGTCCCAAGCCCCAAGCCCCATGCCCTTGGTTTGTGGGCCCAGCCTTTATGTGAGGTGAAGATGTCTTGCCCAAGGTGGCGAAGGATTCGGTAATAGAAATGTAGCGGATTAGGTTGTTGTCCTTTTCGCGGCTCACAACGTACGATCCAGGACGAAAAAATAGCGCAAAAGAATAAAAATATCTCAAAACTGATGAAAAACGTTGAATTTTGGGCTCTGAAAAATTTTGGAGCAAAGCAGGCTTGCTGCCCCCGTCGTAGAGCTCTCGGAGAGCTTTAGAACGGTATGTTGTGCTCCATGTAATTCCTTACGAGTCAAAAGTTATGGGCACCGGAGCGACGGAGACCTGGTCTCAAGCCCCATGCCCTCAGTTCGTAGGCCCAGCCTCTACGTGAGGTAAAGTTGTCTTGCGTAAGGTGGCTCTAGATTCGGTAATAGAAATGTGGCGGATTAGGTTGTCGTTCTTTTCGCGGCTAACGACGTACGATCCGGGACGAAAAAATAGCATAAAAGAATAAAAGTGTCCCGAAACTAAAGAAAACATTTGATTTTGCGCTTTGAAAATAGGCGCGGCCAATCAGGCTTGCTGCTTCCGTCGTAGAGCTCTCAGAGAGCTTTCCAATGGTATGCTGTGCGCCGCGTAACTCCTTACGAATCAAAAGTTATGGGCACCGGAGTGACAGAGACTTGGTTCCAAGCCCCCACGCCCTCGGTTTGCGGGCCCTGCCTCTACGTGAGACGAAGTTGTATTGCCCAAGATGCCATGTTATTCGGTAATAGAAATGTGATGGATTAGGTTATCGTCCTTTTCGCGGCTCACGACGTACGATCCGGGATGAAAAAACAGTGCAAAAGAATAAAATTTCCCGAAATTGATGAAAACATTCGATTTTTGGCTCCGAAAATTTTTGTAGCCAAGCAGGCTTGCTGCCCCCGTCGAAGAGTTCTCAGAGAGCTTTCGAACGGTATGTTGTGCGCCGCGTAACTCCTTACGGATCAAAAGTTATGGGCACCGGAGCGACGGAGCCCTGGTCCTAAAACCCCACGCCCTTGGTTTGCGGGTCCAGCCTTGACGTGAGGCGAAGTTGTCTTGCCCAAGGAGGCGCAGGATTCGGTAATAGAAATGTGGCGGATTAGGTTGTCGTCTTTTTCGCGGCTCACGACGTACGATTCGGGACGGAAAAACTATACAAAAGAATAAAATTGTCCCAAAATTGATGAAACGTTCGATTTTGGGCTCCAAAAACTGGCAGAGTTGAGCAGGCTTGCTGCCCCGTCGTAGAGCTCTCGGAGAGCTTTCCAACCGTATGCTGTGCGCCGCGTAACTCCTTACGGATCAAAAGTTATGGCCACCAGAGCGACGGAGAACTGGTGACAAGCCCCACGCCCTCAGTTTGCGGGCCCAGCCTCTACGTGAGGTGAAGTTGTCTAGCCTAAGGTGGCGCAGGATTCGGTAATAGAAATGTGGCGGATTAGGTTGTCGTCTTTTTCGCGGCTAACGACGTACGATCCGGGACGGAAAAACAATGCAAAGGAATAAAAGTGTCACGAAACTGATGAAAACATTCGATTTTGGGCTCCGAAAATGGGCGCAGCATAGTAGGCTTGATGCCCCCGTCGTAGAGCTCTCAGAGAGCTTTCCAACGGTATGTTGTGCATAGAGTAACTCCTTACGGATCAAAAGT
Organism: Ehretia macrophylla; assembly: GCA_037974665.1. Classification (NCBI taxonomy): domain Eukaryota; kingdom Viridiplantae; phylum Streptophyta; class Magnoliopsida; order Boraginales; family Ehretiaceae; genus Ehretia; species Ehretia macrophylla. The sequence continues at coordinate 39,763,504 of CM075766.1, forward strand.
TATGGGCACCGGAGCGACGGAGACCTGGTCCCAAGCTCCACGCCCTCGTTTTGCGGGCCCTGCCTCTACGTGAGGAGAAGTTGTCTTGCACAAGATGCCATGTTATTCTGTAATATAAATGTGATAGATTTGGTTGTCGTCCTTTTCGCTGCTCACGACGTACGATCCGGAATGAAAAAACAGCGCAAAAGAAGAAAATTATCCCAAAACTGATGAAATTGTTCGATTTTGAGCTTCAAAAATTTTCGTAGCCAAGCAAGCTTGTTTCCCCCGTTGTAGAGCTCTCGGAGAGCTTTCGAACGGTATGTTGTGTGCCGCATAACTCCTTACGGATCAAAAGTTATGGGCACCGGAGCGACAGAGACCTGGTCCCAAGGCCCACGCCCTCGGTTTGCAGGCCTACCCTCTACGTGAGGCGAAGTTGTCTTGACCAAGGTGGCACAGGATTCGGTAATAGAAATGTGGCGGATTAGGTTGTCGTCCTTTTCGCGGCTCACGACGTGCGATCCGGGATGGAAAAACAGTGCAAAATAATAAAAGTGTCCCGAAACTAATGAAAACATTCGATTTTGGGCTCTGAAAATATTCGCAGTAAAGCAGGCTTGCTATCCTCGTAGTAGAGCTCTCGGAGAGCTTTAAAACGGTATGTTGTGCGCCATGTAACTCCTTACAAGTCAAAAGTTATGGGCACCGGAGCGATGGAGACCTGGTCCCAAGCCCCACGCCCTCAGTTTGCGGGCCCAGCCTTTACGTGAGGTGAAGTTGTATTGCCCAAGGTGGCACAGGATTCGATAATAGAAATGTGGCGAATTAGGTTATCGTCCTTTTAGCGGCTCACGACGTGCGATCCGGGACTGAAAAATAGCGCAAAAGAATAAAGGTTTCCCGAAACTGATGAAAACATTCAATTTTGGGCTCCGAAAATTGGCGCGGTTGAGCCTGCTTGCTGCCCTCGTCTTAGAGCTCTCGGAGAGCTTTCCAACGGTATGTAGTGCGCCGTGTAACTCTTTACGGATCAAAAGTTATGGGCACCGGAGCGACGGAAACCTGGTGCCAAGCCCCATGCCCTCGGTTTGCGGCCCCGGCCTCTACGTGAGGTGAAGTTTTCTTGCCCGAAGTGGCACAGGATTCGGTAATAGAAATGCGGCGGATTAAGTATTCGTCCTTTTCGCGGCTAACGACGTACGATCCAGTACGAAAAAATAGCGCAAAAGAATAAAAGTGTCCCGAAACTGATGAAACATTTGATTTTGGGCTCCGAAAATGGGCGCAGCTTAGCAGGCTTGATGCCCCCGTCGTAGAGCTCTCGGAGAACTTTTCAACGGTATACTGTGCGCAGCGTAACTCCTTACGTATCATAAGTTATGCGTACCGGAGCGACGGAGACTTGGTCCCAAGCCCTACGCCCTCGGTTTGCGTGCCCTGCCTCTACTTGAGGCGAAGTTGTCTTGCACAAGATGCCATGTTATTCTGTAATAGAAATGTGATGGATTAGGTTGTCGTCCTTTTTGCTGCTCACGACGTATGATCCGGGACGAAAAAACAGCACAAAACAAGAAAATTGTGCCGAAATTGATGAAAATGTTCGATTTTGGGCTTCAAAAATTTTCGTAGCCAAGCAAGCTTGCTGCCCCCATCGTAGAGCTCTCGAACGGTATGTTGTGTGCCGCATGACTCCTTACGGATCAAAAGTTATGGGCACCGGAGCGACGGAGACCTGGTCTCAAGCCCCACGCCCTCAGTTTGCGGGCCCAACCTGTACGTGTGGCAAAGTTGTCTTGCCCAAGGTGGCGCATGATTCGGTAATAGAAATTTGGCAGATTAGGTTGTCGTCCTTTTTGTGCCTCACGACGTACGATCCGGGACAGAAAAACAACGCAAAAGAATTAAAGTGTCCCAAAACTGATGAAAACGTTCGATTTTGGGCTCCAAAAATTTTCGCAGTAAAGCAGGCTTGCTGCCCCTGTCATAGAGCTCTCGGATAGCTTTAGAACATTTTGTTGTGCGCCATGTAACTCCATACGGGTCGAAAGTTATGGGCACCGGAGCGACGGAGACCTAGTCCCAAGCCCCACGCCCTCAGTTTCTGGGCCCAGCCTCTACGTGAGGTGAAGTTGTCTTGCCCAAGGTGGCGCAAGATTCGGTAATAGAAATGTGCGGATTAGGTTGTCTTCCTTTTCACGGCTAACGACGTACGACCCGGGACTGAAAAACAGCGTAAAATAATAAAAGTGTCCCGAAATTGATGAAATCATTCAATTTTGCGCTCAGAAAAAGGGCACCGCCGAGCAGGCTTGACGCCCTCGTCGTAGAGCTCTCGGAGAGCTTTCCAACGGTATGCTGTGCGCCGCGTAACTCATTACAGATCAAAAGTTATGGGCATTGGAGCGACAAAGACCTGGTCCCAAGCCCCACGCCCTTGGTTTGCGGGCCTTGGCTCTACGTGAGGCGAAGTTGTCTTGCCCAAGATGCCATATTATTCAGTAATAGAAATCTGATAGATTAGGTTATCGTCATTTTCGCAACTCATGACGTACAATCCGGGACGAAAAAATAGCGTAAAAGAATAAAATTCTCCCGAAACTGATGAAAACATTCGATTTTGAGCTCAAAAAATTTTTGTAGCCAAGCAGGCTTGCTGCCCCCGTCGTAGAGCTCTCAGAGAGCTTCGAACGGTATGTTGTGCGCTGCATAACTCTTTACGGATCAAAAGTTATGGGCACCGGAGCGACGGAGACCTGGTCCCAAGCCCCACGCCCTCGGTTTGCGGGTCCAGCCTCTACGTGAGGCAAAGTTGTCTTGCCCAAGGAGGCGCAGGATTCGGTAATAGAAATGTGGCGGATTAGGTTGTCATCCTTTTTGCGGCTCACGACGTACGATCCGAGACGAAAAAACTATGCAAAAGAATAAAAGTGTCCCGAAACTATTGAAAATGTTCAATTTTTGGCTCCAAAAATGGGCACAGTCTAGCAGGCTTGCTGCCCCCATTGTAGAGCTCTCAGAGAGCTTTCCAACTGTATGTTGTGCGCTGCGTAACTCCTTACTGATCAAAAGTTATGGGCACCGGAGCGACGGAGACCTGGTGCCAACCCCACGCCCTTGGTTTGCTGCCCCACCCTCTACGTGCGGTGAATTTGTCTTGCTTGAGGTGGCGCAAGATTCGGTAATGGAAATGTGGCGGATTAAGTATTTGTCCTTTTCGCGGCTAACGAAGTACGATCCGGGACGGAAAAACAGCGCAAAAGAATAAAAGTGTCCCGAAACTGATGAAAACATTCGATTTTGGGCTCCGAAAATGGGCGCAGCTGTGTAGGCTTGATGCCCCTGCCGTAGAGCTCTCGGAGAGCTTTCTAACGGTATACTGTGCGCTGCGTAACTCCTTACGGATGAAAGGTTATGGGCACCGAAGTGACGGAGACCTGGTCCCAAGCCCCACGCCCTCGGTTTGTGTGCCCTGCCTCTACGTGAGGCGAAGTTGTCTTGCCCAAGATTGTCACTCCCCAACCCTACCTATAGAGGCTAGACTAGGGTGTGAGCTAAACTTTCAAGTCATTTTGCATACTTAACCGTTCATGAAGATTTAACACTTAAGGTTTTGGCTTAAACTCCAAAATTTTTCGAAAAACCGGCAGCATAACAGCTGTAATTGGGCTCCTTGGTTTGATTTAATTCTCTAAACGCCTCAAAATTTATCATCTCAAATTCATTTTCAACTAAGATTACTATTTATCATCAATTGAAATGCCTATTGGTTGTCTTGATGTCTCGTTTGATTAATAACCTAGTATGATAACTATGTCTCGTTTATTTGTTAATTTCCTATCATGCAAGTACCTATTATATTTTAGTTTGCAAATGAGCACCTAAGTGAAATTAGATAGAATTAACTTAGTTGATTGTTCATCTAGTGGTTTGAATGCCTACGATAACTACTAATTAAGAAAACGAAAACAAACAACCAAATAAAAAGTTCGTCCGGTTATAGATAGTACAATCCCAGAATTAGACCCAAATTACAACAGGGTCATTTATATCAATAAAATGAACATTTTGCAATCAAACACAATATCCATATAGCAACCACTTTCAGGAAAAGCACAAAAGCACGTAGTCACTCCCAGGAATCATCAACAAGCACATTTACTTCGGGTACTTGTTCCAAATCTGCTGCACCTGTGACAAAAAAGAGGGTGAGTCCTTATGAACTCAGCGAGGGGGAACGAGAAATAGGTTTTGAAACTCATTTTCCGGTTCAATCTTATGAAAACCCTTTTGCAAGCATGATGTGTATCATAAGCAAGTACATAATGTAATATAATAGTAAAGAACGCAATTACTAGTCTTTCCTCCCCGAGGTCCTCTAGGGACCAAGCGAGAGTACATACACACATAGTAAAAAGGATACCGTGAGCTTTTGTTCTCAGATCAATTCCAGTATCAGTTGTTGCGGCCGGCCTCAATTCATCCCCATATCACGGCAAGTGGGTGTACTCCGGATGTACCCCGAAATCCTACGACCCAACTCTCCGAGGAAGTCTGGCCCCCAAGTGAGAGAGGGAATGGGACCATGGTAGTCACGAGTGCACTGGCAAGCCTGATGCCGCCCGGTGTGCGTGATCGCTACCATGCCGACATGAAAGGTTGCAACCTTGTATGCAATGCACATTTATGACATTTGATATATCACATTAGGAGGACAACAAAGTAGGTTGCCTCCGAGCAGTCATAAGATTGCACATTGACAAGTAAACAAGCAGGGCACGATAAAACAAGTAATTTCACTTGAAATGCATATAGAGTTATATGAACATTAAACGGGCAGCCATGTAACACATGTAAATCAAGTCATATAACTCATTTCGAAGTCCACGTAATCAAGTGATAAGATTATTCAACATGCAATGATCAAAATCACATTTAAGGTTATAAGGGCAACTACAGGCAGCCTACTAAGCGTATAATTCCACACAATATCCAAATGATCAATACTTAGCAAGACTACCTAGTCATTAGGGTCTCCATTTCGTGCTTACCCGTGTGATTAAATCACAAGTCAACCCAAAATCATCCACCAGCCATACATCAATTAATTCAAACATCCCCAAGTATTCAAAACAGTCCACACAACAACCCAAAACCACAATCCCAAGCATTTAATTCAACAAGAGAAGTTACAGCAATTTTACCAAGCATATAACTAAGTGAAATCCTTACTGCAATAGGCTGTATTATCACAATCATTAGGACAAGCAAACAATCTCCAATTTCAGTGAATAAGATGTCAAATTAAATCTTAAGAAGTGAACTAAAATCAGAAATAAACCTTGCATCATTTGGAGTTCGGGATCATTAGTTATAGCCGAAACAGTGGGATATCACAAAACTGTCCAGATTTTCACACATTTCAATAATTGACGTTTTTGAGGTCCTTACGGTCAGATTTAGCCTTGGTCCATTTCTGACAAAAATGTCTGGAACTGCAAAATCTAGCATTACAAAAAATTTCATGCATTTTGGATATCATTTACTAAGTCAAATCTAGTTCATTCTACAAGGTCAGTGCATCTGCCAAAACCTGCTTCATTTTTCCAGATTTCCAGATTTGGACACATTTATAAGATTTGCCATTTTGAGGACCTTAGAGTCAACATTAGCTTTGTTATATTTCTGTGAAAAATGTTCAAAACTGGCCAAACTAGTCACCAACCCATTTTCAGACATTTTCAACATCATTTGCCGAGCCAAACTCACCTCGAAACAATAGGTCAGAGAGCTGTCACAAAATCCGACTTCACCTATCATCACTTTCAAGCCAAAATCTTGCCATGCATGGTTGAAGAAGCTTATGAACGAACATATAACTCAAGTACAGAAGCAAAGACATACATTTAAGAGCATGCATGTGGATTTTTGAAGGATTTTCAAAAGGTTTTAGCCCTCACCTTAGCAAATCAACAAGAAGATGCACAAAAACTTGTTGAAGCACAATTTTCTTCTTCTTCTTTGCCTAGCCGAGATTCCAACTTGGTTTTCTCTATTTTTCCTAGCTTAGTGACCAAGCTCTTAGTACATGCATGTGGTTAGAACAAGAAGAAAAGAAATGAAAGCTTAGTAACTCACCTAGGGCCGAAATGAAGACTCAAGAGCTTGCATGTGAGTTTTCTTGCAACCTAGCTAGCTTGGTTGAGTTCCTTTGCTTGTGGCTTGTCTTGATTAACCATATGATGATGAAGATGAGCTAAGAGGTGTATGAACTCAGCCAAAACCGAGATTGAGAGAGAAGAATGAGAGGGAGAGAGAGAAAAGTGAGGAGAGTGAGAGAAATGAGAGAAAATATAAGCTTTTGCAATTGTTGATGCAAATGTTGGCCTTGGGCATGCAAAAATCAGATTTTGTGTCATCTTTTGAGCATCTTTTGAATTGTTTTAGCATGTGTGTAAGAGAATGTTGGGTATTTAGGGATTTTAGGTAGAATAGAATATAGGATATGTTTAGAAGTTTGTGAGATTTTGTCTTGTAGTGAGTTTAAAATATAATACTTAGGTGTTAGTGGATTTTGTAGAGATTTGAATTAGGATTATAATAATAGTTAGTGGTGTTTGTAGGATTATTTTATAGTCTAGTGCTTTGTGTAGGATTCTTTCTTGATTAACTTGGTGGCACGGATTCCTAGGTCTAGGACACGAATTACAAAGTAAGACACGAACTTCAAGACTAATGCACGTAAATCAAGATAAATGCACGGATTCTAATACAAATGCACGCAACCCTAGGTAAATGTACGTAAACCAATACAAGGCACGTAATTCAATACAATGCACGTAAATCGAGGTACGACTCTTAAACCTAGGTTAGGACACGAAATTCAAGGTCAGGGCACACAAAACGAGACAACGCACGCAATTTGAAGTTGGGGCACGTAAGTCAACGATTAGGGCATATAATTCTAGGTCAAGGCACGAATGACGAGGAATGCACGAAAACCAAGACAGGGCTTGTAATCCAAGGTCAGTCATATCATTCTTGGTCTATGGCACGCAAATCAAGGTAACATACATTATTCGAGGTCGGGCCTCACAAAGATGCCATGTTATGCTGTAATAGAAATGTGATAGATTAGGTTGTCGTCCTTTTCGCTGCTCACGACATACGATCCGGGATGAAAAAATAGCACAAAAGAAGAAAATTGTACCGAAACAGATGAAAATGTTAAATTTTAGGCTTCAAAAATTTTCGTAGCCAAGCAAGGTTGCTGTCCCCGTCGTAGAGCTCTCGGAGAGCTTTCAAACGGTATGTTGTGCGCCGCATGACTCCTTACGGATCAAAAGTTATGGGCATCTGAGCGACGAAGACCTGGTCCCAAGCCCCACGCCCCCGGTTTGCGGGCCCAGCCTCTACGTGAGGTGAAGTTGTATTGCCCAAGGTGGTGCATGATTCGGTAATAGAAATGTGGCTGATTAGGTTGTCGTCCTTTTTGCGCCTCATGACGTACGATCCGGGACGAAAAAACAGCGCAAAAGAATTAAAGTGTCCAGAAATTGATGAAAATGTTCGATTTTGGGCTCTGAAAATTTTCACAGCAAAGCAGGCTTGCTGCCCCCATCATAGAGCTCTCGGAGAGCTTTAGAACGGTTTGTTGTGCGCCATGTAACTCCTTACGGGTCAAAAGTTATGGGCATCGGAGTGATAGAGACCTGGTTCCAAGCCCCACGCCCTCAGTTTGTGGGCCCAGCTTCTACGTGAGGTGAAGTTGTCTTGCCCAAGGTGGCGCAAGATTCGGTAATAGAAATGTGGCAGATTAGGTTGTCTTCCTTTTCGTAGCTAACGACGTATAATCCGGGATGAAAAAATAGCGCAAAAGAATAAAAGTATCCCGAAACTGATGAAAACATTCGATTTTACGCCCAGAAAACAAGCGCGGCTGAGCAGACTTGATGCCCCGTCGTAGAGCTCTCGGAGAGCTTTCCAACGGTACGCTGTGCGCCGCGTAACTCTTTACGAATCAAAAGTTATGGACACCATAGCGATGGAGACCTGGTCCTAAGCCCCACGCCCTCGGTTTGCGGGCCCTGCCTCTACGTGAGGCAAAGTTGTCTTGCCCAAGATGCCATGTTATTCAGTAATAGAAATGTGATGGATTAGGTTATCGTCCTTGTCGCGACTCATGACGTACGATCCAGGATGAAAAAATAGGGCAAAAGAATAAAATTATCCCGAAACTGATGAAAGCGTTCGATTTTGGACTCTGAAAATTTTTGTAGCCAAGCAGGCTTGCTGCCCCCGTCGTAGAGCACTCGGAAAGCTTTCGAACGGTATGTTGTGCGCCGCGTAACTCCTTACGGATCAAAAGTTACGGGCATCGGAGCGACAGAGACCTGGTCCTAAGCCCCATGCCCTCGGTTTGCGGGTCCAGCCTCTGCATGAGGCAAAGTTGTCTTGCCCAAGGAGGCACAAGATTCGGTAATAGAAATGTGGCCGATTAGGTTGTCGTTCTTTTCGCGGCTCACGACGTACGATTCGATACGGAAAAACTATGCAAAAGAATCAAAGTGTCCCGAAACTATTGAAAATGTTCAATTTTTGGCTCCAAAAATGGGCACAGTCTAGTAGGCTTGCCGCCCCCGTCGTAGAGCTCTCGGAGAGCTTTCCAACGGTATGTTGTGCACCGCATAACTCCTTACGGATCAAAAGTTATGGGCACCAGAGCGACGGAGACCTGGTCCCAAGCCCCACGCACTCGGTATGCGGACCCAGCCTCTACGTGAGGCGAAGTTGTCTTGCCCAATATGTCATGTTATTCGGTAATAGAAATGTGATGGATTAGGTTGTTGTCCTTTTCGTGGCTCACGACGTACGATTTAGGACGGAAAAACAGCGCAAAAGAAGAAAATTGTTCCGAAACTAATTAAAACGATTGATTTTGGGCTCCGAAAATGGGTATAGCTGTGTAGGCTTGCTGTCCCCATCGCAGAGCACTCGGAGAGTTTTTCAACAGTATATTGTGCGCCACGTAACTCTTTACAAATCAAAAGTTATGGGCATCGAAGCGACGAAAACCTAGTCCCAAGTCCCACGCCCTCAGTTTGCGAGCCCAGGCTCTACATGAGGCATAGTTGTCTTGCCCAACGTGTCGTGTTATTCGGCAATAGAAATGTGATGGATTAGGTTGTTATCCTTTTCGTGATTCACGACATACGATCTGGGACCGAAAAACAGCGCAAAAGAAGAAAAGTGTCCCGAAACTGATGAAAATGTTCGATTTTGTTCTACGAAAATTTTGGCGACCAAGCAGGCTTGCTGCCCCCGTCATAGAGCTCTCGGAGAGCTTTCCAACGGTATGTTGTGCGCCACGTAACTCCTTAAGGATCAAAAGTTATGGGCACCGAAGCGACAGAGACTTGGTCCCAAGCCCCACGCCCTCGGTTTGCAGGCCCAGCCTCTACGTGAGGTGAAGTTGTCTTGCCCAAGGTACCGTGTTATTCGGTAATAGAAATGTGATAGATTAGGTTGTCGTTCTTTTTGCGGCTCACGACGTATGATTCGGTACGGAAAAACAACTCAATAGAAGAAAATTGTCCTGAAACTGTTGAAAACCTTTGATTTTGAGCACTAAAAATGGGCGCCGCCGAGCAGGCTTGTTGCCCCGGTCATAGAGCTTTCGGACAGCTTTTCAACAGTATGCTGTGCACCGTGTAACTCCTTACGGATCAAAAGTTATGGGCACTGGAGCGACGGAGACCTGGTCCCAAGCCCCACGCCCTTGGTTTGCTGGCCCAGCCTCTACGTGAGGCGAAGTTGTCTTGCCCAAGGAGGCGCAGGATTCGATAATAGAAATGTGGCGAATTAGGTTGTCGTCCTTTTCGTGGCTCACGACGTACGATCTGGGACGGAAAAACTATGCAAAAGAATAAAAGTGTCCCGAAACTGATGAAAATGTTTGATTTTGGGCTCCAAAACTGGGCACAGTCGAGCAGGCTTGTTGCCTTCGTCGTAGAGCTCTCAGAGAGCTTTCCAACGGTATGCTGTGCGCCGCGTAACTCCTTACGGATCAAAAGTTATAGGCACCAGAGCGACGGAGACCTAGTCCCAAGCCCCACGCCCTCGGTTTGCTGGCCCAGCCTCTATGTGAGGCGAAGTTGTCTTGCCCAAGATGCCATGTTATTCGGTAATAGAAATGTGATGGATTAGGTTGTCATCCTTTTCGCGGCTCACAACGTACGATCTGGGACAGAAAAACAGTGCAAAAGAAGAAAATTATCCCGAAACTGATTAAAACGATTGATTTTGGGCTCCGAAAATGGGTGTAGCTATGCCGGCTTGCTATCCCCGTCGTAGAGCTCTAAGAGAGCTTTTCAACAGTATGTTGTACACCGCGTAACTCTTTACAGATCATAAGTTATGGGCACCGGAGCGACGGAGACCTGGTCCCAAGCCCTACGCCCTCAGTTTGCGGGCCCAGGCTCTACGTGAGGCGTAGTTGTCCTGCCTAACGTGCTGTGTTATTCGGCAATAGAAATGTGATGGATTAGGTTGTTGTCCTTTTCGTGACTCACGACATACGATCCGGGACAGAAAAACAGCGTAAAAGAAGAAAAGTGTCCCAAAACTGATGAAAACGTTCGATTTTGTTCTCCGAAAATTTTTGCAACCAAGCAGGCTTGCTGCCCCCCTCGTACAGCTCTTAGAGAGCTTTCCAACGGTATGGTGTGCGCCGCGTAACTCCTTAAGGATCAAAAGTTATGGGCACCGGAGCGACAGAGACCTAGTCCCAAGCCCCACGCCCTCGGTTTGCAGGCCCAGCCTCTACGTGAGGTGAAGTTGCCTTGCTAAAGGTACAGTGTTATTCAGTAATAGAAATGTGATGGATTAGGTTGTCGTCCTTTTCGCGGCTCACGACGTATGATCCGGTACGGAAAAATAACTCAAAAGAAGAAAATTATCCTGAAACTGATGAAAACATTCAATTTTGGGCTCCAAAAATGGGCGCCACCGAGCAGGCTTGCTTCTCCCGTCATAGACCTTTCGGAGAGCTTTCCAACGGTATGTTGTGCACCGCGTAACTCCTTACGGATCAAATGTTATGGGCACCGGAGCGACGGAGACCTGGTCCCAAGCCCCACGCCCTCGGTTTGCTGGCCCAACCTCTACGTGAGGCGAAGTTGTCTTGCCTAAGGTGCCATTTTATTTGGTAATAGAAATGTGATGGATTAGGTTGTCGTCCTTTTTGCGGCTCACGACGTACGATCCGGGACGAAAAAATAGCGCAAAAGAAAAAAATTATCCCGAAACTGATGAAAATGTTCAATTTTGGACTCTGAAAATGGTCATAGCTGAGCAGGCTTGCTGCCCCCGTCGTAGAGATCTCGGAGAGCTTTTCAACAGTATGCTGTGCGCCGCGTAACTCCTTACGGATAAAAAGTTATGGGCACCGGAGAGACGGAGACCTGGTCCCAAGCCCCATGCCCTCAATTTGCGGGCCCAGCCTCTACGTGAGGTGAAGTTGTCTTGTCCAAGGTGCTGTGTTATTCGGTAATAGAAATGTGATGGATTAGGTTGTCGTCCTTTTCGCGGCTCATAACATACTATCCGGGACGAAAAAATAGCGCAAAAAAAGAAAAGTATCCCGAAATTGATGAAAACGTTCAATTTTGGGCTACAAAAATTTTCACAGCCAAGCAGGCTTGTTGCCCCGTCGTAGAGCTCTCGGAGAGCTTTCCAACGGTATGCTGTGCGCCACGTAACTCCTTACAAATCAAAAGTTATGGGCACCGGAGCGACAGAGACTTGGTCCCTAGCCCCACGCCCTCGGTTTTCAGGCCCAGGCTCTACGTGAGGCGCTGTTGTCTTGCTCAAGGTGCTGTGTTATTCGGTAATAGAAATGTGATGGATTAGGTTTTCGTCCTTTTTGCGGCTCACGATGTACGATCCGAGACGAGAAAATAGCACAAAAGAAGAAAAGTGTCCCAAAACTGACGAAAACGTTCAATTTTGGCCTCCGAAAATTTTCGTAGCCAAGCACGCTTCTTGCCCCCGTCGTAGAGCTCTCGGAGAGCTTTCGAACGGTATATTGTGCGCCATGTAACTCCTTATGGATCAAAAGTTATGGGCACCGGAGCAACGGAGACCTGGTCCCAAGCCCCACGCCCTCGGTTTGCGGGCCCAACCTCTACGTGAGGCGAATTTGTCTTGCCCAAGATGCCATGTTATTCGGTAATGAAAATGTGGTGGATTAGGTTGTCGTCCTTTTCGCGGCTCACGACGTACGATCCGGGACTGAAAAACAGCGCAAAAGAATAAAAGTATCCCAAAACTGATGAAAATGCTGGATTTTGGTCTCCAAAAACGGGCGCAGCCTAGCAGTCTTGCTGCCCCCGTTGTAGAGCTCTCGGAGAGCTTTCCAACGGTATGTTGTGCGCCGCTTAACTTGTCACGCCCCAACCCGACCTATAAAGGTTAGATTAGGGTGTAATCTAATCATTCAAGTCATATCACGTACTTAATCGTTCGAAAGGGTTTAACACTTAATGTTTTAGCCTAAACTCCACAATTTTTTGGAAAACCGGCAACGTAACGGCTGTAATAGGGCTCTTTAGTTTGACCTAATTCTCAAAACGCCTCAAAATTTTCAATTTCAATTTCATTTCCAACTAAGATTACCATTTACCATCAATTGAAACGCCTACCAGTCATCTCGAAGTCTCGTTTGATTAATAACCTAGCATGATACTATGTCTCGTTTGTTTGTTAATCCTCGTTACAAAAGTACCTGTTGATCTTAGCTTAACAATGAATACCTGCTTAAGATTGGATAGGTTCGTTTTACTTAATCCTTACTTGATGCTTCATAATCCTATGATAGATACTAGTCAATAACGATAGCAAAACGACCATAGTAGTGTCTATCTAGTTATTATCAGTACAAGCCAAAATTAGACCCCAAATTACAACGGGGGTCTTTTACATTACAACAACAAGCAAAATAAGAAACAAAATAGTCTTCAAGCAACATATTGTTCACAAGATGGCCATAGTCAAGCAAGGCACATAGGGCAAGCAATCATTCCAAGGAATCATCATTAGGCACGTCATCATCGGGTACCTGTTCTTGGTCTTCTTCACCTTAGATGATAAAAGAGGGTGAGTCCTTATGAACTCAGCGAGGGGGAACGAGAAATAGGTTTTGAAACTCATTTTCGGGTTCAACTTATGAAAACCCTTTTTGCAGGCATGAATATATCACAAGTAAGTACATAACATAATATAAAAGTAAAGGAACACAATTACCCGTCTTTCCTCCCCGAGGTCCTCTAGGAACCAAGCGAGAGTACTTATACACATAGTGAAAAGGATACAGTGAGCTTTTGCTCTCAATTCATTTCCAGTATCAGATGTTGCGGCCGACTTCAAATCATCCCCTTATCACGCCAAATGGGTGTACTCCGGATGTACCCCGAAATCCTACGACCCAACTCTCCGAGGAAGTCTAGCCCCCAAGCGAGAGAGGGAATTGGACAATGGTAGTCACGGTTGCACCGGCAAGCCCGATGCCGCCCGGTGTGCGTGAACGCTACCACGCCAGAATGAAAGGTTGCAACCTTGTATGCAATGCACATTTATGACATGTAATATATCACCTTAGGAGGACAACAAAGTAGGTTGCCTCTGAATAGTCATAAGATTGCACATTGACAAGTAAACAAGCGAGGCACGATATGATAGACAATTTCACTTATAAAGCACATGGAGTTATATGAATATTAAACGGGCAGCCATGTAACGCATGTAAATCAAGTCGTATAACTCACTTCAAAGTTCACGTAATCAAATAATAAGATTATTCATCATGCAACGACATCTACGTGGGACCGGGTGCAAGAAAGGCCTACTTATCAACATGAAATCATCGAAATCAAATTTACGGCTACAAGGGCAACTACGGGCAGCCTACTAAACACATAATCAAACACAATATCCATAAGATCAACACTTAGTGAGTTTACCTAATCATTAGGGATTCATTTTGCGCTCACCCGTGCGATTAAGTCCTAAGTTGTCACGTGATTAAACTCAAGCCATGCATCGATTTATTCAAACACCCTCAAGTATTCAAAACAGTCCACACAACATCCCAATGCCACAATCCCAAGCATTTAATGCAACAAGAGAAGCTACAATAATTTTTCTAAGCATATCACTAGATGAAAACCTTACTGCAATGAACTGTATTCTCACAATCATTGAGACAAGCAATAAAACTCCAATTCCAGTAAAAAAAGATGTCAAATTAAAGCTTAAGGCGTGAACTAAATTCAGAAACAAACCTTGCATCATTTGGAGTTCAAGTTCAAGAGTTATAGCCAAAACAGTGAGACTACACAAAACTGTCCAGATTTGCACACATTTCAATACGTGTCGTTTTTGAGGGACTTAGGGTCAGATTTAGCCTTGGTCCATTTCTGAAAAAAATGTCCAGAACGGAAAAATCTAGCAGCACACCAAATTTAATGCATTTTGGATGTCATTTACTAAGTTAAAACTGGTTCGTTCTATAAGGTCAGTGAATCTGCCAAAACCTGCTTTATTTTTCCATACTTTCCAGATTTGGACACATTTTGATAATTAGTCATTTTGAGGACCTTAGAGTCAAATTTAGCTTTGGCCTATTTTTGCGAAAAGTGTTCAGAACTGGCAAAACTAGTTACCTACCAATTTTAACGCATTTACAACATCTTTTACCTAGCCAAAATCACCTCGCACCAACAAAACAGAAGGCTGTCACATACACGATTTCATCTATCATCACATTCTAGGCAAGAATCTTGCCATGCATGTTTATAAAAGCTCATGAACACACATATATCTCAAGTACAGAAGTAAAGATAGACATTTAAGGGCATGCATGTGGTTTTTTGAAAGATTTTCAAGAAGTTTTAGCCCTCACCTTAGCAAAACAACAAGAAGATGCACAAGACTCTTGATGGTTGCACAAGGCTGACTCTTTTCCTTGCTTAGCCGAGACAGCACTCGATTTTCTCTAATTTCCTAGCTTAGTAACCAAGTTCTTAGTAGGTGCATGAGGTTAGAACAAGAAGAAAAGAAATGGAAGCTAGCAAACTCACCTAAGCCGAAATGGAGGTTCAAAGAGCTTGCATGTGTGTTTCTTGCAACCTAGCTTGCTTAGTCGAGATCCCTAGCTTCTTGCATGCCTTGATGAACCATGGAGTGATAAAGATAAGCTATGGAGTGTAGAAACTCAGCCAAGGCCAAGAGAGAGAGAGAAGAATGAGAGGGAGAGAGAAGAATGAGAGGAAATTAGAGAAAATGAAGAAAAAATAAAAGTTTTGCAAAGTTTGAAGCATATGTCGGCCTTGAGCCTTGCAATTTCAGATTTTTGTGTCTTCAAGGAGCATTTTTTGAATCCTTAGCATTGGAAATTGAGAATGGGTCGAGAATGGTGCATTGGGGAGAGTTTTTTTTTGAGCCATTTTTTTTATGCATTGTGTCATTAAATTGTCATAGAATGTTTGAGGAATAAATTTTGAAATTGGATTGCATGCTCAAAGCTCCTAGTGGTCGGCCAAAGATGTGTCTAAATCTGATTTTTTTTGTCTTGTTGAGCATTATTTAATTGAGCGTTTGGGATATGCAAAGAATAAAGAATAAATAATAAATAATGTCTAGCTTTTTGTGAAATTTTGTCTTCTAGTGGGTTGAATTAGCAATTTAATATTAGTTAGTGGGATTTGTAGGATTAACTAATGATCTAGTGCTTCGTGTAAGATGCCTTCTCGATTAGCGTGAGGGCACATTTTTTTAGGTTTTGGGCACGCACTACGAGGCAGGGCACAAACTATGAGATGAATGCACGTTTTCTAAGTAAATGCATGCAACCCTAAATGTATGCATGTAATTCAATACAAGGCACACAAAATGAAACACAATTCTCAAACCTAGGTCAAGGCACGCAAATCTAGGTTATGACACACGAAACGAGGTATCGCAAGCAAATCGAGGTCGGGCCTCACATCCTCCCCTCCTTAAAAGAATTTCGTCCAAAAATTCAATATTACCTTTGAAATAAAGCTGGATACTGTTGCTCCATCTGGTCTCGCCTTTCCCACGTTGCTTCTTCAACTCCATGATGATCCCACAACACTTTCACCATCGGTATAGATTTGTTGCACAACTCCTGATCTTGCTGGCCTAGGATTGTGAGGCCCGACCCCGATTTGCGTATGATACCTTGTTTTTTGTGTCCTAATCTAGATTTGCGTGCCTTGACCTAGGTTTAAGAATTGTGTTCATTTTATGTGCCATGCATTGAATTACGTGCATTCATTTAGGGTTGCGTGTATTTACTTGAAAAACGTGCGTTCGTCTCGTAGTTCGTGTCCTACCTCGTAATGCGTGCCCTATATTTAGGAAAGTGTGCCTTCACACTAATCAAGATAGCATCTTGCACGAAGCACTAGACTATTAAACAATCCTACAAAATCCACTATCAATATTATAATTCTAATTCAACTCACTAGAAGACAAAAATTCACCAAACACTAAACATTCTTCATTCTTTATTCTTTATTCTTTTTGTACTTTCAAGACACAATTAAATAATGATCAAAAGTTGACAAAATTCAGCATTTTTAGTAGCCTTGGCCGACCACTAGGTGGTGTTTATGCATGTTTATTCAATTCAACTTAATTCCTAGACACATTATGACATTCTATGACACAAATGCTTAAAAAATTGCTCAAATTCTCCTCAATCTCTTCACCTTGCTCGACCAAATGACCATGCCCATGCTAACATTTCAAAATTCCATCTTGAAGACACAAAAAATCAGAATTTATTAGCCCAAGGCCGACCACTTGCTTGGATGAATGCAAAAGACTTTATTCTTGTCATGTTTTTTCATTTCTTCATTTCTCTTTCATTCTTCTCTCTCTCCCTCTCATTCTCCTCTCTCATTCTCGGCCTTGGCTGAGTTCCCTATCTCCATAGCTTATCTTCATCACACCTTAGTTGAACAAGTCAAGCAACCATCAAAGAAAGTCGAGCAAGCTAGCTAGAGTTCAAAAATCACACATGCATGTACATTGAAGACTTCTATTCGGCCTAGGTAAGCTTCTTGGCATCCATTTCTTTTCTTCAAGTCCTAACTACATGCATGTACTAAGAGCTTGGTTACTAAGCAAGGAAAAATAGAGAAAAGCTAGTTGGGATTTCGGCTAAGCAAGAAGAGGAAGCGATTTGAGCTTCAACAAGGCTTTTGTGCATCTTTGTGGTTGATTCCTAAGGTGAGGGCTAAAACCTTTTGAAAACTCTTCAAAAATCCACATGCATGGTCATAAATGTGTGTATTTGCTTTTGTACTTGAGTTATATGGTCGTTCATAAGCTTAAACAACCATGCATGGAAAGATCTTGGCTTGAAATTGATGCTAGGTGAAGTCGGATTGTTGACAGCTCTCTGACCAGTCTGTTTCGAGGTAAGTTTAGCTAGGAAAATGATGTTGAAAATGAATGAAAGTTGGTAGGTGACTATTTTGGACAGTTTTGAACATTTTTACCGGAAATAGGCCGAAGCTAATTTTGACTCTAAGGTCCTCAAAATAGCAAATCTTTAAAATGTGTCAAAATCTGGAAATCTGGAAAAATGAAGCAGGTTTTGGCAGATGCACTGACCTTGTGGAACGAACCATATTTGACTTAGTAAATGTTGTCCAAAATGCATTAAATTTGGTGCGCTGCTATATTTTTCAGTTCTGGACAATTTTGTCAGAAATGGACTAAGGCTAAAACTGACCCTAAGGACCTTAAAAACGTCAATTTCTGAAAAGTGTGCAAATCTGGACAGTTTTGTGCTATCTCACTGTTTCGGCTATAACTAATGATTCTGAACACCAATCGATGCAAGGTTTGTTTCTGATTTTAGTTAAATCCTTAAGCTTTAATTTGACAGCTTATTCACTGGATTTGGAGATTTTTTGATTATCCTATTGATTGTGAGAAAACAGCCTATTGCAGTAAGGGTTTCACTTAGTGTTATGCTTAGAAAAATTGTTGTGGCTTCTCTTGTTGAATTAAATGCTTAGGATTGTAGCTTCGGGATGTTGTGTGGACTGTTTTGAATGTTTGAAGATGTTGAATTAAATGATGCATGGCTTGAGATTGACTTTGAGTTGGTTTGAGGCTCAAATTGCACAAATATGCACGAAATAGAAACCCTAATGACTAGGTAGTCTTGCTAAGTGTTGATCATTTGGATATTGTGTGGAAATTATATGCTTCGTGGGCTGCCCGTAAATGTCTTATAAGCTTAAATGTAAATTTGATCATTGCATGTTGTCAAATAGGCTTTTCTTGCATCCGAACCCACGTAGGTGTTGTTGCATGTTGAATAATCGTATCACTTGATTACGTGGACTTCGAAATGAGTTATATAGCTCGACTTGCATGTGTTACATGGCTGCCCGTTTAATGTTCATATGGCTCTATATGCCTTTCAAGTGAAATTACTTGTCTTATCGTGCCTTGTTTGATTACTTGACAACGTGCGATCTTATAACTGCTCGGAGGTGACCTACTTTTTTATCCTCCTAATGTGATATGTTAAATGTTGTAAATGTGCATTGCATACGAGGTTGCAACCTTTCAGTATGGCATGGTAGTGTTTCACGCACGCCGGGCGGCATCGGGCTTGCCGGTGTTACCGTGACTACCATGGTCCTATTCCCTCTCTCGCTTGGCATTTCACCCTTGAAGAGTTGGGTCGTAGGTTTCGGGGTACATACAAAGTACACCCAATTGGGAGCGATAAGTGGATTATTGAAGTCGGCCGCAACAATTGTATCAAAATTAAAATTGAGAGCAACTGCTCACCGTATCCTTGAAATGATTGGTAAATGTATCTGTTACTCGATTTGTTTCATATATTTGCGTACCTTATTATTTGTAATACGTGACATGTTTTCAAAAAGAGTTTTCATAATTGAACCGGAAAATGAGTTTCAAAACGTATTTCTTGTTTCTCCCTTGCTGAGTTCATAAGGACTCACCCTCTTTTTCATCACAAGTGAAGAAGAACATGTACAGGTACCTGAGGACGGTGTGCCTAATGATGAACCCCTGGAGTGATTGTATGTCATTGTTTGGTTTGCTTGAATGTGGCTACTTGTGAACTTTATGTTACTTGAAGACTATTTCCTTTATGTTGCTCAATGTTGTGATGTAAAAGACCCCCGTTGTAATTTGGGATCTAATTTTGGTTTGTACTTATATTAAGTAGACTGATGCTAGACATGACACTACTATGATCGTTTTTGCTTTTATTATCCGCTAGTATCTATCATAGGTTATGATGCTCTAGTTAAGGACTAAGTAAATGAACTTATCCAATCTTAACAGGTACTCGCTATTAAGCTAAGATCAACAGGTACTTTCGTAACGAGGATAAATAAACAAACGAGACATAGTATCGTGCTAGGTTATAAATCAAAAGGGATGTCAAAATAACCAATAGGCAATTCAATTGATGGTAAAATAGTAATCTTAGTTGGAAATGAAATTGAGTTGGTAAATTTTGAGGCGTTTACAAAACTAGGTCAAACCAAAGAGCCCAATTACAGCCGTTATGCTGCCGGTTTTCTGGAAAATTTTGGAGTCTAGGATAAAACGTTAAGTGCTAAACCTCCTTGAACGATTAAGTACGTGAAATGACTTGAATGTTTAGATCACACCCTAGTCTAACCTTTATAGGCCGGGTTGGGGCGTGACACCCAAACAGAATGGTATTAGAGCTTAGATTGATTAAGCCAGGTTTAACTCTCGGACCGTGGGTAGAGCCTAAGATAATTAGGATGACTTCTTTATGTGTTATTGTGTGATAAATGTGCCTTCTATGTTCTATGTGCTTAAGTGATTTACATGCCTTAAATGTTTCTGGAATTGTATCCATATTATGTTGCATATCTTATGCATTAGATTCTTAATTGTCATATTTCAATAAATTGTGCATCGTAATCTGTGCCTATAGATGGCTGGCCCTAGTACCCGTACTACTAATAGGAGTAGTGAACCTCAAGAGACCGGAGATGCCTATCAAACTAATCCCGGTATAGCTATGTTTAATATGATGGCAAATGCCATGCATCGTGTATCACGTGTGATGGAGCGTCAGGATGCACGTGAAGCCAACAACAACAACATCAACAATAGGAATGAGGGTAACCATGGGAGACATAGCAGAATGAGGGAATTCCTTAACTTTCGCCCATCTAAATTCTACGGGGAAGCTGATGATGAGAAAGCAGAGGCTTGGCTGTCCGAGATCGAGAAGATTTTCAGGCCACTTGATTATACAAATGAAGAAAAGGTGGAGTTTGCTGTATTTCTGTTGCACAGGGATGCCGAGCATTGGTGGTACACTGTAGAGGAACTGTGGGAGACTGATCAGACACCTCGCTTGTGGGGTAATTTCGTTAAGGCATTTAAGGAGAAATATGTACTTGCAGTTTTCAGGCATAGGTGGATCGAGGAGTTCATGTACTTGACCCAGGGTAATATGACGGTGGCCTAGTACGAGGCTCGTTTTGACCGACTGTCCCGTTATGCTCAATATATGGTTTGTACTCCGGAGGCAAAAATGTGAAAATTTACTGTTGGATTGAGACCAGAGATTCAGGACCAATTAGCTTCTCATGACTTCGATATTTATTCTGCTCTCTTTGTTGCTGCCTCTCGAGTTGAGAAGAGGAAACTAGATGGAGCCGATTCGAGTCAGCCGAACAAGAAACCATACCAGCCTCCAGGTCAGCAGAGAAAATTCCAGAGTCAGGGTCGTAATCAGGGCTAGAGCCAGAACAGACCAGTGAATAACTGTGGCCCGACGAAAGCGCCATCAGCCTCTTCCACCCGCGGGTCCACAGGTAGTTCACCTGGTTCTCAGACTACCATTTGTTCGCACTGTAACAGGAAGGGTCATACCGAGGCCTAGTGTTGGAGAAAATTAGGGCGATGTATGGGTTGTGGCAGCGATCAGCACCGGGTTAAGGATTGCCCTAAATGGCAAGGGGGACAGAATCAGGGTAAACCAGCTGGTAGAGGCAAGACTTCAGTTCCTAGAGTCCAGGCTCGAGCCTATGCTATTGAGTGCGAGGAGATTCCAGATGAGACCGATGTTGTTGAAGGTACATTCTTCATACTGAATCAACCTGTTAAGGTGTTAATTGATCCGGGTACTACTCATTCATTTATTACTCCCTTATGTGTGGAACGTGTGAAACTGAAAGTTGTATGTTTGCCATATGAAGTAGAAGTTGGTACTCCAATGGGTTCTAAACTTGTAACTAGTTCAGCTTGTAAAGCATATAAAATCCAAATTAAGGATAGGGAATTCTCAGCCAATCTTATTGTATTACCTTTTCGAGATTATGAGGTCATTTTAGGGATGGACTGGCTGGCAAAACACCATGTCCAACTGGATTGCCGGGCGAAGATTATAACGTTCCGGGTACCTGATCAACCCATACTGGAGGTTATGGGCCGAAGAGATTTCACCGGAAGTTTCATCATTTCATCTACGAAAGCAGTAAAGTCCTTGAGGAAAGGATGCAGCAGATACTTGGTTTATCTTATCAACAAGCCGTCGGACAGAGCTAAATTGGAGGAGATGCCTGTGATCAAAGACTATGCAGATGTGTTCCCAGAAGAATTACTCGGTTTACCCCCGAATCGGGAGATCGAGTTTGTTATTGAGCTACTGCCTGGCGCCCAGTCGATATTTAAAGCTCCCTATCGTATGGCACCAGCCGAGCTACAAGAATTGAAGGACCAATTGCAAGGATTGTTGAAGAAGGAGTTTGTTCAACCAAGTTCTTCACCGTGGGATGCACCAGTTCTATTTGTGAAGAAGAAAGACGGAACGTTGAGGCTATGTATTGACTACCAAGGATTGAACCAAGTGACTGTCAAGAATAAATACCCACTTCCCCTGATCAACGAGTTATTTGATCAACTGCAAGGAGCCAAAGTGTATTCGAAACTCGACTTGAGGCAAGGGTATTATCAGTTGCGGATCAAAAAGGAAGATGTGCCTAAAACGGCTTTCAGGACAAGATATGGGCATTATGAATATGTGGTGATGCCTTTTGGACTAACTAATGCCCCTGCGGCTTTTATAGATTTGATGCATAGGGTGTTTTAACCCTACTTGGACCAATTTGTGGTGATCTTCATTCATGATATTTTGTTATACTCGAAATCAGAGACAGAGCATGAGCAACATCTGCGGTTGGTACTGTAGAAACTTCGAGAGCATCAATTGTATGCAAAGTTTAGCAAGTGTGAATTTTGGTTGCAGCAGATTGCATTTTTGGGGCATATCATATCCCAAGAGGGAATAGCGGTGGATCCAGCAAAGATTGATGCAGTGATGTCTTGGAAGAAGCCAGAAAATGTTACGGAGGTTCGGAGTTTTCTTGGTCTAGCCGGCTATTACCGGAGATTCGTGAAAGATTTCTCTAAGATTGCAGGACCGCTTACAAAGCTCACTCAAAAGAAAACCAAGTTCGTGTGGGATGATAAGTATAAGAGCAGCTTCCAAGAGTTGAAGAAAAGATTGACTACCGCACCTGTTCTTGCATTGCCTAAAGGGAGTCAAGGTTTTGTAATCTATAACGATGCTTCAGAAGAAGGATTGGGTTGTATGTTGATGCAAAATAGAAGAGTGATTGCATATGCCTCTAGGAAACCAAAGCTGTATGAAGTGAACTACCCGACGCATGATTTGGAGTTAACGGCTATTGTGTTTGCACTCAAGAAATGGAGGCATTATCTGTGGGGTAACAAGTTTGAGGTAGTTATTGATCATAAGAGCTTGAAATACTTGTTCTCTCAAAAAAAGTTAAATATGAGACAAAGGCGGTGGATGGAGCTTTTGGATGATTATAACTGCTCAATCAATTATGTGCCCGGTAAAGCGAATGTAGTTGCAGATGCCTTAAGCAGAAAAGCAAGCATGGCGAAACTGGAAGTCAAGGTGCAGGAGTTGTTGGAGGAAGCATTTCTATGGAAACCACAATTGACTCAGAAAGGGTTACTTTTTGCCACTATCCAAGTTCAATCGACTTTGTTGTCTGAGTTACGAGAGGCTCAACAGAAGGACCAACAATTTCAGAAGATTAAGGAAAGCAACGCAGATATCAAGTTTCATGATGATGGTATTTGGAGGTTTAGGAACCGGATTTGTGTTCCCAATGACCCAGAGCTTAAAAAGAAGATTCTTGAGGAAGCCCATAATTCAAGATATACTATTCACCCCGGCGGAACAAAGATGTATCGGGATTTGAAGCAACACTATTGGTGGAGTAACATGAAAAGAGAAATTGTGGAATTTGTAGCACGGTGTTTGACTTGCCAGAGAGTCAAAGCAGAACATCAACGACCCGCAGGTTTACTTCAGCCGTTGGAGATTCCTCAATGGAAATGGGAACATATCACTATGGATTTTGTTATGGACCTGCCTAGATCACGAAAGGGTCATGACGTCGTTTGGGTCATAGTGGATAGGTTGACTAAGTCGGCGCACTTCTTACCGATGAACAAGGATGATAGTCCTGAGAAATTGAGAGATATGTATGTAGCGGAGATTGTAAGATTGCACGGGATGCCTGTGAGTATTGTATCGGATAGGGATCCTCATTTTACTTTCCGATTTTGGAAGAGATTGCAGGAAGCTTTGGGAACGAAGTTGAGTTTTAGCACGGCTTATCACCCTCAGACGGACGGTCAATCGGAGAGAACTATTCAGATTCTGGAGGATATGCTGAGGGCGTGTGTTTTAGACTTCGGGAAAGGTTGGGAGAAATATCTATCTCTAGCGGAGTTCGCCTACAACAATAGTTACCAGGCCACTATCAGGATGGCCCCATTTGAGGCGCTGTATGGACGTAAGTGTCGATCCCCAATTTACTGGGAGGAAGTAGGTGAGACGAAGACTTTTGACCCGACCCTTTTACCTGAACTGATGAACACTGTTGATAATATCCACCTCATCCGGAAACAGATGCTTACTGCCCAGAGCAGGTAGAAGAGTTATGTAGACCGACGGAGATGGAGTCTCGAGTTTGAGGTTGGCGACAAGGTGTTCTTGAAGATATCACCTCAGAGGGGACTGATTAAACATGGCAAGGGTGGAAAGTTGAGCCCGAGATTTGTAGGACCATTCGAGATAATCGAGAAGGTTGGCAAGTTGGCGTATCACCTAGCACTACCCCAGAACCTCTCCAATATTCACGACGTCTTTCATGTTTCGATGCTGCGGAAGTATCATCCTGACCAATCGCATATCTTGGAGCCAGAGCCGTTGTAGCTTCGGGAGAACTTGTCTTACGAGGAGAAGCCCATTTGGATCCTAGACCAGCAGGATTGGGAGTTATGCAACAGAACTATACCTATGGTGAAAGTGCTGTGGGATCATCATGGAGTCAAAGAAGCAATGTGGGAAAGGCGAGAACAGATGGAGCAACAGTATCCAGCTTTATTTCAAGGTAATATTGAATTTCGGGACGAAATTCTTTTAAGGAGGGGAGGATGTGAGGCCCGACCCCGATTTCCGTACGATACCTCGTTTCGTGTGTCATAATCTAGATTTACGCGCCTTGACCTAGGTTTAAGAATTGTGTTCATTTTATGTGCCATGCATTGAATTACGTGCATTCATTTAGGGTTGCGTGCATTTACTTGAAAAACGTGCATTCGTCTCGTAGTTCGTGTCCTACCTCGTAGTGCGTGCCCTAGATCTAGGAAAGTGTGTCTTCACGCTAATCAAGATAGCATCTTATACGAAGCACTAGACTATTAAACAATCCTACAAAATCCACTATCAATATTATAATCCTAATTCAACTCACTAGAAGACAAAAATTCACCAAACACTAAACATTCTTCATTCTTTATTCCTTATTCTTTTTGCACTTTCAAGACACAATTAAATAATGATCAAAAGTTGACAAAATTCAGCATTTTTAGTAGCCTTGGCCGACCACTAGGTGGTGTTTATGCATGTTTATTCAATTCAACTTAATTCCTAGACACATTATGACATTCTATGACACAAATGCTTAAAAAATTGCTCAAATTTCCCTCAATCTCTTCACCTTGCTCGACCAAATGACCATGCCCATGCTAACATTTCAAAATTCCATCTTGAAGACACAAAAAATCAGAATTTATTAGCCCAAGGCCGACCACTTGCTTGGATGAATGCAAAAGACTTTATTCTTGTCATGTTTTGTCATTTCTTCATTTCTCTTTCATTCTTCTCTCTCTCCCTCTCATTCTCCTCTCTCATTCTCGGCCTTGGCTGAGTTCCCTACCACCATAGCTTATCTTCATCACACCTTAGTTGAACAAGTCAAGCAACCATCAAAGAAAGTTGAGCAAGCTAGCTAGAGTTCGAAAATCACACATGCATGTACATTGAAGACTTCTATTCGGCCTAGGTAAGCTTCTTGGCATCTATTTCTTTTCTTCAAGTCCTAACTACATGCATGTACTAAGAGCTTGGTTACTAAGCAAGGAAAAATAGAGAAAAGCTAGTTGGGATTTCGGCTAAGCAAGAAGAGGAAGAGATTTGAGCTTCAACAAGGCTTTTGTGCATCGTTGTGGTTGATTGCTAAGGTGAGGGCTAAAACCTTTTGAAAACTCTTCAAAAATCCACATGCATGCTCATAAATGTGTCTATTTGCTTCTGTACTTGAGTTATATGGTCGTTCATAAGCTTAAACAACCATGCATGGCAAGATCTTGGCTTGAAATTGATGCTAGGTGAAGTCGGATTGTTGACAGCTCTTTGACCAGTCTGTTTCGAGGTAAGTTTAGCTTGGAAAATGATGTTGAAAATGCTTGAAAATTGGTAGGCGACTAGTTTGGACAGTTTTGAACATGTTTTCCAGAAATAGGCCGAAGCTAATTTTGAATCTAAGGTCCTCAAAATAGCAAATCTTTAAAATGTGTCCAAATCTGGAAATCTGGAAAAATGAAGCAGGTTTTGGCAGGTGCACTGACCCTGTGGAATGAACCATATTTGATTTAGTAAATATTGTACAAAATGCATGAAATTTTGTGTGCTGCTATATTTTTCAGTTCTGGACAATTTGGTCAAAAATGGACTAAGGCTAAAACTGACCCTAAGGACCTCAAAAACGTCAATTTCTGAAACGTGTGCAAATCTGGACAGTTTTGTGCTATCTCACTGTTTTGGCTATAACTAATGATTCCGAACACCAATTGATGCAAGGTTTGTTTCTGATTTTATTTAACTCCTTAAGTTTTAATTTGAAATCTTATTCACTGGATTTGGAGATTGTTTGATTATCCTATTGATTGTGAGAAAACAGCCTATTGCAGTAAGGGTTTCACTTAGTGTTATGCTTAGAAAAATTGTTGTGGCTTCTCTTGTTGAATTAAATGCTTAGGATTGTAGCTTCGGGATGTTGTGTGGACTGTTTTGAATGTTTGAAGATGTTGAATTAAATGATGCATGGCTTGAGATTGACTTTGAGTTGGTTTGAGGCTCAAATTGCACAAATATGCACGAAATGGAAACCCTATTGACTAGGTAGTCTTGCTAAGTGTTGATCATTTGGATATTGTGTGGAAATTATATGCTTAGTGGGCTGCCCGTAAATGTCTTATAAGCTTAAATGTAAATTTGATCATTGCATGTTGTCAAATAGGCTTTTCTTGCATCCGAACCCACGTAGGTGTTGTTGCATGTTGAATAATCGTATCACTTGATTACGTGGACTTCGAAATGAGTTATATGGCTCGACTTGCATGTGTTACATGGCTGCCCATTTAATGTTCATATGGCTCTATATGCCTTTCAAGTGAAATTACTTGTCTTATCGTGCCTTGTTTGATTACTTGACAACGTGCGATCTTATAACTGCTCGGAGGCGACCTACTTTGTTGTCCTCCTAATGTGATATGTTAAATGTTGTAAATGTGCATTGCATACGAGGTTGCAACCTTTCAGTGTGGCATGGTAGTGTTTCATGCACGCCGGGCGGCATCGGGCTTGCCGGTGTTACCGTGACTACCATGGTCCAATTCCCTCTCTCGCTTGGCATTTCACCTTTGGAGAGTTGGGTCGTAGGTTTCGGGGTACATCCGGAGTACACCCAATTGGGAGCGATAAGTGGATTATTGAAGTCGACCGCAACAATTGTATCGAAATTGAAATTAAGAGAAACTGCTCACCGTATCCTTGAAATGATTGGTAAATGTATCTGTTACTTGATTTGTTTCATATATTTGCGTACCTTATTATTTGTAATACGTGACATGTTTTCAAAAAGAGTTTTCATAATTGAACCAGAAAATGAGTTTCAAAACGTATATCTCGTTTCTCCCTCGCTAAGTTCATAAGGACCCACCCTCTTTTTCATCACAGGTGAAGAAGAATAGGTACAGGTACCCAAGGACGGTGTGCCTAATGATGAACCCCTGGAGTGATTTCCTATCATTGTTTGCTTTGCTTGAATGTGGCTACTTGTGAACTTTATGTTACTTGAAGATTATTTCCTTTATCTTGCTCAATGTTGTGATGTAAAAGACCCCCGTTGTAATTTGGGGTCTAATTTTGGTTTGTACTTATATTAAGTAGACTGATGCTAGACATGACACTACTATGATCGTTTTTGCTTTTATTATCCGTTAGTATCTATCATAGGTTATGATGCTCTAGTTAAGGACTAAGTAAATGAACTTATCCAATCTTAACAGGTACTCGCTATTAAGCTAAGATCAACAGGTACTTTCGTAACGAGGATAAATAAACAAACGAGACATAGTATCGTGCTAGGTTATAAATCAAACGGGATGTCGAAATAACCAATAGGCAATTCAATTGATGGTAAAATAGTAATCTTAGTTGGAAATAAAATTGAGATGGTAAATTTTGAGGCGTTTAGAGAACTAGGTCAAACCAAAGAGCCCAATTACAGCCGTTATGCTGCCGGTTTTCTGGAAAATTTTAGAGTCTAGGATAAAACGTTAAGTGCTAAACCTCCTTGAACGATTAAGTACGTGAAAGGACTTGAATGTTTAGATCACACCCTAGTCTAACTTTTATAGGCCGGGTTAGGGCGTGACAAGGATCCGAATAGGCTTCTCTTCATAAGACAAGTTCTCTCGAAGCTGCAACGGCTCTGGCTCCAAGATATGCGATGGATCAGGGTGATACTTCCGTAACATTGAAACATGAAAGACGTCGTGAATATTGGAGAGGTTTTGGTGTAGTTCTAGGTGATACGCCAACTTGCCAACCTTCTCAATTATCTCAAATGGTCCTACAAACCCCGGGCTCAACTTTTCACCCTTTTCGTGTTTAATTAGTCCCCTTCGAGGTGATATCTTCAAGAACACCTTGTCGCTGACCTTAAACTCTAGGCTCCGTCTCCGTCGGTCTGCATAACTTTTCTGCCTGCTCTGGGCGGTAAGTATCCGTTTCCGAATGAGGTGGATATTATCAATAATCTTCATAAGTTCAGGTAGAAGGGTCGGGTCAAAAGTCTTCGTCTCACCTACTTCATCCCAGTAAATTGGGGATCGACACTTACGTCCATACAATGCCTCAAATGGGGGCCATCCCAATAGTGGCCTGATAACTATTATTATAAACGAACTCCGCTAGAGACAGGTATTTCTCCCAACCATTCCCGAAGTCT
Organism: Ehretia macrophylla; assembly: GCA_037974665.1. NCBI lineage: Eukaryota > Viridiplantae > Streptophyta > Magnoliopsida > Boraginales > Ehretiaceae > Ehretia > Ehretia macrophylla. Next base: position 39,792,237 of record CM075766.1, read on the forward strand.
AAAACACACGCCCTCAGCATATCCTCCAGAATCTGAATAGTTCTCTCCGATTGTCCATCAGTCTGAGGGTGATAAGCTGTGTTGAAACTCAACTTCGTTCCCAAAGTTTCTTGCAATCTCTTCCAAAATCGGGAGGTAAAATGAGAATCCCTATCCGATACAATACTCACAGGTATCCCGTGCAATCTTACAATCTCCGCCACATATATATCTCTCAATTTCTCAGGACTATCCTCCTTGTTCATCGGTAAGAAGTACGCTGACTTAGTCAATCTATCCACTATAACCCAAATGGCGTCATGAGCCTTTTGTGACCTGGGCTGGTCCATGACAAAGTCCATAGTTATATGTTCCCATTTCCATTGAGGAATCTCCAACGGCTGAAGTAAACCTACTGGTCGTTGATGTTCCGCTTTGACTCTCTGGCAAGTCAAACACCGTGCCACAAACTCCGCAATCTCTCTCTTCATGTTATTCCACCAATAGTGTTGCTTCAAATCCCGGTACATCTTTGTTCCGCCGGGGTGAATAGTGTATCTTGAATTATGGGCTTCTTCAAGAATCTTCTTTTTCAGCTCTGGCTCATTAGGAACACAAATCCGATTCCTAAACCTCCAAACACCATCATCATGAAACTTGAAATATGTGTTGCTTTCTTTAATCTTCTGAAATTGTTGGTCCTTCTGTTGAGCCTCTCGTAATTCAGACAACAAGGTCGATTGATCCTATGTAGTGGCAAATAGTAACCCTTTTCAAGTCAATTGTGGTTTCCACAAAAATGCTTCCTCTAACAACTCCTGCACCTTGACTTCCAGTTTTTCCATGCTCGCTTTCCTACTTAAGGCATCTGCAACTACATTCGCTTTACCGGGCACATAATTGATTGTGCAGTTATAATCATCCAAAAGCTCCATCCATCGTCTTTGCCTCATGTTCAACTCTTTTTGTGAGAACAAGTATTTCAAGCTTTTGTGATCAGTGAACACCTCGAACTTGTTACCCCACAGATAGTGCCTCCACTTCTTGAGTGCAAACACAATAGCCGCTAACTCGAAATCATGCGTCGGGTAATTCAATTCATACGGCTTCAGTTTCCTAGAAGCATACGCAATCACTCTACCATTTTGCATCAACACACAACCCAGTCCTTCCTTCGAAGCATCGCTATAGATTACAAAACCTTGACTCCCTTCAAGCAATGCAAGAACAGGTGCGGTAGTCAATCTTTTCTTCAATTCTTGGAAGTTGTTCTCACACTTGTCATCCCACATGAACTTTGTTTTCTTTTGAGTGAGCTTTGTAAGCGGTCCTGCAATCTTAGAGAAATCCTTCACGAACCTCTGATAATAGTCGGCTAGACCAAGAAAACTCCGAACCTCCGTAACACGGTGAAGAACTTGGTTGAACAAACCCCTTCTTCAACAATCCTTGCAATTGGTCCTTCAATTCTTGTAGCTCGGCTGGTGCCATACAATAGGGAGCTTTAGATATCAGCTGGGTGCTAGGCAGTAACTCTATAATGAACTCGATCTCCCGATTTGGGGGTAAACCGGGCAATTCTTTTGGAAACACATCCACATAGTCTTTGATCACTGGCATTTCCTCCAACTTAGCTTTGTCCGACGGCTTGTTGATGAGGTAAGCTAAGTATCCACTATACCCTTTTCTCAAGGACTTCACTGCTTTCGTAGATGAAATGATGGAACTCCCGGTGAAATCTCTTCAACCCATTACCTCCAGTATTGGTTGACCAGGTACTTGGAATGTTACAATCTTCGTCCGGCAATCTAGTTGGGCATGATGCTTTGCCAACCAATCCATCCCTAAGATGACCTCATAGTCTCGAAAAGATAATACAATAAGATTGGCTGAGAATTTCCTATCCTTAATTTGGATTTTACATGCTTTACAAGCTGAGCTAGTAACAAGTTTAGAACCCATCGGAGTACCAACTTCTACTTCGTAAGGCAAACATACAACTCGTAGTTTCACACGTGGCACACATAAGGGAGTAATAAATGAATGAGTAGCACCCGAATCAATTAGCACCCTAACAGGTTGATTCAGTATGAAGAATGTACCTTCAACAACAACGATCTCCTCTGGAAGCTCCTCGCACTCAATAGCATAAGCTTGAGCCTGAACTCTAGGAACTGGAGTCTTGCCTCTACCAGCTGGTTTAACCTGATTTTGTCCTGCTTGCCATTTAGGGCAATCCTTGATCTGATGCTGATCACTGCCACACTGCACACATCGTCCTGACTTCTTCTAGCACTGGGCCTCGGTATGCCCCTTCTTGTCACAATAAGAACAGTTGATAGACTGAGTAGCAGGTGAAGTACCTGTGGATCCGCGGGTGGAAGAGGCTAATGGTGCTTTAGTCGGGCCACGGTTATTAACTGGTCTGTTCTGACTCTGGCCCTGACTATGACTCTGGCTCTGGAATTTCCTCTGTTGACCTGAAGGCTGGTACGGTTTCTTGTTCGGCTGACTCGAACTGGCTCTATCAAGTTTCCTCTTCTCAACTCGGGAAGTAGCAGCAAAGAGAGCAGAATAGGTATCGAAGTCATGCGAAGCCAACTGGTCCTGAATCTCTGGCCTCAATCCAGTCACAAATTTCTACATCTTCGCCTCAGGAGTACTGACCATGTATTGAGCATAGCGGGACAGTCGGTCAAAACGAGCCTCGTACTGGGCCATCATCATGTTACCCTGGTTCAAGTGCATGAATTCCTCAATCTGCCTCTGCTTGGAAACTGTAGGTACATATTTCTCCTTGAATGCCTTAACGAAATTACCCCACGGTGAAGAGCTTGGTTGAACAAACCCCTTAGCGTTCTCGATTAGCGTGAGGGCACTCTTTTCTAGGTTTTGGGCACGCACTATGAGGCAGGGCACGAACTATAAGATGAATGCACGTTTTCTAAGTAAATACATGCAACCCTAAATGTATGCATGTAATTTAATACAAGGCACACAAAATGAAACACAATTCTTAAACCTAGGTCAAGGCACGCAAATCTAGGTTAGAGAACACGAAATGAGGTATCGCACGCAAATCGAGGTCGGGCCTCACATAACTCCTTACGGATCAAAAGTTATGGGCACCGGAGCGACAGAGACCTGGTCCCAAGCCCCATGCCCTCGATTTACGGGCCCAGTCTCTACGTGAGGCGAAGTTGTCTTGCCTAAGGTGACATGTTATTCGGTAATAGAAATGTGATGGATTAGGTTGTCATCCTTTTTGCGGCTCACGACGTACGATCCGAGACGAAAAAACAGCGCAAAAGAAGAAAATTATACCGAAACTGATGAAAATGTTTGATTTTGGGCTTCAAAATAGATGTAGCTGAGCAGGCTTGCTACCCCCGTCGTAGATCTATCGGAGATCTTTTCAACAGTATATTGTGCACCGCGTAACTCCTTACGGATCAAAAGTTATGGGCACCGGAGCGACGGAGACCTGGTCCCAAGCCCCACGCCCTCAGTTTGCAGGCCCAAGCTCTACGTGAGGCGAAGTTGTCTTGCCCAACGTGCCGTGTTAGTCGACAATAGAAATGTCATGGATTAGGTTGTTGTCCTTTTTGCGGCTCACGACGTACTATCCAGGACGGAAAAACAGCGCAAAAGAAGAAAATTATCACGAAACTGATGAAAACGTTCAATTTTGTTCTCTGAAAATTTTGCAACCAAGCAGCCTTGCTGCTTCCGTCGTAGAGCTCTCGGAGAGCTTTCCAACAGTATGTTGTGCACTACGTAACTTGTTACGGATCAAAAGTTATGGGCACCGGAGCGACAGAGACCTAGTCCCAAGCCACACGCCCTCGATTTGCAGGCCCAACCTCTGCATGAGGCAAAGTTGTCATGCCCAAGGTGGCGCGGGACTCAGTAATAGAAATGTGGCAGATTAGGTTGCCGTCCTTTTCGTGGCTCACGGCGTAAGATCCGGGAGGGAAAAATAGCGTAAAAGAATAAAAGTATCACAAAATTGATAAAAACGTTAGATTTTAGCACTCCGAAAAGGGGCACAACAAAGCAGGCTTGTTGTCCCCGTCATAGAGCTCTCAGAGAGCTTTCCAACGGTATGTTGTGCGCCGCGTAACTCCTTACAAATCAAAAGTTATGGTCACCGGAGCGACGGAGACCTAGTCCTAAGCCCCACGCCCTCGGTTTGCGAGCCCAGCCTCTACGTGAGGTGAAGTTTTCTTGCCCAAGGTGCCATGTTATTCGATAATAGAAATGTGATCGATTAAGTTGTCGTCCTTTTCGCAGCTCACGACGTACGATCCAGGACCGAAAAACAGCTCAAAAGAAGAAAATTATCCCGAAACTGATGAAAATGTTTGATTTTGGGCTCTGAAAATGGGCGTAGCTGAGCAGGCTTGCTGCCCCCATCATAGAGCTCTCGAAGAGCTTTCCAACTGCATGTTGTGCGCCGCGTAACTTCTTACGGATCAAAAGTTATGGGCACTAGAGCGACGGAGACCTGGTCCCAAGCCCCATGCCTCGGTTTGCGGGCCCAGCTTCTACGTGAGGCGAAGTTGTCTTGTCCAAGGTGGCGTAGGATTCGGTAATAAAAATGTGGCGGATTAGGTTGTCGTCTTTTTCGCGGCTCACGACGTACAATCCGGGACGGAAAAACAGCGCAAAAGAAAAAAAGTGTCCAAAAACTGATGAAAACGTTCGATTTTGGGCTCCAAAAATGGGCACAGCCAAGCAGACTAACTGCCCAGTAGTAGAGCTCTTGGAGAGCTTTCCAACGGTATACTGTGCGCCGCGTAAATCCTTACGGATCAAAAGTTATGGGCACCGGAGCGACGGAGACCTGGTCCCAAGCCCCACGCCCTCGGTTTGCGGGCCCAGCCTTTGCATGAGGCAAAGTTGTCTTGCCCAAGGTACCATGTTATTCAGTAATAGAAATGTGATGGATTAGGTTGTGGTCCTTTTCGCGGCTCACGATGTACGATCCGGGACGAAAAAACTATGTAAAAGAATAAAAGTCTCCCCAAACTATTGAAAATGTTCAATTTTTGGCACCAAAAAGGGGCACAATCTAGCAGGCTTGCTGCCCCCATCGTAGAGCTCCTGGAGAGCTTTCCAACGGTATGCTGTGCGCCGCGTAACTCCTTACGGATCAAAAGTTAGGGGCACCAGAGCGACGGAGACCTAGTCCCAAGCCCCATGCCCTCGGTTTGCGGGCCCAGCCTCTATGTGAGGCGAAGTTGTCTTTCCCAAGGTGCCGTGTTATTCAGTAATAGAAATGTGATGGATTACGTTGTCTTCCTTTTTGCGGCTCATGACGTGCGATCCGGGACAGAAAAATAGCGCAAAAGAAAAAAAGTGTCCTGAAATTGATGAAAACGTTCGATTTTGGGCCCCAAAAATTTTTGCAGCCAAGCCGGCTTGCTGCCCCCATCGGAGAGCTTTCCAACGGTATGTTGTACGCCGTGTAATTCCTTACGGATCAAAAGTTATGGGCACCGTAGCGACGGAGACCTAGTCCCAATCCCCATGCCCTCGGTTTGCGGGCCCAGCTTCTACGTGATGTGAAGTTGTCTTGCCCAAGGTGGCATGGGATTCGGTAATAGAAATGTGGCAGATTAGGTTGTCGTCCTTTTCGCGGCTCACGACATATGAACCGGGATGGAAAAACAACTCAAATGAAGAAAATTATCCCAAAACTGATGAAAACGTTCGATTTTAGAATCCAAAAATGGGTGCCGCCGAGTAGGCTTGCTGCCCCCGTCATAGACCTTTCGGAGAGCTTTCCAACGGTATGCTGTGCACCGTGTAACTCCTTACGGATCAAAAGTTATGGGCACCGGAGTGACGGAGACCTGGTCCCGAGCCCCACGCCCTCGGTTTGCGAGCCCAGCCTCTACGTGAGGCGAAGTTGTCTTGCCCAAGGTGCCGTGTTATTCGGTAATAGAAATGTGATGAATCAGGTAGTCGTCCTTTTTGCGGCTCACGACGTAGGATCCGGGATGAAAAAACAGCGCAAATGAAGAAAAGTGTACCGAAACTGAAGAAAATGTTCGATTTAGGGCACCGAAAATTTTCGAAGACAAGAAGGCTTGTTACCCCCGTCGTAGAGATCTTGGAGAGCTTTGCAACTGTATATTGTGCGCCACGTAACTCCTTACGGATCGAAAGTTATGGGCACCGGAGCAACGGAGACCTGGTCCCAAGCCCCACGCCCTCAGTTTGCGGGCCCAGCCTCTACGTGAGGTGAAGTTGTCTTGCCCAAGGTGCCATGTTATTCAGGTAATAGAAATGTGATGGATTAGGTTGTCGTCCTTTTCGAGGCTCACGACATACGATCCAGGACGAAAAAACAGCGCAAAAGAAGAAAAATGTTCCGAAATTGATGAAAACGTTTGATTTTGGGCTCCGAAAATGGACGCAGCCGAGCATACTTGCTGCCCCTGTCGTAGAGCTCCCGGAGTGCTTTCCAATGGTATGCTGTGCACCGCGTAACTACTTACCGATCAAAAGTTATGGGCACCGGAGCGACAGAGACAAAGTCCCAAGCTCTACGCCCTCGGTTTGCAGGCCCAGCCTCTACGTGAGGTGAAGTTGTCTTGCCCAAGGTGCCGTGTTATTCTCAATACAAATGTGATGGATTAGGTTTTCATCTTTTTCGCTGCTCACGACGTACGATCCGGGACGAAAAAACAGGGCAAAAGAAGAAAAGTGTCCCGAAATTGATGAAAACGTTCAATTTTGGGCTCCAAAAATTTTTGCAAAAAAGCAGGCTTGCTGGCTTCGTCATAGAGCTCTCAGAAAGCTTTCCAAAGGTATGCTGTACACCGCGTAACTCCTTACGGATCAAAAGTTATGGGCACCAAAACATCGGAGACTTGGCCCCAAGCCCCACGCTCTTGGTTTGCGGGCCCAACCTCTACGTGAGGTGAAGTTGTCTTGCCCAAGGTGCCATGGGATTCGTTAATAAAAATGTGGTGGATTAGATTGTCGTCCTTTTCGCGGCTCACGACGTACGATCCGGGATGAAAAACAGTGCCAAAGAAGAAAATTGTCCCAAAACTGATGAAAACGTTCGATTTTAGGCTCCGAAAACAAGCGTAGCCGAATAGGCTTGCTGCGCCCGTTGTAGAGCACTCGGAGAGCTTTCCAACGGTATGCTGTGCACCGCGTAACTCCGCACGGATCAAAAGTTATTGGCACCGGAGCAACGGAGACCTGGTCCCAAGCCCCACGCCCTTGGTTTGCGGGCCCAGCCTCTACGTGAGGAGAAGTTGTCTTGATCAAGGTGCCATGTTATTCGGTAATAGAAATATGATGGATTAGGTTGTCGTCCTTTTCGAGGCTCAGGACGTACGATCCGGGATGGAAAAATAGCGCAAAAGAATAAAAGTGTCTCAAAACTGATGAAAACGTTCAATTTTGGGCTCCAAAAATGGGCGTAGCTGAGCAGGCTTGCTGCCCCCGTCGTAGAGCTCTCGGAGAGCTTTCCAACGGTATGCTGTACGCCGCGTAACTCCTTACGGATCAAAAGTTATTGGCACCGGAGCGATAGAGACCTGGTCCCAAGCCCCACGCCCCACACCCTTGGTTTGCGGGCCCAGCCTCTACGTGAGGCGAAGTTGTCTTGCCCAAGGTGCCGTGTTATTCGGTAATAGAAATTTGATGGATTAGGTTGTCGTCCATTTCGCGGCTCATGACGTACTATTCGGGATGAAAAAATAGCGCAAAATAAGAAAAGTGCCCCGAAACATACGAAAATGTTCGATTTTGGGCTCCGAAAATTTTCGCAAGCAAGCTAGCTTGCTTCCCCCGTAGTAGAGCTCTCAAAGAGCTTTTCAACTGTATGTTGTGCGCCGTGTAACTCCTTATGAATCAAAAGTTATAGGCACCGAAGTGACGGAGACTTCGTCCCAAGCCCCACGCCCTCGGTTTACGGGCCCAGCCTCTACATGAGGAAAAGTTGTCTTGCCCAAGGTACCATGTTATTCGGTAATAGAAATGTTATGTATTAGGTTGTCATCCTTTTCGAGGCTCCGGACGTACGATCTGGGACGGAAAAACAGCGCAAAATAAGAAAATTGTTCTGAAACTGATGAAAATGTTCAATTTTGGGCTACAAAAATGGGCGCAGCCGAGCATGCTTGTTGCCCCCGTCGTAGAGCTGTCAGAGAGCTTTCCAACGGTATACTGTGGACCGCGTAACTCCTTACGGATCAAAAGTTATGGGAACCGGAGCGATTGAGACCAGGTCCCAAGCCACACGCCCTTGGTTTGCGGGCCCAGCCTCTACGTGAGGCAAAGTTGTCTTGCCCAAGATGCCGTGTTATTCTTTAATAGAAATGTGATGGATTAGGTTGTCGTCCTTTTCGCGGCTCACGACGTACGATTCGGGACGGAAAAGCAGCAAAAAAGAAGAAAAGTATCCCGAAACAGATGAAAACGTTTAATTTTGGGCTTTGAAAATTTTTGCAGCAAAGCTGGCTTGCTGCCCCGTTCGTAGAGCTCTCGAAGAGCTTTCCAACGGTATATTGTGCGCCTCGTAACTCCTTACGGATCAAAAGTTATGGGCATTAGAGCGACGGAGACTTGGTCCCAGGCCCCACGCCCTCGGTTTGCGGGCCCAACCTCTACGTGAGGCGAAGTTGTCTTGCCCATGGTACCATGTTATTCGGTAATAGAAATGTGATGGATTAGGTTGTCGTCCTTTTCCAGGCTTAGGACGTGCAATTCGGGACAGAAAAACAGCGCAAAAGAATAAAAGTGTCCCAAAACTGATGAAAACATTCAATTTTGGGCTCCGAAAATGGGCGCAGCCGAGCAGCCTTGCTGCCCCAGTCGTAGAGCTCTCGGAGTGTTTTCCAACGGTATATTTTGCACCGCGTAACTCCTTACGGATCACAAGTTATGGGCGCCAGAGCGACGGAGACTTGGTCCCAAGCCCCACGCCCATGGTTTGCGGGCCCAGCCTTTACGTGAGGCAAAGTTGTCTTGCCCAAGGTGCTGTGTTATTCGATAATAGAAATGTGATGGATTAGATTGTCGTCCATTTCGCGGCTCATGACGTACGATCCGGGACGAAAAAACAGCGCAAAAGAATAAAAGTGTCCCGAAATTGATGAAAACGTTCAATTTTGGGCTCCGAAAATGGGCACAACCGAGCAGGCTTGCTGACCCCGTCGTAGAGCTCTCGGAGAGCTTTCCAACGGTATACTGTGTGCCGCATAACTCCTTACGAATCAAAAGTTATTGGCACCGGAGCAACGGAGACTTGGTCCCAAGCCCCACGCCCTCGATTTGCGGGCCCAACCTCTACGTGTGGCGAAGTTTTCTTGACCAAGGTGCAATGTTATTCGGTAATAGAAATGTGATGGATTAGGTTGTCGTCATTTTTTAGGCTCAGGACGTACGATCTGGGACGGAAAAACAACGCAAAAGAATAAAAGTGTCCCAAAACTGATGAAAACGTTCAATTTTGGGCTCTAAAAATGGGCGCGGCCGAGCAGGATTGTTGCCCACGTCGTAGAGCTCTCGGAGAGCTTTCTAACGGTATGCTGTGCGCCGCGTAACTCCTTACGGATCAAAAGTTATAGGCACCGGAGCGACAGAGACCTGGTCCCAAGCCCCACGCCCTCGGTTTGCGGGCCCAGTCTCTACGTGAGGAGAAGTTTTCTTGCCCAAGGTGCCGTGTTATTCGGTAATAGAAATGTGATGGATTAGGTTGTCGTCCATTTTACTGCTCATGACGTACGATCCGGGATGAAAAAATAGCGCAAAAGAAGAAAAATGTCCCGAAACTGATGAAAACGTTCGATTTTGGGCTCCGAAAATTTTCGCAGGCGAGCAAGCTTTCTTCCCCCATAGTAGAGCTCTCGGAGAGCTTTTCAATTGTATGTTGTGCGCCGTGTAACTCTTTACGAATCAAAAGTTATAGGCACCGAAGTGACGGAGACTTCGTCCCAAGCCCTACGCCCTTGGTTTGTGGGCCCAGCCTCTACATGAGGCAAAGTTGTCTTGCCCAAGGTACCATGTTATTTGGTAATAGAAATGTGATGGATTAGGTTGTCGTTCTTTTCGAGGCTCAGGACGTACGATCCGGGACGGAAAAACAGCTCAAAATAAGAAAATTGTTCTGAAACTGATGAAAATATTCAATTTTGGGCTACGAAAATGGGCGCAGCCGAGCATGCTTGTTGCCCCCGTCGTAGAGCTGTCGGAGAGGTTTCCAACGGTATTTTGTGGGCCGTGTAACTCCTTACGGATCAAAAGTTATGGGAACCGGAGCGACGGTGACCAAGTCCCAAGCCACACGCCCTCGGTTTGCGGGCCTAGCCTCTACTTGAGGCGAAGTTGCCTTGCCCAAGGTATCGTGTTATTAATGTGATAGATTAGGTTGTCGTCCTTTTCGCGGCTCACGACGTACGATTCAGGACGGAAAAACAGCAAAAAAGAAGAAAAGTGTCCCGAAACTGATGAAAACGTTCGATTTTGGGCTCCAAAAATTTTTGCAGCCAAATGGGCTTGCTGCTCCACTCATAGAGCTCTCGAAGAGCTTTCCAACGGTATATTGTGCACTGCGTAACTCCTTACGGATCAAAAGTTATGGGCACTGGAGCGACGGAGACTTGGTCCCACGCCCTATGCCCTCGGTTTGTAGGCCCAGCCTCTACGTGAGGCGAAGTTGTCTTACCCATGGTACCATGTTATTCGGTAATAGAAATGTGATGGATTAGGTTGTCGTCTTTTTCGCGGCTCACGATGTACGATTCGGGATGGAAAAACGGCGCAAAAGAAGAAAAGTGTCTCGAGACTAATTAAAATATTTGATTTTGGGCTCTGAAAATCTTCGCAGACAAGCACGCTTGCTGCCCTAGCCGTAGAGCTCTCGGACAGCTTTCCAACGGTTTTTTGTGTGCTGTGTAACTTCTTACGGATCAAAAGTTATGGGCACCGGAGTGACAGAGACCTTGTCCTAAGCCCCACGCCCTCGGTTTGCGGGCCCAGCCTCTACCTGAGATGAAGTTGTCCTGCCCAAGGTTCCATGTTATTCGGCAATAGAAATGTGATGGATTAGGTTGTCATCTTTTTCGCTGCTCACGACGTACGATCCGGGACAGAAAAAGAGGGCAAAAGAAGAAAAGTGTCCCGAAATTGATGAAAACGTTCAATTTTGGGCTTCAAAAATTTTTGCAGCCTAGCAGGCTTGCTGCCTTCATCGTAGAGCTCTCGGAGAGCTTTTCAACGGTATGCTGTGCGCCGCGTAACTCTTTACGGATCAAAAGTTTTGGGAACTGGAGTGACGGAGACCTTGTCCCATGCCACACGCCCTCAGTTTGCGGGCCCAGCCTCTACGTGAGGTGAAGTTGTCTTCCCTAAGGTGCCGTGTTATTCGGTAATAGAAATGTGATGGATTAGGTTGTCGTCCTTTTCGCAGCTCACGACGTAGGATCCAGGACGAAAGCACAGCGCAAATGAAGAAAATTGTACTGAAATTGGTGAAAACGTTCGATTAAGGGCACCAAAAATTTTCTTAGACAAGCAGGCTTGCTGCCTTTGTCGTAGAGCTCTTGGAGAGCTTTGCAATGGTATATTGTGTGCCACATAACTCCTTACGGATCAAAAGTTATTGGCACCGGAGCGACGGAGACCTGGGCCCAAGCCCCACGCCCTCGGTTTGCGGGCCCAGCCTCTACGTGAGGTGAAGTTGTCTTGCCCAAGGTTCCATGTTATTCAGGTAAGAGAAATGTGATGGATTAGTTTGTCGTCCTTTTCGAGGCTCACCATGTACGATCCAAGACGGAAAAACAGCGAAAAGGAAGAAAATTGTTTTGAAACTGATGAAAATGTTTGATTTTGGGCTCCGAAAATAGATGCAACCAAGCAGGCTTGCTGCCCCCGTCGTAGAGCTCTCGAAGAGCTTTGCAACGGTATGTTGTGCGCCGCGTAACTCCTTACGGATCAAAAGTTATGGGCACCGGAGCGAAGGAGACCTGGTCCTATGCCCTACGCCCTTAGTTTGCGGGCCAGCCTCTACGTGAGGTGAAGTTGTCTTGCCCAAGGTGCCATGTTATTCAGGTAATAGAAATGTGATGGATTAGGTTGTCGTCCTTTTCAAGGCTCACGACGTACGATCCAGGACTGAAAAACAGCGCAAAAGAAGAAAATTGTTCTGAAACTGATAAAAACATTGGATTTTGGGCTCTGAAATGGACGCAGCCGAGCATACTTGCTACCCCTGTAGTAGAGCTCTCAGCGAGCTTTCCAATGGTTTGCTGTGCACCGTGTAACTCTTTACCGATCAAAAGTTATGGGCACCGGAGAGACGGAGGCTAGGTCCCAAGCCCCACGCCCTCGCTTTGCGGGCCCAGCCTCTACATGAGGCGAAGTTGTCTTGCCCAAGGTTCCGTGTTATTTGACAATAGAAATGTGATGGATTAGGTTGTCATCTTTTTCGCTGCTCTCGACATACGATCCGGGACGAAAAAACAGGGCAAAAGAAGAAAAGTGTCCCAAAATTGATGAAAACGTTCAATTTTTGGCTCCAAAAATTTTTGCAAAAAAGCAAGCTTGCTGCCTTCGTCTTAGAGCTCTCAGAGAGCTTTCCAACGGTATGCTATTCGCCGTGTAACCCTTACGAATCAAAAGTTGTGGGCACCGTAACGACGGAGACTTGGCCCCAAGCCCCACGCTCTCAGTTTGCGGGCCCAGCCTCTACGTGAGGTGAAGTTGTCTTGCCCAAGGTGCCATGGGATTCGGTAATAGAAATGTGATGGATTAAGTTGTCGTCCTTTTTGAGGCTCAGGACGTACGATCCGGGACGGAAAAACAACACAAAAGAAGAAAATTATTCCAAAACTGATGAAATTGTTCAATTTTGGGCCCCCAAAATGGGCACAGCAGAGCAGGCTTGCTGCCCACGTCGTAGAGCTCTTGGAGAGCTTTCCAACGGTATGCTATACACCGCGTAACTCCTTACGGATCAAAAGTTATGGACATCGGAGCGACGGTGACCTGGTCCGAAGGCCCACGTCCTCGATTTGCGGGCACAGCCTCTACCTGAGGCGAAGTTGTCTTGCCCAAGGTGTCGTGTTATTCGGTAATAGAAATGTGATGTATTAGGCCGTCGTGCATTTCGCGGCTCACGACGTACGATCCGGGATGAAAAAACAGCGCAAAAGAAGAAAGTGTCCCGAAACTTATGAAAATGTTCAATTTTGGGCTCCGAAAATTTTCTCAGGCAAGCAAGCTTGCCTCCCCCGTCATAGAGCTCTCGGAGAGCTTTTCAACTGTATGTTGTGCGCCGTGTAACTTCTTACGAATCAAAAGTTATGGGCACCGAAGTGACGGAGACTTCGTCCTAAGCCCCACGCCCTTGGTTTGCGGGACTAGCCTCTACGTGAGGCAAAGTTGTCTTGCCCAAGGTACCATGTTATTCGGTAATAGAAATGTGATGGATTAGGTTGTCTTCCTTTTCGAGGCTCAGGACGTACGATCCGGGACGGAAAAACATCGCAAAATAAGAAAATTATTCTAAAACTGATGAAAACATTCAATTTTCGGCTACGAAAATGGGTGCAGCCGAGCATGCTTGTTTCCCCCATCGTAGAGCTCTTAGAGAGGTTTCTAACGGTATATTGTGGGCAGCGTAGCTCCTTACGGATCAAAAGTTATGGGAACCGGAGCGACGGAGACTAGGTCCTAAGCCACACGCGCTTGGTCTGCGGGCCCAGCCTCTACGTGAGGTGAAATTGTCTTGCCCAAGGTGCCGTGTTATTCGGTAATAGAAATGTGATGAATTAGGTTGTCGCCCTTTTCGCGGCTCACAATGTACGATTCGGGATGAAAAAATAGCAAAAAAGAAGAAAAATGTCCTAAAACTGATGAAAACGTTCGATTTTGGGCTCCAAAATTTTTTGCAGCAAAGCGGGCTTGCTTCCCCGGTCGTAGAGCTCTCGGAGAGTGTTCCAACGGTATATTGTGCGTCGCGTAACTCCTTACGGATCAAAAGTTATGGGCACCGGAGCGACAGAGACTTGGTCCCAAGCCACACGCCCTTGGTTTACGGGCCCAGCCTCTACGTGAGGCGAAGTTGTCTTGCCCAAGGTGTCATGTTATTCGGTAATAGAAATGTGATGGATTTGGTTGTCGTCCTTTTCGTGGCTCACGACATACGATCCACGACTGAAAAATAGCGCAAAAGAAGAAAATTAACCCGAAACTAATGAAAACGTTCGATTTTGGGCTCCAAAAATTTTCGCAGCCAAGTAGGCTTGCTGCCCCCGTCGTAGAGCTCTCGGAGAGCTTTGCAACGGTACATTGTGCGCCGCGTAACTCCTTACGAATCAAAAGTTATGGGCTCCGGAGAGACGGAAACTTGGCCCCAAGCCCCACGCCCTCAGTTTGCGGGCCCAGCCTCTACGTGAGGTGAAGTTGTCTTCGCTAAGGTGGCACGGAATTCGGTAATAGAAATGTGGTATATTAGAATGTTTTCCTTTTCGCGGCTCACGACGTACGATCCGGGACGGAAAAACAGCACAAAAGAATAAAAGTGTCCCAAAACTGATGAAAACATTCAATTTTGGGATCCAAAAATGGGCACAGCCGTGCAAGCTTGTTGCCCCCGTCGTAGAGCTCTCGGAGAGCTTTCTAACGGTATGCTGTGCGTCGCGTAATTCCTTACGAATCAAAAGTTATGGGCACCGGAGCAACGGAGACCTGGTCCCAAGCCCCACGCCCTTAGTTTGCGAGCCCAGCCTCTACGTCAGGCAAAGTTGTCTTGCCCAAGGTGCCATGCTATTTGGTAATAGAAATGTGATGGATTAGAGCTTTCCAACGGTATGTTGTGCACCGCGTAACTCTTTACCGATCAAAAGTTATTGGTACCGGAGCGATGGTAACCTGGTCCCAAGCCCACGACATCGGTTTGCAGGCCCTTCCTCTACGTGAGGCGAAGTTGTCTTGCCCAAGGTGCCATGTTATTCGGTAATCGAAATGTGATGGATTAGGTTGTCGTCGTTTACTAGGTTCACAACATACGATCCGGGATCGAAAAATAACGCAAAATAAGAAATTTGTTCCAAAATTGATGAAAACATTCGATATTGGGCTCCAAAAAAGGACACAGCCGAGCAAACTTGCTGCCCAAGTCGTAGAGCTCTCGGAGATCTTTCCAACGGTATGTTGTGCACCGCATAACTCCTTACGGATCAAAAGTTATGGGCACCGGAGCGAAGGAGACTTGGTTACAAGTCCCACGCCCTCAGTTTGCGGGCCCAGCCTCTACGTGAGGTGATGTTGTCTTGCCCAAGGTGCCATGTTATTCAGCAATATAAATGTGATGGATTAGGTTGTCGTCCTTTTCGAAGCTCACGACGTATGATCCGGGACGGAAAAATAGCGCAAAAAAATAAAATTATTCCCAAATAGATGAAAACATTCGATTTTGGGCTTCAAAAATGGACGCAACCGAGCAAGCTTGCTGCCCCCGTCATAGAGCTCTCGGAGAGCTTTGTAACGGTATGTTGTGCGCCGCGTAACTCCTTACGGATCAAAAGTTATAGGCACCGGAGCGACGGAGACCTGGTCCCAAGCCCCATGCCCTCGGTTTGCGGGCCTAGCCTCCACGTGAGGTGAAGTTGTCTTGCCCAATGTGCCATGTAATTCGGTAATAGAAATGTGATAGATTAGGTTGTTGTCCTTTTTGCGACTCATGACGTATGATCCGGGACGGAAACACAGCGCAAAAGAAGATAATTGTCCCAAAATTGATGAAAACGTTCTATTTTGGCCTCCAAAAATGGGCGCAGCCAAGCAGGCTTCCTGCCCTCGTCATAGAGCTCTCGGAGAGCTTTCCAACGGTATGCTGTGCACCGCGTAACTCCTTACAGATCAAAAGTTATGGGCATCGGAGCGACAAAACCTGGTCCCAAGCCCCACGCCCTCGGTTTGTGGGCCCAGCCTCTACGTGAGCCGAAGTTGTCTTGCCTAAGGTACCATGTTATTCGTTAATAGAAATGTGATGGATTAGGTTGTCGTCCTTTTCGTGGCACATGACATACGATCCGGGATGAAAAAACACCGCAAAAGAAGAAAATTATCCCGAAACTGATGAAAACGTTCGATTTTGGGCTCCAAAAATATGTGTAGCTTAGCAGGTTTGCTGCCTTGTTGGTAGAGCTCTCGGAGAGCTTTTCAACAGTATACTGTGCGCCGCGTAAATCCTTACGGATCAAAAGTTATGGCCACCGGAGCGACGGAGACTAGGTTCCAAGCGCCACGCCCTCGGTTTGCGGGCCCAGCCTCTACGTGAGGCGAAGTTGTCTTGCCCAAGGTGCCGTGGGATTCCGCAATAGAATTGTGGTGGATTAGGTTGTCGTCCTTTTTACGGCTCACGACGTACGATCCGGGACGAAAAACAGAGCAAAAGAAGAAAATTGTTCTGAAACTAATGAAAATATTCGATTTTGGGATACAAAAATTGGCAAAGCCGAGCATAATTGTTTCCCCTGTGGTAGAGCTCTCAAAGAGCTTTCCAACGGCATGTTGTGCGCCGCGTAACTCCTTACGAATCAAAAGTTATGGGTACCGGAGCGACGGAGACCTTGTCCCATGTCCCACGCCCTTGGTTTGCGGGCCCAACCTCTATGTGAGGCAAAGTTGTCTTGCCCAAGGTGTCGTGTTATTCAGTATTCGAAATGTGATGGATTAGGTTGTCGTCCTTTTCGCAGCTCACGACGTACTATCCGGGACGGAAAAACATTGTAAATGAAGAAAAGAGTCCCGAAATTGATGAAAATGTTCAATTTTGGGCTCTGAAAATGGGCACAGCTGAGCAGGCTTGTTGCCCCCGCCGTAGAGCTCTTAGAGAGTTTTCTAACGGTATGCTGTGCACCGCGTAACTCCTTACGGATCAAAAGTTATGGGCACCAGAGTGACGGAGACCAGGTCCCAAGCCCCACGCCCTCGGTTTGCGGGCCCAGCCTCTACGTGAGGCGAAGTTGTCTTGCCCAAAGTGCCATGTTATTTGATAAAAGAAATGTGATGGATTAGGTTGTTGTCTTTTTCGCGGCTCCCGACGTACGATCTAGGAAAGAAAAACTGCAAAAAAGAAGAAAATTGTCCCGAAACTGATGAAAATGTTCGATTTTGGGAACAGAAAATGGGCGCAGCCGAGCAGGCTTGCTACCTCCATCGTAGAGCTCTAGAGGAGCTTTCCAACGGTATGTTGTGCGCCGCGTAACTCCTTACGGATGAAAAGTTATGGGCACAGGAGCGACAGAAACCTGGTCCCAAGATCCCCGCCCTCGGTTTGCGGGCCCAGCCTCTACGTGAGGCAAAGTTTTCTTGCCCAAGGTGCCGTGTTATTCGGTAATAGAAATGTGAAGGATTAGGTTGTCGTCCTTTTCGCGGCTCACGACGTACGATCCGGGACAAAAAAAAAAAGAGCAAAAGAAGAAAAATGTCTAGAAACTGATGAAAATGTTCGATTTTGGGCTCCGAAAATTTTTGCAGCCAAGCAGGCTTGCTGCCCTCGTCGTAGAGCTCTTGGAGAGCTTTCTAATTGTATATTGTGCGCAGCGTAACTCCTTACGGATCTAAACTTATGAGCATCGGAGTGATGGAGACTTGGTCCCAGGTCCAACGCCCTCAGTTTGTGGGCCCAGCCTCTACGTGAGGCGATGTTGTCTTGCCCAGGGTAGCGCGGGATTCGGTAATTGAAATGTGGTGGATTAGGTTGTCGTCCTTTCGCGGCTCATGATGCACGATCTGGGACAGAAAAACAGCGCAGAAGAATAAAAGTATCCCGAAACTGATGAAAACATTCGATTTTGGGCTCCAAAAATGGTCGCAGCCATGCAGGGTTGCAGCCCCTTTCATAGAGCTCTCGGAGAGCTTTCCAACGATATGCTGTGCGTCGCGTAACTCCTTACGGATCAAAAGTTATGGGTACTGGAGCAACAGAGACCTAGTCCCAAGCCCCACGCCCTCAATTTGCGAGCCCAGCCTCTATGTGAGGCGAAGTTGTCTTGCCCAAGGTGCCATTTTATTAAGTAATAGAAATGTGATGGATTAGGTTGTCGTCCTTTTTGCGGCTCACGACGTACGAATCGGGACAGAAAAACAGCGACAAAGAAGAAAAGTGTCTAGAAACTGATGAAAACATTCGATTTTGGGCTCCAAAATTTTTCGCAGCTAAGCAAGCTTGCTGCCCCCGTTGTAGAGCTGTCAGAGAGATTCCAAAGGTATATTGTACGCTACGTAACTCCTTACGGATCAAAAGTTATTAGCACCGGAGCGACAAAGACTTGGTCCTAAGCCCAATGCCCTCGGTTTGCGGGCCCAGCCTCTACTTGAGGTGAAGTTGTCTTACCCAAGGTGGCGCGGGATTTGGTAATAGAAATGTGGTGGATTAGGTTGTCTTCCTTTTTGCGGCTCACGACATACAATCCGGGACAGAAAAATAGAGCAAAAGAATAAAAGTGTCCCGAAACTGATGAAAATGTTCGATTTTGGGCTCTGAAAATGGGCGCAGCCTAGCATGCTGGCTGCTATCATCGTAGAGCTCTCGGAGAGCTTTCCAACGGTTTGTTGTGCGCTGCGTAACTCCATACAAATCAAAAGTTATGGGCACCGGAGCGACGGAGACCTGGTCCCAAGCCCCACGCTTACGGTTTGCGGGCCCAGCCTCAACGTGAGGCGAAGTTGTCTTGCCCAAGGTGCCATGTTATTCGGCAATGGAAATGTGATGGATTAGGTTGTCGTCCTTTTCGATGCTCACAACGTACGATCTGGGACGGAAAAATAGTGCAAAAGAAGAAAATTGTTCCGAAACTGATGAAAACTTCCGATTTTGGGCTCCAAAAATGGGTGCAACCGAGCAGGGTTGCAGCCCTCGTCATAGAATTCTCGGAGAGCTTTACAACGGTATGCTGTGCGCCGCATAACTCCTTATGGATCAAAAGTTATGGGCACCAGAGTAACAGAGACCTAGTCTGAAGCCCCACGCCCTCGGTTTGCGAGCCCAGCCTCTACGTGAGGCGAAGTTGTCTTGTCCAAGGTGCCATGTTATTCGGCAATAGAAATGTGATGGATAAGGTTGTCGTCTTTTTCACGGCTCACGACGTACAATCCCGGACAGAAAAATAGTGCAAAAGAAGAAAAGAATCCAGAAACTGAAGAAAATGTTCAATTTTGGGCTACGAAAATGGCCGCAGCCTAGCAGGCCTGCTGCCCCCGTCGTAGAGCCATCGAAGAGCTTTCCAACGGTATGTTGTGCGCCACGTAACTCCTTACATATCAAAAGTTATAGGTACCAGAGCGACGGAGACTTGGCCCCAAGCCCAACGCCCACGGTTTGTGGGCCCAGCCGCTACTTGAGGCGAACTTGTCTTGCCCAATGTGGCGCGGGATTCAGTAATAGAAATGTGGTGGATTAGGTTGTCGACCTTTTCGCGGCTCAGGACGTACGAGCCGAGACAGAAAAACAACATAAAAGAAGAAAAGTGTCCCGAAACTGATGAAAACGTTCGATTTTAGGTTTTGAAAATGGGCGCTGCAAAGCAGGCTTGATGCCCCCATCGTAAAGCTCTCAGAGAGCTTTCCAACAGTATGCTATGCACCGCGTAAGTCCTTACGGATCAAAAGTTATGGGCACTGGAGCGACAGAGACTTGGTCCTAAACCCAACGCCCTCGGTTTGCGGGCCCAGCCTCTACGTGAGTCGAAGTTGCCTTGCCCAGGGTAGCACCGGATTCGGTAATTGAAATGTGGTGGATTACGTTGTCATCCTTTTCGCGGCTCACGACGTACGATTCGGGACAAAAAAATAGCGCAAAAGAATAAAAGCGTCCCGAAACTGAAGAAAATGTTCAATTTTGGACTCCGAAAATGGGAGCAGCCTAGCAAGCTGGCTGCCACCGTCGTAGAGCTCTCGAAGAGCTTTCCAATGGTATGCTGTGCAGCGTGTAACTCCATACGGATCAAAAGTTATGGGCACTGGAGCGACGGAGACCTGGTCCCAAGCCCCATGCTTACGGTTTGCGGGCCCAACCTCAACGTGAGGTGAAGTTGTCTTGCCCAAGGTGCCATGTTATTCGGTAATGGAAATGTGATGGATTAGGTTGTCGTCCTTTTCGAGACTCACGACGTACGATACGGGACGGGAAAATTGTTTAAAAGAATAAAATTATTTCAAAACTATGAAAACATTCGATTTTGGGCTCCAAAAATGGGCGCAGCCGAGCAGGGTTGCAGCCCCCATCATAGAACTCTTGGAGAGCTTTCCAACAGTATGCTGTGCACCACGTAACTCCTTACGGATCAAAAGTTATGGGCAC
Organism: Ehretia macrophylla; assembly: GCA_037974665.1. NCBI lineage: Eukaryota > Viridiplantae > Streptophyta > Magnoliopsida > Boraginales > Ehretiaceae > Ehretia > Ehretia macrophylla. Next base: position 39,812,554 of record CM075766.1, read on the forward strand.
CGGAGCAACAGAGACCTGGTCCCAAACCCCACGCCATCGGTTTGCGGGCCTAGCCTCTACGTGAGGCGAAGTTGTCTTGCCCAAGGTGCCGTGTTATTCGGCAATAGAAATGTGATGGATTAGGTTGTCACCCTTTTCGCAGCTCATGACGTACGATCCGGGACAGAAAAATAGTGCAAAAGAAGAAAAGAGTCCCAAAACTAAAGAAAACGTTCAATTTTGGGCTCCAAAAATGGGCGCAGTCGAGCAGGCTTGCTGCCGCCGTTGTAGAGCCATCGAAGAGATTTCCAACGGTATGCTGTGTGCCGCGTAACTCCTTACGGATCAAAAGTTATGGGCACCGGAGCGACGGAGACCTAGTCCCAAGCCACACACCCTCGGTTTACGGGCCCAGCCTCTACGTGAGTCGAAGTTGCCTTGCCCAGGGTGGCACGGGATTCGGTAATTGAAATGTGGTGGATTAGGTTGTCGTCCTTTTCGCGGCTCACGACAACCTAATGCACCACATTCAATTTTGGGCTACGAAAATGGGTGCAACCTCACAAGCTGGCTGCCACTGTCGTAGAGCTCTCGGAGAGCTTTTCAACAGTATGCTGTGTGCCGCGTAACTCCATACGGATCAAAAGTTATGGGCACCGAAGCGGCAGAGACCTGGTCCCAAGCCACACGCCCTCGGTTTGCAGGCCCAACCTCTACGTGAGGCGAAGTTGCCTTACCCAAGGTGCCGTGTTATTCGGTAATAGAAATGTGATGGATTAGGTTGTCGTCCTTTTCGCAGCTCACGACGTACGATCCGGGATGGAAAAACATCACAGAAAAAAAAATTATTCCGAAACTGATGAAAACAATCGATTTTGGGCTCCAAAAACAGACGAAGCCCATAAGTCTTGCGGCCCCTGTCATAGAGCTCTCGGAGAGCTTTCCAACGGTATGCTGTGCACCGCGTAACTCCTTACGGATCAAAAGTTATGGGCACCAGAGCGATGGAGACCTGGTTCTAAGCCCCACGTCCCCGGTTTGCGGGCCCAGCCTCTACGTGAGGCAAAGTTGTTTTGCCCAAGCTACCACGTTATTCGGTAATAGAAATATGGTGGAAAAACAGCAAAAAAGAAGAAATTGTTCCGAAATAGATGAAAACATTCAATTTTGGGCTCTGAAAACAGGCACAGCGAAGCCAGCTTGGCTTCCCCCATCGTAGAGCTTTCGAAAAGTTTTCCAACGGTATGTTGTGCGCCACGTAACTCCTTACGGATCAAAATTTATGGGCAATGGAGCGACGGAGACCTGGTCCCAAGCCACACGCCCTCGGTTTGCGGGCCTAGCCTCAACGTGAGGCAAAGTTGTCTTGCCCAAGATGCCGTGTTATTCGGTAATAGAAATGTGATAGATTAGGTTGTCGTCCTTTTCGAGGCTCACGACGTACGATCCGGGAAAGAAAAATAGTGGAAAAGAAGAAAATTGTTCCGAAACTGATGAAAACGTTCAATTTTGGGCTCCAAAAATGGGCGTAGCCGAGCAGGGTTGCAGCCCCCGTCATAGAACTCTCGGAGAGCTTTCCAACAGTATACTGTGCGCCACGTAACTCCTTACGGATCAAAAGTTATGGGCACCGGAACAATAGAGACCTGGTCCCAAGCCCCACGCCCTCGGTTTGCGGGCCTAGCCTCTACGTGAGGCGAAGTTGTCTTGCCCAAAGTGCTGTGTTATTCGGCAATAGAAATGTGATAGATTAGGTTGTCGTCCTTTTCGCGGCTCACGACATACGATCCGGGATGGAAAAATATTGCAAAAGAAAAAAATTGTTCCGAAACTGATGAAAACGTTCGATTTTAGGCTCCGAAAATGGGTGCAGCATAGCAGGCTTGCTACCCCCATCGTAGAGCCATCAGAGAGCTTTCCAACGGTATGCTGTGTGTCGCGTAACTCTTTACGGATGAAACTTTATGGGCACCGAAGTGACGGAGACCTGGTCCCAAGCCACAAGCCCTCGGTTTACGGGCCCAGCCTCTACGTGAGGCGAAGTTGTCTTGCCCAAGGGGCCATGTTATTCGGTAATAGAAATGTGATGGATTAGGTTGGTCTACTTTTCGAGGCTCATGACGTACAATCCGGAACGAAAAAACAGCGCAAAAGAAGAAAATTATTCCAAAATTGATGAAAATGTTCGATTTTGAGCTCCGAAAAACGGTGCAGCCAAGCAGAATTGCTGCCCCTATCGTAGAGCTCTCAGAGAGCTTTCCAACGGTATGTTTACGCCGCGTAACTCCTTACGTATCAAAAGTTATGGGCATCAGAGCGACGGAGACTTGGTCTCAAGTCACACGCCCTCGGTTTGCGGGCCTAGCCTCTACATGAAGTGAAGTTGTCTTGCCCAAGGGGCTATGTTATTCGTTAATAGAAATGCGATGGATTAGGTTGTCGTCCTTTTCGAGGCTCACGAAGTACGACTCGAGACAAAAAAATAGCGCAAAAGAAGAAAATTGTTCCGAAACTGATGAAAAGATTCAATTTTGGGCTTCGAAAATAGGTGCAGCCGAGCAGGCTAACTACCCCCGTCGTAGAACTCTCGGAGAGCTTTTCAATGGTATGCTGTGTGCCGCGTAACTCCTTCTGGATCAAAAGTTATGGGCACTGCAGAAACGGAGACCTAGTCCCAAGCCCCACGCCCTCGGTTTACGGGCCCAACCTCTACGTGAGGCGAAGTTGTCTTGCCCAAGGTGCCATGTAATTCGGTAATAGAAATGTGTTGGATTAGGTTGTCGTCCTTTTTTAGGCTCACGACATACGATTTGGGACGAAAAAACAGCGCAAAAGAAGAAAATTGTTTCGAAACTGATGAAAACATTCAATTTTGGGCTCCAAAAATGGGCGCAGCCGAGCAGGCTTGCTGCCCCTGTCGTAGAGCTCTCGTAGAGCTTTCCAACGGTATGTTGCGCCTCGTAACTCCTTACGGATCAAACGTTATGGGCACCGGAGTGACGGAGACCTAGTCTAAAGCCCCACACACTCGGTTTGCGAGCCCAGCCTCTACGTGAGGCGAAGTTGTCTTGCCCAAGGTGCTGTGTTATTCGGTAATAGAAATGTGATAGATTAGGTTGTCATCCTTTTTGTGGCTCATGACGTACGATCCGGGACGGAAAAACAGCGACAAAGAAGAAAAGTGTCCCGAAACTGATGAAAACATTCGATTTTGGGCTCCGAAATGGTCACAGACGAGCAGGCTGGCTGCCCCCATCGTAGAGCCCTTGGAGAGCTTTCCAACGGTATGTTGTGCGCCACGTAACTCCTTAAGGATCAAAAGTTATGGGCGCTGGAGCGACAGAGACTTGGTCCCAAGCTCCACGCCCTCGGTTTGCGGGCCCAGCCTCTACGTGAGGCGAAGTTGTCTTGCCCAAGGTACTGTGTTATTCGGTAATAGAAATGTGATGGATTAGATTGTCGTCCTTTTCGCGGCTCATGACGTATGATCCGGTACGAAAAAATTGCGCAAAAGAAGAAAATTGTCCCGAAGTTGAAGAAAACGTTCGATTTTGTTCCCAAAAAATGGGCACAGCAGAGTAGGTTTGCTGCCCCCATCATAGAGCTCTCGGAGAGCTTTCCAACGGTATGTTGTGCACCGCGTAACTCCTTACGGATCAAAAGTTATAGGCACCGGAGCGACGGAAACCTGGTTCGAAGCCCCACGCCCTCGGTTTGCTGGCCCAGCCTCTACGTGAGGCGAAGTTGTCTTGCCGAAGGTGCCATGTTATTCGGTAATAGAAATGTGATAGATTCGGTTGTCGTCCTTTTCGCGGCTCACGACGTACGATCCGGGACGAAAAAATAGCGCAAAAGAAAAAAAAATTCATGAAACTGATGAAAACGTTCAATTTTGGGCTCCGAAAATGGACGTAGCTGAGCAGGCTTGCTGCCCCCATCGTAGAGCTCTCAGAGAGCTTTTCAACAGTATGTTGTGCGCTGTGTAACTCCTTACGGATAAAAAGTTATGGGTACCGGAGCGACGAAGATGTGAGGCCCAACCTCGATTTGCGTGCGATACCTCGTTTCATGTGCCCTAACCTAGATTTGCGTGCCTTGACCTAGGTTTAAGAGTTGTGTCTCATTTTATGTGCCTTGCATCGAATTACGGGCATTCATTTAGGGTTGCATGCATTTACTTGGGAAACGTGCATTCGTCTTGTAGTTCGTGCCTTACCTCGTAGTGCGTGCCCTAAAGCTAGGAAAGCGTGCCCGCACGCTAATCAAGAAAGCATCTTACACGAAGCACTAGATCATTAATTAATTCTACAAACTCCACTAACTAATATTAAAATGCTAATTCAACTCACTAGAAGACGAAATTGCACCAAAAGCTAAGCATTTTTTATTCTTTATTCCTTATTCTTTTGCACATCCCAAACACACAATATTATATTGCTCAACCAAGACAAAAATTCAGAAACTTGCACAAGCTTGGCCGACCACATGGAGCCGTTGTCAATGCTTTGCAATTTCAAAATTTATACTTAGACATTCTATGACAAGATCATGACACAAAGCATAAAAAAAATGACTCAAAACTCTACCCAAATCTCCATCAATCTCGACACACTCAATTGCCCATGCTAGACAATTCAAATTAAGCTCTTGAAGACACAAATTCTGAAATTTCAAGGCCCTAGGCCGACACATGCATCAAACTCTTCAAGCATTTCATTTTCTTTCATTCTTTCTCTCATTCACTCTCTCATTTCTTCTCTCTCTCTCAGCCTTGGCTACAATTATAGACTCCATAGCTTAAGTTCATCATCCAAAGGTTCTTCAAGACATGCAAGATACTAAGGAACTCGACCAAGCAAGCTAGAATGCAAAAAGGCACACATGCAAGCTCATAGAACTTTCATCTCGGCTTAGGTATGTTTGATAGCTTCTCTTTCGTTTTCTTTTTGTCTAGCTACTTGCACATACTAAGAACATGGTTACTAAGCTAGGAATTAGAGAATCTCAAGTTGTCTCTCGGCTAAGCAAGGAGAAAGGTCGATCTTGTGCTTCATCAAGAGTTTTGTGCATCTTCATTGTTGTCTTGCTAAGGTGAGGGCTAAAACTCCTTTGAAAAGCTTTCAAAAACCACATGCATACCTTTAAATGTCTATTTTTACCTCTGTACTTGTGATATATGTGTGTACATGAGCTTTTGTAAACATGCATGACAAGATATTTGGCTAGAATGTAAAGATAGATGAAATCGCGTAAAGGACAGTCTTCTGACTTGTTGGAGCGAAGTGATTTGGACCAGGTAAGTGATGTTGAAAATGCGTGAAATTTGGTAGGTGACTAGTTTTTCCAGTTATGAGAATTTTTCGTAGAAATAGGCCAAAGCTAATTTTTACTCTAAGGTCCCCAACATGGCAAAACATCGAAAGGTGTCCAAATCTGGAGAATCTGGGAAAATGAAGCAGGTTTTGGCAGATTCACTGTCCTTGTAGAACGAACCAGTTTTGACTTAGTAAATGATATCCAAAATGCATGAAATTTGGTATTATGCTAGATATTTCAGTTCTGGACATTTTTGTCAGAAATATACTAAGGCTAAATCTGACCCTAAGGTCCTCAAAAACAACAAGTATTGAAATGTGTGCAAATCTGGACAGTTTTGCGTAGTCTCACGGTTTTGGCTATAACTCTTGAACCCGAACTCCAAATGATGCGAGGTTTGTTTCTGAATTTAGTTCACTCCTTAAGCTTTAATTTGAAATTTTGTTCACTGGAATTGGAGATTTTTTTCTTCTCTCAATGATTGTGAGAAAACAGTCCATTGCAGTGAGGTTTTCATCTAGTGATATGCTTTGAAAATTATTGTAACTTCTCTTGTTGTATTAAATGCTTGGGATTGTGACACTCGGATGTGGTGTGGACTGTTTTGAATGCTTGAGGGTGTTTTAATTAATCGATGCATGGCTTGAGTTTATTTACTTGACAACTTAGGGCTTAATCGCACGGGTAAGCATGAATTGAAACCCTAGTGACTAGGTAAACTCGCTAAGTGTTGATCCTATGGATATCGCATTTAATTATGTGATTAGTAGGCTGCCCGTAGTTTCCCTTGTAGCCCTAAATATGATTCCGATGATTACATATTAACAAGTAGACCTTTCTTGCACCCAGACCCACGTAAATGTCGTTGCATGTTGTATGACCTTATTATTTGATTACATGAACTTCGAAATAAGTTATATGACTGGATTTACATGCGTTACATGGCTGCCCATTTAAAATTCATATAACTCCATGTGCTTTACGAGTGAAATTACCTGTCATATCGTGCCTCGCTTGTTTACTTGTCAATGTACAATCTTATGACTGTTCGGAGGCAACCTACTTTGTTGTCCTCCTAATGTGATATATTAAATGTCATAAATGTGCATTGCATACAAGGTTGCAATCTTTCATTCTGGCGTGGTAGCGTTCACGCACACCAGGCGACATCGGGCTTGCCGGTGCAACCGTGACTACTATTGTCCAATTCCCTCTCTTGCTTGGGGGCTAGACTTCCTCGGAGAGTTGGGTCGTGATAAGTGGATGATTTGAAGTCGGCCGCAACAACTGATACTGGAAATGAACTGAGAGCAAAAGCTCACCGTATCCTTTTCACTATGTGTATAAGTACTCTCACTTGGTTCCTAGAGGACCTCGGGGAGGAAAGACGGGTAATTGTGTTCTTTTACTCTTATATTACATTATGAACTTACTTGTGATATATGTCATGCTTACAAAAGGATTTTCATGAGTTGAACCGGAAAAAGAGTTTCAAAACTTATTTCTCCTTCCCCCACGTTGAGTTTATAAGGACTCACCCTCTTTTATCATCTCATGTGAAGAAGACCAGGAGCAGGTACCCGAGGACAACATGCCTTTTGATGATTTGTTTTGTGTGCCATGCATTGAATTATGTGCATTCATTTAGGATTGCGTGTATTTACTAGAAAAATGTGCGTTCATCTCGTAGTTCGTGTCTTATCTCGTAGTGCGTGCCCTAGACCTAAGAAAGCGTGCCCTCATGCTAAATAAGAAAGAATCTTACACGAAGCACTAGGTCATTAATTAATCCTACAAAATCACTAACTATTATTAAATTACTAATTCAACTCACTAGAAGACAAAATTTCACTAAACACTAAGCATTCTTCATTCTTTATTCATTATTCTTTTTGCACTTCCAACACCCAATTAAATAATACACATAAGATGAAAAAAAAATCAGAATTTTTATTGCCTTGGCCGACCACTACAAGGGCTTTGTGCTTGCTTGTTCAAATTCAACTTAATTCCTAGACAAACTATGACATTCTATGACACAAATGCATAAAAAATTGCTCAAAAACCTCCTCAAAATCCCACCATTCTTGACCAAACACTCCTTGCCCATGCTAGGAATTTCAAAATACTCCTTGAAGACACAAAAAGCTGAATTACAAAGCTCTAGGCCGACCACATGCATCAATCTTTGTAAAGGCCATCATTTTTCTTCATTTCTCTCATTTCTTTTCATTCTTCTCTCTCTCCCTCTCATTCTTCTCTCCCAATCTCGGTTTTGGCTGAGTTTACTCTTGCCTTTGCTCATCTTCATCAATTCATGGTGCGTCAAAACAGGCAACAAGCAAAGAAACTCGAGCAAGCTAGCTAGGATGCAAGATCACACATGCATGTCCTTTGAGTCACCATTTCGGCCTAGGTGAGTTCACTAGATTCCATTTCTTTTCTTCTTGTTCTAACCACATACATGTACTAAGAGCATCGTCACTAAGCTAGGAAAAATAGAGAAAACCAAGTTGGAATCTCGGCTAGGCAAAGAAGAAGAAGAAAATTGTACTTCAACAAGTTTTGTGCATCTTCTTGTTGATTTGCTAAGGTGAGGGCTAAAACCTTTTGAAAACCCTTAAAAAATCCACATGCATGAGCTTAAATGTATGTCTTTGCTTCTGCATCTGAGATATATGTGTGTTCATAAGCTTTGACAACCATGCATGGCAAGATTTTGGTTTGAAAGTGATGATAGGTGAAATCGGTTTATGTGACAGCTCTCTGACCTGTTGTTTCGAGGTGAGTTTGGCTAGGCAAATGATGTTGAAAATGTATGAAAATTGGTAGGTGACTAGTTTTTCCAGTTTGGAACATTTTTCGTAGAAATAGGAAAAAGATAATTTCGACTCTAAGATCCTCAAAATGGCAAATCATTAAAATGTGTCCAAATCTGGAAATCTGGAAAAAATGAAGCAGGTTTTGGCAGATGCACTGACCTTGTAGAACGAACCATATTTGACTTAGTAATGATGTCCAAAATGCATGAAATTTGGTGTGCTGCTAGATTTTTCAGTTTGGGACATTTTTGTCAGAAATGGACTAAGGCTAAAACTGATCCTAAGGACCTCAAAAACATCAATTATTGAAATGTGTGCAAATCTGGACAGTTTTGTGCTATCTCACTGTTTCGGCTATAACTAATGATCCCGAACTCCACATGATGCAAGGTTTGTTTCTGATTTTAGTTCACTTCTTAAGCTTTAATTTTATATCTTATTCATTGGAATTGTAGATTGTTTGCTTGTCTTAATGATTGTGAGAAAACAGCCTATTGCAGTGAGGGTTTCACTTGGTTATATGCTTAGAAAATTTGTTGTAACTTCTCTTGTGGTATTAATTGCTTTGGATTGTGTCATTGGGATGTTGTGTGGACTGTTTTGAGTACTTGGGGATGTTTGGATTAATTGATGCTTGGCTTGAGATTGATTTTGAGTTGACTTGGGGCTTAATTGCACAGGTAAGCACGAAATGGAAACCCTAGTGACTAGGCAAACTTGCTAAGTGTTGATCATTTGGATATTGTGTGGAATTATATGCTTAGTAGGCTGCCCGTAGAGGCCCTTATAGCCTTAAATGTGATTTTGATCATTGCATGTTGACAAATAGGCCTTTCTTGCATCCAAGCCCACGTAGATGTTGTTGCATGTTGAATAATCTTAATATTTGATTACATGGACTTTGAAATGAGTTATATGACTTGATTTACATGTGTTACATGGCTGCCCGTTTAATGTTCATATAACTCCATATGCTTTTCAAGTGAAATTACTTGTCTATTCGTGCCTCGCTTGTTTACTTGTCAATGTGCAATCTTATGACTGTCCGGAGGCAACCTACTTTGTTGTCCTCCTAATGTGATATTTTAAATGTCATAAATGTGCATTTCATACAAGGTTACAATCTTTCAGTCTGGCGTGGTAGCGATCACGCACACCGGGCGGCATCGGGCTTGCCGGTGTACCCGTGACTACTACTGTCCAATTCCCTCTCTCGCTTGGGGGCTAGACTTCCTCAGAGAGTTGGGTCGTAGGATTTTGGGGTACATCCGGAGTACACCCACTTGGCGTTTTAAGGGGATGATTTGAAATTGGCCGCAACCACTGAGAGCAAAAGCTCACCGTATCCTTTTTCTATATGTATAAGTACTCTCGCTTGGTTCCTGGAGAACCTCGGGGAGGAAAGATTGGTAATTGTGTTCCTTTACTTTATATTATTGTTATGTACTTAATTGTATTATATTCATGCTTGCAAAAGGATTTTCATAAGTTGAACCGGAAAATGAGTTTCAAAACCTATTTCTCGTTTCCCCTCGTTGAGTTTATAAGGACTCACCCTCTTTTATCATCTCAGGTGAAGAAGATCAAGAACAGGTATCTGAGAACGATGTGCCTAATGATGATTCCTTGGAGTGATTGCCTGTCCTATGTGCCTTGCGTGATTATGGCTATTTGTGAACTATGCTACTTGAAGACTATTTCTTTTTCATGTTGCTTGATATGTAATGTAAAAGACCCCCGTTGTAATTTGGGGTCTAATTTTAGTTTGTACTGATGTTTACTAGACAGACACTAGACGCTACTATGGTCATTTTTGCTATTATTACTCCTAGTACCTATAATAGGATTATGAAGCATTAGGTAAGGGCTAAGTAAAATGAATCAACCAAATCTTTAGCAGGTACTCGCTATTAAGCTAAGATCAACAGGTATTTTTGTAATGAGGTTTAACAACAAATGAGACATAATATCATGCTAGGTTAATAATCAATGAGACTTCGAGTTAACCAATAGGCATTTCAATTGATGGTAAATAGTAATCTTAGTTGGAAATGAAATTGAGATTGAAAAATTTGAGGCATTTAGAGAATTAGGTCAAACCAAAGAGCCCAATTACAGTCGTTATGCTACCGGTTTTCTGAAAAATTTTGGAGTTTAGGCCAAAACGTTAAGTGTTAAATCTTCATAAACGGTAAGTATGTGATATGACCTGAATATTTAGATCACCCTAGTCTAACCTTATAGGCCGGGTTGGGGCGTGACACCTTATATTAGAATGGTATCAGAGCTTAGTTTACTAAGTAGGCGTTAGTCGGGTTCAACTCTCGGACCATGGGTAGAAGCCCTAAGGTAATTATGATGTCTTATTTATATGTGTTAATGTGTGCTAATGTGCTTTAATTGCTTTGAGCATTGAATATTATGTGCTTTTGTGAACCAATGTGAACAATATTTTTAGGTGCTCAACATGCCTATGTGATTCAAGTGCACCGTATGCTTAAGTGTTTATTATGTTACAGTGGGTTCTTGTATGCTAGGCTGTATACTAGTTGTTAATGTTTTATTATACAATCCTATGCATTAAGATATGGTTGTTCCTATGTGGTATGATTATATAAGTACACCTTTGCTTATCGTGTAACATAATTGTTTATATAAACAGATGTCATATTTGGGGCTACCTCTTTTAGAATGGTTGGAAGAGTTCTTGGAAGTAGAGGGAGACTTCGAAGGAATGAGTTCTTGACCTTCAAACAAGGGGATTTGACGGTTGCACAGTACGAAACCCGATTGAATCAACTATCCCAGTATGCTCCTGAAATGGTACAGACTAATGAGAAAAAGATCCAGAGATTTATTCAAGGGCTGAGATCCGAGATTCAAAATAGCTTGGCTCCTTTTTAGTTTCTCACCTATGGTGAAGTTCTTTTAGAGGCAATAAAAGCTGAGAGAGGAAAAAGTCAGGAAGTGGCAGGGTCGAGTCAACCGAGTCAAGTACAGAGCCTGGAGCAGCTACCTGTTGAGAAAGTTTGCCAAGGTGGTTTAGATATTCCTGTAGCTCGAGGCCCTTATGGAGGTGTTACTACTACTCTAATCCCATGTTGTACTCACTGTGCACGTAGAGGTCATCTGGAGATTAACTGTTGGAGGAAAACAGGAAGGTGTAACGGTTGCGGTAGTAATCAACATAAGGTCAAGGAATGCCCAAAACGACAGAGGGTGCAAGGACAGACTACGAGAGGGAGTACCCAGGGTCAAGACCAGAATTCGGGAAAGGCAGCTACTAACAGATTACAGTCGGGTACCATAGTCAACCAATTTAGTCATGTCACATCGAGAGGCTCGGTTAAACCCCATCCTGATACATGTAACTATTGCAACAAGAGGGGGCACATGGAAGCCCAATGTTGGAAGAGGTCTGGTAGATGCAAAGGATGTGGGAGTGATCAACATCGCGTCAAGAACTGTCCAAAGTGGCAAAAGAATCGTGTCCAGGTTGCAAGCAGTAACCACGGTTGAAGGTAAACTTACCTATTAAACCTATAGGAAAAATATTACTTGACCTCAGTATCATCCGTCCTTTATGCGCATTTCCTTAGAAACAAAGTATTGTCATACAAGTAAAGAGGTTGCTTTATATAACGGAAGTAAAATACGAGCATGATGATTTATAGTAAACCCTTGGACGTAAGGTCAATGAGTCTTGATGCTTATAGAAAATTGAACATGTAAATGAGGAGAGTAAAATTCCATATAGTTAAGGTAGATATGGATTAGAGTCATGATAACCCAAGAGACTGTTATTAGACAACCGTATTTAAGTGCACTATTTCACGTCTAGAAACTAGCGTTTGGTAGACTTTGAATCGTGGCTGTTGAATAGAGGGTAAATCTTGTAGTGATAGTTAAATAAGTGGTTAATTACTTTTAAACTTCTATTAGGTTATGTTGAAAGATACCTCGTGGTCATAATTCTTATGTTGATACAACCTTGAGTTATCTCGTGTAAGTATCTTATGAGCTCGATCATTTCGGTACCCATTTATAGTCCTAAGACTGTTGTTGAACGGTTGGTAACCTAGTGGGGGCATTGATATCACTTACATGGTGATGAACCTAGCTTAGTAACATTAATGTCGAAGATATATTAGCGGGCATTAAGTGTTCGAAGGAACGACTAGGTCGCTAAGTGAGTAGGACCATTGTCTTCTTAAGTATGACGTAACCTTGGATTGAGGTGAGTGGAATTTATTTGAGGTTGAAACTATTCGCCTTAGGAGTTTTGGATAAGATTAAAAGAAAATTCTGAAGCTTCGTGACTTGAAGATAGAGATTTGAATAAGAAAATAAACTGTGGATTATGAGTTGATGAATTTACTTGTAAGAGTTGAACTAGTGGAACATGATTAGTTTACCCATGCAATTTCAATGGCAATTTGTCGGTGGTACCTAATAAACCTTAGAGTTTGAGTTGAACGAATCTCGACGGTCTTTCTTCTTGATTTCGAGCTTGAAGGTTAATGAAGTTGGGGAAGAATGTCAATGAATAGGAGCCTGTAATCGGGAGACTAGTCATTAGAAGATTTGCTAATCTAATGTACCTACGAGATAAGGACTATGATACTATCGATAGATGATGATTTGAGATGGATTAGTTTGTTTGGTGAGTTCTTCTTGAAGATAGGGTCATATTGTGGAAATAATCCATAACATATGTATGTCCTACGTGCTAACAATTTTGAAGCTAGTAGATAGGATATGTAAATCAGATATAGACCTATCATCTTGAAATTAGCGTATGTCACCCTAGGATCATGGAATTAGTGTGATATTCCTTTTGAGGTATGAATGCGAGATTGATACAACATGAGTCATGATTTTGGAGTTATAGTTCTATTGTTAGAATACCGATGCAACTTTGATGACTATGTTTGAAGACTCTAACCTTAGTTAATGAACTTGACCTTAAGACCAAATGGAGAATAAAGTCGTTCAAAGAAACGAACTATAAATGTAAAGGTCACACCGAACTAAATGATTGGAGAAATAGGAAGTGAATTGGTTGTAGTAAAAGATCACCAAACATGGGACGAACCGGAGTAGGAAGAATAACAAGGGTTAGAATCCGTCTAAATGACCACAATAGGCAAGAATGAATTTCGGGATGAAATTCTTTTAAGGAGGGGAAGATGTGAGGCCCGACCCCGAATAACGTGTGTTACCTCGATTTACGTGCCTTAGACCTAGAGTTATATGACTGATCTTGGATTCGTTCCCTATCTTGGTTTTCATGCATGCTTCGTCAGACGTGCTTTGACTTAGAATTATGTGCCCTAATCCTCGATGTACCGCATACCTAGATATACGTGTCCTGACCTTGAATTACGTACGAGACCTCGATTTGCATGCGATACCTCGTTTCATGTACCCTGACCTAGATTTGCGTGCCTTGACCTAGGTTTAAGAATTGTGTTCTTTTTGTGTGCCATGCATTGAATTATGTGCATTCATTTAGGATTGCGTGCATTTACTAGAAAAATGTGCATTCATCTCGTAGTTCGTGTCCTACCTCGTAGTTCGTGCCCTAGACCTAGGAAAGCGTGCCCTCACGCTAAACAAGAAAGCATCTTACACGAAGCACTAGGTCATTAATTAATCCTACAAAATTCACTAACTATTATTAAATTACTAATTCAACTCACTAGAAGACAAAATTTCACTAAACACTAAGCATTCTTCATTCTTTATTCCTTATTCTTTTTGCACTTCCAACACCCAATTAAATAATACACATAAGATGAAAAAAAAAATTAGAATTTTTATTGCCTTGGCCGACCACTACAAGGGCTTTGTGCTTGCTTGTTCAAATTCAACTTAATTCCTAGACAAACTATGATATTCTATGACACAAATGCATAAAAAATTGCTCAAAAACCTCCTCAAAATCCCACCATTCTCGACCAAACACTCCTTGCCCATGCTAGGAATTTCAAAATACTCCTTGAAGACACAAAAAGCTGAATTACAAAGCTCTAGGCCGACCACATGCATCAATCTTTGCAAAGGCCACCATTTTTCTTCATTTCTCTCATTTCTTTTCATTCTTCTCTCTCTCCCTCTCATTCTTCTCTCCCAATCTCGGATATGGCTGAGTTTACTCTTGCCTTTGCTCATCTTCATCAATTCATGGTGCATCAAAACAAGCAACAAGCAAAGAAACTCAAGCAAGCTAGCTAGGATGCAAGAATCACACATGCATGTCCTTTGAGTCACCATTTTGGCCTAGGTGAGTTCACTAGCTTCCATTTCTTTTCTTCTTGTTCTAACCACATGCATGTACTAAGATCTTGCTCACTAAGCTAGGAAAAATAGAGAAAACCAAGTTGGAATCTCGGCTAGGCAAAGAAGAAGAAGAAAATTGTACTTCAACAAGTTTTGTGCATCTTCTTGTTGATTTGCTAAGGTGAGGGCTAAAACCTTTTGAAAATCCTTCAAAAATCCACATGCATGCTCTTAAATGTATGTCTTTGCTTCTGCATGTGAGATATATGTGTGTTCATAAGCTTTGACAACCATGCATGGCAAGATTTTGGCTTGAAAGTGATGATAGGTGAAATTGGTTTATGTGACAGCTCTATGACCAGTTGTTTCGATGTGATTTTGGCTAGGCAAATGATGTTGAAAATGCATGAAAATTGGTAGGTGACTATTTTTTCCAGTTTTGAACATTTTTTCGCAGAAATAGGCCAAAGCTAATTTCGAACCTAAGATCCTCAAAATGGCAAATCATTAAAATGTGTCCAAATCTGGAAATCTGAAAAAAATGAAGCAGGTTTTGGCAGATGCACTGACCTTGTAGAACGAACCATATTTGACTTAGTAATGATGTCCAAAATGCATGCAATTTGGTGTGCTGCTATATTTTTCAGTTCTGGACATTTTTATCCGAAATGGACTAAGGCTAAAACGGACCCTAAGGACCTCAAAAACGTCAATTATTGAAATGTGTGTAAATCTGGACAGTTTTGTGCTATCTTACTGTTTCGACTATAACTAATGATCCCAAACTCCAAATGATGCAACGTTTGTTTCAGATTTTAGTTCACTTCTTAAGCTTTAATTTGATATCTTATTCACTGGAATTGGAGATTGTTTGCTTGTCTTAATGATTGTGAGAATACAGCCTATTGCAGTGAGGGTTTCACTTGGTTATATGCTTAGAAATTTTGTTGTAACTTCTCTTGTGGTATTAATTGCTTTGGATTGTGTCATTGGGATGTTGTGTGGACTGTTTTGAGTACTTGGGGATATTTGGATTAATTGATGCTTGGCTTGAGATTGATTTTGAGTTGACTTGGGGCTTAATTGCACAGGTAAGCACGAAATGGAAACCCTAGTGACTAGGCGAACTTGCTAAGTGTTGATCATTTGGATATTGTGTGGAATTATATGCTTAGTAGGCTTCCCGTAGAGGCCCTTATAGCCTTAAATGTGATTTTGATCATTGCATGTTGACAAATAGGCCTTTCTTGCATCCGAGCCCACGTAGATGTTGTTGCATGTTGAATAATCTTAATATTTGATTACGTGGACTTTGAAATGAGTTATATGACTTGATTTACATGTGTTACATGGCTGCCCGTTTAATGTTCATATAACTCCATATGCTTTTCAAGTGAAATTACTTGTCTATTCGTGCCTCGCTTGTTTACTTGTCAATGTGCAATCTTATGACTGTCCGGAGCCAACCTACTTTGTTGTCCTCCTAATGTGATATATTAAATGTCAGAAATATGCATTGCATACAAGGTTGCAACCTTTCAGTCTGGCATGGTAGCGATCACGCACACCGGGCGGCATCGGGCTTGCCGATGCACCCGTTACTACCATTGTCCAATTTTCTCTCTCGCTTAGGGGCTAGACTTCCTCAGAGAGTTGGGTCGTAGGATTTCGGGGTACATCCGGAGTACACCCACTTGGCGTGTTAATGGGATGATTTGAAGTCAGCCGCAACCACTGAGAGCAAAAGCTCACCGTATCCTTTTTCTATATGTATAAGTACTCTCGCTTGGTTCCTAGAGAACCTCGGGGAGGAAAGACTGGTAATTGTGTTCCTTTACTTTATATTATTGTTATGTACTTAATTGTATTATATTCATGCTTGCAAAAGGATTTTCATATGTTGAACCGGAAAATGAGTTTCAAAACCTATTTCTCATTTCCTCTCGCTAAGTTCATAAGGACTCACCCTCTTTTATCATCTCAGGTGAAGAAGATCAAGAACAGGTACTTGATGACAATGTGCCTAATGATGAATCCTTGGAGTGATTTCATGTCCTATGTGCCTTGCGTGATTATGACTATTTGTGAACTATGCTACTTGAAGACTATTTCTTTTTCATTTTCATGTTGCTTGATGTGTAATGTAAAAGACCCCCGTTTAATTTTGAGTCAGCCGAAAAAGAAACCATACCAGCCTTCAAGTCAATAGAGGAAATTCCAGAGCTAGAGTCGTAGTCAGGGCCAGAGCCAGAACAGACCAGTGAATAACCGTGGCCCGACGAAAGCGCCATCAGCCTCTTCCACACGGGATCCACAGGTAGTTCACCTGCTACTCAGTCTGTCATTTGTTCTTACTGTGACAAGAAAGGGCATACCGAGGCCTAGTGCTGGAAGAAGTCAGGTCGATGTGTGCGGTGTGGCAGTGATCAGCATCAAATCAAGGATTGCCCTAAATGGCAAGTAGGACAAAATCAAGTTAAACCAGCTGGTAGAGGCAAGACTCCAGTTCCTAGAGCTCAGGCTCGAGCTTATGCTATTGAGTGCGAGGAGCTTCTAGAGGAGACCGCTGTTGTTGAAGGTACATTCTTCATACTAAATCAACATGTTAGGGTGCTAATTGATCCGGGTGCTACTCATTCATTTATTACTCCCTTGTGTGTGCAGTGTGTGAAACTACGAGTTGTATGTTTGCCTTACGAGGTAGAAGTTGGATGGGTTCTAAACTTGTTACTAGCTCGGCTTGTAAAGCATGTAAAATCCAATTAAGGATAGGGAATTCTCAGCCAATCTTATTGTATTACCTTTTCGAGACTATGAGGTCATTTTAGGGATGGACTGGCTGGTAAAGCATCATGTCCAACTAGATTGCCGGATGAAGATTGTAATATTCCGGGTACCTGGTCAACCAATACTAGAGGTAATGGGTCGAAGAGATTTCATCGGGAGTTCCATCATTTCATCTATGAAAGCAGTGAAGTCCTTGAGAAAATGATGTAGTGGATACTTAGCTTACCTCATCAACAAATCGTCGGACAAAGCTAAGTTAGAGGAGATGCCAGTGATCAAAGACTATGCAGATGTGTTTCCAGAAGAATTTCCCGGTTTACCCCCAAATCGGGAGATCGAATTCATTATAGAGTTACTGCCTGGCACCCAGCCGATATCTAAAGCCCCCTATCGTATGGCACCGGCCGAGCTACAAGAATTGAAGGACCAATTGCAAGGATTGTTGAAGAAAGGGTTTGTTCAACCAAGTTCTTCTCCGTTGGGTGCACTAGTCCTCTTTGTGAAGAAGAAAGACGGAACGTTGAGGCTATGCATCGATTACCGAGGATTGAACCAAGTGACTGTCAAGAATAAATACCCACTTCCACTGATTGACGAGTTGTTTGATCAACTTCAAGGAGCCAAAGTGTATTAAAAACTCAACTTGAGGCAAATGTACTATCAGTTGTGGATCAAAAAGGAAAATGTGCCTAAAACGGCTTTCAGGACAAGATATGGGCATTCTGAATATGTGGTGATGCCATTTGGACTAACCAATGCCCCTGCAGCTTTTATGGACTTGATGCACAGGGTGTTTCAACCCTACTTGGACCAATTTATGGTGATCTTCATTGATGATATTTTGGTATACTCGAAATCCGAGGCTGAGCATGAGCAACATCTGCGATTAGTATTGCAAAAACTTCGAGAGCATCAATTGTATGCAAAGTTTAGCAAGTGTGAATTTTGGTTGCAGCAGATTGCATTTTTGGGGCACATCATATCCCAAGAGGGAATAGTAGTGGATCCAGCAAAGATAGAAGCGGTGATGTCTTGGAAGTAGCCGGAAAACGTTACGGAGGTTCGGAGTTTTCTTGGTCTAGCTGGCTATTATCGGAGATTCGTTAAGGATTTCTCTAAGATTGTAGGACCACTTACAAAGCTCACTCAAAAGAAAACAAAGTTTGTGTGGGATAATAAGTGTGAGAACAGCTTCCAAGAGTTGAAGAAAAGATTGATTACCGCACCTATTCTTGCATTGCCTGAAGGGAGTCAAGGTTTTGTAATTTATAGCGATGCTTCGAAGGAAGGACTAGATTGTGTGTTGATGCAAAATGGTAGAGTGATTGCGTATGCTTCTAGGAAACCGAAGCCGTATGAATTGAACTACCCGACGCATGACTTGGAGTTAGCGGCTATTGTGTTTGCACTCAAGAAATGGAGGCACTATCTATGGGGTAACAAGTTCGAGGTGTTTACAGATCACAAAAACTTGAAATACTTGTTCTCACAAAAAGAGTTGAATATGAGGCAAAGACGGTGGATGGAGCTTTTGGATGATTATAACTGCACAATCAATTATGTGTGCCTGGTAAAGCAAATGTAGTTGCAAATGCCTTTTGTAGGAAAGCGAGCATGGCAAAACTGGAAGTCAAGGTGCATGAGTTGTTGGAGGAAACATTTTTGTGGAAACCACAATTGACTTGGAAAGGGTTACTTTTTGCCACTACTCAGGTTCAATCGACCTTGTTGTCTGAATTACGAGAGGCTCAATAGAAGGACCAACAATTCCAGAAGATTAAAGAAAGCAACACAGATTTCAAGTTTCATGATGATAGTATTTGGAGGTTTAGGAATCGGATTTGTGTTCCTAATGAACCAGAGCTGAAAAAGAAGATTCTTAAAGAAGCCCATAATTCAAGATATACTATTCATCCTGGCAGAATGAAGATGTACCGGGATTTGAAGCAACACTATTGGTGGAATAACATGAAAAGAGAGACTGCAGAGTTTGGGGCACGGTGTTTGACTTGCCAGAGAGTCAAAGCCGAACATCAACGACTGGTAGGTTTACTTCAACCGTTGGAGATTCCTCAATGGAAATGGGAACATATAACTATGGACTTTGTTATGGACCTGCCTAGGTCACAAAAGGGTCATGACGCCATTTGGGTCATAGTGGATAGATTGACTAAGTCAACGCATTTCTTGCCAATGAACAAGGAGGATAGTCCTGAGAAATTGGGAGATATGTATGTGGCGAAGATTGTAAGATTGCACGGGATGCCTATGAGTATTGTATCGGATAGGGATCCTCGTTTTACTTCCCGATTTTGGAAGAGATTGCAAGAAGCTTTGGGAATGAAGTTGAGTTTCAGTACTGCTTATCACCCTCAAACTGATGGACAATCGGAGAGAACTATTCAGATTCTGGAGGATATGCTGAGGGCATGTGTTTTAGATTTCGGGAAAGGTTGGGAGAAATATCTGTCTCTAGCGGAGTTCACTTATAATAACAGTTATCAGGCCACTATCGGGATGGCCCCATTTAAGGCGTTGTATGGATGTAAGTGTCGATCCCCAATTTACTGGGATGAAGCAGGTGAAACGAAGACTTTTGACCTAACCCTTCTACCTGAACTTATGAAGACTATTGATAATATCCACCTCATCCGAAAACGGATGCTTACTGCCCAGAGCAGGCAGAAGAGTTATGCAGACCGACGGGGACGAAGCCTAGAGTTTGAGGTTGGCGACAAGGTGTTCTTGAAGATATCACCCCGGAGGGGACTGATTAAACACGGCAAGGGTGGAAAGTTGAGCCCGAGGTTTGTAGGACTATTTGAGATAATTGAGAAGGTTGGCAAATTGGCGTATCGCCTGGCACTACCCCAAAACCTCTCCAATATTCACGACGTCTTTCATGTTTCGATGCAGTGGAAGTATCACCCTGATCCATCGCATATCTTGGAGCCAGAGCCGTTGCAGCTTCGGGAGAACTTGTCTTATGAAGAGAAGCCCGTTCGGATCCTAGACCAGCAAGATCGGGAGTTGCGCAACAAATCTATACCGATGGTGAAAGTGTTGTAGGATCATCATGGAGTTGAAGAAGCAACGTGGGAAAGGCGAGACCAGATGGAGCAACAGTATCCAGCTTTATTTCAAAAGTAATATTGAATTTCGGGATGAAATTCTTTTAAGGAGGAGAGGATGTGAGGCCCGACCTCGATTTGCGTGCGATACCTCATTTCGTGTGCTCTAACCTAGATTTGGGTGCCTTGACCTAAGGTTTAAGAATCGTGTTTCGTTTTATGTGCCTTGCATTGAATTACGTGCATTCATTTAGGGTTGCGTGCATTTACTTGGGAAACGTGCATTTGTCTCGTAGTTCGTGCCCTACCTCGTAGTGCGTGCCCTAGACCTAGGAAAGCGTGTCATCACGTTAATCAAGAATTATCTTACACGAAGCACTAGGTCATTAATTAATCCTACAAATCCCACTAACTAATATTAAATTACTAATTCAACCCACTAGAAGACGAAATTGCACCAAAAGCTAGACATTCTCATTCTTTATTCCTTATTCTTTTGCACTTTCCAAACACACAATTAAATAAAGCTCAAAAGATGACAAAGATTCAGATTTTTCATGCCTTGGCCGACCACCTTGTGTGCCTTGTGATTGCTTTGCATAATTCAAATCTTATTCCCAAACATTCTATGACATTCTATGACACAAATGCATAAAAAATTAGCTCAAAGACCTCCTCAAAGCTCCCAATCACGACATAAGCTCCTTGCCCATGCTAGGAAATTCAAAAACCATGCTTCTTGAAGACACAAATCTGAAATTTCTATGCCCAAGGCCGACACATGTTTCATCATTTGCAAGGCTTTCATTTTTTCTTTCATTTCTCTGACTTCCTCACATTTCTCTCTCTCCCTCTCATTCTTCTCTCTTTCTCTCGGCTTTGGCTGAGTTCCTATACTCCATAGCTTATCTTCATCACTCCATGATTAATCAAGGAAAGCAAGAAGCTAGGGAGCTCGACTATGCAAGCTAGGTTTCAAGAAACACACATGCAAGCTCTTTGAATCTCCATTTCGGCTTAGGTGAGTTTGCTAGCTTCCATTTCTTTTCTTCTTGTTCTAACCACATGCATCTAATAAGACCTTAGTCACTAAGCTAGGAAAAATAGAGAAAATAGAGTGGTGTCTCGGCTAAGCAAGGAAGAAGATCAACTTTGTGCTTCACCAAGAGTCTTGTGCATCTTCTTGTTGTTTTGCTAAGGTGAGGGCTAAAACTTCTTGAAAATCTTTCAAAAAACCACATGCATGCTCTTAAATGTTTATCTTTGCTTCTGTACTTGAGATATATGTGTGTTCATAAGCTTTTACAACCATGCATGGAAAGATTTTGGGCAAGAATGTGATGATAGATGAAATCGTGCATGTGACAGCTTTTTGTCTTGTCGGTGCAAGGTGATTTTGGCTAGGTAAATGATGTTGAAAATGCGTCAAATTGGTAGGTAGCTATTTTTGCCAGTTCTGAACATTTTTCGCAGAAATAGGCCAAAGCTAATTTTGACTCTAATGTCCTCAAAATGGAAAATTATTAAAATGTGTCCAAATCTGGAAAGTCTGGAAAAATGAAGCAGGTTTTGGCAGATTCACTGACCTTGTGAAACAAACCCATTTTAACTTAGTAAATGACATCCAAAATATATAAAATTTGGTGTGCTGCTATATTTTTTAGTTATGGAAATTTTTGTCAGAAATGGACTAAGGCTAAATCTGACCCTAAGGACTTCAAAAACGACAAGTATTGAAATGTGTGCAAATCTGGACAGTTTTGTGCAGTTTCACTGTTTTGGCTATAACTATTGAACCCGAACTCCAAATGATGCGAGGTTTGTTTCTGAATTTAGTTCACTTCTTAAGATTTAATTTGAAATCTTATTCACTGGATTTGGAGATTGTTTGATTGTCTTAATGATTGTGAGAAAACAGTCCATTGCAGTGAGGGTTTCACTTAGTGATATGCTTAGAAAAATTATTGTAGCTTCTCTTGTTATATTAAACGCTTGGGATTGTGGCACTGGGATGTTGTGTGGACTGTTTTGAATACTTGATGGTGTTTGAATTAATCGATGCATAGCTTGAGTTGATTTCGAGATGACTTGGGGCTTAATCGCACGGGTAAGCACGAATTGGAACCCTAGTAACTAGGTGAATTTGCTAAGTGTTGATCCTTTGGATGTTGTGTTGGATTATGTGTTTAGTAGGCTGCCCGTAGTTTCCCTTGTAGCCCTAAATATGATTTCGATGATTTCATGTTGATAAGTAGGCTTTTCTTGCACCTAGTCCCATGTAGATATCGTTGCATGTTGAATAATCTTGTTATTTGATTACGTGAACTTTGAAATGAGTTATATGACTTGATTTACATGGCTTCCCGTTTAATGTTCATATAACTCCATGTGCCTTTCAAGTGAAATTACTTGTCTTATTGTGCCTCGCTTGTTTACTTGTCAATATGCAATCTTATGACTGCTCGGAGGCAACCTACTTTGTTGTCCTCCTAATGTGATATATTAAATGTCATAAATGTGCATTGCATATAAGGTTGCAACCTTTCATTCTGGAGTGGTAGCGTTCACGCACACCGGGCGGCATCGGGCTTGCCGGTGCAACCGTGACTACCATTGTCCAATTCCCTCTCTCGCTTGGGGGCTAGACTTCCTCGGAGAGTTGGGTCATAGGATTTTGGGGTACATCCGGAGTACACCCATTTGGGGTGATAAGGGGATGATTTGAAGTCGGCCGCAACAACTGATACTGGAAATTAACTGAGAGCAAAAGCTTACCGTATCCTTTTCACTATGTATATAAGTACTCTCGCTTGGTTCCTAGAGGACCTCGGGAGGGAAAGACGGGTAATTGTGTTCCTTTACTTTTATATTATTGTTATGTACTTATTTGTGATATATTCATGCTTGCGAAAAGGGTTTTCATAAGTTGAACCGAAAAATGAGTTTCAAAACCTATTTCTCGTTCCCCCTCACTGAGTTCATAAGGACTCACCCTCTTTTATCATCTCAGGTGAAGAAGATCAAGAACAGGTACCCGAGGATGATATGCCTAACGATGATTCCTTGGAATGATTGCCTGTCCTATGTGCTTTGCTTGATTATGGCCATTGTGAACACTATACTGCTTGAAGACTGTTTCTTTTCATGTTGCTTGATGTTTGTAATGTAAAAGTAAAAGACCCGCGTTGTAATTTGGGGTCTAATTTTGGCTTGTACTGATAATAACTAGACAGACACTACTATGGTCATTTTGCTATCATTACTGGCTAGTATCTATCATAGGATTATGAAGTATCCGGTAAGGACTAAGTAAAATGAACCTACCCAATCTTAAGCAGGTACCCATTATTAAGCTAAGGTCAACAGGTACTTTTGTAATGAGGGTTAACAAACAAACGAGACATGGTATCATGCTAGATTATTAATCAAACGAGACATCGAGATAACTAGTAGGCATTTCAATGGACAGTAAATAGTAATCTTAGTTGGAAATGAAATTTGAGGCGTTTAGAGAACTAGGCCAAACTAAATGGCCCAATTACAGCCGTTATGCTGCCGGTTTTCCAGAAAATTATGGAGTTTAGGCTAAACGTTAAGTGTTAAACTTCTATGAACGACTAAGTACGAGACATGGCTTAAATGTTTAGTTCACACCCTAGTCTAACCTTTATAGACTAGGTTGGGGCGTGACAGATTAGGTTGTCGTCTTTTTTGCGGCTCACGACGTACGATCCAGGACGGAAAAACAGCGCAAAAGAAGGAAATTGTCCCGAAACTGATGAAAACATTTGATTTTGGGTTCTGAAAATGGGCGCAACAAGCAAGCTTGTTGCACCCATCATAGAGCTCTCAGAGAGCTTTCCAACGGTATGCTGTGCGCCGCGTAACTCCTTACTGATCAAAAGTTATGGGCACCGGAGCGACAAAGACTTGGTCCCAAGCCCCACGCCCTCGGTTTGCAGGCCCAGCCTCTTCGTGAGGCGACGTTGTCTTGCCCAAGGTGCCATGTTATTCAGTAATAGAAATGTGATGGATTACGTTGTCATCTTTTTCAAGGCTCACAACGTACGATCTGGAATGGAAAAATAGCGCAAAAGAAGAAAATTGTTTCGAAACTGATGAAAACGTTCGATTTTGGGCTTGGAAAATGGGCGCAGCTGAGCATGCTTGCTGCCCTCGTCGTGGAGCTCTTGGAGAGTTTTTCAACAGTATGCTGTGTACCACGTAACTCCTTACGAATCAAAAGTTATGGGCACTAGAGCGATGGAGACCTAATCCCGAGCCCCACGCCCTCGGTTTGCGGGCCCAGCCTCTACGTGAGGCAAAGTTGTCTTGCCCAGGGTGCCGTGCTATTCGGTAATAGAAATTTGATGGATCAGGTTGTCGTCCTTTTCGCATCTCATGACGTACGATTCAGGACGAAAAAGTAGCGCAAAAGAAGAAAAGTGTCCGGAAACTGATGAAAACGTTCGATTTTGGGCTCCGAAAATTTTCGCAGCCTAGCAGGCTTGCTGCCCCCATCGTAGAGCTCTTTGAGAGCTTTCCAACGGTATGTTGTGTGCCGCGTAACTCCTGATCTGATCCCAAGCCCCATGCCCTCTGTTTGCAGGCCCAGCTTCTACGTGAGGTGAAGTTGTCTTGCCCAAGGTGACGCAAGATTCGGTAATAGAAATGTGGCAGATTAGGTTGTCGTCCTTTTCGTGGCTCACGACATACGATCCGGGATGAAAAAACAGCGCAAAAGAATAAAAGTGTCCCAAAACTGATGAAAATGTTCGATTTTGAACTACAAAAATAGGCGCTTTAGAGCAGGCCTGCTTCCCCCGTCATAGAGCTCTCGGAGAGCTTTCAAACGGTATGCAGTGCGCCGCGTAACTCCTTACTGATCAAAAGTTATGGGCACCGGAGCGATAGAGACCTGGTCCCAAGCCCTGTGCCCTCGGTTTGCGAGCCTAGCCTCTACGTGAGGCGAAGTTGTCTTGCCCAAGGTACCATGTTATTCGGTAATAGAAATGTGATGGATTAGGTTGTCATCCTTTTCGCAACTCACGACATACGATCTGGGACGAAAATACAGCGCAAAAGAAGAAAATTGTCCCGAAACTGATGAAAATGTTCGATTTTGGGCTTTGAAAAGGGGCGTAGCTGAGCAAGCTTGGTGTCCCCATCATAGAGCTCTCGAAGAGCGTTTCAACAGTATACTGTGCGCCGCGTAACTCCTTATTGATCAAAAGTTATGGGCACCGAAGCGACGGAGACTGCGTCTCAAGACTCACGACCTCGGTTTTTGGGCCCAGCCTCTACGTGAGGCGAAGTTGTCTTGCCCAAGGTGTCATTTTATTCGGTAATAGAAATGTGATAGACAAGGTTGTCGTTCTTTTCGCGGCTCACAACGTACAATCCAAGATGGAAAAACCGTGCAAAAGAAGAAAAATGTCCCGAAATTGATGAAAATGTTCGATTTTGGGCTCCGAAAATTTTCGTTGCCAATCAGGCTTGTTGCCCCTGTCATAGAGCTCTTGAAGAGTTTTCCAACGGTATGCTGTGCGCCGCGTAACTCCTTACGGATCAAAAGTTATGGGTACCGGAGCAACGGAGACCTGGTCTCAAGCCCCATGCCCTCGGTTTGCAGGCCCAGCTTCTACGTGAGGCGAAGTTGTCTTGCCCAAGGTGGCGCAGGATTCAGTAATAGAAATATGGCAAATTAGGTTGTCGTCCTTTTCGCGGCTCAAGACATACGATCCGGGACGGAAAAACAGCACAAAAGAATAAAGGTGTCCCGAAACTGATGAAAACCTTCGATTTTGGGCTACGAAATCGGGCGCTTTAGAGCTGACCTGCTTCCCCCGTCATAGAGCTCTCGGAGAGCTTTCCAACGGTATGCAGTGCGCCGCGTAACTCCTTACTGATCAAAAGTTATGGGCAACGGAGCGACGGAGACCTGGTCCCAAGCCCACGCCCTCGGTATGCCGGCCCAGTCTCTACGTGAGGCGAAGTTGTCTTGCCCAAGGTGCCATGTTATTCAGTAATAGAAATGTGATGGATTAGGTTGTCGTCCTTTTCGAGGCTCACGACGTACGATCTGGGACGAAAAAACAGCGCAAAAGAAGAAATTTGTTCCAAAACTAATGAAAACGTTCGATTTTGGGCTCTGAAAATGGGCGCAACCGAGCAGGCTTGCTGCCCCTGTCGTAAAGCTCTCGGAGAGCTTTTCAACAGTATGTTGTGCGCCGCGTAACTCCTTACGGATCAAAAGATATAAGCACCGGAGTAACGGAGACTTGGTCCCAAGCCCTACGCCCTCGGTTTGCAGGTCCAGCCTCTACGTGAGGCGAAGTTGTCTTGCCCAAGGTGCTGTGTTATTCGGTAATGGGCACCGGAGCGACGAAGACCTGGTCCCAAGCCCCACGCCCTCGGTTTGCAGGCCCAGCCTCAACGTGAGGCGAAGTTGCCTTGCCCAAGGTGCCATGTTATTCGGTAATAGAAATGTGATGGATTAGGTTGTCGACCTTTTCGAGGCTCACGACATACGATCCAGGACGGAAAAATAGTGCAAAAGAAGAAAATTGTTCCGAAACTGATGAAAACGTTTGATTTTGGGCTCCAAAAATTGGCGCAGCCAAGCAGGGTTGCAGCTTGTGAGGCCCGATCTCGATTTGCGTGCGATACCTCGTTTCATGTGCCTTAATCTAGATTTGCGTGCCTTGACCTAGGTTTAAGAATTGTGTTCATTTTATGTGCCATGCATTGAATTACGTGCATTCATTTAGGGTTGCGTGCATTTACTTGAAAAATGTGCGTTCGTCTCGTAGTTCATGTCCTACCTCGTAGTTCGTGTCCTACCTCGTAGTGCGTTCCCTAGACCTAGGAAAGCGTGCCTTCAGGCTAATCAATAAATAAACTTACACGGAGCACTAGACTATGAAACAATCCTACAAAATTCACTATCAATATAATAATCCTAATTCAACTCACTAGAAGACAAAAATTCACCAAACACTAAACATTCTTCATTCTTTATTCCTTATTCTTTTTGCACTTTCAAGACACAATTAAAATAATGCTCAAAGATGACAAAAAAATTCAGATTTGGAGCTAGCTTGGCCGACCACTTGCTTGCATTAGACTTGCCTTGCATGATTTTAAATTAAACTCAACATTCTATGACACAAAGGCATTAAAAATTGCTCAAAAACCCCACCATTTGCACACCATTCTCGGCCACATCACTCTTGCCCATCCTAGGAATTTCAAATTACACCTTGAAGACACAAATGCTGAAATTTTCCTGCCCAAGGCCGAGCATGCCTCATCAATAGCAAGGCTTGTGCTTTTTTTTAATTTCTCTCACTTTCCTCCCAATCTTTTCTCTCTCCCTCTCATTCTCCTCTCTCATTCTCGGCCTTGGCTGAGTTCTCCACCTCCATAGATTATCTTCATCACACCTTAGTTGAACAAGGCAAGCAATCATCAAAGAAACTCAAGCAAACAAGCTAGGATGCGAAAATCAAACTTGCATGCCCTTTGAGGTCTTCATTTCGGCCCTAGGTAAGTTCTAAGCTTCCATTTCTTTTCTTCTTGTTTCAACCTCATGCATGTACTAAGAGCTTGGTCACTAAGCTAGGAAAAATAGAGAAAAGCTAGTTGGAACCTCGGCTAGGCTAAGGAGAAGAAGAAAAGTTTGCTTCAACAAGTTTTTGTGCATCCTCTTGATTGATTGCAAAGGTGAGGGCTAAAACCTTTTGAAAATCCTCCAAAAACTCACATGCATGCTCATAAATGTATGTCTTTGCTTCTGTACTTGAGTTATATGGTCGTTCATAAGCTTAAACAACCATGCATGGCAAGATCTTGGCTTGAAAGTGATGCTAAGTGAAGTCGGATTGTTGACAGCTCTCTGACCAGTCTGTTTCGTGGTAAGTTTAGCTAGGAAAATGATGTTGAAAATTCTTGAAAATTGGTAAGTGACTATTTTGGACAGTTTTGAACATTTTTCCCAGAAATAGGCCGAAGCTAATTTTGACTCTAAGGTCCTCAAAATGGCAAATCTTTAAAATATGTCCAAATCTGAAAATCTGGAAAAATGAAGCAGGTTTTGGCAAATGCACTGACCTTGTGGAATAAACCATATATAACTTAGTAAATTATGTCCAAAATGCATGAAATTTGGTGTGATGCTATATTTTTCAGTTTTGGACAATTTTGTCAGAAATGGACCAAGGCTAAATCTGACCCTAAGGACCTCAAAAACGTCAATTACTGAAAAGTGTACAAATCTGGACAGTTTTGTGCTATTCCACTGTTTCGGCTATATCTAATGATCCCAAATTCCAATTGATACAAGGTTTGTTTCTGATTTTAGTTAACTTCTTAAGCTTTAATTTGACATCTTATTCACTGAATTTGGAGATTGTTTGCTTATCCGATTGATTGTGAGAAAACAGCCTATTGCAGTAAGGGTTTCACTTAATGTTGTGCTTAGAAAATTGTTGTGATTCCTGTTGTTGAATTAAATACTTGGGATTGTAGCTTCGGGATGTTGTGTGGACTGTTTTGAATGTTTGAGGATGTTGAATTAAATGATGCATGGTTTGAGATTGACTTTGAGTTGGGTTGAGGCTCAAATTGCACGAATATGCACGAAATGGAAACCCTAATGACTAGGTAGTTTTGCTAAGTGTTGATCAATTGGATATTGTGTGGAATTATATGTTTAGTAGGCTGCCCGTAGTTGCCCTTATAAGCTTAAATGTAATTTTGATCATTGCATGTTGACAATTAGGCTTTTCTTGCATCCGAACCCACGTAGATATTGTTGCATGTTGAATAATCGTATCACTTGATTACGTGGACTTCGAAATGAGTTATATGGCTTGACTTGCATGTGTTACATGGCTGCCCGTTTAATGTTCATATGGCTCTATATGCCATTCAAGTGAAATTACTTGTCTTATCGTGCCTCGTTTGATTACTTGATAACGTGCGATCTTATAACTGCTCGGAGGCGACCTACTTTGTTGTCCTCCTAATGTGACATGTTAAATGTTATAAATGTGCATTGCATATGAGGTTGCAACCTTTTAGTGTGGCATGGTAGTGTTTCACGCACGCCGGGTGGCATCGGGCTTACCGGTGTTACCGTGACTACCATGGTCCAATTCCCTCTCTCGCTTGGCATTTCACCCTCGGAGAGTTGGGTCGTAGGTTTCGGGGTACATATGGAGTACACCCAATTGGGAGCGATAAGTGGATTATTGAAGTCGGCCGCAGCAAATGAATCAAAATTGATATTGAGAGCAAATGCTCACCGTATCCTTGAAATGATTGGTAAATGTATCTGTTACTCGATTTGTTTCGTATATTTGCGTACTTTATTATTTGTAATACGTGACATGTTTTCAAAAAAGAATTTTCATAATTGAACCGGAAAATGAGTTTCAAAACGTATTTCTTGTTTTTCCCTCGCTGAGTTCATAAGGACTCACCCTCTTTTTCATCACAGGTGAAGAAGAACAGGTACAGGTACTCGAGGACAATGTGCCTAACGATGAACCCCTGGAGTAATTGCCTATCATTGTTTGCTTTGCTTGAATGTGGCTACTTGTGAACTTGGTGTTACTTGAAGACTATTTATTTTATGTTGCTTGTTATTTCTAATGTAAAAGACCCCCGTTGTAATTTGGGGTCTAATTTTGGTTTGTACTGATATTGCTAGATAGATGCTAGACACTATTACGATCGTTTTGCTATTATTACTGCTAGTATCTATCATAGGTTATGACGTATTAGGTAAGGACTAAGTAAATGAACATATCAAATCTTAAACAAGTAGACGCTTTTAAGCTAAGATCAACAGGTACTTTCGTAACGAGGATAAATAAACAAACGAGACATAGTATCATGCTAGGTTATACATCAAGTGGGACGTCGAAATAACCAATAGGCAATTCAATTGATGGTAAAATAGTAATCTTAGTTAGAAATGAATTTGAGATGGTAAATTTTGAGGCGTTTAGAGAACTAGGTCAAACCAAAGAGCCCAATTACAGCCGTTATGCTGCCGGTTTTCCAGAAAATTTTAGAGTCTAGGATAAAACGTTAAGTGCTAAACCTCCTTGAATGATTAAGTACGTGAAAGGACTTGAATGTTTAGATCACACCCTAGTCTAACCTTTATAGGCCGGGTTGGGGTGTGACATAGCCCCCGTCGTAGAGCTCTCAAAGAGCTTTCCAACGGTATGTTGTGCGCCGCGTAACTTCTTATGGATCAAAAGTTATGGGCACCGGAGCAATAGAGACCTGGTCCCAAGCCCCACGCCCTCGATTTACGGGCCCACCCTCTACGTGAGGCGAAGTTGTCTTGCCCAAGGTACCGTGTTATTCGATAATAGAAATGTGATGGATTAGTTTGTCATACTTTTCGCGGCTCACGACGTACGATCTGGGACGGAAAAACAGCGCAAAAGAAGAAAAGTGTCCCAAAACTGATGAAAACGTTCAATTTTGGGCTCCAAAAATTATCGCAGCCTAGCAAGCTTGCTACCCTCGTCATAGAGCTCTCGGAGATCTTTCCAAAGGTATATTGTGCGCCGCGTAACTCCTTACGGATCAAAAGTTATGGGCACCGGAGCGACGGAGACCTCGCCCTAAGACCCACGGCCTTGGTTTGCGGGACCAGCCTCTACGTGTGGCAAAGTTGTCTTGCCCAAGGTGCCGTTTTATTTGGTAATAGAAGTGTGATGGACAAGGTTGTCATCCTTTTCGTGGCTAACGACGTACATTCCGGGACGGAAAAACAGCGCAAAAGAAGATTTGTGTCCCAAAATTGATGAAAACGTTCAATTTTGGGCTCTGAAAATTTTCGGCGCCAAGCAGGCTTGTTGCCCACGTCATAGAGCTCTCGGAGAGCTTTCCAACAGTATGCTGTGCGCCGCGTAACTCCTTACGGATCAAAAGTTATGGCACCAGAGCGATGGAGACTTGGTATCAAGCCCTACGCCCTCGGTTTGCGGGCCCAGCCTCTACGTGAGGCGTAGTTGTCTTGCCCAAGGTGCCGTGGGATTCGATAATAGAAATGTGGTAGATTAGGTTGTCGTCCTTTTCGCGGCATACGAAGTATGATCTGGGACAGAAAAACAGCGCCAAAGAAGAAAATTCTCCCGAAACTGAGAAAAATGTTCAATTTTTGGATCTGAAAATGGGCGCAGCCAAGCAGGATTACTGCCCCCATCGTAGAGCTCTTAGAGAGCTTTCCAACGGTATGCTGTGTGCCGTCTAACTCCTTACGGATCAAAAGTTATGGGCACCGGAGTGACGGAGACCTGGTCCTAATCCCCACGCCCTCGGTTTGCGGGCCCAGCCTCTACGTGAGGCGAAGTTGTCTTGCCCAAGGTGCCATGTTATTCGGTAATAGAAATGTGATGGATTAGGTTGTCGTCCTTTACAAGGCTCACGACGTACGATCTAGGACGGAAAAATAGCGCAAAATAAGAAATTTGTTTCGATAATTATGAAAATGTTCGATTTTGGGCTCCGAAAATGGGCTCAGCCGAGCAGGCTTGCTTCCCCCGTCGTAGAGCTCTCGGAGAGCTTTTCAACAGTATGTTGTGTGCCGCGTAACTCCTTACGGATCAAAAGTTATAGGCACCGGAGCAACAAAGACCTGGTCCCAAGCCCCACGCCCTCGGTTTG
Source organism: Ehretia macrophylla (assembly GCA_037974665.1). Lineage (NCBI taxonomy): Eukaryota > Viridiplantae > Streptophyta > Magnoliopsida > Boraginales > Ehretiaceae > Ehretia > Ehretia macrophylla. Next base: position 39,844,502 of record CM075766.1, read on the forward strand.
TGGGTCCAGCCTCTATGTGAGACGAAGTTGTCTTGCCCAAGGTGCCGAGTTATTCGGTAGTGGGCACCGGAGCGACGGAGAACTGGTCCCAAGCCCCACGCCCTCGGTTTGCAGGCCCAGCCTCAATGTGAGGCGCAGTTGTCTTGCCCAAGGTGCCATGTTATTCAGTAATAGAAATGTGATAGATTAGGTTGTCATCCTTTTTGAGGCTCACGACGTACGATCCGGGACGGAAAAATAGTACAAAAGAATAAAATTGTTCCGAACCTGATGAAAACGTTCGATTTTGGGCTCCAAAAATAGGCGCAGTCGAGTAGGGTTGTAGCCCCCATCGTAGAGTTCTCGGAGAGCTTTCCAACGGTATGCTGTGCACCGCGTAACTCCTTACGGATCAAAAGTTATGGCACCGGAGCAACAGAGACCTCGTCCTAGGCCCCACGCCCTCGGTTTGTGGGCCTACCCTCTACGTGAGGCGAATTTGTCTTGCCCAAGGTGCCGTGTTATTCGAAAATAGAAATGTGATGGATTAGGTTGTCATCCTTTTCGCTGCTCACGACGTACGATCCGGGATAGAAAAACAGTGCAAAAGAAGAAAAGTGTCCAGAAACTGATGAAAACGTTCAATTTTGGGCTCCGAAAATTTTTGCAGCCATGCAGGCCTTTTGCCTCCGTCGTAGAGCTCTCGGAGAGCTTTCCAATGGTATATTGTGCGCCGTGTAACTCCTTACAGATCAAAAGCTATGGGCACCGGAGTGACGGAGACTTGGTCCCAAGCCCCACGCCCTCGGTTTGCGGGCCCAGCCTCTACGTGAGGCGAAGTTGTCTTGCCCAAGGTGGCACGAGATTCGGTAATAGAAATGTGGTGGATTAGGTTGTCGTCCTTTTCGAGGTTCACAACGCACGATCCGGGACGAAAAAACAGCGCAAAAGAATTAAAGTGTCCCGAAATTGATGAAAACGTTCGGTTTTGGGCTCCAAAAATGGGCGCAGCCGAGCAAGCTTGCTGCCATCGTCGTAGAGCTCTCAGAGAACTTTCCAATGGTATGTTGTGCGCCGCGTAGCTCCTTACGGATCAAAGTAGGTAGAAGAGTTATGTAGACCGACGGAGACGGAGCCTAGAGTTTGAGGTCGGCGACAAGGTGTTCCTAAAGATATCACCTCAGAGGGGACTGATTAAACACGGCAAGGGTGGAAAATTGAGCCCGAGGTTTGTAGGACCATTTGAGATAATTGAGAAGGTTGGCAAATTGGCGTGTCGCCTGGCACTACCCCAAAACCTCTCCAATATTCACGACGTCTTTTATGTTTAAATGCTGCAGAAGTATCACCCTGATCCATCGCAAATCTTGAAGCCAGAGCCGTTGCAGCTTCGGGAGAACTTGTCTTATGAGGAGAAGCCCATTCAGATCCTAGACTAGCAAGATCAGGAGTTGCGCAACAAAACTATACCGATGGTGAAAGTACTGTGGGATCATCATGGAGTTGAAGAAGCAACGTAGGAAAGGCGAGACCAGATGGAGCAACAATATCCAGCTTTATTTCAAAGGTAATATTGAATTTCGGGACGAAATTCTTTTAAGGAGGGGAGGATGTGAGGTCCGACCTCGATTTGCGTATGATACCTCATTTTGTGTGCCTAACCTAGATTTGCATGCCTTGACCTAGATTTAAGAATTGTGTTTCGTTTTGTGTGCCTTGCATTGAATTATGTGCATTCATTTAGGGTTACGTGCATTTACTTAGAAAACGTGTGTTCGTCTCGTAGTTCTTGCCCTACCTCGTAGTGCATGCCCTAGACCTAGGAAAGCGTGCCCTCACACTAATCAAGAAAGCATCTTACACGAAGCACTAGATCGTTAATTAATCCTACAAATTCCACTAACTAATATTAAATTACTAATTCAACCCACTAGAAGACAAAATCTCACAAAAAACTAGACATTCCTTATTCTTTATTCCTTATTCTTTTGCACTTTCAACACACAATTAAATAATACTCCAATAGATGACAAAAAAATCAGATTTTACATGCCTTGGCCGACCACCATATGGGCTTTTTGTGCTTGCTTGCTTAATTGAATTATTTTCCAAACAATCCTATGACAATCTATGACACATTGCATAAAAAAATTTAGCTCAAAAACTCAACCCAAGGCCTCCAAATCTCGACAAGCTCCTTGCCCATGCTAGGTGATTCAAAAATCAAGCTTCTTGAAGACACAAATCTGAATTTTTGTATGCCCAAGGCCGACCCATGCTTCATCAATTGCCAGGCTTTCATTCTTTGTCATTTTCTCTCATTTTTCTTTCATTCTCTCTCTTTCCCTCTCATTCTTCTCTCTCTCTCTCGGCCTTGGCTGAGTTTCTTCATTCCATAACTCATCTTCATCATTCTATGGTGCATCAAGACAATCAACAAGCTAAGAAACTCGACCAAGCTAGCTAAGTTGCAAGAATCACACATGCAAGCTCTTTGAGTCTCCATTTCGGCCTAGGTGAATTTGCTAGCTTCCATTTCTTTTCTTCTTGTTCTAACCACATGCACCTACTAAGAACTTGGTCACTAAGCTAGGAAAAATAGAGAGAAAACGGGTGGTGTCTCGGCTAAGCAATGAAGAAGACCAAATTTGTGCTTCATCAAAGTTTTGTGCATCTTCTTGTTGTTTTGCTAAGGTGAGGGCTAAAACTTCTTGAAAATCTTTCAAAAATCCACATGCATGCTCTTAAATGTTTTTCTTTGCTTCTGTACTTGAGATATATGTGTGTTTATAAGCTTTTACAACCATGCATGGCAAGATTTTGACTTGAAGGTGATGATAGATGAAATCGGGTTTTGTGACAGCTCTCTGTCTTGTTGTTGCGAGGTGCGTTTGGCAAGGAAAATGACGTTGAAAATGAATGAAAATTGGTAGGTAACTATTTTTGCCAGTTTTGAACATTTTTTTCAGAAATAGGACAAAGCTAATTTTGACTCTAAAGTCCTCAAAATGGCAAATCATTAAAATGTGTCCAAATCTGGAAGTTTGGAAAAAATGAAGCAAGTTTTGGCAGATTCACTGACCTTGTAGAACGAACCAGTTTTGACTTAGGAAATGATATCCAAAATGCATGAACTTTGGTGTGCTGCTATATTTTTTAGTTCTGGACATTTTGTTAGAAATGGACTAAGGCTAAATCTGACCATAAGGATCTCAAAAACGACAAGTATTGAAATGTGTGCAAATCTAGACAGTTTTGTGCAATCCCGCTGTTTTGGCTATAACTATTGGACCCGAACTCCAAATGATGTGAGGTTTGTTTCTGAATTTAGTTCACTTCTTAAGCTTTAGTTTGAAATTTTATTCACTGGAATTGGAGATTGTTTTCTTGTCTTAATGATTGTGAGAAAACAGCCTATTGCAGTGAGGGTTTCACTTAGTTATATGCTTAGAAAATTTGTTGTAACTTCTCTTGTGGCATTAAATGCTTGGGATTGTGGCCTTGGGATGTTGTGTGGACTATTTTGAATACTTGCGGATGTTTGAATTATCTAATGCATGGCTTGAGATTGATTTTGAGTTAACTTGGGGCTTAATCGCACAGGTAAGCACGAAATGGAAACCCTAGTGACTAGGTAAACTTGCTAAGTGTTGATCCTTTGGATATTGTGCGTAATTATATGTTTAGGAGGCTTCCCGTAGTTGCCCTTATAACCCTAAATGTGATTTCGATCATTGCATGTTGACAAATAGGCCTTTCTTGCATCCAAACCCATGTAGATGTTGTTGCACGTTGAATAATCTTATTATTTAATTACGTGGACTTTGAATTGAGTTATATGACTTGATTTACGTGCATTACATGGCTTCCCGTTTAATGTTCATATAACTCCATATGCCTTTCAAGTAAAATTACTTGTCCATTCGTGCCTTGCTTGTTTACTTGTCAATGTGCAATCTTATGACTGTCCGGAGGCAACCTACTTTGTTGTCCTCCTAATGTGATATATTAAATATCATAAATGTGCATTGCATATAAGGTTGCAACCTTTCATTCTGGTGTGGTAGCGTTCACGCACACCGGGCAGCATCGGGCTTGCCGGTGCAACCGTGACTACCATTGTCCAATTCCCTCTCTCGCTTGGGGGCTAGACTTCCTCGGAGAGTTGGGTCGTAGGATTTCGGGGTACATCCGGAGTACACCCATTTGGCGTGATAAGGGGATGATTCGAAGTCGGCCGCAACAACTAATACTTGAAATGAACTTAGAGCAAAAGCTCACCGTATCCTTTTTACTATGTGTATAAGTACTCTCGCTTGGTTCCTAGAGGACCTCGGGGAGGAAAGACGGGTAATTATATTCTTTTACTTTTATATTATTGTTATGTACTTAATTGTGTCATATTTATGCTTGCAAAAGGATTTTCATAAGTTAAACCGGAAAATGAGTTTCAAAACCTATTTCTCGTTCCCCCTTGCTGAGTTCATAAGGACTCACCCTCTTTTATCATCTCAGGTGAAGAAGATCAAGAACAGGTACCCGAAGATGATGTGCCTAACGATGATTCCTTGGAGTGATTGCCTGTCCTATGTGCTTTACGTGATTATAGTTATTTGTGAACACTATGCTACTTGAAGACTATTTCTTTTCATGTTGCTTAATGTTTGTGATGTAAAAGACCCCGTTGTAATTTGGGGTCTAATCTTGGCTTGTACTGATAATAACTAGGTAACACTACTATGGTCGTTTTGCTATCGTTATTGGCTAGTATCCATCATTGGATTAAGTAAAATGAACCTATCCAATCTAAGCAGGTACTCTCTATCAATCTAAGATCAACTGGTACTTTTGCAACGAAGATTAACAAACAGACGAGACATAGTATCATACTAGGTTATTAATCAACGAGACTTCGAGATAACTAATAGGCATTTCAATTGATGGTAAATAGTAATCTTAGTTGGAAATGAAATTGAGATTGGAAAATTTGAGGCGTTTAGAGAATTAGGTCAAACCAAATAGCGCAATTATAGCCGTTATGCTGCCGTTTTTTTGAAAATTTTTGGAGTTTAGGCTAAAACGTTAAGTGTTAAACTTTCATGAACGATTATGTACAGGACACGACTTGAATGTTTAGATCACACCCTAGTCTAACCTTATAGGCCGGGATGGGGCGTGACAAAGGTGGGGCGGGATTCGGTAATAGAAATGTGGTGGATTAGGTTGTCGTCATTTTCGTGGCTCACGACGTACGATCCGGGACAGAAAAACAACGCAAAAGAATAAATATGTCACAAAACTAATGAAAACGTTCGATTTTTGGCTCTGAAAATGGGCACAACCGAGTAGGCTTTGGCCAGCGTCGTAGAGCTCTTGGAGAGCTTTCCAACGGTATGCTGTGCGCCGCGTAACTCCTTATGGATCAAAAGTTATGGGCACCGGAGCGACGGAGACCTGGTCCTAAGCCCCACGCCCTCGGTTTCCAGGCCCAGCCACAATGTGAGGCGAAGTTGTCTTGCCCAAGGTGCCATGTTATTCAGTAATAGAAATGTGATGGATTAGTTTGTCATCCTTTTCGAGGCTCACGACGTACGATCTGGGATGAAAAAATAGCGCAAACGAAGAAAAGTATCCAGAAACTGATGAAAATATTCGATTTTGAGTTCTGAAAATTTTCGCAGCTAAGCGGGCTTCCTGTCCCCGTCGTAGAGCTCTCGTAGAGCTTTCCAACGGTATATTGTGCGCCGCGTAACTCCTTACGGATCAAAAGTTATGGGTACCGGAGCGACGGAGACTTAGTCCCAAGCCCTACGCCCTCGGTTTGTGGGCCCAACCTCTACGTGAGGCGAAGTTGTCTTGGCCAAGGTGGTGCGAGATTCAGTAATAAAATGTGGTGGATTAGGTTGTCGCCCTTTTCGTGACTCACGACGTACTATCCGGGACGAAAAATAGCACAAAAGAATAAAAGTGTCACAAAACTGATGAAAACGTTTAATTTTGGGCTCTAAAAATGGGCGCAGCCGAGCAGGCTTGCTGCCAGTGTCGTAGAGCTCTCAGAGAGCTTTCCAACGGTATCCTGTGCGCCGCGTAACTCCTTACAAAACAAAAGTTATGGGCACCGGAGCGACAGAGACCTAGTCCCAAGCCCCACGCCCTCGGTTTGGAGGCCAAACCTCAACGTGAGGCAAAGTTGTCTTGCCCAAGGTACCATGTTATTCAGTAATAGAAATGTAATGGATTAGGTTGTCGTCCTTTTTTAGGCTCACGACGTACAATCCGGGATGAAAAAATAGTGCAAAAGAAGAAAATTGTTCTGAAATTGATGAAAACGTTCGATTTTGGTCTCAAAAAATGGGCGCAATCGAGCAGGGTTGTTGCCCCCGTCGTAGAGCTCTCAGAGAGCAAGGTGCCATGTTATTCAGTAATAGAAATGAGATGGATTAGGTTGTCGTCCTTTTCGAGCCTCACAACGTACGATCCGGGACGAAAAAACAGTGCAAAAAAGAAAATTGTTCCGAAACTAATGAAAATGTTCAATTTTGGGCTCCAAAAATGGGTGCAGCCGAGCAACGTTGCAGCCAGCGTCGTAGAGCTCTCGAAGAGCTTTCCAACTGTATATTGTGTGCTGCGTAACTCCTTACAAATCAAAAGTTATGGGCACCGGAGCGACGGAGACTTGGTCCCAAGCCCTACACCCTCGGTTTGCTGGCCCAACCTCTACGTGAGGCGAAGTTGTCTTGCCCAAGGTGGCACGGGACTCGGTAATAAAATGTGGTGGATTAGGTTGTCGCCCTTTTTGCGACTCACGACGTACGATCCGGGACGAAAAACAGCGCAAAAGAATAAAAGCGTCACGAAACTGACGAAAATATTCAATTTTGGGCTCCAAAAATGGGCGCAGTCGAGCAGGCTTGCTGCCAGCGTCGTAGAGCTCTCAGACGGCTTTCCAACGATATCCTGTGCACCGCGTAACTCAGTACGTAACAAAAGTTATGGGCACCGGAGCGACGGAGACCTGGTCCCAAGCCCCACACCCTCGGTTTGGAGGCCCAGCCTCAACGTGAGGCAAAGTTGTCTTGCCCAAGGTGGCATGTTATTCAGTAATAGAAATGTAATGGATTAGGTTGTCGTCCTTTTTGAGGCTTACGACGTACGATCCGGGATGAAAAAATAGTGCAAAAGAAGAAAATTGTTCCGAAATTGATGAAAACGTTCGATTTTGGTCTCAAAAAATGGGCGCAATCGAGCAGGGTTGCTGCTCCCGTCGTAGAGCTCTCGGAGAGCAAGGTGCCATGTTATTCAGTAATAGAAATGAGATGGATTAGGTTGTCGTCCTTTTCGATGCTCACAACGTACGATCCGGGACCGAATAACAATGCAAAAGAAGAAAATTGTTCTGAAACTAATGAAAACGTTCGATTTTGGGCTCCAAAAATGGGTGCAGCCGAGCAGGGTTGCAGCCAGCGTCGTAGAGCTCTCGAAGAGCTTTCCAACAGTATATTGTGCGCTGCGTAACTCCTTACGGATCAAAAGTTATGGGCACCAGAGCGACGGAGACTTGGTCCCAAGCCCTACGCCCTCGGTTTGCTGGCCCAACCTCTACGTGAGGCGAAGTTGTCTTGCCCAAGGTGGCGCGGGATTCGGTAATAAAATGTGGTGGATTAGGTTGTCGCCCTTTTTGCGACTCACGACGTACGATCCGGGATGAAAAACAGCGCAAAAGAATAAAAGTGTCACGAAACTGACGAAAATATTCAATTTTGGGCTCCAAAAATGGGCGCAGTCGAGCAGGCTTGCTGCCAGCGTCGTAGAGCTCTCAGACAGCTTTCCAACGGTATCCTGTGCGCTGCGTAACTCCTTACGAAACAAAAGTTATGGGCACCGGAGCGACGGAGACCTCGTCCCAAGCCCCACGCCCTCGGTTTGGAGGCCCAGCCTTAACGTGAGCCAAAGTTGTCTTGCCCAAGGGGCCATGTTATTCAGTAATAGAAATGTAATGGATTAGGTTGTCGTCCTTTTTGAGGCTCACGACGTACGATCCGGGACAAAAAAATAGTGCAAAAGAAGAAAATTGTTCCGAAATTGATGAAAACGTTCGATTTTGGTCTCAAAAAATGGGCGCAATCGAGCAGGGTTGCTGCCCCCGTCGTTGAGCTCTCGGAGAGCTTTCCAACGATATGCTGTACGCCACGTAACTCTTTATGGATCAAAAGTTATGGGCACCGGAGCAACAAAAACCTGGTCCCAAGCCCACGTCCTCGGTTAGTGGGCCCAGCCTCTACATGATGCGAAGTTGTCTTGCCCAAGTTGCAGTGTTATTCAGTAATAGAAATGTGATGGATTAGGTTGTCGTCCTTTTCGCGGCTCATGACATATGATCCGGGACGGAAAAACAACGCAAAAGAAGAAAAGTGTCCAGAAACTGATGAAAACGTTCAATTTTGGGCTCCTAAAATGTACGCGGGTAAGCGGGCTTCCAGCCTCATCGTAGAGCTCTCAGTAGGCTTTCCAATGGTATATTGTGCGCCGCGTAACTCCTTACGGATCAAAAGTTATGGGCACCAGAGCGACGGAGACTTGGTCCCAAGCCCCACGCCCTCAGTTTGCGGGCCCAGCCTCTACGTGAGGCGAAGTTGTCTTGCCCAAGGTGGCGCTGGATTCGGTAATAGAAATATGGTGGATTAGGTTGTCGTCCTTTTCGCGGCTCACGACGTACGATCCGGGACGGAAAAACAGCGCAAAAGAATAGAAGTATACCGAAATAGATGAAAATGTTCAATTTTGGGCTCCGAAAATGGGTGCAGCCTAGCAGGCTTGCTGCCATCGTCGTAGAGCTCTCGTAGAGCTTTCCAACGGTTTGCTGTGCGCCGCGTAACTCCTTACGGATCAAAAGTTATGGGCATCGGAGCGACGGAGACTTGGTCCCAAGCCCCACGCCCTCGGTTTGCGAGCCCAGCCTCAACATGAGACGAAGTTGTCACGCCCAAGGTGCCATGTTATTCGGTAATAGAAATGTGATGGATTAGGTTGTGGTCCTTTTCGAGGCTCACGACATACGATCCGGGACGGAAAAACAATGCAAAAGAAGAAAATTGTTCTGAAACTTTTGAAAACGTTAGATTTTGGGCTCCAAAAATGGGTGCAACCGAGCAACGTTGCAGCCCTGTCGTAAAGCTCTCGGAGAACTTTCCAACGGTATGCTGTGCGCCGCGTAACTCCTTACGGATCAAAAATTATAGGCACCGGAGCAACAAAGACCTGGTCTCAAGCCCCACGCCCTTGGTTTGCGGGCCCAACCTCTACGTGAGGCGAAGTTGTCTTGCCCAAGGTGCCGTGTTATTCAGAAATAGAAATGTGATCGATTAGTTGTCATCCTTTTTGCGGCTCACGACGTACGATCTAGGACGAAAAAACAACGCAAAAGGATAAAAGTGTCCAGAAACTGATGAAAATATTTGATTTTGGGCTCCGAAAATTTTTGCAGCTAACCAGGCTAGCTGCCCCTGTCGTAGAGCTCTCGGAGAGCTTTACAACAGTATATTGTGTGCCGCGTAACTCCTTACGGATCAAAAGTTATGGGCACCGGAGCGACAGAGAATTGGTCCGAAGCCCCACGTCCTCAGTTTGCAGGTCCATCCTCTACGTGACGCGAAGTTGTCTTGCCCAAGGTGGTGCGGGATTCGGTAATAGAAATGTGGTGGATTAGGTAGTCGTTCTTTTAGCGGCTCACGACGTACAATCCAGGACGGAAAAATAGCGCAAACGAATAAAATTATCCCAAAATTGATGAAAACGTTTGATTTTGGGTTCCGAAAATGGGTGCAGCCAAGCAGGCTTGCTGCTACCGTCGTAGAGCTCTCGGAGAGCTTTCCAACGGTATGTTGTGCGCCGCGTAACTCCTTACGGATCAAAAGTTATGGGCACCGGAGCGTCGAAGACCTGGTCCCAAGCCACACGCCCTCGGTTTGTGGGCCGAGCCTCAACGTGAGACGAAGTTGTCTTGCCCGAGGTGCCATGTTATTCGGTAATAGAAATTAGAAGATTAGGTTGTCGTCCTTTTCAAGGCTCACAACGAACGATCCGGGACTGAAAAAACAGTGCAAAAGAAGAAAATTGTTCCGAAACTAATGAAAACGTTCGATTTTGGGGTCCAAAAATGGGCGCAGCCGAGCATGGTTGCATCCAGCGTCGTAGACCTCTCGGAGAACTTTCCAACGGAATGTTGTGCGCCGCGTAACTCTTTACGGATCAAAAGTTATGGCATAGGAGCGACGGAGACCTGGTCCCAAGCCCCACGCCCTCGGTTTGCAGGCCCAGCCTACGTGAGGCGAAGTTGTCTTGCCCAAGGTGGCGCGGGATTCGGTAATAGAAATGTGGTGGATTAGGTTGTTGTCCTTTTCGCAACTCACAACGTACGATCCGGGATGGAAAAACAGTGCAAAAGAAGAAAATTATTCCGAAACTATTGAAAACATTCGATTTTGGGATCCAAAAATGGGCGCAGCCGAGCAGGGTTGCAGGCAGCATCATAGAGCTCTCAGAGAGCTTTCCAACGGTATATTGTGCGCCACGTAACTCCTTACGGATCAAAAGTTATGGGCACCGGAATGACGGAGACTTGGTCCCAAGCCCTACGCCCTCGGTTTGCGGGCCCAACCTCTACGTGAGGCGAAGTTGTCTTGCCCAAGGTGGCGTGGGATTCGGTAATAAAATGTGGTAGATTAGGTTGTCGCCCTTTTTGCGACTCACGACGTACGATCCGGGATGAAAAATAGCGTAAAAGAATAAAAGTGTCACGAAACTGATGAAAACGTTAAATTTTGGGCTCCGAAAATGGGCGTAGCTTAGCAGGCTTGCTGCCAGCATCGTAGAGCTCTCAGAGAGCTTTCCAACGGTATCCTGTGCACCGCGTAACTCCTTACGAAACAAAAGTTATGGGCACCGGAGCGACAGAGACCTAGTCCCAAGCCCCACGCCCTTGGTTTGGAGGCCCAGCCTCAACGTGAGGCAAAGTTGTCTTGCCCAAGGTGGCATGTTATTCAGTAATAGAAATGTAATGGATTAGGTTGTCGTCCTTTTTTAGGCTCACGATGTACGATCCGGGACGGAAAAATAGTGCAAAAGAAGAAAATTGTTCCGAAATTGATGAAAACGTTCGATTTTGGTCTCAAAAAATGGGCGCAATCGAGCAGGGTTGCAGCCCCCGTCGTTGAGCTCTCGGAGAGCTTTCCAACGGTATGCTGTACGCCGCGTAACTCTTTATGGATCAAAAGTTATGGGCACCGGAGCAACAAAGACCTGGTCCCAAGCCCCACGTCCTCGGTTTGCGGCCCCAGCCTATACGTGATGCGAAGTTGTCTTGCCCAAGGTGTTGTGTTATTTAGTAATGGAAATGTGGTGGATTAGGTTGTCGTCCTTTTTGCAGCTCACAACATAAGATCCGGGACGGAAAAAGAGCGCAAAAGAAGAAAAGTGTCCAGAAACTGATGAAAACGTTCAATTTTGGGCTCTTGAAATTTACGCAACTAAGCGGGCTTCCAGCCTCGTCGTAGAGCTCTCAGAAGGCTTTCCAACGGTATATTGTGCGCCGCATAACTCCTTACGGATCAAAAGTTATGGGCACCGGAGCGACAAAGACTTGGTCCGAAGCCCCACGCCCACAGTTTGCGGGCCCATCCTCTACGTGACGTGAAATTGTATTGCCTAAGGTGGCACGGGATTCGGTAATAGAAATATGGTGGATTAGGTAGTCGTTCTTTTTGCGGCTCACGACGTACAATCCGGGACAGAAAAATAGCGCAAACGAATAAAATTGTCCCAAAACTTATGAAAACGTTCAATTTTGGGTTCCGAAAATGGGCGCAGCTAAGCAGGCTTGCTGCCACCGTCGTAGAGCTCTCGAAGAGCTTTCCAACGGTATGTTGTGCACCGCGTAACTCCTTACGGATCAAAAGTTATGGGCACCGGAGTGTCGAAGACCTGGTCCCAAGCCACACGCCCTCGGTTTGCGGGCCCAGCCTCAACGTGAGACGAAGATGTCTTGCCCAAGGTGCCATGTTATTCGGTAATAGAAATTAGAAGGATTAGGTTGTCGTCCTTTTCGAGGCTCACAACGGACGATTTGGGACGGAAAAACAGTGCAAAAGAAGAAAATTGTTCCGAAACTAATGAAAATGTTCGATTTTGGGGTCCAAAAATGGGCGCAGCCGAGCAGGGTTGCATCCAGCATCGTAGAGCTCTCGGAGAGCTTTCCAAAGGAATGCTGTGCGCCGCGTAACTTTTTACGGATCAAAAGTTATGGCACAGGAGCGACGGAGACCTGGTCCCAAGCCCTACGCCCTCGGTTTGCAGGCCGAGCTGTGGATTAGGTTGTTGTCCTTTTCGCGGCTCACAACGTACGATTTGGGACAGAAAAATAGTGCAAAAGAAGAAAACAAATCCGAAACTAATGAAAACATTCAATTTTGGGCTCCAAAAATGGACGCAGCCGAGCAGGGTTGCAGCCAGCGTCGTAGAGCTCTCAGAGAGCTTTCTAATGGTATATTGTGCACCACGTAACTCCTTACGGATCAAAAGTTATGGGCACCGGAGCGACAGAGACTTGGTCCCAAGCCCTACGCACTCGGTTTGTCGGCCCAACCTTTACGTGAGGCGAAGTTGTCTTGCCCAAGGTGGTGCGGGATTCGGTAATAAAATATGGTGGACTAGGTTGTCGCCCTTTTCGTGACTCACGACGTACGATCCGGGATGAAAAACAACGCACAAGAATAAAAGTGTCACGAAACTGATGAAAACGTTCAATTTTGGGCTCCGAAAATGAGCGCAGCCGAGCAGGCTTGCTGCCAGCATCGTAGAGCTCTCAGAGAGCTTTTACAACAGTATCCTGTGCACCGCGTAACTCCTTACGAAACAAAAGTTATGGGCACCGGAGCGACGGAGACCTAGTCCTAAACCCCACGCCCTCGGTTTAGAGGCCCATCCTCGACGTGAGGCAAAGTTGTCTTGCCCAAGGTGCCATGTTATTCAGTAATAGAAATGTAATGGATTAGGTTGTCATCCTTTTTTAGGCTCACGACGTACGATCCGGGACGGAAAAATAGTGCAAAAGAAGAAAATTGTTCTGAAATTGATGAAAACGTTCGATTTTGGTCTCAAAAAATTGGCTCAATCGGGCAGGGTTGCTGTCCCCGTCGTAGAGCTCTCGGAGAGCTTTCCAACGAAATGCTTTGCGCCACGTAACTCCATACGGATCAAAAGTTATGGCACAGGAGAGACGGAGACTTGGTCCCAAGCCCCACGCCCTCAGTTTGCAGGCCCTGCCTCTACGTGAGGCGAAGTTGTCTTTCCCAAGGTGGCACGGGATTCAGTAATAGAAATGTGGTGGATTAGGTTGTTGTCCTTTTCACGGCTCACGACGTACGATTCGGGACGGAGAAACAGCGTAAAAGAATAAAATTATCCCAGAACAAATGAAAACGTTCGATTTTGGGCTCCGAAAATAGGCGCAGCCGAGCAGGCTTACAACTACCATCGTAGAGCTCTCGGAGAGCTTTCCAACGGCATTTTGTGCGCCACGCAACTCCTTACAGATCAAAAGTTATGGGCACCAGAGCGACGGAGACTTGGTCCTAAGCCCCACGCCCTCGGTTTGCGGGCCCAGCCTCAAAATGAGGCAAAGTTTCCTTGCCCAAGGTGCCATGTTATTCGGTAATAAAAATGTGATGGATTAGGTTGTTGTCCTTTTCGAGGCTCATGACGAACTATCCGGGACGAAAAAATAGTGCAAAAAAAGAAAATTGTTCCGAAACTATTGAAAACGTTCGAATTTAGGCCCCAAAAATGGATGGAGCTGAGTACGGTTGCAGCCTACATCGTAGAGCTCTCGGAGAGCTTTCCAACGGTATGCTGTGCGTCGCGTAACTCTTTACGGATCAAAAGTTATGGGCACCGGAGCAACAGAGACCTGGTCCCAAGCCGCACGCCCTCGGTTTGCGGGCCCACCCTCTACTTGAGGCGAAGTTGTCTTGCCCAAGGTGTCGTGTTATTTGGTAATAGAAATGTGATGGATTAGGTTGTCGTCCTTTTCGCGGCTCACGACGTACAATCCCGGATGAAAAAATAGCGCAAAAGAAGAAAAGTATCCAGAAACTGATGAAAACATTCAATTTCGGGCTCCAAAAATTTTCGCAGCTAAGCGGGCTTTTTGCCCCCCTTGTAGAGCTCTCGGAGAGCTTTCCAACTGCATATTGTGTGATGCATAACTCCTTACGGATCAAAAGTTATGGGCACCGGAGCGACGGAGACTTGGTCCTAAGCCCCATGCCCTCGGTTTGCGTGCCCAGCCTCTATGTGAGGTGAAGTTGTCTTGCCCAAGGTGGCACGGGATTCGGAAATAGAACTGTGGTGGATTAGGTTGTCGTCCTTTTTGCGGCTCACGACGTACGATCCGAGACAGAAAAGCAGCGCAAAAGAATAAAAACATCCCAAAATTGATGAAAACGTTCGATTTTGTTCTCCGAAAATGGGTGTAGCTGAGCAGGCTTGCTGCCATCGTTGTAGAGCTCTCGGAGAGCTTTCCAATGGTATGCTGTGCGCCCCGTAACTCCTTACGGATCAAAAGTTATGGGCATGGGAGCGACGGAGACCTGGTCCCAAGCCCCACGCCCTCAGTTTGCGGGCCCAGCCTCAACGTGAGGCGAAGTTGTCTTGCCCAAGGTACCATGTTATTCGGTAATAGAAATGTGATGGATTAGGTTGTCGTCCTTTTCGAGGCTCACAACGTACGATCCGAGACGGAAAAACTGTGCAAAAGAAGAAAATTGTTCTGAAACTGAGGAAAACGTTCGATTTTGTTCTCAAAAAATGGGTACAACTGAGTAGGGTTGCAGCCCCCGTCGTAGAAATCTCGGAAAGCTTTCCAACGGTATGCTGTGCATCGCGTAACTCCGTACGGATCAAAAGTTATGGGCACCGGAGCAACAGAGACCTAGTCCGAAGCCCTACGCCCTCAGCTTGTGTGCCCACCTTCTACGTGAGGCGAAGTTGTCTTGCCCAAGGTCCCGTGTTAATCGGTAATAGAAATGTGATGGATTAGGTTATCGTCCTTTTTGCGGCTCACGACGTACGATCCGGGACAGAAAAACAGCGTAAAAGAAGAAAAGTGTTTAGAAACTGTTGAAAATGTTCGATTTAGGTCTTTTAAAATATTCGTAGCTAAGCAAGCTTGCTGCCCCTGTCGTAGAGCTCTCGGAGAGCTTTCCAACGGTATATTGTGCGCCGCGTAACTCCTTACGGATCAAAAGTTATGGGCACCAGAGCGACGGAGACTTGATCCCAAGACCTACGCCCTTGATTTGCGGGCCCAACCTCTACGTTAGTTGAAGTTGTCTTGACCAAGGTGGCACCGGATTCGGTAATATAAATGTGGTGGATTAGGTTGTCGTCCTTTTCGCAGCTCACGACGTACGATCTGGGACTGAAAAACAGCACAAAAGAATAAAAGTGTCATGAAACTGATGAAAACGTTCCATTTTGGACTCCGAAAATGGGGCCAACCGAGCAAGCTTGCTACCAGCGTCGTAGAGCTCTCGGAGAGCTTTCCAACGGTATGCTGTGCGCCGCGTAACTCCTTACAGATCAAAAGTTATGGGCACCGGAGCGACGGAGACCTGGTCCCAAGCCCCATGCCCTCGGTTTGCAGGCCCAGCATCAACGTTAGGCGAAGTTTTCTTGCCCAAGGTGTCATATTATTTGGTAATAGAAATGTGATGGATTAGGTTGTCGTCCTTTTCGACGCTCACGACGTGCGATACGGGACGAAAAAATAATGCAAAAGAAGAAAATTATTCCGAAACTAATGAAAACGTTCGATTTTGGGCTCTAAAAATAGGTGCAGCCGAGCAGGGTTACAGCCCCCGTCGTAAAGCTCTCGGAGAGATTTCCAATGGTATGTTGTGCGCCATGTAACTCCTTACGAATCAAAAGTTATGGGCATTGGAGCAACAGAGACCTGGTCCCAAGCCCCCCCTCGGTTTGCGGGCCCATCCTCTACGTGAGGCGAAGTTGTCTTCCCTAAGGTGCCGTGTTTTTTGGTAATAGAAATGTGATGCATTAAGTTGTCGTCTTTTTTGCGGCTCACGACGTACGATCTGGGACGAAAAAATAGGGCAAAAGAAGAAAAGTGTCCAGAAACTTATGAAAACGTTCCATTTTGGGCTCCGAAAATTTTCGCAACTAAGCGAGCTTTTTCCCCCCGTCGTAGAGTTCTCAGAGTGCTTTCCAATGGTATATTGTACGCCGCGTAACTCCTTACGGATAAAAAGTTATGGGCACCGGAGCGTTGGAGACTTGGTCCCAAACCCCACACGCTCGGTTTACGGGCTCAGCCTCTACGTGAGGCGAAGTTGTCTTGCCCAAGGTGGTGCGGGTTTCGGTAATAGAAATGTGGTGGATTAGGTTGTCGTCCTTTTTGCGGCTCACGTCGTACGATCCGGGATGGAAAAATAGCACAAAATAATAAAAGTATCCCAAAACTAATGAAAACGTTCGATTTTGGGCTCCGAAAATAGGCGCAACCGAGCATACTTGCTGCAATCGACGTAGAGCTCTCGGAGAGCTTTCCAACTGTATGCTATGCGCCGCGTAACTCCTTACGGATCAAAAGTTATGGGCACCGGAGCGACGGAGACCTGGTCCCAAGCCCCATGCCTTCAGTTTGTGAGCCCAACCTCAACATGAGGCGAAGTTGTCTTGCCCAAGGTGCCATGTTATTCGGTAATAGAAATGTGATGGATTAGGTTGTCGTCATTTTCGAGGCTCACGACGTACGATCAGGGACGAAAAAACAGTGCAAAAGAAGAAAATTGTTCTGAAACCAATGAAAATGTTCGATTTTGGGCTCCAAAACTGGCCGCAGCTGAGCAGGGCTATAGCCCCCATCGTAGAGCTCTCGGAGAGCTTTCCAACGGTATGCTATGCGCCGCGTAACGCCTTACGGATCAAAATTTATGGGCACCGGAGCACTAGAGACCTGGTCCCAAGCCCCACGCCCTCGGTTTGTGGGCCCAACCTCTACGTGAGGCGAAGTTGTCTTGCCCAAGGTACCGTGTTATTCGGTAATAGAAATGTGATGCACTAGGTTGCCGTCCTTTTCGCGGCTGACGACGTACGATCCGGGACAGAAAAATAGCGCAAAAAAAGAAAAGTGTCCAAAAACTTATGAAAACGTTCGATTTTGGGCTACAAAAATTTTCGCCGCAAAGCTTGCTTCTTGTCGTCGTCGTAGAGCTCTCGGAGAGCTTTCCAATGGTAAATTGTGTGTCGCGCAACTCCTTACAGATCAAAATTTATGGGCACCGGAGCGACGGAGACTTGGTCCCAAGCCTCATGCCCTCGGTTTGTGGCCCCAGCCTCTACGTGAGGCGAAGTTGTCTTGCCCAAGGTGGCACAGGATTCGTTAATAGTAATGTGATGGGTTAGGTTGTCATCCTTTTCGTGGCTCACGACGTACGATCTAGGACGAAAAAACAACGCAAAAGAAGAAAAGTGTCCAAAAACTGATGAAAACGTTCGATTTTGGGCTCCAAAAATTTTTGTAGCTAACCAGGCTTGCTGCCCCTGTCGTAGAGCACTCGGAGAGCTTTACAACGGTATATTGTGCACCGCGTAACTCCTTACGGATCAAAAGTTATGGGCACCAGGGCGACGGAGACCTGGTCCCAAGCCCCACGCCCTCGGTTTGCAGGCCCAGCATCAACGTGAGGCGAAGTTGTCTTGCCCAAGGTTCCATGTTATTCGGTAATACAAATGTGATGGATTAGGTTGTCGTCCTTTTCGAGGCTCACGACGTGCGATCCGGGACGGAAAAATAATGCAAATGAAGAAAATTGTTCCGAAACTAATGAAAACATTCGATTTTGGGCTCTAAAAATAGGCGCAGCCCAGCAGGGTTGCAGCCCCCGTCGTAGAGCTCTCGGAGAACTTTCCAATGGTATGTTGTGCGCCGCGTAACGCCTTACGGATCAAAAGTTATGGGCACCGGAGCACTAGAGACCTGGTCCCAAGCCCCACGCCCTCGATTTGCGGGCCCATCCTTTACGTGAGGCGAAGTTGTCTTCCCAAGGTGTCGTGTTTTTCGGTAATAGAAATGTGATGGATTAAGTTGTCGTCCTTTTTGCGGCTCACAACGTATGATCCGGGATGAAAAAATAGGGCAAAGAAGAAAAGTGTCTAGAAACTGATGAAAACGTTCGATTTTGGGCTCCGAAAATTTTTGCAACTGAGCTAGCTTTTTGCCCCTGTCGTAGAGTTCTTGGAGTGCTTTCCAACGGTATATTGTGCGCTGCATAACTCCTTACGGATCAAAAGTTATGGGCACTAGAGCGGCAGAGACTTGGTCCCAAACCCCACACCCTCGGTTTGCGGGCTCAACCTCTACGTGAGGCGAAGTTGTCTTGCCCAAGGTCGTGTGGGATTCGGTTATAGAAATGTGGTGGATTAGGTTGTCAACCTTTTTGCGGCTCACGTCGTACGATCCGGGACGGAAAAACAGCGCAAAATAATAAAAGTGTCTCGAAACTGATGAAAACGTTCGATTTTGGCCTCTGAAAATAGGCACAGCCGAGCATGCTTGCTGAAATCGTCGTAGAGCTCTCGGAGAGCTTTCCAACGGCATGCTGTGCGCCGCGTAACTCCTTACGGATCAAAAGTTATGGGCACCGGAGCGACGGAGACCTGGTCCCAAGCCCCATGCCCTCAGTTTGCGGGCCCATTCTCTACGTGAGACGAAGTTGTCTTGGCCAAGGTGCCATGTTATTCGGTAATAGAAATGTGATGGATTAGGTTGTCGTCATTTTCGAGGCTCACGACGTACGATCCTGGACGGAAAAATAGTGCAAAAGAAGAAAATTGTTCTGAAATCGATGAAAACGTTCGATTTTGGTCACCAAACTGGCCGCAGCCGTGCAGGGATACAGCCCCCATCGTAGACCTCTCGGAGAGCTTTCCAACGGTATGCTATGCGCCATGTAACGCCTTACAGATCAAAAGTTATGGGCACCGGAGCACTAGAGACCTGGTCCCAAGCCCCACGCCCTCGGTTTGTGGGCCCAGCCTCTATGTGAGGCGAAGTTGTCTTGCCCAAGGTGCCGTGTTATTCGGTAATAGAAATGTGATGCATTAGGTTGTTGTCCTTTTCGCTACTGACAACGTACAATCCGGGACGGAAAAACAGTGCAAAAAAGGAAAAGTGTCCAAAAACTTATGAAAACGTTCGATTTTGGGCTCCAAAATTATTTGCAGCTAAGTGGGCTTCCGGTCGCCGTCGTAGAGCTCTCGGAGAGCTTTCCAACGGTAAATTGTGTGCCGCTCAACTCCTTACGGATCAAAAGTTATGGGCACCGGAGCGGCGGAGACTTGGTCCCAAGCCCCACGCCCTCTGTTTGCGGGCCCAGCCTCTACATGAGGCGAAGTTGTCTTGCCCAAGGTAGCACGGGATTCGTTATTAGTAATGTGATGGATTAGGTTGTCATCGTTTTCGCGGCTCACGACGTACGATCTAGGACGGAAAAACAACGCAAAAGAAGAAAAGTGTCCAAAAACTGATGAAAACGTTTGATTTTGGGCTCCGAAAATTTTTGCAGCTAACCAGGCTTGCTGCCCCCGTCGTAGAGCACTCGGAGAGCTTTACAACAGTATATTGTGCGCCGCGTAACTCCTTACGGATCAAAAGTTATTGGCACCGGAGCGACGGAGACTTGGTCCTAAGCCCCACGCCCTCGGTTTGCAGGTCCAGCCTCCACGTGACGCGAAGTTGTCTTGCCCAAGGTGCCGTGTTATTCGGTAATAGAAATGTGATACATTAGGTTGTCGTCCTTTTCGCGGCTGACGACGTTCGATCCGAGACCCAAAAACAGCGCAAAAAAAGAAAAGTGTCCAAAAACTGATGAAAACGTTCGATTTTGGGCTCCGCAAATTTTTGCGGTTGAGCGGGCTTCCTGTCGCCGTCGTAGAGCTCTCGGAGAGCTTTTCAACGGTATATTGTGTGCCACGCAACTCCTTACGGATCAAAAGTTATGGGCATCGGAGCGACAAAGACTTGGTCTCAAGTCCCATGCACTCGGTTTGTGGGCCCAGCCTCTACGTGAGGCGAAGTTGTCTTGCCCAAGGTAGCACGGGATTCGGTAATAGTAATGTGATGGATTAGGTTGTCATCCTTTTCGCGGCTCACGACGTACGATTTAGGACCGAAAAACAGCGCAAAAGAAGAAAAGTGTCCAAAAATTGATGAAAACGTTCGATTTTGGGCTCCGAAAATTTTTACAAATAACTAGGCTTGTTGCCCACGTCGTAGAGCACTCGGAGAGCTTTACAGCTGTATATTGTACGCCGCATAACTCCTTACGGATCAAAAGTTATGGGTATCGAAACGACAGAGACCTGGTCCCAAGCCTCACGCCCTCTGTTTGCGGCACCAGCCTCAACGTGAGACGAAGTTGTCTTGCCCAAGGTGCCATGTTATTCGGTAATAGAAATGTGATGGATAAAGTTGTCGTTCTTTTTTAGGCTCACGACGTACGATCCGGGACGAAAAACAGTGTAAAAGAATAAAATTGTTCTGAAACTAATGAAAACATTTGATTTTGGGCTCCAAAAATGGGCGCAGCCTAGTAGGGTTGCAGCCAGCGTCGTAGAGCTCTCAGAGAGCTTTCCAACGGAATGTTGTGGGCCGCGTAACTCCTTACGGATCAAAAGTTATGGGCACAGGTACGACGGAGACCTAGTCCCAAGCCCCACGCCCTCGGTTTGCGGGCCCAGCCTCTACGTGAGGCGAAGTTGTCTTGCCCAAGGTGGCGCAGGATTCGGTAATAGAAATGTGGTGGATTAGATTGTCGTCCTTTTCGCGGCTCACGACGTACGATCCGGGACTGAAAAACAGCGCAAAAGAATAAAAGTATCCCAGAACTGATGAAAACATTTGATTTTGGGCTCCGAAAATTGGCGCAGCTGAGCAAGCTTGCTGCCACCATCGTAGAGCTCTCGGAGAGCTTTCCAACGGTATACTGTGTGCCATGTAACTCCTTATAGATCAAAAGTTATGGGCACCGAAACGACGGAGACCTGGTCCCAAGCCCCACGCCCTCGGTTTGGAGGCCCAGCCTCAAAGTGAGGCGAAGTTGTCTTGCCCAAGGTGCCATGTTATTCGGTAATAGAAATGTGATGGATTAGGTTGTCGTCCTTTTCGAGGCTCACGACGTACGATCCGGGACGGAAAAATAGTGCAAAAGAAGAAAATTGTTCCGAAACTGTTGAAAACATTCGAATTTGGGTTCCAAAAATGGGCGCAACCGAGCAGGGTTGCAGCCCTCGTCGTAGAGCTCTCGAGGAGCTTTCCAACGGTATGCTGTGCATCGCGTAACTCCTTACGGATCAAAAGTTATGGGCATCGGAGCAACAGGGACCTGGTCCCAAGCCCCACGCCCTCGGTTTGCGGGCCCACCCTCTACTTGAGGTGAAGTTGTCTTGCCCAAGGTGCCATGTTATTCGGTAATAGAAATGTGATGGATTAGGTTGTCGTCCTTTTTACGGCTCACGACGTACAATCCGGGTCGAAAAAATAGCGCAAAAGAAGAAAATTATCCAGAAACTGTTGAAAACGTTCGATTTTGGGCTCCAAAAATTTTCGCAGTTAAGCGGGCTTGTGCCCCCCTCGTAGAGCTCTCGGAGAGCTTCCCAGCTGTATATTGTGCGCTGCGTAACTCCTTACGGATCAAAAGTTATGGGCACCGGAGCGACGGAGACTTGGTGCTAAGCCCCACACCCTTGGTTTGCAGGCCCAGCCTCTACGTGAGGCGAAGTTGTCTTGCCCAAGGTGGCACGGGATTCGTTAATAGAACTGTGGTGGATTAGGTTGTCGTCCTTATTGCGGCTCACGACATACGATCCGGGACCCAAAAAAAGCGCAAAAGAATAAAAGTATCCTAAAACTGATGAAAACGTTCGATTTTGTTCTCCGAAAATGGGCATAGCCGAGCAGGCTTGCTGCCATAGTTGTAGAGCTCTCGGAGAGCTTTCCAACGGTATGCTGTGCGCCCCGTAACTTCTTACGAATCAAAAGTTATGGGCACCGGAGCAACGGAGACCTGGTCCCAAGCCCCACGCTCTCGGTTTGCGGGCCCAACCTCAACGTGAGGCGAAGTTGTCTTGCCCAAGGTACCATGTTATTCAGTAATAGAAATGTGATAGATTAAGTTGTCGTCCTTTTCGAGGCTCACAACGTACAATCCGGGACAAAAAAACAGTGCAAAAGAAGAAAATTGTTCTGAAACTAAGGAAAACGTTCGATTTTGTTCTCCAAAAATGGGCGCAGCTGAGCAGGGTTGCAGCCCCCGTCGTAGAAATCTCGGAGAGCTTTCCAACGGTATGCTGTGCGCTGCGTAACTCCTTACGGATCAAAAGTTATGGGCACCGGAGCAACAGAGACCTAGTCCAAAGCCCCACGCCCTCAGTTTGCGTGCCCACCCTCTACGTGAGGTGAAGTTTTCTTGCCCAAGGTCCCGTGTTATTCGGTAATAGAAATGTGATGGATTAGGTTGTCGTCCTTTTCGCGGCTCATGACGTACGATCCGGGACGGAAAAACAGTGCAAAAGAAGAAAAATGTCCAGAAACTGATGAAAACGTTCGATTTAGGTCTCTGAAAATTTTCGCAGCTAAGCAGGCATGGTACCCCCATCGTAGATTTCTTAGAGTACTTTTCAACGGTATATTGTGCGCCGCGTAACTCCTTATGGATCAAAAGATATGGGCACCGGAGCGACGGAGACTTGATCCCAAGCCCCACGCCCTTGATTTGTGGGCCCAACGTCTACGTGAGGCGAAGTTGTCTTGCCCAAGGTTGTGAGGCCCAACCTCGATTTGCGTGCGATACCTCGTTTCGTGGGCCCTAATCTAGATTTGCCCGCCTTGACCTAGGTTTAAGAATTGTGTTCGTTTTTTGTGCCATGCATTGAATTACGTACATTTGTTTAGGGTTGCGTGCATTTACTAGAAAAACGTGCATTCATCTCGTAGTTCGTGTCTTACCTCGTAGCGTGTGCCCTAGACCTAGGAAAGCGTGCCCTCACGTTAATCAAGAAAACATCTTGCACGAAGCACTAGGTCATTAATTAATCCTACAAAATCCACTAACTATTATTAAATTACTAATTCAACCCAATAGAAGACAAAATCTCACAAAAAGCTAGACATTCCTTATTCTTTATTCCTTATTCTTTTTGCACTTTCAACACACAATTAAATAATGCTCAAAAGGTGACACAAAATCAGATTTTTTTTATAGGCTTGGTCGACCACCACATGAGTTTTGTGCTTGCTTGCTCAATTCAATTTAATTCTAGACAAATTATGACAACTCTATAACACAAATGCATAAAAAATTAGCTCAAAAACCTTTGCAAAAGCTTCCAATTCTCGACCAACTACTCCTTGCCCATGCTAGGAATTTCAAAATACATTTTGAAGACACAAAAAAGCTGAATTTTTGCTGCCCAAGGCCGAATATGCTTCATCAATTGCAAGGCTTCTATTTTTTTTTCATTTCTCTCATTTTCCTCTCACGTTTCTCTCTCTCCCTCTCATTCTTCTCTCTCTCTCTCGGCCTTGGCTGAGTTCCTTCACCTCATAGCTCATCTTCATCACACCATAGTTAATCAAGACAAGCAACAAGCAAAGAAACTCGCCCAAGCTAGCTAGGATGCAAGAATCACACATGCAAGCTTTTTGAACAACCATTTCGGCCTTGGTGAGTTTGCTAGCTTCCATTTCTTTTCTTCTTGTTCTAACCACATGCATCTACTAAGAACTTGGTCACTAAGCTAGGAAAAATAGAGAGAAATCGGGTGGTGTCTTGGCTAAGCAAGGAAGAAGAAGAAATTTGTGCTTCATCAAGTTTTGTGCATCTTCTTGTTGATTTGCTAAGGTGAGGGCTAAAACTTCTTGAAAATCCTTCAAAAATCCACATGCATGCTCTTAAATGTATGTATTTGGCTCTGTACTTGAGTTATATGTGTGTTCATAAGCTTTTACAACCATGCATGGCAAGATTTTGGCTTGAAGATGATGATAGATGAAATCGGGTTTGGTGACAGCTCTCTGTCTTGTTGTTACAAGGTGAGTTTGGCTAGGCAAATGATGTTGAAAATGCATGAAAATTGGTAGGTAACTATTTTTTCCAATTTTGAACATTTTTTTCAGAAATAGGCCAAAGCTAATTTTGACTCTAATATCCTCAAACTGGAAAATTATTAAAATGTGTCCAAATCTGGAAGTCTGGAAAAATGAAGCAGGTTTTGGCAGATGCACTGACCTTGTAGAACGAATCAGTTTTAACTTAGTAAATGATGTCCAAAATGCATGAAATTTAGTGTGCTGCTAGGTTTTTCAGTTCTAGACATTTTTGTCAGAAATGGACTAAGGCTAAATCTGACCCTAAGGACCCCAAAAATGACAATTATCGAAATGTGTGCAAATCTGGACAGTTTTGTGCAATCCCACTGTTTTGGCTATAACTATTGACCTCGAACTTCAAATGATGCAAGGTTTGTTTCTGATTTTATTTCACTTCTTAAGCTTTAATTTGAAATCTTATTCACTGGAATTGGAGATTGTTTGCTTGTCTTAATGATTGTGAGAAAACAGCCTATTGCAGTAAGGGTTTCACTTAGTGTTATGCTTAGAAAAATTGTTGTAACTTCTCTTGTTGAATTAATGCTTGGGATTGTGGCTTTGGGATGTTGTGTGGACTGTTTTGAATACTTGGGGATGTTTGAATTAATTGATGTATGGCTTGAGATTGACTTTGAGTTGACTTGGGGCTTAATCGCACGGGTAAGCACGAAATGGAAACCATAGTGACTAGGCGAACTTGCTAAGTGTTGATCCTTTGAATATTGAGTGTAATTATATGTTTAGTAGGCTGCCTGTAGTTGCCTTATAGCCCTAAATGTGATTTTGATTCTTTGCATGTTGACAAATAGGCCTTTCTTGCATTCGAACCACATAGATTGTTGTTGCATGTTGAATAACCTTATTATTTGATTACGTTTACGTTGAAATGAGTTATATGACCTGATTTACTTGCATTACATGTGGCTGCACGTTTAATGTTCATATAACTCCATATGCTTTTCAAGTGAAATTACTTGTCTATTCGTGCCTCGCTTGTTTACTTGTCAGTGTGCAATCTTATGACTGTTTGGAGGCAGCCTACTTTGTTGTCCTCCTAATGTGATATATTAAATGTCATAAATGTGCATTGCATACAAGGTTGCAACCTTTCATTCTGGCGTGGTAGCGTTCACGCACATCGGGCGGTATAGGGCTTGCCGGTGCAACCATGACTACCATTGTCCAATTCCCTCTCTCGCTTGTGGGCTAGACTTCCTCGGAGAGTTGGGTCGTAGGATTTCGGGGTACATCCGGAGTACACCCACTTGGCGTGTTAAGGGGATGATTTGAAGTCGGACGCAACAACTGAAAGCAAAAGCTCACCGTATCCTTGTTCTATATGTATAAGTACTCTCGCTTCATTCCTAGAGGACCTCGAGGAGGAAAGACTGGTAATTGTGTTCATTTACTTTATATTATTGTTATGTACTTAATTGTGTTATATTCATGCTTGCAAAAGGATTTTCATAAGTTGAACCGGAGAATAAGTTTCAAAACCTATTTCTCGTTCCCCCTCGCTGAGTTCATAAGGACTCACCCTATTTTATCATCTCAGGTGAAGAAGATCAAGAACAGGTACCTGAGGACGATGTGCCTGACGATGATTCCTTGGAGTGATTGCCTATCCTATGTGTTTTGCGTGATTATGACTATTTATGAACACTATGCTACTTGAAGACCATTTCTTTTTATGTTGTTCAATGTTTGTAATGTAAAAGACCCCCGTTGTAATTTGGGGTCTAATTTTGGTTTGTACTGATATTAACTAGACAGACACTAGACACTACTATGATCGTTTTGCTATTATTACTACTAGTATCTATCATAGGATTATGACGTAACAAGTAAGGACTAAGTAAATGAACCTATCCAATCTTAAGCAGGTAGTCGCTATTAAGCTAAGATCAACAAGTACTTTATAACAAGGATTAACAAATAAACAAGACATAGTATCATGCTAGGTTATTAATCAAACGTGACATATAGTTAGTAGGCGTTTCAATTGATGGTAAATAATAATACTAGTTGGAAACGAAATTGAGATTGGAAAATTTGAGGCGTTTAGAGGATTAGGTCGAACCAAGAGCCCAATTACAACCGTTATGCTGTCGGTTTTTCGAAAAATTTTGGAGTTTAGGCTAAACATTAAGTGTTAAATTTTCAAGAACGATTAAGTACGAGACGAGACTTGAATGTTTAGATCACACCCTAGTCTAACCTTATAGGCTGAGTTGGGGTGTGACAAAGGTGGCATGGGATTCGGTAATAGAAATGTGGTGGATTAAGTTGTCGTCCTTTTCGCAGCTCACGACGTACGATCTGGGACGGAAAAACAGCGCAAAAGAATAAAAATGTCACGAAACTGATGAAAACGTTCAATTTTGGGCTCCGAAAATGGGTGCAGCTGAGCAGGCTTGCTGCCAACGTCGTAGAGCTCTCGAAGAGCTTTCCAACGGTATGTTGTGCGCCGCGTAACTCCTTACGGATCAAAAGTTATGGGCACCGGAGCGACAGAGACCTGGTCCCAAGCCCCACGCCCTCGGTTTGCAGGCCCAGCATCAACATGAGGCGAAGTTGTCTTGCCCAAGGTGCCATGTTATTCGGTAATAGAAATGTGATTGATTAGGTTGTCGTCCTTTTCGAGGCTCACGACGTACGATCCGGGACAGAAAAATAGTGCAAAAGAAGAAAATTTTTCCGAAACTGATAAAAACGTTCAATTTTGGGCTCCAAAAATAGGCGCAGCCGAGCAGGGTTACAACCCCTGTCGTAGAGCTCTCGGAGAGCTTTCCAACAGTATATTGTGTGCCGCGTAACTCCTTACGGATCAAAAGTTATGGGCACCGGAGCGACAGAGACTTGGTCCCAAGCCCCACGCCCTCAGTTTGCGGGCCCAGTCTGTACGTGAGGCGAAGTTGTCTTGCCCAAGGTGGCACGGGATTCGGTAATAGAAATGTAGTGGATTAGGTAGTCGTACTTTTCGCGGCTCATGACGTACGATCTGGGACGGAAAAACAACGCAAAAGAATAAAAGTATAACGAAACTGATGAAAACGTTCGATTTTGGGCTCCGAAAATGGACGCAGCCGAGCAAGCTTGCTGCCAACGTCATAGAGCTCTCGGAGAGCTTTCCAACGGTATGCTGTGCGTCACGTAACTCCTTACGGATCAAAAGTTATGGCCACCGGAGCGACAGAGACCTGGTCCCAAGCCCCACGCCCTCGGTTTGCAAGCCCAGCCTCAACGTGAGGCGAAGTTGTCTTGCCCAAGGTTGTGAGGCCCAACCTCGATTTACGTGCGATACCTCGTTTCATGTGCCGTAACCTAGATTTGCATGCCTTGATCTAGGTTTAAGAGTCGTGTCTCATTTTATTTGCCTTGCATTGAATTACGTGCATTCATTTAGGGTTACGTGCATTTACTTGGAAAACGTGCATTCATCTCTAAGTTTGTGCCTTACCTCGTAATGCATGCCCTAAACTTAGGAAAGCATCTTACACAAAGCACTAGATCATTTATTAATCCTACAAACTCCACTAACTAATATTAAAATGCTAATTCAACTCACTAGAAGACGAAATCTCACAAAAAGCTACACATTCTTATTCTTTATTCTTCATTCTTTTGCATATTCCAAGCATACAATTAAATAATGCTCAAAACAAACAAAAAAATTCAGAATCTTGCACAAGCTTGGCCGACCACATGGAGCATTTGAACAAGCATTGCAATTTCAAAATTTATACCTAGACATTCTATGACAAGCTCATGACACAAAGCATAAAAAATGACTCAAAACTCTACCCAAAGCTCCACCAATCTCGACACACTCAATTTCCCGTGCTAGACAATTCAAATTATGCTCTTGAAGACACAAATTCTGAAATTTGCAAGCACAAGTCCGACACATGCATCAAAATTCCTCAAGGTTTTCATTCTTTCTCACATTCTCTCTTTTTCTCATTTCCTCTCTCTTTCTCTTGGCCTTAGCTGCAATTCTACACTCCATAGCTTAAGCTCATCATCCTAAGATTCATCAAGGCATTCAAGCCACTAAGGAACTCGACCAAGCAAGCTAGAAGCCAAGAAACATGCATGCAAGCTCATAGCACATTCATTTCGGCCCTGAGGTATGTTGATAGCTTCTCTTTCGTTTTCTTTTTGTTCTAGCCACTTGCACATACTAAGAACATGGTTACTAAGCTAGGAATTAGAGAATCTCAAGTTGTCTGTCGGCTAAAAAAGGAGAAAAGTCGATCTTGAGTTTCATCAAGAGCTTTGTGCATCTTCATTGTTGTCTTGCTAAGATGAGGGCTAAAACTCTTTTGCAAAGCTTTCAAAAACCACATGCATTCCTTTTAATGTCTATTTTTACCTCTGTACTTGTGATACATATGTGTACATGAGCTTTTGTATACATGCACGGCAAGATATTTGGCTAGAATGTGAAGATAGATGAAATCGCGTAAAGGACAGTCTTCTGACTTGTTGGAGCGAAGTGATTTTGACCAGGTAAATGATGTTGAAAATGCATGAAAATTGGTAGGTGACTATTTTTTCCAGTTCTGAGAATTTTTCGTAGAAATAGGCCAAGGCCAATTTTGACTCTAAGGCACCGATTGGTATATTGGAATGAGGTTTGGAATGGAATGACATTCCCAATTATTTTTTATTCCCATGCTTGGTATAAAGGAATGAACTTGGGAATCTCATTCCCAAGGTAATCACATTCCCACGTATATGGGAATAGCCATTCCAGAGCAAACTCATAGGAATGGGCCATTCCCATGTATTTGGGAATGAACTTAACTATCATACCCTCATTTTCAATAATAACAAAAATAATAATAAAAATAACAATAATAATAATTAAAAAATATAATAATAATAATTATTATAAAATACTAATTATTATTATAAAAAATAATAATAATAAATAAATATAAAATAAATTAATAATAAAAATAATAATAATTATTATTAAAAAATAAATATAAAATCAAAAACTAAAAATAAAATAAAAATAAATTTAATAATAATAATAGTGATTGAAATAATAATAATAATAATAATAATAATAATAATAATAATAATAATAATAATAATAATAACAACAACAAAAATAATAATAAAAATAACAATAATAATAATTAAAAAAATATAATAATAATAATTATTAAAAAATATTAATTATTATTATAAAAATATAATATAAATTATTATTAAAAAATAATTATTATTATTAAATAAAAAAATTATTATTATTATTATTATAAAAAGTTATTATAAAAAATTATTTTTTAATAATAATTATTATTATTATTACAAAAATAAATATAAAATCAAAAACTAAAAATAAAATAAAAATAAAAGTAATAATAATAATAATAATCAATAAAATTAAAATAACAAAATAATAATAGTGATAATAATAATAATAATAATAATAATAATAATAATAATAATAAAAGCAAAAACTAAAAATAAAATAAAAAAAAATTAAAAATAATAATAATAATCAAAAAAATTAAAAAAACAAAAAAATAATAATGATTGAAATAAAAATAATAATAACAATAATAATAATAATAATAAAAGAAGCAATCTTGTCATATTTTTAATACTATAATAATAAAAGGGCAATCTTGTCATGTTATATAAGGCATTCCCATTACTACTCTTCATTCCTAAAACATACCAAACATGTTATTCGCATTCCTAAGTTCATTCCATTCCCAGTTTCATTCCATTCCTTGACCCATTCCATTCCTGTCCAAATCCATTCCTATATACCAATCGCTACCTAAGGACTCCAAAATGGCAAACCATCGAAAGGTGTCCAAATCTGGAAAATCTGGAAAAAATGAAGCAGGTTTTGGCATTTCACTGTCCTTGTAGAACGAACCAGTTTTTACTTAGTAAATGATATCCAAAATACATACAATTTGGTATGCTGCTAGAGTTTTTTGTCCTGGACATTTTTGTCAGAAATAGATTAAGGCTAAATCTGACCCTAAGGCCTTCAAAAATGACAAGTATCGAAATGTGGACAAATCTGGACAATTTTGCGTAGTCGCACGGTTTTGGCTATAACTCTTGAACCCGAACTCTAAATGATGTGAGGTTTGTTTCTGGATTTAGTTCACTCCTTGAGATTTTATTAGACATTTTATTCACTAGAATTGGAGATTGTTTGCTTGTCTCAATGATTGTGAGAAAACAGACCATTGCAGTGAGGTTTTCATCTAGTGATATGCTTTGAAAATTATTCTTGTTGTATTAAATGCTTGAGATTGTGGTACTTGGTTGTTGTGTGGACTGTTTTGAATGCTTGAGGGTGTTTTAATTAATCGATGATTGACTTGAGTTTAATTACGTGACAACTTGGGGCTTAATCGCACGGGTGAGCATGAATTGAAACCCTAATGACTAGGAAAACTCGCTAAGTGTTGATCCTTTGGATATCGTGCTTAATTATTTTATTAGTAGGCTGCCCGTAGTTTCCCTTATAGCCCTAAATGTGATTCCATTATTACATATTGACAAGTAGACCTTTCTTACACCCGGTCCCACGTAAACGTCGTTGCATATTGTATGACCTTATTATTTGATTTCGTGAACTTCAAAATGAGTTATATGACTTGATTTACATGCGTTACATGGCTGCCCGTTTAATATTCATGTAACTCCACGTGCCTTACAAGTGAAATTACCTGTCATAGCATGCCTCGCTTGTTTACTTGTCAATGTGCAATCTTATGACTGTTCGGAGGCAACCTACTTTGTTGTCCTCCTAATGTGATCTATTAAATGTCATAAATGTGCATTGCATACAAGGTTGCAACCTTTCATTCTTGAGTGGTAGCGTTCACGCACACCGGGTGACATCGGGCTTGCCGATGCAACCGTGACTACCATTGTCCAATTCTCTCTCTCGCTTGGGGGCTAGACTTCCTTAGCGAGTTGGGTCGTAGGATTTCGGGGTACATCCGGAGTACACCCATTTGGCATGATAAGTGGATGATTTGAATTCGGCCGCAACAACTGATACTGGAAATGAACTGAGAGCAAAAGCTCACCGTATCCTTTTCACTATGTGTAGAAGTACTCTCGCTTGGTTCCTAGAGGACCTCAGGGAGGAAAGACGGGTAATTATGTTCTTTTACTCTTATATTACATTATGAACTTACTTATGATATATGTCATGCTTACAAAAGGGTTTTCATGAGTTGAACCGAAAAAAGAGTTTCAAAACTTATTTCTTGTTCCCCCTCGCTGAGTTCATAAGGACTCACCCTCTTTTATCATCTCAGGTGAAGAAGACCAGGAACAGGTACCCGAGGACAACGTGCCTTTTGATGATTCCTTGGAATGATTGCTTGCCCTACGTGCCTTACTTGACTATGGCCATTTTGTGAACGATATGTTGCTTGAAGACTATTTCTTATGTTGCTTGTTGTTGTATTGTAAATGACCCCCGTTGTAATTTGGGGTCTAATTTTGGCTTGTACTGATCATAACTAGATAGACACTCTTATGGTCGTTTTTGCTATCGCTACTGGCTAGTACCTATCACAGGCTTATGAAGTATCAAGTAAAGGATTAAGTAAAATGAATCTATCCAATCTTAAGCAGGTACTCATTGGTAGGCTAAGATCAACAGGTACTTTTGTAACAAGGATTAACAAACAAACGAGACAGAGTTACCATGCTAGGTTGTTAATCAAACGAGACTCCGAGATAACTAGTAGGTGTTTCAACTGGTGATAAATAGTAACCTTAGTTGGAAATGAATTTGAGATTGAAAGTTTTGAGGCCTTTAGAAAATTAGGTCAAACTAAATAGCCCAATTACAGCCGTTATGCTGTCGATTTTCTGGATAATTTGTGGAGTTTAGGCTAAAACGTTAAGTGTTAAACCTTCTTGAACGATTAAGTACTTGAAATGACTTGAATGTTTAGATCACACCCTAGTCTAACCTCTATAGGTCGGGTTGGGGCGTGACACCTTAGAGAAATGGTATCAGAGCTTAGATTGCTTAAGCCGGGTTTAACTCTCGGACCATGGGTAGAAGCCCTAAGGTAATTGAGATGACTTGTTTATATGTGTTATTGTGTGACAATATCAAGTGTGCCTTCTCTGTCTCTATGTGCTTATGTGATTAACATGTCTTAACTGTTTCTAGAATTGTGTATCTATATAAAATTATATGTTGCATATCTTATGCATTAAATTCTTGTTTGTCGTATTCCAATAAATTGTGCATAATAATCTATGCCTATAGATGGCTGGCCCTAGTACCCGCAATACTAATAGGAGCGGTGAGCCCCAAGAGACCAGAGATGCTCATCAAACTAATCCCGGCATAGCCATGTTTAACATGATGGCGAATGCCATGGATCGCGTGTCGTGAGTGATGGAACGTCAAGATGCACGTGAAGCAAACAACAACAACAGGAATGATGGTAACCATGGGAGAAATAACAGAATGCGAGAGTTCCTTGACTTTCACCTGTCCAAATTCTTCGGGGAAGCTGACGATGAAAAGGCAGAGGCTTGGCTGTCTGAGATTGAAAGGATTTTCAGGCCACTTAACTACATTGATGAGGAAAAGATGGAGTTCGCTGTGTTTCTGTTGCACGGGGATGCTGAGCATTGGTGGCACACTATGGAGGCACTTTGGGAAACTGATCATACACCTCGCTTGTGGGGTAATTTTGTTAAGGTATTCAAGGAGAAATACGTACCTACAGTTTCCAGGCAGAGGCAGATTGAGGAATTCATGCACTTGAACCAGGGTAACATGACGATGGCCCAGTACGAGGCTCATTTTGACCGACTATCCCGTTATGCTCAATACATGGTCAGTACCCATGAGGCGAAGATGTGGAAATTTACGAATGGATTGAGGCCAGAAATCCAGGATCAGTTGGCTTCGCATGACTTCACTACCTATTCTGCTTTCCTTGCGGCTGCCTCCCGAGTTGAGAAGAGAAAACTTGATAGAGCCGGTTCGAGCCAGCCGAACAAGAAACCATATCAGCCTCCAAGTCAACAGAGGAAATTCCATAGTCAGAGTCGCAGTCAGGGCCAGAGCCAGAACAGACCAGTTAATAACCGTGGCCCGACTAAAGCACCATCAGCCTCTTCCACCCGCGGATCCACAGGTAGTTCACCTGCTACTCAGTTTATCAACTGTTCTTATTGTGACAAGAAGGGTCACACCGAGGCCCAGTGCTGGAAGAAGTCAGGATGATGTGTGCGGTGTGACAGTGATCAACATCAGATCAATGAGTGCCCTAAATGGCAAGGAGGACAAAATCAAGTTAAACCAACTGGTAGAGGTAAGACTCCAGTTCCTAGAGTTTAGGCCCGAGCTTATGCTATTAAGTGCGAGGAGCTTCCTGAGGAGACTGTTGTTGTTGAAGGTACATTCTTAATACTAAATCAACCTATTAGGGTGCTAATTGATCCAGGTGCTACTCATTCATTTATTACTCCCTTATGTGTGCAACGTGTAAAACTACGAGTTGTATGTTTGCCTTACGAAATAGAAGTTGGTACTCCAATGGGTTCTAAACTTGTTACTCGCTCAGCTTGTAAAGCATGTAAAATTCAAATTAAAGATAGGGAATTCTCAGCCAATCTTATTGTATTACCCTTTCGAGACTATGAAGTCATTTTAGGGATGGACTGGTTGGCAAAGCATCATTCCCAACTAGATTGTCGGACGAAGATTGTAACATTCCAGATACCTGGTCAACCAATATTGGAGGTAATGGGTCGAAGAGACTTCACCAGGAGTTCCATCATTTCATCTACGAAAGCAGTAAAGTCCTTGAGAAAAGGATGTAGTGGATACTTAGCTTACCTCATCAACAAGCTGTCGGACAAAGCTAAGTTGGAGGAGATGCTAGTGATTAAATATAATGTGGATGTGTTTCCAGAAGAATTGCCCGGTTTACCCCCGAATCGGGAGATCGAGTTCATTATAGAATTACTGCCTGGCACCCAGCTGATATCTAAAGCTCCCTATCGTATGGCACCAGCCGAGCTACAAGAATTGAAGGACCAATTGCAAGGATTGTTGAAGAAGGGGTTTGTTCAACCAAGCTTTCCTCCGTGGGGTGCGCCAGTCCTATTTGTAAAGAAGAAAGACAGAATGTTGAGGCTATGCATCGATTACCGAGGATTGAACCAAGTGACCGTCAAGAATAAGTACCCACTTCCACTGATCGACGAGTTGGTTGATCAACTTCAGGGAGCCAAAATGTATTCGAAACTCGACTTGAGGCAAGGGTACTATCAGTTGCAGATCAAAAAGGAGGATGTGGCTAAAACGGCTTTCAAAGGAAGGACTGGGTTGTGTGTTGATGCAAAATGGTAGAGTGATTGTGTATGCCTCTAGGAAACCGAAGTCGTATGAATTGAACTACCCGACGCATGATTTGGAGTTAGTGGCTATTGTGTTTGCACTCAAGAAATGGAGGCACTATCTGTGGGATAGCAAGTTTGAGGTGTTTACTGATCACAAGAGCTTGAAATACTTGTTCTCACAAAAAGAGTTGAACATTAGGCAAAGATGGTGGATGGAGCTTTTGGATGATTATAACTGCACAATCAATTATGTGCCCGGTAAAGAAAATGTAGTTGCAGATGCCTTAAGTCGGAAAGCGAGCATGGCAAAACTGGAAGTTAAGGTACAGGAGTTGTTAGAGGAAGCAGTCTTGTGGAAACCACAATTGACTCAAAAATGATTACTATTTGCCGCTACACAAGTTCAATCGACCTTGTTGTCTGAATTGCGAGAGACTCAACAGAAAGACCAACAGTTTCAGAAGATTAAAGAAAGCAACACAGATTTCAAGTTTTATGACGATGGTATTTGGAGGTTTAGGAATCGAATTTGTGTTCCTAATGATCCAGAGTTGAAAAAGAAGATTCTTGAAGAATCCCATAATTCAAGATACACTATCCACCCCGGCGGAACAAAGATGTACCGGAATTTGAAGCAACACTATTGGTGGAATAACATGAAAAGAGAGATTGCTGAGTTTGTGGCACAGTGTTTGACTTGCCAGAGAGTCAAAGCAGAACATCAATGACCAGCAGGTTTACTTCAGCCGTTGGAAATTCCTCAATGGAAATGGGAACATATAACTATGGACTTTGTCATGGACCTGCCCAGGTCACAAAAGGGTCATGACGCCGTTTGGGTCATAATGGATAGATTGACCAAGTTAGCGCACTTCTTACCGATGAACAAGGAAGATAGTCCTGAGAAATTAGGAGATATGTATGTGGCGGATATTATAAGGTTGCACGGGATGCCTGTGAGTATTGTATCGGATAGGGATCCTCGTTTTACTTCCTGATTTTGGAAGAGATTGCAAGAATCTTTGGGAGAAATATCTGCCTTTAGCGGAGTTCGCTTATAATAACAGTTATCAGGCCACTATCGGGATGGCCCCATTTGAGGCATTGTATGGACGTAAGTGTCGATCCCTAATTTACTAGGATGAAGTAGGTGAGACGAAGACTTTTGACCCGACCCTACGACCAGAACTTATGAAAACTGTTGATAATGTCTACCTCATCCGGAAACGGATGCTTACCGCCCAAAGCAGGCAGAAAAGTTATGCAGACCGACGGAGACGGAGTCTAGAGTTTGAGGTCGGCGACAAGGTGTTCTTGAAGATATCACCCCAGAGGGGACTGATTAGACACGACAAGGGTGAAAAGTTGAGCCCGAGGTTTGTAGGACCATTTGAGATAATTGAGAAGGTTGGCAAATTGGCGTATCGCCTGGAACTACCCCAAAACCTCTCCAATATTCATGACGTCTTTCATGTTTCAATGCTACGAAAGTATCACCCTGATCCATCGCATATCTTGGAGCCAGAGCCGTTGCAGCTTCGGGAGAACTTGTCTTATGAGGAGAAGCCCATTCGGATCCTAGACCAGCAAGAACGAGAGTTGCACAACAAATCTATACTGATGGTAAAAGTGTTGTGAGATCACCATGGAGTTGAAGAAGCAACGTGGGAAAGGCGAGACCAGATGGAGCAACAGTATCCAGCATTATTTCAAATGTAAAAATTGAATTTCGGGACGAAATTCTTTTAAGGAGGGGAGGATGTGAGGCCCGACCTTGATTTGCGTGCGATACCTCGTTTCGTGTGTCCTAACCTAGATTTGCGTGCATTGACCTAGGTTAAAGAGTCCTGTCTCGTTTTATGTGCCTTGCATCGAATTACGTGCATTCATTTAGTGTTGCATGCATTTACTTGGGAAATGTGCATTCGTCTCGTAGTTCGTGCCTTACCTCGTAGTGCGTGCCCTAAACTAAGGAAAGCGTGCCTGCACGCTAATCAAGAAAGCATCTTACACAAAGCACTAGATTATTAATTAATCCTACAAACTCCACTAACTAATATTAAAATGCTAATTCAACTCACTAGAAGACGAAATCTCACAAAAAGCTACACATTTTTATTCTTTATTCTTGATTCTTTTGCATATTCCAAGCATACAATTAAATAATGCTCAAAACAAACAAAAAAATTCAGAATCTTGCACAAGCTTGACCGACCACATGGAGCATTTGAACAAGCATTGCAATTTCAAAATTTATACCTAGACATTCTATGACAAGCTCATGACACAAAGCATAAAAAATGACTCAAAACTCTACCCAAAGCTCCACCAATCTCAACACACTCAATTGCCCATGCAAGACAATTCAAATTATGCTCTTGAAGACACAAATTCTGAAATTTGTGCTACATGCATCAAAATTCCTCAAGCTTTTCATTCTTTCTCACATTCTCTCTTTCTCTCGGCCTTAGCTGCAATTCTACACTCCATAGCTTAAGCTCATCATCCTAAGATTCATCAAGGCATTCAAGCCACTAAGGAACTCAACCAAGCAAGCTAGAAGCCAAGAAACATGCATGCAAGCTCATAGCACATTCATTTCGGCCCTTAGGTATGTTGATAGCTTTTCTTTCATTTTGTTTTTGTTTTAGCCACTTGCACATACTAAGAACATGGTTACTAAGCTAGAATTAGAGAATCTCAAGTTGTCTGTCGGCTAAAAAAGGAGAAAAGTCAATCTTGAGTTTCATCAAGAGCTTTGTGCATCTTCATTGTTGTCTTGCTAAGGTGAGGGCTAAAACTCTTTTGCAAAGCTTTCAAAAACCACATGCATTCCTTTTAATGTCTATTTTTACCTCTGTACTTGTGATACATATGTGTACATGAGCTTTTGTAAACATGCATGGCAAGATATTTGGCTAGAATGTGAAGATAGATGAAATCGCGTAAAGGATAGGCTTCTAACTTGTTGGAGCGAAGTGATTTTGACCAGGTAAATGATGTTGAAAATGTATGAAAATTGGTAGGTGACTATTTTTTCTAGTTCTAAGCATTTTTCATAGAAATAGGCCAGGGCCAATTTTGACTCTAAGGTCTCCAAAATGGCAAATCATAGAAAGGTGTCCAAATCTGGAAAATCTGGAAAAAATGAAGCAGGTTTTGGCAGTTCACTGTCCTTGTAGAACGAACCAGTTTAGACTTAGTAACTGATATCCAAAATAAATGAAATTTTGTATGCTGTTATATTTTTCAGTCCTGGACATTTTTGTCAGAAATAGACTAAGGATAAATCTGACTCTAAGGCCCTAAAAAATGACAAGTATCGAAATGTGTACAAATCTGGACAGTTTTGCGTAGTCGCACGGTTTTGGCTATAACTCTTGAACCCGAACTCCAAATGATGCGAGGTTTGTTTTTGGATTTAGTTCACTCCTTAAGATTTAATTGGAAATTTTATTCACTGGAATTGGAGATTGTTTTCTTGTCTCAATGATTGTGAGAAAACAGACCATTGTAGTGAGGTTTGTTTCTTGTTGTATTAAATGCTTGAGATTGTGGCACTTGGTTGTTGTGTGGACTGTTTTGAATGCTTGAGGGTGTTTTAATTAATCGATGCTTGACTTGAGTTTAATTACGTAACAACTTGGGGCTTAATCGCACGGGTGAGCATGAATTGAAACCCTAATGACTAGGAAAACTCGCTAAGTGTTGATCCTTTGGATATCATGCTTAATTATGTGATTAGTAGGCTGCCCGTAGTTTCCCTTATAGCCCTAAATGTAATTCCGATTATTACGTATTGACAAGTAGACCTTTCTTGCACCTGGTCCCACGTAAACATCGCTGCATGTTGTAGGACCTTATTATTTGATTTCGTGAACTTCGAAATGAGTTATATGACTTGATTTACATGCGTTACATGGCTGCCCGTTTAATATTCATGTAACTCCATGTGCCTTACAAGTGAAATTACTTGTCATAGCATGCCTCACTTGTTTACTTGTCAATGTGCAATCTTATGACTGTTCGGAGGCAACCTACTTTGTTGTCCTCCTAATGTGATATATTAAATGTCATAAATGTGCATTGCATACAAGGTTGCAACCTTTCGTTCTGGCGTGGTAGTGTTCACGCACACCGGGAGGCATCAGGCTTGCCGGTACAACCGTGACTACCATTGTCCAATTCCCTTTCTCGTTTGGGAGCTAGACTTCCTCGGAGAGTTAGGTCGTAGGATTTCGGGGTACATCCGGAGTACACCCATTTGGCGTGATAAGTGGATGATTTGAAGTCGGCCGCAACAACTAATACTAGAAATGAACTAAGAGCAAAAGCTCACCGTATCCTTTTCACTATGTGTATAAGTACTCTCGTTTGGTTCCTAGAGGACCTCGGGGAGGAAATACGGGTAATTGTGTTCTTTTACTCTTATATTACATTATGAACTTACTTGTGATATATGTCATGCTTACAAAAGGGTTTTCATGAGTTGAACCGGAAAAAGAGTTTCAAAACTTATTTCTCGTTCCCCCTCGCTGAGTTCATAAGGACTTACCATCTTTTATCATCTCAGGTGAAAAAGACAAGGAACAGGTACCCGAGGACAACGTGCCTTTTGATGATTCCTTGGAATGATTGCTTGCCCTACGTGCCTTACTTGACTATGTCCATTTTGTGAACGATATGTTGCTTGAAGACTATTTCTTATGTTGCTTGTTGTTGTATAGTAAATGACCCCAGTTGTAATTTGGGGTCTAATTTTGGCTTGTACTGATCATAACTAGATAGACACTCTTGTGGTCGTTTTTGCTATCGCTACTGGCTAGTACCTATCACAGGCTTATGAAGTATCAGGTAAAGGATTAAGTAAAATAAATCTATCCAATCTTAAGCAGGTGCTCATTGGTAGGCTAAGATCAACAAGTACTTTTGTAACAAGGATTAACAAACAAACGAGACAGAGTTATCATGCTAGGTTGTTAATCAAACGAGACTCTGAGATAACTAGTAGTTGTTTCAATTGGTGATAAATAGTAACCTTAGTTGGAAATGAATTTGAGATTGAAAGTTTTGAGGCCTTTAGAAAATTAGGTCAAACTAAATAGCCCAATTACAGCCGTTATGCTGTCGATTTTCTTGAGAATTTGTGGAGTTTAGGCTAAAACGTTAAGTGTTAAACCTTCTTGAACGATTAAGTACGTGAAATGACTTGAATGTTTAGATCACACCCTAGTCTAACCTCTATAGGTCGGGTTGGGATGTGATAAAGGTGCCATGTTATTCGATAATAGAAATGTGATGGATTAGGTTATCATCCTTTTTTAGGCTCACGACGTACGATCCGGGATGGAAAAATAGTGCAAAAGAAGAAAATTATTCTGAAACTGATGAAAAAGTTCAATTTTGAGTTCTTAAAATGGGCGTGGCCGAGCAGCATTGCAGCCCTCGTCGTAGAGCTCTCGGAGAGTTTTCCAATGGTATGCTGTGCGTCGCGTAACTCCTTATGGATCAAAAGTTATGGGCACCAGAGCAATAGAGACCTGGTCTCAAGTCCCATGCCCTCGGTTTGTGGGCCCACCCTCTACGTGAGGTGAAGTTGTATTGCCCAAGGTGCCGTGTTATTCGGTAATAGAAATGTGATGGATTAGGTTGTCGTCCTTTTCGCAGCTCACGATGTACGATCCGGGACAGAAAAATAGTGCAAAAGAAGAAAAGTGTCCAGAAACTAATGAAAATGTTTGATTTTAGGCTCCAAAAATTTTTGTAGCTAAGCGGGCAAGCCCGTCGTAGAGCTCTCGGAGAGCTTTCCAACGGTATATTGCGCGCCGCGTAACTTCTTACGAATCAAAAGTTATGGGTACCGGAGCGACCGAGACTTGGTCCCAAGCCCCACGCCCTAGGTTTGCGGGCCCAGCCTCTACGTGAGGAGAAGTTGTCTTGCCCAAGGTGACGCAGGATTCGAAAATAGAAATGTGGTGGATTAGGTTGTCGTCCTTTTCGCGGCTCACGGCATGCCATCCGGGAAGGAAAAATAGCGCAAAAGAATAAAAGTGTCCCGAAACTTATGAAAACGTTCAATTTTGGGCTCCAAAAATGGGCATAGCAGAGCAGGCTTGCTTCCACCATTGTAGAACTCTCGGAGAGCTTTCCAACGGTATGTTGTGCGTCGCGTAACTCCTTACGGATCAAAAGTTATGGGCACCAGAGCGATGGAGACCTGGTCCCAAGCCCCACGCCCTCGGTTTGCGGGCCCGGCCTCAACGTGAGGCGAAGTTTTCATGCCTAAGGTGCCATGTTATTCGGTAATAGAAATGGGATGGATTAGGTTGTAGTCCTTTTCGAGGCTCACGACGTACGATCCAGGACGGAAAAATAGTGCAAAAGAAGAAAATTGTTTTGAAACTGATGAAAACATTCGATTTTGGGCTCCAAAAATGGGTGTAGCTGAGTAGGGTTGCAATCCCCATCATAGAGCTCTCGGAGAGCTTTCCAACGGTACGCTGTGCGCCGCGTAACTCCTTATGGATCAAACGTTATGGGCACCGGAGCAACAGAGACCTGGTCCCAAGCCCCACGCCCTCGGTTTGCGGGCCCAACCGCTACATGAGGCGAGGTTGTCTTGCCCAATGTGCCATGTTATTCGGTAATAGAAATGTGATGGATTAGGTTGTCGTCTTTTTCGCGGCTCACGGCGTACGATTCGGGACATAAAAATAGTGCAAAAGAAGAAAAGAGTCCCGAAACTGAAGAAAACGTTCAATTTTGGGCTCCAAAAAAGGACGCAGCCTAGTAGGCTTGCTTCCCCCGTCGTAGAGCCATCGAAGAGATTTCCAACGGTACACTGTGCGCCACGTAACACCTTACGGATCAAAAGTTATGGGCACCGGAGCGACGGAGACCTGATCCCAAGCACTGCGCCCTCAGTTTGCAGGCCCAGCCTCTACGTGAGGCGAAGTAGTCATGCCCAAGGAGCCATGTTATTCGGTAATAGAAATGTGATGGATTAGGTAGTCGTACTTTTCGCGGCTCACGACGTACGATCTGGGACGGAAAAACAGCGTAAAAGAAGAAAAATGACCCAAAACTAATGAAAACGTTCGATTTTGGGCTCCGAAAATTTTCGCAGGCAAGCAAGATTGCTACCCCTATCGTAGAGCTCTCGAAGAGCTTTCCAACGGTATACTATGCGCTGCGTAAATCCTTACGGATCAAAAGTTATGGGCACCGGAGCGAAGGAAACCTGGTCCCAAGCCCCACGCCCCCGGTTTGCAGGCCCAGCCTCTATGTGAAGAGAAGTTATTTTGCCCAAGGTGTCGTGGGATTCGGTAATAGAAATGTGATGAATTAGGTTGGCTTCGTTTTCGGGGCTCACGACATACGATCCAGGATGGAAAAATAGCGCAAAAGAAGAAAAGTGTCCCAAAATTGATGAAAATGTTTGATTTTGGGCTCTAACAATGGGCGCAGCTGAGCAGGCTTGCTGCCCCCGACGTAGAGCTTTCGGAGAGCTTTCCAACGGTATGCTGTGCACCGCGTAACTCCTTACGGATCAAAAGTTATGGGCACCGGAGCGACAGACACTTGGTCCCAAGCCCCACACCATCAGTTTGCGGGCCCAGCCTCTACGTGAGGTGAAGTTGTCATGCCCAAGGTGCTGTGTCATTCGGTAATAGAAATGTGATGGATTAGGTTGTCTTCCTTTTCGCGGCTCACGATGTACGATCCGGGATGAAAACACAGCGCAAAAGAAGAAAAGTGTCTTGATACTGATGAAAATGTTTGATTTTAAGCTCTGAAAATGGGTGCAGCCAAGCATGCTTGCTGCCCCCATCGTAGAACTCTTGGAGAGCTTTCCAACGGTATGTTGTGCGCCGCGTAACTCCTAACGGATCAAAAGTTATGGGCACCGGAGCGACGGAGACCTAGACCTAAGCCCTACGCCCTTGGTTTGTGGGCCCAACCTTTACATGAGGCGAAGTTGTCTTGCCCAAGGTGTCATGATATTCGGTAATAGAAATGTGATGGATGAGGTTGTCATCCTTTTCGCGGGTCACGACGTACGATCCGAGACGGAAAAACACCGCAAAAGAAGAAAAATTATCCCGAAACAGATGAAAATATTCAATTTTGGGCTCCAAAAATAGGAGCAGCTTCATAGGATTGCTGCCCCCGTCGTAGATCTCTCGGAGAGCTTTCCAACGGTTTGTTGTGCGCTGCGTAACTCCTTACGGATCAAAAGTTATAGGCACCGGAGTGACGGAGACCTGGTCCCAAGCCCCACACTCTCGGTTTGCTGGCCCAGCCTCTACGTGAGGCGAAGTTGTCTTGCCCAAGGTGCCATGTTATTCATTAATAGAAATGTGATGGATTCGGTTGTCGTCCTTTTCGCGGCTCACGACGTACGATCCGGGACAGAAAAATTCTGCAAAAGAATAAAAGTATCCCAAAACTGATGAAAACTTTCGATTTTTTGCTCCAAAAATTTTCGCAGCCAAGCAGGCTTGCTGCCCAAGTCGTAGAGCTCTCGGAGGGCTCTCCAACGGTATGTTGTGCGACGCGTTACTCCTTACGGATCAAAAGTTTTGGGCACCGGAGCGACGGAGACTTTGTCCCAAGCCCTACGCCATCGGTTTGTGGGCCCAACCTCTACATGAGGCGAAGTTGTCTTGCCCAAGGTGGCACTGGATTCGGTAATAGAAATGTGGTGGATTAGGTTGTCGTCCTTTTCGAGGCTCACGACGTACGATTCGGGATGAAAAAACAGCGCAAAAGAATAAAAGTGTCCAAAAACTGATGAAAATGTTCAATTTTGGGTTCCGAAAATGGACGCAACTGAGCAGGCATGCTGCCACCATCGTAGAGCTCTCTGAGAGCTTTCCAACGATATACTGTGCATCACGTAACTACTTACGGATCAAAAGTTATGGGCACCGGAGCGAAGGAAACTTGGTCCCAAGCCCCACGCCCCCGGTTTGCGGGCCCAGCCTCTATGTGAGGCGAAGTTATTTTACCCAAGGTACCATAGGATTCGGTAATAGAAACGTGGTGGATTCGGTTGTTGTCGTTTTCTCAGCTCACGACATACGATTCGGGATAGAAAAATAGCACAAAAGAAGAAAAGTGTCCCGAAACTGATGAAAACGTTCGATTTTGGGCTCTAAAAATGGGCGCAGCTGAGCTAGCTTGATGCCCCCATCGTAGAGCTTTCAGAGAGCTTTCCAACGGTATGTTGTGCACCGCGTAACTCCTTACGGATCAAAAGTTATGGGCACCGGAGCGACAGAAACCTGGTCTCAAGCCCCACGCCCTCGATTTGCGGGCCCAGCCTCTACGTGAGGTGAAGTTGTCATGCCCAAGGTGCTGTGTCATTCGGTAATAGAAATGTGATGGATTAGGTTGTCGTCCTTTTCGCAGCTCACGATGTACGATCCGAGACGAAAACACAGCGCAAAAGAAGAAAAGTGTCCAAAAACTTATGAAAACGTTTGATTTTGAGCTCCAAAAATGGGCGCAGCCGAGCAGGCTTGCTGCCCCGGTCGTAGAGCTCTCGGAGAGCTTTCCAACGGTATGCTGTGCGCCGCGTAACTCTTAACGGATCAAAAGTTATGGGCACGGGAACGACGGAGACCTAGACCTAAGCCCCACGCCCTCGGTTTGCAGGCCCAACCTTTACGTGAGGCGAAGTTGTCTTGCCCAAGGTGCCGTGTTATTTGTTAATAGAAATGTGATGGATTAGGTTGTCGTCCTTTTCGCGGCTCACGACTTCCGATCCAGGACAGAAAAACACTATAAAAAAATAAAAGTGTCCCGAAACTGATGAAAACTTTCGATTTTGGGCTCCAAAAATTTTCACAGCCAAGCAGGCTTGCTACCCAAGTCGTAGAGCTCTCAAAGAGCTTTCCAACGGTATGCTGTGCGACGCGTAACTCCTTACGAATCA
The DNA here is from genome assembly GCA_037974665.1 of Ehretia macrophylla. Classification (NCBI taxonomy): domain Eukaryota; kingdom Viridiplantae; phylum Streptophyta; class Magnoliopsida; order Boraginales; family Ehretiaceae; genus Ehretia; species Ehretia macrophylla. The sequence goes on from CM075766.1 coordinate 39,889,021, forward strand.
AAAGTTATGGGCGCCGGAGCAACATAGACCTGGTCCCAAGCCCCACACCCTCGGTTTGCGGGCCCACCCTTAACATGAAGCGAAGTTGTCTTGCCCAAGGTGCCGTGTTAATCGGTAACAGAAATGTGATGGATTAGGTAGTCATCTTTTACGCAGCTAACGACGTACGATCCGGGACAGAAAAATAGCCCAAAAGAAGAAAAGTGTCCAGAAATTGATGACAACGTTCGATTTTGGGCTGCGAAAAGCGGGCTTGCTTCTCCTATTGTATAGCTCTCGGAGAGCTTTCCAACGGTATATTGTGCACCGCGTAACACCTTACGGATCAAAAGTTATGGGCACCGGAGCGACGGAGACTTGGTCCCAAGCCCCACGCCCTCAGTTTGCGAGCCTAGCCTCTACGTGAGGCAAAGTTATTTTGCCCAAGGTGGCGCTGGATTCGGTAATAGAAATGTGGTGGATTAGGTTGTCGTCCTTATCGAGGCTCACGACGTACGATTCGGAAAGGAAAAACAGAGCAAAAGAATAAAAGTGTCCCAAAACTAATGAAAATGTTCGATTTTGGGTTCCGAAAATGGGCGTAACTGAGCAGGCTTGCTTCCACTGTCGTAGAGCTCTCGGAGAGCTTTCCAACGGAATGCTATGCGTCGCGTAACTCCTTACGGATCAAATGTTATGGGCACCGTAGCGACGGAGACCTGGTCCTAAGCCCCACGCCCTCGGTTTGTGGGCCCAACCTTTACGTGAGGCGAAGTTGTCTTCTCCAAGGTGCGATGTTATTCAGTAATAGAAATGTAATGGATTAGGTTGTCGTCCTTTTCGCAGCTCACGACGTACGATTCGGGACAAAAACACAGCGCAAAAGAAGAAAATTATCCTGAAACTGATGAAAACGTTCAACTTTTGGCTCAAAAAATGGGCGCAACTGAGTAGGCTTGCTGCTCCCGTTGTAGAGCTCACGGAGAGCTTTCCAACGGTATGCTGTGCACCGCGTAACTCCTTACAGATCAAAAGTTATGGGCACCGGAGCGACGGAGACCTGGTCCAAGGCCTACGCCCTCGGTTTGCTGGCCCATCCTCTACGTGAGGCGAAGTTGTCTTGCCCAAGGTGCCGTGTTATTCGGTAATTGAAATTTGATGGATTAGGTTGTCGTCCTTTTCGCGGCTCACGACGTACAATCCGGGACGAAAAAACAATCCAATAGAAGAAAAGAGTCCCGAAACTTATGAAAATGTTCAAACTCCTTACAGATCAAAAGTTATGGGCACCGGAGCGACGGAGACCTGGCCCAAGGCCTATGCCCTCAGTTTGCGGGCCCAGCCTCTACATGAGGCGAAGTTGTCTTGCCCAAGGGGCCGTGTTATTCAGTAATTGAAATGTGATGGATTAGGTTGTCGTCCTTTTTGCGGCTCACGACGTATGATCCGGGACGAAAAAACAATGCAATAGAAGAAAAGAGTCCCGAAATTGATGAAAATGTTCAATTTTGGGCTCTAAAAATGGTCGCAAACGAGCAACCTTGCTACCCCCATCATAGAGCTCTCAGAGAGCTTTCCAACGGTATGTTGTGCGCCGTGTAACTCCTTACGAATCAAAAGTTATTGGAACCAGAATGACGGAGACCAGGTCCCAAGCCCCACGCCCTCAGTTTGCGGGTCCAACCTCTACGTGAGACGAAGTTGTCTTGCCCAAGGTGCCATGTTATTCGATAAAAGAAATGGGATGGATTAGGTTGTTGTACTTTTCGCGACTCCTGACGTACTATCTGGGACAGAAAAACAGCGCAAAATAAGAAATTATCCCAAAACTAATGAAAATGTTCAATTTTGGGATCCGAAAATGGGTGCAGCTGAGCAGGCTTGCTACCCCCGTCGTAGAGCTATCGAAAAGCTTTCCAACGGTATGCTGTGCGCGGCGTAACTCCTTACGGATCAAAAGTTATGGGCACAAGAGTGACGGAGACCTGGTCCCAAGCCCCACGCCCTCGGTTTGTGGGCCCAGCCTCTATGTGAGGCGAAGTTGTCTTGCCCAAGGTACCGTGTTATTTGGTAATAGAATTGTGATGGATTAGGTTGTCGTACTTTTCACGGCTCACGACGTACGATTCGGGAGGAAAAAATAGCACAAAAGAAGAAAAATATCCATAAACTTATGAAAACGTTCGATTTTGGGCTCCAAAAAATTTCACAGCTAAGCAGGCTTGCTGCCCCCATCGTAGAGCTCTCGGAGAGCTTTCCAACGGTATATTGTGCGCCGCGTAACTCCTTACGGATCAAAAGTTTTGGGCACCGGAGCGACGGAGACTTGGTCCCAAGCCCCACGCCCTCAGTTTTCGGGCCCAGCCTCTACGTGATGCGAAGTTGCCTTGCCCAAGATGGCGCGGGATTCGGTAATAGAAATGTGGTAGATTAGGTTGTCGTCCTTTTCGCGGCTCACGACGTACAATCGAGGATGGAAAAACAGCACAATAGATGAAAAGTGTCCAGAAACTGATGAAAATGTTCGATTTTAGGCTCCAAAAATAGGCGCAGTCGAGTAGGGTTACAGCTCCTGTCATAGAGCTCTCGTAGAGCTTTCCAACGGTATTCTGTGCACCGCCTAACTCCTTGCGGATCAAAAGTTATGGGCACCGGAGCAACAGAGACCTGATCCCAAGCCCCACGCCCTCGATTTTCGGGCCCACCCTCTACGTGAGGTGAAGTTTTCTAGCCCAAGGTGCCATGTTTTTCGGTAATAGAAATGTGATGGATTAGGTTGTCATCCATTTCGAGGCTCACGACATACGATCCGGGATGGAAAAACAGCGTAAAAGAAGAAAAGTGTCCAGAAACTGATGAAATGTTCGATTTTGGACTCCAAAATTTTTTGCAGCTAAGCAGGCTTGTTTCCCTCGTCGTAGAGCTCTCGGAGAGCTTTCCAACGGTATATTGTGCGCTGCGTAACACCTTACGGATCAAAAGTTATGGGCACCGGAGCGACGGAGACTTGGTCCCAAGCCCCACGCCCTCAGTTTGCGGGCCCAGCCTCTACGTGAGGTGAAGTTGTCTTGTCCAAGGTGGCACGGGATTCGGTAATAAAAATGTGGTGGATTAGGTTGTCGTCCTTTTTGCGGCTCACGACGTACGATCCGGGACAAAAAAACAACGCAAAAGAATAAAGTGTCCCGAAACTGATGAAAACGTTCGATTTTGCACTCTGAAAAATTGGCGTAGCTAAGTTGGCTTGCTTCCATCGTCATAGAGATCTCGGAGAGCTTTCCAACGGTATGCTGTGCACCGCATAACTCCTTACGGATCAAAAGTTATGGGCACTAGAGCGACAGAGACTTGGTCCCAAGCCCCACGCCCTCGGCTTGCGGGCCCAGCCTCTATGTGAGGTGAAGTTGTCATGCCCAAGGTGCTGTGTCATTCACTAATAGAAATGTGATGGATTAGGTTGTCGTCCTTTTCGTGGCTCGCGATGTACGATCCGGGAAGAAAACACAGCGTAAAAGAAGAAAAGTGTCCTGAAACTAATGAAAACGTTTGATTTTGAGCTCCGAAAATGGGCGCTGCCAAGCAGGCTTGCTGCCCCCGTCGTAGAACTCTCAGAGAGCTTTCCAACGGTTTGCTGTGCATCGCGTAACTCCGAACGGATCAAAAGTTATGGGCACCGAAGCGACGGAGACCTAGACCCAAGCCCCACGCCCTCGGTTTACGGGCCCAACCTTTACGTGAGGCGAAGTTGTCTTGCCCAATGTGTCATGTTATTCGGTATTAGAAATGTGATGGATGATATTGTCATCATTTTCGCGGGTCACGACGTATGATCCGGGATGAAAAAACAGCACAAAAGAAGAAAATTGTCACGAAACTGATGAAAACGTTCGATTGTGGGGTCCGAAAATGGACGCAGCCGAGCAAGCTTGCTGCCCCCGTCGTAGAGCTCACGGGGAGCTTTCTAACGGTATGCAGTGCATCGAGTGACTCCTTACGGATCAAAAGTTATGTGCACCGGAGCAACAGAGACCTGGTCCCTAGCCCTACGCCCTCAGTTTGCGGGCCCAGCCTCTACGTGAGGCGAGGTTGTCTTGCCCAAGGTGCCATGTTATTCAGTAATAGAAATGTGATGGATTAGGTTATCGTCCTTTTCGCGGCTCACAACGTACGATCCTGGACGAAAAAACAGCGCAAAAGAAGAAAAATTATCCCAAAACTGATGAAAACATTTGATTTTGGGCTCTGAAAATAGGAGCAGCTGCGTAGGCTTGCTACCCCTGTCGTAGATCTCTCGGAGAGCTTTCCAAGGGTATGTTGTGCGCCGCGTAACTCCTTACGGATCAAAAGTTATGGGCACCGGAGCGATAGAGACCTGGTCCCAAGCCCCACACCCTCGGTTTGCTGGCCCAGCCTCTACGTGAGACGAAGTTGTCTTGCCTAAGGTGCCGTGTTATTCGTTAATAGAAATGTGATGGATTAGGTTATCGTCATTTTTGCGGCTCACGACGTACAATCCAAGACAGAAAAACACTGCAAAAGAATAAAAGTGTCCCGAAACTGATGAAAACTTTTGATTTTGGTCTCCAAAAATTTTTGCAGCCAAGCAGGCTTGCTGCCCAAGTCGTAGAGCTCTCGGAGAGCTATCCAACGGTATGCTGTGCGACGCGTAACTCCTTACGGATCAAAAGTTTTGGGCACCAGAGCGACGGAGACTTGGTCCTAAGCCCCACACCATCGGTTTGTGGGCCCAGCCTCTACGTGAGGCGAAGTTGTCTTGCCCAAGGTGGCACTGGATTCGGTAATAGAAATGTGGTAGATTAGGTTGTCGTCCTTTTCGAAGCTCACGACGCACGATTCGGGACGAAAAAATAGCACAAAAGAATAAAGGTGTCCAGAAACTGATGAAAACGTTCGATTTTGGGTTCTGAAAATGGGAGCAACCGAGCAGGCATGCTGCCACCGTCGTAGAGCTCTTTTAGTGCTTTCCAACGGTATACTGTGCGTCGCGTAACTCCTTACAGATCAAAAGTTATGGGCACCAGAGCGACGGAGACCTGGTCCCAAGACCCACGCCCTCGGTTTGCGGGGCCAACCTTTACATGAGGCGAAGTTGTCCTGCCCAAGGTGCTATGTTATTCGGTAATAAAAATGTAATGGATTAGGTTGTCATCCTTTTCGCGGCTCACGACGTACGATCTGGGACGAAAAAATAGTGCAAAAGAAGAAAATTGATCTGAAACTGATGAAAACGTTCGATTTTGGGATCCAAAAATGGGTGCAGCGGAGCAGGGTTGTATCCCTCGTCGCAAAGCTCTCGAAGAGCTATCCAACGGTATGCTGTGCGCCGCGTAACTCCTTATGGATCAAAAGTTATGGGCACCGGAGCAATAGAGACCTGGTCCCAAGCCCCATGCCCTCGGTTTGCGGACCCAGCCGCTATGTGAGGCGAAGTTGTCTTGCCCAAGATGCCGTGTTATTCGGTAATAGAAATGTGATGGATTAGGTTGTCCTCTTTTTCGTGGCTCACGGCTTACGGTCCGGGATAGAAAAATTGTGCAAAAGAAGAAAAGAGTCCCGAAACTGAAGAAAACGTTCGATTTTGGACTCCGAAAAAGGGCACAACTGAGCAGGATTGCTGCCCTCGTCGTAGATCCATCGGAGAGATTTCGAACGGTACACTGTGCGCCGCATAACATCTTACGAATCAAAAGTTATCGGCACCAGAGCGACTGATACCTGATCCCAAGCACTGCTCCCTCGGTTTGCGGGCCCAGCCTCTACGTGAGGTGAAGTAGTCTTTCCCAAGGAGCCATGTTATTCGGTAATAGAAATGTGATGGATTAGGTAGTCGTACTTTTCGCGGCTCACGACGTACGATCCGGGATGGAAAAACAGCGCAAAAGAAGAAAAATGTCCCGAAACTGATGAACACGTTCGATTTTGGGCTACAAAAATTTTCGCAGGCAAGCAAGCTTGCTGCCCTTATTGTAGAGCTCTCGGAGAGCTTTCCAACGATATGTTGTGTGCCGCGTCAATCTTTACGGATCAAAAGTTATGGGCACCGGAGCGAAGGAAACCTGGTCCCAAGCCCCACGCCTCCGGTTTGCTGGCCCAGCCTCTATGCTAGGCGAAGTTATTTTGCCCAAGGTGCCATAGGATTCGGTAATAGAAATGTGGTGGATTCGGTTGTCGTCGTTTTCACTGCTCACGACATACGATCCGGAATGGAAAAATAGCACAAAAGAAGAAAAGTGTCCAGAAATTGATGAAAACTTTCGATTTTGGGCTCTAAAAATGGGCGCAGCAAAGCTAGCTTGCTACCCCCGTGGTAGAGCTTTCAGAGAGCTTTCCAACGGTATGTTGTGCACCGCGTAACTTCTTACGGATCAAAAGTTATGGGCACCAGAGCGACAGAGACTTGGTCCCAAGCCCCACGCCCTCGGTTTGTGGGCCCAGCTTCTACGTGAGGTGAATTTTTCATGCCCAAGGTGTTGTGTCATTCGGTAATAGAAATGTGATGGACTAGGTCGTCCTCCTTTTCACGGCTCACGATGTACGATTCGGGACAATAACACAGTGCAAAAGAAGAAAAGTGTCCAGAAACTGATGAAAACGTTTGATTTTGAGCTCCAAAAATGGGTGCAGCTGAGCAGGATTGCTACCCCAGTCGTAGAGCTCTCGGAGAGCTTTCCAACGGTATGCTGTACGCCGCGTAACTCTTAACGGATCAAAAGTTATGGGCACTGGAGCGACATACACCTAGACCCAAGCCCCACGCCCTCGATTTGCGGGCCCAACCTTTACGTGAGGCGAAGTTGTCTTGCCCAAGGTGTAGTGTTATTCGGTAATAGAAATGTGATGGATGAGGTTGTCGTCCTATTTGCGGGTCACGACGTATGATCCGGGATGAAAAAACAGCGCAAAAGAAGAAAATTATCCCAAAATTGATGAAAACGTTAGATTTTGGGCTCTAAAAATGGGCACAGCCAAGCAGGCTTGTTGTTCCCGTCGTAGAGCTTTCGAAGAGCTTTCCAACGGTATGCTGTGCACCACGTAACTCATTACGGATCAAAAGTTATGGGCACCGGAGCGACGGAGACCTGGTCCCAAGCTCAATGCCCTCAGTTTGTGGGCCCAGCCTCTACTTGAGGCGAAGTTGTCTTGCCTAAGGTGCCGTGTTATTTGTTAATAGAAATGTGATGGATTAGGTTATCGTCCTTTTCGCGGCTCACGACTTACGATCCGGGACAGAAAAACACTATAAAAAAATAAAAGTGTCCCGAAACTGATGAAAACTTTCGATTTTGGGCTCCGAAAATTTTCGCAGCCAAGCAAGCTTGCTACCCAAGTCGTAGAGCTCTCAGAGAGCTTTCCAACTGTATGCTGTGCGACGCGTAACTCCTTACGGATCAAAAGTTATGGGCACCGGAGCAATAGAGACCTGGTCCCAAGCACCACACCCTCGGTTTGCAGGCCCACCCTCAACGTGAGGGGAAGTTTTCTTGCCCAAGGTGCCGTGTTAATCGGTAATAGAAATGTGATGGATTAGGTTGTCATCCTTTTCGCAGCTCACGACGTACGATCTGGGACGGAAAAACAGCGCAAAAAAAGAAAACTGTCCAAAAACTGATGAAAAGGTTTGATTTTGGGCTGCAAAAATTTTCGTAGCTAAGCGGGCTTCCTACCCGCGTCGTAGAGCTCTCGAAGAGCTTTTCAACGGTATATTGTGCACCGCGTAACTCCTTACGGATCAAAAGTTATAGGCATCGGAGCGACGGAGACTTGGTCCCAAGCCCCACGCCCTCGGTTTGCGGGCCCAGCCTCTACGTGAGGCAAAGTTGTCTTGCCCAAGGTGGCACTGGATTCGGTAATAGAAATGTGGTGGATTAGGTTGTTGTTCTTTTCGAGGCTCACGACGTACGATTCGGGACCGAAAAACAGCGCAAAAGAATAAAAGTGTTCCGAAACTGATGAAAACGTTTGATTTTGGATTCCGAAAATTGGCGCAACCGAGCAGGCTTGCTACCATCATCGTAGAACTCTCGGAGAGCTTTCCAACGGTATGCTGTGCATCATATAACTCCTTACGGATCAAAAGTTATGGGCACCGGAGCGATGGAGACCTAGTCCCAAGCCCCACGCCCTCGGTTTGTGGGCCCAACCTTTATGTGAGGCGAAGTTGTCTTGTCCAAGGTGCCATGTTATTCGGTAATAGAAATGTAATGGATTAGGTTGTCATCCTTTTCGCAGCTCACGACGTATGATTCGGGACAGAAACACAGCGCAAAAGAAGAAAATTGTCCTGAAATTGATGAAAACGTTCAACTTTTGGCTCCGAAAATGGGCGCAATTGAGCAGTCTTGTTGCCCTCGTCGTAGAGCTCACGGAGAGCTTTCCAACGGTATTTTGTGCACCACGTAACTCCTTACGGATCAAAAGTTATGGGCACCGGAGCGACGGAGACCTGGTCCAAGCCCTGCGCCCTCGGTTTGCGGGCCCAGCCTCTACCTGAGGCGAAGTTGTCTTGCCCAATTTGCCATGTTATTCGGTAATAGAAATGTAATGGATTAGGTTGTCGTCCTTTTCGCGGCTCACGACGTACGATCCGGGATGGAAAAACTGTGCAAAAGAAGAAAAGTGTCCCGAAACTTATGAAAACTTTCGATTTTGGGCTCTGAAAATTTTTGCAGCCAAGCAGACTTGCTGCCCCCGTCGTAGACCTCTTAGATAGCTTTCCAACGGTATGTTGTGCGCTGCGTAACTCTTTACGGATCAAAAGTTATGGGCACTGGAGTGACGAAGACCAGGTCCCAAGCCTTACATCCTCGGTTTGTGGGCCCAGCCTCTATGTGAGGCGAAGTTGTCTTGCCCAAGGTGCCATGTTATTCTATAATATAAATGTGATGGATTAGGTTGTCGTCCTCTTCGCGGCTCACGGCGTACGATCCGGAAAGAAAAAACAGCGCAAAAGAAGAAAAGTGTCCAGAAACTAATGAAAACGTTCGATTTTGGGCTCCAAAAATTTTTGTAGCTAAACAAGCTTGCTGCCCCCATCGTAGAGCTCTCGGAGACCTTTCCAACGGTATATTGTGCGCTGCGTAACTCCTTACGGATCAAAAGTTATGGGCACCGGAGCGATAGAGACTTGGTCCCAAGCCCCACGCCCTCGGTTTGCGGGCCCAGCCTCTACGTGAGGCGAAGTTGTCTTACCCAAGGTGGCACAGGATTCGGTAATAGAAATGTGGTAGATTAGGTTGTCATCCTTTTCGCGGCTCACGACGTACGATCCGGGATGGAAAAACAGCACAATAGATGAAAAGTGTCCAGAAACTGATGAAAACGTTCAATTTTAGGCTCGAAAAATAGGCGCAGCCGAGCAGGGTTACAGGTCCCATCATAGAGCTCTCGGAGAGCTTTCCAACGGTATGCTGTGCGCCGCGTAACTCCTTGCAGATCAAAAGTTATGGGCACCGGAGTAACAGAGACCTAGTCCCAAGCCCCACGCCATCGGTGTTCGTGCCCACCCTCTACGTGAGGCAAAGTTGTCTAGCCCACGGTGCCATGTTATTCGGTAATAGAAATGTGATGGATTAGGTTGTCGTCCTTTTCGCGGGTCATGACGTACGATCCGGGATGGAAAAACAGTGCAAAAGAAGAAAATTGTCCCGAAATTGATGAAAACATTCGATTTTGGGCTCCAAAAATGGGCGCAACGGAGCAGGCTTGCTGCCCTCGTCGTAGAGCTCTCGGAGAACTTTCCAACGGTATGTTGTGTGTCACGCCCCAACCCGGCTTATAAGGTTAGACTAGGGTGTGATCTAAACATTCAAGTCATATCACATACTTAATCATTTATGAATATTTAATACTTAATGTTTTGGCCTAAACTCCAAGGTTTTTCCAGAAAACCAGCAGCATAACGGCTGTAAATGGGCTCTTTGGTTTGACCTAATTCTCTAAATACCTCAAAATTTTCTAATCTCAAGTTTCATTTCCAACTAAGATTACTATTTAACATCAATTGAAATGCCTATTCGTTATCTCGATGTCTTGTTTGATTTATAACCTAGCAAGATACTATGTCTCGTTTGTTTGTTTATCCTCGTTACAAAAGTACCTGTTGATCTTAGTTTAATAGCGAGTACCTGTTTAAAATTGGATAGGTTCATTTACTTAGTCCTTAACTAATACGTCATAACCTATGATAGATACTAGCAATAATAATAGCAAACAATCATAGTGGTGTCTAGTGTATGTCTAGTTAATATAAGTACAAACCAAAATTAGACCCCAAATTACAACGGGGGTCTTTTACATTACAACATCGAGCAATATAAAAGGAAATAGTCTTCAAGTAGCATAAAGTCCACAAGTAGCCATAATCACGCAAAGCACACAAACAGGCAATCACTCCAAGGATTCATCGTTAGGCACACCGTCCTCGGGTACCTGTTCTGGATCTTCTTCACCTGAGATGATAAAAGAGGGTGAGTCCTTATGAACTCAGCGAGAGAGAACGAGAAATAGGTTTTTAAACTCATTTTCCGGTTCAACTTATAAAAATCCTTTTGCAAGCATGAATATAACAATAATAAAAAGTAAAAGAACAGAATTACCAGTCTTTCATCCCCAAGGTTCTCTAGGAACCAAGCGAGAGTACTTGTACACATAGTAAAAAGGATACAGTGAGCTTTTGCTCTCAGATCAGTTTCAGAATCAGTTGTTGCGGCCGGCCTCAAATCATCCCCATATCACGCCAAATGGGTGTACTCCGGATGTACCCCAAAATCGTACAACCCAACTCTCCGAGGAAGTCTAGCCCCCAAGCGAGAGAGGGAATGGGACCATGGTAGTCACGGGTGCACCGACAAGCCCGATGCCGCCCGGTGCATGTGATCGCTACTATGCCGAAATGAAAGGTTGCAACCTTGTATCCAATGCACATTTATGACATTAACATATCACATTAGGAGGACAACAAAGTAGGTTGCCTCCGGACAGTCATAAGATTGCACATTGACAAGTAAACAGGCGAGGCACGAATGGACAAGTGGTTTCACTTGAAAAGCATATGGAGTTATATGAACATTAAACGGACAGCCATATAACGAACATAAATTAAGTCATATGACTCAATTCAAAGTCCACGTAATCGAATAATAAGATTATATAACATGCAAAAACATCTACGTGGGCTCGGATACAAGAAAAGCCTATTGTCAACATGCAATGATCAAAGTCACATTTAGGACTATAAGGGCATCTACGGGCAGCCTACTAAGCACATAATTCCACACAATATCCAAATGATCAACACTTAGCAAGACTACCTAGTTATTAGGGTTTCCATTTTGTGCGTATCCGTGCAATTTAAGCCCCAAACCAATTCAAAATCAATCTCAAGCCATGCATCATTTAATTCAACATCCTCAAACATTCAAAAAAGTCCACACAACATCCCAAAGCTACAATCCCAAGCATTTATTTCAACAAGAGAAGTTACAACAATTTTTCTAAGCATAACACTAAGTGAAACCCTTACTGCAATAGGCTGTTTTCTCACAATCATGAAGATAAGAAAACAATCTCCAATTCCAGTGAATAAGATTTCAAATTAAAGCTTAAGAAGTGAACTAAAATCAGAAACAAACCTTGCATCATTTGGAGTTCGGGATCATTAGTTATAGCCGAAACAGTAGGATAGCACAAAACTGTCCAGATTTGCACACATTTCGATAATTGACGTTTTTGAGGTCCATAGGGTCAGATTTAGCCTTAGTCTATTTATGACAAAAATGTCCAGAACTAAAAATTATAGCAGCACACCAAATTTCATGCATTTTGGACATCATTTACTAAGTCAAATATGGTTCGTTCTACAAGGTCAGTGCATCTGCCAAAACCTGTTTCATTTTTCCAGATTTCCAGATTTGGACACATTTTAAAGATTTGCCATTTTGAGGACCTTAGAGTCGAAATTAGCTTTGGCCTATTTCTGTGAAAATTGTTCAAAACTGGAAAAAATAGTCACCTACCAATTTCATGCATTTTCAACATCATTTACCTAGCCAAAATTACCTCGAAACAACTGGTCAGAGAACTGTCACATAATTCGACTTCACCTATCATCACTTTCAAGCCAAGATCTTGCCATGCATGGTTGTAAAAGCTTATGAACGAACATATAACTAAGTACAGAAGCAAAGACATACATTTATGAGCATGCATGTGGATTTTTGAAGGATTTTCAAAAGGTTTTAGCCCTCACCTTAGCAAATAAACCAAGAAGATGCTCAAAACTTGTTGGAACACAATTTTCTTCTTCTTCTTTGCCTAGCCGAGATTCCAACTTGATTCTCTCTATTTTTCCTAACTTAGTGACCAAGCTCTTAGTACATGCATGTGGTTAGAACAAGAAGAAAATAAATGGAAGCTTAAAAACTCACCTAGGGCCGAAATGAAGAATCAAAGGACATGCACGTGTGATTCTTGCATCCTAGCTAGCTTGCTTGAGTTTCTTTGATGGTTGCTTGTCTTGATCAACTATGGTGTGAAGAAGATGAGCTATGGAAGGTGAGAACTCAGCCAAGGCCGAAAGAGAGAAATGAGAGGGAGAGAGAGAAGTTGAGAGGAAATGAGAGAATATGACAAAGAATAAAGCTTTTGCAAGTTTGATGCATATGGTCAGCCTTGGGCAGAAAAATTCAGTCTTTTTGTGTCTTCAAGGAGTATTTTGAAATTGCTAGCATGGGCATGAAGTGTTTGGTCGAGCAAGGTGGAGATTTGAGGAGAATTTGAGCAATTTTTTTATGCATTTGTGTCATAGAATGTCATAGTATGTCTAGGATTATAAATAAATTATGCAATGCTAGATTAAATGCACATAGTGGTCGGCCAAAGCTAGCTTCAATTCTGGATTTTTGTCATCTTTGAGCATTATTTTAATTGTGTCTTGAAAGTGCAAAAAGAATAAGGAATAAAGAATAAGGAATGTCTAGCTTTTTGGGAGATTTTGTCTTCAAGTGGGTTGAATTAGTAATTTAATAATAGTTAGTGGATTTTGTAGGATTAATTAATGACCTAGTGCCTCGTGTAAGATACTTTCTTGATTAGCGTAAGGGCACGCTTTCCTAGGTCTAGGGCACGCACTACGAGATAGGACACGAACTACGAGACGAACGCACATTTTTCAAGTAAATGCACGCAACCCTAATTGAATGCACGTAATTCAATGTATGGCATACAAAACGAATACAATTCTCAAACCTAGGTCAAGGCACACAATCTAGGTTAGGGCACCCGAAATGAGGTATCGCACGTAAATCGAGGTCGGGCCTCACATTGTACACCCCGTAACTCCTTACGGATCAAATGTTATGGGTACCGGAGCGACGGAGACCTGGTCCCAAGCCCTACGCCCTCGGTTTGCGGGCCCAGCCTCTACGTGAGGCGAAGTTGTCTTGCCCAAGGTATCGTGTTATTCGGTAATAGAAATGTGATGGATTAGGTTGTCGTCCTTTTCACGGATCACGACGTACGATCTGGGATGGAAAAACAATGCAAAAGAATAAAAGTGTCCCAAAACTGATGAAAACTTTCGATTTTGGGGTCCGAAAATTTTTGCAGCCAAGTACACTTGCTGCCCCCGTCGTAGAGCTGTTGGAGAGCTTTCCAACGGTATGTTGTGTGCCGCATAACTCCTTACGGATCAAAAGTTATGGACACCGGAACGATGAAGACCTGGTCCTAAGCCCCAAGCCCTCGGTTTGCAAGCCTAGCCTCTACGTGAGGCGAAGTTGTCTTGCCCAAGGTGCCATGTTATTCGGTATTAGAAATGTGATAGATTAGGTTGTCGTCCTTTTCGAGGCTCACGACGTATGAACTGGGACGGAAAAATAGCGCAAAAGAAGAAAATTGTTCAAAAACTGATGAAAACATTCGATTTTGGGCTCCGAAAATGGGCGCAGCTGAGCAGGCTTGCTGCCCTATGGTAGAGCTCTCGGAGAGCTTTCCAACGGTATGCTATGTGCCACGTAACTCCTTACAGATTAAAAGTTATGGGCACCGGAGCGACGGAGACCTGGTCCCAAGCCTCACGCCCTCGGTTTGCGGGCCCAACCTCTATTTGAGGCAAAGTTGTCTTGCCCAAGGTGCCATGTTATTCGGTAATAGAAATGTGATGGATTAGGTTGTCGTCCTTTTCGCGGCTCCTGACGTACGATCAGGACGGAAAAATAGCGTAAAAGAATAAAATTGTCCCGAAACTGATGAAAACGTTCGATTTTGGGCTCCGAAAATGGGCGCAGTCGAGCAAGCTTGCTGCCACCATCGTGGAGATCTCGGAGAGCTTTCCAACGGTATGCTGTGCACCACGTAACTCCTTACGGATCAAAAGTTATGGACACCGGAGCGACGGAGACCTAGTCCCAAGCCTCACGCCATCGGTTTGCGGGCCCAGCCTCTATTTGAGGCAAAGTTGTCTTGCCCAAGGTGCCGTGTTATTCGGTAATAGAAATGTGATGGATTAGGTTGTCATCTTTTTTGCGACTCACGACGTACGATACGGGACGAAAAAATAGCGCAATAGAAGAAAAGTGTCCCGAAACTGATGAAAACTTTCAATTTTTGGCTCCAAAAGTTTTCACAACCAAGCAGGCTTGTTGCCCCGTCATAGAGCTCTCGGAGAGCTTTCCAACTGTATGCTGTGCACCGCGTAACTTCTTACGGATCAAAAGTTATGGGCACCGTAGCGACGGAGACCTAGTCCCAAGCCCCATGCCCTCGGTTTGCCGGCCCAGCCTCTACGTGAGGCGAAGTTGTCTTGCCCAAGGTGCCGTGTTATTCGGTAATAGAAATGTGATGGATTAGGTTGTCGTCCTTTTTGCAGCTCACGACGTATGATCCGGGATGAAAAAACAGTGCAAAAGAAGAAAAGTGTCCCGAAACTAATGAAAACATTCGATTTTGGGCGCTGAAAATGGGCACAGCCAAGCAGGCTTGCTGCCCCCGTCGTAAAGCTTTCGGAGAGCTTTCTAATGGTATGTTGTGCGCCACGTAACTCCTTACGGATCGAAAGTTATGGGCACCGGAGCGACGAAGACCTGGTCCTAAGCCCCACGCCCTCGGTTTGCGGGCCCAGTCTCTACGTGAGGCAAAGTTGTCTTGCCGAAGGTGCCATGTTATTCGGTAATAGAAATGTGATATTTGAGGTTGTCGTCCTTTTCGCGGCTAACGACGCACGATTCGGGACGGAAAAACAGCACAAAAGAAGAAAAGTGTCCCGAAAATGATGAAAATGTTTAATTTTGGGCTTCAAAAATTTTTCCAACTGAGCAGGCTTGCTGTCGTGTCGTAGAGCTCTCAGAGAACTTTTCAACTGTATATTGTGCGCCGCAAAACTCCTTACGGATCAAAAGTTATGGGCACTGAAGCGACGGAGACTTGGTCCTAAGCCCCACGCCCTCGGTTTGCGGGCCCAACCTTTACGTGCGGTGAAGTTGTCTTGCCCAAGGTGCCGTGTTATTCGGTAATAGAAATGTGATGGATTAGGTTGTCATCTTTTTCGCAGCTCAAGACGTACGATTCGGGAAGAAAAAACAGTGCAAAAGAAGAAAAGTATACCGAAACTGATGAAAACTTTTGATTTTGGGCTCCGAAAATTTTTGCAGCAAAGCAGGCTTGCTGCCATTGTCGTAGAGCTCTCGGAGAGCTTTCCAACAGTATGTTGTTCACCGCGTAACTCCTTACGGATCAAAAGTTATGGGCACCATAGCGACGGAGACCTAGTCCCAAGCCCCACGCCCTCGGTTTGCAGTCCCAACCTTTACGTGAGGTGAAGTTATCTTGCTCAAGGTGCCGTGTTATTCGGTAATAGAAATGTGATGGATTAGGTTGTTGTCCTTTTCGCTGCTCACAACGTGTGATCCGAGATGGAAAAAAGCCCAAATGAAGAAAATTATCCCGAAACTGATGAAAACGTTTGATTTTGGTCTCCGAAAATGGACGTAGCTGAGCAGGCTTGCTGCCACTGTCGTAGAGCACACAAAGAGCTTTCGAACAGTATGCTGTGCACCACGTAACTCCTTACGGATCAAAAGTTATGGGCACCGGAGCGACGGAGACTTGGTCCCAAGCCCCACGCCCTCGATTTACGGGCCCAGCCTCTACATGAGGCGAAGTTGTCTTGCCCAAGGGGCCATGTTATTCGGTAATAGAAATGTGATGGATTAGATTGTCGTCTTTTTCGCGGCTCATGACGTACGATCCGGGATGGAAAAACAGTGCAAAGAAGAAAAGTGTCCCGAAACTGATGAAAACTTTATATTTTGGGTTCTGAAAATTTTTGTAGCCAAGCAGAGTTGCTGCCCCCGTCATAGAGCTCTCGGAGAGCTTTCCAACGGTTTGCTGTGTGCCACGTAACTCCTTACAGATCAAAGGTTACGAGCACCAAAGTGATGGAGACCTGGTCCTAAGGCCCACGCCCTCGGTTTGCGAGCCCAGCCTCTACGTGAGCCGAAGTTGTCTTGCCCAAGGTGCCGCGAGATTCGGTAATAGAAATGTGGTAGATTAGGTTGTCGTGCTTTTCGCGGCTCACGACGTACGATCCAGGACGAAAAAATAGCGTAAAAGAAGAAAAGTGACCTAAAACTGACGTTCAATTTTGGGCTCCAAAAATGGGCGCAGTGAAGCAGGCTAGCTGCCCCTGTCGTAGAGCTCTCAGAGAGCTTTCCAACGGTATGCTATACGCCACGTAACTCCTTACGGATCAAAAGTTTTGGGCTCTGGAGTAACGGAGACCTGGTCCAAAGCCCCATGCCCTCGGTTTGCGGGCCCAGCCTCTACGTGAGGCGATATTAGTTTGCCCAAGGTGCCATGTTATTCGGTAATAGAAATGTGATGGATTAGGTTGTCATCCTTTTCGCGGCTCACGACGTACTATCCGGGACGAAAAAACAGCGCAAAAGAAGAAAAGTGTCCCGAAACTGACGAAAATGTTCAATTTTGGGCTCCAAAAATGGGTGCAGCTGAGCGGATTTGCTGCCCCTATCGTAGAACTCTCGGAGAGATTTCCAACAGTATGTTGTGCACCGCGTAACTCCTTACGGATCAAAAGTTATGGGCACCGGAGCGACGGAAACCTAGTCCCAAGCCCCACTCCCTCGGTTTACGGGCCCAGTCTCTATGTGAGGCGAAGTTGTCTTGCCCAAGGTGCCATGTTATTCAGTAATAGAAATGTTATGGATTAGGTGGTCGTCCTTTTCGCGGCTCAAGACGTACGATCCGGGACGAAAAAATAGAGCAAAAAAAGAAAAGTGTCCCGAAACTGATGAAAACTTTTGATTTTGGGCTCTGAAAATTTTTGTAGCCAAGCAAGCTTGCTGCCCCTGTCGTAGAGCTCTCGAAGAGCTTTCCAATGGTATGCTGTTCGCCGCGTAACTCCTTACAGATCAAAAGTTATTGGCACCAAAGCGACGGTGACCTGGTCCCAAGCCCCACGCCCTCGGTTTGTGCACCTAAACATTACGTGAGGTGAAGTTGTCTTGCCCAAGGTGCCATGTTATTCAGTAATATAAATGTGATGGAATCGGTTGTCGTCCTTTTCGCGGCTCACGACGTATGATCCGGGACGAAAAAATAGCCCAAAAGAAGAAAATTGTCCTAAAACTGATAAAAACGTTCGATTTTGGGCTCTCAAAATGGACGTAGCCGAGCAGGCTTGCTGCCCCCATCGTAGAGCACACAGAGAGCTTTCCAACGGTATGCTGTGCACCACGTAACTCCTTACGGATCAAAAGTTATGGGCACCGGAGCGACGGAGACCTGGTTCCTAGCCCCATGGCCTCGGTTTGCAGGCCCAGCCTCTACATGAGGCAAAGTTGTCTTGCCAAAGGTGCCATGTTATTCGGTAATAGAAATGTGATGGATTAGGTTGTCGTCCTTTTCGCGGATCACGACGTACGATCTGGGACGAAAAAACAGCGTAAAAGAAGAAAATTGTCCTAAAACTGATGAAAACGTTCGATTTTGGGCTCCGAAAATGGGTGCAGCCGAGCAAGCTTGCTTCCCCCGTCGTGGAGATCTCGAAGAGCTTTCCAACGGTATTCTGTGCGCCGCGTAACTCCTTACAGATCAAAAGTTATGGGCACCGGAGCGACGGAGACCTGGTCCCAAGCCTCACGCCCTCGGTTTGCGGGTCCAGCCTCTATTTGAGGCAAAGTTGTCTTGCCCAAGGTGCCGTGTTATTCGGTAATAGAAATGTGATGGATTAGGTTGTCGTCTTTTTTGCGACTCACGACATACGATCGGGGATGGAAAAATAGCGTAAAAGAAGAAAAGTGTCCCGAAACGGATGAAAACTTTCGATTTTTGGCTCCAAAAAATTTCACAGCCAAGCAGGCTTGTTGCCCCGTCGTAGAGCTCTCGGAGAGCTTTCCAATGGAATGCTATGCGCCGCGTAACTTCTTACGGATCAAAAGTTATGGGCACCGTAGAGATGGAGACCTGGTCCCAAGCCTCACGCGCTCGGTTTGCCGGGCCAGCCTCTACGTGAGGCGAAGTTGTCTTCCCCAAGGTGCCGTGTTATTCGGTAATAGAAATGTGATGGATTAGGTTGTCGTCCTTTTCGCAGCTCACGACGTATGATCCGGGATGGAAAAACAGCACAAAAGAAGAAAAGTGTCCCGAAACTGATGAAAACATTCAATTTTGGGCTCTGAAAATGGGCACAGCCAAGCAAGCTTGCTGCCCCCGTCGTAGAGCTCTCGGAGAGCTTTCCAATGCTATGTTGTGCGCCGCATAACTCCTTACGGATCAAAAGTTATGGGCACCGGATCGACGGAGACCTGGTCCCAAGCCCCACGCCCTCGGTTTGCGGGCCCAGCCTCTACGTGAGGCGAAGTTGTCTTGCCCAAGGTGCCATGTTATTCGGTAATAGAAATGTGATAGATGAGGTTGTTGTCCTTTTCGCGGCTCACGACGTACGATTCGGGACGAAAAAATAGCGCAAAAGAAGAAAAGTGTCCCGAAATTGATAAAAATGTTTAATTTTGGGCTTCAAAAATTTTCCCAACCGAGCAGGCTTGCTGCCGTGTCGTAGAGCTCTCAGAGACCTTTTCAACGATATATTGTGCGCCGCGTAACTCCTTACAGATCAAAAGTTATGGGCATCGGAGCGACGGAGACTTGGTCCCAAGCCCCACGCCCTTGGTTTGCGGGCCAGTCTCTACGTGAGGTGAAATTGTCTTGCCCAAGGTGGCGCGGGATTCGGTAATAGAAATGTGATGGATTAGGTTGTCGTCCTTTTCACGACTGACGACGCACGATCCGGGACAGAAAAACAGCGCAAAAGAATAAAAGTGTCCCGAAACTAATGAAAATGTTTGATTTTGGGCTCTGAAAATTGGCGCAACTAGGCAGATTTGCTGCCCTTGTCGTAGAGCTCTCGGAGAGCTTTCCAACGGTATACTGTGCGCCGCGTAACTCCTTACGGATCAAAAGTTATGGGCACCAGAGCGACGGAGACCTGGTCCCAAGCCCACGCCTTCGGTTTGCGGGCGCAGCCTCTACATGAGACAAAGTTGGCTTGCCCAAGGTGTCGTGTTATTCAGTAATAGAAATGTGATGGATTAGGTTGTCGTCCTTTTCACGGCTCACGACGTACGATCCAGGATGGGAAAACAGTGCAAAAGAAGAAAAGTGTTCCGAAATTGATGAAAACTTTCAATTTTGGGCTCCATAAATTTTTGCAACAAAGCAGACTTGCTGCCCTTGTTGTAGAGCTCTCGGAGAGCTTTCCAACAGTATGCTATTCGCCGCGTAACTCCTTACGGATCAAAAGTTATGGGCACCAGAGCGACGGAGACCTAGTCTCAAGCCCCACGCCCTCGGTTTGCGGGCCCAACCTTTACGTGCGGTGAAGTTGTCTTGCCCAAGGTGCCGTGTTATTCGGTAATAGAAATGTGATGGATTAGGTTGTCGTCCTTTTCGCGGCTCACGACGTACGATCCGGGATGAAAAAATAGCGCAAAAGAAGAAAAGTGTCCCGAAACTGATGAAAACTTTCAATTTTGGGCTCCGAAAATTTTTGCAGCAAAGCAAGCTTGCTACCCTTGTCGTAGAGCTCTCGGAGAGCTTTCCAACAGTATGTTGTTCGCCGCGTAACTCCTTACGGATCAAAAGTTATGGGCACCAGAGCGACGGAGACCTAGTCCCAAGCCCCACGCCCTCGGTTTGCAATCCCAACCTTTACGTGAGGTGAAGTTATCTTGCTCAAGGTGCCGTGTTATTCGATAATAGAAATGTGATGGATTAGGTTGTCGTCCTTTTCGCTGCATATGACGTATGATCCGCGACGGAAAAAAAGCCCAAATGAAGAAAATTATCCCGAAATTGATGAAAACGTTCGATTTTGATCTCCGAAAATGGACGTAGCCGAGCAGGCTTGCTGCCACCATCGTAGAGCACATAAAGAGCTTTCCAACGGTATGTTGTGCACCGCGTAACTCCTTACTAATCAAAAGTTATGGGCACCGGAGCGACGGAGACTTAGTCCCAAGCCCTACGCCCTCAGTTTGCGGGCCCAGCCTCTGCGTGAGGCGAAGTTGTCTTGCCCAAGGGGCCATGTTATTCGGTAATAGAAATGTGATGGATTAGGTTGTTGTCTTTTTCGCGGCTCACGACGTACGATCCAGGACGGAAAAACAGCGCAAAAGAAGAAAATTATTCCGAAACTAATGAAAACGTTTGATTTTTGGCTCTGAAAATGGCTGCAGCTAAGCTGGCTTGCATCCCCCGTCGTAGAGCTCTCGGAGAGCTTTCCAACGGTATGCTGTGTGCCGCGTAACTCCGTACAGATCAAAAGTTATGGACACCGGAGCGACGGAGACCTGGTCCTAAGCCCAACGCCCTCGGTTTGCGGGCCCAGCCTCTACGTGAGGCGAAGTTGTCTTGCCCAAGGGGCCATCTTATTCGGTAATAGAAATGTGATGGATTAGGTTGTTGTCCTTTTTGCGGCTCACGACGTACGATCCGGGACAAAAAAACAGCCAAAAGAAGAAAATTGTTCCGAAACTGATGAAAATGTTCGATTTTTGGCTCCGAAAATGGCCGCAGCTGAGGTGGCTTGCAGCCCCCGTCGTAGAGCTCTCGGAGTGCTTTCCAATGGTATGCTGTGCGCCGCATAACTTCTTACGGATCAAAAGTGATGGGCACCGGAGCGACAGAGACCTAGTCTCAAGCCCCACGCCCTCAGTTTGCGGACCCAGCCTCTACGTGAGACGAAGTTGTCTTGCCCAAGGTGCCGTGTTATTCGGTAATAGAAATGTGATGGATTAGGTTGTCGTCCTTTTCGCGGCTCATAACGTACGATCCGGGATGAAAAAATAACGCAAAAGAAGAAAAGTGTCCCAAAACTGATGAATATATTCAATTTTGGTCTCCGAAAATGGGCACTGCCGAGCAGGCTTGCTGCCCCCGTCATAGAGCTCTCAAAGAGTTTCCAATGGTATGCTATGCGCCGCGTAACTCCTTACGAATCAAAAGTTATGGGCACCGGAGCGACGGAGACCTGGTCCCAAGCCCCACACTCTCGGTTTGCGGGCCCAGCCTCTACATGAGACGAAGTTGTCTTGCCTAAGATGCCATATTATTCGGTAATAGAAATGTGATGGATTAGGTTGTTGTCCTTTTCGCGCCTCATGACGTATGACCCGGAACGAAAAAACAGCGCAAAAAAAGAAAAGTGTCTCGAAACTGATGAAAATGTTCAATTTTGGGCTTCGAAAATTTTTCCAGCCCAGCAGGCTTGCTGCCGTGTCATAGAGCTCTCGGAGAACTTTCCAACGGTATATTGTGCGCCGCGTAACTCCTTACGGATCAAAAGTTATGGGCACCGGAGCGACGGAGACTTGGTCCCAAGCCCCACGCCCTCGGTTTGCAGGCCCAGCCTCTACGTGAGGTGAAGTTGTCTTGCCCAAGGTGGCGCGAGATTCGGTAATAGAAATGTGGTGGATTAGGTTGTCGTCCTTTTCATGGCTCACAACGTACGATCTGGGACGGAAAAACAGCGCAAAAGAATAAAAGTGTCCCAAAATTGATGGAAACGTTTGATTTTGAGCTTCAAAAATCGGCGCAGCTGAGCAGGTTTGCTACCCTCGTCGTAGAGCTCTCGAAAAACTTTCCAACGGTATGCTGTGCGCCGCGTAACTCCTTACGGTTCAAAAGTGATGGGCACCGGAGCGACGGAGACTTGGTCCTAATGCACGCAAATCAAGGCACGACTCTATATCTAGGTTAAGGTACGCAGTTCAAGGTTAGGGCACACGAAACGAGGTAACGCACGTACATCGAGGTTAGGGTACGTATATCTAGGTATCGCACATCAGTCGGGGATTAGGGCACACCATTCTAGGTCAAGGCACGAATGACGAAGCATGCACGAAAACCAAGATAGGGCATGTAATCCAAGGTTAGTCATATAATTATTGGTCTATGGCACGTAAATCAAGGTAACACACATTATTTGGGATCGGGCCTCACATCCTCCACTCAAAAGAATTTCGTCCCGAAATTCATTCTTGCCTATTGAGGTCATTTAGACGGATTCTGACCCTTGTTATTCTTCCTACTCCGGTTCGTCCTGTGTTTGGTGATCTTTTACCGCAACCAATTCATTTCTTATGTTTCTCCAATCATTTAGTTCGGTGTGACCTTTACATTTACAGTTCTTTCCTTTGAACGACTCTATTCTCCATTTGATCTTAAGGTCAAGTTCATTAATTAAGGTTAGAATCTCCATACATAGTCATCAAAGCTGTATCGATATTCTAACTATATAACTATAACTCCAAAATCATGACTCATGTTGTATCAATCTCGCATTCATACCTCAAAAGGAATATCACAATAATTCCATGATCCTAGGGTGATATACGCTAATTTCAAGATGATAGGTCTATATCTGATTTACATATCCTATCTACTAGCTTCAAAATTGTTAGCACGTAGGACATACACATGTTATGGATTATTTCCACGATACGACCCTATTTTCAGGTTGAACTCACCAAACAAACTAATCCATCTCAAGTCATCATCTATCGGTAGTATCATAGTTCTTATCTTGAAGGTATATTGGATTAGTAAATCTTCTAATGACTAGTCTTCTAGTTATAGGCTCCTATTTACTAACATCCTTTCCCAGCTTCGTTAACCTTCACGCTCGTAATCAAGGAGAAAGACCGTTGAGATTCATTAAACTTGAATTCTAAGGTTTATTAAGTATCACCAACAAATTGCCATCGAAATTGCATGGGTAAACTAATCATGTTGCACTAGTTCAACTCTTACAAGTAAATTCATCAACCCATAATCCACAATTTATTTCCTTATTCAAATCTCTATCTTCAAGTCACGAAACTTCGGAATTTCTTTTAATCTTAACCAAGACTCCTAAGACGAATAGTTTCAACCTCAAATAAATTTCACTCACCTCAATCCAAGGTTACGTCATACTTAAGAAAATAATGGTCCTACTCACTTAGCGACCTAGTCATTCCTTCAAACACTTAATGCCCGTCAATATATCTTCAACATTAATGTTACTAAGCTGGGTTCGTCGCCATGTAAGTGATATCAATGCTCTACTAGGTTACCGGCCATACAACAACAATCCTAGGACTATAAATGGGTACCGAAATGATCGAGCTCATAAAATACTTACACGAGATAACTTCAAGGTTGTATCAATATAAGAATTATGACCACGAGGCATCCTTCAACATAACCTAATAGAAGTTCAAAAGTAATCAACCACTCATTTAACTATCACTACAAGATTCACCTCTTTATTCAACGACCACAATTCAAAGTCCACCAATCGCTAGTTTCTAGACGTGAAACGGTGCACATAGATACAGTGGTCTAACAATAGTCTCTTGGGTCATCATGACTTTGATTCATCTCTATCTTACTCTCTTCGTTTACATGTTCAACTAGCTAAGAGCATTAAGTCTGATCGACCTTAGGTCCTAGGGTTTACCATGAATCATCATGCGTACTCACTATTAGCTATTTAGGATTACTATTCATACCCTAACTACTCCACTTTGCAACCGGATGCTTTAATCTCATTTCCATGGTTTATATACTAGGTCCATCGGTCTTATTTAGGGATATATGCTTTCTAACATCCTCTAGGGTATCCAAACAACGAGTGCATAGAATGACTTATTTCACATAATCATAACTAAATCCGAGGGGCAAACAATTTAATACCATGATTCTTAATATCACCAATATCCAACTTAGGACCTTAGCAACGTTAGTCATCTAATGCATAATTCAATACCTTACACTTCTATTCGACCTAACATTTATGTGTTGTCTTTCGAACACGAGTTCTAGTTATGTGAATTTCTCGATTCCAACATCCCCATATCTTGTTATACTAAAGATTCATCAACCTTGTTAAACTCAGTCTCCATAGTTGCCTACATGTCATGTTATCCATTGTTAACTCACTTAAATACGCTATCAATGACTTAATAATCTAACCCCTAAAAGTAACTATCGTCAACTTCCACGAATTCTTCTTTTAATTTCTAGGTCATGATCTCAACATTTAGTGAACTTGAAACTCGCTAGTACATACCATATTAGATTCATCAATGCTTAATTCCAATGAAGTAAGGATTCAATCGTACGAGTATATTGCTAACTTCTTAGATAGTCTATCAAGCCAATTTTAAGATGTGAGAAATGAATTCAAAGAAACCTCCAAGTCAACTTCTACTATCAGCACATGAGAATATACACTACTCTACATATTTAATAGTATACTCTTATATCTTAAGCGAAGTTGTATGTCATTAACCTTTATACTTGAACCATAAATAGAAGAACGATTTAACGGAATCAAGAACTTCATAGATATAAAATTGATAACTTAATCACATGTATGAGTATTCCAAAGATAAGGGGATAACTTTACCTCAACAATTATACCTGTGCTACGCATTTTATATATGTATATCCAATAATACATACGATCCATCAAGTACCTGTGAAGATGCGAGAAATCTCTAACCGAGCCTTTTCGCTCATCCTACACAAATTCACTTCCCTGAAGGTCCTAATCCTAACTATCTATGTGTATAAACAGTCATTTACAGTTATATAACATTCACATGTATCAAGGAATGAGTATAAAAGCATGCATGCATTATTGAGGACGTGACGGTGTGCATGATACAAAATACATATAGTCCACAAAGGCACATAATATTCAATGCACAAAGCAATTAAGCACATTAGCACACATATAAACAAGACATCATATTTACTTTAAGGCTTCTACCTACGGTCCGAGAGTTGAACCCGACTAATGCCTAGTTAGCAAACTAAGCTCCGATACCATTCTAATATAAGGTGTCACGCCCCAACCCGACCTATGGAGGCTAGACTAGGGAATGACCTAAATCTTCTATGCTATTTGTATGACTTGGTCATTTCTTACGATTAATACTTAACGTTGATTTAGAATTCCAAAAGATTTTTCGAAAATCCGGCAGTATGACGGCTATATTTAAGACCTTTGGTTTGACCTATTTTCTAAAATGCCTCAAAACCTTTAATCATTGATTCAATTCCAACTTAAATTTCCTATTTTGTTATCAATAGATATGCCTACTGTCACGCCCCAACCCGGCCTATAAAGGTTAGACTAGTGTGTGATCTAAACATTCAAGTCATATCTCGTACTTAACCGTTCATGAAAGTTTAACACTTAACGTTTTAGCCTAAACTCCACAATTTTTCAGAAAACCGGCAGCATAACGGCTGTAATTGGGCTCTTTGGTTTGACCTAATTCTCTAAACGCCTCAAAATTTCCAATCTCAATTTCATTTCCAACTAAGATTACTATTTACCATCAATTGAAATGCCTACTAGTTATCTCGAAGTCTTGTTTGATTAATAACCTAGCATGATACTATGTCTCGTTTGTTTGTTAATCCTCGTTACAAAGTACCTGTTGATCTTAGCTTAACAATGAGTACCTGCTTTAAATTGGTTAGGTTCATTACTTAATCTTTACCTGATACTTCGTAATCCTATGATAGATACTAGCCAATAACGATAGCAAAACGACCATAGTATTGTCTATCTAGTTATTATCAGTACAAGCCAAAATTAGACCCCAAATTACAACGGGGGTCTTTTACATTACAAACATCAAGCAACATGAAAAGAAATAGTCTTCAATCAGCATAGTGTTCACAATGGACATAATCAAGCAAAGCACATAGGACAAGCAATCATTCCAAGGAATCATCGTTAGGCACGTCGTCCTCGGGTGCCTGTTCTTGATCTTCTTCACCTGAGATGATAAAAGAGGGTGAGTCCTTATGAACTCAGCGAGGGGGAACGAGAAATAGGTTTGAAACTCATTTTTCGGTTCAACTTATGAAAACCCTTTTTGCAAGCATGAATATATCACAAGTAAGTACATAATATAATATAAAAGTAAAGGAACACAATTACCCGTCTTTCCTCCCCAAGGTTCTCTAGGAACCAAGTGAGAGTACTTATACACATAGTGAAATGGATACAGTGAGCTTTTGCTCTCAGTTCATGTTAGTATAGTTGTTGCGTCCGACTTCAAATCATCCATTTATCACGCCAAATGGGTGTACTCCGGATGTACCACGAAATCCTACGACCCAACTCTCTGAGGAAGTCTAGCCCCCAAGCGAGAGAGGGAATTGGACAATGGTAGTCACGGTTGCACCGGCAAGCCCGATGCTGCCCGGTGTGCGTGAACGCTACCACGCCAGAAT
Organism: Ehretia macrophylla; assembly: GCA_037974665.1. Taxonomy (NCBI): domain Eukaryota; kingdom Viridiplantae; phylum Streptophyta; class Magnoliopsida; order Boraginales; family Ehretiaceae; genus Ehretia; species Ehretia macrophylla. The sequence goes on from CM075766.1 coordinate 39,915,835, forward strand.
GAAAGGTTGCAACCTTGTATGCAATGCACATTTATGACATTTAATATATCACATTAGGAGGACAACAAAGTAGGTTGCCTCCGAGCAGTCATAAGATTGCACATTGACAAGTAAACAAGCGAGGCACGATAAGACAAGTAATTTCACTTGAAAGGCACATGGAGTTATATGAACATTAAACGGGCAGCCATGTAACGCACGTAAATCAAGTCATATAACTAATTGCAAAGTTCACGTAATCAATTAATAAGATTATTCATCATGCAACGGCATCTACGTGGGACCGGGTGCAAGAAAAGCCTACTTATTAACATGAAATTATCGAAATCATATTTAGGGCTACAAGGGCAACTACGGGCAGCCTACTAAACATATAATTAAACACGATATTTATAGGATCAACACTTAGCAAGTTTACCTAGTTTCTAGGGTTCCAATTCGTTCTTACCCATGCGATTAAGCCCCAAGTCGTCTCGTAATTAAACTCAAGCCACGCATTGATTAGTTCATACACCCTCAAGCATTCAAAACAGTCCACACAACATCAAAATGCCACAATCTCAAGCATTTAATACAACAAGAGAAGCTACAATAATTTTTCTAAGCATTTCACTAAGTGAAACCCTCACTGCAATGGACTGTTTTCTCACAATAATTAAGACAAGCAAACAATCTCCAATTAGAGTGAATAAGATGTCAAATTAAATCTTAAGAAGTGAACTAAATTCAGAAACAAACCTCGCATCGTTTGGAGTTCGGGTCCAATAGTTATAGCCAAAACAGTGAGACTACACAAAACTGTCCAGATTTGCACACATTTCGATACTTGTCATTTTTGATGGCCTTAGGGTCAGATTTAGCCTTAGTCCATTTCTGAAAAAAATATCCAGAACTGAAAAATATAGTATCACACCAAATTTCATGCATTTTGGGTGTCATTTATTAAGTCAAAACTGGTTCGTTCCACAAGATCAGTGAATCTGCCAAAACCTACTTCATTTTTCCAGACTTTCCAGATTTGGACACATTTTAAATATTTGACATTTTTATGACTTTAGAGTCAAAATTAGCTTTGGCCTATTTCTGTAAAAAATGTTCATAACTGGCAAAAATAGTTTCTTACCAATTTTCACACATTTTCAACATCATTTACCTAGCCAAAATTACCTCGCACCAACAAGACAGAAAGCTGTCACATGCACGATTTCATCTATCATCACATTCTAGCCCAAAATCTTGCCATGCATGGTTGTAAAAGCTTATGAACACACATATATCTCAAGTGCAGAAGCAAAGATAAACATTTAAGAGCATGCATGTGGGTTTTTGAAAGATTTTCAAGAAGTTTTAGCCCTCACCTTAGCAAAACAACAAGAAGATGCACAAGACTCTTGATGAAGCACAAAGTTGATCTTTTCCTTGCTTAGCCGAGACACCACTCAATTTTTTCTCAAATTTCCCAACTTAGTAACCATGTTCTTAGTAGGTGCATGTGGTTAGAACAAGAAGAAAAGAAATGGAAGCTAGCAAACTCACATAAGCCGAAATGGAGGTTCAAAGAGCTTGCATGTGTGTTTCTTGCAACCTAGCTTGCTGAGTCGAGCTCCCTAGTTTCTTGCTTGCCTTGATGAACCATGGAGTGATGAAGATGAGCTATGGAGTCTAGAAACTCAGCTAGGGCCGAGAGAGAGAGAGAAGAATAAGAGGGAGAGAGAAGAATGAAAGGGAGAGAGAAGAATGAGAGGAAAATGAGTGAAATGAATGAAAAATGAAAGCCTTGCAAATGATGAAGCATGTGTCGGCCTTGGGCATACAAATTTCAGATTTGTGTCTTCAAGAAGCATGGTTTTTGAATTACTTAGCATGGGCAAAGAGCTTTGTGTCGAGAATGAGAGCTTTGAGGAGGGTTTGAACTAATTTTTTATTGCTTTGTGTCTTAGAATGTCATAGAATGTTTGCGAATAAGATTTGAATTATGCAAAGCAATCACAAGGCACACAAGGTGGTCGGCCAAGGCATGAAAATGCTGAATCTTTGTCATCTTTTGAGCATTAATTAATTGTATGTTTGAAAGTGCAAAAGAATAAGGAATAAAGAATAAGGAATGTCTAGTTTTTTGTGAGATTTTGTCTTCTAGTGGGTTGAATTAGTAATTTAATATTAGTTAGTGGAATTGTAGGATTAATTAATGATCTAGTGCTTCGTGTAAGATGCTTTCTTGATTAACGTGATGGCACGCTTTCCTAGGTTTACGGCACGCACTACGAGACGAATGCATATTTTTTTAAGTAAATGCACGCAACCTTAAATGAATGCACATAATTCAATGCAAGGCACACAAAACGAATAATGATTCTTAAACTTAAGTCAAGGCACACAAATCTAGGTTAGGGCACACGAAACGAGGTATCGCACGCAAATCGAGGTCAGGCCACACACCTACTAATTTTACGAAGCCTCGTTTGACTAATAACCTAGCATGATAACTATGTCCCGTTTATTTTTCAATTTACCCCTATCATGCACGTAACTATTATCCTTTAGCTTACGAATTAGTACCTAAGTGGAGTTGGATAGAGTTAACTTTGTTGATTATTCACCTAGTAGTTTAAACCCCTATAATAACTACTAATCAAGACAATAAAACAATAACCAAATAAGGAGTTCGTCCGGTTATAGATAGTACAATCCAAAATTAGACCCAAATTACAACGGGGTCATTTACATCAACAAAATAAATATTCTTCAAAGCAAACACAACATTCACAAAATAGCCACTGTCAAGCAAGGCACATAAAGCACGTAATCACTCTAAGGATTCATCAACAAGCACATTTACTTCGGGTATCTGTTCCAAATCTGCTGCACCTGTGACAAAAAAGAGGGTGAGTCCTTATGAACTCAGTGAGGGGGAACGAGAGATAACGTTTTGAAATCCTTTTCCGGTTAAACTTATGAAAAACCCTTTTTGAAAGCATGACATATAACACAAGTAAGTTTTATAACATAATGTAAAGTAAAGAACACATTTACCCGTCTTTCCTCCCCGAGGTCCTCTAGGAACCAAGCGAGAGTATTTAAACACATAGTGAAAAGGATACGGTGAGCTTTCGCTCTCAATATCATTTCTGACAATAGTTGTTGCGGCCGACTTCAATCATCCACTTATCACGCCAAATGGGTGTACTCCGGATGTACCCCGAAATCCTACGACCCAACTCTCCGAGGAAGTCTAGCCCCCAAGCGAGAGAGGGAATTGGACAATGGTAGTCACGGTTGCACCGGTAAGCCCGATACCGCCCGGTGTGCGTGAAATGCTACCACGCCAGAATGAAAGGTTGCAACCTTGCATGCAATGCACATGTATGCCATTTAACATTTCACATTGGGAGGTCAACAAAGTAGGTTGCCTCTGAGCAAGTATATAATCACATTTTGACATATTGGCATATAAGGCATTGTAAGAACATGTAATCATTTCATATATCAATTTGAAAGCAATTAAACTTCCACGGGCAGCCAAGTAATCATGTTCAAATAAGCCATAGAATGTCTTTTAACAATTCACATTAGAAGGACAACAAAGTAGGTTGCCTCCGAGCAAGTATAAGGTCACATATTGACAAGTAATCACACGAGGCATGCTTTGACATGTAATTTTACATGTAAAACACATGGAGTTATATGAATATTAAACGGGCAGCCATGTGACACATGTAAATCAAGTCATATAACTCGTTTCGGGGTTCACGTATCAAGTAATAAGATTGTACAAGCATGTAATGACGCTTACTTTAGACCGGGTGCAAGCAAAGTCTACTTATCAACATGTAATCATCGGGAATCACATTTAGGGCTATAAGGACATATACGGGCAGCCTATTAATCTTCCTCAATATCCTTCATAATTCACAAAAGAACGGTTTATGACTCAGGAAGCTACGGGGCCACTAAGGTTTGCTAGGCCGTGCTCGGGGTCGGTTTCATTCTCTAAACACCACAAGCAACTCTTAAACCATTTCAAGCGTACTTAACATTTATTAGGCAGCCCACTAATCACACAATTAAACACAATAACCATATGATCATCGCTTAGTGAGTTTTCATAGCCGATAGGGTTTCATTTTATGCTTACACGTGCGATTAAGCCACAAGTTGACAAATAATTAAACCCAAGCCATAAATTGATTAATTAAAACATCCTCAAACATCCAAAATAGTCCACACAACATCCAAGTGCCACAATCCCAAGCATTTAATACCACAAGAGAAGTTACAATAATTTTCAAAGCATATCACTAGATACAAACCTCACTGCAATGACCTGTTTTCCCAAAATCATTTAGACAAACAAACAATCTCCAATTCCAGTGAACAAAATGTCAAATTAAAGCTTATTAAGTGAACTAAATCCAAAAACAAACCTCACATTATTTTGAGTTCGGATTCAAGAGTTATAGCCAAAACCGTGAGACTGCGCAAAACTGTCCAGATTTGTACACATTTTATTACTTGTCATTTTTTAGGGCCTTAGGGTCAGATTTAGCCTTAGTCTATTTCTGACAAAAATTTCCAGCACTGAAAATTATAGCAACCTACCAAATTTCATAAATTTTAAATATCTTTTACTAGTCCAAAATGGTTTCGCTCTATGAGGTCAGTGAACTGCCAAAAACCTGCTCTATTTTCCCAGATTTTTCAGATTTCGACACATTTTGATATTTTGCCATTTTAGGGGTCTTAGAGTCAGAATTGGCCTTGTCCTATTTCTATAAAAAATGCTCCGAACTGGCAAAACTAGTCACCTACCAATTTTCATGAATTTTAAACATCATTTACCTTGCCAAATTTTCTTCGCTCCAACAAGTCAGAAAACTGCTCAGATTTCGTGATTCGTCCTATCTTCAAGTTCTAGCCAAATATCTTGCCATGCATGGTTACAAAAGCTCAAGTGCAAACATATATCACAAGTACAGAGGTAAATATAGACATATGAAATCTTGCATGTGGTTTTTTAAAGCTTTTTAAAAAGGATTAACCCTCACCTCTTGAAGATTTAGCAAATGAGCACAAATGCTCTTCAAAATGCATAAAGGGAGCTTCTTCCTTGCTTCTTGCTTGCTTGGGCTACTATGGCCGAGCTTGGGAGAGATCTTGAGAGCATGCTTGAGGTCTTGGAAGGTCAAGAGGCAGCCATGGTCAAAAATGAGAGAGAAGGAGAGAGAATGAGAGAGTTTGTGAGGAAATGGATGAAGTTGAGTGTTTGTTTGAGTAGCTGCTTGTGTGTGTCAGCCTTGGGCTTGCAAAAATCTGATTTTGTGTCATCTTTTGAGCATTTTGAATTGTGAGGCATGCTTTGATAAGATAAAAGGGTAAGTCTTGTGTTTGGAGAAAGTGGAAAGCATAGAATAATGTAATGAATATTTTAATGCATGCATTGTCTTGAAATATCTTCAATTTTTTAGTGTTTGGTCGTGTAATGCAATGAAGAATCTGAAAATTCAGATTCATGTTAGTCTATTTTGGATTATAATAAGTGTAGGTTTATAATAGTTTATTGGTTAGTTGAGTGTGTTAGGAAGAATAGAATATTTTATTAGTTAGTGGGTTTTGTAGAGAATTTAAATTAGGAATATAATATTAGTTAGTGGATTGTGTAGGATTATTTTATAGTTTAGTGCTTTGTATAGGATTCTTTATCGATTAGCGTGCGGGCACGCTTTCTTATGTCTATGGCACGCACTACAAGACACATACAGAAATCAAAACTAAGGCACGTACTTCAAGACTAATGCACGCAATCCTAGGTGAATGCACGTAAAACAATGCTAGGCACGTAATTCAATGCAATGCACGCAAATAAAGGCATGACTCTATACGCAGTTTAAGGTTAGGGCACATGAAACGAGGTAACGCACGTACATCGAGGTCAGGGTACGTATATCTAGGTATCGCACGTCAATCAGGGATTAGGGCACACCATTCTAGGTCAAGGCACGAATGACGAAGCATGCACGAAAACCAAGACAGGGCACGTAATCCAAGGTCAGTCTTGTAATTCTTGGTCTATGGCACGTAAATCAAGGTAACACACGTTATTTGGGATTGGGCCTCACATCCTCCCCTCAAAAGAATTTCGTCCCGAAATTCATTTTTGCCTATTGAGGTCATTTAGACGGATTCTGACCCTTGTTATTCTTCCTACTCTGGTTCGTCCCATGTTTGGTGATCTTTTACCGCAACCAATTCACTTCTTATGTTTCTCGAATCATTTAGTTCGGTGTGACCTTTACATTTACAGTTCTTTCCTTTGAACGACTCTATTCTCCATTTGATCTTAAGGTCAAGTTCATTAACTAAGGTTAGAATCTCCATACATAGTCATCAAAGCTATATCGGTATTCTAACTATATAACTATAACTCCAAAATCATGACTCATGTTGTATCAATCTCGCATTCATACCTCAAAAGGAATATCACAATAATTCCATGATCCTAGGGTAACATACGCTAATTTCAAGATGATAGGTCTATATCTGATTTACATATCCTATCTACAAGCTTCAAAATTGTTAGCACGTAGGACATACACATGTTATGGATTATTTCCATGATACGACCCTATTTTCAGGTTGAACTCACCAAACAAACTAATGCATCTCAAGTCACCATCTATCGGTAGTATCATAGTTCTTATCTTGAAGGTACATTGGATTAGTAAATCTTTTAATGACTAGTCTTCCGGTTATAGGCTCCTATTCACTAGCATCCTTTCCCAGCCTCGTTAACCTTCACGCTCGTAATCAAGGAGAAAGACCGTTGAGATTCATTAAACTCGAATTCTAAAGTTTATTAAGTATCACCAACAAATTGTCATCGAAATTGCATGGGTAAACTAATCATGTTGCACTAGTTCAACTCTTACAAGTAAATTCATCAACTCATAATCCACAATTTATTTCCTTATTCAAATCTCTATCTTCAAGTCACGAAACTTCGGAATTTCTTTTAATCTTAACCAAGACTCCTAAGACGAATAGTTTCAACCTCAAATAAATTCCACTCACCTCAATCCAAGGTTACGTCATACTTAAGAAGATAATGGTCCTACTCACTTAGCGACCTAGTCATTCCTTCGAACACTTAATGCCCGCCAATATATCTTCAACATTAATGTTACTAAGCTGGGTTCGTCGCCATGTAAGTGATATCAATGCTCTACTAGGTTACCGGCCATACAACAACAATCCTAGGACTATAAATGGGTACCGAAATGATCGAGCTCATAAAATACTTACACGAGATAACTTCAAGGTTGTATCAATATAAGAATTATGACCACGAGACATCCTTCAACATAACCTAATGGAAGTTCAAAAGTAATCAACCACTCATTTAACTATCACTACAAGATTCACCTCTTTATTCAACGACCACAATTCAAAGTCCACCAATCGCTAGTTTCTAGACGTGAAACGGTGCACATAGATACGGTGGTCTAACAATAGTCTCTTGGGTCATCATGACTCTAATTCATCTCTATCTTACTCTCTTCGTTTACATGTTCAACTAGCTAAGAGCATTAAGTCTGATCGACCTTAGGTCCTAGGGTTTACCATGAATCATCATGCGTACTCACTATTAGCTATTTAGGATTACTATTCATACCCTAACGACTCCACTTTGTGACCGGATGCTTTAATCTCATTTCCATGGTTTATATACTAGGTCCATCGGTCTTACTTAGGGATATATGCTTTCTAACATCCTCTAGGGTATCCAAACAACGAGTGCATAGAATGAATTACTTCACATAATCATAACTAAATCCGAGGGGCAAACAATTTAATACCATGATTCTTAATATCACCAATATCCAACTTAGGACCTTAGCAACGTTAGTCATCTAATGCATAATTCAATACCTTACACTTCTATTCGACCTAACATTTAGGTGTTGTCTTCCGAACACGAGTTATAGTTATGTGAATTTCTCGATTCCAACATCCCCATATCTTGTTATACTAAAGATTCATCAACCTTGTTAAACTCAGTGTCCATAGTTGCCTATGTGAGCCCGACCACGATTTGCGTGCGGTACCTCGTTTCATGTGTCCTAACCTAGATTTACGAGCCCTGACCTAGGTTTAAGAATGGTGTTCATTTTATGTGCCATGCATTGAATTACGTGCATTCATTTAGGGTTGCGTGCAATTACTTGAAAAACGTGCGTTCATCTCGTAGTTCGTGCCTACCTCGTAGTACGTGCCCTATACCTAGGAAAGCGTGACTTCACGCTAATCAAGATAGCATCTTACACAAAGCACTTGACTATTAAACAATCCTACAAAAGCCACTATCAATATTATAATCCTAATTCAACTCACTAGAAGACAAAAAATTCACCAAACACTAAACATTCTTCATTCTTTATTCCTTATTCTTTTTGCACTTCCAACACTCAATTAAATAACATCCAAAACATGAAAAAAATTCAGATTATTGAGGAGCTTTGGCCGACCACTATGTGGTTCCTTGCATGCATGTTTAATTCAAAATGATTCTAGACAAGTTATGACGCAAAAACACTTATCAATGCTTAAAAAAATTGCTCAAATTCTCCTCAATCTCTTCACCTTGCTCGACCAAATAATCTTGCCCATGCTAGCATTTTAAAATCACTCCTTGAAGACACAAAAAACTGAATTTTGCTGCCCAAGGCCGACATGCTCATCAAAATTTGCAAGGCCTTCATTCTTTTTTGTCATTTCTTCTTTCCTCACACATTTTCTTTCTCTTCGTCTCATATTCTCTCTCTCTCTGGGCCTTGGCTGAGTTCTCACCATCCCATAGCTTATCTTCATCACACTTTGGTCAATCAAGACAAGCAACCATCGAAGAAGTTCAAGCAAACTAGCTAGAATTCGAAAATCACACATGCATGTCCTTTGAAGTCTTCTATTCGGCCTAGGTAAGTTTCTTGGCTTCCATTTCTTTTCTTCTTGTTCTAACCTCATGCATGTACTAAGAGATTGGTCACTAGGATAGGAAAAATAGAGGAAACCAAGTTGGAATCTCGGCTAAGCAAGAAGAAGAAGAGATTTGAGCTTCAACAAGTTTTTGTGCATCTTTTGGGTTGATTGCTAAGGTAAGGGCTAAAACCTTTTGAAAATCCTTCAAAAATTCACATGCATGCTCATAAATGTATGTCTTTGCTTCTGTACTTGAGTTATATGGTCGTTGGCAAGATTTTGGCTTGAAGATGATGATAGATGAAATCGGGTTTGGTGACAGCTCTCTGTCTTGTTGTTTCGATGTGAGTTTGGCTAGGCAAATGATGTTGAAAATGCATGAAAATTGGTAGGTAACTAGTTTTGCTAGTTTTGAACATTTTTTTTTTACAGAAATTGGCCAAAGCTAACTTTGAATCTAAAGTCCTCAAAATGGCAAATCATTAAAATGTGTCAAAATCTGGAAGTCAGGAAAAATGAAGCAGGTTTTGGCAGATGCACTGACCTTGTGGAACGAACCCGTTTTGACTTAGTAAATAATGTCAAAAATGCATATAATTTGGTGTGCTGTTAGGTTTTTTAGTTCTGGACATTTTTGTCAGAAATAGACTAAGGCTAAATCTGACCCTAAGGACCTCAAAAACGACAATTATCGAAATATGTGCAAATCTGGACAGTTTTGTGCAATCCCACAGTTTTGGCTATAACTGTTGACCTCGAACTTCAAATGATGCAAGGTTTGTTTCTGATTTTAGTTCACTTCTTGAGCTTTAATTTGAAATCTTATTCACTGGAATTGGAGATTGTTTTCTTGTCTTAATGATTGTGAGAAAACAGCCTATTGCAGTAAGGGTTTCACTTAGTGTTATGCTTAGAAAAATTGTTGTAACTTCTCTTGTTGAATTAATGCTTGGGATGTTGTGTGGACTGTTTTGAATACTTGGGGATGTTTTAATTAATTGATATATGGCTTGAGATTGACTTTGAGTTGACTTGGGGCTTAATCGCATTGGTAAGCACGAAATGGAAGCCCTAGTGATTAGGCGAACTTGCTAAGTGTTGATCCTTTGAATATTGAGTGTAATTATATGTTTAGTAGGCTGCCCATAGTTGCCTTATAGCCCTAAATGTGATTTTGATTCGTTGCATGTTGACAAATAGGCTTTTCTTGCATCCGAACCACGCAGATTGTTGTTGCATGTTGAATAACCTTATTATTTGATTACGTGGACGTTGAAATGAGTTATATGACTTGATTTACTTGCATTACATGTGGCTGCCCATTTAATGTTCATATAACTCCATATGCTTTTCAAGTGAAATTACTTGTCTATTCGTGCCTCGCTTGTTTACTTGTTAATGTGCAATTTTATGACTGTCCGGAGGCAACCTACTTTGTTGTCCTCCTAATGTGATATATTAAATTTCATAAATGTGCATTGCATATAAGGTTGCAACCTTTCATTCTGGCGTGGTAGCGTTCACGCACACCGGGCAGCATCGGGCTTACCGGTGCAGCCGTGACTACCATTGTCCAATTCCCTCTCTCGCTTGGGGGCTAGACTTCCTCGGAGAGTTGGGTCATAGGATTTCGGGGTACATCCGGAGTACACCCACTTGGCATGTTAATGGGATGATTTGAAGTCAGCCGCAACAACTGAGAGCAACAGCTCACCGTATCCTTTTTCTATATGTATAAGTACTCTCGCTTGGTTCCTAGAGGACCTCGGGGAGGAAAGACTGGTAATTGTGTTCCTTTACTTTATATTATTGTTATGTACTTAATTGTGTTATATTCATGCTTGCAAAAGAATTTTCATAAGTTGAACCGGAAAATGAGTTTCAAATCCTATTTCTCGTTCCCCCTCGCTGAGTTCATAAGGACTCACCCTCTTTTATCATCTCAGGGGAAGAAGATCAAGAACAGGTGCCTGAGGACGATGTGCCTAAGGATGATTCCTTGGAGTGATTGCATGTCCTATGTGTTTTGCGTGATTATGACTATTTATGAACACTATGCTACTTGAAGACCATTTCTTTTTATGTTGTTCAATGTTTGTAATGTAAAAGACCCCCGTTGTAATTTGGGGTCTAATTTTGGTTTGTACTGATATTAACTAGACAGATACTAGACACTACTATGATCATTTTTCTATTATTACTACTAGTATCTATCATAGGATTATGATGTAACAGGTAAGGACTAAGTAAATGAACCTATCCAATCTTAAGCAGGTACTCGCTATTAAGCTAAGATCAACAAGTACTTTATAACGAGGATTAACAAACAAACGAGACATAGTATCATGCTAGGTTATTAATCAAACGTGACATATAGTTAGAAGGCATTTCAATTGATGGTAAATAATAATCCTAGTTGGAAACGAAATTGAGATTGGAAAATTTGAGGTGTTTAGAGGATTAAGTCGAACCAAGAGCCCAATTACAGCCGTTATGCTGCCGATTTTCCAGAAAATTTTGGAGTTTAGGCTAAACATTAAGTGTTAAATTTTCATGAACGATTAAGTACGAGACGAGACTTGAATGTTTAGATTACACCCTAGTCTAACCTTATAGGCCGAGTTGGGGCATGACACCTTATAAGAATGGTATTAGAGCTTAGATTGCTTAAGCCGGGTTTAACTCTCGGACCATGGGTAGAGCCCTAGGATGATTAGGATGACTTGTCTATATGTTGTTGTGTGATAATGTTAAATGTGCCTTCTATGTTCTATGTGCTTAAGTGTTTAACATGTCTTAATTATTTCTAGAGTTATGTATCTATGTTATGTTGCATATCTTATGCATTAAATTCTTATTTTTCATACTTCAATAAATTGTGCATCGTAATCTATGCCTATAGATGGCTGGCCCTAGTACCCATACTACTAATAGGAGCGGTGAACCCCAACAGACCGGAGATGCCTATCAAACTAATCCCGGTATAGCTATGTTTAACATGATGGCAAATGCCATGGATTGCGTATCACGAGTGATGGAGCGTCAAGATGCACGTGAGGCCAACAACAACAACAACAACAGGAGGAATAATGGTAACCATGGGAGACATAGCAGAATGAGGGAGTTTCTTGACTTTCGCCCGTCCAAATTCCACGGGGAAGCTGATGATGAGAAAGCAAAGGCTTGGCTGTCCGAGGTCGAGAAGATTTTCAGCCCACTTGACTATACTGCTGAAGAGAAGGTGGAGTTTGTTGTGTTTCTGTTGCACGGGGATGCTGAACATTGGTGGCACACTGTGGAGGCACTGTGGGAAACTGATCAGACACCTCGCTTGTGGGGTAATTTTGTTAAGGCATTCAAGGAGAAATATGTACTCGCAGTTTCTAGGCAGAGGCGGATTAAGGAGTTCATGCACTTGACTCAGGGTAACATGACCGTGGCCCAGTAAAAGGCTCGTTTTGACCGACTGTCCCGTTATGCTCAATATATGGTCAATACTCCAGAGGCGAAGATGTGGAAATTTACGACTGGATTGAGGCCAGAGATTCAGGACCAGTTGGCTTCTCATGACTTCGATACCTATTATGCTCTCTTTGCTACTGCTTCCCGAGTTGAGAAGAGAAAACTTGAAAACGTTCAATTTTGGGCTCCGAAAAAAGGCACAACCGAGCAGGCTTGTTGCCCCCATCGTAGATCTCTCGGAGAGCTTTCCAACGCTATGCTCTGCGCCGCGTAACTCCTTACGGATCAAAAGTTATGGGCTCCAGAGCGACGGAGACTTGGTCCTAAGCCCTACTCCCTCGGTTTGTGGGCCCAGCCTCTACGCGAAGCGAAGTTGTCTTGCCCAAGGTGGCGTGGGATTTGGTAATAGAAATGTGATGGATTAGGTTGTCATCCTTTTCGCGGCTCAAGACATACGATCCGGACAGAAAAATAACGCAAAAGAAGATAAGTGTCCAAAAACTGATCAAAATGTTCAATTTGGGGATCCCAAAAAAGGTGCAATCCTACAAGCTAGCTGCTCCCATCGTAGAGCTCTAGGAGAGCTTTCCAACGGTATGCTGTGTGCCGCAAAACTCCTTGCGGATCAAAAGTTATAGACACGGGAGCGACGGAGACCTGGTCCTAAGCCACACACCCTCAGTTTGCGGGCCCACCCTCTACGTGAAGCGAAGTTGTCTTGCCTAGAGTGGCGTTGACTTCGAAAAATAAAAATGTGATGGATTAGGTTGTCGTCCTTTTCGCGGCTCACGACGTACGAAAAACAGCGCAAAAGAATTAAAGTATCCAAAAACTGATGAAACTGTTCAATTTTGGGCTATGAAAATAGGCGTAGCCGAGCGGGCTTACTGCCCCCGTCGTAGAGATATCGGAGAGCTTTCCAACGGTATACTGTGCGCTGCGTAACTCCTTACGAATAAAAAGTTATGGGCACCAGAGAGACGGAGACCTGGTCCTAAGTCCCACGCCCTCGGTTTGCGGGCCCAGCCTCTACATGAAGCGAAGTTGAATTGCCCAAGGTGGCGTGGGATTCGGTAATAGAAATGTGATGGATTCGATTGTCGTCCTTTTCGCGGCTCACGACGTACGATCCGGGACGGAAAAATAGCGCAAAAGAAGAAAAGTGTCCAGAAATTAATAAAAATGTTCAATTTTGGGCTCCGAAAATAGGCACAGCAGAGCAGGCTTGCTACCCCCGTCGTAGATCTCCCCGAGAGGTTTCCAATGGTATGCTGTGCGCCCCGTAACTCCTTACGGATCAAAAGTTATGGGCGCCGGAACGACGGAGACCTGGTCCTAAGCCCCACGCCCTCGGTTTGCGGGCCCAGCCTCTACGTGAAGCGAAGTTGTCTTGCCCAAGGTGTCGTGGGATTCGGTAATAGAAATGTTATAGATTCGATTGTCGTCCTTTTCGCGGTTCACGACGTACGATCGGGGATGAAAAAACAGCGCAAAATAATAAAAAAGTGTCTAGAAACTGATGAAAACGTTCGATTTTGGGCTCCGAAAATAGGGGCAACCTAGTAGGCTTGCTACCCCCGTCGTAGAGCTCTCGGAGAGCTTTCTAACGGTATGTTGTGCACCGCGAAACTTCTTGCAGATCAAAAGTTATGGACACCGGAGCGACGGAGACCAGGTCCTAAGCCCCACGCCCTTGGTTTGCGGGCCCAGCCTTTACATGAAGCGAAGTTATCTTGCCCAAGGTGGCGTGGGATTCGGTAATAGAAATGTGATGGATTCGGTTGTCATCTTTTTCGCGGCTCACGATGTACAATTAGGGACAGAAAAACAGCACAAAAGAAGAAAAGTGTCCAGAAACTGATGAAAACGTTCGAATTTAGGCTCTGAAAATAGGAGCAGCCGAGTAGGCTTGTTGCCCCTGTCGTAGAGCTCTCAAAGAGATTTCCAACGGTATGCTGTGCATTGCGTAACTACTTACGGATCAAAAGTTATGGGCACTGAAGCGACGAAGACCTGGTCCTAAGCCCCACGCCCTCGGTTTGCGGGCCCAACCTCTACGTGAAGTGAAGTTGTCTTGCCCAAGGTGTCGTGGGATTCGGTAATAGGAATGTGAGGGATTAGGTTGTTGTCCTTTTCGCGGCTCATGACGTACGATGCAGGACAGAAAAACAGCGTAAAAGAAGAAAAGTGTCCAGAAACTAATGAAAACTTTCAATTTTGGCCTCCAAGAACAGGCGAAGCTGAGCAGGCTTGCTACACCCATCGTAGAGCTCTCAGAGAACTTTCCAACGGTATGTTGTGTGCCGCGTAACTCCTTGCGGATCAAAAGTTATGGGCAACGGAGCGAAGGAGACCTGGTCCTAAGCCCCACACCCTCGGTTTGCGGGCCCAACCTCTATGTGAAGCGTAGTTGTCTTGCCCAAGGTGGCATGGGATTCGGTAATAGAAATGTGATAGATTAGATTGTCATCCTTTTCGCGGCTCACGACGTATGATCGGGATGGAAAAACAGTGCAAAAGAAGACAAGTGTCCAGAAACTGATGAAAATGTTCAATTTTGGGCTTCGAAAAGAAAGCACAACCGAGCAGGCTTGTTGCCCCCTTTGTAGAGCTCTCGGAGATCTTTCCAACGGTATGCTGTACGCCGCGTAACTCCATACGGATCAAAAGTTATGGGCGCCGGAGGGACGGAGGCCTGGTCTTAAGCCCTACGCCCTCGGTTTACGGGCCCAGCCTCTACGTGAAGCGAAATTGTCTTGCCCAAGGTGCCGTGGGGTTCGGTAATAGAAATATGATGGATTCGGTTGTCGTCCTTTTCGTGCCTCACAATGTACGATTCGGGATGAAAAAATTGCGCAAAAGAATAAAAGTGTCCAGAAACTAATGAAAACGTTTGATTTTGGGCTCCAAAAATAGGCACAGCCGAGCAGGCTTTCTGCCCCCGTCGTAGAGCACTCGAAGTGCTTTCCCACGGTATGCTGTGCGCCGTGTAACTCCTAACGGATAAAAAGTTATGGGCACCGGAGCGACAAAGACCTAGTCCTAAGCCCCACGCCCTCGATTTGCGAGCCCAGCCTCTACGTGAAGTGAAGTTGTCTTGCCCAAGGTGGCGTAGGATTCGGTAATAGAAATGTGATGGATTAGGTTTTCATCTTTTTCGTGGCTCATGACGTACGATCCAGGGCGGAAAAACAGCGCAAAAGAAGAAAAGTGTTCGAAAACTGTTGAAAATGTTCAATTTTGGGCTCTGAAAATAGGTGAAGATGAGCAGGCTTGCTACACCTGTCATAGAGCTCTCAGAGAGTTTTTCAACGGTATGTTGTGTGCCGCGTAACTCTTTACGGATCAAAAGTTATGGGCACCGGAGCGACGAAGACCTGGTCCTAAGCCCCACGCTCTCAATTTGCGGGCCCAGCCTTTACGTGAAGCGAAGTTGTCCTTCCCAAGGTGGCATGGGATTCGATAATATAAATGTGATGGATTAGGTTGTCATCCTTTTCGCGGCTCACGACATACGATCGGGACGAAAAAACAGAGCAAAAGAAGAAAAGTGTCGAGAAATTGACGAAAACGTTCGATTTTGGGCTCTGAAAAAAGGCGCAACCGAGCAGGCTTGCTGCCTCCATCGTAGACCTGGTCCTAAGCCCCACACCCTAGGTTTGCGGGCCCAGCCTCTACGTGAAGTGAAGTTGTCTGGCCCAAAGTGGTGTAGGTTTCGATAATAGAAATGTGATGGATTAGGTTGTCGTCCTTTTCGTGGCTCACGACGTACGATCCAGGATAGAAAAACTACGCCAAAGAAGAAATGTATCCAAAAATTGAGGAAATCGTTCGATTTTGGGCTCCGAATATAGGCGCAGCCGAGCGGGCTTGCTGCCCCTGCCGTAGAGCTCACGGAGATCTTTCCAACAGTATGCTGTGCGCCGCGTAACTCCTTACGGATCAAAAGTTATGGGCGCCGGAGAAACGGAGACCTGGTCCTAAGCCCCACGCCCTGGGCTTGCTGGCCCAGCCTCTATATGAAGCGAAGTTATTTTGCCCAAGGTGGCGTGGGATTCGGTAATAGAAATGTGATGGATTCGGTGGTCGTCCTTTTCGCGGCACACGACGTACGATCCGGGACCGAAAAACAGCGCAAAAGAAGAAAAGTGTCCAGAAACTGATGAAAATGTTCGATTTTGGGTTTCGAAAACTGGCGCAGCCGAGTAGGATTGCTGCACCCATCAAAGAGCTCTCGGAGAGCCTTTCAACGGTATGCTGTGCGCCGCGTAACTCCTTACAGATCAAAAGTTATGGGTGCTGGAGCGACGGAGACTTGGTCCTAAGCCCTACGCCCTCGGTTTGCAGGCCCAGCCTCTACATGAAGCGAAGTTGTCTTGCCCAAGGTACCGTGGGATTCGTTAATAGAAATGTGATGGATTCGGTTGTCGTCTTTTTCGCAGCTCACTACATAAGATCTGGGATGAAAAAACAGCGCAAAAGAATAAAAGTGTCAAGAAACTGATGAAAATGTTCAATTTTGGGATCCAAAAACAGGCGCAACTGAGAAAGCCTGCTGCCCCTGTCGTAGAGCTCTCGAAGAGCTTTCCACGGTATATTGTGCGCCGTGTAACTCCTAACGGATCAAAAGTTATGGGCACTAGAGCGACGGAGACCTGGTCCTATGCCCCTTGCCCTCGGTTTGCGGGCCTAGCCTCTACGTGAATCGAAGTTGTCTTGCCCAAGGTGGCAAGCGATTCGGTAATAGAAATGTGATGGATTAGGTTGTCGTACTTTTCGCGGCTCATGACGTACGATCCAGGACAGAAAAACAGCGCAAAAGAAGAAAAGTATCCAAAAACTGATGAAAACGTTCAATTTTGGACTCCGAAAAAGGACGCAACCGAGCAGGCTTACAGCCCCCGACGTAGAGCTCTCGGAGAGCTTTCCAACGGTATACTGTGCGCCGCATAACTCCTTACGGATCAAAAGTTATGGGCACCGGAGAAATGGAGACTTGGTACTAAGCCCTACTCCCTCGGTTTGCGTGGCCGGCCTCTACGTGAAGCGAAGTTGTCTTGCCAAAGGTGGCATGGGATTCGGTAATAGAAATGTGATGGATTAGGTTGTCGTGCCTTTTGCGGCTCACGACGTACGATCCGGATGAAAAAACAGCGCAAAAGAAGAAATGTGTCTAGAAACTGATGAAAATGTTCTATTTTGGGCTTTGAAAATATATGCAATTTAGCAAGCTTGCTGCCCCCATCGTAGACCTCTCAGAGAGCTTTCCAACGGTATGCTGTGCGCTGCGTAACTCCTTACGGATCAAAAGTTATGGGCACCGGAGAGACGAAGACTTGGTCCTAAGCCCCACGCCCTGGGTTTGCGGGCCCAGCCTCTACATGAAGCGAAGTTGTCTTGCCCAAGGTGGCGTGGGATTCGGTAATAGAAATGTGATGGATTAGGTTGTCGTCCTTTTTGCGGCTCACGACGTACGATCCGGGACGGAAAAACAGCTCAAAAAAGGAAATGTGTCCAGAAACTGATGAAAATGTTTGATTTTGGGCTCTGAAAACTGGCGCAGCCGAGCAGGATTGCTACCCCCGTCGTAGAGCTCTCGGAGAGCCTACCAACGGTATGCTGTGCGCCGCGTAACTCCTTACGGATCAAAAGTTATGGGTGCCGGAGTGATGAAGACCTGGTCCTAAGCTCCACGCCCTCGGTTTGCGGGCCTAGCCTCTATGTGAAGTGAAGTTGTCTTGCCCAAGGTGCCGAGAGATTCGTTAATAGAAATGAGATGGATTCGGTTGTCGTCCTTTTCGCGGCTCACGACGTACGATCCGGGATGAAAAAACAACGCAAAAGAATAAAAGTGTCAAGAAACTGATGAAAACGTTCGATTTTGGGATCCGAAAATAGGCGCAGCCGAGCAGGCCTACTGCCCCCGTCGTAGAGCTCTCGAAGAGCTTTCCAACGGTATGATGTACGCCGCGTAACTCCTAACGGATCAAAAGTTATGGGCACCGGAGCGAGGGAGACCTGGTCCTAAGCCCCACGCCCTCGGTTTGAAGGCCCAGCCTCTACGTGAAGCGAAGTTGTCTTGCCCAAGGTGGCGTAAGATTCACTAATAGAAATGTGATCGATTAAGTTGTCGTCCTTTTCACGGCTCATGACGTACGATCCAGGACGAAAAAACAGCGCAAAAGAAGAAAAGTGTCCAGAAACTGATGAAAATGTTCAATTTTGGATTCCGAAAAAAGGCACAACCGAGCAGGCTTGCAGCCCCCGTCGTAGAGCTCTTGGAGAGCTTTCCAACGTTATGCTGTGCGTCGCGTAACTCCTTACGAATCAAAAGTTATGGGCACCGGAGCGACGGAGACCTGGTCCTAAACCCCATGCCCTCGGTTTGCAGGCCTAGCCTCTACGTGAAGCGAAGTTGTCTTACCCAAGGTGGCGTGGGATTCAATAATAGAAATGTGATGAATTAGGTTGTCATCCTTTTCGCAGCTCACGACGTACGATCCGGATGGAAAAAGAGCGCAAAAAAAGAAAAGTGTCTAGAAATTGATGAAAACGTTTGATTTTGGGCTATGAAAAAAGGCACAATCCAGCAGGCTTGCTGCCCCCATCGTAGAGCTCTCAGAGCGCTTTCCTACGGTATACTGTGCGCCGCAAACTCCTTGCAGATCAAAAGTTATGGACACAGGAGCAACGGAGACCTGATCCTAAGCCCCACGCCCTAGGTTTGCGGGCCCAGCCTCTACGTGAAGCGAAGTTGTCTTGCCCAAATTGGTGTGGGTTTCGGTAATAGAAATGTGATGGATTAGGTTGTCGTCCTTTTCGCAGCTCACGACGTACGATCCATGTTGGAAAAACTGCGCAAAAGAAGAAAATTATCCAAAAATTAACGAAACCGTTCAATTTTGGGCTCCGAATATAGGCGCAGTAGAGCGGGCTTGCTGCCCCCGTCGTAGAGCTTGCGGAGATCTTTCCAACGGTATGCTGTGCGCCGCGTAACTCCTTACGGATCAAAAGTTATGGGCACCGGAGAGACGGAGACCTGGTCCTCAGCCCCACGCCCTGGGTTTGCTGGCCCAGCCTCTATATGAAGCGAAGTTATTTTGCCCAAGGTGGCGTGGGATTCGGTAGTAGAAATGTGATGGATTCGGTGGTCGTCCTTTTCGCGGCTCACGACGTACGATCTGGGATGAAAAAACAGCGCAAAAGAAGAAAAGTGTCCAGAAACTGATGAAAACGTTCGATTTTGGGCTCCGAAAACTGGCGCAGCCGAGCAGGATTGCTACCCCCATCATAAAGCTCTCGGAGAGCCTTCCAACGGTATGCTGTACGCCGCGTAACTCCTTACGGATCAAAAGTTATGGTTGCCGAAGCGACGGAGACCTGGTCCTAAGCCCCACGCCCTCGGTTTGCTGGCCCAGCCTCTACGTGAAGCGAAGTTGTCTTGCCCAAGGTACCGTGGGATTCGTTAATAGAAATGTGATGGATTCGGTTGTCGTTTTTTTCGCGGCTCACTACGTACGATCCGGGATGAAAAAACAGCGCAAAAGAATAAAAGTGTCAAGAAACTGATGAAAACATTCAATTTTGGGATCCAAAAATAGGCGCAGCTGAGCAGGCCTGCTGCCCCTGTCGTAGAGCTCTAGAAGAGCTTTCTAACGGTATGTTGTGCGTCACGTAACTTCTAACGGATCAAAAGTTATAGGCACCAGAGCGACAGAGACCTGGTCCTAAGCCCCATGCCCTCGGTTTGCGGGCCCAGCCTCTACGTGAAGCGAAGTTGTCTTGCCCAAGGTGGCATGGAATTTGGAAATAGAAATGTGATGGATTAGGTTGTCGTCCTTTTCACGGCTCATGGTGTACGATCCAGGACAGAAAAACAGCGCAAAAGAAGAAAAGTATCCAGAAACTGATGAAAATGTTCAATTTTGGACTCTGATAAAAGATGCAACCGAGCAGGCTTGCGGCCCCCGTCGTAGAGCTCTCGAAGAGGTTTCCAACGGTATGCTGTGCGCCGCGAAACTCCTTACGGATCAAAAGTTATGGGCACCGAAGAGATGGAGACTTGGTCCTAAGCCCCACTCCCTCGGTTTGCGTGGCCAGCCTCTATGTGAAGCGAAGTTGTCTTGCCCAAGGTGGCATGGGATTCGGTAATAGAAATGTGATGGATTAGGTTGTCGTCCTTTTCGGGACTCACGACGTACGATCCGGACGAAAAAACAGCGCAATAGAAGAAAAGTGTCTAGAAACTGATGAAAACGTTCAATTTTGGGTTTCGAAAAAATGTGCAATTTAGCAAGCTTGCTGCCCCCGTCGTAGAGCTCTCAGATAGCTTTCCAACGGTATGCTGTGTGCTGCGTAACTCCTTACGGATCAAAAGTTATGGGCACCGGAGAGACAGAGACTTGGTCCTAAGCCCCACGCCCTGGGTTTTCGGGCCCAGCCTCTACGTGAAGCGAAGTTGTCTTGCCCAAGGTGTCGTGGTATTCGGTAATAGAAATGTGATGGATTAGGTTGTTGTCCTTTTCGCGGCTCACGACGTACGATTTGGGACGGAAAAACAGTGCAAAAAAAGAAAATTGCCCAAAAACTGATGAAAATGTTCGATTTTGGGCTCCGAAAACTGGATCAGCCGAGCAGGATTGCTGCCCCCGTCATAGAGCTCTCGGAGAGCCTACCAACGGTATGCTGTGCGCCGCGTAACTCCATACGGATCAAAAGTTATGGGCGCCGGAGCGACGGAGACCTGGTCCTAAGCTCCACGCCCTCGGTTTGCGGGTCCAGCCTCTAAGTGAAGCGAAGTTGTCTTGCCCAAGGTACCGAGGGATTCGTTAATAGAAATGTGATGGATTTGGTTGTCGTCCTTTTCGCGACTCACGACGTACGATCCGGGATGAAAAAATAGCGCAAAAGAATAAAAGTGTCAGGAAACTGATGAAAATGTTAGATTTTGGGATCTGAAAACAGGCGCAGCCGAGCAGGCCTGCTGCCCCTATCGTAGAGCTCTCGAAGAGCTTTCCAACGGTATGATGTGCGCCGCGTAACTCCTAACGGATCAAAAGTTATGGGCACCGGAGCGACGGAGACCTGGTCCTAAGCCCCACGCCCTCGGTTTGCGGGCGCAGCCTCTACGTGAAGCGAAGTTGTCTTGCCCAAGGTGGCATGAGATTTGCTAATAGAAATGTCATGGATTAAGTTGTCATCCTTTTCGCGGCTCATGATGTACGATCCAGGACGGAAAAACAGCGCAAAAGAAGAAAAGTGTCCATAAACTGATGAAAATGTTCAATTTTAGACTTCGAAAAAAGGCACAACCGAGCAGGCTTGCAGCCCCCGTCGTAGAGCTCTCGGAGAGCTTTCCAACGCTATGTTGTGCACCACGTAACTCCTTATAGATCAAAAGTTATGGGCACCGGAGCGACGGAGACCTGGTCCTAAGCCCTATGCCCTCGGTTTGCAGGCCCAGCCTCTACGTGAAGCGAAGTTGTCTTGCCCAAGGTAGCGTGGGATTCGGTAATAGAAATGTGATGAATTAGGTTGTCTTCCTTTTCGCGGCTCACGACGTACGATTCGGACAGAAAAACAGCGCAAAAGAAGAAAAGTATCTAGAAACTGATGAAAACATTCGATTTTGGGCTCCGAAAAAAGGCACAATCCAGCAGGCTTGCTGCCCCTGTCGTAGAGCTCTCGGAGAGCTTTCCCACGGTATGCTGTGCGCCGCGAAACTCCTTGCGGATCAAAAGTTATGGACACGGGAGCGACGGAGACCTGATCCTAAGCCCCACGCCCTAGGTTTGCGGGCCCAGCCTCTACGTGAAGAGAAGTTGTCTTGCCCAAAGTGGCGTGGGTTTCGATAATAAAAATGTGATAGATTAGGTTGTCGTCCTTTTCGCGGCTCACGACGTACGATCCAGGACGAAAAAATAGCGTAAAAGAAGAAAAGTATCCAAAAACTTATGAAACCGTTCGATTTTTGGCTACGAAAATAGGCGCAGCCGAGCAGGTTTGCTGCTCCCGTCGTAGAGCACTCGGAGAGCTTTCCAGCATTATGTCGTGCGCAGCGTACCTCTTTACGGATCAAAAGTTATGGGCACCAGAGAGAGGGAGACCTGGTCCTAAGCCCCACGCACTGGGTTTACGGGCCCAGCGTCTACATGAAGTGAAGTTGTCTTGCCCAAGGTGGCGTGGGATTCAGTAATAGAAATGGGATGGATTCGGTGGTCGTCCTTTTCGCGGCTCACGACGTACGATCCGAGACGAAAAAACAGCGCAAAAGAAGAAAAGTGTCCCGAAATTGATGAAAACGTTCGATTTTGGGCTCCGAAAGCAGGTGCAACCGAGCAGGCTTGCTTCCCCCATCGTAGAGCTCTCGGAGAGCTTTCCAACAGTTTGTTGTACGCCGCGTAACTCCTAGCGGATCAGAAATTATGGGCACCGGAGCGACGAAGACCTGGTCCTAAGCCCCACGCCCTTGGTTTGCGGGCCCAGCCTCTACGTGAAGCGAATTTATCTTGCCCAAGGTGGCATGGGATTCGGTAATAGAAATGTGATGGATATGGTTGTCGTCCTTTTCGCAGCTCATGACGTACGATCCAGGACAGAAAAACAGAGCAAAAGAAGAAAAGTGTCCAGAAACTGATGAAAACGTTCATTTTTGGACTCTGAAAACAGGCACAGCTGAGCAGGCTTGCTACACCCATCGTAGAGCTCTCAAAGAGCTTTCCAACGGTATGCTGTGTGCCACGTAACTCCTTACGGATCAAAAGTTATAGGCACCAGAGCGACGGATACCTACTCCAAAGCCCCACACCCTCGGTTTGCGGGCCCTGCCTCTATGTGAAGTGAAGTTGTCATGCCCAAGGCGGCATGGGATTCGTTAATGGAAATGTGATGGATTAGGTTGTCATCCTTTTCGCGGCTCACGACGCACGATCGGGACGGAAAAACAGCGCAAAAGAAGAAAAGTGTCTAGAAACTGATGAAAACGTTGAATTTTGGGCTCCGAAAAAAGGCGCAACTGGGCAGGCTTGCTGCCCCCGTCGTAGAGCTCTCGTCGAGCTTTCCAACGGTATGCTGTGCGCCGCGTAACTCCTTACGGATCAAAAGTTATGGGCACCGAAGCGACGAAGACCTGGTCCTAAGCTCCACGACCTCGGTTTGTGGGCCCAACCTTTACGTGAAGCGAAGTTGTCTTGCCCAAGGTGCCGTGG
The DNA here is from genome assembly GCA_037974665.1 of Ehretia macrophylla. Lineage (NCBI taxonomy): Eukaryota > Viridiplantae > Streptophyta > Magnoliopsida > Boraginales > Ehretiaceae > Ehretia > Ehretia macrophylla. Next base: position 39,939,477 of record CM075766.1, read on the forward strand.
GATTTGTTAATAGAAATGTGATGGATTAGGTTGTCATCCTTTTCGCGGCTCATGATGTACGATCCAGGACGGAAAAACAGCGCAAAAGAAGAAAAGTATCCAGAAACTAATGAAAACGTTCAATTTTGGACTCCGAAAAAAAGCGCAACCGAGCAGGCTTGCTGCCCCCGTCGTAGGGCTCTCGGAGAGCTTTCCAACGCTATGCTGTGCACCGCGTAACTCCTTACGGATCAAAAGTTATGGGTACCAGAGCGACGGAGACTTGGTCCTAAGCCCCACGCCCTCGGTTTGCGGGTCCAGCCTCTACGTGAATCGAAGTTGTCTTGCCCAAGGTGGCGTGGGATTCGAAGTTGTCTTGCCCAAGGTGGCGTGGGATTCGAAGTTGTCTTGCCCAAGGTGGCATGAGATTCGGTAATAGAAATGTGATGGATTAGGTTGTCGTCCTTTTCGCGGCTCACGTCGTACAATCTGGACGAAAAAATAGTGCAAAAAAAGAAAAGTATCTAGAAACTGATGAAAACATTCGATTTTGGGCTCCAAAAAAAGGCTCAATCCAGTAGGCTTGCTACCCCCATCGTAGAGCTCTCGGAGGGCTTTCTAACGGTATGCTGTGCGTCACGAAACTCCTTGCGGATCAAAAGTTATGGACACGGGAGCGATGGAGACCTAGTCCTAAGCCCTACGCCCTCGTTTTACGAGCCCAGCCTCTACATGAAGCGAAGTTGTCTTGCCCAAAGTGGCATGTGTTTCGGTAATAGAAATGTGATGGATTAGGTTGTCGTCCTTTTTGCGGCTCACGATGTACGATCCAAGACGGAAAAATAGCACAAAAGAAGAAAAGTATCTTAAAACTGATTAAACCATTCGATTTTGGGCTCCGAAAATAGGCGCAGCTGAGCAGGCTTGCTGCCCCGTCGTAGAGCGCTCGGAGAGCTTTCCAGCGGTATGCCATGCGCCGCGTACCTCCTTACGGATCAAAAGTTATAGGCACCGGAGAGACGGAGACCTAGTCCTAAGCCCCATGCCCTGGGTTTGCGGGCCCAGCGTCTACATGAAGCGAAGTTTTCTTGCCGAAGGTGGCGTGGGATTCGGTAATAGAAATGTGATGGATTCGGTGGTCGTCCTTTTCGCGGCTAACGACGTACGATCCGATACGAAAAAACAGTGCAAAAGAAGAAAAGTGTCTAGAAGCTGATGAAAACATTCGATTTTGGGCTCCGAAAATAGGCGCAGCTGTCACGCCCCAACCCGGCCTATAAAGGTTAGACTGGGGTATAATCTAAACATTCAAGTCACGTCTCGTACTTAACCGTAACACTTAACGTCTTGGCCTAAACTCCAAAATTTTTCGGTGAACCGGCCGCATAACGGCTGTAATTGGGCTCTTTGATTTGACCTAATTCTCTAAACGTCTCAATTATTCCAATCATTAACCCAATCCATTAAGGACTCCTATTTGTCACCAACCGATTGGCCTACTAGTTTATCTTGAAAGTCTCGTTTGGTTAATAAGCCTAACATGATAAATATGTCCCGTTTATTTGTCAATTTCCTATCATGCAAGTACCTATTATCCTTTAGTTTGCAAATGAGCACTTAAGTGAAATTAGATAGAATTAATTTAGTTGATTGTTCATCTAGTGGTTTGAATGCCTACGATAACTACTAATTAAGAAAACGAAAGCAAACAACCAAATAAAAGTTCACCCGGTTATAGATAGTACAATCCCAGAATTAGACCCAAATTACAACGGGGTCATTTACATCAATAAACAACGAGCAACATAAAAGAAATAGTCTTCAAGTAGCATAGTTCACAAATAGCCAAAATCACGCAAAGCACACAAGACAGGCAATCACTCCAAGGAATTATCGTTAGGCACATCATCCTCGGGTACCTATTCTTGATCTTCTTCACCTGAGATGATAAAAGAGGGTGAGTCCTTATGAACTCAGCGAGGGGGAACGAGAAATAAGTTTTGAAACTCATTTTCCGGTTCAACTTATGAAAATCCTTTTGCAAGCATGAATATAACAATAATACAAGTACAGGAACAAAAATACCAGTCTTTTCTCCCCGAGGTTCTCTAGGAACCAAGCGAGAGTACTTATACAGATAGTAAAAAGGATACAGTGAGCTTTTGCTCTCAGATCAGTTTCAGAATCAGAAGTTGCGGCCGACTTCAAATCATTCCCCAAAACACGCCAGGTGGGTGTACTCCGGATGTACCCCGAAATCCTACGACCCAACTCTCCGAGGAAGTCTAGCCCCCAAGCAAGAGAGGGAATGGGACCATGGTAGTCACGGGTGCACCGGCAAGCCCGGGCATCGTGATCGCTACCATGCCAACAGGAAAGGTTGCAACCTTGTATGCAATGCACATTCACAACAGATAATATATCACAGTAGGAGGACAACGAAGTAGGTTGCCTCCGGACAATCATAAGATTGCACATTGACAGGTAAACAAGCAGGGCACGATAAGACAGGAAATATATCACAGTAGGAGAACAACAAAGTAGGTTGCCTCCGGACAGTCATAAGATTGCACATTGACAGGTAAACAAGCACGGCACGATAAGATAGGTAATTTCACTTGAAAGGCATATAGAGTTATATGAAAATTAAACAGGCAGCCATGTAACACATGTAAAACAGGCCATATAACTCATTAAGAAGGCCACGTGATCAAGTGATAAGATTATTCAACATGCAATGACATCAATCATGGGTTCGGGTGCAAGAAAAGCTTATTTGTCAACATGCAATGGTCAAAATCACATTTGAAGTCATAAGACATTTACGGGCAGCCCACTAAGCATATAATTTCCACACAATATCCAAATGATCAACACTTAGCAAGACTACCTAGTCGTTAGGGTTTCCGTTTCATGCTTAACTGCGTGATTAAACCCTAAGTCAACTCAAAATCATTCTCAAGTCATGCATCATTCAATTCAAACATCCTCAAGTACCCAAAACAGTCCACACAACATTCCAACACCACAATTCCAAGCAATTAGTACCACAAGAGAGGTTACATCAATTTTCCAAGCATATAGCTAAGTGAAACCTTTACTGCAATAGGCTGTTTTCTCACAATCAATAGGATAATCAAAAAATCTCCAAATCTAATGAATAAGATGTCAAATTAAAGCTTAAGAAGGTAACTAAAATCAGAAACAAACCTTGCATCAATTGGAGTTCGGAATCATTAGTTATAGCCGAAACAGTGAAGTAGCACAAAACTGTCCAGATTTGCACACATTTCGATAATTGACGTTTTAGAGGTCCTTAGGATCCGATTCAGCCATAGTCCATTTCTGAAAAAAATGTCCAGAACTGAAAAATATAGCAGCACACCAATTTTCATACATTTTTGACATTATTAACTAAGTCAAATCTGGTTCGTTCTACAAGGTCAGTGCATCTGCCAAAACCTGCTTCATTTTTCCAGATTTCCAGATTTGGTCACATTTTAAAGATTTGCCATTTTGAGGACCTTAGAGTCGAAATTAGCTTCGGCCTATTTCTGGGAAAATTGGTCAAAACTGTCCAAAATAGTCACCTACCAATTTCAAGCATTTTAAACATTATTTGCCTAGCTAAAATTACCTCGAACAGACTGGTCAGAGAGCTGTCATCCATTTCGACTTCACCTAGCATCATTTTCAAGCCAAGATCTTGCCATGCATGGTTGTTTAAGCTTATGAACGACCATATATCTCAAGTACAGAAACAAATACACACATTTATGAGCATGCATGTGAAATTTTGAAGAGCTTTCAAAGGTTTTAACCCTCACCTTTGCAATCAACCAAAAGATGCACAAAAACCTTGTTGAAGCTCAAATCTCTTCTTCTTCTTGCTTAGCCGAGATTCCAACTTGGTTTTCTCTATTTTTCCTAGCCTAGTAATCAATCTCTTAGTACATGCATGTAGTTAGGACTTGAAGAAAAGAAATGGAAGCTTAGTAACTCACCTAGGCCGAAAATGAAGCTTCAATGCACATGCATGAGTGATTTTCGAACTCTAGCTTGTTTGCTTGAGTTGCTTGGATGATTTGCTTGCCTTGTTCGACTAAGGTGTGATGAAGATGAGCAAGGATGGTGAGAGCTCAGCCAAGGCCGAGTATGAGAGAGGAAAATGAGAGTGAGAGAGAAATGTGAGAGGAAGAAATGAATGAAATGAAAATAAAACAAAAGCCTTGCAACTTGAGGAGCATGCTCGGCCTTGAGGCTTTCAATTTTAGCTTTTGTCTTCAAGATGCTTTAAATTTTGAAATGTTTAGCATGGCAAAGTGTTATGACCGAGAATGGTGAGGAGATTGAGGGAAATTTGAGCAATTTTTTAATGCCTTGTGTCATAGTTTGTCTTAGCATGCATAGAATAAAATAATTTGCTCAAACCTTGTGCAAAAAACCATGGTATGGTCGGCCAAGGCTATTAAAATGGATGAATTTGTGTCATCTTGAGCATTATTCTAATTGTATCTTGAAGTGCAAAAAGAATAATGGATAAAGAATAAGGAATGTTTTGTTTTTAGTAAATTTTTGTCTTCTAGTGAATTGGTTTAGGATTATTATATTGATAGTGGACTTTGTAGGATTGTTTAATAGCCTAGTGCTTCGTGGAAGATGCTTTCTTGATTAACGTGGTGGCACGGATTCCTATGTCTAGGGCACGAATTACGAGGTAGACACGAACTACGAGGTAAGATATGAACTTCAAGACTAATGCACGTACATCGAGGTCAAGGCACGTATTTCTAGGTACTGCACGTGAGTCGGGGATTAGGGCACACTATTCTAGGTCAAGGCACGTATGATAAGGTATGCACAAAAGCCAAGACAGGACACGTAATCCAAGGTCGGTCATTTAATTTTAGGTCTAAGGCACGAAAATCGAGGTAGGACACGTTATTCGGGGTCGGGCCTCATAGCAGCCAAGCAGGCTTGCTGCCCCTGTCGTAGAGCTCTCGGAGAGCTTTCCAACAATATGCTGTGCGCCGCGTAACTCCTAACGGATCAAAAGTTATGGGCACCGGAGCGACGGAGACCCAGTCCTAAGCTCCACGCCCTCGGTTGCGGGCCCAGCCTCTACGTGAAGTGAAGTTGTCTTGCCCAAGGTGGCATGGGATTCGGTAATAGAAATGTGATGGATTAGGTCGTCGTCCTTTTCGCGGCTCATGACGTACGATCCAAGACGGAAAAACTGTGCAAAAGAAGAAAAGTGTCCAGAAACTGATGAAAACGTTCAATTTTGGACTCCGAAAATAGGCGCAGCTAAGCAGGTTTGCTTCAACCGTCGTAGAGCTCTCAAAGAGCTTTCCAACGGTATGCTGTGTGCCGCGTAACTCCTTACGGATCAAAATTTATGGGCACCAATGCGACGGAGACCTGGTCCTAAGCCCCACGCACTCGGTTTGCGGGCCCTGCCTCTACGTGAAGCAAAGTTGTCATGCCCAAGGTGGCATGGGATTCGGTAATAGAAATGTTATGGATTAGGTTGTCATCCTTTTCGCGGCTCACGACGTACGATCGGGACGGAAAAACAGCGCAAAAGATGAAAAGTGTCTAGAAACTGATGAAAATATTCGATTTTGGGCTCTGAAAAAAGGTGCAACCGAGCAGGCTTGCAGCCCCCGTCGTAGAGCTCTCGGAGAGCTTTCCAACGCTATGCTGTGCGCCGCGTAACTCCTTACGGATCAAAAGTTATGGGCACCGGAGTGACGGACACCTGGTCCTAAGCCCCACGCCCTCGGTTTGCAGGCCCAGCCTCTACGTGAAGTGAAGTTGTCTTGCCCAAGGTGGCGTGGGATTCGGTAATATAAATGTGATGGATTAGGTTGTCGTCCTTTTCGTGGCTCACGATGTACGATTCAGACGGAAAAATAGCGCAAAGGAAGAAAATTATCCAAAAGCTGATGAAAATGATTGATTTTGGGCTCCGAAAAAAGGCACAATATAGCAGGCTTGCTGCCCCCGTCGTAGAGCTCTCAGAGGGCTTTCCAACGGTATGCTGTGCGCCACGAAACTCCTTACAAATCAAAAGTTATGGACACGGGAGCGACGGAGACCTGGTCCTAAGCCCTACGCTCTCGGTTTGCGGGCCTAGCCTCTACGTGAAGTGAAGTTGTTATGCCAAAGTGGTGTGGGTTTCGGTAATAGAAATGTGTTGGATTAGGTTGCCGTCCTTTTCGCGGCTCACGACTTACGATCCAGGACGGAAAACAGCGCAAAAGAAGAAAAGTATCCAAAAATTGATGAAACCGTTCAATTTTGGGCTCCGAAAATAGGTGCAGCCGAGTGGGCTTGCAGCCCCTGTCGTAGAGCTCTCGGAGAGCTTTCCAGCGGTATGCTGTGCGCCGCATAACTCCTTGCGGATCAAAAGTTATGGGCACCGGAGAGACGAAAACCTTGTCCTAAGCCCTACGCCCTGGGTTTGCGGGCCCAGCGTCTACATGAAGCGAAGTTGTCTTGCCCAAGGTGGTGTGGGATTCGGTAATAGAAATGTGATGGATTCGGTGGTCGTTCTTTTCGCGGCTCACGACATACGATCCAGGACGAAAAAATAGCGCAAAAGAAGAAAAGTGTCCAGAAACTGATGAATTTATTCAATTTTGGGCTCTGAAAACAGGCGCAGCAGAGCAGGCTTGCTGCCCCTGTCATAGAGCTCTCGGAGATCTTTCCAACGATATGCTGTGCGCTACGTCACTCCTTACGGATCAAAAGTTATGGGCACCGGAGCGAAGGAGACCTGGTCCTAAGCCCCACGCCCTCGGTTTGTGGGCCCAGCCTCTACGTGAAGTGAAGTTGTCTTGCCCAAGGTGGCGTGAGATTCGGTAATAGAAATGTGATGTATTAGGTTGTCATCGTTTCCGCGGCTCACGACGTACAATCCGGGACGGAAAAACATCGGAAAAGAAGAAAAGTGTCCAGAAACTGATGAAAATGTTCGATTTTGGGCTCCAAATGTCACGCCCCAACCCGGTCTATAAAGGTTAGACTAGGGTGTGATCTAAACATTCAAGTCACGTCTCGTACTTAACTGTTCATGAAGATTTAACACTTAACGTTTTGGCCTAAACTCTAAAATTTTCGATAAATCAGCAGCATAACGGCTGTAATTGGGCTCTTTGGTTTGGCGTAATTCTCTAAACGCCTCAATTATTCAAATCATTAATCCAATCCCATTAAGGACTCCTATTTTTCACCAACCGATTTGCCTACTAGTTTATCTTGAAAGTCTTGTTTGGTTAATAAGCCTAACATGATAACTATGTTCCGTTTATTTGTCAATTTCCTATCATGCAAGTACCTATTATCCTTTAGTTTGCAAATGAGCACCTAAGTGAAATTAGATAGAATTAACTTAGTTAATTGTTCATCTAGTGGTTTGAATGCCTACGATAACTACTAATTAAGAAAACGAAAGCAAACAACAAAATAAAAGTTCGTCCGGTTATAGATAGTACAATCCCAGAATTAGACCCAAATTACAACGGGGTCATTTACATCAATAAAATGAATAATTTGCAATCAAACACAACAACCATATAGCAACTACTTTCAGGCAAAGCACAAAAGCACGTAGGGACAGGCAATCACTCCAAGGAATCATCGTTAGGCACATCGTCCTCGAGTACCTGTTCTTGATCTTCTTCACCTGAGATGATAAAAGAGGGTGAGTCCTTATGAACTCAGCGAGGTGGAACGAGAAATAGGTTTTGAAACTCATTTTCCGGTTCAACTTATGAAAACTCATTTTTTTGAAACATGTCACGTATTACAAATAATAAGGTACGCAAATATATGAAACAAATCGAGTAACGGATACAAAGTAAGGGAACAGAAATACTAGTCTTTCCTCCCCGAGGTTCTCTAGGAACCAAGCGAGAGTACTTACATATAAGTACAGGAACAGGAATACCAGTCTTTCCTCACTGAGGTTCTCTAGGAACCAAGCGAGAGTACTTATACACATAGTAAAAAGGATACAGTGAGCATTTGCTCTCAATATCAATTTCGATTCATTTGGTGCGGCCGACTTCAATAATCCACTTATCGCTCCTAATTGGGTGTACTCCGGATGTACCCCGAAACCTACGACCCAACTCTCCGAGAGTGGAATGCCAAGCGAGAGAGGAAATTGGACCATGGTAGTCACAAGAGCATCGGCAAGCCCTATGCAGCCTGGCGTTCGTGAAACGCTACCATGCCACAATGAAAGGTTGCAACCTTGTATACAATGCCCATTAATGTCATTTAACATTTCACATTAGGAGGTCAACAAAGTAGGTTGCCTCCGAGCAAGTATATGATCACATTTTGACATATTGGCATATAAGGCATTGTAAGAACATATAATCATTTCATATATCCATTTGAAAGCAATTAAACTTTAACGGGCAGCCAAGTAATCATGTTCAAATAAACCATTGAATATATTTTAACAATTCACATTAGGAGGACAACAAAGTAGGTTGCCTCCGAGCAATTTCAAGATCACATATTGCCAAGTAAACGAACGAGGCATGCTTGACATGAAATTTCACTTTGTAGAACACATAGAGTCATATGAACATTAAACGGGCAGCCATGTAACACATGCAAGTCAAGCCATATAACTCTTTTCGAAGTCCACGTAATCAAGTGATACGATTATTTAACATGCAACAACATCTACGTGGGTTCGGTTGCAAGAAAAGATTATTTAACAACATGCAATGGTCAAAATCACATTTGAAGTTATAAGACATTTACGGGAAGCCCACTAAGCATATAATTTCCACACAATATCCAAATGATCAATACTTAGCAAAACTACCTAGTCATTAAGGTTTCCATTTCGTGTATATTCATGCAATTTGAGCCTCAACCCAATTCAAAGTCAATCTCAAAATCATTCTCAAGTCATGCATCATTCAATTCAAATATCCTCAAGTACTCAAAACAGTCCACCCAGCATCCCAACATCACATTTCCACACAATTAGTACCACAAGAGAGGTTACAACAATTTTTCCAAGCATGTAGCTAAGTGAAACCTTTACTGCAATAGGCTGTTTTCTCACAATCAATAGGATAATCAAAAAATCTCCAAATCCAGTGAATAAGATTTCAAATTAAAGCTTAAGAAGTTAACTAAAATCAGAAACAAACCTGGCATCAATTGGAGTTCGGGATCATTAGATATAGCCGAAACAGTGGAATAGCACAAAACTGTCCAGATTTGCACACATTTCGAGAATTGACGTTTTTGAGGTCCTTAGGGTCAGATTCAGCCTTAGTCCATTTCTGAAAAAAATGTCCAGAACTGAAAAATATAGTAGAACACCAAATTTCATGCATTTTGGACATCATTTACTAAGTCAAATATGGTTCGTTCCACAAGGTCAGTGCATCTGCCAAAACCTGCTTCATTTTTCCAGATTTCCAGATTTGGTCACATTTTAAAGATTTGTCATTTTGAGGACCTTAGAGTCAAAATTAGCTTCGACCTATTTCTGGGAAAAATGTTTAAAATTGTCCAAACCAGTCACCTACCAATTTTCAAGCATTTTCAACATCATTTTCCTAGCTAAACTTACCTCGAATAGACTGGTCAAAGAGTTGTCAACAATTTCGACTTCACCTAGCATCATTTCCAAGCCATGATCTTGCCATGCATGGTTGTTTAAGCTTATGAACGAACATATAACTCAAGTACAGAAGCAAATACACACATTTATGAGCATGCATGTGGATTTTTAAAAAGTTTTCAAAAGGTTTTAGCCCTCACCTTAGCAATCAACCAAAAGATGCTCAAAAGCTTTGTTGAAGCACAATTTTTCTTCCTCTCCTTGCCTAGCCGAAATCCCAACTAGCTTCTCTCTATTTTTCCTAGCTTGGTGATCAATCTCTTAGCACATGCATGAGGTTATAACATGAAGAAAAGAAATGGATGCCAAGAAGCTCACCTAGGCCGAATAGAAGTCTTCAAAGCACATGCATGAGTGATTTTTGCATCCTAGCTTGTTCGGTTGAGGTCCTTTGCTTGTGGCTTGCTTGGTTTAGCTATGGTGTGAAGAAGAGAAGCTATGGAGATGAAGAACTCAGCCAAAACCGAAATGGAGAGAGAAAATGAGAGGGAAGTGAGAGAAATTGAGAGAAAATGAGAGAATATGACAAAAGTGATGGCTTTGCAATTTTTTTTGAGCATATGGTCAGCCTTGGGCATACAAATTCAGACTTTTTGTGTCTTCAAGGAGTATTTTGAAATGGCTAGCATGGGCATGGAGCACTTGGTCGAAAATGGTGGAGATTTGAGGAGAATTTGAGCAATTTTTTATGCATTGTGTTAAGTGTTTTGTCATAGTTTGTCTAGGACTAATTTTTTATGCATTTGTGTCATTAGAATTGTCATAGGAATGTTGGGGAATGAGGGAATCTAGGTAGAATAAAATATAGGAGTGTTTGTTGATGAGTTGAATTATGAATAGAATAATAGATAGTGGAAAATGTAGGAATAGTTTAGTATTATTTTATTGTTAGTGGAGTTTGTAGAGAATTTGAATTAGGAATATAATATTGGTTAGTAGATTGTGTAGGATTATTTTAGTGTTTAGTGCTTTGTGTAGGATTCTTTCTTGATTAACGTGGTGGCACAGATTCCTAGATCTAGGGCACGAATTACGAGGTAGGCACGAACTACGAGGTACATCACGTATTTCAAGACTAAGGCACATACTTCAAGATAAGTGCACGGATTCTAATGCTAACACACGCAAATCAAGGCACGACTCTATATCTAGGTTAAGGTACGCAGTTCAAGGTTAGGGCACACGAAATGAGGTAACACTCGTACATTGAGGTCAGGGCACGTATATCTAGGTATCGCACGAAAACCAAGACAGGACACGTAATCCAAGGTCAGTCATATAATTATGGATCTATGGCACGCAAATCGAGGTATGACACGTTATTCGGGGTCGGGCCTCACATCCTCCCCTCCTTAAAAGAATTTCGTCCCAAAATTCATTCCTGCCTATTGAGGTCATTTAGACAGATTCTGACCCTTGTTATTCTTCCTACTCCGGTTCGTCCCGTTTTTGGCGATCTCTTACCACAACCAATTCACTTCCTATGTTTCTCCAATCATTTAGTTCGGTGTGACCTCTACATTTACAGTTCTCTCCTTGAACGACTCTATTCTCCATTTGATCTTAAGGTCAAGTTTATTAACTAAGGTTAGAATCTCCATACATAGTCATCAAGGCTGCATCGGTATTCAGACTATATAACTATAACTCCAAAATCATGACTCATGTTGTATCAATGTCGCATTCATACCTCAAAAGGAATATCACAATAATTCCATGATCCTAGGGTGACATACGCTAATTTCAAGATGATAGGTCTATATCCGATTTACATATCCTATCTACTAGCTTCAAAATTGTTAACACCTAGGACATTCACATGTTATGGGTCGTTTCTACAATACGACTCTATTTTCAGGAAGAACTCTCCAACAAACTGATCCATCTCAAATCGTCATCTATCGACAATATCATAATCCTTATCTCGTAGGTTCGTTAAATTGACAAATCTTCTAATGACTAGTCTCCCGGTTACAGGCTCCTATTCCCTAACATTCTTTCCCAGTTTCGTTAACCTTTACGTTCGTAATCAAGGAGAAAGGTCGTTGAGATTCGTTAAACTCAAACTCTAAGGTTTATTAGGTACCACCAACAAATTGCCATTGAAATTGCATGGGCAAACCGATCATGTTGCACTAGTTCAACTCTTACAAGTAAACTCATCAACTCGTAATCCACAATTTATTTCTTTATTCAAATCTCTATCTTCAAGTCACGAAGCTTCAGAATCTTCTTTTAATCTCATCCAAAACTCCTAAGATGAATAGTTTCAATCTCAAATAAATTTCACTCACCTCAACTCAAGGTTACGTCACACTTAAGAAGATAATGGTCCTATTCACTTAACGACCTAGTTATTCCTTCGAACATTTAATGCCCGCCAATATAACTTCAACATTAATGTTACTAAGCTAGGGCCATAGCCATGTAAGTGATATCAATGCTCCACTAGGTTATCGGCCATACAACAACAATCCCAGGACTATTAATGGGTACCGAAATGACCGACTTCATAAAATACTTACACGAGATAACTTCAAGGTTGTATCAATATAAGAATTATGACCACAAGGCATCCTTCAACATAACCTAATAGAACTTCAAAAGTAATCAACCACTTATTTAACTATCACTACAAGATTCACCCCTCTTATTCAACGACCACAATTCGAAGTCTACTGATCGCTAGTTTCTAGATGTGAAACGGTGCACATAGATACGGTTGTCTAACAACAGCCTTTTGGGTCATCATGACTCTAATTCATTTCTATCTTAACTATATGGAATCTTACTCTCTTCATTTACATGTTCAACTAGCTAAGAGCATCAAGTCTCAATGACCTTAGGTCCTAGGGTTCACCATGAATCATCATGCATACTTACTATTAGCTATTTAGGATTACTAATCATATCCTAACGACTCCACTTTGTAACCGAATGCTTTAATCTCGTTTCCATGGTTTATATAATAGGTCCATCGGTCTTACTTAAGGATATATGCTTTCCAACATCCTCTAGGGTATCTAAACAACGAGTGTATAGAATGACTTACTTGCATAATCACAACTAAACCCGAGAGGCATCAAATTAATACCATGATTCTAAATATCTCCGATATCCAACTTAGGACCTTTAGCAACGTTAGTCATCTAATGCACAATTCAATTCCTTACACTTCTATCCGACCTAACATTTTAGGTGCAGTTTTCCAAACACGAGTTCTAGCTACGTGAATTCCTCGATTCCAGCATCCTTATATCTTGTTATATTAAAGAATCATCAACCTTGTTAAATTCGGTCTCCATAGTTGCCTACATGTCTTGAGGTTATCCATTGCTAAGTCACTCAAATACACTATCCATGTCTCAATAATCTAACCCCTAAAAGTAACTATCGTTAACTTTCACGAATTCATCTTTTAATTTCTAGGTTATGATCTCAACATTTAGTGAACTTGAAACTCGCTAGTATACACCATATCAAATTCATCAATGCTTAATTCCAATCAAGTAAGGATTCAATCATACGAGTATATTGCTAACTTCTTAGATAGTCTATCAAGCCAATTTTAAGATGTGAGAAATGGATTCAAAGAAACCTCCAAGTCAACTTCCACTATCAGTACATGAGAATATATACTATTCTACATATTTAATGGTATACCCTTATATCTAAGGAAATAGCATGTCTATAACCTTTATACTTGAACCACAATGAGAAGAACAGTTTAACAGAATCAAGAACTTTATGGCTACAAAATTGATAACTTAATTACAGGTATGGGTATTCCAAAGATAAGGAGATAACTTTACCTCAACAATTATACCTGTGCTACGCATTTTATATATATGCATGTCTAATAATGCATTCGATCCATCGAGTACCTGTGAAGATGCAAGAAATCTCCAACCGAGACTTTCCGTTCTTTCTGCATAAATTTACTTCCCTGAAAGTTCTAGTCCTAACTATCTATGTGTATAAATAGTCATTAATGGTTATGTAACATGCACATGTATCAAGGAAGGAGTATAAACGTATGCATGCATTATTGAGGGCATTAACATGTTGATGTGCATGACACATAGTACATAAGGTCCACAAAAGCACATAATATTCAATGCTCAAGCAATTAAAGCACATTAGCACACATTAACACATATAAACAAGACATCATAATTACCTTAGGGCTTCTACCCATGGTCCGAGAGTTGAACCCGACTACTGCCTAGTTACTAAACTAAGCTCTGATACCATTCTAATATAAGGTGTCACGCCCCAACCCGGCCTATAAAGGTTAGACTAGGGTGTGATCTAAACATTCAAGTCACGTCTCATACTTAACCATTCATGAAGATTTAACACTTAATGTTTTGGCCTAAACTCTAAAATTTTCGATAAACCAGCAGCATAATGGCTGTAATTGGGCTATTTGGTTTGACCTAATTCTCTAAACGCCTCAATTATTCCAATCATTAATCCAATTCCATTAAGGACTCCTATTTGTCACCAACCGATTTGCCTACTAGTTTATCTTGAAATTCTTGTTTGGTTAATAAGCCTAACATGATAACTATGTCCCGTTTATTTGTCAATTTCCTATCATGCAAGTACCTATTATCCTTTAGTTTGCAAATGAACATCTATGTGAAATTAGATAGAATTAAGTTAGTTAATTGTTCATCTAGTGGTTTGAATGCCTACGATAACTACTAATTAAGAAAACGAAAGCAAACAACCAAATAAAAGTTCACCCGGTTATAGATAGTACAATCCCAGAATTAGACCCAAATTACAACGGGGTCATTTACATCAATAAAATGAATAGTTTGCAATCAAACACAACAACCATATAGCAACTACTTTCAGGCAAAGCACAAAAGCACATAGGGACATGCAATCACACCAAGGAATCATCGTTAGGCACATCGTCCTCGAGTACCTGTTCTTGATCTTCTTCACCTGAGATGATAAAAGAGGGTGAGTCCTTATGAACTCAACGAGGGGGAACGAGAAATAGTTTTTGAAACTCATTTTTCGGTTCAACTTATGAAAACTCATTTTTTTGAAACATGTCACATATTACAAATAATAAGGTACGCAAATATATGAAACAAATTGAGTAACTGATACAATGTAAGGGAACAGAAATACCAGTCTTTCCTTCCCGAGGTTCTCTAAGAACCAAGCGAGAGTACTTACATATAAGTACAGGAACAGGAATACCAGTCTTTCCTCTCTGATGTTCTCTAGGAACCAAGCGAGAGTACTTATACACATACTAAAAAGGATACGGTGAGCATTTGCTCTCAATATCAATTTCGATTCATTTGGTGCGGCCGACTTCAATAATCCACTTATCGCTCCCAATTGGGTGTACTCCGGATATACCCCGAAACCTACGACCCCACTCTCCGAGGGTGGAATGCCAAGCGAGAGAGGGAATTGGACCATGGTAGTCACGGGAGCACCGGCAAGCCCTATGCCGCCCGGCGTTCGTGAAACGCTACCATGCCACAATGAAAGGTTGCAACCTTGTATACAATGCCCATTTATGTCATTTAACATTTCACATTAGGAGGTCAACAAAGTAGGTTGCCTCCGAGCAAGTATATGATCACATTTTGACATATTGGTATATAAGGCATTGTAAGAACATATAATCATTTCATATATCAATTTGAAAGCAATTAAACTTTAACGGGCAGCCAAGTAATCATGTTCAAATAAACCATTGAATATCTTTTAACAATTCACATTAGGAGGACAACAAAGTAGGTTGCCTCCGAGCAATTTCAAGATCACATATTGCCAAGTAAACGAACGAGGCATGCTTGACATGAAATTTCACTTTGTAGAACACACAGAGTCATATGAACATTAAACGGGCAGCCATGTAACACATGCAAGTCAAGCCATATAACTCATTTCGAAGTCCACGTAATCAAGTGATACGATTATTTAACATGCAACAACATCTACGTGGGTTCGGTTGCAAGAAAAGCTTATTTAACAACATGCAATGGTCAAAATCACATTTGAAGTTATAAGACATTTACAGGCAGCCCACTAAGCATATAATTTCCACACAATATCCAAATGATCAATACTTAGCAAAACTACCTAGTCATTAGGGTTTCCATTTCGTGTATATTCATGCAATTTGAGCCTCAACCCAATTCAAAGTCAATCTCAAAATCATTCTCAAGTCATGCATCATTCAATTCAAATATCCTCAAGTACTCAAAACAGTCCACCCAGCATCCCAACATCACATTTCCACACAATTAGTACCACAAGAGAGGTTACAACAATTTTTCCAAGCATGTAGCTAAGTGAAACCTTTACTGCAATAGGCTGTTTTCTCACAATCAATAGGAAAATAAAAAAATCTCCAAATCCAGTGAATAAGATTTCAAATTAAATCTTAAGAAGTTAACTAAAATCAGAAACAAACCTTGCATCAATTGGAGTTCGGGATCATTAGATATAGCCGAAACAGTGGAATAGCACAAAACTGTCCAGATTTACACACATTTCGATAATTGACGTTTTTGAGGTCCTTAGGGTCAGATTCAGCCTTAGTCCATTTCTGACAAAAATGTCCAGAACTGAAAAATCTAGCATCACACCAAATTTCATGCATTTTGGATATCATTTACTAAGTCAAATATGGTTCGTTCCACAAGGTCAGTGCATCTGCCAAAACCTGCTTCATTTTTCCAGATTTCCAGATTTGGTCACATTTTAAAGATTTGCCATTTTGGGGACCTTAGAGTCAAAATTAGCTTCGGCCGATTTCTGGGAAAAATGTTCAAAACTGTCCAAACTAGTCACCTACCAATTTTCAAGCATTTTCAACGTCATTTTCCTAGCTAAACTTACCTCGAACAGACTGGTCAGAGAGCTGTCAACAATTTCGACTTCACCTAGCATCATTTCCAAGCCAAGATCTTGCCATGCATGGTTGGTTAAGCTTATGAACGAACATATAACTCAAGTACAGAAACAAATACACACATTTATGAGCATGCATGTGGATGTTTGAAGAGTTTCCAAAAGGTTTTAGCCCTCACCTTGGCAATCAACCAAAAGATGCTCAAAAGCTTTGTTGAAGCACAATTTTTCTTCCTCTCCTTGCCTAGCCGAAGTCCCAACTAGCTTCTCTCTATTTTTCCTAGCTTTGTGATCAATCTCTTAGCACATGCATGAGGTTATAACATGAAGAAAAGAAATGGATGCCAAGAAGCTCACCTAGGCCGAATAGAAGTCTTCAAAGCATATGCATGAGTGATTTTTGCATCCTAGCTTGTTCGGTTGAGGTCCTTTGCTTGTGGCTTTCTTGGTTTAGCTATGGTGTGAAGAAGAGAAACTATGGAGATGAAGAACTCAGCCAAAACCGAAATGGAGAGAGAAAATGAGAGGGAAGTGAGAGAAATTGAGAGAAATTGAGAGAATATGACAAAAGTGATGGCTTTGCAATTTTTTTTGAGCATATGGTCAGCCTTGGGTATACAAATTCAGACTTTTTGTGTCTTCAAGGAGTATTTTGAAATGGCTAGCATGGGCATGGAGCACTTGGTCGAAAATGGTGGAGATTTTAGGAGAATTTGGGCAATTTTTTATGCATTGTGTTAAGTGTTTTGTCATAGTTTGTCTAGGACTAATTTTTTTTTTGCATTTGTGTCATTAGAATTGTCATAGGAATGTTGGGGAATGAGGGAATCTAGGTAGAATAAAATATAGGAGTGTTTGTTGATGAGTTAAATTATGAATAGAATAATAGATAGTGAAAAATGTAGGAATAGTTTAGTATTATTTTATTGTTAGTGGAGTTTGTAGAGAATTTGAATTAGGAATATAATATTGGTTAGTAGATTGTGTAGGATTATTTTAGTGTCTAGTGCTTTGTGTAGGATTCTTTCTTGATTAACGTGGTGGCACGGATTCCTAGATCTAGGGCACGAATTATGAGGTAGACACAAACTACGAGGTACAACATGTATTTCAAGTCTAAGGCACATACTTCAAGATAACTGCACGGATTCTAATGCTAACACACGCAAATCAAGGCACGACTCTATATCTAGGTTAAGGTACGCAGTTCAAGGTTAGGGCACACGAAATGAGGTAATACTCGTACATTGAGGTTAGGGCAGGTATATCTAGGTATCGCATGAAAACCAAGACAGGACACGTAATCCAAGATCGGTCATATAAATAGGGATCTATGGCACGCAAATCAAGGTATGACATGTTATTCGGGGTCGGGCCTCACACCAAAAACTTGTGCAACCGAGCAGGCTTGCTGCCCCCATCGTAGAGCTCTTGGTGAGCTTTCCAACGGTATGTTGTGCGCCGCGTAACTCCTTACGGATAAAAAGTTATGGGCGCCGGAGCGACGGAGACCTGGTCCCAAGCCCCACGACCTTGGTTTGCGGGCCCAGCCTCTACGTGAAGCGAAGTTGTCTTGCCCAAGGTGGCATGGGATTCGGTAATAGAAATGTGATGGATTAGGTTGTCGTCCTTTTCGTGGCTCATGACGTACGTTCCAGGATGAGAAAACAGCGCAGAAGAAGAAAAGTATCCAGAAACTGATGAAAACATTCGATTTTGGTCTCCGAAAAAAGGCACAACCGAGCAGGCTTGTTGCCCCCGTCGTAGAGCTCTCAGAGAGCTTTCCAACGCTATGCTATGCGCCGCGAAATTCATTGCGGATCAAAAGTTATAGACACCGGAGCGACGGAGACCTGGTCCTATGTGAGGCCCGACCTCGATTTGTGTACGATACCTCGTTTCATGTGCTCTAATCTAGATTTGTGTGCCTTGACCTAGGTTTAAGAATTGTGTTCATTTTGTGTGACATGCATTGAATTACATGCATTCATTTAGGGTTGCGTGCATTTACTTGGAAAACGTTCGTTCATCTCGTAGTTCGTGCCCTACCTCGTAGTGCGTGCCCTAGACCTAGGAAAGCGTGCCCTCACGCTAATCAAGAAAGCATCTTACACGAAGCACTAGGTCATTAATTAATCTTACAAATTCCACTAACTATTATTAAACTATTAATTCAACCCACTAGAAGACAAAATCTCACAAAAAGCTAAACATTCCTTATTCTTTATTCTTTTTGCACTTCAACACACAATTAAATAATGCTCAAAAGATGACAAAAAATCAGAATTTTGATGCCTTGGCCGACCACCATGTGGGCTTTTATGCTTGCTTGCTCAATTCAAAATTAATTCTAGACAACTTATGACAATTCTATGACACAAATGCATAAAAAAATTTCTCAAAAACCTCCTCAAAACTCCACCATTCTCGACATATGCCCTTGCCATGCTAAACACTTCAAATGATGCATCTTGAAGACATAAAAATATGAATTGCTAAGCTCAAGGCCGACCACTTGCATCAACAATTGCAAAGCCTTCATTCTTTGTCATTTTTTCTCATTCTTCTCACATTTCTCTCTCTCCCTCTCATTCTTCTCTCTCTCTCTCGGCCTTGGCTGAGTTTCATCTTACCTTTGCTCATCTTCATCATTCCATGGTGCATCAAGACAAGCAACAAGCAAAGAAACTCGACCAAGCTAGCTAGGATGCAAGAATCACACATGCAAGCCCTTTGAACAACCATTTCGGCCTTGGTGAGTTTGCTAGCTTCCATTTCTTTTCTTCTTGTTCTAACCACATGCATCTACTAAGAACTTGGCCACTAAGCTAGGAAAAATAGAGAAAATTGAGTTGGAGTCTCGGCTAAGCAAGGAAGAAGAAGAAATTTGTGCTTCATCAAAGTTTTGTGCATCTTCTTGTTGATTTGCTAAAGTGAGGGCTAAAACTGCTTGAAAATCTTTCAAAGATCCACATGCATGCTCTTAAATGTATTTCCTTGCTTCTGTTGTTGAGTTATATGTGTGTTCATAAGATTTTACAACCATGCATGGCAAGATTTTGGCTTGAAGATGATGATAGATGAAATCGGGTTTGGTGACAGCTTTCTGTCTTGTTGTTACGAGGTGAGTTTGGCTAGGAAAATGATGTTGAAAATGCATGAAAATTGGTAGGTAACTAGTTTTTCCAGTTTTGAACATTTTTTGCAGAACTAGACCAAAGCTAATTTTGAGTCTAAGATCCTCAAAATGGCAAATCATTAAAATGTGTCCAAATATGGAAATCTGGAAAAATGAAGCAGGTTTTGGCAGATGCACTGATCTTGTAGAACGAACCAGTTTTGACTTAGTAAATGAAGTCCAAAATGCATGAAATTTGGTGTGCTGCTAGTTTTTTTAGTTCTGGACATTTTTGTCAAAAATGTACTGGGCTAAATCTGACCCTAAAGACCTCAAAAATGACAAGTATTGAAATGTGTGCAAATCTGGACAGTTTTGTGCAATCCCACTGTTTTGACTATAACTATTGGACCCGAACTCCAAATGATGCAAGGTTTGTTTCTGATTTTAGTTCATTTCTTAAGATTTAATTTGACATCTTATTCACTGGAATTTGAGATTTTTTACTTGTCTTAATGATTGTGAGAAAACAGCCTATTGCAGTAAGGGTTTCACTTAGTTATATGCTTAGAAAATTTGTTGTAACTTCTCTTGTGTTATTAAATGCTTGGGATTGTGGCATTGGGATGTTGTGTGGCCTCTTTTAAGTACTTGGGGATGTTTGAATTAATTGGTGCATGGCTTGAGATTGATTTTGAGTTGACTTGGGGCTTAATCGCACGGGTAAGCACGAAATGGAAACCCTAGTGACTAGGTAAACTTGCTAAGTGTTGATCCTTTGGATATTGTGTGTAATTATATGTTTAGTAGGCTGCCCGTAGTTGCCCTTATAGCCTAAAGGTGATTTTGATCATTGCATGTTGACAAATAGGCATTTCTTGCATCCGAACCCACGTAGATTGTTGTTGCATGTTGAATAACGTTATTATTTGATTACGTGGACGTTGTAATGAGTTATATGACCTGATTTACGTGCGTTACATGGCTGCCCGTTTAATGTTCATATAACTCCATATGCCTTCCAAGTGAAATTACTTGTCTTATCGTGCCTCGCTTGTTTACTTGTCAATGTACAATCTTATGACTGTCCGGAGGCAACCTACTTTGTTGTCCTCCTAATGTGATATATTAAATGTCATAAATGTGCATTGCATATAAGGTTGCAACCTTTCATTCTGGCGTGGTAGCGTTCATGCACACCGGGCAGCATCGGGCTTGCCGGTGCAACCGTGACTACCATTGTCCAATTCCCTCTCTCGCTTGGGGGCTAGACTTCCTCGGAGAGTTGGGTTGTAGGATTTCGAGGTACATCCGGAGTACACCCACTTGGCGTGATAAGGAGATGATTTGAAGTCGACCACAACAACTGAGAGCAAAAGATCACCGTATCCTTTTACTATATGGATAAGTACTCTCGCTTGGTTCCTAGAGGACTTCGGGGAGGAAAGACTGGTAATTGTGTTCCTTTACTTTATATTATTGTTATGTACTTAATTGTGTACATTAATGCTTACAAAAGGATTTTCATAAGTTGAACCGGAAAATGAGTTTCAAAACCTATTTCTCGTTCCCCCTTGCTGAGTTCATAAGGACTCACCCTCTTTTATCATCTCAGGTGAAGAGGATCAAGACAGGTACCTGAGGACGATGTGCCTAACAATGATTCCTTGGAGTGATTACCTGTCCTATGTGCTTTGCGTGATTATGGCTATTTGTGAACTATGCTACTTGAAGACTATTTCTTTTATGTTGCTCAATGTTTGTAATGTAAAAGACCCCCGTTATAATTTGGGGTCTAATTTTGGTTTGTACTGATGATAACTAGACAGATACTACTGTGGTCGTTTTGCTATTATTACTGCTAGTATCTATAATAGGGTTATGAAGTATTAAGTAAGGGCTAAGTAAAATGAACCAATCAAATCTTAAGCAGGTACTCGTTGTTAAGCTAAGATCAACAGGTACTTTTGTAACGAGGATAAACAAACAAACGAGACAAAGTATCATGCTAGGTTATTAATTAATGAGACATCGAGATAACCAGTAGGCATTTCAATTGATGGTAAATAGTAATCCTAGTTGGAAATAAAATTGAGATTGGAAAATTTGAGGCATTTAGAGAATTGGGTCAAACCAAAGAGTCCAATTACAGCCGTTAAGCTACTAGTTTTTCAGAAAATTTTGGAGTTTAGGCTAAAACATTAAGTGTTAAGTTTTCATGAACGGTTAAGTATGTGATATGACTTGAATGTTAGATCACACCCTAGTCTAACCTTTATAGGTCGCGTTGGGGTGTGACATCCTAAGCCCTATGCCCTCGGTTTGCGAGCCCAGCCTCTACATGAAGCGAAGTTGTCTTGCCTAAGGTGGCATAGGATTTGGTAATAGAAATGTGATGGATTCGATTGTCTTCCTTTTCGCGGCTCACGACGAACGATCCGGGAAGAAAAAACAAGCGCGAAAGAAGAAAAGTGTCCAGAAACAAATGAAAACGTTCGATTTTGGGCTCTGAAAATAGGCGCAGCTTAGCAGGCTTGCTGCCCCCGTTGTAGAGCTCTCGGAGAGCTTTCCAACGATATGCTGTGTGCCACGTAACTCCTTACGGATCAAAAGTTATGGGCGCCGGAGCGACGGAGACCTGGTCCTAAGCTCCACGCCCTCGGTTTGCGGGCCTAGCCTCTGCGTGAAGCGAAGTTGTCTTGCCCAAGGTGCCGTGGGATTCGGTAATAAAAATGTGATAGATTCGTTTGTCGTCCTTTTCGCAGTTCACGACGTATGATCCGGGATGAAAAAACAGCGCAAAAGAATAAAAGTGTCCAGAAATTGATGAAAACGTTCGATTTTGGGCTCCAAAAATAGGCGCAGCCGAGCAATCTTGCTGCCCCTGTCGTAGAGCTCTCGAAGTGCTTTCCAACAGTTTGCTGTGCGCTGCGTAACTCTTTACGGATCAAAAGTTATGGGCACCAGAGCGACGGAGACCTGGTCCTAAGCCCCATGCCCTCGGTTTGCGGGCCTAGCCTCTACGTGAAGCGAAGTTTTCTTGCCCAAGGTGGCATGGGATTCAGTAATAGGAATGTGATGGATTAGGTTGTTGTCCTTTTCGCGACTCACGACGTAAGATCCAGGACCGAAAAACAGCGCAAAAGAAGAAAATTGTCCAGAAATTGATGAAAACGCTCGATTTTGGGCTCCGAAAAATGGCGCAACTGATCAGGCTTGCTGCCCCAGTCGTAGATCTCTTGGAGAGCTTTCCAACGTTATGTTGTGCGCCTCGAAACTCCTTGCGGATCAAAAGTTATGGACACCGGAGCGACGGAGACCTGGTCTTAAGCCCAACGCCCTCGGTTTGCGGGCCCAGCCTCTACGTGAAGCGAAGTTGTCTTGCCCGAAGTGGCATGGGTGTTGATAATAGAAATGTGATGGATTAGGTTGTCGTCCTTTTCGTGGCTCACGACGTACGATCGGGACAGAAAAACAGCGCATAAGAAGAAAAGTATCCAGAAATTGATGAAAATGTTCAATTTTGGGCTCCGAAAAAAGGCACAACTGAGCAAGCTTGCTACCCTCGTCGTAGAGCTCTAGGAGAGCTTTCCAACGCTATGTTGTGCGCTGTGTAACTCCTTACGGATTAAAAGTTATGGGCACCGGAGCGACGGAGACTTGGTCCTAAGGCCCACGCCCTCGGTTTGCGGGCCCAGCCTCTACATGAAGCGAAGTTGTTTTGCCAAAGGTGGCGTAGGATTCGGTAATAGAAATGTCATGGATTAGGTTGTCGGCCTTTTCGCGGCTCACGACGTATGATCTGGGATGGAAAAACTGAGCAAAAGAAGAAAAGTATCCAGAAACTGATAAAAACGTTCGATTTTGGGATCTGAAAAAAAGGTGCAACCCAGCAGGCTTGCTGCCCCCATCGTAGAGCTCTTAGAGAGCTTTCCAACAGTATGCTGTGTGCCGCGTAACTCCTTGCGGATCATAAGTTATGGGCACCGGAGCGACGGAGACTTGGTCCAAAGCCCCACGCCCTCGGTTTGCGAGCCTAGCCTCTACGTGAAGCGAAGTTGTCTTGCCCAAGGTAGCATGGGATTCGGTAATAGAAATGTGCTGGATTAGGTTGTCATCCTTTTCGCGGCTCATGACGTACGATCGGGACAGAAAAATAGCGCATAAGAAGAAAAGTGTCCAAAAACTGATGAAAATGTTCGATTTTGGGCTTTGAAAAAAGGCGTAACCGAGCAGGCTTGCCGCCCCTGTGGTAGAGCTCTCAGAGAGCTTTCCAACGCTATGCGGTGCGCCGCGTAACTCCTTATGGATCAAAAGTTATGGGCACCCGAGCGACGGAGTCCTGGTCCTAACCCCCACGCCCTCGGTTTGCGGGCCCAGCCTCTACTGGAAGCGAAGTTGTTTTGCCCAAGGTGGCATGGGATTCGGTAATAGAAATGTGATAGATTAGGTTGTCGGCCTTTTCGCGGCTCACGACGTACAATCTGGACGGAAAAACAGCACAAATGAAGAAAAGTGTCCAGAAACTGATGAAAATATTTGATTTTGGGCTCCAAAAAAAGGCACAACCCAGGGGGCTTGCTGCCCCCGTCGTAGAGCTCTCGGAGAGCTTTCCAACGGTATGCTATGCGCCGTGAAACTCCTTGCAGATCTAAAGTTATGGACACGGGAGCGACAGAGACCTGGTCCTAAGCCCCACGCCCTCGGTTTAGGGGCCCAACCTCTACGTGAAGCGAAGTTGTCTTGCCCAAAGTGGCATGGGTTTCGTTAATAGAAATGTGATGGAATAGGTTGTCGTCCTTTTCGCGGCTCAGGACGTACGATCCAGGACGAAAAAATAGCGCAAAAGAAGAAAAGTATCAAAAATTTGATGAAACCATTCGATTTTGGGCTGTGAAAATAGGCGAAGCCGAGCGAGCTTGCTTCCCCCGTCGTAGAGCTCTCAGAGAGCTTTCCAATGGTATGCTGTGCGCCACGTAACGCCTTACGGATCAAAAGTTATGGGCACCGGAGAGACAGAGACCTGGTCCTAAGCCCCACGCTCTCGGTTTGCGGGCCCAGCCTCTACATGAAGCGAAGTTGTCTTGCCCAAGGTGGCATGGGATTCGGTAATAGAAATGTGATAGATTCGGTTGTCATTATTTTCGGGGATCACGACGTACTATCCGGGACGAAAAAATATCGCAAAAGAAGAAAAGTGTCTAGAAACTGATGAAAATGTTCAATTTTGGGCTCTGAAAATAGTCACAGCTGTGCAGGCTTGCTACACCTGTCGTAGAGCTCTCAGAGAGCTTTCCAACGGTATGCTGTGTGCCGCGTAACTCCTTACGGATCAAAAGTTATGGGCACCGGAGCGACGGAGACCTGGTCCTAAGCCCCACGCCCTCGGTTTGCGGGCTCAGCTTCTACGTGAAGCGAAGTTGTCTTGCCCAAGGTGGCATGGGATTCCGTAATAGAAATGTGATGGATTAGGTTATCGTCCTTTTCGCGGCTCACGACGTACGATCGGGACGGAAAAACAGCGCATAAGAAGAAAAGTGTCTAAAAACTTATGAAAACGTTCGATTTTGGGCTTTGAAAAAAGGCATAACCGAGCAGGCTTACCACCCCCATCGTAGGGCTCTCAGAGAGCTTTCCAACGCTATACTGTGCGCCGTGTAACTCCTTACGGATCAAAAGTTATGGGCACCCGAGCGACGGAGACCTGGTCCTAAGCCCCACGCCCTCGGTTTGCGGGCCCAGCCTCTACGTGAAGCGAAGTTGTTTTGCCCAAGGTGGCGTAGGATTCGGTAATAGAAATGTGATGGATTATGTTGTCATCCTTTTCGCAGCTCACGACGTACGATCCACGACGGAAAAACGTGCAAAAGAAGAAAAATATCCAAAAACTGATGAAACCGTTCGATTTTGGGCTCTGAAAATAG
This sequence comes from Ehretia macrophylla, assembly GCA_037974665.1. NCBI lineage: Eukaryota > Viridiplantae > Streptophyta > Magnoliopsida > Boraginales > Ehretiaceae > Ehretia > Ehretia macrophylla. Next base: position 39,965,056 of record CM075766.1, read on the forward strand.
GCGAAGCATAACGGGCTTGCTGCCGCCGTCGTAGAGCTCTCGGAGAGCTTTCCAACGCTATGCTGTGCGCCGCGTAACTCCTTACGGATCAAAAGTTATGGGCACTAGAGAGACGGAAACCAGGTCCTAAGCCCCACACCCTCGGTTTGCAGGCCCAGCCTCTACATGAAGCAAAGTTGTTTTGCCCAAGGTGGCGTGGGATTCGGTAATAGAAATGTGATGGATTAGGTTGTCGGCCTTTTCGCGGCTCACGACGTACGATCCGGACGAAAAAATAGCGCGAAAGAAGAAAAATGTTTAGAAACTGATGAAAACATTTGATTTTGGGCTCCGAAAATAAAAGCAAACCCAGCAGGCTTGCTACCCCCATCGTAGAGCTCTCGGAGAGCTTTCCAACGGTATACTATGCGCCACGAAACTCCTTGCGGATCAAAAGTTATGGATACGGGAGCGACGGAGACCTGGTCCTAAGCCCCACGCCCTCGGTTTGCGGACCCAGCCTCTACGTGAAGCGAAGTTGTCTTGCCCAAAGTGGCGTGGGTTTTGGTAATAGAAATGTGCTGGATTAGGTTGTCGTCCTTTTCGCGGCTCACGACGTGCGATCCAGAACGAAAAAACAGCGCAAAAGAAGAAAAGTATCCAAAAACAGATGAAACCGTTCAATTTTGGGCTGTGAAAATAGGCGAAGCTAAGCGGGCCTGCTGCCTCCGTCATAGAGCTCTCGGAGCGCTTTCCAATGGTATCCTGTGCGCCGCGTAACTCCTTACGGATCAAAAGTTATGGGCACCGGAGAGACGGAGACCTGGTCCTAAGCCCCATGCCGTCGGTTTGCGGGCCCAGCCTCTACATGAAGCAAAGTTGTCTTGCCCAAGGTGGAGTGGGATTCGGTAATAGAAATGTGATGGATTCAGTTATCATCATTTTCGCAGCTCACGACGTACGATCTGGGACGGAAAAACAACGCAAAAGAAGAAAAGTGTCTAGAAATTGGTGAAAACATTATATTTTGGGCTCTGAAAATAGGCGCAGCAAAGCAGGCTTGCTGCACCCATCGTAGAGCTCTCAGAGAGCTTTCCAACGATATGCTGTGCGCTGCGTAACTCCTTACGGATCAAAAGTTATAAGCGTCAGAGCGACGGAGACATAGTCCTAAGCCCTACGCCCTCGGTTTGTGGGCCCAACCTCTACGTGAAGCGAAGTTGTTTTGCCCAAGGTGGCGTGGTATTCGGTAATAAAAATCTGATGGATTGGGTTGTCAGCCTTTTCGCGGCTCACGACAGACGATCCAGATGAAAAAACATCGCAAAAGAAGAAAAATGTCTAGAAACTGATGAAAACGTTCGAGTTTGGGTTCTGAAAAAAGGCGCAACCCAGCAGGGTTGCTGCCCTCATCGTAGAGCTCTCGGAGAGCTTTCCAACGGTATACTATGCGCTGCGAAACTCCTTGTGGATCAAAAGTTATGGACACGGGAGCGACGGAGACCTAGTCCTAATCCCCACGCCCTCGGTTTACGGGCCCAGCTTCTACATGAAGCGAAGTTGTCTTGCCCAAAGTGACGTGGCTTTCGGTAATAGAAATGTGATGGATTAGGATGTCGTCCTTTTCGCAGCTCACGACGTACGATCCAGGATAGAAAAACAGCGCAAAAGAAGAAAAGTATCCAAAAACTGATGAATCTGTTCAATTTTGGGCTCCGAAAATAGGCAGAGATGAGCGAGTTTGCTCCCCTCGTCGTAGAGCTCTCGGAGAGCTTTCCAACGGTATGTTGTGCGCCGCGTAACTCCTTACGGATCAAAAGTTATGGGCACCTAAGCGACGGAGACCTGGTCCTAAGCCCCACGCCCTCGGTTTGTGGGCCGAACCTGTACATGAAGCGAAGTTGTTTTGCCCAAGGTGGCGTGGGATATGGTAATAGAAATGTGATGGATTAGGTTGTCTGCCTTTTCGCGGCTCACGACGTACGATCCGGGCGGAAAAACAGCGCAAAAGAAGAAAAGTGACCAGAAACTAATCAAAACGTTCGATTTTGGGCTTCGAAAAATGACACAACCCAGCAGGCTTGCTGCCCCTGTCATAGAGCTCTCGGAGAGCTTTCCAACGGTATGCTATACGTCGCGAAACTCCTTGCTGATCAAAAGTTATGGACACGGGAGCAACGGAGACTTGGTCCTAAGCCCCACGCCCTCGGTTTGCAGGGCCAGCCTCTACGTGAAGTGAAGTTGTCTTTCCCAAACTGGCGTGGGTTTCGGTAATAGAAATGTGATGGATTATGTTGTAGTTCTTTTCGCGGCTCACGACGTAAGATCTAGGACGGAAAAACAGCGCAAAAGAAGAAAAGTACCCAAAAACTGATGAAAGTGTTCCATTTTGGGCTTCAAAAATAGGCAGAGCCGAGAGGGCTTGCTGCCCCCGTCGTAGAGCTCTCCGAGAGCTTTCCAACGATATGCTGTACACTGCGTAACTCCTTACGGATCAAAAGTTATGGGCACCGGAGAGACGGAACCTGGTCCTAAGCCCCACGCCCTCGGTTTGCAGGCCCAGCCTCTACATGAAGCTAAACTGTCTTGCCCAAGGTGCCCTAGGATTCGCTAATAGAAATGTGATGGATTCGGTTGTCATCCTTTTTGCGGCTCACGACGTACAATCCGGGATGAAAAAACAGCGCAAAAGAAGAAAAGTGTCCAGAAACTGATGAAACCGTTCGATTTTGGGCTCTGAAAATAGGTGCAGCTGAGCAGGCTTGCTACCCCCGTCATAGAGCTCTCGAAGGGCTTTCCAACGGTATTCTTTGCGCTGCGTAACTCCTTACGGATCAAAAGTTCTGGGCACCGAAGCGACGGAGACCTGGTCCTATGCCCCACGCCCTCGGTTTGCAGGCCCAGCCTCTACGTGAAGCGAAGTTGCCTTGCCCAAGGTGGCGTGGGATTCAGAAATAGAAACGTGATGGATTAGGTTGTCGGCCTTCTCGCGGCTCACGACGTACGATCCGGATGGAAAAACAGTGCAAAAGATGAAAAGTGTCCAGAAACTGATGAAAACATTCGATTTTGGGCTCCGAAAAAAGGCACAACTAGCAGGCTTGCTACCCCCGTCGTAGAGCTCTCGGAGAGCTTTCCAATGGTATGCTATGCGCAGTAAAACTCCTTGCGAATCAAAAGTTATGGACACTGGAGCGACAAAGACCTGGTCCTAAGCCCCACGCCCTCGGTTTGCTGGCCCAGCCTCTACATGAAGCGAAGTTGTCTTGCCCAAAGTGGCGTGGGTTTCGGTAATAGAAATGTGATGGATTAGGTTGTCGTCCTTTTCGCGGCTCACGACGTACGATCCAGGACGAAAAAATAGTGCAAAAGAAGAAAAGTATCCAAAAATTGATGAAACCGTTCAATTTTGGGCTTCGAAAATAGGCGGAGCCGAGCGGGCTTGTTGCCCCTGTAGTAGAGCTCTCGAAGAGCTTTCCAACGGTGTGCTGTGCGCCGTGTAACTTCTTACGGATCAAAAGTTATGGGCACTAGAGAGACGGAGACCTTGTCCTAAGCCCCACGACCTCGGTTTGCGGTCCCAGCCTTTACATGAAGCGAAGTTGTCTTGCCCAAGGTGGCGTGGGATTCTGTAATAGAAATGTGATAGATTCGGTTGTCGTCCTTTTCGCTGCTCACGACGGACGATCCGGGACGAAAAAATAGCGCAAAAGAAGAAAAATATCTAGGAACTGAAGAAAAAGTTCGATTTTGGGCTCCGAAAATAGGCGCAGCCAAGCAGCCTTGCTGCCCCCGTTGTAGAACTCTCGGAGAGCTTTCGAAAGGTATGTTGTGCGACGCGTAACTCCTTACGAATCAAAAGTTATGTGCGCCGGAGCGACGGAGACATGGTCTTCAAACCACGCCCTCGGTTTGCGGGCCCAACCTCTTCATGAAGCGAAGTTGTTTTGCCCAAGGTGGCGTGGTATTTGGTAATAGAAATGTGATGGATTAGGTTGTCGGCCTTTTCGCGGCTCACGACGTACGATCCGGATGGAAAAACAGCATAAAATAAGAAAAGTGTCTAGAAACTGATGAAAACGTTTCATTTTGGGCTCCGAAAAAAGGCGCAACCCAGCTGGCTTGCTGCCCCCGTCGTAGAGCTTTCCAACGGTATACTATCCCCCGCAAAACTTCTTGCGAATCAAAAGTTATGGACACAGGAGCGACGGAGACCTGATCCTAAGCCCCACGCCCTCGGTTTGCAGGCTTAGCCTCTATGTGAAGCGAAGTTGTCTTGCCCAAAGTGGAATGGGTTTTGGTAGTAGAAATGTGATGAATTAGGATGTCGTCCTTTTCGCGGCTCACGACGTATGATCCAGGACAGAAAACAGCGCAAAAAAAGAAAAGTATCCAAAAACTAATGAAAATGTTCAATTTTGGGCTCTGAAAATAGGCAGAGCCGAGCCGGCTTGCTGTGCACCGCGTAACGCTTTACGGATAAAACGTTATGGGCGCCGGAGCGACAGAGACCTGGTCCTAACCCCCACGCCCTCAATTTGCGGGCCCAACCTCTACGTGAAGTGAAGTTGTTTTGCCCAAGGTGAAGTGGGATTCGGTAATAGAAATGTGATGGATTAGGTTGTCGGCCTTTTCGCGACTCACGACGTACGATCTGGATGGAAAAACAGCGCAAAAGAAGAAAAGCATAGAGAAACTGATGAAAACGTTCGATTTTGGGCTCCGAAAAAAGGCACAACCCAGCAGGCTTGCTACCCCCATCGTAGAGCTCTCGGAGAGCTTTCCAATGGTATGCAATGCGTCGCGAAACTCGTTGCAGATCAAAAGTTATGGACACGGGAGCGACGGAGACCTAGTCCTAAGCCCCACGCCCTCGGTTTGCGGGCCCCGCCTCTACGTGAAGCAAAGTTGTCTTGCCCAAAGTGGCATGGGTTTCGGTAATAGAAATGTGATGGATTATGTTGTCGTCCTTTTCGCTGCTCACGACGTACGATCCGGACGGAAAAACAGCGCAAAGGAAGAAAAGTGACCAGATACTAATGAAAATGTTCGATTTTGGGCTCCGAAAAAAGGCACAACCTAGTAGGCTTGATGCCCCCGTCGTAGATCTCTCGGAGAGCTTTCCAACGGTATGCTATGCATCGCGAAACTCCTTGCGGATCAAAAGTTATGGACACGGGAGTGATGGAGACCTGGTCTTAAGCCCCACGCCCTCGGTTTGCGGGCCCAGCCTCTACATGAAGCGAAGTTGTCTTGCCTAAAGTGGCGTGGGTTTCGGTAATAGAAATGTGATGGAATATGTTGTCGTCCTTTTCGCGGCTCACGACGTACGATCCAGGACAGAAAAACAGAGCAAAAGAAGAAAAGTATACAAAAACTAATGAAACCGTTCCATTTTGGGCTTTGAAAATAGGTGGAGCCTAGCAGGCTTGCTGCCCTTGTCGTAGAGCTCTCGGAGAGGTTTCCAACGGTATATTGTGCGCCGCGTAACTCCTTACGGATCAAAAGTTATGGGCACCGAAGCGACGGAGACCTAGTCCTAAGCCCCACGCCCTCAGTTTGCAGGCCCAGCCTCTACGTGAAGCGAAGTTGTCGTGCCCAAGGTGGCATGGGATTCGGTAATAGAAATGTGATGGATTAGGTTCTCGGCCTTCTCGCGGCACACGACGTACGATCAGGACGGAAAAACAGCGCAAAAGATGAAAAGTATCCAGAAATTGATGACAACGTTCGATTTTGGGCTCCGAAAAAAGGCACAACCCAACAGGCTTACTGCCCCCGTCGTAGAGCTCTCGGAGAGCTTTCCAACAGTATGCTATGTGCCGCGAAACTCCTTGCAGATCAAAAGTTATGGACATGGGAGCGACGGAGACCGGGTTCGGAACCCCACGCCCTCGGTTTGCGGGCCCATCCTCTACGTGAAGCGAAGTTGTCTTGTCCAAAGTGGCATAGGTTTCGGTAATAGAAATGTGATGGATTAGGTTGTAGTCCTTTTCGCGGCTCACGACGTACGATCCAGGATGAAAAAATAGCGTAAAAGAAGAAAAGTATCCAAAAACTGATGAAACCATTCGATTTTGGGCTCTGAAAATAGGCAAAGCCGAGCGGGCTTGCTGCCCCTGTCGTAGAGCTCTCGGAGAGCTTTCCAACGGTATGCTGTGCACCGCGTAACTCTTTACGGATCAAAAGTTATAGGCTCCAGAGAGACGGAGACCTGGTCCTAAGCTCCACGCCCTTGGTTTGCGGGCCCAGCCTCTACATGAATTGAACTTGTCTTGCCCAAGGTGGCATGGGATTCGGTAATAGAAATGTGATGGATTCGGTTATCGTCCTTTTCGCTGCTCACGACGTACGATCCGGGATGAAAAAATAGCGCAAAAGAAGAAAAGTATCTAGAAACTAATGAAAATGTTTGATTTTGGGCTCCGAAAATAGGCGAAGCCGAGCGGGCTTGCTGCCCCTGTCGTAGAGCTCTCGGAGAGCTTTCGAACGGTATGCTGTGCGCCGCGTAACTCGCTACGGATCAAAAGTTATGGGCGCCCGAGCGACGGAGACATGGTCTTAAAACCACGCCCTTGGTTTACGGGCCCAGCCTCTACGTGAAGCGAAGTCGTTTTGCCCAAAGTGGTATGGGATTCGGTAATAGAAATGTGATGGATTAGGTTGTTGGACTTTTCGCGGCTCATGACATACGATCCGGACGGAAAAACAGCGCAAACGAAGAAAAGTATCCAGAAGCTGATGAAAACGTTTCATTTTGCGCTCCGAAAAAAGGTACAACCCAGAAAGCTTGCTGCCCCCGTCGTAGAGCTCTCGGAGAGCTTTCCAACGGTATGCTATGCGTCACGAAACGCCTTGCGGATCAAAAGTTATAGACACGGGAGCGACGGAGACCTGGTCCTAAGCCCCACGCCCTCGGTTTGCGGGCCCAGCCTCTACGTGAAGCAAAGTTGTCTTGCCCAAAGTGGCATGGGTTTCGGTAATAGAAATGTGATGGATTAGGTTGTCGGCCTTTTCGCGGCTCACGAAGTACGATCCGGACAGAAAAATATCGCAAAAGAAGAAAAGTGTCCATAAATTAATGAAAACGTTCGATTTTGGGCTCCTAAAAAAGGCACAACCCAGCAAGCTTGCTACCCCCATCGTAGAGCTCTCGGAGAGCTTTCCAACGGTATGCTACACGCCGCGAAACTCCTTGCGGATCAAAAGTTATGGACACGGGAGCGACGGAGACCTGGTCCTAAGCCCCACGCCCTAGGTTTGCAGGCCCAGCCTCTACGTGAAGCGAAGTCGTATTGCCCAAAGTGGCATGGGTTTCGGTAATAGAAATGTGATGGATTAGGTTGTCATCCTTTTCGCGGCTCACGACGTACGATCCAGGACAGAAAAACAGCGCAAAGGAAGAAAAGTATCCAAAAACTGATAAAACTGTTCGATTTTGGGCTGCAAAGAAAGGCGGAGCCGAGTGGGCTTGCGGCCTCCGTCGTAGAGCTCTCGGAGAGCTTTCCAACGGTATGTTGTGCGCTGCGTAACTCCTTACGGATCAAAAGTTATGGGCACCAAAGAGACGGAGACCTGGACCGAAGCCCCACACTCTGGGTATGCGGTCCCAAACTCTATGCGAAGCGAAGTTGTTTTGCCCAAGGTGGCGTGGGATTCGGTAATAGAAATGTGACGGATTAGGTTGTCAGTCTTTTCGCGGCTCACGACGTACGATCGAAACGGAAAAATAGCGCAAAAGAATAAAAGTGTCCGGAAACTAATGAAAACGTTCAATTTTGTGCTCCGAAAAAAGGCACAACCCAGAAGACTTGATGCCCCCGTCGTAGAGCTCTTGGAGAGCTTTCAAACGGTATGCTATGTTCCGCGAAACTCTTTACGGATCAAAAGTTATGGACAAGGGAGCGACGAAGACCTGGTCCTAAGCCCCACGCCCTCGGTTTGTAGGCCCAGCCTCTACGTGAAGTGAAGTTTTCTTGCCCAAAGTGGCCTGGGTTTCGGTAATAGAAATGTGATGGATTAGGTTGTCGTCCTTTTCGCAGATCACGACGTACGATCAGGGACTGAAAAACAGCGTAAAAAAAAAAGTATCCGAAAACTAATGAAACCGTTCCATTTTGAGCTTCGAAAATAGGCGGAGCTAAGCGGGATTGCTGCCCCTGTCGTAGAGCTTTCCAACGGTATGCTGTGCGCCGCATAACTCCTTACGAATCAAAAGTTATGGGCACCGGAGAGACGGAGACCTGGTCCTAAGCCCCACGCCCTCGTTTCGCGGGCCTAGCCTCTACATGAAGCGAAGTTGTCCTGCCCAAGGTGGCGTAGGATTCGGTCATATAAATGTGATGGATTAGGTTGTCATCCTTTTCGTGGCTCACAACGTACGATCCGGGACGAAAAAACAGCGCAAAAAAAGGAAAGTGTCCCGAAACTGATAAAAATGTTCGATTTTGGGGTCCGAAAATAGGCACAGCCGAGCACGCTTGCTGCCCCCGTTGTAGAGCTCCGAAGAGCTTTCCAACGGTATGTTGTGCGCCGCGTAACTCCTTGCGGATCAAAAGTTATGAGCACCGGAGCGACAAAGACCTAGTCATATGCCCCACGCCCTCGGTTTGTAGGCCCAACCTCTACATGAAGTGAAGTTGTCTTGCCCAAGGTGGCGTGGGATTCGGTAATAGATTTGTGATGGATTAGGTTGTTGGCCTTTTCGTAGCTCACGACGTACGATCCGGACGGAAAAACAGCGCAAAAGAAGAAAAGTATCCAGAAATGGAAGAAAACGGTCGATTTTGGGCTCCGCAAAAAGGCACAACCCAGCAGGCTTGCTTCCCCCGTCGTAGAGCTCTCGGAGAGCTTTCCAACGGTATGCTATGCGCCGCGAAAATCCTTGCGGATCAAAAGTTATGGACACGGGAGAGACGGAGACCTAGTCCTAAGCCCCACGCCCTTGGTTTGCGGGCCCAACCTCTATGTGAATCGAAGTTGTCTTGCCCAAAGTGGTGTGGGTTTTGGTAATAGAAATTTGATGGATTAGGTTGTCGTCCTTTTCGCGACTCACGACGTACGATCCAGGACTGAAAAACAGCGCAAAAGAAGAAAAGTATCAAAAAACTGATGAAACCATTCAATTTTCGGCTCTTAAAATAGGCCGAGCCGAGCGTTCTTGCTGCCCCCATTGTAGAGCTCTCGGAGAGCTTTCCAACGGTATGTTGTGCGCCGCGTAACTCTTTACGGATCCAAAGTTATGGGCACCGGAGAGACGGTGACCTGGTCCTACGCCCCACGCCCTCGGTTTACGGACCCAGCCTCTACGTGAAGCAAAGTTGTCTTGCCCAAGGTAGCATGGGATTTGGTAATATAAATGTGATGGATTAGGTTGTCGTCTTTTTCGCGGCTCACGACGTACGATCCGGGACGAAAAAACAACGCAAAAGAAGAAAAGTGTCCCAAAACTGATGAAAACGTTCAATTTTGGGCTCCGAAAATAGGTACAGCAGAGCAGGCTTGCTACCCCCGTCGTAGAGCTCTCGAAGAGTTTTCCAACAGTATGTTGTGTATCGCGTAACTCCTTACGGATCAAAAGTTATGGGCACCGGAGCGACGGAGACTTGGTCCCAAGCCCCACGCCCTCAATTTGTGGGCCCAGCCTCTACGTGAAGCGAAGTTGTCTTGCCCAAGGAGCCATGGGATTCGATAATAGAAATGTGATGGATCAGGTTATCGTCCTTTTCGCGGCTCATGACGCTTGATGCCCCCATCGTAGAGCTCTCGGAGAGCTTTCCAACGATATGCTGTGCGCCGCGAAACTACTTGCGGATCAAAAGTTATGGACACGGGAGCGACGAAGACCTAGTCCTAAGCCCCATGCCCTCGGTTTGCGGGCCCAGCCTCTACGTGAAGCGAAGTTTTCTTGCCCAAAGTGGTGTGGGTTTCGGTAATAGAAATGTGATGGATTAGGTTGTCGTCCTTTTCGAAGCTCACGACGTACGATCCAGGATGGAAAAACAGCGCAAAAGAAGAAAAGTGTCCAAAAACTAATGAAACCGTTCGATTTTGGGCTCCGAAAATAGGCGCAACTGAGCGAGCTTGCTGCCCCCGTCGTAGAGCTCTCGGATAGCTTTCCAACGGTATGCTGTGCGCCGCGTAACTCCTTACGGATCAAAAGTTATGGGCACCAGAGAGACGGAGACCTGGACCGAAGCCCCACGCCCTCGGTTTGCGGGCCCAGCCTCTACATGAAGCGAAGTTGTCTTGCCTAAGGTCGCGTGGGATTCGGTAATAGAAAAGTGATGGATTCGGTTGTCGTCATTTTCGCGGCTCACGACGTACGAACCGGGATGAAAAAATAGCTTAAAAGTAGAAAAGTGTCTAGAAATTGATTAAAACGTTTGATTTTGGTCTCCAAAAATAGGCGCAACTGAGCAGGCTTGCTGCCCTCGTCGTTGAGCTCTCGGAGAGCTTTCGAACGGTATGCTGTGCGCTGCGTAACTCCTTACGGATCAAAAGTTATGGGCGCCGGAGCGACAAAGACATTGTCTTAAATCCACGCCCTCGGTTTGCGGGCCCAGCCTCTACGTGAAGCGAAGTTGTTTTGCCCAAGGTGGCGTGGGATTCGTTAATTGAAATGTGATGAATTAGGTTGTCGGCCTTTTCGCGCCTCACGACGTACGATCCGGGATGAAAAAACAGCGCAAAAGAAGAAAAGTGTCCAGAAACTGATGAAAACGTTCAATTTTGGGGTACAAAAATAGGCGCAGCCGAGCAGGCTTGCTGCCCCCGTCGTAGAGCTCTCGAAAAGCATCCAACGGTATGCTGTGCGCCACATAACTCCTTACGGATCAAAAGTTATGGGCACCGGAGCGACGGAGACCTTGTCCTAAGCCCCATGCCCTCGGTTTGTAGGCCCATCCTCTACGTGAAGCGAAGCTGTCTTGCCCAAGGTGGCGTGGGATTCGGTAATAGAAATGTGATGGATTAGGTTGTCAGCCTTTTCGCGGCTAACGACGTACGATCCGGACGGAAAAAAAGCACAAAACATGAAAACGTCCAGAAACGGATGAAAACGTTCAATTTTGGGCTCCAAAAAAAGGTACAACGCAGTAGGCATGCTGCCCCTGTCGTAGAGCTCTCAGAGAGCTTTCCAACGGTATGCTATGGGCCGCGAAACTCCTTGCGGATCAAAAGTTATGGACATGGGAGCGACAGAGACCTAGTCTTAAGCCCCACACCCTCGGTTTACGGGCCCAACCTCTACGTGAAGCGAAGTTGTCTTGCCCAAAGTGGCGTGGGTTTCGGTAATAGAAATGGGATGGATTAGGTTGTCGTCCTTTTCGCGGCTCACGACGTACGATCCAGGATGGTAAAACAGTGCAAAAGAAGAAAAGTATCAAAAAACTGAAGAAACCGTTCAATTTTGGGGTCCAAAAATAGGCAGAGCCGAGCGTTCTTGCTGACCCCGTCGTAGAGCTCTCGGAGTGCTTTCCAACGGTATGCTGTGCGCTGCGTAACTCCTTACGGATCAAAAGTTATGGGCACCGGAGAGACGGAGACCTGGACCTAAGCCCCATGTCCTCGGTTTGCGGGCCCAGCCTTTACATGAAGCGAAGTTGTCTTGCCCAAGGTGGCGTGGGATTCGGTAATAGAAATGTGATGAATTCGGTTGTCGTCCTTTTCGCGGCTCACGACATACAATCCGTGACGAAAAAATAGCACAAAAGAAGAAAAGTGTCCAAAAAATGATCAAAACGTTCAATTTTTGGCTCCAAAAACAAGCGCAGCCGAGCAGGCTTGCTGCCCCCGTCATTGAGCTCTCGGAAAGCTTTTGAATGGTATGTTGTGCGCCGCGTAACTCCTTACGGATGAAATGTTATGGGCGCCGGAGCGACGGAGACCTGGTCCTAAGCCCTACGCCCTCAGTTTGCGGGCCTAGCCTCTAAGTGAAACGAAGTTGTCTTGCCCAAGGTAGCGTGGGATTCGGTAATAGAAATATGATGTATTAGGTTGTCGTCCTTTTCACAGCTCACGACGTACGATCTATGACAAAAAAACAGCGCAAAAGAAGAAAATGTCCAGAAACTGATGAAAACGTTTCATTTAGGGCTCCGAAAATAGGCACAGACAAGCAGGCTTGCTGCCCCTGTCGTAGAGCTCTCGAAGAGCTTTCCAACGGTATGCTGAGCGTCGCGTAACTCCTTACGGATCAAAAGTGGTGGAGACGGGAGCGACGGAGAGCTGGTCCTAAGCCCCACGCCCTTGGTTTGCGGGCCCAGCCTCTACGTATAGCGAAGTTGTCTTGCCAAAGGTGGCGTGGGATTCGGTAATAGAAATGTGATGGATTAGGTTGTCGTCCTTTTCGCGGCTCACGACGTACGATCCAGGACGAAAAAATAGCGCAAAAGAAGAAAAGTATCCAAAGACAGATGAAACCGTTCAATTTTGGGCTCCGAAAATAGGCGGAGCCGAGCAGGCTTGCTGCCCCAGTCGTAGAGCTCTCGGAGAGCTTTCCAACGGAATGTTGTGCGCCGCGTAACGCGTTACAAATCAAAAGTTTTAAGCACCGAAGAGACGGAGACCGGGTCCAAAGCCCCGCGCCCTCGGTTTGCGAGCCCAGCCTCTACTGAAGTGAAGTTGTCTTGCCCAAGGTAGCGTGGGATTCTGTAATAGAAATGTGATGGATTCGATTGTCGTCCTTTTCGCAGCTCACGACGTACGATTCGGGACAAAAAAATAGCGCAAAAGAAGAAAAGTGACCAGAAACTAATGAAAACATTCAATTTTGGGCTCCAAAAATAGGCACAGCCGGGCAGGCCTGCTGCCCCCATTGTAGAGCTCTCGGAGAGCTTTCAAACGGAATACTATGCACCGCGTAACTCTTTACGAATCAAAAGTTATAAGCACCGAAGAGACGGAGACCTGGTCCTATGCCCTGCGCCCTTGGTTTGCGAGCCCAGCCTCTACTGAAGTGAAGTTGGCTTGCCCAAGGTAGCGTGGGATTCGGTAATAGAAATGTGATGGATTCGGTTGCCGTTCTTTTCGTAGCTCATGACGTACGATCCGGGACGAAAAAACGGCGCAAAAGAAGAAAAGTGACCAGAAACTGATGAAAACATTCGATTTTGGACTCTGAAAATAGGCGCAGCCGGGCAGGCTTGATGCCCCCATCGCAGAACTCTCGGAGAGCTTTCCAACGGAATGCTGTGCACCGCGTAACTCCTTACGGATCAAAAGTTATGGGCGCCGGAGCGACGGAGACCTGGTCCTAAGCCCCACGCCCACTGTTTGTGGGCCCAGCCTCTACGTGAAGCGAAGGTGTCTTGCCCAAGGTGGCGTGGGATTCGGTAATAGAAATGTGATGGATTAGGTTGTCGTCCTTTTCGCGGCTCACGATGTACGATCCAGGACGAAAAAATAGCGCAAAAGAAGAAAAGTGTCCAGAAACTAATAAAATGTTCGATTATGGGCTTCAAAAATAGGCGCAGCCGAGCAGGCTTGCTGCCCCGTCATAGAGCTCTCGAAGAGCTTTCCAACGGTATGCCGTGGGCCGCGTAACTCCTTACGGATCAAAAGTTATGGGCACCGGAGCGACGGAGAACGAATCGTAAGCCCCACGCCCTCGGTTTGCAGGCCAAACCTCTACGTGAAGCGAAGTTGTCTTGTCCAAGGTGCCATGGGATTCGGTAATATAAATGTGATGGATTAGGTTGTCGTCCTTTTCGCAGCTCACGACGTAAGATCCGGGAGGAAAAAACAGCGCAAAAGAAGAAAAATGTCTAGAAAATAATGAAAACGTTCAATTTTGGGATTCAAAAATAGGCGCAGCCGAGCAAGCTTGCTACCCCCGTCATAGAGCTCTCGGAGAGCCTTCCAACGGTTTGCTGTGCGCCGCGAAACTCCTTTCGAATCAAAAGTTATGGACACCGGAGAGACGAAGACTTGGTCCTAAGCCCCATGCACTCGGTTTGTTGGCCCAGCCTCTACGTGAAGCGAAGTTGTCTTGTCCAAAATTGCGTGGGATTCAGTAATAGAATTGTGATGGATTAGGTTGTCGTCCTTTTCGCGGCTCACGACGTACGATATAGGATGGAAAAACAGCGCAAAAGAAGAAAAGTATCCAAATATTGATGAAAGCGTTCGATTTTGGGCTCCGAAAATAGGCGCTGCCAAGCAAGCTTGCTGCCCCCATCGTAGAGCTCTCGAAGGGCTTTCCAACGGCATGCCGTGCGCCACGTAACTCCTTACGGACCAAAAGTTATGGGCACTGGAGCGACGGAGACCTAGTACTAAGTCCCACGCCCTCGGTTTGTGGGCCCAGCCTCTACGTGAAGCGAAGTTGTCTTGCCCAAGGTGGCATGGGATTCGGTAGTAGAAATGTGATGGATTAGGTTGTCGTCCTTTTTGCGGCTCACAATGCACGATCCAGGACGGAAAAACATCACAAAAATAGAAAAATGTCCAAAAAGTGATGAAAACATTCGATTTTGGGCTCCGAAAATAGGCACAGTTGAGTAGGCTTGCTACTCCCATCGTAGAGCTTTCCAACGGTATGATGTGCACCGTGTAACTCCTTGCGGATCAAAAGTTATAGGCACCGGAGCGACGAAGACCTGGTCCTAAGCCCCACGCCCTCGGTTCGCGGGCCCAGCCTCTACGTGAAGCGAAGTTGTCTTGCCCCAGATGGCGTGGGATTCGGTAATAGAAATGTGATGGATTAGGTTGTCGTCCTTTTCGCGGCTCACGACGTACGATCCAAGACGAAAAAATAGTGCCAAAGAAGAAAAGTGTCCAAAAACTGATGAAAACGTTCAATTTTGGGCTCCGACAACAAGCGCAGCCGAGAAGGCTTGTACTCCTGTCGTAGAGCTCTCGGAGAGCTTTCCAACAGTATGCTGTGCGCCGCGTAACTCCTTACGGATCAAAAGTTATAGGCACCGGAGCGACTGAGACCTTGTCCTAAGCCCCATGCCCTCGGTTTGCGGGCCTCGCCTTTACGTGTGGCGAAGTTGTCTTGCCTAAGGTGCTGTGGGATTCGGTAATAGAAATGTGATGGATTAGGATGTCGTCCTTTTCGCGGCTCACGACGTATGATCCAAGATGGAAAAACATCACAAAAATAGAAAAGTGTCCAGAAAGTGATAAAAACATTTGATTTTGGGCTCCGAAAATAGGCGCAGCCGAGCAGGCTTGATACTCCCGTCGTAGAGCTCTCAGAGAGCTTTCTAACGGTATGATGTGCCCTATGTAACTCCTTACGGATCAAAAGTTATGAGCACTGGAGCGACGAATACCTGGTCCTAAGCCCCACGCCCTCGGTTTGCGGGCCCTGCCTCTACGTGAAGCGAAGTTGTCTTGCACAAGGTGGCGTGGGATTCGGTAATAGAAATGTGATGGATTAGGTTGTCGTCCTTTTCGCGGCTCACAACGTACGATCCGGGACGGAAAAACAGCGTAAAAGAAGAAAAGTGTCCTAAAACTGATGAAAACGTACGATTTTGGGCTACGAAAAAAGGTGCAACCGAGCAGGCTTGCTGCCCCAGTCGTAGAGCTCTCGGAGAGCTTTCTAATGGTATGTTGTGCGCCGTGTAACTCTTTACAGATCAAAAGTTATAGGCACCGTAGTGATGGAGACCTAGTCCTAAGCCCCACGCCCTCGGTTTGCGGGCCAAACCTCTAGGTAAAGCGAAGTTGTCTTGCCCAAGGTGGCGGGGGATTCGGTAATAGAAATGTGATGGATTAGGTTGTAGTCCTTTTCGTGGCTCAAGACGTACGATCCAGGACAGAAAAACAGCGCAAAAGAAGAAAAGTGTCAAGAAACTAATGAAAATGTTCAATTTTGGGGTCCGTAAACAGGGGCAAAGGCAGCTTAGCAGACTTGCTACACCAGTCGTAGATCTCTCATAGAGCTTTCCTACGGTATGATGTGCGGCGCGTATCTCCTTACGGATCAAAAGTTATGGGCACCGGAGCGACGGAGACCTAGTCCCAAGCTCCACGTCCTCGGTTTGTGGGCCCAGTCGCTACTTGTTGCGAAGTTGTCTTGCCAAATGTGGCATTGGATTCGGTAATAGAAATGTGATGGATTAGGTTGTCGTCCTTTTCGCAGCTCACGACTTACAATCGGGACAGAAAAACAGCGCAAAAGAAGAAAAGTGTCCAGACACTGATTAAAACGTTCGATTTTGGGCTCTGAAAAAATGCGTAACCAAGCAGGTTTGCTACACCTGTCGTAGAGCTCTCGGAGAGCTTTCCAACGCTATGCTGTGCGCCGCGTAACTCCTTACGGATCAAAAGTTATGGGTACCGGAGCGACGGAGACCTAGTCCTAAGCCCCACACCCTCGGTTTATCTTCCCCAAGGTGGCGTGGGATTCGGTAATAGAAATGTGATGGATTATGTTGTCGTCATTTTCGCGGCTCACGACGTACTATCAGGACAGAAAAACAGCGCAAAAGAAGAAAAGTGTCAAGAAACTGTTGAAAATATTTGATTTTGGGCTCCGAAAAAAGGCGCAACCCTGCAGGCTTGCTGCCCCCGTCGTAGAGCTCTCGGAGAGCTTTCCAAGGGTATGCTGTGCGCCGCAAAACTCCTTGCAGATCAAAAGTTATGGACACGGGAGCGACGAAGACCTAGTCCTAAGCCCTACGCCCTCGGTTTAAGGGCCCAGCCTCTACGTGAAGCGAAGTTTTCTTGCCCAAAGTGGCGTGGGTTTCGGTAATAGAAATGTGATAGATTAGGTTGTCATCCTTTTCGCGGCGCACGATGTACGATGCAAGACGGAAAAACAGCGCAAAAGAAGAAAAGTATCCAAAAACTGATAAACCGTTCGATTTTGGGCTCCGAAATTAGGCGCAGCCGAGCGGGCTTGCTGCCCCCGTCGTAGAGCTCTTGGAGAGCTTTCCAACGGTATGCTGTGCGCCGCGTAACTCCTTACGGATCAAAAGTTATGGGCACCGGAAAGATGGAGACCTAGTCCTAAGCCCCACGCCTTCGGTTTGCGGGCCCAGTCTCTACATGAAGCGAAGTTGTCTTGTCCAAGGTGGCTTGGGATTCGGTAATAGAAATGTGATGGATTCAGTTGTCGTCCTTTTTGTGGTTCACGACGTACAATCCGGGACAAAAAAACAGAGCAAAAGAAGAAAAATGTCTAGAAACTGATAAAAACGTTATATTTTGGGCTCCGCAAATAGGCGCAGTTGAGCAGGCTTGCTACCCCCGTCGTAGAGCTCTCAGAGAGCTTTTCAACAGTCTGGTTTGCGCTGCGTAACTCCTTACGGATCAAAAGTTATAGGCACCGGATCAACGGAGACCTGGTCCTAAGCCCCAGGCCCTCGATTTGCGGGCCCAGCCTCTACGTAAAGTGAAGTTGTCTTGCCCAATGTCGCGTGGGATTCATTAATAGAAATGTGATGGATTAGGTTGTCGTCCTTTTCGCGGCTCACGAAGTACGATCCGGGACGGAAAAACAGCTCAAAAGAAGAAAAGTGTCTAGAAACTGTTGAAAATGTTAGATTTTGGGCTCCTAAAAAAGGCGCAACCGAGCAGGCTTACTGCCCCCGTCGTAGAGCTGTCGGAGAGCTTTCCAATGGTCTGCTGTGCGCCGCGTAATACCTTACAGATCAAAAGTTATGGGCACCAGAGCGACGGAGACCTGGTCCTAAGTCCCACGCCCTTGGTTTGCGGGCCCAGCCTCTACGTGAAGCGAAGTTGTTTTGCCCAAAGTGGCATGGGATTCGGTAATAGAAATGTGATGGATTAGGTTGTCGTCCTTTTCGCGGCTCACGACGTACGATCCGGGACGAAAAAATAGCAAAGAAGAAGAAAAGTGTCCAGAAACTGATAAAAACGTACGATTTTGGGTTCCGAAAACAGGCGCAGCCGAGCAGGCTTGCTTCCCTTGTCGTAGAGCTTTAGGAGAGCTTTCCAACAGCATGATGTGCGCCGCGTATTAGGTTGTCGACCTTTTCGCGGCTCACGACGTACCATCCGGGACGGAAAAAAGTGCAAAAGAAGAAAAGTGTCCAGAAACTGATGAAAACATTCGATTTTGGGCGCCGAAAATAGGCACAGCCGAGCAAGCTTGATCCCACCATTGTAGAGCTCTCGGAGAACTTTCTAACGGTATGCTGTGCGCTGCGTAACTCCTTACGAATCAAAAGTTATGGGCACCTGAGAGACGGAGACCTAGTCCTAAGCCCCACGCCCTCGGTTTGCGGGCCCAGCCTCTACGTGAAGCGAAGTTGTTTTGGCCAAGGTGGCTTGGGATTCGGTAATAGAAATGTGATGGATTAGGTTGTCGTCTTTTTCGCGGCTCACGACGCACGATCCGGGACAAAAAAACAGTAAAGAAAAAGAAAAGCGTCCAGAAACTGATGAAAACGTATAATTTTGGGCTACGAAAACAGGCGCAGCCGAGCAAGCTTGCTTCCCTTGTCGTAGAGCTCTAGAAGAGCTTTCCAACAGCATGATGTGCGCCGTGTATTAGGTTGTCGTCCTTTTCGCGGCTCACGACGTACGATCCGGGACTTTAAAAAAAGCGCAAAAGAAGAAAAGTGTCTAGAAACAGATGAAAATATTCAATTTTAGGCTCCAAAAATAGGCGCAGCCGAGCAGGCTTGCTGCCCCCGTCGTAGAGCTCTCGAAGAGCTTTCGAACGGTATGCTGTACGCAGCGAAACTCCTTGCGGATCAAAAGTTAAGGACACCGGAGTGACGGAGACCTGGTCCTAAGCCCCACGCCCTCGGTTTGCGGCCCAGCCTCTACATGAATCGAAGTTGTTTTTCCCAAAGTGGCGTGGGATTTGGTAATAGAAATGTGATGGATTAGGTTGTCGTCCTTTTCGCAGCTCACGGTGTACGATCCACGACAGAAAAATAGCGCAAAAGAAGAAAAGTATCTAAAAACTGATGAAACTGTTCGATTTTGGGCCCTGAAAATAGGCGCATCCGAGCGGGCTTACTGCCCCTGTAGTAGAGCTCTCAGAGAGCTTTCCAACGGTATGCTGTGCGCCGCGTAACTCCTTACGGATCAAAAGTTATGGGCACCGGAGAGATGGAGACCTAGTCCTAAGCCCCATGCCCTAGGTTTGCGGGCCCGACCTCTAGGTGCAGCGACGTTGTCTTGCCCAAGGTGGCATCGGATTCGGTAATAGAAATGTGATGGATTCGGTTGTTGTCCTTTTCGCTGCTCACGACGTACGATCCGGGACGGAAAAATAGCGCAAACGAATAAAAGTGTCCAAAAACTTATAAAAACGTTCAATTATGGGCTCCGAAAATAGGTGAAGCTGAGCAGGCTTGCTATACCCGTCGTACAGCTCTTAGAGAGTTTTCCAACGGTATGTTGTGTGCTGCGTAACTCCTTACAAATCAAAAGTTATGGGCACCGGAGCGACGGAGACCTGGTCCTAAGCCCCATGCCCTCGGTTTGCGGGCCCAGCCTCTACGTGAAGCGAAGTTCTCTTGCCCAAGGTGCCGTGCGATTCGGTAATAGAAATGTGATGCATTCGGTTGTCGTCCTTTTCACGGCTCACGACGTACGATCCGGGATGAAAAAACAGCGCAAAAGAATAAAAGTGTCCAGAAACTGATGAAATCGTTCTATTTTGGGATCTAAAAATAGGCGCAGCCGAGCAAGCTTGCTGCCCCCGTCGTAGAACTCTCGAAGAACTTTCCAACGGTATGATGTCCGCCGCGTAACTCCTTACGGATAAAAAGTTATGGGCAACAGAACGACGGAGACCTGGTCCTAAGCCCCACGCCCTCGGTTTACGGGCCCAGCCTCTACGTGAAACGAAGTTGTCTTGCCCAAGGTAGCATGGGATTCGGTAATAGAAATGTGATGGATTCAGTTGTCTTCCTTTTCTCAGCTCACGACGTACGATCCAGGACTGAAAAACAGCACAAAAGAAGAAAATTGTCCAAAAACTTATGAAAACGTTCGATTATGGGCTCCGAAAAAAGGCGTAACCGATCAGGCTTGCTGCACCCGTCGTAGTGCTCTCGGAGATCTTTCCAACCGTATGATGTGCGGCGCATAGCTCCTTACAGATCAAAAGTTATGGACACCAGAGTGACGGAGACCTGGTCCTAAGCCCCACGCAATCGGTTTGCAGGACCAGCCTCTACGTGAAGTGAAATTGTCTTGCCCAAGGTGCCATGGGATTCGTTAATAGAAATGTGATGGATTAGGTTGTCGTCCTTTTCGTAGCTCACGATGTACGATCCGGGAAAAAAAAATAGAGCAAAAGTAGAAAAGTGTCCAAAAACTGATGAAAACGTTCAATTTTGGGCTCTGAAAATAGGCGCAGCCGAACAAGCTTGCTACCCTCGTCACAGAGCTTTCCAACCGTATGTTGTGCGGCGCGTAGCTCCTTATGAATCAAAAGTTATGGGCACCGGAGCGACGGAGACCTGGTCCTAAGCCCTACGTCCTCGGTTTGCGGGCCCAACCTCTATGTGAAGTGAAGTTGTCTTGCCCAATATAGCGTGGGATTCGGTAATAGAAATGTGATGGATTTGATTGTCGTCCTTTTCGTAGCTCACGACGTACGATCCAAGATGGAAAAATAGCGCAAAAGAAGAAAAGTATCAAAAAATTGATGAAACCGTTCGATTTTGGGCTCCAAAAAAGGCGCAGTCGAGCGGGCTTGTTGCCCCCGTCGTGGAGCTCAAGGAAAGCTTTCCAACGGTATACTGTGCACCGCGTAACGCCTTACAGATCAAAAGTTATGGGCACCGGAGTAACGGAGACCTGGTCCTAAGCCCAACGCCCTCGGTTTGCGGGCCCAGCCTCCATGTGAAGCAAAGTTGTCTTGCCCGAGGTAGCGTGGGAATCGGTAATAGAAATGTGATGGATTAGGTTGTCGTCCTTTTCGCGGCTCACGATGTACGATACGGGATGGAAAAACAGCGCAAAAGAAGAAAAGTGTCCAGAAACTAATGAAAACGTTAGATTTTGGGTTCTGAAAAAAGGCGTAACTGAGCAGGCTTGCTGGACCCGTCGTAGAGCTCTCGGAGAGCTTTCCAACCGTATGCTGTGCGGCGCGTAGCTCCTTACGGATCAAAAGTTATGGACACCGGAGCAACGGAGACCTGGTCCTAAGACCCACGTAATCGGTTTGCAAGCCCAGCCTCTACGTGAAGTGAAGTTGTCTTGCCCAAGGTGCCATGGGATTCGTTAATAGAAATGTGATGGATTAGGTTGTCATCCTTTTCGCGGCTCACGACGTATGATCCGAGACGAAAAAACAGAGCAAAAGAAGAAAAATGTCGAGAAACTGATGAAAACATTCGATTTCGGGCTCCGAAAATAGGCGTAATCGAGCAAGCTTGCTACCCCCGTCGTAGGCTCTTGGAGAGCTTTCCAACAGTATGCTGTGTGTCGCGAAACTCCTTGCGGATCAAAAGTTATAGACACCGAAGCGACGGAGACCTGGTCCTAAGCCCTACGCCCTAGGTTTGCAGGCCCAGCCTCTACGTGAAGCGAAGTTGTCTTGCCCAATGTGGCGTGGGATTCGGTAATAGAAATATGATGGATTAAGTTGTCGTCCTTTTCGCGGCTCACGACGTACGATCGGGACAGAAAAACAGCGCAAAAGAAGAAAAGTATCAAGAAACTGATGAAAACGTTCAATTTTGGGCTCCAAAAATAGGCGCAACTTAGCAGGCTTGCTACACCCGTCGTAGAGCTCTCATAGAGCTTTCCAACGGTATGCTGTGTGCCGCGTAACTCCTTGCGGATCAAAAGTTATGGGCACCGGAGCGACAGAGACCTGGTCCTAAGCCCCACGCCCTTGGTTTGCGGGCCCAACCTCTACGTGAAGCGAAGTTGTCTTGCCTAAGGTGCCGTACGATTCAGTAATAGAAATGTGATGGATTCGGTTGTCGTCCTTTTCGTGGCTCACGACGTACAATCCGGGACGGAAAAACAGCGCAAAAGAAGAAAAATAACCAGAAACTAATGAAAACGTTAGATTTTGGCTCTGAAAAAAGGGGCAACCGAGCAAGCTTGCTGCCCCCGTCGTATAGCTCTCGGAGAGCTTTCCAACGGTATGCTTTGCGCTGCGTAACTCTTTACGGATCAAAAGTTATGTGCACTAGAGCGACGGAGACCTGGTCCTAAGCCCCACGCTCTCGGTTTGCGGGCCCAGCCTCTACGTGAAGCGAAGTTGTTTTGCCCAAGGTGGCGTGGGATTCGGTAATAGAAATGTGACGGATTCAGTTTTCGTCCTTTTCTCAGCTCACGACGTACGATCCGGGACGAAAAAACAGCGCAAAAGAAGAAAGTGTCCAAAAACTGATGAAAACGTTCAATTTTGGGCTCTAAAAACAGGTGCAGCCAAGCAGGCTTGCTGCCCTTGTCGTAGAGCTCTCAGAGAGCTTTCCAATGGTATGCTGTGCACCGCGAAACTCCTTGTGAATCAAAAGTTATGGACACCGGAGCGACAGAGACCTAGCCCTACGCCCCACGCCCTCGGTTTGTGGGCCCAGGCTCTACAGGAAGCAAAGTTGTCTTGCCCAAGGTGGCATGGGATTTGGTAATAGAAATGTGATGGATTCGGTTGTCGTGCTTTTCGCGGCTCACGACGTACAATCCGGGGGGGAAAAACAGCGCAAAAGAAGAAAAGTGTCCAGAAATTGATGAAAACGTTCCATTTTGGGCTCCGAAAATATGGTCAGCCGAGCAAGCTTGCTGCCCCAGTCGTAGAGCACTCGGAGAGCTTTACAACGGTATGCTGTGCGCCGCGTAACTCCTTACGGATCAAAAGTTATGGGCACTAGAGCAACGGAGACCTGGTCCTAAGCCCGCGCCCTCGGTTTGCGAGCCCAGCCTCTACGTGAAGCGAAGTTGTCTTGCCCAAGGTGGCGTGGGATTTGGTAACAGAAATGTGATGGATTCGGTTGTCGTCCTTTTCGCTGCTCACGACGTACGATCCAGGACGGAAAAACTGCGCAAAAGAAGAAAAGTGTCCAGAAACTGATGAAAATGTTCAATTTTGGTCTCCGAAAATAGGCGCAGCTGAGCAGGCTTGCTACACACGTCGTAGAGCACTCGGAGAGCTTTCCAACGGTATGCTGTGCGCCGCGAAACTCCTTACGGATCAAGGGCACCAGAGCGACGGAGACCTAGTCCTAAGCCCCACGCCCTCGATTTGCGGGCCCAGCCTCTACGTGAAGCGAAGCTATCTTGTCCAAGGTGCCGTGGGATTTGGTAATAGAAATGTGATGGATTAGGTTGTCGTCCTTTTCGCGGCTCACGACGTACGATCCGGGACGGAAAAACAGCGCAGAAGAAGAAAAGTGTCCAGAAACTGATGAAAACGTTCGATTTTGGGCTTCGAAAATAGGCGTAGCCAAGCAGGCTGGCTTCCCTAGTCGTAGAGCTCTAGGAGAGCTTTCCAACGGTATAATGTGCGCAGCGTAACTCCTTACGGATCAAATGTTATGGGCACTGGAGCGACAGAGACCTGGTCCTAAGCCCCACGCCTTCGTTTTGCGGGCCCAGCCTCTACATGAAGCGAAGTTGTCTTGCCCAAGGTGGCATGGGATTCGGTAATAGAAATATGATGGATTAGGTTGCCGTCCTTTTCACGGCTCACGATGTACGATCCAGGACGAAAAAAAAGTGCCAAAGAAGAAAAGTGTCCAGAAATTGATGAAAACGTTCGATTTTGGGCTCTGAAAAAAGGCGCAATCGAGCAGGCTTGCTGCACCCATCGTAGAGCTCTCGGAGAGCTTTTCAACTGTATGCTGTGCGGTGCGTAACTCCTTACGGATCAAAAGTTAAGGGCTCCGGAGCGACGGAGACCTGGTCCTAAGCCCCATGCCATTGGTTTGCGGGCCCAGCCTCTACATGAAGTGAAGTTGTCTAGCCCGAGGTGGCATGGGATTCGGTAATAGAAATGTGATGGATTAGGTTGTCGTCCTTTTCGCGGCTCACGACGTACGATCCAGGACGGAAAAATAGCGCAAAAGAAGAAAAGTGTCCAGAAATTGATGAAAACGTTCAATTTTGGTCGCCGAAAATAGGCGCAACCGAGCAGGCTTGCTGCACCCGTCGTAGAGCTCTTGGAGATCTTTCCAACCGTATGATGTGCAGTGCGTAACTCCTTACAGATCAAAAGTTAAGGGCTTCGGAGCGACGGAGACCTGGTCCTAAGCCCCACGCAATCGGTTTGCGGGCCCAGCCTCTACATGAAGCGAAGTTGTCTTGCCCAAGGTGCCATAGGATTCGGTAATAGAAATGTGATGCATTAGGTTGTCGTCCTTTTCGTAGCTCACGACGTACGATTCAGAACGAAAAAATAGAGCAAAAGAAGAAAAATGTCCAGAAACTAATGAAAACGTTCGATTTTGGGCTCCGAAAACAGGCGCAGCCGAGCAAGCTTGCTGCCCCCGCCGTAGAGCTCTCGGAGAGCTTTCTAAAGGTATGATGTGCACTGCGAAACTGTGAGGCCCGACCTCGATTTGCGTGCGATACCTCATTTCGTGTGCCCTAATCTAGATTTGCGTGCCTTGACCTAGGTTTAAGAATTGTATTCGTTTTGTGTGCCATGCATTGAATTATTCGCATTCATTTAGGATTACGTGCATTTACTAGAAAAACGTGCGTATATCTCGTAGTTCGTGTCCTACCTCGTAGTGCGTGCCCTAGACCTAGGAAAATGTGCCCTCACGCTAATCAAGAAAGAATCTTACATGAAGCACTGGGTCATTAATCAATCCCACAAAAATACACTAACTATTATTAAATTACTAATTCAACCCACTAGAAGACGAAATCTCACAAAAAGCTAGACATTCCTTATTCTTTATTCCTTATTCTTTTTGCACTTTCAACACACAATAAAAATAATGCTCAAAGATGACAAAAATTCAGAATTTAAGCTAGCTTTGGCCGACCACTATGTGCATTTAAACTAGCATTGCATAATTTATTAATAATCCTAGACATACTATGACATTCTATGACACAAATGCATAAAAATTGCTCAAAAATCTCCTCATTTCTCCACCTTGCTCGACCAACACACCTTGCCCATGCTACCAATTTTAAATTTCACCTTGAAGACACAAAAAAGCTGAATCACCAAGCTCAAGGCCGACCATATGCATCAAACTTGCAAAAGGCCCTCATTCTTTGTCATTTCTTTATTTTCCTCTCATCTTCTCTCTCTCCCTCTCATTTTTCTCTCTCTCTCTCTCGGCCATGGCTGAGTTTCTCACCTTCCATAGCTCATCTTCATCACACCATAGTTGATCAAGACAAGCAACAAGCAAGAGGCTCGACCAAACTAGCTAGGATGCAAAAATCACACATGCATGCTCCTTGAGTCTTCATTTCGGCCCTAGGTAAGTTTCTTAGCTTCCATTTCTTTTCTTCTTGTTCTAACCACATGCATGTACTAAGAGCTTGGTCACTAAGCTAGGAAAAATAGAGAAAACCAAGTTGGAACCTCGGCTAGGCAAAGAAGAGGAAGAAATTTGTGCTTCAACAAGTTTTTGTGCATCTTCTTGTTGATTTGCTAATATGAGGGCTAAAACCTTTTGAAAATTCTTCAAAAATCCACATGCATGCTCATAAATGTATGTCTTTGCTTCTGTTCTTGAGTTATATGTTCGTTCATAAGCTTTTACAACCATGCATGGCAAGATTTTGGCTTGAAGATGATGATAGGTGAAATCGGATTATGTGACAGCTCTCTGACCTGTTGTTTCGAGGTGAGTTTGGCTAGGAAAATGATGTTGAAAATGCATGAAAATTGGTAGGTGACTATTTTTTTCCAGTTTTGAACATTTTTCGCGGAAATAGGCCAAAGCTAATTTCGACTCTAAGGTCCTCACAATGGCAAATCATTAAAATGTGTCCAAATCTGGAAATCTGGAAAAATGAAGCAGGTTTTGGCAGATGCACTGACCTTGTAGAACAAACCAGATTTGACTTAGTAAATGATTCCCAAAATTCATGAAATTTGGTGTGCTGCTAGATGTTTCAGTTCTGGACATTTGTATCAGAAATGGACTAAGGCTAATTCAGACCCTAAGGACCTCAAAAACGTCAATTATTGAAATGTGTGAAAATCTGGACAGTTTTGTACTATCCCACTGTTTTGGCTGTAACTATTGATCCCGAACTCCAAATGATGCAAGGCTTGTTTCTGATTTTAGTTCACTTCTTAAGCTTTAATTTGAAATCTTATTCACTATAATTGGAGATTGTTTGCTTATATTAATGATTGTGATAATACCGCCTATAGCAGTGAGGGTTTCACTTGGTTATATGCTTAGAAAAATTGTTGCAACGTCTCTTGTGGTATTGATTGCTTGGGATTGTGACATTGGGATGTTGTGTGGACTGTTTTGAGTACTTGGGGATGTTTAAATTAATTGATGCATGGCTTGAGATTGATTTTGAGTTGACTTAGGATTTAATCACACGGGTAAGCACGAAATAGAAACCCTAACGACTAAGTAGGCTTGCTAGTGTCGATCATTTGGATTCTGTGTGGAATTATATGCTTAGTAGGCTGCCCGTAGTTGCCCTTATAGTCCTAAATGTGATTTTGACCATTGCATATTGACAAATAGGCTTTTCTTGCATCCGAGCCCACGTAGATGTTGTTGCATGTTATATAATCTTATTATTTGATTACGTGGACTTTGAATTGAGTTATATGACTTGATTTATGTGCGTTACATGGCTGTCCGTTTAATATTCATATAACTCCATATGCTTTTTAAGTGAAACTACTTGTCTATTCGTGCCTCGCTTGTTTGCTTGTCAATGTGTAATCTTATGACTGTCCGGAGGCAACCTACTTTGTTGTCCTCCTAATGTGATATATTAAATGTCATAAATGTGCTTTGCATACAAGGTTGCAACCTTTCATTTTGGCATGGTAGCGATCACGCACACCGGGCGGCATCGGGCTTGCTGGTGCACCCATGACTACCATGGTCCCATTCTCTCTCTCGCTTGGGGGCTAGACTTCCTCGGAGAGTTGGGTCGTAGGATTTCGGGGTACATCCGGAGTACACCCACTTGGCGTGTTATGGGGATGATTTGAAGTCAGCCGCAACAACTGATTCTGGAAATGAACTGAGAGCAAAAGCTCACCGTATCTTTTTTACTATGTGTATAAGTACTCTCGCTTGGTTCCTAGAGAACCTCGGGAAGGAAAGATGGGTAATTGTGTTCCTTTACTTTTGTATTATTATTCTGTACTTAATTGTGTTATATTCATGCTTGCAAAAGGATTTTCATAAGTTGAACTGAAAAATGAGTTTCAAAACCTATTTCTCGTTCCTCCTCACTGAGTTCATAAGGACTCACCCTCTTTTATCATCTCAGGTGAAGAAGATCAAGAACAGGTGCCCCAGGACGATGTGCCTAACGACGATTCCTTGGAATGATTGCATGTCCTATGTGCTTTGCTTGATTTAAGGCCATTTGTGAAAACTATGCTACTTGAAGACTGTTTCTTTCATGTTGTTCAATGTTGTGATGTAAAAGACCCCCATTGTAATTTGGGGTCTAATATTGGTTTATACTGATGATAACTGGACAGACACTAGACACTACTGTGGTTATTTTGCTATTATTACTGCTAGTATTTATAATAGGATCGTGTAGTATTAGGTAAAGGCTAAGTAAAATGAACCAACTAAATCTTAAGTAGGTACACGTTATTAAGCTAAGATCAACAGGTACTTTTGTAACGAGGATTAACAAACGAACGAGACATAGTATCATGTTAGGTTATTAATCAACGAGACATCAGGACAACCAGCAGGCATTTCAATTGATGATAAATAGTGATCTTAGTTGGAAATGAATTTGAGATGGTAAATTTTGAGGCGTTTAGAGAATTAGGTCAAACCAAATAGCCCAATTACAGCCGTTATGCTACCGGTTTTCCAAAAAATTTTGGAGTTTAGGCCGAAACGTTAAGTGTTAAATCTTCATGAATGGTTAAGTACAAGACGTGACTTGAATGATTAGATCACACCCTAGTCTAACCTTTATAGGCTGGGTTGGGGCGCGACACCTTAGAATAAGAATGGTATCAAAGCTTAGATTGCTTAAGCCAGGTTTAACTCTCGGACCGTGGGTAGAGCCCTAAGATAATTAGGATGACTTGTTTATATGTTATTGTGTGATAATGTTAAATGTGCCTTCTATGTTTTATGTGTTTAAGTGATTAACATGCCTTAATTGTTTCTAGAATTGTATCTATAATATGTTGCATATCTTATGCACTAAATTCTTAATTGTCATATTTCAATAAATTGTGCATCGTAATCTGTGCCTTTAGATGACTGGCCCTAGTACCCGTACTACTAATAGGAGCAGTGAACCTCACGAGACCGGAGATACTTATCAAACAAATCCCGGTATAGCTATGTTTAACATGATGGCGAATGCCATGGATTGTGTATCACGAGTGATGGAGCGCCAGGATGCACGTGAAGCCAGCAACAACAACAACAACAACAGGAACGATGGTAACCATGGGAGACATAGCAGAATGAGGGAGTTCCTTGACTTTCGCCCGTCCAAATTCCACGGGGAAGCTGATGATGAGAAAGCAGAGGCTTGGCTATCCGAGATCGAGAAGATTTTCAGGCCACTTGATTATACTGATGAAGAAAAGATAGAGTTTGCGGTGTTTCTGTTGCACGGGGATGCTGAGCATTGGTGGCACACTATAGAAGCACTGTGGGAAACTGATCAGACACCTCGCTTATGGGGTAATTTCGTTAAGGCATTCAAGGAAAAATATGTACCTGCAGTTTCCAGGTAGAGGCGGATTGAGGAGTTCATGCGCTTGACCCAGGGTAACATGATGGTGGCCCAATACGAGGCTCGTTTTGACCGACTGTCCCGTTATGCTCAATATATGGTTAGTACTCTAGAGGCGAAGATGTGGAAATTTACTACTGGATTGAGGCCAGAGATTCAGGATCAGTTGGCTTCTCATGACTTCGATACCTATTCTGCTCTCTTTGTTGCTGCCTCTCGAGTTGAGAAGAGAAAACTAGATAGAGCCGGTTCGAGTCAGCCGAACAAGAAACCATACCAGCCTCCAGGTCAGCAGAGGAAATTTCAGAGTCAGAGTCGTAGTCAGGGCCAGAGCCAGAACAGACCAGTGAATAACCGTGGCCCGACGAAAGCGCCATCAGCCTCTTTCGCCCGCGGATCCACAGGTAGTTCACATGCTACTCAGTCCATCAGCTGTTCTTATTGTGACAAGAAGGGGCATACCGAGGCCCAGTGTTGGAGGAAGTCAGGTCGATGTATAAGATGTGGCAGTGATCAGCATCAGATCAAGGATTGCCCTAAATGGTAGGCAGGACAGAATCAGGGTAAACCAGCTGCTAGAGGCAAGACTCTAGTTCCTAGAGTTCAGGCTCGAGCTTATGCTATTGAGTGCGAGGAGATTCCAGATGAGACCGCTGTTGTTGAAGGTACATTCTTCATACTGAATCAACCTGTTAGGGTGTTAATTGATCCGGGTGCTACTCATTCATTTATTACTCCCTTATGTATGGAATGTGTGAAACTGAAAGTGTTGGATTCGGTTGTCGTCCTTTTCGCGGCTCATGACGTACAATCCGGGATGAACAAACAGCGTAAAAGAAGAAAAGTGTACAGAAACTGATGGAAACATTTGATTTTGGACTCTGAAAATAGGCGCAGACGAGCAGGCTTACTGCCCCCGTCGTCGAGCTCTCAAAGAGCTTTCCAACAGTATGTTGTGCGCCATGTAACTCCTTATGGATCAAAAGTTATGGGCACCGGAGCGACGGAGACCTGGTCCTAAGCCCCACGCTCTCGGTTTGCGAGCCCAGCCTCTACGTGAAACGAAGTTGTCTTGCCCAAGGTGGCTTTGGATTCGGTAATAGAAATGTGATGGATTAGGTTGTCGCCCTTTTCGCGGCTCACGACTTACGATCCAGGATAAAAAAATAGTGCAAAAGAAGAAAAGTATCCAGAAACTGATGAAAACGTTTAATTTTGGGCTCCGAAAATAGGCGCAGCTATGCAGGCTTGCTACACCCATCGTAGAGCTCACAGAGAGCTTTCCAACGGTATACTGTGCGCCGCGTAACTCCTTATGGATCAAAACTTATGAGCACCGGAGCGACGGAGACCTGGTCCTAAGCCTCAAGCCCTCGGTTTGCGGGCCCAGCCTCTACATGAAGCGAAGTTGTCTTGCCCAAGGTTGTGTGGGATTCGGTAATAGAAATATGATGGATTAGGTTGTCGTCCTTTTCGCGGCTCACGACGTACGATCCAGGACGGAAAAACTGTGCAAAAGAAGAAAAGTGTCCAAAAACTGATGGAAACGTTCAATTTTGGGCTCCGAAAATAGGTGCAGCTGAGCAGGCTTGCTACACACGTCGTAGAGCTCTCAGAGAGTTTTCCAACGCTATGCTGTGCGCTGCGTAACTCCTTACGGATCAAAAGTTATGGGCACCGGAGCGACGGAGACTTGGTCCTAAACCCTACGCCCTCGGTTTGCGGGCCCAGCCTCTATGTGAAACGAAGTTGTCTTTCCCAAGGTCGCGTGGGATTCGGTAATAGAAATGTGATGGATTAGGTTGTTGTCCTTTTTGCAGCTCACGACGTACGATCGGGACGAAAAAACAGCACAAAAGAAGAAAATTGTCCAGAAATTGATGAAAACGTTCGATTTTGGGCTCCGAAAATAGGCACAACCGAGCAGGCTTGCTGCCCCCATCGTAGAGCTCTCGGAGAGCTTTCCAACGGTATGTTGTGCGCCGTGTAACTCCATACGGATCAAAAGTTATGGGCATCGGGGCAACGGAGACCTGGTCCTAAGCCCCACACCCTCGGTTTGCAGGCGTAGCCTCTACGTGAAGCGAAGTTGTCTTGCCCAAGGTGCCATGGGATTTGGTAATAGAAATGTGATGGATTAGGTTGTCGTCCTTTTCGCGGCTCATGACGTACGATCCGGGACGAAAAAACAGCGCAGAAGAAGAAAAATGTCCAGAAACTGATGAAAATGTTCAATTTTGGGCTCCGAAAACAAGCGCAACCGAGCAGGCTGGCTTCCCTAGTTGTAGAGCTCTAGGACAGCTTTCCAACGATATAATGTGCGACCCGTAACTCCTTACGGATCAAAAGTTATGGGCGCCGGTGCGACGGAGACCTGGTCCTAAGCCCCACGCCCTCGGTTCGCAGGCGCAGCCTCTACGTGAAGCGAAGTTGTCTTGCCCAAGGTGCCGTGGGATTTGGTAATAGAAATGTGATGGATTAGGTTGTCGTCCTTTTCGCGGCTCACGACATACGATCCGGGATGGAAAAACAGCGCAGAAGAAGAAAACTGTCCAGAAACTGATGAAAATGTTCAATTTTGGGCTTCGAAAACTGGCGCAGCCGAGCAGGATGGCTTCCCTAGTCGTAGAGCTCTAGGAGAGCTTTCCAACGGTAAAATGTGCGCCGCGTAACTCCTTATGGATCAAATGTTATGGGCACCAGAGCGACGGAGACCTGGTCCTAAGCCCGACGCCTTAGGTTTGCGGGCCCAGCCTCTACGTGAAGCGAAGTTGTCTTGCCCAATGTGCCATGGGATTCGGTAGTAGAAATATGATGGATTCGGTCGTTTTCCTTTTCGCGGCTCACAACGTACGATCCGGGATGAACAAACAGAGCAAAAGAAGAAAAGTGTCCAGAAACTGATGAAAACGTTCAATTTTGGGCTCCAAAAACAGGTGCAACCTAGCAGGCTTGCTACTCCCATCGTAGAGTTCTCGGAGAGCTTTCCAATGCTATGTTGTGCGCTGCGTAACTCCTTACGGATCAAAAGTTATGGGCACTAGAGCGACAGTGACCTAGTCCTAAGTCCCATACCCTCGGTTTGCGCGCCCAGCCTTTATGTGAAGCGAAGTTGTCTTGCCCGAGGTAGTGTGGGATTCGACAATAGAAATGTGATGGATTAGGTTGTCGTCCTTTTTGCTGCTCACGACGTACAATCTGGGACGGAGAAATAGTGCAAAAGAAGAAAAGTGTCCAGAAACTGATGAAAACGTTCGATTTTGGGCTCTGAAAAAAGGTGCAACCGAGCAAGCTTCCTGCATCCGTCGTAGAGCTCACGGAGAGCTTTTCAACCGTATACTGTGCGGCGCGTAACTTCTTACGAATCAAAAGTTAAGGGCTCTGAAGCGACGGAGACCTGGTTCTAAGCCCCACGCAATCGGTTTGGGGGCCCAGCCTCTACGTGAAGCGAAGTTGTCTAGCCCAAGGTGCCTTGGGATTCGGTAATAGAAATGTGATGGATTAGGTTGTCGTCCTTTTCGCAGCTCATGACGTACGATCTGGGACGAAAAAACAGAGCAAAAGAAGAAAAGTGTCCAGAAACTGATGAAAACGTTCGATTTTGGGCTTCAAAAATTGGCGCAGCCGAGCAAGATTGCTGCCCCCGTCGTAGAGCTCTTGGAGAGCTTTTCAACGGTATGCTGTGCACCGCGAAACTCCTTGCGGATCAAAAGGTATGGACACCGAAGTGACAAAGACATGGTCCTAAGCCCCACGTCATCGGTCTGCGGGCCTTGCCTCTATGTGAAGCGAAGTTGTCTTGCCCCAAGTGGCATGGGATTCGGTAATAGAAATAAGATGGATTCGGTTGTCGTCCTTTTCGCGGCTCACGACGTACGATCCTAGACGGAAAAACAGCGCAAAAGAAGAAAAGTGTCCAGAAACTGATTTTTTGGGCTCTGAAAATAGGCGCAGCCTAGCAGGCATGCTGCCCCTATCGTAGAGCTCTCGGAGAGCTTTCCAACGGTATGTTGTGCGCTGCGTAACTCCTTACGGATCAAAATTTATGGGCTCTAGAGCGACGGAGACCTGGTCTTAAGCCCCACGCCCTCAGTT
This sequence comes from Ehretia macrophylla, assembly GCA_037974665.1. Classification (NCBI taxonomy): domain Eukaryota; kingdom Viridiplantae; phylum Streptophyta; class Magnoliopsida; order Boraginales; family Ehretiaceae; genus Ehretia; species Ehretia macrophylla. Next base: position 39,997,924 of record CM075766.1, read on the forward strand.
TCTAGGCCCAGTCTCTACGTGAAGCGAAGTTGTCTTGCCCAATGTGCCATGGGATTCGGTAGTAGAAATGTGATAGATTCGGTCATTTTCCTTTTCGCGGCTCACAACGTACGATCCGGGATGAACAAACAGAGCAAAAGAAGAAAAGTGTCCAGAAACTGATGGAAACGTTCGATTTTGGGCTCCGAAAAGACGCGCAGATGAGCAGGCTTGTTGTCCCCGTCGTAGAGCTCTCGAAGAGCTTTCCAACGGTATGCTGTGCACCGCGTAACTCCTTACGTAAAAAAAAGTTATAGGCACCGAAGCGACGGAGACCTGGTCCTAAGCCCCACGCCCTCGGTTTGCGGGCCCAGCCTCTACATGAAGCGAAGTTGTCTTGCCCAAGGTGTCATGGGATTCGGTAATAGAAATGTGATGGATTAGGTTGTCGTCCTTTTCGCGGCTCACGACGTACGATCGAGACGGAAAAACAGCGTAAAAGAAGAAAAGTGTCCAGAAACTGATAAAAATGTTCAATTTTGGGCTCCAAAAATAGACGCAGCTGGGCAGTCTTGCTACACCCGTTGTAGAGCTCTCAGAGAGCTTTCCAACGGTATGCTGTGCACCGCATAACTCCTTACGGATCAAAAGTAATGGGCACCGGAGCGACGGAGACATGGTCCTAAGCCCTACGCCCTCGGTTTGCGGGCCCAGCCTCTACGTGAAGCTAAGTTGTCTTGCCCAAGGTTGCATGGGATTCGGTAATAGAAATGTGATGGATTAACTTGTCGTCCTTTTCGCGGCTCACGATGTACGATCCGGGATGAACAAACAGCACAAAAGAAGAAAAGTGTACAGAAACTGATGGAAACATTTGATTTTGGACTCTGAAAACAGGCGCAGACGAGCAGGCTTACTGCCCCCGTCGTAGAGCTCTCGAAGAGTTTTCCAACGGTATGTTGTGCGCCATGTAACTCCTTATGGATCAAAAGTTATGGGCACCGGAGCGACGGAAACCTGGTCCTAAGCCCCACGCTCTCGGTTTGCGGGCCCAGCCTCTACGTGAAACGAAGTTGTCTTGCCCAAGGTGGCGTGGGATTCGGTAATAGAAATGTGATGGATTAGGTTGTCGTCCTTTTCGCGACTCACGACGTACGATCAGGATGAAAAAACAGCACAAAAGGAGAAAAGTGTCATGAAACTGATGAAAACGTTCAATTTTGGGCTCCAAAAACAGGCGCAGCTGGGTAGGCTTGCTACACCCGTCGTAGAGCTCTCAGAGAGGTTTCCAACGGTACCCTGTGCGCCGCATAACTCCTTACGGATCAAAAGCAATGGGCACCGGAGCGACGGAGACCTGGTCCTATGCCCCACGCCCTCGGTTTGTGGGCCCAGCCTCTACATGAAGCGAAGTTGTCTTGCCCAAGGTGGTGTGGGATTCGGTAATAGAAATGTGATGGATTAGGTCGTCATCCTTTTCGCGTCTCACGACATACGATCTGGACGGAAAAATAGCGGAAAAGAAGAAAAGTGTCCAAAAACTGATGAAAATGTTCGATTTTGGGCTCTGAAAAAAGGTGCAACTGAACAGGCTTGCTGCCCAGTCGTAGAGCTCTCGGTGAGCTTTCCAACGCTATGTTATGCGCTGCGTAACTCCTTACAGATCAAAAGTTATGGGCACCGGAGCGACGGAGACCTGGTCCTACGCCTGACGCCCTTGGTTTGTGGGACCAGCCTCTACTTGAAGCAAAGTTGTCTTGCCCAAGGTGGTGTGGGATTCGGTAATAAAAATGTGATGGATTAGGTTGTCGCCCTTTTTGCGGTTCACGATGTACGATCCGGATGGAAAAACAGCGCAAAAGAAGAAAAGTGTCTTGAAACTGATGAAAACATTCAATTTTGGGCTCCAAAAATAGGAGCAGCTTAGCAGGCTTGCTACACCCATCGTAGAGCTCTTGGAGAGCTTTCCAACGGTATGCTATACGCCGCGAAACTCCTTGCGGATCAAAAGTTATTGACGCGGGAGCGACGAAGACTTGGTCCTAAGCCACACGCCCTTGGTTTGCGGGCCCAGCCTCTACGTGAAGCGAAGTTTTCTTGCCCAAAGTGGCGTGGGTTTCGGTAATAGAAATGTGATGGATTCGGTTGTCGCCCTTTTCGCGGTTCACGACGTACGATCCGGGACGGAAAAATAGCGTAAAAGAAGAAAAATGTCTATAAACTGATGAAAACGTTCGATTTTGGTCTCCGAAAATAGGCGCAGCCAATATGGCTTGCTGCCCTCGTCGTAGAGCTCTCGGAGTGTTTTCCAACGATATGCTGTGCGTCGTGTAACTCCTTACGGATCAAAAGTTATGGGCGCCGGAGCGACGGAAACCTGGTCCTAAGCCCCACGCCCTCAGTTTGCGGGCCCAGCCTCTACGTGAAGCGAAGTTGTCTTGCCCAATGTGGCGTGGGATTCGGTAATAGAAATGTGGTGGATTAGGTTGTTGTCCTTTTCGCAGCTCATGACGTACGATCCAGGACGGAAAAACAGCGCAAAAGAAGAAAATTGTCCAGAAACTGATGAAACGGTTCAATTTTGGACTCCGAAAACAGGCGCAGCTGAGTAGGCTTGCTACACCTGTCGTAGAGCTCTCAGAGAGCTTTCGAACTGTATGCTTTACGTCGCGTAACTCCTTATGGATCAAAAGTTATGGGCACCGGAGCGACAGAGACCTGGTCCTAAGCCCCACGCCCTCGGTTTGCGGGCCTAGCCTCTACGTGAAGCGAAGTTGTCTTGTCCAACGTCGCGTGGGATTCGGTAATAGAAATGTGATGGATTAGGTTGTCGTCCTTTTCACGGCTCTTGACGTACGATCCAGGACGAGAAAACAACGCAAAAGAAGAAAAGTGTCCAGAAACTGAAGAAAACGTTAGATTTCGGGCTTCGAAAAAAGGCGCAACCGACCAGGCTTGCTGCCCCCGTCGTAGAGCTCTCGGAGAGCTTTCCAATGGTATGCTGTGTGTGAGGCCCGACCTCGATTTGCGCACGATACCTCATTTCATATGCCTTAATCTAGATTTGCGTGCCTTGACCTAGGTTTAAGAATTATGTTCGTTTTGTGTGCCATGCATTGAATTGCATGCATTCATTTAGGGTTGCGTGCATTTACTTAGAAAACGTGCATTCATCTCGTAGTTTGTGTCCTACCTCGTAGTACGTGCCCTAGACCTAGGAAAGCGTGCTCTCACGCTAATCAAGAAAGCATCTTACACGAAGCACTAGGTCATTAATCAATCCTACAAAATTCACTAACTATTATTAAATTACTAATTCAACCCACTAGAAGACAAAATTTCACAAAAAGCTAGACATTCCTTATTCTTTATTCCTTATTCTTTTTGTACTTTCATCACACAATTAAATAATGCACATAAGATGACAAAAAAATCAGAATTTTTATTGCCTTGGCCGACCACTACAAGGACTTTGTGCTTGCTTGTTCAATTCAACTTAATTCCTAGACAAACTATGACATTCTATGACACAAATGCATAAAAAAATTGCTCAAAAATCTCCTCAAAACCCCACCATTCTCAACCAAACACTCCTTGCGCATGCTAGGAATTTCAAAATACTTATTGAAGACACAAAAAGCTGAATTACAAAGCTCAAGGCCGACCACTTGCATCAAGAATTGCAAAAGCCTTCATTCTTTGTCAATTCCTCTCATTCTTCTCACATTTCTCTCTCTCCCTCTCATTCTTCTCTCTCTTTCTCGACCTTGGCTGAGTTTTATCTTGCCTTTGCTCATCTTCATCAATCCATGGTGCATCAAGACAAACAACAAGCAAAGAAACTCGATCAAGCTAGCTAAGATGCAAGAATCACACATGCATGCTCTTTGAGTCACCATTTCGGCCTAGGTGAGTTTACTAGCTTCCATTTCTTTTCTTCTTGTTTTAACCACATGCATGTACTAAGAACTTGGCCACTAAGCTATGAAAAATAGAGAGAAATCGGCTGGTGTCTTGGCTAAGCAAGGAAGAAGAAGAAAATTGTGCTTCATCAAGTTTTGTGCTTCTTCGTGTTGATTTGCTAAGGTGAGGGCTAAAACCTTTTGAAAATCCTTCAAAAATCCACATGCATGCTCTTAAATGTATGTCTTTGCTTCTGTACTTGAGTTATTTGTGTGTTCATAAGCTTTTACAACCATGCATGGCAAGATTTTGGCTTGAAGATGATGATAGATGAAATCGGGTTTGTTGACAGCTCTCTGACTTGTTGTTGCGAGGTAAGTTTGGCTAGGCAAATGATGTTGAAAATGCATGAAAATTGGTAGGTGACTATTTTTTCCAGTTTTGAACATTTTTTCATAGAAATAGGCCAAAGCTATTTTGACTCTAATGTCCTCAAAATGGCAAATCATTAAAATGTGTCCAAATCTGGAAGTCTGGAAAAAAATGAAGCAGGTTTTGGCAGATGCACTGACCTTGTGGAACGAACCAGTTTTGACTTAGTAAATGATGTCCAAAATGCATGAAATTTTGTGTACTGCTAGATTTTTCAGTTCGGGACATTTTTGTCAGAAATAGACTAAGGCTAAATCTGACCCTAACGACCTCAAAAACGACAATTATCGAAATGTGTGCAAATCTGGACAGTTTTGTGCAATCCCACTGTTTTGGCTATAACTATTGACCTCGAACTTCAAATGATGCAAGGTTTGTTTCTGATTTTAGTTCACTTCTTAAGATTTAATCTGACATCTTATTTACTGGAATTGGAGATTGTTTGCTTGACTCAATGATTGTGGGAAAACAGCCTATTGCAGTGAGGGTTTCACTTAGTTATATGCTTAGAAATTTGTTGTAACTTCCCTTGTGGTATTAATTGCTTTGGATTGTTGCATTGGGATGTTGTGTGGACTGTTTTGAGTATTTGGGGATGTTTGGATTAATTGATGCTTGGCTTGAGATTGATTTTGAGTTGATTTGGAGCTTAATTGCACGGGTAAGCATGAAAAGGAAACCATAGTGACTAGGCGAACTTGCTAAGTGTTGATCCTTTGAATATTGAGTGTAATTATATGTTTAGTAGGCTGCCCGTAGTTGCCTTATAGCCCTAAATGTGATATTGATTCGTTGCATGTTGATAAATAGGCATTTCTTGCATCCGAACCACGTAGATTGTTGTCGCATGTTGAATAACCTTATTATTTGATTACGTGGACGTTGTAATGAGTTATATGACTTGAATTACATGCGTTACATGGCTGCCCATTTAATGTTCATATAACTCCATATGCTTTTCAAGTGAAATTACTTGCCTATTCGTGCCTCGCTTGTTTACTTGTCAATGTGCAATCTTATGACTGTCCGGAGGCAACCTACTTTGTTATCCTCCTAATGTGTTATATTAAATGTCATAATTGTGCATTGCATACAAGGTTGCAACCTTTCATTCTGGCATGGTAGCGTTCACGCACACCGGGCGGCATCGGGCTTGCTAGTGCAACCGTGATTACCATGGTCCCATTCCCTCTCTCGCTTGGGGGCTAGACTTCCTCGGAGAGTTGGGTCATAGGATTTCGGGGTACATCCGGAGTACACCCACTTGGCGTGTTAAGGGGATGATTTGAAGTCGGCCGCAACAACTGAGAGCAAAAGCTCACCGTATCCTTTTTCTATATGTATAAGTACTCTCACTTGGTTCCTAGAGAACTTCGGGGAGGAAAGACTGTTAATTGTGTTCCTTTACTTTATATTATTTTTATGTACTTAATTGTGTTATATTCATGCTTGCAAAAGGATTTTCATAAGTTGAACCAGAAAATGAGTTTCAAAACCTATTTCTCGTTCCCCTTCGTTGAGTTCATAAGGACTCACCCTCTTTTATCATCTCAAGTGAAGAAGATCAAGAACAGGTACCTGAGGACGATGTGCCTAACGATGATTCCTTGGAGTGATTGCCTGTCCTATGTGCCTTGCGTGATTATGGCTATTTGTGAACTATGCTACTTGAAGACTATTTCTTTTATGTTGCTTGATGTGTAATGTAAAAGACCCCCGTTGTAATTTGGGGTCTAATTTTGGTTTGTACTGATGTTAACTAGACAGACACTAGACACTACTATGGTCATTTTGCTATTATTACTGCTAGTACCTATAATAGGATTATGAAGTATTAGGTAAGGGCTAAGTAAAATGAACCAACCAAATCTTAAGCAGGTACACGTTATTAAGCTAAGATCAACAGGTACTTTTGTAACGAGGATTAACAAACGAACGAGACATAGTATCATGCTAGGTTATTAATCAAACGAGACATCAAGACAACCAGTAGGCATTTCAATTGATGGTAAATAGTAATCCTAGTTGGAAATGAAATTGAGATGGTAAATTTGAGGCGTTTAGAGAATTAAGTCAAACCAAAGAGCCCAATTACAACCGTTATGCTGCCGATTTTTTCAGAAAATTTTGGAGTTTAAGCCAAAATGTTAAGTGTTAAATCTTCATAAACGGTTAAGTATGTGAGAATACTTGAATGTTAGATCACACCCTAGCCTAACCTTTATAGGCCGGGTTGGGGCGTGACACTGTGCGTCGCGTAACTCCTTACGGATCAAAAGTTATGGGCACCAGAGCGACGGAGACCTGGTCCTAAGCCCCACGCCCTTGGTTTGCGAGCCCAGCCTCTACGTGAAGCAAAGTTGTTTTGCCTAAGGTATCGTGGGATTCGGTAATAGAAATGTGATGGATTAGGTTGTCGTCCTTTTCGCTCCTCACGACGTACGATCCGGGATGGAAAAACAGCAAAGAAGAAGAAAAGTATCCAGAAACTGATGAAAATGTACGATTTTAGGCTCCGAAAACAGGCGTAGCCGAGCAGGCTTGCTTCCTTCATCGTAGAGCTCTAGGAGAGCTTCCCAACAGTATGATGTGCGCCACGTATTAGGTTGTCGTCCTTTTCGTGGCTCACGACATACGATCTGGGATGGAAAAATAGTGCAAAAGAAGAAAAGTATCCAAAAATTGATGAATCCATTTGATTTTGTGCTCCAAAAATAGGCACAGCTGAGCGGGCTTTCTGCCCCAGTCATAGAGCTCTCGGAGAGCTTTCCAACGGTATGCTGTGCGTCGCGAAACTCCTTGTGGATCAAAAGTTATGGATACCGGAGCGACGGAGACCTAGTCTTAAGCCCCACGCCCTCGGTTTACGGGCCCAGCCTCTACGTGAAATGAAGTTGTCTTGCCCAAATTGGCATGGGATTTGGTAATATAAATGTGATGGATTAGGTTGTCGTCCTTTTCACGGCTCACGACATACGATCCAGGACAGAAAAACAGCGCAAAAGAAGAAAGTATCAAAAAACTGATGAAACCGTTCAATTTAGGGCTCCAAAAATAGGTGCAACCTAGCGGGCTTGCTACCCCCGTCGTAGAGCTCTGGGAGAGCTTTCCAACGGTATGCTGTGCGCCGCGTAACTCCTTACAGATCAAAAGTTATGGGCACCGGAGAGACGGAGACCTAGTCCTAAGCCCCAAGCCCTCGGTTTGCAGGCCCTGCCTCTAGGTGAAGCGAAGTTGTCTTGCCCAAGGTGGTGTGGCATTCGGTAATAGAAATGTGATGGATTCGGTTGTCGTCCTTTTTGTGGCTCACGAAGTACGATCCAGGATGGAAAAACAGCGCAAAAAAAGAAAAGTGTCCAGAAATTGATGAAAACGTACGATTTTGGGCTCCAAAAACAGGCGCAGCCGAGCAGGCTTGCTTCCCTCGACATAGAGCTCTAGGAGAGCTTTCCAATAGTATGATGTGCGCCACGTATTAGGTTGTCAACTTTTTCACGGCTCACGACGTACGATCCGGGACGAAAAAACAGCGCAAAAGAAGAAAAGTATCCAAAAACTAATGAATCCATTTGATTTTGGGCTCTGAAAATAGGCGCAGCCGAGCGGGCTTGCTGCTCATGTCGTAGAGCTCGAGGAGAGTTTTACAACTGTATGCTTTGCGCCGCGTAACTCCTTACGGATCAAAAGTTATGGGCACCGGAGCGACGGAGACCTGGTCCTAAGCCCCACGCCCTCCGTTTGCGGGCCCATCCTCTACGTGAAGCGAAGTTGTCTTGCCCAAGGTCGCGTGGGATTCGGTAATAGAAATGTGATGGATTAGGTTGTCGTCCCTGTCGCGGCTCACAACGTATGATCCGGGACGGAAAAACAGCGAAAAAGAAGAAGAGTGTACAGAAACTAATGAAAACGTTCGATTTTGGGCTCCGAAAACAGTCGCAGCCGAGCAGGCTGGCTTCTTTAGTCGTAGAGCTCTAGGAGAGCTTTCCAACGGTATAATGTATGCCGCGTAACTCCTTACGGATCAAATGTTATGGGCACCGTAGCGACGGAGACCTGGTCCTAAGCCCCACGCCTTCGGTTTGCGGGCCCAGCCTCTACGTGAAGTGAAGTTGTCTTGCCCAAGGTGGCATGGATTCGATAATAGAAATGTGATGGATTATGTTGTCGTCCTCTTAACGGCTCACGACATACGATCCAGGGCTGAAAAACAGCGCCAAAGAAGAAAAGTGTCCAGAAATTGATGAAAACACTCAATTTTGGGCTCCAAAAACAGGCGCAGCCGAGCAGGGTTGCTACTCCCGTCATAGAGCTCTCGAAGAGCTTTCCAACGCTATGCTGTGCGCCGCGTAACTCCTTATGGATCAAAAGTTATGGGCACTGGAGCGACGGAGACCTAGTCCAAAGCCCCACGCCCTCGGTTTACGGGCCCAGTCTCTACGTGAAGTGAAGTTATCTTGCCCGAGGTGCCATGGGATACGGTAGTAGAAATGTGATGGATTCGGTTGTCGTCTTTTTTGCGGCTCACGACGTACGATCCGAGATGAAAAAATAGTACAAAAGAAGAAAAATGTCCAAAAACTGATGAAAATGTTCAATTTTTGGCTCCAAAAATAGGCGCAGACGAGCAGGCTTGCTGCCCCCATCGTAGAGTTCTCGAAGAGCTTTCCAACGGTATGCTGTGCGCCGCGTAACTTCTTACGGATCAAAAGTTATGGGCACCGGAACGACGGAGAACTAGTGCTAAGCCCCACACCCTCGGTTTGCAGGCCCAGCCTCTACATGAAGCGAAGTTGTCTTGCCCAAGGTGCCATGGAATTCGGTAATAGAAGTGTGATAGATTAGGTTGTCGCTCTTTTCGCAGCTCACAACGTACGATCCGGGACGAAAAACAGAGCAAAAGTAGAAAAGTGTCCAGAAACTGAGGAAAACGTTCGATTTTGGGTTCCGTAAAAAGCGCAACCGAGCAGGCTTGTTGCTCCCGTCGTAGAGCTCTCGGAGAGCTTGCCAACGCTATGCTATGCGCCACGTAACTCCTTACGGATCAAAAGTTATGGGCGCTGGAGCGACGGAGACTTGGTCTTAAGCCCCACGCAATCGGTTTACGGGCCCAGCCTCTACGTGAAGCGAAGTTGTCTTGCCCAAGGTGCCATGGGATTCGGTAATAGAAATGTGATGGATTAGGTTGTCGTCCTTTTCGCGGCTCACAACGTACGATCCGGGAGTCAAAAACAGAGCAAAAGAAGAAAAGTGTCCAAAAACTGATGAAAACAACCAATTTTGTGCTCTGAAAATAGGTGCAGCCCAGCAAGCTTGCTGCCCCCGTCGTAGAACTCTCGGAGAGCTTTCCAACGGTATGCTGTGCGCCGCGAAACTCCTTGCGGATCAAAAGTTATGTACACCGGAACGACAAAGACCTGGTCCTAAGCCCCACGTCCTCGGTTTGCGGGCCCAGCCTCTACGTGAAGCGAAGTTGTCTTGCCCAAAGTGGCATGGGATTCGGTAATAGAAATGTGATGGATTAGGTTGTCGTCTTTTTCGCGGCTCACGACGTACCATCCAGGACGAAAAAACAACGCAAAAGAAGAACAGTATACAAAAACTAATGAAACCGTTCGATTATCAGCTCCGAAATAGGTGCAGCCGAGCGGGCTTGCTGCCCCCATCGTAGAGCTCGAGGAGTGCTTTCCAACGGTATGCTGTGCACAACGTAATGCCTTACGGATCAAAAGTTATGGGCACCAGAGCGACGAAGACCTGGTCCTAAGCCCCACGCCCTCGGTTTGCAGGCCCAGTCTCTACGTGAAGCGAAGTTGTCTTGCCCAAGGTGGCGTGGAATTCGGTAATAGAAATGTGATGGATTCAGTTATCGTCCTTTTCGCAGCTCACGACGTACGAGCTGGGACGGAAAAACAGTGCAAAAGAAGAAAAGTGTCCAGAAACTGATGGAAACGTTCAATTTTGGGCTCCAAAAATAGGCGCAACCGAGCAGGCATGCTACCTCTGTCGTAGAGCTCTTGGAGAGCTTTCCAACGGTATGCTATGCGCCGCGTAACTCCTTGCGGATCAAAAGTTATGGACACCGGAGCGACGGAGACCTGGTCCTAAGCCCCATGTCCTCGGTTTGTGGGCCCAGCGTCTACGTGAAGCGAAGTTGTCTTGCCCAAAGTGGCGTGGGATTCAGTAATAGAAATGTGATGGATTAGGTTGTCGTCCTTTTCGCGGCTCACCACGTACGATCCATGATGGAAAAACAGAGCAAAAGAAGAAAAGTATACAAAAATTAATGAAACCGTTCAATTTTCGGCTCCTAAAATAGGCGCAACCGAGAGGGATTGCTGCCTCCGTCGTAGAGCTCGAGGAAAGATTTCCAACGATATGCTGTGCGCCGCGTAACGCCTTACGGATCAAAGTTATGGGCACCGGAGCGACGGAGACTTGGTCCTAAGCCCATGCCCTCGGTTTGCGGGCCCAGCCTCTACGTGAAGTGAAGTTGTCTTGCCCAAGGTGGCGTGGGATTCGGTAATAGAAATGTGATGGATTCGGTTGTCGTCCTTTTCGCGGCTCACGACGTACGATCCGGGATAGAAAAATAGTGCAAAAGAAGAAAAGTGTCCAGAAATTGATGGAAACGTTTGATTTTGGGATCCGAAAATAGGCGCAGCCGAGCAAGCATGCTCCCCCTGTCGTAGAGCTCTCGGAGAGCTTTCCAACGGTATGCTGTGCGCCGCGTAACTCCTTACGAATCAAAATTTATGGGCGCTGGTGCGACGGAGACCTGGTCCTAAGCCCCACGTCCTCGGTTTGCGGGCCCAGCCTCTACGTGAAGCGAAGTTGTCTTGCCCAAGGTGCCGTGGGATTCGGTAGTAGAAATGTGATGGATTAGCTTGTCGTCCTTTTCGCGGCTCACGACGTACGATTCGGGATGAAAAAATAGTGCAAAAGAATAAAAGTGTCCAGAAACTGATGAAAACGTTCGATTTTGGGCTCCGAAAATAGGTGCAGACGAGTAGGCTTGCTGCCCCCGTCATAGAGCTCTCGAAGAGCTTTCCAACGGTATGTTGTGCGCCGCGTATCTCCTTACGGATCAAAAGTTATGGGCACCAGAGCGACGGAGACCTGGTCCTAAGCCCCACGCCCTCAGTTTGCGGGCCCAGCCTCTACGTGAAGCGAAGTTGTCTTGCCCAAGGTGGCATGGGATTCAGTAATAGAAATGTGATGGATTCGGTTGTTGTCCTTTTCGCGGCTCAAGACGTACGATCCGGGACAGAAAAACAGCGCAAACGGAGAAAAGTATCCAGAAACTGATGGAAACGTTTGATTTTGGGCTCCGAAACAGGCGCAGCCGAGCAAGCTCACTGCCATCGTCGTAGAGCTCTTTGAGAGCTTTCCAACGGTATGCTGTGTGCCACGTAACTCCTTACGGATCAAAAGTTATGGGCACCAGAACGACGAAGACCTGGTCCTAAGCCCCATGCCCTCGGTTTGCAGGCCCAGCCTCTACGTGAAGCGAAGTTGTCTTGCCCAAGGTGCCATGGGATTTGGTAATAGAAATGTGATGGATTAGGTTGTCATCCTTTTCGCGGCTCACGACATACTATCCGGGATGAAAAAACAGCGCAAAAGAATAAAAGTGTCCAGAAATTGATAAAAATGATCGATTTTGGGCTCCAAAAACAGGCGCAGCCGAGCAGGTTTGCTGCCCCCGTCGTAGAGCTCTCGTAGAGCTTTCCAACGGTATGTTGTGCACCGCGTAACTCCTCACAGACCAAAAGTTATGGGCACTGGAGCGATAGAGACCTGGTCCTAAGCCCCACGCCCTCGGTTTGTGTCACGCCCCAACCCGACCTATAAAGGTTAGACTAGGGTGTGATCTAAACATTCAAGTCATATCACGTACTTAGCCGTTCTTGAAAGTTTAACACTTAACGTTTTAGCCTAAACTCCGCAATTTTCTGGAAAACCGACAGTATAACGGCTGTAATTGCGCTCTTTAGTTTGACCTAATTTTCTAAACGCCTCAAAATTTCCAATCTCAACTTCATTTCCAACTAAGATTACTATTTAACATCAATTGAAACGCCTACTAGTTATCTCGAAGTCTCGTTGATTAATAACCTAGCATGGTACTATATCTCGTTTGTTTGTTAATCCTCGTTATAAAAGTACCTGTTGATCTTAGCTTAACAATGAGTACCTGTTTAAGATTGGATAGGTTCATTTTACTTAATCCTTACCTGATACTTCATAATCCTATGTTAGGTACTAGCCAATAACGATAGCAAAAACGACCATAGTAGTGTCTATCTAGTTATTATCAGTACAAGCCAAAATTAGACCCCAAATTACAACGGGGGTCGTTTACAATACGACAACAAGCAAAATAAGAAATAGTCTTCAAGCAACATATTGTTCACGAAATGGCCATAGTCAAGCAAGGCACATAGGACAAGCAATCATTCCAAGGAATCATCATTAGGCACGTCGTCCTCGGGTACCTGTTCTTGGTCTTCTTCACTTGAGATGATAAAAAAAGGGTGAGTCCTTATGAACTCAGCGAGGGGGAACGAGAAATAAGTTTTGAAACTCATTTTCCGGTTCAACTTATGAAAACCCTTTTTGCAAGCATGACATGTAGCACAAGCAAGTACATAATGTAATATAATGGTAAAAGAACGCAATTATCCGTCTTTCCTCCCCGAGGTCCTCTAGGAACCAAGCGAGAGTACTTATACACGTAGTGAAAAGGATACGGTGAGCTTTTGCTCTCAGTTCAATTCCAGTATCAGTTGTTGCGACCGACTTCAATTCATCCCTTTATCATGCCAAATGGGTGTACTCCGGATGTACCCCGAAATCCTACGACCCAACTCCCCGAGGAAGTCTAGCCCCCAAGCGAGAGAGGGAATTGGACAATGGTAGTCACGGTTGCACCAACAAGCCCGATGCCGCCCGGTGTGCGTGAACGCTACCACGCCAGAATGAAAGGTTGCAACTTTGTATGCAATGCACATTTATGACATTTAATATATAACATTTGGAGGACAACAAAGTAGGTTGCCTCCGAGCAGTCATAAAATTGCACATTGACAGTTAAACACGCAAGGCACGATAAGACAAGTAATTTCACTTGAAAGGCACATGGAGTTATATGAACATTAAACGGGCAGCCATGTAACGCACGTAAATCAAGTCATATAACTCATTTCAAAGTTCATGTAATCAAATAATAAGATTATTCATCATGCAACGACATCTACGTGGGATCGGGTGCAAGAAATGCCTACTTATCAACATGTAATCATTGAAATCATATTTAGGGCTATAAGGGCAACTACGGGCAGCCTACTTAACACATGATCAAACACAATATCCATAAGATCAATACTTAGCGAGTTTACCTAGTTACTAGGGTTTCAATTTGTGCTTACCTGTGCGATTAAACCCCAAGTCATCTCGTAATTAAGCTCAAGCCATGCATTGATTAATTCCAACACCCTCAAGCATTCAAAAAAGTCTACACAACATCCAAATGCCACAATCCCAAGCATTTAATACAACAAGGGAAGCTACATTAATTTTTCTAAGCATATCAATAGGTGAAACCCTCACTGCAATGGACTGTTTTCTCACAATCATTAAGACAAGCAAACAATCTCCAATTCCAGTGAATAAGATGTCAAATTAAATCTTAGGAAGTGAACTAAATTTAGAAACAAACCTCGCATCATTTGGAGTTCGGGTTCAATAGTTATAGCCAAAACAGTGAGACTGCACAAAACTGTCCAGATTTGCACACATTTCAATACTTGTCGTTTTTGGGGGCCTTAGGTCATATTTAGCCTTAGTCCATTTCTGAAAAAAATGTCCAGAACTGAAAAATCTAGCAGCACACCAAATCTCACGCATTTTGGATGTCATTTACTAAGTCAAAACTAGTTCGTTCTACAAGGTGAGTGAATCTGCCAAAACCTGCTTCATTTTTCCAGACTTTCCAGATTTGGACACATTTTAATGATTTGCCATTTTGAGGATCTTAGAGTCAAAATTAGCTTTGGAATATTTCTGCGAAAAATGTTCAGAACTGGCACAACTAGTTATCTACCAATTTTCACGTATTTTCAGCATCATTTACCTAGCCAAAATCACCTCGCACCAACAAGACAGAAAGCTATCACATACCCGATTTCATCTATCATCACATTCTAGCCAAGAATATTGCCATGCATGTTTATAAAAGCTCATGAACACACATATATCTCAAGTACAGAAGTAAAGATAGACATTTAAGGGCATGCATATGGTTTTTTTGAAAGATTTTCAACAAGTTTTAGCCCTCACCTTAGCAAAACAACAAGAAGATGCACAAAACTCTTAATGAAGCACAAAGTTGATCTCTTTCCTTGCTTAGCCGAGACACCATTCGATTTTTCTCAAATTTCCTAGCTTAGTAACCAAGTTCTTAGTAGGTGCATGTGGTTAGAACAAGAAGAAAAGAAATGGAAGCTAGCAAACTCACCTAAGCCGAAATGGAGATTCAAAGAGCTTGCATGTGTGTTTCTTGCAACCTAGCTTGCTTAGTCGAGCTCCCTAGCTTCTTGCTTGCCTTGATGAACCATGGAGTGATGAAGATGAGCTATGGAGTCTACAATATTCAGCTAGGGCCGAGAGAGAGAGAGAAGAATGAAAGGGAGAGAGAAGAATGAGAGGAATTGAGAGAAATGAAGGAAAAATGAAAGCTTTTGCAAATGTTGAAGCATGTGTCGGCCTTGGGCATACAAATTTCAGATTTGTGTCTTCAAGAAGCATGATTTTTGAATCACCTAGCATGGGCAAGGAGCTTATGTCGAGATTGGGAGCTTTGAGGAGGGTTTTGAGCTAATTTTTTATTGCTTTGTGTCATTACATTGTCATAGAATGTTTGGGGAATAATTTGAATTATGCAAAGCAATCACAAAGCACACAAGGTGGTCGGCCAAGGCATGTAAAAATCTAATTTTTTGTCATCTTTTGAGCATTATTTAATTGTGTGTTTGGAAAGTGCAAAAGAATAAGGAATAAAGAATAAGAATGTCTAGCTTTTGGTGTAATTTCGTCTTCTAGTGGGTTGAATTAGTAATTTAATATTAGTTAGTGAGATTTGTAGGATTAATTAATGACCTAGTGCTTCGTGTAAGATGCTTTCTTGATTATCGTGAGGGCACGCTTTCCTAGGTCTAGGGCACGCACTACGAGGTAGGGCACGGACTACAAGACGAATGCACGTTTCTTAAGTAAATGCACGCAACCCTAAATGAATGCACATAATTCAATGCAAGGAACACAAAATGAAACACGACTCTTAAACCTAGGTCAAGGCATGCAAATCTAGGTTAGGCACACGAAACGAGGTATCACACGCAAATCGAGATCGGGCCTCACAGTTTGTGGGCCCAGCCTCTACGTGAAGCGAAGTTGTCTTGTCCAAGGTCGAGTGAGATTCGGTAATAGAAATGTGATGGATTAGGTTGTCATCCTTTTCGAGGCTCACGACGTACTATCCGGGATGAAAAAATAGCGCGAAAGAAGAAAATTGTCCAGAAACTAATGAAAACGTTCAATTTTGGGCTGTGAAAACATGCGTAACTGAGCAAGCTTGCTTCTCCCGTCGTAGAGCTCTCAGAGAGCTTTCCAACGGTATGCTGTGCGCCACGAAACTTCTTGCGGATCAAAATTTATGGACACCAGAGCGACGGAGACCTGGTCCTAAGCCCCACGCCCTCGGTTTGCGGCCCCAGCCTCTACGTGAAGCAAAGTTGTCTTGCCCAAAGTGGCATGGGATTCTGTAATAGAAATGTGATGGATTAGGTTGTCGTCCTTTTCACGACTCACGACGTACGATCCAGGACGAAAAAATAGCGCAAAAGAAGAAAAGTATCCAAAAATTGATGAAACTGTTCGATTTTGGGCTTCGAAAATAGACGCAGCTGAGCGGGCATGCTGTCCCTATTGTAGAGCTCGAGGAGAGCTTTCCAACGGTATACTGTGCGCCACGTAACGCTTTACGGATCAAAAGTTAAGGGCACCGGAGCGACGGAGACCTAGTCCTAAGCCCCACGCCCTCGGTTTGCGGGCCCAACCTTTACGTGAAGCGAAGTTGTCTTGCCCAAGGTGGCATGGGATTCGGTAATAGAAATGTTATGGATTCGGTTGTCGTCCTGTTCGCGGCGCACGACGTACGATCCGGGACAGAAAAATAGCGCAGAAGAAGAAAAGTGTCCAGAAACTGATGGAAACGTTCGATTTTGGGCTCTGAAAATAGGCGCAGCCGAGCAGGCATGCTGCCCCCGTCGTAGATCTCTTGGATAGCTTTCCAACGGTATGCTGTGCGCCGCGTAACGCCTTACGGATCAAAAGTTAAGGGCACCGGAGCGACAAAGACCTGGTCCTAAGCCCCACGCCCTCGGTTTACGGGCCCAGCCTTTACGTGAAGTGAAGTTGTCTTGCCTAAGGTGCCGTGGGACTCGATAATAGAAATGTGATGGATTAGGTTGTCATCCTTTTCGAGGCTTATGACGTATGATCCGGGATGAAAAAATAGTAAAAAAGAATAAAAGTGTCTAGAAACTGATAAAAACGTTTGATTTTGGGCTCCGAAAACAAGCACAGTCGAGCAGGCTTGTTGACCCCGTCGTAGAGCTCTCGAAGAGCTTTCCAACGGTATGCTGTGCGCCACGTAACTCCTTACGGACCAAAAGTTATGGGCACCGGAGCGATGGAGACCTGGTCCTATGCCCCACACCCTCGGTTTGCAGGCCCAGCCTCTACGTGAAGCAAAGTTGTCTTGCCCAAGGTTGCATGGGATTCGGTAATAGAAATGTGGTGCATTAGGTTGTCCTTTTCGCGGCTCACGACGTAGGATCCGGTACGAAAAAACGTCGCAAAAGAAGAAAAGTGTCAAGAAACTGATGAATACATTATATTTTGGGCTCCGAAAAAAGGTGCAAGCGAGCAAGCTTGCTGCCCACGACGTAGAGATCTCGGAGAGCTTTCCAACGGTATGTTGTGCACCGCGTAACTCCTTATGGATCAAAAGTTATGGGCACCAGAGCGACGGAGACCTGGTCCTAATCCCCATGCCCTCGATTTGCGGGCCCAACCTATACGTGAAGCGAAGTTGTCTGGCCCAAGGTGCCATGGGATTCGGTAATAGAAATGTGGTGGATTAGGTTGTCGTCCTTTTCGTGGCTCACGACGTACGATCTAGGATGAAAAAATAGCGCCAAATAAGAAAAGTGTCTTGAAACTGATGAAAACGTTCAATTTTGGGCTCCGAAAACAGGCGCAGCCTAACAGGCTGACTTCCTTCGTCGTAGAGCTCTAGGAGAGCTTTCCAACTGCATAATGTGAGCCGCGTAACTCCTTACGGATCAAAAGTTATGGGCACCAGAGCGACAGAGACCTGGTCCTAAGCCCCACGCCCTCGGTTTGCAGGCCCAGCCTCTACGTGAAGCGAAGTTGTCTTGCCCAAGGTGGCATAGGATTCGGTAATAGAAATGTGATGGATTAGGTTGTCGTCATTTTCGCGGCTCACGACGTACAATCCAGGACGAAAAAATAGCACCAAAGAAGAAAAGAGCCCAGAAACTGATGAAAACGTTTAATTTTGGGCTCCGAAAACAGTCGCAGTAGAGCAGGCTTCCTACTCCCATCATAGAGCTCTAAGAGAGTTTTCCAACGCTATGCTGTGCACCGCGTACCTCCATACGGATCAAAAGTTATGGGCACCGCAATGATGGAGACCTGGTCCTAAGCCCCACGCCCTCGGTTTGCGGGGCCAACCTCTACGTGAAGCGAAGTTGTCTTGCCCGAGGTGGCATGGGATTCAGTAATATAAATGTGATGGATTAGGTAGTCGTCCTTTTCGCGGCTCACGACATACGATCCAGAACGGAAAAACAACGCAAAAGAAGAAAAGTGTCCAGAAACTGATGAAAACGTTCGATTTTGGGCTTCGAAAAAAGGCACAACCGAGTATGCTTGCTGCACCGGTCGTAAAGCTCTCGGAGAGCTTTCCAACTGTATGATGCGTGCCACGTAACTCCTTATGGATCAAAAATTATGGCCACCGGAGCGACGGAGACCTGGTCCTAAGCCCCATGCAATCGGTTTGTAGGCCCAGCCTCTACGTGAAGCGAAGTTGTCTTGCCAAAGGTGCCATGGGATTCGGTAATAGAAATGTGATGGATTAAGTTGCCATCCTTTTTGTGGCTCACGACGTACTATCCGAGACGAAAAAATAGCGCAAAAGAAGAAAAGTGTACAGAAACTAATGAAAACATTCGATTTTGGGCTCCGAAAATAGGCACAGCCGAGCAAGAATGCTACCCCCGTCGTAGAGCTCTCGGAGTGCTTTTCAACGGTATGCTGTGTGACGCGAAACTCCTTGCGGATCAAAAGTTATGGACACCGGAGCGACAAAAACCTGGTCTTAAGCCCCACGCCCTCGGTTTGCGGGCCCAGCCTCTACGTGAAGCGAAGTTGTCTTGCCCAAAGTGGCGTGGGATTCGATAACAGAAATGTGATGGATTAGGTTGTCGTCCTTTTCGTGGCTCACGACGTACGATCCAGGACGGAAAAACAGCGCAAAAGAATAAAAGTATCCAAAAACTGATGAAACCGTTTGATTTTGGGCTCCAAAAATAGACGCACCCGAGTGGACTTACTGCCCCCGTCGTAGAGCTCGATGAGAGCTTTCCAATGGTATGATGTACACTGCGTAATGCCTTACGGATCAAAAGTTATGGGCACCTGAGCGACGGAGACCTTGTCCTAAGCCCCGCGCCCTCGGTTTGCGGGCCAGCCTCTACATGAAGCGAAGTTGTCTTGCCTAATGTGGCGTGGGATTCGGTAAAACAAATGTTATGGATTTAGTTGTCGTCCTGTTAACGGCTCAAGACGCACGATGCGAGACGAAAAAATAGCACAAAAGAAGAAAAGTGTCCAAAAACTGATGGAAACGTTTGATTTTGGGCATTGAAAATAGGCGCAGCCGAGTAGGCATGCTGCCCCCGTCGTAGAGCTTTTGGAGAGCTTTCCAACTGTATGCTATGCGCCGCGTAACTTCTTACGGATCAAAAGTTATGGGCATCAGAGCGATGGAGACCTGGTCCTAAGCCCCACGCCCTCGGTTTGCGGGCCCAGCCTCTATGTGAAGTGAAGTAGTCTTACCCAAGGTGCCATGGGATTCGGTAATAAAAATGTGATGGATTAGGTTGTCATCTTTTTCGCGGCTCAGGAAGTACTATCTGGGATGAAAAAACAACGCAAAAGAATAAAAGTATCCAGAAACTGATGAAAACGTTCGATTTTGGGCTCCGAAAACAAGCGCAGCCTAGCAGGCTTGTTTCCACCGTCGTAGAGCTCTCGAAGTGCTTTCCAACGGTATGTTGTGCGCCGCGTAACTCCTTACGGACCAAAAGTTATGGGCACCGGAGCGACGGAGACTTGATCCTAAGCCCCACGCCCACGGTTTGCGGGCCCAGCCTCTACGTGAAGCGAAGTTGTCTTGCCCAAGGTCGCGTGGGATTCGGTAATAGAAATGTGATGGATTAGGTTGTCCTTTTCGCGGCTCACGACGTACGATCCGGGACGGAAAAACAGCACAAAAAGAAGAAAATTGTCAAGAAATAGATGAATACGTTAGATTTTGGGCTTTGAAAAAACGTGCAACCGAGCAGGCTTGCTGCCTCTGCTGTAGAGCTCTCAAAGAGCTTTCCAACGGTATGCTGTGCGCCGTGTAACTCCTTACGAACCAAAAGTTATGGGCACCAGAGTGACAGAGACCTGGTCCTAAGCCCCACGCCCTCGATTTGCGGGACTAGCCCCTAGGTGAAGCGAAGTTGCCTTGCCCAAGGTGGCGTGGGATTCGGTAATAGAAATGTGATGGATTAGGTTGTCGTCCTTTTTGCGGCTCACGACGTGTGATCCAGGACGGAAAAACATCACAAATTTAGAAAAGTGTCCAGAAAGTGATGAAAACATTTGATTTTGGGCTCCGAAAATAGGCGCAGCCGAGCAGGCTTGCTATTCCCATCGTAAAGCTCTCAGAGAGCTTTCCAACGGTTTTATGTGTGTCGTGTAACTTCTTACGGATCAAAAGTTATGGGCACCGGAGCGACAAAGAGCTGGTCCTAAACCCCACGCCCTCGATTTGCGGGCCCAGCCTCTACGTGAAGCGAAGTTGTCTTGCCTAAGGTGGCATGGGATTCGGTAATAGAAATTTGATGGATTAGGTTGTCGTCCTTTTCGCAGCTCACGACGTAAGATTCGGGAGGAAAAAACAGCGCAAAAGAAGAAAAGTGTCTAGAAAATAATGAAAACGTTCGATTTTGGGATTCGAAAACAGGCGCAGCTGAGCAAGCTTGCTGCCCCCGTCGTAAAGCTATCGGAGAGCTTTCCAACGGTTTGCTATGCACCGCGAAACTCCTTACGGATCAAAAGTTATGGACACCGGAGCGACGGAGACTTGGTCCTAAGCCCCATGCACTCGGTTTGCAGGCCCAGCCTCTACGTGAAGCGAAGTTGTCTTGCCCAAAATTGCATGGGATTCGGTAATATAATTGTGATGGATTAGGTTGTCATCCTTTTCGCGGCTCACGACGTACGATCCAGGATGGAAAAACACTGCAAAAGAAGAAAAGTATCCAAAAACTGATAAAACCATTTGATTTTGGGCTCCGAAAATAGTCGCTGCTAAGCAGGCTTGCTGCCCCCGTCGTAGAGCTCTCGAAGGGCTTTCCAACGGCATGCTGTGCGCCACGTAACTCCTTACAGACCAAAAGTTATAGGCACCGGAGCGACGGAGACCTAGTACTAAGCCCCACGCCCTCGGTTTACGGGCCCAGACTCTACGTGAAGCGAAGTTGTCTTGCCCAAGGCGGTGTGGGATTCGGTAGTAGAAATGTGATGGATTAGGTTTTCATCCTTTTCGCGTCTCACGACGTACGATCCAGGACGGAAAAACATCACAAAAATAGAAAAGTGTCCAGAAAGTGATGAAAACATTCGATTTTGGCTATGAAAATAGGCATAGCCTAGCAGGCTTGCTACTCCCATCGTAGAGCTCTCAGAGAGCTTTCCAACAGTATGATGTGCGCCGTGTAACTCCTTACGGATCAAAAGTTATAGGCACCGGAGTGACAAAGACCTGGTCCTAAGCCCCATGCCCTCGATTCACGTGCCCAGCCTCTACGTGAAGCAAAGTTGTCTTGCCTAAGGTGGCATGGGATTCGGTAATAGAAATGTGATGGATTAGGTTGTCGTCCTTTTCGAGGCTCATGACGAACGATCCATGACGAAAAAACTGTGCCAAAGAAGAAAAGTGTCCAGAAACAGATGAAAACGTTCAATTTTGGGCTCCGACAACAAGCGCAGCCGAGAAGGCTTGTACCTCTGTCGTAGAGCACATGGTGAGATTTCCAACGGTATGCTGTGCGCCGCGTAACTCCTTACGGATCAAAAGTTATAGGCACCGGAGCCATGGAGACCTTGTCCTAAGCCCCACGCCCTCGGTTTGCGGGCCTAGCCTCTACGTGAAGCGAAGTTTTCTTGCCCAAGGTACCGTGGGATTCGGTAATAGAAATGTGATGGATTAGGTTGTCGTCCTTTTCGCGGCTCACGACGTACGATCCAAGATGGAAAAACATCACAAAAATAGAAAAGTGTCCAGAAAATGATAAAAACATTTGATTTTGGGCTCCGAAAACAGGCGCAGCCGAGCAGGCTTGATACTACCGTCGTAGAGCTCTCAGAGAGCTTTCCAACGGTATGATGTGCGCTGTGTGACTCCTTAATCAAAAGTTATGGGCACTGGAGCGACGAATACCTGGTCCTAAGCCCCACGCCCTCGGTTTGCTGGCCCTGCCTCTACGTGAAGCGAAGTTATCTTGCCCAAGGTGGCGTGGGATTCGGTAATAGAAATGTGATGGATTAGACGCGGCTCACAACGTACGATCCGAGATGGAAAAACAGCGCAAAAGAAGAAAAGTGTCCTAAAACTAATGAAAACGTACGATTTTGGGCTCCGAAAAAAGGTGCAACCGAGCAGGCTTGCTGCCCCCGTCGTAGAGCTCTCGGCGTGCTTTCCAACAGTATGTTGTGCGCCGTGTAACTGCTTACGGATCAAAAGTTATGGGCACCGTAGCGATGGAGACCTAGTCCTAAGCCCCACGCCCTCGGTTTGTGGGCCAAACCTCTACGTGAAGCGAAGTTGTCTTGCCCAAGGTGTCGTGGGATTCGGTAATAGAAATGTGATGGATTAGGTTGTCGTCCTTTTCACAGCTCATGACGTAAGATCCGGGATGGAAAAACAGCGCAAAACAAGAAAAGTGTCCAGAAAATAATGAAAACTTTCAATTTTGGGATTCGAATACAGGCACAGCTGAGCAAGCTTGCTGCCCCCGTCGTAGAGCTCTCGGAGAGCTTTCCAACGGTTTGCTGTGCGCCGTGAAACTCCTTTCGGATCAAAAGTTATGGACACCGGAGCGACGGACATTGGTCCTAAGCCCCATTCACTCGGTTTTCAGGCCCAGCCTCCACGTGAAGCGAAGTTGTCTTGCCCAAAATTACGTGGGATTCGGTAATAGAATTGTGATGGATTAGGTTGTCGTCATTTTTGCGGCTCACGACGTATAATCCAGGATGGAAAAATAGGGCAAAAGAAGAAAAGTATCCAAAAATTGATGAAACCGTTCGATTTTGGGCTTCGAAAATAGGCGCTGCCAAGCAGGGTTGCTGCCACCGTTGAGAGCTCTCGAAGGGCTTTCCAACGGCATGCTGTGCGCCACGTAATTCCTTACGGACCAAAAGTTATGGGCACCGGAGTGACGGAGACCTAGTACTAAGCCCCACGCCCTCGGTTTGCAGGCCCAGCCTCTACGTGAAGCGAAGTTGTCTTACCCAAGGTGGCGTGGGATTCGATAGTAGAAATGTGATGGATTAGGTTGTCGTCCTTTTCGCGGCTCACGACGTACGATCCAGGACGGAAAAACATCACAAAAATAGAAAAGCGTCCAGAAAGTGATGAAAACATTCGATTTTGGGCTCCGAAAATAGGCGCAGCCGAGCAGGCTTGCTACTCCCATCGTAGAGCTCGCAAAGAGCTTTCTAACGGTATGATGTGTGCCGTGTAACTCCTTACGGATCAAAAGTTAAAGGCACCGGAGTGACGAAGACCTGGTCCTAAGCCCCACGCCCTCGGTTCGCGGGCCCAGCCTCTACGTGAAGCGAAGTTGTCTGGCCCCAGGTGTCGTCGGATTCGGTAATAGAAATGTGATGGATTAGGTTGTCGTCCTTTTCTCGACTCACGCCGTACGATCCAGGACGAAAAAACAATGCCAAAGTAGAAAATTATCAAGAAACTGATGAAACCGTTCGATTTTGGGCTCCGAAAATAGGCGCTGCCAAGCAGGCTTGCTGACCCCGTCGTAGAGCTCTTGAAGGGCTTTCCAACGGCATGCTGTGCGCCACGTAACTCCTTACAGACCAAAAGTTATGGGCACCGGAGCAACGGAGACCTAATACTAAGCCCCACGCCCTCGATTTGCGGGCCCAGCCTCTACGTGAAGCGAAGTTGTCTTGCCCAAGGTGGCGTGGGATTCGGTAGTAGAAATGTGATGGATTAGGTTGTCGTCCTTTTCGCGGCTCAAGACGTACGATCCAGGACGGAAAAACATCACAAATATAGAAAAGTGTCAAGAAAGTGATGAAAACATTCGATTTTGGGCTCCAAAAATAGGCGCAGCCGAGCAGGCTTGCTACTCCCATCGTAGAGCTCTCAGAGAGCTTTCCAACGGTATGATGTGCGCCGTGTAACTCCTTACGGATCAAAAGTTATAGGCACCGAAGCGACGAATACTTGGTCCTAAGCCCCACGCCCTCGGTTTGCGGGCCCAGCCTCTACGTGAAGCGAAGTTGTCTTGCCCCAGGTGGCGTGGGATTCGGTAATAGAAATGTGATGGATTAGGTTGTCATCCTTTTCGTGGCTCACGACGTACGATCCAAGACGGAAAAATAGTGCCAAAGAAGAAAAGTGTCAAGAAACTGATGAAAACGTTCAATTTTGGGCTCCGACCACAAGCGCAGCCGAGAAGGCTTGTACTCCCATCGTAGAGCTCTCGGAGAGCTTTCCAACGGTATGCTGTGCACCGTGTAACTCCTTACGGATCAAAAGTTAAAGGCACCGGAGCGACGGAGACCTTGTCCTAAGCCCCACGCCCTCGGTTTGCGGGCCTAGCCTCTACGTGAAGCGAAGTTTTCTTGCCCAAGGTGCCGTGGGATTCGGTATTAGAAATGTGATGGATTAGGTTGTCATCTTTTTCGTGGCTCACGACGTACGATCCAAGATGGAAAAACATCACAAAAATAGAAAAGTGTCCAGAAAGTGATAAAAACATTAGATTTTGGGCTCCGAAAACAGGCGCAGCCGAGCAGGCTTGATACTCTCGTCGTAGAGCTCTCAAAGAGCTTTCCAACGGTATGATGTGCGCTGTGTAACTCCTTACGGATCAAAAGTTATGGGCACTGGAGCGACGAATACCTGGTCCTAAGCACCACGCCCTCGGATTGCGGGCCCTGCCTCTACGTGAAACGAAGTTGTCTTGCCCAAGGTGGCGTGGGAGTCGATAGTAGAAATGTGATGGATTAGGTTGTCGTTCTTTTCGGCACTCACAACGTACGATCTGGGACGGAAAAACAGCAGAAAAGAGGAAAAGTGTCCGAAAACTGATGAAAACGTACGATTTTGGGCTCCGAAAAATGGTGCAACCTAGCAGGCTTGCTGCCTTCGTTGTAGAGCTCTCGGAGAGCTTTCCAACTGTATGTTGTGCGCCGTGTAACTCCTTACAGATCAAAAGTTATAGGCACTAGAGCGACGAAGACCTGGTCCTAAGCCCCATGCCCTCGGTTTGCGGGCCCATCCTCTATGTGAAGCGAAGTTGTCTTGCCCCAGGTGGCGTGGGATTCGGTAATAGAAATGTGATGGATTAGGTTGTCATCCTTTTCGTGGCTCACGACGTACGATCCAGGATGAAAAAATAGTGCCAAAGAAGAAAAGTGTCAAGAAACTGATGAAAACGTTCAATTTTGGTCTCCGACAACAAGCGCATCCGAGAAGGCTTGTACTCCCGTCGTAGAGTTCTCGGAGAGCTTTCCAACAGTATTCTGTGCGTCGCATAACTCCTTACGGATCAAAAGTTATAGGCACCGGAGCGACGGAGACCTTGTCCTAAGCCCCACGCCCTCGGTTTGCGGGCCTAGCCTCTACGTGAAGCGAAGTTGTCTTGCCCAAGGAGCCGTGGGATTCGATAATAGAAATGTGATGGATTAGGTTGTCGTCTTTTTCGCGGCTCACGACGTACGATCCAAGATGGAAAAACATCACAAAAATAGAAAAATGTCCAGAAAGTGATAAAAACATTTGATTTTGGGCTCCGAAAACAGGCGCAGCCGAGCAGGCTTGATACTCCCGTCGTAGAGCTCTCAGAGAGCTTTCCAACGGTATGATGTGCGCTATGCAACTCCTTACGGATCAAAAGTTATGGGCACTGGAGCGACGAATACCTGGTCCTAAGCCCCACGCCCTCGGTTTGCGGGCCCTGCCTCTACGTGAAGCGAAGTTGTCTTGCCCAAGGTGGCGTGGGATTCGGTAATAGAAATGTGATGGATTAGGTTGTCGTTCCTTTTCGGCTCACAACGTACGATCTGGGACGGAAAAGCAGCACAAAAGAAGAAAAGTGTCCTAAAACTGATGAAAACGTACGATTTTGGGCTCCGAAAAATGGTGCAACCAATCAGGCTTGCTGCCCCCGTCGTAGAGCTCTCGAAGAGCTTTCCAACTGTAAGTTGTGCACCGTGTAACTCCTTACGGATCAAAAGTTATAGGCACCGGAGCGACGAAGACCTGGTCCTAAGCCCCACGCCCTCGGTTTGCGGGCCCAGCCTCTACGTGAAGCGAAGTTGTCTTGCCCCAGGTGGCGTGGGATTCGGTAATAGAAATGTGATGGATTAGGTTGTCATCCTTTTCGTGGCTCACGACATACGATCCAGGACGGAAAAATAGTGCCAAAGAAGAAAAGTGTCCAGAAACTGATGAAAACGTTCAATTTTGGGCTCCAACAACAAGCGCAGCCGTGATGGCTTGTACTCCCGTCGTAGAGCTCTCGGAGAGCTTTCCAACGGTATGTTGTGCGCCGCGTAACTCCTTACGGATCAAAAGTTATGGGCACCGGAGCGACGGAGACCTTGTCCTAAGCCCCACGCCCTCGGTTTGCGGGCCTAGCCTCTATCTGAAGCGAAGTTGTCTTGTCCAAGGTGCCGTGGGATTCGGTAATAGAAATGTGATGGATTAGGTTGTCGTCCTTTTCGCGGCTCACGACGTACGATCCAAGATGGAAAAACATCACAAAAATAGAAAAGTGTCCAGAAAGTGATAAAAACATTTGATTTTGGGCTCCGAAAACAGGCGCAGCCGAGCAGGCTTGATACTCCCGTCGTAGAGCTCTCAGAGAGCTTTCCAACGGTATGATGTGCGCTGTGTAACTCCTTACAGATCAAAAGTTATAGGCACTGGAGCGACGAATACATGGTCATAAACCCCACGCCCTCAGTTTGCGGGCCTTGCCTCTACGTGAAGCGAAGTTGTCTTGCCCAAGGTGGGTGGGATGCGGTAATAGAAATATGATGGATTAGGTTGTCGTCCTTTTCGCGGCTTACAACGTACAATCCGGGACAGAAAAACAGCGCAAAAGAAGAAAAGTGTCCAGAAAATGATGAAAACGCTCCATTTTGGGATTCAAAAACTGGCGCAACCGAGCAAGGTTGCTGCCCCTGTCGTAGAGCTCTCGGAGAGCTTTCCAACGGTTTGCTGCGCGCTGTAATACTACTTTCGGATCAAAAGTTATGGATACCAGAGCGACGGAGACTTGGTCCTAAGCCCCATGCACTCGGTTTGCAAGCCCAGCCTCTACGTGAAGCGAAGTAGTCTTGCCCAAAATTTCGTGGGATTCGGTAATAGAATTGTGATGGATTAGGTTGTCGTCCTTTTCGCGGCTCACGACGTACGATCCAGGATGGAAAAACAGCGCCAAAGAAGAAAAGTATCCACAAATTGATGAAACCGTTCGATTTTGGGCTCCGAAAATAGGCACTGCCCAGTAGGCTTGCTGCCCCCATTGTAGAGCTCTCGAAGGGCTTTCAACGACATGCTGTGCGCCACGTAACTCCTTACGGACCAAAAGTTATGGGCACCGGAGCGACGGAGACCTAGTACTAAGCCCCACGCCCTCGGTTTGCGGGCCTAGCCTCTACGTGAATCGAAGTTGTCTTGCCCAAGGTGGCGTGGGATTCGGTAGTATAAATGTGATGGATTAGGTTATCGTCCTTTTTGCGGCTCACGACGTGCGATCAAGGACTGAAAAATATCATAAAAATAGAAAAGTGTCAGAAAGTGATGAAAACATTCAATTTTGGGCTCCGAAAATAGGCGCAGCCTAGCAGGCTTGCTACTCCCATCGTAGAGCTCTCAGAGAGCTTTCCAACGGTATGTTGTGCGCCGTGTAACTCCTGACGGATCAAAAGTTATAGGCACCGGAGCGACGAAGACCTGGTCCTAAGCCCCACGCCCTCGGTTCGCGGGCCCAGCCTCTACGTGAAGCGAAGTTGTCTTGCCCCAGGTGGCGTGGGATTTGGTAATAGAAATGTGATGGATTAGGTTGTCGTCCTTTTCGCGGCTCACGACGTACGATCCAGGACGGAAAAACAGTGCCAAAGAAGAAAAGCGTCCAGAAACTGATGAAAACGTTCAATTTTGGGCTCCGACAACAAGCGCAGCCGAGAAGGCTTGTACTCCCGTCGTAGAGCTCTCGGAGAGCTTTCCAACGGTATGCTGTGCGCCGCGTAACTCCTTACGGATCAAAAGTTATAGGCACCGGATCGACGGAAACCTTGTCCTAAGCCCCACGCCCTCGGTTTGCAGGCCTAGCCTCTACGTGAAGCGAAGTTGTCTTGCCCAAGGTGCCGTGGGATTTGGTATTAGAAATGTGATGGATTAGGTTGTCGTCCTTTTCGCGGCTCACGACGTACGATCCAAGATGGAAAAACATCACAAAAATAGAAAAGTATCCAGAAAGTGATAAAAACATTTGATTTTGGGCTCCGAAAATAGGCGCAGCCGAGCAGTCTTGATATTCGTGTTGTAGAGTTCTCAGAGAGCTTTCCAACTGTATGATGTGTGCTGTGTAACTCCTTACGGATCAAAAGTTATGGGCACTAGAGTGACGAATACCTGGTCCTAAGCCCCATGCCCTCGGTTTGTGGGCCCAGCCTCTACGTGAAGTGAAGTTGTCTTGCCCCAGGTGGCGTGGGATTCGGTAATAGAAATGTGATGGATTAGGTTGTCGTCCTTTTCGCGGCTCACGACGTACGATCCAGGATGGAAAAATAGTGCCAAAGAAGAAAAGTGTCCAGAAACTGATGAAAACGTTCAATTTTGGGCTCCGACAACACGCACAGCCGAGAAGGCTTCTACTCCCGTCGTAGAGCTCTCGGAGAGCTTTCCAACGGTATGTTGTGTGCCGCGTAACTCCTAACGGATTAAAAGTTATAGGCACTAGAGCGACGGAGACCTTGTCCTAAGCCCCACGCCCTCGGTTTGCGGGCCTAGCCTCTACGTGAAGCGAAGTTGTCTTGCCCAAGATGCCGTGGGATTCGGTAATAGAAATGTGTTGGATTAGGTTGTTGTCCTTTTCGCGGCTCACGACGCATGATCTAGGACGGAAAAACAGCTCAAAAGCATAAAAGTGTCCAGAAAGTGATGAAAACATTCGATGTTGGGCTCCAAAAATAGGCGCAGCCGAGCAGGCTTGCTACTCCCATCATAGAGCTCTCAGAGAGCTTTCCAACGGTATGATGTGCACCGTGTAACTCCTTACGGATCAAAAGTTATGGGCACCGGAGTGACGGAGCCCTGGTTCTAAGCCCCACGCCCTCGGTTTATAGGCCCAACCTCTACGTGAAGCGAAGTTGTCTTGCCCAAGCTGGCGTGGGATTCAGTAATAGAAATGTGATGGATTAGGTTGTCGTCCTTTTTGCGGCTCACGACGTACGATCCAAGATGGAAAAACAGCGCCAAAGAAGGAAAGTGTCCAAAAATTGATGAAAACGTTCAATTTTGGGATCCGAAAACAGGCGCAGCCGAGCAGGCTTCTACTCCCATCGTAGAGATCTCGGAGAGCTTTCCAATGGTATGATGTACGTCACGTAACTCCTTACAGATCAAAAGTTATGGGCACCGGAGCGACGGAGACCTGGTCCTAAGCCCTACGCCCTCGGTTTGTGGGCCCAGCCTCTACGTGAAGCGAAGTTGTCTTGCCCAAGGTGGCATGGGATTCAGTAATAGAAATACAATGGATTAGGTTGTCGTCCTTTTCGTAGCTCACGACGTACGATCCGGGACGGAAAAACAACGGAAAAGAAGAAAAGTGTCCAAAAACTGATGAAAACGTTCGATTTTGGGCTGTGAAAAAAGGCGCAACCGAGCAGGCATGCTGCGCCTATCGTAGAGCTCTCGGAGAGCTTTCCAACGGTATGTTGTGCGCCGCGCAACTCCTTACGGATCAAAAGTTATGGGCACCATAGCGACGGAGACCTAGTCCTAAGCCCCACGCCCTTGGTTTGCGGGCCTAGCCTCTATGTGAAGCGATGTTGTCTTGCCCAAGATGGCGTGGAATTCGGTAATAGAAATGTGATGGATTAGGTTGTCGTCATTTTCGCAGCTCACGACGTACGATCCGGGACGGAAAAATAGCGCAAAAGAAGAAAAGTGTCTAGAAACTGATGAAAACGTTCAATTTTGGGCTCCGAAAATATGCGCAACCGAGCAGGCTTGCCACCCCCGTCGTAGAGCTTTCGGATAGCTTTCCAATGGTATGTTGTGCGCCGCGTAACTCCTTATAGGTCAAAAGTTATGGCCACCGGAGCGACAGAGACCTGGTCCTAAGCCCCACGCCCTCGGTTTGCGGGCCCAGCCTCTACGTGAAGCGAAGTTGTCTTGCCCAAGGTGCTGTGGGATTCGGTAATAGAAATGTGATGGATTAGGTTGTCATTCTTTTCACGGCTCACGATGTATGATCCAAGACGGAAAAATAGTGCAAAAGAAGAAAAGTGTCCAAAAACTTATGAAACCGTTTGATTTTGGGCTCCGAAAATAGGCGCTGTGAGGCCCGACCTCGATTTGCGTGCGATACCTCATTTCCTGTGCCTAACCTAGATTTCCATGCCTTGACCTAGGTTTAAGAATTGTATTTCGTTTTGTGTGCCATGCATTGAATTTCTTGTATTCATTTAGGGTTGCGTGCATTTACTTGAGAAACGTGCACTCATCTCGTAATTCGTGCCTTACCTCGTAGTGCGTGCCCAAAACTTATGAAAGCGTGCCCTCACGCTTATCAAGAAAGCATCTTACACGAAGCACTAGGTCATTAATTAATCCTACAAATCCCACTAACTAATATTAAATTTCTAATTCAACCCACTAGAAGACAAAATTTCACAAAAAGCTAGACATTCTTTATTCTTTATTCTTTGCATATTCCAAACACACAATAAAATAAGCCTTGAACAAGACAAAAAAATTCAGATTTTGCACGAGCCTTGGCCGACCACTAGGAGCTTTGAGCATGCAATCCAATTTCAAAATTTATTCTTCAAACATTCTATGACAATTTAATGACACAATGCATAAAAAAAATGGCTCAAAAAACTCTCTCCAATGCACCATTCTCGACCCATTCTCAATTGCCCATGCTAAGGATTCATAAAATGCTCCTTGAAGACACAAAAATCTGAAATTGCAAGGCCCTAGGCCAACATATGCATCATTCTCTTGAAAGCCTTTCATTTTTTCTTTCATTCTTTCTTTCTTTCTCACATTTCTCTCTCTCCCTCTCATTCTTCTCTCTCTCTCTCGGCCCTAGCTGAATATTGTAGACTCCATAGCTAAGTTCTTCATCCTAAGGCTCTTCAAGACTTCCAAGCAACCAAGGAACTTGACCAAGCAAAGCTAGAGTGCAAAAGACACACATGCAAGCTCTTTGAACCTCCATTTCGGCTTAGGTGAGTTTGCTAGCTTCCATTTCTTTTCTTCTTGTTCTAACCACATGCACCTACTAAGAACTTGGTTACTAAGCTAGGAAATTAGAGAAAATCGAGTGGTGTCTCGGCTAAGCAAGGAAAAGAGTGAATTTTGTGCAACCATCAAGAGTCTTGTGCATCTTCTTGTTGTTTTGCTAAGGTGAGGGCTAAAACTTCTTGAAAATCTTTCAAAAAAACCACATGCATGCCCTTAAATGTCTATCTTTACTTCTGTACTTGAGATATATGTGTGTTCATGAGCTTTTATAAACATGCATGGCAAGATTCTTGGCTAGAATGTGATGATGGATGAAATCGTGTATGTGACAGCCTTTTGTCTTGTTGGTGCGAGGTGATTTTGGCTAGGTAAATGATGTTGAAATTGCGTGAAAATTGGTAGCTAACTAGTTTTTCCAGTTCTGAACATTTTTTGAAGAAATAAGTTAAAGCTAATTTTGAGTTTAAGGTCCTCCAAATGGAAAAATTCCAAAATGTGTCCAAATCTGGAAAGTCTGGAAAAATGAAGCAGGTTTTGGCAGATTCACTGACCTTGTAGAATGAACCAGTTTTAACTTAGTACATGACATTAAAAATGCATGAAATTTGGTGTGCTACTATATTTTTCAGTTCTAGACATTTTTGTCAGAAATGGACCAAGGCTAAATCTGACCCTAAGGCCCTCAAAAACGACAAGCATTGAAATGTATGCAAATCTGGACAGTTTTGTGTAGTCTCACTGTTTTGGCTATAACTCTTGAACCCGAACTCCAAATGATGCGAGGTTTGTTTCTGAATTTAGTTCACTCCTTAAGATTTAATTTGAAATCTTATTCCCTGGAATTGGAGATTTTTTTCTTGTCTTAATGATTGTGAGAAAACAGTCCATTGCAGTGAGGGTTTCACTTAGTGATATGCTTAGAAAAATTATTGTAGCTTCTCTGGTTGTATTAAATGCTTGAGATTGTGGCATTGGATGTTGTGGAGACTGTTCTGAATGCTTAAGGGTGTTTGAATTAATCAATGCGTGGCTTGAGTTTAATTACGAGATGACTTGGGGCTTAATTGCACGGGTAAGCACGAATTGAAACCCTAGTGACTAGGTAAATTCGCTAAGTTGTTGATTCTTTGGATATTGTGTTTGATTATGTGTTTAGTAGGCTGCCCGTAGTTGCCCTCATAGCCCTAAACATGATTTCGATGATTACATGTTGATAAGTAGGCTTTTCTTGCACCCGGTCCCACGTAGATGTCGTTGCATGATGAATAATCTTATTGTTTGATTACGTGAACTTTGAAATGAGTTATATGACTTGATTTACGTGCGTTACATGGCTGCCCGTTTAATGTTCATATAACTCCATGTGCTTTTCAAGTGAATTTACTTGTCATATCGTGCCTCGCGTGTTTAACTGTCAATGTGCAATCTTATGACTGCTCGGAGGCAACCTACTTTGTTGTCCTCCAAATGTGATATATTAAATGTCATAAATGAGCATTGCATACAAGGTTGCAACCTTTCATTCTGGAGTGGTAGCGTTCACGCACACCGAGCAGCATCGGGCTTACCGGTGCAACCGTGACTACCGTTGTCCAATTCCCTATCTCGCTTGGGGGCTAGAATTCCTCGGAGAGTTGGGTCGTAGGATTTTGGGGTACATCTGGAGTACACCCATTTGGCGTGATAAGGGGATGATTTGAAGTCGGCTGCAACAACTAATACTGGAAACGAACCGAGAGCAAAAGATCACCGTATCCTTTTCACTATGTGTATAAGTACTCTCGCTTGGTTCCTAGAGGACCTCAGGGAGGAAAGACGGGTAATTGTGTTCCTTTACTTCTATATTATGTTATGTACTTACTTGTGATATATTCATGCCTGCAAAAAGGGTTTTCATAAGTTGAACCAGAAAATGAGTTTCAAAACCTATTTCTCGTTCCCCCCTCGCTGAGTTCATAAGGATTCACCCTCTTTTATCATTTCATGTGAAGAAGATCAGGAACAGGTACCCGAGGACAACGTGCCTAATGAGGATTCCTTGAAATGATTGCTTGCCCTACATGCCTTACGTGACCATGGCCATTTTGTGAACAATATGTTGTTTGAAGACTATTTATTTTATGTTGCTTGTTGTTGTAATGTAAAAGACCCCTGTTGTAATTTGGGGTCTAATTTTGGCTTGTACTGATAATAACTAGATAGACACTACTATGGTCGTTTTGCTATCGTTACTGGCTAGTATCTATCATAGGATTTATGAAGTATCAGGTAAGGATTAAGTAAAATGAACCTATCCAATCTTAAGCAGGTACTCATTGTTAAGCTAAGATCAACATGTATTTTTGTAACGAGGATTAACAAACAAACGAGACATAGTATCATGCTAGGTTATTAATCAAACGAGACTTCGATATAACTAGTAGGCGTTTCGATTGATGGTAAATACTAATCTTAGTTGAAAATGAAATTTGAGGCGTTTAGAGAACTAGGTCAAACTAAAGAGCCTAATTACAGTCGTTATGCTGCCAATTTTCCAGAAAAATTGTGGTGTCTAGGCTAAACGTTAAGTGTTAAACTTTCATGAATGATTGAGTACGAGACATGACTTGAATGTTTAGATCACACCCTAGTCTAACATTTTAGGCCAGGTTGGGGCGTGACAAGCGCAGCTGAGTGGGCTTCTTACCCCCGTCGTAGACCTCTCAGAGGGCTTTCCAACGGTATACTGTGCGCCGCGTAACTCCTTACGGATCAAAAGTTATAGGCATCGGAGCGACGGAGACTGGTCCTAAGCCCCACGCCCTCGGTTTGCGGGCCCAGCCTCTACGTGAAGCGAAGTTGTCTTGCCCAAGGTCACGTGGGATTCGGTAATAGAAATGTGATGGATTAGGTTGTCGTCCTTTTCGCTGCTCACGACCCACGATCCGGGACGGAAAAACAGCACAAAAGAAGAAAAATGTCTAGAAACTGATGAAAAGGTTAGATTTTGGGCTCTGAAAATAGGCAAAACCGAGCAGGCTTGCTGCCCCCGTCGTAGAGCTCTCGGAGAGCTTTCCAACGGTATGCTGTACAGCGTAACGCCTTATGGATCAAAAGTTATGGCCACCAGAGTGACGGAGACCTGGTCCTAAGCCCCACACTCTTGGTTTGCGGGCCCAGCCTCTACGTGAAGCCAAGTTGTTTTGCCCAAGGTGCCGTGGGATTCGGTAATAGAAATGTGATGGATTAGGTTGTAGTCCTTTTTGCGGCTCACGACGTACGATCCGGGATGAAAAAACAGCGCAGAAGAAGAAAATTGTCTAGAAACTGATGAAAACGTTCGATTTTGGGCTCCGAAAATAGGCGCAACCAAGCAGGCTTGCCTCCCTCGTCGTAGAACTCTAGGAGAGCTTTCCAACGGTATGATGTGCGCCACGTAACTCCTTACGGATCAAAAGTTATGGGCACCGGAGCGACGGAGTCCTGGTCCTAAGCCCCACGCCCTCGGTTTGCGGGCCCAGCCTCTACGTGAAGCGAAGTTGTCTTGCCCAAAGTGGTATGGGATACGGTAATAGAAATGTGATGGATTAGGTTGTCGTCCTTTTCGCGGCTCACGACGTACGATCCGGACGGAAAAACAGCGCAAAAAAAGAAAAGTGTCCAGAAATTGATGAAAACGATCGATTTTTTGCTCCAAAAAAAATGCAACCGAGCAGGCTTTCTACCCCCGTCATAGAGCTCTGGGAGAGCTTTCCAACGGTATGCTGTGTGCCGCGTAACTCTTTACGGATCAAAAATTATAGGCACCGGAGCGACGGAGACCTGGTCCTAAGCCCTACGCCCTCGGTTTGCAGGCCCAGCCTCTACGTGAAGCGAAGTTTTCTTGCCCAAGGTGGTGTGGGATTCGGTAATAGAAATGTGATGGATTAGGTTGTCGTCCTTTTCGCTGCTCACGACGTATGATCGGGATCGAAAAATAGTTCAAAAGAAGAAAAGTGTCCAGAAACTGAGGAAAACGTTCGATTTTGGGCTCCGAAAAAGGTTCAACCGAGCAGACTTGCTGCCTCCATCGTAGAGCTCTCGGAGAGCTTTCCAACGGTATGCTGTGCACCGCGAAACTCCATGCGGATCAAAAGTTATGGACAACGGAGCGACGGAAACCTGGTTCTAAGCCCCACGCCCTCGGTTTGCAGGCCCAGCCTCTACATGAAGCGAAGTTGTCTTGTTGAAGGTGGCGTGGGATTCAGTAACAGAAATGTGATGGATTAGGTTGTCGTCCTTTTCGCGGCTCACGACGTACGATCCGGAACGAAAAAACAGAGCGAAAGAAGAAAAGTATCCAGAAACTGATGAAAACGTTCGATTTTGGGCTCTAAAAACAGGCACAGCCGAGCAAGTTTTCTTCCCTCGTCGTGGAGCTCTCTAAGATCTTTCCATTGGTATGCTGTGCGTTGCGTAACTCCATACGGATCAAAAGTTATGGGCGCCGAAGCGACGGAGACCTGGTCCTAAGCCGCACGCTCTCGGTTGGCGGGCCTAGCCTCTACGTGAAGCGAAGTTGTCTTGCCCAAGGTGCCATGGGATTCGGTAATAGAAATATGATGGGTTCAGGGGTCGTCCTTTTCGCGGCTCACGACGTACGATCCGGGATGAAAAAACAGTGCAAAAGAATAAAACTGTCCAGAAACTAATGAAAACAATCGATTTTCGGCTCCAAAAGTAGGCACAACCGAGCAGGCATCTTGCCCCCGTCGTAGAACTCTTGATGAGCTTTCCGACGGTATGTTGTGCGCCGCGTAACTCCTGACGGATCAAAAGTGATGGTCACCGAAGCGACGGAGACCTGGTCCTAAGCCCCACGCCCTCGGTTTGTGGGCCCAGCCTCTACGTAAAGAGAAGTTGTCTTGCCCAAAGTGGCGTGGAATTCGGTAATAGAAATGTGATGGATTAGGTTGTCGTCCTTTTCGCGGCTCACGACGTACGATCCAAGACGAAAAAATAGGCGCAACCGAGCAGGCTTGCTTCCCTTGTCGTAGAGCTCTAGGAGAGCTTTCCAACGGTATGATATGCGCCGTGTAACTCTTACGGATCAAAAGTTATGGGCACCGGAGAGACGGAGACCTGGTCTTAAGCCCCACGCCCTCGGTTTGCGGGCCCAGCCTCTACATGAAGCGAAGTTGTCTTGCCCAAGGTGGCGTGGGATTCGGTAATAGAAATGTGATGGATTCGGTTGTCGTCCTTTTCGCGGCTCACGACACACGATCCGGGACGAAAAAACATCGCAAAAGAACAAAAATGTCCCGAAACTGATGAAAACGTTCGATTTTGGGCTCTTAACACAGGTGCAGCTGAGCAAGCTAACTGCCCCCGTCGTGGAGCTCTCTAAGAGCTTTTCAATGGTATGCTTTGCGCCGCGTAACTCCTTACGGATCAAAAGTTATGGGCGACGAAGGGACGGAGACCTGGTCCTAAGCCCCACGCCCTCGGTTTGCGGGCCCAGCCTCTACGTGAAGTAAAGTTGTCTTGCCAACGTGCCGTGGGATTTGGTAATAGAAATGTGATGGATTCGGGTGTCATCCTTTTTGCGGCTCATGATGTACGAGCGGGATTGCTGCCCCCGTCATAGAGCTCTTGCAGAGCTTTCCAACGGTATGCTGTGCGCCGCGTAACTCCTGACGGATCAAAAGTTATGGTCACTAAAGCAACAGAGACCTGGTCTTAAGCCCCACGCCGTCGGTTTGCGGGCCCAGCCTCTACGTGAAGCGAAGTTCTCTTGCCTAAGGTGGCGTGGGATTCGGTAATAGAAATGTGATGGATTAGGTTGTCGTCCTTTTCGCGGCTCACGACGTACGATCCAAGACGAAAAAACAGCGCAAAAGAAGAAAAGTGTCCAGAAACTGTTGAAAATGTTCAATTCTGGGCTCCGAAATAAGTCGCAGCTGGGCCGGCTTGCTACACCACTCATAGAACTCTCAGAGAGCTTTCCAACTGTATGTTGTGCTCCGCGTAACTCCTTACGGATCAAAAGTTATGGGCTCCGGAGCGACGGAGACCTGGTCCTAAGCCACATGCCCTCGGTTTGCGGGCCCAGCCTCTACATGAAGCGAAGTTGTCTTGCCCAAGGTCTTGTAGGATTCGGTAATAGAAATGTGATGGATTAGGTTGTCTTCCTTTTCGTGGCTCACGACATACGATCCGGGACGAAAAAATAGCACAAAAGAAGAAAAGTGTCCAGAAACTGATGAAAATGTTAGATTTTGGTCTCCGAAAATAGGCGTAACTGTGCAGGCTTGCTGCCCCCCTCGTAGAGCTCTCGGAGAGCTTTCTAACGGTATGTTGTGCGCTGCGTAACTCCATACGGATCAAAAGTTATGGGCACCAGAGCAATGGAGACCTGGTCCTAAGCCCCACACCCTCGATTTGCGGGCCCAACCTCTACGTGAAGTGAAGTTGTTTTGCCCAAGGTGCCATGGGATACGGTAATAGAAATTTGATGGATTAGGTGGTCATCCTTTTTGCGGCTCACGACGTACGATCCGGGATGGAAAAACAGTGCAGAAGAAGAAAAGTGTCCAAAAACTAATGAAAACGTTCGATTTTGGGCTTCGAAAAGAGGCCCAGCCGAGCAGGCTTGCTTCACTTGTCGTAGAGCTCTAGGAGAGCTTTCCAACAGTATGATATGAGCCGTGTAACTCCTTACGGATCAAAAGTTATGGGCACTGGAGAGACGGAGACCTGGTCTTAAGCCCCACGCCCTTGGTTTGCGGGCTCAGCCTCTACATGAAGCGAAGTTGTCTTGCCCAAGGTGGCGTGGGATTCAGTAATAGAAATGTGATGGATTCGGTTGTCGTCCTTTTCACGGCTCACGACGTACGATCCGGGATGGAAAAATAGCGCAAAAGAAGAAAAGTGTATAGAAACTGATGAAAACGTTCGATTTCGGGTTGTGAAAACAGGCGCAGCAGAGCAAGCTTGCTGCCCCCGTCGTGGAGCTCTCTAAGAGCTTTCCAATGGTATGTTGTGCCCCGCACAACTCCTTACGGATCAAAAGTTATGGACGTCGGAGCGACGGAGACCTGGTTCTAAGCCCCACGCCCTCGGTTTGCGGGCCCAGCCTTTACATGAAGCGAAGTTGTCTTGCCCAAGGTGGTGTGGGATTCGGCAATAGAAATGTGATGGATTAGGTTGTCGTCCTTTTCGCAGCTCACGACAGACGATCCGAACAGAAAAATAGCGCAAAAGAAGAAAAGTGTCCAGAAATTGATGAAAACGTTCGATTTTGGGCTCGAAAAAATGTCGCGACAGAGCAGGCTTGCTGCCCCCATCGTAGAGCTCTCAGAGAGCTTTCCAATGGTATGCTGTACGCTGCAAAACTTCTTGCAGATCAAAAGTTATGGACAACGGAGTGACAGAGACCTGGTTCTAAGCCCCACACCCTCAGTTTGCGGGCCCAGCCTCTACGTGAAGAGAAGTTTTCTTGCCCAAAGTGGCGTGGGTTTCGGTAATAGAAATGTGATGGATTAGGTTGTCGTCCTTTTCACTGCTCACGACGTACGATCCAAGACCGAAAAACGGTGCAAAAGAGGTAAAGTATCCAAAAACTGATGAAACCGTTCAATTTTGGGCTCCGAAAATAGGTGCAACCTAGAGGGATTGCTTCCCCCGTCGTAGAGCTCTCGGAGAGCTTTCCAACGGTATGCTGTGCGCAGCGTAACTCCTTACGGATTAAAAGTTATGGGTACTGGAGAGACGGAGACCTGGTCCTAAGCCCCACGCCCTCAGTTTGCGGGCCCAGCCTCTACATGAAGCGAAGTTGTCTTTCCGAAGGTGGCGAGGGATTCAGTAACAGAAATGTGATGGATTCGGTTGTCATCCTTTTTGCGGCTCACGACGTACGATCCGGGATGAAAAAACAGCACAAAAGAATAAAAGTGTCCAGAAACTTATGACAACGTTTGATTTTGGGCTCTGAAAATAGGCGCAGCTGAGCAAGCTTGCTGCCCTGTCGTGGAGCTATTTAAGAGCTTTCCAATGGTATGCTGTGCGTTGCGTAACTCCTTACAAATCAAAAGTTATGGGCGCCGGAGCGACGGAGACCTGGTCCTAAGCCCCACACCCTCAGTTTGCGGGCCTAGCCTCTACGCCAAGCGAAGTTGTCTTGCCTAAGGTGCCCTGGGATTCGGTAATAGAAATGTGATGGATTCGGGGGTCGTCCTTTTCGCGGTTCACGACGTACGATACGGGATGAAAAAATAGCACAAAAGAATAAAAGTGTCCAGAAACTAATGAAAACAATCGATTTTGGGCTCCGAAAATAGGCACAGTCGAGCAGGCTTGCTACACCGGTGGTAGAGCTCTCGGAGAGCTTTCCAACGGTATGTTGTGCGCCGCGTAATTGCTTACGGATCAAAAGTTATGGGCACCGGAGCGACGGAGACCTGGTCCTAAGCCCCACGCCCTTGGTTTGTAGGCCCAGCCTCTACGTGAATCGATGTTGTCTTGTCCAAGGTCTCGTGAGATTCTGTACCAAAAATGTGATGGATTAGGTTGTCTTCCTTTTCGCGGCTCACGACGAACGATCCGGGATGGAAAAATAGCGCAAAAGAAGAAAAGTGTCCATAAACTGATGAAAACGTTAGATTTTGGGCTCCAAAAAAAGGCGCAACCGAGCAGGCTTGATGCCCCCATCGTAGAGCTCTCAGGGACTTTTCCAACGGTATGCTGTACACTGCGTAACTCCTTACAGATCAAAAGTTATGGGCACTAGAGCGACGGAGACCTTGTCTTAAGCCCCACGCCCTCGGTTTGCGAGCCCAGCCACTACGTGAAACGAAGTTGTTTTGCCAAAGGTACCATGGGATTCGGAAAAAGAAATGTGATGGATTAGGTTGTCGTCCTTTTGTAGCTCACGGCGTACGTTTTGGGTCGAAAAAACAGCGCAGAAGAAGAAAAGTGTCTAGAAACTGATGCAAACGTTCGAATTTGGGCTCCGAAAACAGGCACAGCTGAGCAGGCTTGCTTCCTTCGTCGTAGAACTCTAGGAGAGCTTTCCAACGGTATGATATGCGCCGCGTAACGCCTTACAGATCAAAAGTTATGGGCACCGGAGCGACAGAGACCTGGTCCTAAGCCTCATGCCCTCGGTTTGCGGGCCCAACCTCTACGTGAAGCGAAGTTGTCCTGCCCATGATCTCGTGGGATTCGGTAATAGAAATGTGATGGATTAGGTTGTCTTCCTTTTTGTGGCTCACGATGTACGATCCGGGACGAAAAAACAACGCAAAAGAAGAAAAGTGTCTAGAAACCGATGAAAATGTTAGATTTTGGTCTCCGAAAATAGGCGTAACCGAGCAGGCATGCATCCCCCGTCGTGGAGCTCTCGGAGAGCTTTCAAACGATATGCTGTGCGCCGTGTAACTCCTTAAGGATCAAAAGTTATGGGCACCAGAGCAACGAGGACCTGGTCCTAAGCCCCACACCCTCGGTTTGCGGGCCCAGCCTCTACGTGAAGCGAAGTTGTTTTGTCCAAGGTGCCGTGAGATTCGGTAATAGAAATGTGATGGATTAGGTTGTCGTCCTTTTTGCGGCTCACGACGTACGATCCGAGACTGAAAAACAGTGCAGAAGAAGAAAAGTGTCTAGAAACTAATGAAAACATTCGATTTTGGGCTTCGAAAATAGGCTTAGCTGAGCAGGCATGCTTCCCTCGTCGTAGAGCTCTCTAAGAGCTTTCCAATGGTATGTTGTGCCCCGTGCAACTCCTTACGGATCAAAAGTTATGGGCGTCGGAGCGACAGAGACCTGGTCCTAAGCCCCACGCCCTCGGTTTGCGGGCCCAACTTCTACGTGAAGCGAAGTTGTCTTGCCCAAGGTTCCATGGGATTCGGTAAT
This sequence comes from Ehretia macrophylla, assembly GCA_037974665.1. Taxonomy (NCBI): domain Eukaryota; kingdom Viridiplantae; phylum Streptophyta; class Magnoliopsida; order Boraginales; family Ehretiaceae; genus Ehretia; species Ehretia macrophylla. The sequence continues at coordinate 40,039,271 of CM075766.1, forward strand.
AGAAATATGATGGATTCGGGTGTCGTCCTTTTCGCGGCTCACGACATACGATCCGGGATTAAAAAACAGCACAAAAGAATAAAAGTGTCCTGAAACTAACGAAAACAATTGATTTTGGGCTCCAAAAGCAGGCACAACCGAGCGGGCTTGCTTCCCCCACCGTAGAGCTCTCGAAGAGCTCTCCAACGGTATGCTGTGCGTCGCGTAACTCCTAACGGATCAAAAGTTATGGGCACCGAAGCGACGGAGACCTGGTCCTAAGCCCCACGCCCTCAGTTTGCTGGCTCAGCCTCTACATGAAATGAAGTTCTCTCGCCCAAGGTGGCATGGGATTCGGTAATCGAAATGTGATGGATTAGGTTGTTGTCCTTTTCGCGGCTCACGACGTACGATCCAAGACGGAAAAACAGCGCAAAAGAAGAAAAGTGTCTAGAAACTGAAGAAAATGTTCAATTTTGGGCTCCGAAAATAGGCGCAGCTAAGCAGGCTTTCTACACCCGTTGTAGAGCTCTCGGAGAGCTTTCAAACGGTATGTTGTGCATCACGTAACGCCTTACGGATCAAAAGTTATGGGCACCGGAGCGACGGAGACCGGGTCCTAAGCCCCACGCCCTCGGTTTGCAGGCCTAGCCTCTACGTGAAGCAAAGTTGTCTTGCCCAATGTCTCATGAGATTCGGTAATAGAAATGTGATGGATTAGGTTGTCTTCCTTTTCGCAGCTCACGACGTACGATCCGGGATGAAAAAATAGCAAAAAAGAAGAAAAGTGTCCAAAAACTGATGAAAACGTTAGATTTTGGGCTCCAAAAAAAGGCGTAACCTAGCAGGCTTGTTGCCACCGTCGTAGAGCTCTCGAAGAGCTTTCCAACGGTATGCTGTGCTACGCGTAACTCCTTACGGATCAAAAGTTATAGGCACCAGAGCGACGGAAACCTGGTCGTGAGCCCCACGCCCTCGGTTTACGGGCCCAGCCTCTACGTGAAACGAAGTTGTTTTGCCTAATGCGCCGTGGGATTCGGTAATAGAAATGTGATGGATTAGGTTGTCGTCCTTTTTGCGGCTTACGATGTTCCATCCGAGATGAAAAAACAGCGCAGAAGAAGAAAAGTGTCCAGAGACTGATGAAAACGTTCGATTTTGGGCTATGAAAACAGGCACAGCCAAGCAAGCTTACTTCTCTCATCGTAGAGCTCTAGGAGAGCTTTCCAACGGCATGATATGCGCCGCGTAACTCCTTACGGATCAAAAGTTATGGGCACCGGAGTAACGGGGACCTGGTCCTATGCCCCACGCCCTCGGTTTGCGGGCCCTGCCTCTACGTAAAGCGAAGTTGTCTTGCCCAAGTTGGCATAGGATTCGGTAATAGAAATGTGATGGATTAGGTTGTCGTCCTTTTCGCGGCTCACGACGTACGATCCAGGATGAAAAAATACCACAAAAGAAGAAAAGTGTCCAGAAACTGATGAAAACGTTCAATTTTGGGCTCCGAAAATAGACGCAGCAGAGCTGGGTTGCTACACCCGACGTAGAGCACTCGGAGAACTTTCCAAATGTATGTTGTGTGCGCGTAACTCTTTACAGATTAAAAGTTATGGACACCGGAGCGACGGAGACCTGGTCCTAAGCCCTACGCCCTCGGTTTGCGGGCCCAACCTCTACGTGAAGTGAAATTGTCTTGCCCAAGGTCTCATGGGATTCGGTAATAGAAATGTGATGGATTAGGTTGTCTTACTTTTTGCGGCTCACGACGTATGATCCGGGACGAAAAAACAGCGCAAAAGAGGAAAAGTGTCCAGAAACTTATGAAAACGTTAGATTTTGGGATCCGAAAAAAGGCATAACCGAGCAGGCTTGCTACCCCCATTGTAGAGCTCTCGGAGATCTTTCGAACGGTATGTTGTGCGCCACGTAACTCCTTACGGATCACAAGTTATGGGAACCAGAGCGACGGAGACCTAGTCCTAAGCCCTACGCCCTCGGTTTGCGGGCCCAGCCTCTACATAAAGCAAAGTTATTTTGCCCAAGGTGCCATAGGATTCGGTAATAGAAATGTGATGGATTAGGTTGTCGTCCTTTTTGCGGCTCACGACGTACGATCCAGGACGGAAAAATAGTGTAGAAGAAGAAAAGTGTCCAGAAACTGATGAAAGGGTTCGATTTTGGGCTTCGAAAACAGGCGCAGCCGAGCAGGCTTGCTTCCCTCGTCGTAGAGCTCTAGAAGAGCTTTCCAACGGTATGATATGCGTCCTGTAACTCCTTACGGATCAAAAGTTATGGGCACCGGAACGACGGAGACCTGGTCCTATGCCCCACGCCCTCGGTTTGTAAGCCCAGCCTCTACGTGAAGCGAAGTTGTCTTGCCCAAGGTCGTATGGAATTCGATAATAGAAATATGGTGGATTAGGTTGTCGTCCTTTTCGCGGCTCACGACGTACGATCAAGGACGGAAAAATAGCGCAAAAGAAGAAAAGTTTCCAAAAACTGATGAAAACGTTCAATTTTGTTCTCCGAAAACTGGCGCAGCCGAACAGGCTTGCTACTCTCGTCATAGAGCTCTCGGAGAGCTTTCCAACGGTATGTTGTGCGCAGCTTAACTCCTTACGGATCAAAGTTATGGGCACCAGAGCGATAGAGACTTTGTCTTAAGCCCCACACCCTCGTTTTGCAGGCCCAACCTCTACGTGAAGCAAAGTTGTTTTGCCCAAGGTGGCGTGGGATTCGGTAATAGAAATGTGATGGATTAGGTTGTCGTCCTTTTCGCGGCTCACGACGTACGATCCAAGATGAAAAAACAGTGCAAAAGAAGAAAAGTGTCCAGAAACTGAAGAAAATGTTCAATTTTGGGCTCTGAAAACAGGTGCAGCAGAGCTGGGTTGCTACACCCGTCATAGAGCACTCGGTGAACTTTCCATCTGTATGTTGTGCGAGCATAACACCTTACGGATTAAAAGTTATGGGCACCAAAGCGACGGAGACCTGGTCCTAAGCCCCAAGCCATCGGTTTGCGGGCCCAGCCTCTACGTGAAGTGAAGTTGTTTTGCCCAAGGTCTCTTGGGATTCGGTAATAGAAATGTGATGGATTAGGTTGTCTTCTTTTTTGCGGCTCACGACGTACGATCCGGGACTAAAAAATAGCACAAAAGAGGAAAAGTGTCCAGAAACGTATGAAAACGTTAGATTTTGGGATCCGAAAAAAGGCGCAACCGAGCAGGCTTGCTACCCCCGTAGTAGAGCTCTCGAAGAGCTTTCCAACGGTAGGTTGTGCGCCGCGTAACTCCTTACGGATCAAAAGTTATGGGCACCAGAGCGACGGAGACCTGGTCCTAAGCCCCACGCACTCAGTTTGCAAGCCCAACCTCTACATGAAGCGAAGTTGTTTTTCCCAAGGTGCCATGGCAATCGGTAATAGAAATGTGATGGATTAGGTTGTCGTTCTTTTTGCGGCTCACGATGTACGATCCGGGACGGAAAAATAGTGTAGAAGAAGAAAAGTGTCCAGAAACTGATGAAAATGTTCGATTTTGGACTTCGAAAATAGGCGCAACTGGGCAGGCTTGCTTCCCTCATCGTAGAGCTCTAGGAGAGCTTTCCAACGGTATGATATGCGCCGCGTAACTCCTTACGGATCAAAAGTTATGGACACTGGAGCGACGGAGACCTGATCCTAAGCCCCACGCCCTCGGTTTGCGGGCCCAGCCTCTATATGAAGCGAAGTTGTCTTGCCCAAGGTCGCGTGGGATTCGATAATAGAAATGTGATGGATTAGGTTGTCATCCCTTTCGCGGCTCACGACATACGATCAAGGACGGAAAAATAGCACAAAAGAAGAAAAGTTTTCAAAAATTGATGAAAACGTTCAATTTTGTGCTCTGACAACTGGCGCAGCTGAGCAGGCTTGCTACTCTCATCGTAGAGCTCTTAGAGAGCTTTCCAACGCTATGCTGTGCGCAGCGTAACTCTTTACAGATCAAAAGTTATGGGTTCCAGAGTAACGGAGACCTGGTCCTAAGCCCCACGCCCTCGGTTTGCGGGCCCAGCCTCTACGTGAAGCGAAGTTGTCTTGCCCAAGGTGGCATGGGATTCGGTAATAGAAATATGATGTATTATGTTGTCATCCTTTTCGCGGCTCACGACGTACGATCCGGATGGAAAAACAGCGCAAAAAAAGAAAAGTGTCTAGAAATTGATGAAAACGTTCGATTTTCGGCTCTGAAAAAAGGCACAACCGAGCAGGCTTGTTGCGCTAGTCGTAAAGCTATCGGAGAGCTTTCCAACGCTATGCTGTGCACCATGTAACTCCTAACAGATCAAAAGTTATAGGCACCGGAGCGACGGAGCCCTGGTCCTAAGCCCATGCCCTCAGTTTACGAGCCCAGCCTCTACGTGAAGCGAAGTTATCTTGCCCAAGGTGCCATGGGATTCGATAATAGAAATGTGATGGATTAGGTTGTCGTCCTTTTCGGGGCTCACGACGTATGATCCGGACGGAAAAACAGCGCAAAAGAAGAAAAGTGTCCAGAAACTGATGAAAACGTTCGATTTTGGGATCTGAAAAAAGGCACAACTAAGCAGTCTTGTTGCCCCCGTCGTGGAGCTCTCGGAGAGCTTTGCAACTGTATGCTGTGCGCCGCGAAACTCCTTGCAGATCAAAAGTTATGGACCCCGGAGCGATGGAGACCTGGTCCTAAGCCCCACGCCCTCGGTTTGCGGGCCCAGCCTTTACGTGAAGTGAAGTTGCCTTGCCCAAAGTGGCGTGGGTTTCGGTAATAGAAATGTGATGGATTAAGCTGTCGTCCTTTTCGCGACTCAGGACGTACGATCTTGGACGAAAAAACCGTGCAAAAGAAGTATCCAAAAACTGATGAAACTGTTCGATTTTGGGCTCCGAAAATAGGCGCGGCTGAGCGTGATTGTTGCCCCCGTCGTAGAGCTCTCGGAGAGCTTTCCAACGGTATTCTGTGCGGCGCGTAACTCCTTAGGGATCAAAAGTTATGGGCACCAGAGATACGGAGACCAGGTCCTAAGCCCCACGCCCTCTGTTTGCGGGCCCAGGATCTACATGAAGCGAAGTTGTCTTGCCCAAGGTGGCGTGGGATTCAGTAATAGAAATGTGATGGATTCGGTTGTCATCCTTTTCGCGGCTCACGACGTACGATCCGGAACGGAAAAATAGCGCAAAATAAGAAAAGTGTCATGAAACTGATGAAAACGTTCGATTTTGGGCTCCGAAAATAGGCGTAGCCAAGCAGGCTTGTTGCCCCCATTGTTGAGCTCTTGGAGAGCTTTCCAACGGTTTGCTGTGCACCGTGTAACTCCTTACGAATCAAAAATTATAGGCGTCGGAGCAACGTAGACCTGGTCCTAAGCCCCACGCCCTCGGTTTGCAGGCCTAGCCTCTAGGTGAAACGAAGTTGTCTTGCCCAAGGTGGCGTGGGATTTGGTAATAAAAATGTGATGCATTAGGTTATCGTCCTTTTCGCGACTCACGACGTACGATCCGGGCTGAAAAAATGGCGTAAAAGAATAAAAGTGTCCAGAAACAAATGAAAACATTCGATTTTGGGCTCTGAAAACATGCGCAGCTGAGCAGGCTGGCTGCCTCCGTCGTAGAGCTCTCGAAGAACTTTCCAATTGTATGATGTGCACCGCGTAACTCCTTACGGATCAAAAGTTATGGACGCTGGAGCAACGGAGACCTGGTCCTAAGCCCCACGCCCTCGGTTTGCGGGCCCAGCCTCTACGTGAAGTGAAGTTGTCTTGCCCTATGTGGCATGGGATTCAGTAATAGAAATGTGATCTATTAGGTTGTCGTCCTTTTTGCGGCTCACGACGTACGATCGGGACGGAAAAACAGCGCAAAAGAAAAAAAAGTGTAAAAAAACTGATAAAAACATTCAATTTTGGGCTCTGAAAAAAGTCAAAACCGAGCAGGCTTGCTGCCCCATCGTAGAGCTCTCGGAAAGCTTTCCAACGGTATACTGTACGGCGCGAAACTCCTTGTGGATCAAAAGTTATGGAAAACAGAGCGACGGAGACCTGGTCTTAAGCCCCACGCCCTCGGTTTGCGGGCCCAGCCTCTACGTGAAGTGAAGTTGTCTTGCCCAAGGTGGCGTGGGATTCAGTAAAAGAAATGTGATGTATTAGGTTGTCATCCTTTTCGCGGCTCATGACGTACGATCGGGATGGAAAAACAGCGCAAAAGAAGAAAAGTGTCCAGAAACTGATGAAAACGTTCAATTTTGGGCTTTGAAAACAGGCGCTGCTAAGCAGGCTTGCTGCCCCCATTGTAGAGCTCTCGGAGAGTATTCCAACGGTAAGCTATGCGCCGCGTAACTCCTTACAGATCAAAAGTTATGGGCGCCGGAGCGACGGAGACCTGGTCCTAAGCCCCATGCTCTCGGTTTGCTGGCCCAGCCTCTACGTGAAGTGAAGTTGTCTTGCCCATGGTGGCGTGGGATTCGGTAATAGAAATGTGATGGATTACGTTGTTATCCTTTTCGAGGCTCACGACGTACGATCCGTGATGAAAAAATAGCGCAAAAGAATAAAAGTGTCCATAAACAGATGAAAACATTTGATTTTGGGCTCCGAAAAAAGGCGCAACCGAGCAGGCTTGTTACCCCCATCGTAGGGCTCTTAGAGAGCTTTCCAACGCTATGCTGTGTACCTCGTAACTCCTTACGAATCAAAAGTTATGGGCACCGAAGCGACAGAGACCTAGTCCTAAGCCCCAAGCTCTTGGTTTGCCGGCCCAGGCTCTACGTGAAGTGAAGTTGTCTTGCCCAAGGTGGCGTTGTATTAGGTAATAGAAATGTGATGTATTAGGTTGTCGTCCTTTTCGCGGCTCACGACGTACGATCGTGACGGAAAAATAGCACAAAAGAAGAAAAATGTCCAGAAACTGATGAAAACATTCAATTTTGGGCTCCGAAAAAAGGCGCAACCGAGCAGGCTTCCTTCCCCCGTCGTAGAGCTCTCGGAGAGCTTTCCAACGCTATGCTGTGCACCGCGTAACTCCTAACGGATCAAAAGTTATGGTCACCGGAGCGACAGAGACTTGGTCCTAAGCCCCACGCTTTCGGTTTGCGGGCCCAGCCTCTACGTGAAGCGAAGTTGTCTTGCCCAAGGTGCCGTGGGATTTGGTAATATAAATGTGATAGATTAGGTTGTCGTCCTTTTCGTGGCTCACGACATACGATCTGGACGGAAAAACAGTGCAAAAGAAGAAAAGTGTCCAAAAACTGATGAAAATGTTCAATTTTGGGCTTTGAAAGAAGGCGCAACAGAGCAGGCTTGTTGTCCCCGTCGTAGAGCTCTCGGAGAGCTTTCCAACGGTATGCTGTGCGTCGCGAAACTCCTTGCGGATCAAAAGTTATGGACACCGGAGCGACAGACACCAGGTCCTAAGCCCCACGGCCTCGGTTTGCGGGCCCACCCTCTACGTGAAACAAAGTTGTCTTGCCCAAAGAGGCGTGGGTTTCGGTAATAGAAATGTGATGGATTAGGTTGTAGTCCTTTTCGCGGCTCGCGACGTACGTTCCAGGACGGAAAAACATCACAAAAGAAGAAAAGTATCCAAAAACTGATGAAACCGTTCGTTTTTGGACTCTGAAAATAGACGCAGCCAAGCTGGTTTGCTGCCCTCGTCGTAGAGCTCTTGAAGAGCTTTCCAACGGTATGCTGTGCGCCGCGTAACTCCTTATAGATCAAAAGTTATGTGCATCGGAGAGACGGAGACCTGGTCCTAAGCCCCATGCCCTCGATTTGCAGGCCTAGCCTCTACATGAAGCGAAGTTGTCTTGCCCAAGGAGGTGTGGGATTCGGTAATAGAAATGTGATGGATTTGGTTGTCGTCCTTTTCGCGTCTCACGACGTACGATCCGAGACGAAAAATCAGCGCAAAAGAAGAAAAGTGTCAAGAAACAAAAGAAAATATTCAATTTTGGGCTCCGAAAACAGGCGCAGCTGTGCAGGCTTGCTACCCCCGTCGTAGAGCTCTCGAAGAGCTTTCCAATGGTATGCTGTGCGCCGCATAACTCCTTACAGATCAAAAGTTATGGGCGCCGGAGCGACGGAGACCTGGTCCTAGGCCCCATGCCCTCGGTTTGCGGGCCCAGCCTCTACGTGAAGCGATGTTGTCTTGCCCAAGGTGGCGTGGGATTCGGTAATAGAAATGTGATGGATTAGGTTGTCATCCTTTTCGCGGCTCACGACGTACGATCCGGGATGAAAAAATAGCAAAAAAGAATAAAAGTGTCCAGAAATTGATGAAAAAGTTCAATTTTGGGCTCCAAAAACAGGCGCAGCTGTGCAGGCTTGCTGCCCCCGTCGTAGAGCTCTCGAAGTGCATTCCAACGGTATGCTGTGCGCCGCGTAAATCCTTACGGATCAAAAGTTATGGGCACCGGAGCGACGGAGACCTAGTCCTAAGCCCCACGCCCTCGGTTTGTGGGCCAAGCCTCTATGTGAAGTGAAGTTGTCTTGCCCAAGGTGGTGTGGGATTCGGTAATAGAAATGTGAAGTATTAGGTTGTCGTCCTTTCGCGGCTCATGACGTACGATCGGGACAGAAAAACAGCGCAAAAGTAGAAAATTGTCCAAAAACTGATGAAAACGTTCGATTTTGGACTCCGTAAAGAGGCGCAAACGAGCAGGCTTGCTACGCCCGTCGTAGAGCTCTTTAAGAGCTTTCCAACGCTATGCTGTGCACCGCGTAACTTCTTACAGATCAAAAGTTATGGGCACCGGAGAGACAGAGACCTGGTCCTAAACCCCACGCCCTCGGTTTGCTGGACCAGCCTCTTCGTGAAGCGAAGTTGTCTTGCCCAAGGTGGCGTGGGATTCGATGATAGAAATGTGATGGATTAGGTTGTCGTCCTTTTCGCAACTCACGACGTACGATCTGGGATGAAAAAACAGCGCAAAAGAATAAAGGTGTCCAGAAACTGATGAAAACGTTTGATTTTGGGATCCGAAAACAGGCGCTGCTGTCACGCCCCAACCCGGCCTATAAAGGTTAGACTAGGGTGTGATCTAATCATTCAAGTCACGTCTCGTACTTAACCGTTCATGAAGATTTAACACTTAACGTTTCGGCCTAAACTCCAAAATTTTTCAGAAAACCGACAGTATAATGGCTGTAATTGGGCTCTTTGGTTTGATCTAATTCTCTAACGCCTCAAAATTTACCATTCCAGATTCATTTCCCACTAAGATTACTATCTATCATCAGTTGATATGCCTATTGGTTGTCTTGATGACTCGCTTGATTAATAACCTAGCATGATACTATGTCTCGTTCGTTTGTTAATCCTCGTTACAAAAGTACCTGTTGATCTTAGCTTAATAACGTATACCTGCTTAAGATTTGGTTGGTTCATTTTACTTAGCCTTTACCTAATGCTTCATATTCCTATTACAGATACTAGCAGTAATAATAGCAAAATGACCATAATAGTGTCTAGTATCTGTCTAGCAATATCAGTACAAACCAAAATTAGACCCCAAATTACAACGGGGGTCTTTTACATTACAAATAACAAGCAACATAAAGGAAATAGTCTTCAAGTAGCATAAAGTTCACAAGTAGCCACAATCACGCAAAGCACACAAGACAGGCAATCACTCCAAGGATTCATCATTAGACACACTGTCCTCGGGTACCTGTTCTGGATCTTCTTCACCTGAGATGATAAAAGAGGGTGAGTCCTTATGAACTCAACGAGGGAGAACGAGAAATAGGTTTTGAAACTCATTTTCCAGTTCAACTTATGAAATCATTTTGCAAGCATGAATATAACAATAATATAAGTACAGGAACAGAAATACTAGTCTTTCCTCCCCGAGGTTCTCTAGGAATCAAGCGAGAGTACTTATACACATAGTAAAGGATACAGTGAGCTTTTGCTCTCAGATCAGTTCCAGAATCAGTTGTTGCGGCCGACTTCAAATCATTCCCCAAACACGCCAGGTGGGTGTACTCCGGATGTACCCCGAAATCCTACGACTCAACTCTCCGAGGAAGTCTAGCCCCCAAGCGAGAGAGGGAATAGGACCATGGTAGTCACAGGTGCACCGGCAAGCCCGATGCCGCCCGGTGTGCGTGATCGCTACCATGCCGACAGGAAAGGTTGCAACCTTATATGTAGTGCACAATTATGACATTAACGTATCACGTTAGGAGGTCAACAAAGTAGGTTGCCTCCGGACAGTCATAAGATTGCACATTGACAAGTAAACAGGCAGGGCACGATAAGACAAGTAATTTCACTTGAAAGGCATATAGAGTTATATGAACATTAAACGGGCAACCATGTAACACATGTAAATCAAGTCATATAACTCATTTTGAAGTCCACGTAATCAGGTGATAGGATTATTCAACATGCAACAACATCTACGTGGGTTCGGATGCAGGAAAAGCCTATTTGTCAACATGCAATGATCAAAATTACATTTAAGGTTATAAGGGCATCTACGAGCAGCCTACTAAGCATATAATTCCACACAATATCCAAATGATCATTACTTAGCAAGACTACCTAGTCATTAGGGTTTCCATTTCGTGCATATCCGTACAATTTAAGCCCCAAAACAATTCAAAATCAATCTCAAGCCATGCATCATTTAATTCAACATCCTCAAACATTCAAAACAGCCCACACAACATCCCAAAGCTACAATCCCAAGCATTTATTTCAACAAGAGAAGTTACAACAATTTTTCTAAGCATAACACTAAGTGAAACCCTTACTGCAATAGGCTGTTTTCTCACAATCATTAAGATAAGAAAACAATCTCCAATTCCAGTGAATAAGATTTCAAATTAAAGCTTAAGAAGTGAACTAAAATCAGAAACAAACCTTGCATCATTTGGAGTTCGGGATCATTAGCTATAGCCGAAACTGTGAGATAGCACAAAACTGTCCAGATTTGCACACATTTCGATAATTGACGTTTTTGAGGTCCTTAGGGTCGGTTTTAGCCTTAGTCCATTTCTGACAAAAATGTCCAGAACTGAAACATATAGCAGTAAACCAAATTTCATGCATTTTGGACATCATTTACTAAGTCAAATCTGGTTTGTTCTACAAGGTCAGTGCATCTGCTAAAACCTGCTTCATTTTTTCCAGATTTCCAGATTTGGACACATTTTAAATATTTGCTATTTTGGGGACCTTAGAATCAAAATTAGCTTCGGCCTATTTCTGCGAAAAATGTTCAAAACTGGAAAAACTAGTCACCTACCAATTTTCATGCATTTTAAACATCATTTTCCTAGCTAAACTTACCTCGAAACAAACTGGTCAGAGAGCTGTCAACAATCCGACTTCACCTATCATCACTTTCAAGCCAAGATCTTGCCATGCATGGTTGCAAAAGCTTATGAACGAACATATAACTCAAGTAAGACATACTTTTATGAGCATGCATGTGGATTTTTGAAGGATTTTCAAAAGGTGTTAGCCCTCACCTTAGCAATCAACCAAGAAGATGCACAAAACTTGTTGAAGCACAATTTTCTTCTTCTCCTTTGCCTAGCTGAGATTCCAACTAGATTTTCTCTATTTTTCCTAGCTTAGTGACCAAGCTCTTAGTACATGCATAAGGTTAGAACAAGAAGAAAAGAAATGGAAGCTTAGAAACTCACCTAGGGCCGAAATGAAGACTCTATGTGCTTGTATGCATCTTTTGAGCTAACTACTTGCTTTCCTTTGCTTGGGCTTGCCTTGAATGGCCTTAGGATGATGAAGATGAGTTGTGAAGTGAAGAGAATCATCCAAAACCGAGATTGAAAGAGTAGAATGAGAGGGAGAGAGAGAAATGTGAGGAGAGTGAGAGAAATGAGAGAAAATAGAAGCTTTTGCAATTGTTGATGCAAATGTTGGCCTTGGGCATGCAAAAATCTGATTTTGTGTCATCTTTTGAATTGTTTTAGCATGTGTGTAAGAGAATGTTGGGTATTTAGGGATTTTAGGTAGAATAGAATATAGGATATGTTTAGAGGTTTGTGAGATTTTGTCTTGTAGTGAGTTTAAAATATAATATTTAGGTATTAGTGGATTTTGTAGAGATTTGAATTAGGATTATAATAATAGTTAGTGGTGTTTGTAAGATTATTTTATAGTCTAGTGCTTTGTGTAGGATTCTTTCTTGATTAACGTGGTGGCACGGATTCCTAGGTCTAGGGCACAAATTACGAGATAAATACGAACTACGAGGTAAGACACGAACTTCAAGACTAATGCATGTACTTCAAGATAAATGCACGGATTCCAATGCAAATGCATGCAACCCTAGGTAAATATACGTAAACCAATATAGGCACGTAATTTAATGCAATGCATGTAAATCGAGGTACGACTCTTAAACCTAGGTTAGGACACGCAATTCAAGGTCAGGGCACACAAAACGAGACAACACACGCAATTCAAAGTTGGGGCACATAAGTCGAGGATTAGGGCACATAATTCTAGGTCAAGGCACGAATGACGAGGCATGCACAAAAACCAAGACAGGGCACGTAATCCAAGGTCAGTCATGTCATTCTTGGTCTATGGCACACAAATCAAGGTAACATACGTTATTTGGGGTCGGGCCTCACATCCTCCCCTCCTTAAAAGAATTTCGTCCCGAAATTCATTCTTGCCTATTGAGGTCATTTAGACGGATTCCGACCATTGTTATTTTCCAACTCCGGGTCATCCTTTGCTCTGTGATCTCTCTTACCACAACGAATTCACTTCCTAGCTTTCTCCAATCATTTAATTCGGTGTGACCCTTACATTTACAGTTCGTTCCTTTGAACAACTCTATTTTCTCCAATTGATCTTAAGGTCGAGTTCATTAACTAAGGTTAGAATCTCCAAACATAGTCATCAAAGCTGCATCGGTATTCTAACAATATAACTATAACTCCACAATCATGATTCATGTTGTATCAATCTCGCATTCATACCTCAAAAGGAATATCACAATAATTCCATGATCCTAGGGTGACATACACTTGGTTTCTCTATTTTTCCTAGCCTAGTGATCAATCTCTTAGCACATGCATGAGGTTAGAACAAGAAGAAAAGAAATGGAAGCCAAGAAAACTTACCTAAGCCGAAAATGGTGACTCAAAATGCTTGCATGTGTGTTTCTTGCATCCTAGCTTGCTTGGGTGAGTTTCTTTGCTTGTGGTTTGTCTTGATGCACCTTAGGATGATGAAGATGAGCTAAGAGGTGGAGAGAACTCAGCCAAAACCGAAATGGAGAGAGAAAATGAGAGGGAAGTGAGAGAAAAGAAAGAATATGACAAAGAGTGATGTTTTGCATTGATTCAAGCATATGGTAAGCCTTGGGCAGCCCATTTTCAGTCTTTTTGTGTCTTCAAGGAGTATTTTGAAATGGCTAGCATGGGCATGAAGTGTTTGGTCGAAAATGGTGGGGATTTGAGGAGAATTTGAGTAATTTTTTATGCATTGTGTTAAGTGTTTTGTCATAGTTTGTCTAGGACTAATTTTTTATACATTTGTGTCATTAGAATTGTCATAGGAATGTTGGGGAATGAGGGAATCTAGGTAGAATAAAATATAGAAATGTTTGTTGATGAGTTGAATTATGAATAGAATAATAGATAGTGGAAAATGTAGGAATAGTTTAGTATTATTTTATTGTTAGTGGAGTTTGTAGAGAATTTGAATTAGGAATATAATATTGGTTAGTGGATTGTGTAGGATTATTTTATTGTCTAGTGCTTTGTGTAGGATTCTTTCTTGATTAACGTGGTGGCACGAATTCCTAGGTCTAGGGCACGAATTACGAGGTAGACACGAACTACGAGGTACAACACGTATTTCAAGACTAAGGCACATACCTCAAGATAAGTGCACGGATTCTAATGCTAACACACGCAACCCTAGGAGAATGAACGTAGATCAAAATAAGGCATGTAATTCAATGCAATGCACGTAATTCAAGACACGACTCTTAAACCTAGGTTAAAGCACGTAGTTCAAGGTTAATGCACACGAAACGAAGAGACACACGCAAATCGAGGTCTCGCACGTAAATTAAGGTCATGGCATGTTTATCTAGGTATCGTACGTATATCAAGAATTAGGACACACAATTCTAGGTTAAGGCACGTATAACAAGGCATGCACAAAAACCAAGATAGGGCACGTAATCCTAGGTTGGTCATATAATTTTAGGTCTAAGGCACGCAAATCGAGGTATGATACGTTATTCGGGGTCGGGCCTCACAGCATCCAAGCAAGCTTGGTGCCCTCGTTGTAGAGCTCTCGGAGTGCTTTTCAACGGTATGTTGTACGCCGCGTAACTCCTTAGGGATCAAAAGTTATGGGCTTCCTGGTTATAAGCCCCAAGCCCTGTGTTTCTGGGCGCAGCCTCTACGTGAAGTGAAGTTGTCTTTCTCAAGGTACAATGTGATTCGGTAATAGAAATGTGATGGATTTGATTATCGTCCTATTCGCGGCTCACGATGTATGATCCGGGATGAAAAAACACCATAAAAGAAGGAAAGTGACCCAAAACTAATGAAAATATTTGATTTTGGGCTCCGAAAATAGGCACAGCCGAGTAGGCTAGGTGCCCTCATCGTAGAGCTCTCAGAGAGCATTCCAACGGTATGCTGTGCGCCGTGTAACTCCTTACGGATCAAAAGTTATGGGCACCGGAGCGACGGATACCTAGTCACAAGCCCCACGCCCTCTGTTTGGGGGCCCTACCTCTACACAAAGTGAAGTTGTCTTGCCCAAGGTGCTGTGTGATTCAGTAATAAAAATGTGATGTATTAGGTTGTCGTCCTTTTCGCGGCTGGCGACGTACTATCGGGGATGGAAAAACAGCGCAAAAGAAGAAAAGTGTCTCGAAACTGATGAAATACATTCGATTATATTGGGAACAAAAAATAGGCGCGGCATAGCAGGCTTGATACACCTGTCATAGAGCTCTCGGAGAGCTTTCCAACGGTATGCTGTGCGCCACGTAACTCCTTACGGATCAAAAGTTATGGGCACCGGAGCGACGAATACCTGGTCACAAGCCCCATGCTTACTGTTTGAGGGCCCTGCCTCTACATGAAGTGAAGTTGTCTTGCCCAAGGAGTCGTGTGATTCGTTAATAGAAATGTGATAGAATAGGTTGTCGTCATTTTTGCGACTCACGACGTACAATCCGGGACAGAAAAACAGCGCAAAAGAAGAAAAGTGTCCTAAAACTAATAAAAATGTTCAATTTTTGGCTCAGAAAACAAGCGCAGCCGAGCAAGCTTGGTGCCCCCGTCGTAGAGCTCTCGGAGAGCTTTCCAACGGTATGCTGCGCGCCGCGTAACTCCTTGCGGATCAAAAGTTATGAGCACCGGAGCGACGGATACCTGGTCACAAGCCCCACGCCCTCTATTTGCGGGCCCAACCTCTATGTGAAGTGAAGTTGTCTTGGCCAAAGTGCCATGTGATTCAGTAATATAAATGTGTTGGATTAGGTTGTCATCCTCTTCGCGGCTCACGACATAAAATCCGGGACGGAAAAAAAAGCGTAAGAGAAGAAAAATGTTCCAAAACTTGTGAAAATGTTCAATTTTGTGTTCCGAAATTAGGCACAGCCGAGCAGGCTAGGTGCCCACATCGTAAAGCTCTCAGATAGATTTCCAACGGTATGCTGTGTGCCGCGTAACTCCTTACGGATCAAAAGTTATGGGCACCAGAGCGACGGATACCTGGTCACAAGTCCCACGCCCTCTATTTGCGGGCCCTACCTTTACATGAAGTGAAGTTGTCATGCCCAAGGTGCCGTGTGATTCGGTAATAGAAATGTGATGGATTAGGTTGTCGTCCTATTCACGGCTCACGACGTACGATCCGGGACGAAAAAATACCATAAAAGAAGGAAAGTGACCCAAAACTAATGAAAATATTTGATTTTGGGCTCCGAAAACAGGCACAGCCGAGCAGGCTAGGTGCCCTCATCGTAGAGCTCTCAGAGAGCATTCCAACGGTATGCTGTGCGCCGTGTAACTGCTTACGGATTAAAAGTTATGGGCACCGGAGCGACGGATACCTAGTCACAAGCCCCACGCCCTCTGTTTGGGGGCCCTGCCTCTACACGAAGTGAAGTTGTCTTGCCCAAGGTGCCATGTGATTCAGTAATAGAAATGTGATGGATTAGGTTGTCATCCTTTTCGCGGCTGGCGACGTACTATCAGGGATAGAAAAACAACGCAAAAGAAGAAAAGTGTCTCGAAACTGATGAAATACGTTTGATTATATTGGGAACAAAAAATTGGCGCGGCCTAGCAGGCTTGATACACCCATCATAGAGCTCTCGGAGAGCTTTCCAACGGTATGCTGTGCGCCACATAACTCCTTACGGATTAAAAGTTATGGGCACCGGAGCGACAAATACCTGGTCACATGCCCCACGCCCTCTGTTTGAGGGCCCTACCTCTACATGAAGTGAAGTTGTCTTGCCCAAGGTGTCGTGTGATTCGTTAATAGAAATTTGATGGATTAGATTGTCGTCATTTTTGCGGCTCACGACGTAGAATCCGGGACAGAAAAACAGCACAAAAGAAGAAAAGTATCCCGAAACTAATAAAAATGTTTGATTTTTGGCTCTGAAAATAGGCGCAGCCGAGCAAGCTTGGTGCCCCCGTCGTAGAGCTCTCGGAGATCTTTCCAACGGTATGCTGCGCGCCGCGTAACTCCTTGCGGATCAAAAGTTATGAGCACCGGAGCGACAGATACCTGGTCACAAACGCCATGCCCTCTATTTGCGGGCCCAGCCTCTATGTGAAGTGAAGTTGTCTTGGCCAAAGTACCGTGTGATTCGGTAATAGAAATGTGTTGGATTAGGTGGTCGTCCTCTTCGCGGCTGACGACGTAAAATTCGGGACAGAAAAAAAGCGTAAGAGAAGAAAAGTGTCCCAAAACTTGTGAAAATGTTCGATTTTGGGCTCCGAAATTAGGCGTAGCCGAGCAGTATTGGTGACCACATCGTAGAGCTCTCAGATAGATTTCCAACGGTATGCTGTGTGCCGCGTAACTCCTTACGGATCAAAAGTTATGGGCACCGGAGCGACGGATACCTGGTCACAAGTCCCACGCCCTCTGTTTGCGGGCCCTACCTTTATGTGAAGTGAAGTTGTCATGCCCAAGGTGCCGTGTCATTTGGTAATAGAAATGTGATAGATTAGGTTGTCGTCCCTTTCGCGGCTCATGACGTACGATCCAGGACGGAAAAACAGCGTAAAAGAAGAAAAGTGTCCTGAAAATGGTGAAAACGTTCGATTTTTGGCTCTGAAAACAGGCGTAACCGAGCAAGCTAGGTGCCCCCTTTGTGGAGCTCTCGGAGAAGTTTTCCAATGGTTTGCTGTACACCGCGTAACTCATTACCGATAAAAAGTTATGAGCACCGGAGCGACAGATACTTGGTCACAAGCCCCTCGCCCTCTGTTTGCTGGCCTAGCCTCAACGTGAAGTGAAGTTGTCTTGCCCAAGGTGCCGTGTGATTCAGTAATAGAAATGTGATGGATTAGGTTGTCGTCCCATTCGCGGTTCACGACGTGCGATCTGGGACGAAAAAATAGCGCAAAAGAAGAAAAGTGTCCTAAAAATGGTGAAAACGTTCAATTTTGGGCTCCAAAAATAGGCGCAGCAGAACAAGCTAGGTGCCCCTTCATAGAGCTCTCAGAGTGCTTTTCAACGGTTTGTTGTGCGCCGCGTAACTATTTACGGATAAAAAGTTATGGGCACCGGAGCGACGGATACCTGGTCACAAGCCCCACGCCCTGTGTTTGCGGGCCCAGCCTCTATGTGTAGTGTAGTTGTCTTGCCCAAGGTGCTGTGGGATTCGGTAATAGAAATGAGATGGATTAAGTTGTCATCCTTTTCGCTGCTCACAACGTACGATTCGGGAGGGAAAAACAGCGTAAAAGAAGAAAAGTGTCCCAAAACTGATGAAAATGTTCGATTTTGGGCTCTGAAAATAGGCGTATCCAAGCAAGCTTGGTGGCCCAGTCGTAGAGCTCTCAATGTGCTTTCCAACGTTATGTTGTGCGCCACGTAACTCCTTAGGGATCAAAAGTTATGGGCTCCAGAGCGACAGATACCTGTTTACAAGCCCCACGCCCTCTGTTTGCGGGCCCAGCCTCTACGTGAAGTGAAGTTGCCTTTCCCATGGTTCCATGTAATTTGGTAATAGAAATGTGATGGATTAGGTTGTCGTCCTTTTCTCGGCTCACGACGTACGATTTGGGACTGAAAAACAACGTAAAAGAAGGAAAGTGTCACAAAACTTATGAAAATATTCAATTTTGGGCTCCAAAAACAGGCGCAGCCGAGCAGGCTAGGTGCCCCTAATGTAGAGCTCTCAGAGAGCTTTCCAACGGTATGCTGTGCGCCGCGTAACTCCTTACAGATCAAAAGTTATGGGCACCGGAGCGACGGATACCTGGTCACAAGCCCCACGCCCTCTGTTTGCGGGCCCAGCCTCTGCATGAAGTGAAGTTGTCTTGCCCAAGGTGCCATGTGATTCGGTAACAAAAATGTGATAGATTAGGTTGTCGTCCTTTTGGCGGCTCACGACGTATGATCCGGGAATGAAAAATAGCGTAAAATAAGAAAATTGTCTCGAAACTGATGAAAACGTTCGATTTTGGGCTCCGAAAACAAGCGCAACTGAGCAAGCTAGGTACCCCCGTCGTAGAGTTCTCGGAGAGCTTTCCAACGTTATGCTGTGCGCCTCGTAACACCTTACGGATCAAAAGTTATGAGCACCGGAGCGACGGATACCTGGTCACAAGCCCCACGCCCTCTGTTTGCGGGGTCTGCCTCTACATGAAGTGAAGTTGTCTTGGCCAACGTGCCATGTGATTCGATAATAGAAATGTGTTGGATTAGGTTGTCGTCCTTTTTGCGGCTCACGACGTACGATCCGGGACGAAAAAACAACACAAAAGAAGAAAAGTGTCCCGAAACTGATGAAATCGTTCGATTTGGGGCTCCGAAAACAAGCGCAACCGAGCAACCTAGGTGCCCCCGTTGTAGAGCTCTCGGAGTGCTTTCCAACGGTATGCTGTGCGCTGCGTATCATGTCACGCCCCAACCCGGCTTATAAGGTTAGACTAGGGTATGATCTAACGTTCAGGACATGTCACATGCTTAACCATTTATGAAGATTTAACACTTATCGTTTTAGTCTAAACTCCAAAGTTTTCCGGAAAACCGGCAGTATAAAGGCTGTAATTGGACTCTTTGGTTTGGCCTAATTCTCTAAACGCCTCAAAATTTTCTAATCTCAAGTTTCATTTCCAACTAGGATTACTATTTAACATCAATTGAAATGCCTATTGGTTATCTCGATGTCTCGTTTGATTTATAACCTAGCATGATACTATGTCTCGTTTGTTTGTTTATCTTTGTTACAAAAGTACCTATTTAAGATTGGATGGTTCATTTACTTAGTCCTTAACTAATACGTCATAACCTATGATAGATTACTAGCGGTAATAATAGCAAAACGATCATAGTAGTGTCTAGTGTCTGTCTAGCAATATCAGTACAAACCAAAATTAGACCCCAAATTACAACGGGGGTCTTTACATTACAACATCGAGCAACATAAAAGGAAATAGTCTTCAAGTGGCATAAAGTTCACAAGTAGCCATAATCACGCAAAGCACACAAACTGGCAATCATTCCAAGGATTCATCGTTAGGCACACCGTCCTCGGGTACCTGTTCTAGATCTTCTTCACCTGAGATGATAAAAGAGGGTGAGTCCTTATGAACTCAGCGAGGGGGAACGAGAAATTGGTTTTGAAACTCATTTTTCGGTTTAACTTATGAAAATCATTTTGCAAGCATGAATGTAACAATAATATAAAGTGAAGGAACATAAATACCAGTCTTTCCTCCCCGAGGTTCTCTAGGAACCAAGCGAGAGTACTTATACACATAGTAAAAAGGATACAGTGAGCTTTTGCTCTCAGATCAGTTTCAGAATCAGTTGTTGCGGCCGACTTTAAATCATCCCCTTAACACGCTAGGTGGGTGTACTCCGGATATACTCCGAAATCCTACAACCCAACTCTCCAAAGAAGTCTAGCCCCCAAGCGAGAGAGGGAATGGGACAGTGGTAGTCACGGGTGCACCGGCAAGCTCGATGCCGCTCGGTGTGCGTGATCGCTACCACGCCGACAGGAAAGGTTGCAACCTTGTATGCAGTGCACATTTATGACATTAACATATCACGTTAGGAGGACAACAAAGTAGGTTGCCTCCGGACAGTCATAAGATTGCACATTGACAAGTAAACAGGCAGGGCACGATAAAACAGGTAATTTCACTTGAAAGGCATATAGAGTTATATGAACATTAAACGGCAGCCATGTAACACATGTAAATCAAGCCATATAACTCATTACGAAGTCCACGTGATCAAGTAATGAGATTATTCAACATGTAATAACATCTACGTGGGTTCGGGTGCAAGAAAAGCCTATTTGTCAACATGCAATGATCAAAATCACATTTGAGGTTATAAGGCATCTACGGGCAGCCTACTAAACATATAATTCCACACAATATCCAAATGATCAACACTTAGCAAAACTACCTAGTCATTAGGGTTTCTATTTCGTGCATATTCGTGCAATTTGAGCCTCAAACCAACTCAAAGTCAATCTCAAGCCATGCATCATTTAAGTCAACATCCTCAAACATTCAAAACAGTCCACACAACATTCCGAAGCTACAATCCCAAGCATTTAATTCAACAAGATGAGTCACAACAATTTTTCTATGCATAACACTAAGTGAAACCCTTACTGCAATAGGCTGTTTTCTCACAACCATTAAGATAAGAAAACATTATCCAATTCCAATGAATAAGATGTCAAATTAAAGCTTAAGAAGTGAACTAAAATCAGAAATAAACCTTGTATCATTTGGAGTTCGGGATCTTTAGTTATAGCCGAAACAGTAGGATAGCACAAAACTGTCCAGATTTGCACACATTTAGATAATTGAAGTTTTTGAGGTCCTTAGGGTCAGATATAGCCTTAGTCCATTTCTGACAAAAATGTCCAGAACTGAAAAATACAGCAGCATACCAAATCTCATGCATTTTGGATATCATTTACTAAGTCAAATCGGGTTGGTTCCACAAGGTCAGTGCATCTGCCAAAACCTACTTTATTTTTCCAGATTTCCAGATTTGGACACATTTTAAAGAACTGCCATTTTGAGGGCCTTCAAGTCAAAATTAGCTTTGGCCTATTTCTTCGAAAAGTGTTCAAAACTGTCCAAAATAGTCACCTACCAATTTTCATGCATTTTCAACATCATTTGCCTAGCTAAACTTACCTCAAAACAAACTGGTCAGAGAGCTGTCAGCAATCCGACTTCACCTATCATCACTTTCAAGCCAAGATCTTGCCATTCATGGCTGCAAAAGCTTATGAACGAACATATAACTCAAGTACAGAAGCAAAGACATACTTTAATGAGCATGCATGTGGATTTTTGAAGGATTTTCAAAAGGTTTTAGCCCTCACCTTTGAAATCAACCAAGAGGATGCACAAAAACTTGTTGAAGCAAACTTTTCTTCTTCTCCTTTGCCTAGCCGAGGTTCCAACTAGATTTTCTCTATTTTTCCTAGCTTAGTGACCAAGCTCTTAGTACATGCATGAGGTTAGAACAAGAAGAAAAGAAATGGAACCTAGTAAACTCACCAAGGCCGAAAATGGTGACTCAAAAAGCTTGCATGTGTGATTCTTGCATCCTAGCTTGCTTGGGTGAGTTTCTTTGCTTGTTGTTTGTCTTGATGCACCATAGGATGATGAAGATGAGCTAAGGGATGAAGAAACTCAGCCCAAAACCAAGATGGAGAGAGAAGAATGAGAGGGAGAGAGAGAAATGTGAGGAGAATGAGAGAAATGAAAGAAAAATGAGGCTTTTGCAAAAGTTGATGCATGGGTTCGGCCTTGAGCTTAGAAATTCTGATTTTTATGTCTTCAAGAGGCATTTTGAAATTCCTAGCATGGGCAAGGAGCACTTGGTCGAAAATGGTGTGCATTGGGTAGGGTTTTGGGGCTATTTTTTATGCATTTGTGTCATAATATGTCATAGATTGTCTAGGAATTATATTGAATTAAGCAAAGCAATCACAAAGCTCACAAAGTGGTCAGCCAAGGCATGTAGAAATCTGATTTTTTTGTCATCTTTGAGCATTATTTAATTGTGTGTTGGAAGTGCAAAAAGAATAAGGAATAAAGAATGTTTAGTGTTTAGTGTTTTGTCTTGTAGTGAGTTTAAATATAATATTTAGGTGTTAGTGGATTTTGTAGAGATTTGAATTAGGATTATTTTATAGTTTAGTGCTTTGTGTAGGATTCTTTATTGATTAGCGTGCGGGCACGCTTTCCTATGTCTATGGCACATACTATGAGATATACACGAACTACGAGGTACAGCACGTATTTCAAGACTAAGGCACATACTTCAAGATAAGTGCACGGATTCTAATGCTAACACACGCAACCCTAGGAGAATGAACGTAGACCAAAATAAGGCACGTAATTCAATGCAATGCACATAATCCAAGACACAACTCTTAAACCTAGGTTAAAGCACACAGTTCAAGGTTAATGCACATGAAACGAAGAGACACATGTAAATCGAGGTCTTGCACGTAAATTAAGGTCATGGCACGTTTATCTAGGTATCGCACGTATATCAAGAATTAGGGCACACAATTTTAGGTTAAGGCATGCATAACGAGGCATGCACGAATACCAAGACAGGGCACGTAATCTAAGGTCGGTCATATAATTTTAGGTCTAAGGTGCGCAAATCGAGGTAGGACACGTTATTCGGGGTCGGGCCTCACATAACACCTTACGGATCAAAAGTTATGAGCACCGGAGCAATGGATACCTGGTCACAAGCCCCACGCCCTCTGTTTGCGGGATCTGCCTCTACGTGAAGTGAAGTTGTCTTGGCCAGGGTGTCGTGTGATTCGGTAATAGAAATGTGTTGGATTAGGTTGTCGTCCTTTTTGCGGCTCACGACGTACAATCCGGGATGAAAAAATAGAGCAAAAGAAGAAAAATGTCCCGAAACTAATGAAAACGTTCGATTTTGGGCTCTGAAAACAGGCGCAGCCGAGCAAGCTTGGTGCCACCATGGTAGAGTTCTTAGAGAGCTTTCCAACAGTATGGTGTGCGCTGCGTAACTCCTTACGGATCAAAAGTTATGAGCACCGGAGCGACGGATACCTGGTCACAAGCCCCACGTCCTCTGTTTGCGGGCCCAGCCTCTACGTGAAGTGAAGTTGTTTTAGCCAATGTGCCATGTGATTTGGTAATAGAAATGTGTTGGATTAGGTTGTCGTCCTCTTCGCGGCTTATGACGTATGATTCGGGATGAAAAAACAGCATAAAAGAAGAAAAGTATCCCAAAACTTATGAAAATGTTCGATTTTGGGCTCCGAAAATAGGCGCAGCCGAGCAGGCTAGGTGCCCCCATCGTAGAGCTCTCAGAGAGCTTTCCAACGGTATGTTGTGCGTCGCGTAACTCCTTACGGATCAAAAGTTATGAGCACCGGAGCAACGGATACCTGGTCACAAGCCCCACGCCCTCTGTCTTGCCCAAGGTGCCATGTGATTCGGTAATAGAAATGTGATGGATTAGGTTGTCATCCCTTTTGCTGCTCACAACGTAAGATCCGGGATGGGAAAACAGCGTAAAGGAAGAAAAGTGTCCCGAAACTGAAGAAAACGTTCGATTTTGGGCTTCGAAAACAAGCACAACCGAGCAAGCTAGGTGCCCCTGTCGTAGTGCCCTCAGAGAGCTTTCCAACGGTATGCTGTGCGCCGCGTAACACCTTACGGATCAAAAGTAATGAGCACTAGAGCGACGGATACCTGGTCACAAGCCCCACGAACTTTGTTTGCGGGGTCTTCCTCTATGTGAAGTGAAGTTGTCTTGGCCAAGGTGCCATGTGATTCGGTAACAGAAATGTGTTGGATTAGGTTGTCATCCTTTTCGCGGCTCATGACGTACGATCCGGGATGAAAAAACAGCGCAAAAGAAGAAAAGTGTCCCGTAACTAATAAAAACGTTCGATTTTGGGATCTGAAAACAGGCGCAGCCGAGCAAGCTTGGTGCCCCCGTCGTAGAGTTCTCGGAGAGCTTTCCAACGGTATAGTACGAGCTGCGTAACTCCTTACGAATCAGAGCGACGGATACCTGGTCATAAGCCCCACGCTCTCTATTTGCGAGCCCAGCCTCTACGTGAAGTAAAGTTGTCTTGGCCAAGGTGCCGTGTGATTTGGTAATAGAAATGTGTTGGATTAGGTTGTCGTCCTCTTCGCAGCTCACGACATACGATCCGGGAAGGAAAAACAGCGTAAAAAAAGAAAAGTGTCCCAAAACTTATGAAAATGTTCGATTTTGGGCTCCGAAAATAGGCGCAGCCGAGCAGGCTAGGTGCCCCCATCGTAGAGCTCTTAGAGAGCTTTCCAACGGTATGTTGTGGCCGTGTAACTCCTTACAGATCAAAAGTTCTGGGCACAGAGCAACGGATACCTGGTCACAAGCGCCACGCCCTCTGTTTGCGGGCCCTGCCTTTACATGAAGTGAAGTTGTCTTGCCCAAGGTGCCATGTGATTCAGTAATAGAAATGTCATGGATTAGGTTGTCGTCCCTTTCGTGGCTCACGACGTATGATCCGGGACTGAAAAATAGCGCAAAAGAAGAAAAGTGTCCCAAAAATGATGAAAACATTAGATTTTGGGCTCCGAAAATAGGTGCAGCCGAGCAAGCTAGGTGCCCATTTCGTAGAGTTCTCAGAGAGCTTTCCAACGGTATACTGTGCACAGTGTAACTCTTTACGAATAAAAAGTAATGGGCACCGGAGCGACGGATACTTGGTTACAAGTCCCACGCCCTGTGTTTGCGGGCCCAGCCTCTATATGAAGTGAAGTTGTCTTGCCCAAGGTGCCGTGGGATTCGGTAATAGAAATGGGATGGATTAGGTTGTCGTCATTTTCGCGGCTCACGACGTACGATACGGGACGGAAAAACAGCGTAAAAGAAGAAAAGTATCCCAAAACTGATGAAAACGTTCGATTTTGGGCTCCGAAAATAGGCTTATCCAAGCAAGCTTGGTGCGCCTGTCGTAGAGCTCTCAATGTGCTTTCCAACGGTATGCTGTGCGCCGCGTAAATCCTTAGGGATCAAAAATTATAGGCACCAGAGTGATGGATACCTGGTTACAAGCCCCACGCCCTCTGTTTGCGGGCCCAGCCTCTACGTGAAGTGAAGTTGTCTTGCCCAAAGTGCAATGTGATTCGGTAATAGAAATGTGATTGATTAGGTTGTCGTCCTTTTCATGGCTCACGACGTACGATCCGGGACCTAAAAACAGCATAAAAGAAGGAAAGTATCCCAAAACTTATGAAAATATTCGATTTTGGGCTCAGAAAATAGGCGCAGCTGAGCAAGCTAGGTGCCCCCATCGTAGAGCTCTCAGAGAGCTTTCCAACGGTATGTTGTGCGCCGCATAACTCCTTACGGATCAAAAGTTATGGGCAGCGGAACGACGGATACCTGGTCACAAGCCCCACGCCCTCTGTTTGCGGGCCCTACCTCTACATGAAGTGAAGTTGTCTTGCCCAAGGTGCCGTGTGATTCGGTAATAGAAATGTGATGGATTAGATTGTCGTCCTTTTCGCGGCTCACGACGTACGATCCGGGACGGAAAAATTGCGCAAAAAAAGAAAAGTATCCCGAAACTGATGAAAATGTTCGATTTTGGGCTCCAAAAACAAGAGCAACCGAGCAAGCTAGGTGCCCCCGTCGTAGAGCTCTCAGAGAGCTTTCCAACGGTATGTTGTGCGCCGCGTAACACCTTACGGAACAAAAGTTATGAGCATCGGAGCGACGGATACCTGGTTACAAGCCCCACGCCCTCTGTTTGCGGGCTCTGCCTCTACATGAAGTGAAGTTGTCTTGGCCAAGGTGTCGTGTGATTCGGTAATAGAAATTAGATGGATTAGGTTGTCATCCTTTTCGTGGCTCACGATGTACGATCCGGGACGGAAAAACATCGTAAAAGAAGAAAAGTGTCCCAAAACTTATGAAAATGTTCAATTTTGGACTCTGAAAATAAGCTGAGCTGAGCAGGCTTGGTGCCCCCGTCGTAGAGCTCTCGGAGAGCTTTCCAACGGTATGCTGCGCGCCGTGTAACTCCTTACGGATCAAAAGTTATGGGCACCGGAGCGACGGATACCTGGTCACAAGCCCCACGCCCTCTGTTTGCGGGCTATGAGGCCCGACCCCGAATAACGTGTGTTACCCCGATTTACGTGCCCTATCTTGGTTCTCGTGCATGCTTCGTCATTCGTGCTTTGACCTAGAATTATGTGCCTTGCATCGGTTTATGTGCATTCACTTAGGATTGCGTGCATTAGTCTTGAAGTACGTGCCTTAGTCATGAAGTACGTGTCTACCTCGTAGTTCGTGTCTACCTCGTAATTCGTGCCTCGTATAAATTTCTGTGTGTGTCTCGTAGTGCATGCCCTAGACCTAGGAAAGCGTGCCCGCACGCTAATTAATAAAGAATCCTACACAAAGCACTAGACTATAAAATAGTCCTACAAACACCACTAACTATTATTATAATCCTAATTCAAATCTCTACAAAATCCACTAACACTAAAATAATAATAAACTATCTCAACTTTCATATAATTTATTCTACCTAGGTTCCCTAGATTCCCAACATTCTCTTACATTCTAACTACTAGGCAATTAAAATATATCAACCTACAATAAAATAAGGTTTTAACACATGACAAAATTCAGAATTTGAGCTCACTTGGCCGACCATGTGTAGGAATGTGACAAGCTTTGCAATTTAAAATTAGTCCTAGACAAACTATGACACACACACAAGACACTAGGCATAAAATAAACCCATACACCCTACCCCAAGCACCCTTTCTCAACCAACACACCCAAGGCATGCTAAAACATTTCAAAAATGCTCAAAGATGACAAAAATTCAGACTTGTAGAAGCTCAAGGCCGACCATATGCTCAAGCACATCATTTCTCCCTCTCAAGCTCTCATTCTCTCATTCTCTCTCTCCTTTTCTCTCCATTTTCGACCAAGGCTGACCTTTGAGCTCCCAAGACTCCTAACAACTCTCAAGGACACTCTAAGACCCTCCCAAGCTCGGCCATGGCAGCCCAAGCAAGCTAGAAGCAAAGAGACATGCATGCAAGCTCATAGAACACTCATTCGGCCCTTTGGTATGTTGATAGCTTCCATTTCATTTCCTTTTGTTCTAACCACATGCACCTACTAAGAACTTGGTCACTAAGCTAGGAAAAATAGATAAAATCGAGTTGGTGTCTCGGCTAAGCAAGGAAGAAGATCAACTTTGTGCTTCATCCAAGTCTTGTGCATCTTCTTGTTGTTTTGCTAAGGTGAGGGCTAAAACTTCTTGAAAATCTTTCAAAAACCCACATGCATGCTCTTAAATGTTTGTCTTTGCTTCTGTACTTGAGTTATATGTGTGTTTATAAGCTTTTACAACCATGCATGGCAAGATTTTGGCTTGAAGGTGATGATAGATGAAATCGGGTTTTGTGACAACTCTCTGTCTTGTTGTTTCCTGGTGATTTTGGCTAGGAAAATGATGTTTAAAATGCATGAAAATTGGTAGGTAACTCGTTTTGCCAGTTTTTAACATTTTTCACAGAAATAGGCCAAAGCTAATTTTGACTCTAAGGTCCTCAAAATGGCAAATCATTAAAATGTGTCCAAATCTGGAAAATCTAGAAAAATGAAGCAGGTTTTGTCAGATTCACTGACTTTGTGGAACGAACCAGTTTTGACTTAGTAAACGATGTCCAAACTGTATGAAATTTGGTGTACTGATAGAGTTTTCAGTTCTGGACATTTTTGTCAGAAGTGCACTAAGGCTAAATCTGAGCCTAAGGACCTCAAAAATGACAAGTATTGAAATGTGTGCAAATCTGGACAGTTTTGTGCAATCCCACTGTTTTGGCTATAACTATTGATCCCAAAATCCAAATGATTCAAGGTTTATTTCTGAATTTAGTTCACTTCTTAAGATTTAATTTGACATCTTATTCACTGGAATTGGAGATTGTTTGCTTGTCTTAATGATTGTGAGAAAACAGCCTATTGCAGTGAGGGTTTCACTTAGTGATGTGCTTAGAAAAATTGTTGTAACTCCTCTTGTTGAATTAAATGCTTGTGATTGTGGCATTGGGATGTTTTGTGGACTGTTTTGAATACTTGAGGATGATTGAACTAATCGATGCATGGCTTGAGATTGATTTTGAGTTGACTTGGGGCTTAATCGCACGGGTAAGCACGAAATGAAAACCCTAGTGACTAGGTAAACTTGATAAGTGTTGATCCTTTGGATATTGTGTGTAATTATATGTTTATTAGGCTGCCCGTATTTGCCCTTATAGCCCTAAATGTGATTTTGATCATTGCATGTTGACAAATAGGCCTTTCTTGCATCCAAATCCACGTAGACGTTGTTGCATGTTGAATAATCTTATTATTTGATTACGTGAACTTTGAAATGAGTTATATGACTTGATTTACGTGCGTTACATGGCTGCCCGTTTAATGTCCATATAACTCCATATGCCTTTCAAGTGAAATTACTTGTCTTATCGTGCCTCGCTTGTTTACTTGTCAATGTGCAACCTTATGACTGCTCGGAGGCAACCTACTTTGTTGTCCTCCTAATGTGATATATTAGATGTCATAAATGTGCATTGCATACAAGGTTGCAACCTTTCATTCTGGCGTGGTAGCGTTCACGCACACTGGGTGGCATCAGGCTTGATGGTGCAACCGTGACTACCATTGTCCAATTCCCTCTCTCGCTTGGGGGCTAGACTTTCTCGGAGAGTTGGGTTGTAGGATTTCGGGGTACATCCGAAGTACACCCATTTGGCGTGAAAAAGTGGATGATTGAAGCCGGCTGCAACAACTGTTACTGAAAATGAACTTGAA
The DNA here is from genome assembly GCA_037974665.1 of Ehretia macrophylla. Classification (NCBI taxonomy): domain Eukaryota; kingdom Viridiplantae; phylum Streptophyta; class Magnoliopsida; order Boraginales; family Ehretiaceae; genus Ehretia; species Ehretia macrophylla. The sequence goes on from CM075766.1 coordinate 40,068,348, forward strand.
CAGCAGAAAGTAAGTGCTATGCGGGGGAAAGTGCGACACCTAAATGTGGTGGGAGCTACCTCTTGAGCTCGTATGAGCTACCTCTAGAGTCCTGTACGCATCAAACCGTATTCTTTTCACTATGTGTATAAGTACTCTCGCTTGGTTCCTAGAGGACCTCGGGGAGGAAAGACGGGTAATTGTGTTCCTTTACCTTTATATTATGTTATGTACTTACTTGTGATATAATGTCATGCCTTCAAAAAGGGTTTTTCATAAGTTTAACCGGAAAAGGATTTCAAAACGTTATCTCTCGTTCCCCTTTGCTGAGTTCATAAGGATTCACCATCTTTTTTTGTCACAGGTACAGCAGATTTGGAACAGATACCCGAAGTAAATGTGCTTGTTGACGATTCCTTGGAGTGACTACGTGCTTTTGTGCTTTGCCTGAAAGTGGTTGCTATATGGATGTTGTGTTTGATTGCAAACTATTCATTTTATTGATGTAAATGACCCCGTTGTAATTTGGGTCTAATTTTGGGATTGTACTATCTATAACCGGACGAACTTCTTATTTGGTTATTTGCTTTCATTATCTTGAATAGTAGCTATCATAGGCAATTAAACCACTAGGTGAAAAATCAACTAAGTCAATTCTATCTAATTCCACTTAGGTGCTTATTTGTAAACTAAAGAATAATAGGTACTTGCATGATAGGAAATTGATAAATAAACGGGACATAGTTATCATGCTAAGCTTATTAACCAAACGAGACCTTCAAGATAGACTACTAGACATATCGGTTGATGAGACAAAATAGGAGTCCTTAATGGAATTGGATTAATGATTGGAATAATTGAGGCGTTTAAAAATTAGGTCAAACTAAAAGGTCCTAACTACAGCCGTTATGCTGCTGGTTTTCCGGAGAATTTGTGGAGTTTAGGCTAAAACGTTAAGTGTTAAACCCTCTTGAACGATTAAGTACGTGATACGACTTGAATGTTTAGATCACACCCTAGTCTAACCTTCATAGGTCTGGTTGGGGCGTGACACAAGCCCTGCCTTTACGTGTAGTGAAGTTGTCTTGCCCAAGGTGCCATATGATTCGTTAATAGAAATGTGATGGATTAGGTTGTCATCCCTTTCCCGGCTCGCGACGTACAATCCAGGACGGAAAAACAATGCAAAAGAAGAAATGTGTCCCAAACTGATAAAAACGTTCGATTTTGGGCTCTGAAAATAGGCGCAGCCTAGTAGGCTTGCTGCTCCCATCGTAGAGCTCTTGGAGAGCTTTCCAACGGTATGCTGTGCGCCACGTAACTCCTTACGAATTAAAAGTTATGGGCATCGGAGCGACGGATACCTGGTCACAAGCCCCACGCCCTCGGTTTGAGGGCCCAGCCTCTACGTGAAGTGAAGTTGTGTTGCCCAAGGTGCCGCAGGATTCGGTAATAAAAATATGTTGGATTAGCTTGTCATCCTTTTCGCGGCTCACGACATACGATCCGGGATGGAAAAACAGAGCAAAAGAAGAAAAGTGTCCCAAATCTGATGAAAACTTTCGATTTTGGGCTCCAAAAATAGGCGCAGCTGATTAGGATTGCTACCCACGTCCTAGAGCTCTCGGAGAGCTTTCCAACGGTATGCTGTGCACCGCGTAACTCTTTACGGATCAAAAGCTATGGGTACTGGAGCGACGGATACCTGGTCACAAGCCCCACGCCCTGTGTTTGCGGGCCCAGCCTCTATGTGAAGTGAAGTTGTCTTGCCCAAGGTGCCATAGGATTCGGTAATAGAAATGTGATGGATTAGGTTATCGTCCTTTTCGCGGCTCACGACGTACGATCTGGGACGGAAAAATAGCGCAAAAGAAGAAAAGTGTCCCGAAACTAATGAAAACTTTCGATTTTGGACTCCAAAAATAGGCGCAGCCGAGCAAGCTTCGTGCCACCGTCGTAGAGCTCTCGGAGAGCTTTCCAACGGTATGCTGTGCGCCGCGTAACTCCTAACGAATCAATAGTTATGAGCACCGGAGAGACGGATACCCAGTCACAAGCCCCACGCCCTCTGTTTGCTGGCCCAGCCTCTACGTGAAGTGAAGTTGTCTTGCCCAAGGTGCTATGTGATTCGGTAATAGAAATGTGATGGATTAGGTTGTCATCCTTTTCTCGGCTCACGACGTACAATCCAGGGCGGAAAAATTGCGCAAAAGAAGAAAAGTGTCCCAAAACTGATGAAAACGTTCGATTTTAGGCTCAAAAAATAGGAGCAGCCTAGCAAGATTGGTGTCCCATCGTAGAGCTCTCAGAGAGCTTTCCAACGGTATATTGTGCACCGCGTAACTCCTTACGGATCAAAAGTTATGAGCACCAAAGCGACGGATACTTGGTCACAAGCCCCACGCCCTCTGTTTGCGGGCTCTACCTCTATGTGAAGTGAAGTTGTCTTGGCCAAGGTACCGTGTGATTCGGTAATAGATATATCTTGGATTAGGTTGTTGTCCTTTTCGCGGCTCACGACGTACGATTCGGGACGAAAAAATAGCGCTAAAGAAGAAAAGTGTCTCGAAACTAATGAAAACGTTTGATTTTGGGCTCCAAAAACAGGCGCAGCTGAGCAACCTTGGTGCCCCCGTCGTAGAGCTCTCAGAGAGCTTTCCAACGGTATGCTGTGCGCCGCGAAACTCCTTACGAATCAAAAGTTATAAGCACCGGAGCGACGGATACCTGGTCACAAGTCCCACGCCCTCTGTTTGCGGGCCCAGCCTCTACGTGAAGTGAAGTTGTCTTGGCCATGGTGCCGTGTGATTCGGTAATAGAATTGTGTTGGATCGTCCTTTTCGAGGCTCACGACGTACGATCCGGGACGAAAAAATAGCGTAAAAGTAGAAAAGTGTCCCAAAACTTATGAAAATGTTCGATTTTGGGCTCCGAAAACAGGCGCAACTGTGAAACTCCGCACGAGACTCATCTGCATTTTATAACATTTCATATATTTTTGCATCATTTAATGTGCATTTATATAAATTAATGTGCATTTACCTTAGTTAACGTGCATCTATCTTGTTTAACGTGTAAATGAGTGCAATAGCATGCATTCGAGAATCTTAAAGTTTGTGGATGATAATTAAATTTTACTAAATTAAATTATCTAACCAAAATAATTAAAATCAGAACTACATGATAATACTATACATTCACAGCATTGGAAATGCATTTATATCATTTAACGTATGTTTGCATTGTTTTACGTGCATTTATAGTGTTTAAACATGCATTTGTGTGATTTAGATATCGTAGGAATTAAATAAATTATACTACACTACACTAGCTAACTAATTAGTTGAAACAAAACTAGAATGGCAAACTTGAAATAATTAATTAGTTAGAGGGCAATTTGGGTATTGGGCTTATGAGATATTTCCTACATAACTCAAAACACACACAAACATACTTTACACATACAAAAACACTACACACACACACACAGCAGAAACACACACAACACACGATCAAAAGAAGGGAGAGAAGAAAGAAGAGAGAAAAGAGAAAGAAGAATAAGAAAATAAGAAGGAAGAAATATTTAGAAGGGGGAAGAGAGGAAGCTTGCTCAAGCCATTTTCACTATTTTCAAGCTTCATCTTTGCATCATCACCACCAAGCTTGCATTCAAACATTTATTGAGGTGAGGGTTGTTTTCTTAAAAGTTTTCAAAGCTACATTGAGCATGAATGTGATGATATATGTGTAGTAATCTTGCTATAAATTGCATACAAGAGCTTGAATGATAAGATTGAGGATATTGTGTTGTAGATCTAGGGTTTTGAATTTGATTTTGGGTGTTTGTTGATTGTTGATGTTGGATGGTTTTTGGTTGAATTAGAACCCTTGTATGATGCCTAATAGCCATTTTGAGCTTGCTTGAGTATTGGTAGGAGGATGGGAGGTTGTTTGGGTGATTTTGGTTGAAAATGTGCATTTCCCGTCCAGCTATCCGGGCGTTACAGCCCCTATCCGGTCGCCCGGATAGAGGCCTCAATGCCCGGCAGAAAACTCCGATCCGGGCGTTACTGGCTTCTTCCGGGCGCCCGGATTAGGGCCTCAGCGCCCGGATGTTTGACAACTCTGCGCAGTGAAATTGCGGAGGCCATATCTTATTCGTTTCAACTCCGAATTGAGTTCCGTTTGATTCTAGAGTTATCTACATTCGATAATCTTTGATTCTAGACAAAAATAAGAGTAATTGGAGTTTAGTAAGGTAGGTAAATTTATCTCCTAAGTTGGGATAATGCGGGAGTATTGAGGTTGTTTGATTTCTTGGTGTACCTTTGTGGCATTGGTACCAATTTGTTTCATGGTTATAAAAGGAGGTTAATTATGACATGATTGAGGTATAAGATTGTATGTGTTGTGTGGTATAGGAGATTATGTTTGATCATGAACGTGATTCCCTTTTCTTCGAACTTGTACACATTAAATGTGCATACGAAAGTCATGCTTGTGAGTCTTAAATTCACTTTGTACTTTGCAATCTAAACTCTTGCATGGCCATATTGTGAATGTTATATATATATATGAACTGTGAAATATTCCACATCGAACGTGGAGTAAGTGATATAGCTGGATATAAGGGGTTAGTCCCTTGTATCAGCTGAGGCACCCTTGAGCCGTAGAGATTCGGGGTGTACAGAGCTGACAATACCTCGGTAGTAGTTGCACCCTTGAGCCTCTGAGATTTCGGGGTGGCTATAAACTGTATGGGTACGACTTAGTTTCAACCTCTTGTTTGTTAAGGGATGGGATCAAAGGTGCACACGGCAGTGATAGTGGTAGACACCTTTTGAGGTGCACACGGCTGTGATAGTGGCAGATACCTCCCTACCCTAATGGTTCCTATATGACTATGGTAAATGAAGGGGAGAGATCCTCGAAGGGATAAACCTGTGAGGCACCCTTAAGCCATTGAGATTCGGGGTGTACAGAGCGGACAATAACTCGGTAGTAGTTGCCCTTGAGCCTTTGAGATTTCGGGGTGGCTATACTAGAGGTCCTCGGAGAGTAAAGTTGAATACTGTTAACATGTTATATTTGTTATCTTAATTCATGCTCTACCAAATGTCCATATTGAATATGTACAAGATCAGGTATTGATACTTGTGAGTTATATGTATTTATGCATGTCAAAGTTTTTGAAATGGACTTTGAAATGATAAAACTTTTGTGAAAACCTTCCTTGTTTTCCTCCTCACTGAGCTATATGCGAGGATCTAGCTCACCCCTCTTTTATGACAATTACAGGTAAGACTGATTGAGTGGCTTTACAAGTTGAAGAAAAGGATTGCATATGTGAAAGACTTCTTGATTGGTGTTGTATAAGTACATGAGATACTTGATGTACATTGAAGAATCTAGATCCTGAATGTATGTATTGGTGATAAGCATTATGTAAATTGATGGGTTATGATTGTAATCTTAATTGTCTGTGATGAAGTTTGTATAATGTTAATATTGGATAATATAACTTTAAGTTGGTGATTATTCTTATGAGACTCAGAAACTTAATTCTTAGTTAGTTGTTATGTTGAACAAATGAATTCGAGGTCTTGTGAATATTTCGTGAATTGTTGTAATCCTTTAAGGCCGATGGATGGGTAACTATTTGGAGTTATTATGAAGGTTTAAGTGGATGTACAAATGCTAAATTATTATTTACATGTTTTAAGTGATTCGAACGTCATGTTTCGTCCTTAACCTAGCGATGGGTCGGGGTCGAGGCGTGACACCAAGAGTGGTATCAGAGCTTAGCTCATTAACTAGGCGCAAGCTGGGTTTGGAACCCCTGGTCAGTGGGTAGAAGCCTCATGGTGAAATTGATTAAGATGATATGGGTATATAGGGTGAAAAGATGGCTTTAACGAAAGTTGGAGGTTATGGTTGTTCGAGGTTATCTTAGTCAAAGAATCGAGTTGAAGATTGAAGATCCTTGAGTAAGACTTTAGCCATGGTGTCATGTAGTACATAAGAATTGTCTTGGATTATGAATTAAGATGAGGTTGTATCATAAGGATAAACTTTAAGGTTTGAATTGGTGGTTTAGTTTTCTTACTTGGAAATTATGTGCTCTTGTGTTACATGTAACTTGCTCAGTATGCCTCATGTTATGTGTTATGTGTGAATTTTTATGTTTAATGTGTTATATGAATCATATATGCTTAACATGTGCCACAAATGTTTGATGAATTTACATATTAGATATAGTCATGACATATACATGCTAGGAGCATTGATAGAGAACATATACCTTTGTCATACCATACATATATATATCATATAACTATAAGGGGCATCATGCATCCATCCCATAGATGGCAGGGCCTAATACTTGTGGTAGTACTGGGATTCGAGAGGCAGAGAACGTTGATCGAGATGGGTCTAGAAGAGAGATGTTTAATCTGCTAATAACTGTCGTGGATAGAATGAGCCGAATTTTAGAGAATCAAGTGATAGGAATAGGTGCGGGAACTAGTGATGGCACATTGAAGGATTTCTTAAGCTATGGACCTCCTAAGTTTCTAGGTGAACCCGATGATAAAAAGGCTGAAGCTTGGTTGGCAAAAGTTGAAAAGATATATGTTGCTCTTGACTACCGTGATGAAAGAAATGTGGTTTTCGCAGTATTCTTGTTAGAAGAAGATGCGGAACAATGGTGGAGAACTAAAAAGCTTCGTTGGGAGCGGGATGGCACACCCGTCACTTGGGCTAACTTCATTAAATCCTTCAAGGAGAATTACATTACGGAAGTAGCTCGAGAGAGGAAAGAAGAAGAGCTTCTTACTTTGAAGCAAGATGAGATGACTGTGGTTCAATATGAAGCTCGTTTTAATAGGCTCTCTCATTAGCTCCCCGAGTTGGTCCAAACGGCAAACGGGAGGATCAAGCAATTAGTTCGAGGATTAAGGCCCGAGATTCAAGATTTCATAGCTTCACATCGCTTTACATCATACAGTGATATGCTAGACTCGGCATCCCGCGTCGAGAAGAGGCAACTCGAAACTCGAAGTGGGCCAAGTCAAGGCAATAAAAGGTTGTTCTTATCTCCGACATCACAAGAAACCTATCCGACTTAGGATCAAAGACCACCCGCTGCTATTGGATCTCAGCTTAGTGCATTCACTACTAAGACAACTCGAGGGTTATCAAGTAATACAACCATTTCTCAGAAAATTGTTTGTACTTGTTACAACAAGAGGGGGCACACTAAGAACCAATGTTGGAGGAAGACAGGCAAGTGTGTAAGATGTAGGAGTGATCAACACCTATATAAAGACTGCTTGAGGATGCAGAAGGTGTAAACACGTTCTCGACTCGCTAGGAATGCCTTAGGACAAAAAAATTGAAGCCCCAGTTGATGCTATTGATCAAGGGGAACTTCCAGGGGCAGCAACTGTAGTTGAAGGTAGATTTTCATTTGCTAGTATTTCTATTTGGTGACTTCACTTGGTCTTCTTATTTGCCATTCGGATTCTATTTTGGGATTTTTCATGCGTATTCTCACTTGGTATTCTTGATAGTATTCTTACTCGTGACTCCTATTCGGTATTTTTGGTTGATGCTCTTATTTTGCTAATTCTTATCTAATATTCGGTATTCTGTGCGTCGCGTAACTCTTTACGGATCAAAAGTTATGGGCACCAGAGGGACGGATACCTGGTCACAAGCCCCACGCCCTGTGTTTGCGGGCCCATCCCTATGTGAAGTGAAGTTGTCTTGCCTAAGGTGCCGTGGGATTCGGTAATAGAAATGTGATGGATTAGGTTGTCGCCCTTTTCACGGCTCACGACATACGATCCGGGATGAAAAAACAGCGTAAAAGAAGAAATGTGTCCCAAAACTTATAAAAATGTTTGATTTTGGGCTCCAAAAATAGGCGTAACCGAGCAGGCTAGGTACCCTCATCGTAGAGCTCTCAGAGTGCTTCCCAACAGTATGTTGTGCGCCACGTAACTCCTTACGGATCAAAAGTTATGGGCACCGGAGCGACGGATACCTGGTCACAAGCCCCACGCCCTCTGTCTGCGGGCCCAGCCTCTACGTGAAGTGAAGTTGTCTTGCCCAAGGTGTCGTATGATTCGGTAATAGAAATGTGATGTATTAAGTTGTCGTCCTTTTCACGATTCATGACGTATGATACGGGACAAAAAAATAGTGTAAAAGTTGAAAAGTGTCCCAAAACTTATGAAAATAGTTGATTTTGGGCTCCGAAAACAGGCGCAGCTGAGTAGGATAGGTGCCCCCATCTTAGAGCTCTCAGAGAGCTTTCCAACGGTATACTGTTCTCTGCGTAACTCCTTACGGATCAAAAGTTATGGGCACTGGAGCGACGGATACCTGGTTACAAGCCCCACGTCCTCTGTTTGCGGGCCCTGCCTCTACGTGAAGTGAAGTTTTCTTGCCCAAGGTACCTTGTGATTTGTAATAGAAATGTGATGGATTCGGTTGCCGTCCATTTTGTGGCTCACGATGTACGATCCGGGAGGGAAAAATAGCGAAAAAGAAGAAATGTGTCCCAAAAATAGTGAAAATGTTCGATTCTGGGCTTCGAAAATAGGCTCAGCTGAGCAAGCTTGGTGCCCCCGTCATAGAGCTCTCGGAGAGCTTTCCAACGGTATGTTGTACGCCGCGTAACTCCTTACGGATCAAAAGTTATGAGCATCAGCGCGACGGATACTTGGTCACAAGCCCCACGCCCTCTATTTGTGGGCCGAGCCTCTACGTGAAGTGAAGTTGTCTTGCCCAAGGTGCCGTGTGATTTGGTAATAGAAATGTGATGGATGAGGTTGTCGTCCTTTTCACGGCTCAAGACGTACGATCCAAGACGAAAAAACAGCGCAAAATAAGAAAAGTGTCCCAAAACTTATAAAAATGTTCGATTTTGGGCTCCGAAAATAGGCGCAACCGAGAAGGCAAGGTGCCCCGATCGTAGAGCTCTCAGAGTACTTTCCAACGATATGCTATGCGCCACGTAACTACTTACAAATCAAAAGTTATGGGCATCGGAGCGACGGATACCTGGTCACAAGCCCCACGCCCTCGGTTTGAGGGCCCAGCCTCTACTCGAAGTGAAGTTGTCTTACCCAATGAGCTGTGGGATTCGGTAATAAAAATGTGATGGATTATGTTGTTGTCCTTTTCGTGGCTCGCGACGTACAATCCCGAACGGAAAAACCACGCAAAAGAAGAAAGTGTCCCAAACTGATGAAAACGTTCAATTTTGGGCTCCGTAAATAGGCATAGCCAAGTAGGCTTGCTACTCCCGTCGTAGAGCTCTTGGATAGCTTTCCAATGGTATGATGTGCGCCGCGTAACTCCTTACGAATCAAAAGTTATAGGCACTGGAGCGATAGATACCTGGTCACATGCCCCACGCCCTGTGTTTGAGGGCCCAGCCTCTACGTGAAGTGAAGTTGTCTTGCCCAAGGTGCCATGTGATTCGGTAATAAAAATATGTTGGATTAGGTTGTCGTCCTTTTCGCGGCTCACGACGCAAGATCCTGGAAGGAAAAACAGTGCAAAAGAAGAAAAGTGTCCCAAAACTGATGAAAATATTCGATTTTGGGCTCCAAAAATAGGAGCAACCGAGCAGGCTTGCTGCCCACGTCGTAAAGCTCTCGGAGATCTTTCAAACGGTATGCTGTGCACCGCGTAACTCTTTACGGATCAAAAGTTATGGGCACTAGAGCGACGGATACCTGGTCACAAGCCCCACGCCCTGTGTTTGGGGGCCCATCCCCTATGTGAAGTGAAGTTGTCTTGCCCAAAGTGCCGTGGGATTCGGTAATAGAAATGTGATGGATTAGGTTGTCGTCCTTTTCGCGGCTCATGACGTACGATACGGGACGGAAAAATAGCGCAAAAGAAGAAAAGTGTCCCAAAACTTATGAAAATGTTCGATTTTGGGCTCTGAAAATAGGCGCAACCGAGCAGGCTAGGTTCCCTCAACGCAGAGCTCTCAGAGTGCTTCCAACGGTATGCTATGTGCTGCGTAACTCTTTACGGATCAAAAGTTATGGGCACTGGAGCGACGGATACTTGGTCACAAAACCCATGCCCTTTGTCTGCGGGCCCAGCCTCGATGTGAAGTGAAGTTGTCTTGCCCAAGGTGTCATGTGATTCGGTAATAGAAATGTGATGGATTAGGTTGTCGTCCTTTTCGCGGCGCACGACGTACGATCCAGGATGGAAAAACAGCGTCAAAGAAGAAAAGTGTCCCGAAACTTATGAAATTTTTTGATTTTGATATCTGAAAACAGGCGCAGCCGAGCAGGCTCGGTGCCCCCATCGTAGAGCTCACGGAAAGTTTTCCAACAGTATGCTGTGCGCCGCGTAACTCCTTACGGATCAAAAGTTATGAGCACCAGAGCGACGGATACTTGGTCACAAGACCCACACCCTCTATTTGCGGGCCCAGCGTCTACGTGATGTGAACTTCTCTTGCCCAAAGGGTCGTGTGATTCGGTAATAGAAATGTGATGGATTAGGTTGTCGTCCTTTTCGCGGCTCACGACGTACAATCTGGGATGAAAAAACAGCGCAAAAGAAGAAATGTGTCCCAAAACTTATAAAAATGTTCGATTTTGTGCTCCGAAAATAGGCGCAACCAAGTAGGCTAGGTGCCCCCATCGTAGAGATCTCAGAGTGCTTTCCAACGGTATGCTGTGCGCTGCGTAACTCCTTATGGATCAAAAGTTATGGGCACCGGAGCGACGGATACCTGGTCACAAGCCCCATGCCCTCTGTTTGTGGGCCCAGCCTCTATGTGAAGTGATGTTGTCTTGCCCAAGGTGCCGTGTGATTCGATAATAGAAATGTGATAGATTAAGTTGTCGTCCTTTTCACGGCTCACGACGTACGATCCGGGACGGAAAAATAGCGTAAAAGAAGAAAAGTATCCCAAAACTTATGAAAATATTCAATTTTGGGCTCCAAAAATAGGCGCAGCCGAGCAGGCTAGGTGCCCCCATCGTAGAGCTCTCAGAGAGCTTTTCTACGGTATGTTGTGCGCTGCGTAACTCCTTATGGATAAAAAGTTATGGGCACTGGAGCGACGGATACCTGGTCATAAGCCCCATGCCCTCTGTTTGCGAGCCCAGCCTCTATGTGAAGTGATGTTGTCTTGCCTAAGGTGCCGTGTGATTTGGTAATAGAAATGTGATGGATTAGGTTGTCGTCCTTTTCACGGCTCATGACGTACGATCCGGGAAGAAAAAACAACGTAAAAGAAGAAAAGTGTCCCGGAACTGATGAAAACATTTGATTTTGGGCTCGAAAAACAGGCGCAGCCGAGCAAGCTTTGTATCCCCATCGTAGAGCTCTCGGAGAGCTTTCCTACGGTATGTTGTGCGCCGCGTAACTCCTTACGGATAAAAAGTTATAGGCACCGGAGTGACGGATACCTGGTCACAAGCCCTGATGTTGTCTTGCCCAAGGTGCCTTGTGATTCGGTAATAAAAATATGTTGGATTAGGTTGTCGTCCTTTTCGCGGCTCACGACGTAAGATCCTGGAAGGAAAAACAGCGCAAAAGAATAAAAGTGTCCCAAAACTGATGAAAACGTTCAATTTTGGGCTCCAAAAACAGGCGCAGCCGAGCAGGCTTGCTGCCCACGTCGTATAGCTCTCGGAGAGCTTTCTAATGGTATGTTGTGCGTCGCGTAACTCTTTACGGATCAAAAGTTTTGGGCACCGGAGAGACGGATATCTAGTCACAAGCCCCACGCCCTGTGTTTGCGGGCCCAACCTCTATGTGAAGTGAAGTTGTCTTGCCCAAAGTGCCGTGGGATTCGGTAATAGAAATATGATGGAATAAGTTGTCGTCCTTTTCGCGGCTCGCGGCGTATGTTCCAGGACAGAAAAACAGCGCAAAAGAAGAAAAGTATCCTGAAACTAATGAAAACGTTAGATTTTGGGCTCCGAAAACAGACGCAGCCAGCAAGCTTGGTGCCCCCGTCGTAGAGCACTTAGAGAGCTTTCCAACGGTTTGCTGTGCGCCGTATAACTCCTAACGGATCAAAAGTTATGAGCACCGGAGACAAATACCAGGTCACAAGCCCCACGCCCTCTGTATGCGGGCCCAGCCTCTACGTGAGGTGAAGTTGTCTTGCCCAAGGTGTCGTATGATTCGGTAATAGAAATTAGATGGATTAGGTTGTCATCCTTTTCGCGGCTCATGACGTACGATCCGGGAAGGAAAAACTGCGCAAAAGAAGAAAAGTGTCCCAAAACTTATGAAAATGTTCGATTTTGGGCTCCAAAAATAGGCGTAACCAAGCAGGCTAGGTTCCTTCATCGTAGAGCTCTCAGAGTGCTTTCCAACGGTATGCTGTGCGCCGCGTAACTCCTTATGGATCAAAAGTTATGGGCACCAGAGCGACGGATACCTGGTCACAAGCCCCATGCCCTCTGTTTGCGGGCCCAGTCTCTACGTGAAGTGATGTTGTCTTGCCCAAGGTGCTGTCACGCCCCAACCTGGCCTATAAAGGTTAGACTAGGGTGTGATCTAATATTCAAGTCATATCACATACTTAACCGTTCATGAATACTTAACACTTAATGTTTTAGCCTAAACTCCAAAAATTTTCGAAAAACTGGCAGCATAACGGCTGTAATTGGGCTCTTTGGTTTGACCTAATTCTCTAAACGCCTCAAATTTTTCCTATCTCAATTTCATTTCCAACTAGGATTACTATTTACCATCAATTGAAATGCCTACTGGTTATCTTGATGTCTCGTTTAATTAATAACCTAGCATGATACTATGTCTCGTCTGTTTGTTTATCCTCGTTACAAAAGTATCTGTTGAACTTAGCTTAACAACGAGTACCTGCTTAAGATTTGGTTGGTTCATTTTACTTAGCCCTTATCTAATACTTCATAATCCTATTATAGATACTAGCAGCAATAATAGCAAAATGACCACAGTAGTGTCTAGTGTCTGTCTAGTTAATATCAGTACAAACCAAAATTAGACCCCAAATTACAACGGGGGTCTTTTACATTACAAACATTAAGCAACATAAAAAGAAATAGTCTTCAAGTAGCATAGTTCACAAATAGCCATAATCACGCAAGGCACATAGGACAGGCAATCACTCCAAAGAATCATCGTTAGGCACGTCGTCCTCGTGTACCTGTTCTTGATCTTCTTCACCTGAGATGATAAAAGAGGGTGAGTCCTTATGAACTCAACGAGGGGAAACGGGAAATAGGTTTTGAAACTCATTTTCCGGTTCAACTTATGAAAATCCTTTTGCAAGCATGAATATAACACAATTAAGTACATAACAATAATACAAAAGTAAAGGAACACAATTACCTGTCTTTCATCCCCGAGGTCCTCTAGGAACCAAGCGAGAGTACTTATACATATAGTAAAAGGATACGGTGAGCTTTTGCTCTCAGTTGTTGCTACCGACTTCAAATCATCCCTTTATCACGCCAAGTGGGTGTACTCCAAATGTACCCCGAAATCTTATGACCCAACTCTCCGAGGAAGTCTAGCCCCCAAGCGAGAGAGGGAATTGGACAATGGTAGTCACGGTTGCACCGGTAAGCCCAATGCCGCCCGGTGTGCATGAACGCTACCATGCCAGAATGAAAGGTTACAACCTTATATGCAATGCACATTTATGACATTTAATATATCACATTAGGAGGACAACAAAGTAGGTTGCCTCCGGACAGTCATAAGATTGCACATTGACAAGTAAACAAGCGAGGCACGAATAGACATGTAATTTCACTTGAACGGCACATGAAGTTATATGAACATTAAATGGGAAGCCATGTACGCACGTAAATTAAGTCATATAACTCAATTCAAAGTCCACGTAATCAAATAATAAGACTATTCAACATGCAACAACATTTACGTGCGTTTGGATGCAAGAAAGGCCTATTTGTCAACATGCAATGATCGAAATCACATTTAGGGCTATAAGGGCAACTATGGGCAGCCTACTCAACATATAATTACACACAATATCCAAAGGATCAACACTTAGCAAGTTTACCTAGTCACTAGGGTTTCCATTTCGTGCTTACCCGTGCGATTAAGCCCCAAGTCAACTCAAAATCAATCTCAAGCCATGCATCAATTTATTCAAACATCCCCAAGTACTCAAAACAGTCCACACAACATCCCAATGCCATAATCCTAAGCATTTAATACCACAAGAGAAGTTACAACAAATTTTCTAAGCATGTAACTAAGTGAAACCCTCACTGCAATAGGCTGTTTTCTCACAATCATTAAGACAAGTGAAAAATCTCCAATTCCAGTGAATAAGATTTCAAATTACAGCTTAAGAAATGAAATAAAATTAGAAACAAACCTTGTATCATTTGGAGTTCGGGTCCAATAGTTATAGCCAAAACAGTGGGATTGCACAAAACTGTCCAGATTTGCACACATTTCAATATTTGTCATTTTTGAGGTCCTTAGGGTCAGATTCAGCCTTAGTCCGTTTCTGAAAAAAATGTCTAGAACTAAAAAATATAGAAGCACACGAAATTTCATGCATTTTGTACATCATTTACTAAGCCAAAACCGGTTCGTTCTACAAGGTCAGTACATCTGCCAAAACCTGCTTCATTTTTTCCAGACTTCCAGATTTAGACACATTTTAATGATTGGCCATTTTGAGGACCTTAGAGTCAAAATTATCTTTGGCCTATTTCTGTGAACAATGTTCAAAACTGGAAAAACTAGTTACCTACCAATTTTCATGAATTTTCAACATCATTTGCCTAGCAGAACTCATCTTGCAACAACAAGACAGAAAGCTGTCACCAAACCCGATTTCATCTATCATCACCTTCGAGCCAAAATCTTGCCATGCATGGTTGTAAAAGCTTATAAACACACATATATCTCAAGTACAGAAGCAAAGACAAACATTTAAGAGCATGCATGTGGATTTTTGAAGGATTTTCAAAAGGTTTTAGCCCTCACCTTAGCAAATCAACAAGGAGATGCACAAAACTTTGATGAAGCACAAATTTCTTCTTCTTCCTTGCTTAGCCGAGACTCTAACTCGATTTTCTCTATTTTTCCTAGCTTAGTGGCCAAGTTCTTAGTAGGTGCATGTGGTTAGAACAAGAAGAAAAGAAATGGAAGCTAGTAAACTCACCAAGGCCGAAATGGTGACTCAAAGTGCTTGCATGTGTGATTCTTGCAACTTAGCTAGCTTGGTCGAGTCTCTATGCTTGTTGCTTGTCTTGATGCACCATGGGATGATAAAGATGAGAAAAGGTAAGATGAAACTCAGCCAAGGCCGAGAGAGAGAGAGAAGAATGAGAGGGAGAGAGAGAAATGTGAGGATAATGAGAAAAAAAATGACAAAGAATGAAGGCTTTTGCAATTGTTGATGCAAGTGGTCGGCCTTGAGCTTAGCAATTCAGATTTTTATGTCTTCAAGATGCATCATTTGAAGTGTTTAGCATGGGCAAGAGCATATGTCGAGAATGGTGGAGTTTTGAGGAGGTTTTTGAGCAATTTTTTATGCATTTGTATCATAGAATTAATTTTGAATTGAGAAAGCAAGCATAAAAGCCCACATGGTGGTCGGCCAAGGCATCAAAAAAATCTGATTTTTTTGTCATCTTTTGAGCATTATTTAATTGTGTGTTGAAAGTGCAAAAAAAATAAGGAATAAAGAATAAGGAATGTCTAGCTTTTGGTGAGATTTTATCTTCTAGTGGGTTGAATTAATAATTTAATAATAGTTAGTAGAATTTTTAGGATCAATTAATAACCTAGTGCTTCGTGCAAGATGCTTTCTTGATTAGCGTGAGGGCACACTTTCCTAGGTCTAGGGCACGCACTACGAGGTAGGGCACGAACTACGAGACGAATACACATTTTTCAAGTAAATGCACGCAATCCTAAATGAATGCACGTAATTCAATGCATGGCACACAAAACGAACACAATTCTTAAACCTAGGTCAAGGCACGCAAATCTAGATTAGGGCACACGAAATGAGGTATCGCATGCAAATCGAGGTCGGCCTTCATAGGTGCCGTGTGATTCGGTAATAGAAATGTGATAGATTAGGTTGTCGTCCTTTTCGCGGCTCACGACGTACGATCCGGGACGGAAATATATCGTAAAAGAAGAAAAATATTCCAAAACTTATGAAAATATTCAATTTTGGGCTCCGAAAATAGGCGCAACCGAGCAAGCTAGGTGCCTCCATCGTAGAGCTCTCAGAGAGCTTTCCTACGGTATGTTGTGCGTCGCGTAACTCCTTACGGATAAAAAGTTATGGGCACCGAAGCGACGGATACCTGGTCACAAGCCCCACGCCCTCTGTTTGCGAGCCCAGCCTCTACGTGAAGTGATGTTGTCTTGCCTAAGGTGCCATGTGATTCGGTAATAGAAATGTGATAGATTAGGTTGTCGTCCTTTTTACAGATCATGACATACGATCCGGGACGGAAAAACATCGTAAAAGAAGAAAAGTATCCCGAAACTGATGAAAACATTCGATTTTGGGCTTGAAAAACAGGCGCAGCCAAGCAAGCTTTGTGCCCCCATCATAGAGCTCTCGGAGAGCTTTCCTACGGTATGTTGTGCGCCGCATAACTCCTTACGGATAAAACGTTATAGGCACCGGAGCGACGGATACCTGGTCACAAGCCGCACGCCCTCTGTTTGCGAGCCCAGCCTCTACGTGAAGTGATGTTGTCTTGCCCAAGGTGCCGTGTGATTCGGTAATAAAAATATGTTGGATTAGGTTGTCGTCCTTTTCGCGGCTCACGACGTAAGATCTTGGAAGGAAAAACAAGGCAAAAGATGCAAAATGTCCCAAAACTAATGAAAACGTCCAATTTTGTGCTCCAAAAATAGGCGCAGCTGAGCAGGCTTGTTGCCCACGTCGTAGAGCTCTCGAAGAGCTTTCCAACGGTATGCTGTGCGCCTAGTAACGCTTTACGGATCAAAAGTTATGGGCACCAGAGAGACAAATACCTGGTCACAAGCCCCACGCCCTGTGTTTGCAGGCCCAGCCTCTATGTGAAGTGAAGTTGTCTTGCCCAAGGTGCTGTGGGATTTGGTAATAGAAATGTGATGGATTAACTTGTTGTCCTTTTCGCGGCTCACGACGTACGATCCGGGACAGAAAAACAGCGCAGAAGAAGAAAAGTGTCCCAAAACTAATGGAAACGTTCGATTTTGGGCTCTGAAAATAGACGCAACCAGCAAGCTTGGTGCCCCTATCATAGAGCTCTCAGAGAGCTTTCCAACGGTAAGTTGTGCGCCAAGTAACTCCTAACGGATCAAAAGTTATGAGCACCAAAGAGACAGATACCAGGTCACAAGCCCCACGCCCTCTGTATGCGGGCCCAGCCTCTACGTGAAGTGATGTTGTCTTGCCCAAGGTGCCGTGTGATTCAGTAATAGAAATGTGAAAGATTAGGTTGTCGTCCTTTTCACGGCTCACGACGTACGATCCGGGATGAAAAAATAGCGCAAAAGAAGAAAAGTGTCCTAAAACTTATGAAAATGTTTTTGGGCTCCGAAAATAGGTGCAACCAAGCAGGTTAGGTTCCCTCATCGTAGAGCTCTTAGAGTGCTTTCCAACGGTATGCTGTGTGCCGCGTAACTCCTTACGGATCAAAAGTTATGGGCACCAGAGCGACGGATACTTGATCACAAGCCCCACGACCCCTCTGTATGCGGGCCCAGCCTCTACGTGAAGTGATGTTGTCTTGCCCAAGGTGCCGTGTGATTCGGTAATAGAAATGTGAAAGATTAGGTTGTCGTCCTTTTTGCGGCTCACGACGTACGATCCGGGACTGAAAAACAGTGTAAAAGAAGAAAAGTATCCCAAAACTTTTGAAAATATTCAATTTTGGGCTTCGAAAATAGGTGCAGCCGAGTAGGCTAGGTGCCCCCATAGTAGAGCTCTCAGAGAGCTTTTCTACGGTATGTTGTGTGCCGCGTAACTCCTTACGCATAAAAAGTTATGGGCACCGGAGCGACGGATACTTGGTCATAAGCCCCACGCCCTCTATTTGCGAGCCCAGCCTCTACCTGAAGTGATGTTGTCTTGCCTAAGGTGCCGTGTGATTAGATAATAGAAATGTGATGGATTAGGTTGTCATCCTTTTCACGGCTCATGACGTACGATCCAGGACGGAAAAACAGCGTAAAAAAAGAAAAGTGTCCCGAAACTGATAAAAACATTCGATTTTAGGCTCGAAAAATAGGCGCAGCCGAGCAAGCTTTGTGCCCCCATCGTAGAGCTCTCGGAGAGCTTTCCTACGGTATGTTGTGCGCCGCATAACTCCTTACGGATAAAAAGTTATTGGCACCGGCGCGATGGATACGTGGTCACAATCCCCATGCCCTCTGTTTGCGAGCCCAGCCTCTTCGTGAAGTGATGTTGTCTTCCTCAAGGTGACGTGTGATTCGGTAATAAAAACATGTTGGATTAGGTTGTCGTCCTTTTCGCGGCTCACGACGTATGATCCTGGAAGGAAAAAAAGCGCAAAAGAAGGAAAGTGTCCCAAAACTGATGAAAACGTTCAATTTACGGCCCCAAAAACAGGCGCAGCTGAGTAAGCTTGCTGCCTACGTCAGAGAGCTCTCGGAGAGCTTTCCAACTGTGTGTTGTGCGCCTCGTAACTCTTTACGGATCAAAAGTTATGGGCACTGGAGAGACGGATACCTGGTCACAAGCCCCACGCCCTGTGTTTGCGGGCCCAGCCTCTATGTGAAGTGAAGTTGTCTTGCCCAAAGTATCGTGGGATTCGGTAATAGAAATGTGATGGATTAGGTTGTCGTCCTTTTCGCGGCTCACGACGTACGATCCAAGATGGAAAAACAACGCAAAAGAAGAAAAGTGTCCCGAAACTAATGAAAATGTTCAATTTTAGGCTCCAAAAATAGACGCGGCTGAGCAAGCTTGGTGCCCCCATTGTAGAGCTCTTAGAGAGCTTTCCAACGGCTTGCTGTGCGCCACGTAACTCCTAACGGATCAAAAGTTATGAGCACCGGAGGGACAGATACCAGGTCACAAGCCCCACGCCCTCTGTATGCGGGCCCAGCCTCTACGTGAGGTGAAGTTGTCTTGCCCAAGGTGTCGTGTGATTCGGTAATAGAAATTAGATGGATTAGGTTGTCACCTTTTTCGTGGCTCATGACGTACGATCCGGGACGGAAAAACAGCGCAAAAAAGAAAAGTGTCTCAAAACTTAAGAAAATGTTCGATTTTGGGCTCTGAAAATAGGCGCAACCAAGCAGGCTGGGTTCCTTCATCATAGAGCTCTCAGAGTGCTTTCCAACGGTATGCTGTGTGCCACGTAACTCCTTACGGATCAAAAGTTATGGGCACCAGAGCGACAGATACCTGTTCACAAGCCCCACGCCCTCTGTTTGCGGGCCCAGCCTCTACGTAAAGTGATGTTGTCTTGCCCAAGGTGCCGTGTGATTCGGTATTAGAAATGTGATAAATTAGGTTGTCGTCCTTTTCGAGGCTCATGACGTACGATCCGGGACGGAAAAATAGCGTAAAAGAAGAAAAGTATCCCAAAACTTATGAAAATGTTCAATTTTGGGCTCCGAGAACAGGCGCAGCCGAGCAGGCTTGGTGCCCCCATCGTAGAGCTCTCAGAGAGCTTTCCTACGGTATGTTGTGCGCCGCGTAACTCCTTACGAATGAAAAGTTATGGGCACTGGAGCGACGGATACCTGTCACAAGCCCTACGCCCTCTGTTTGCGAGCCCAGCCTCTATGTGAGCTGATGTTGTCTTACCTAAGGTGCCGTGTGATTCAGTAATAGAAATGTGATTGATTAGGTTGTCGTCCTTTTCACGGCCCATGACGTACGATCTGGGACGGAAAAATAGCTTAAAAGAAGAAAAGTGTCCCGAAACTGATAAGAATATTCGATTTTGGGCTCGAAAAATAGGCGTAGCCGAGCAAGCTTTGTGCCCCCATCGTAGAGCTCTCATAGAGCTTTCCTATGGTATGTTGTGCACCACATAACTCCTTACGGATAAAAAGTTATGGGCACCGGAGCGACAGATACCTAGTCACAAGCCCCACGCCCTCTGTTTGCGAGCCCTGCATCTACGTCAAGTGATGTTGTCTTGCCCAAGGTGCCGTGTGACTCGGTAATAAAAATATGTTGGATTAAGTTGTCGTCCTTTTCGCGGCTCACGACGTAAGATCCTGGAAGGAAAAACAGCGCAAAAGAAGAAATATGTCCCAAACCTGATGAAAACATTCGATTTTGGGCTCCAAAAATAAGCGCCGCCAAGCAGGCTTGCTGCCCACGTCGTAGAGCTCTCGGAGAGCTTTCCTACGATATGTTGTGCATCGCGTAACTCTTTACGGATAAAAAGTTATGGGCACCGGAGCGACGGATACCTGGTCACAAGCCCCACGCCCTCTGTTTGCGAGCCCAGCCTCTACATGAAGTGATGTTTTCTTGCCTAAGGTACCGTGTGATTCGGTAATAGAAATGTGATGGATTAGGTTGTCGTCCTTTTCACAGCTCATAACGTACGATCCGGGGCGAAAAAACTGCGTAAAAGAAGAAAAGTGTCCCAAAACTTACGAAAATGTTCAATTTAGGGCTCTGAAAATGAGCGCAGCCGAGCAGGCTAGGTAGCCCCAACATAGAGCACTCAGAGAGCTTTCCTACGGTATGTTGTGCGCCGCGTAAAACCTTACGGATAAAAAGTTATGGGCACCGGAGCAACGGATACCTGGTCACAAGCCCCACGCCCTCTGTTTGCGGGCCCAGCCTCTACGTGAAGTGAAGTTGTCTTGCCCAAGGTTCCATGGGATTCGATAATAGAAATGTGATGGATTAGCTTGTCGTCATTTTCGCGGCTCACAACATACGATCCGGTACGGAAAAATAGTGCAAAATAAGTAAAGTGTCCCGAAACTGATGAAAACATTCTATTTTGAGCTTGAAAAATAGGCGTAGC
Organism: Ehretia macrophylla; assembly: GCA_037974665.1. NCBI lineage: Eukaryota > Viridiplantae > Streptophyta > Magnoliopsida > Boraginales > Ehretiaceae > Ehretia > Ehretia macrophylla. The sequence continues at coordinate 40,089,329 of CM075766.1, forward strand.
CGTGAAAGCTTTGTGCCCCCATTGTAGAGCTCTCGAAGAGCTTTTCAACGCTATGTTGTGCGCCGTGTAACTCCTTACGAATCAAAAGTTATAAGCACCGGAGCGATGGAAACCTGGTCACAAGCCCTTTGTTTGCCGGCCTAGCCTCTACCTGAAGTGAAGTTGTCTTGCCCAAGGTGCCGTGTGATTTGGTAATAGAAATGTGATGGATTAGGATGTCTTCCTTTTCAGGGCTCACGACATACGATCCGGGACAGAAAAAATGCGCAAAAGAAGAAAAGTGTCCCAAAACTTATAAAAATGTTTGAATTTGGGCTCCGAAAATAGGCGCAACCGAGTAGGCTAGGTGCACCCATCGTAGAGCTCTCAGAGTGCTTTCCAACGGTATGCTGTGCGCCACGTAACTACTTACGGATCAAAAGTTATGGGCACCGGAGCAACGGATACCTGGTCATAAGACCCAGGACCTTGGTTTGAGGGCCCAGCCTCTACGTGAAGTGAAGTTGTCTTGCCCAAGGTGTCGTGGGATTTGGTAATATAAATGTGATGGATTAGGTTGTCGTCCTTTTCGCGGCTCACGACGTACGATCCGTGACGGAAAAACAGCGCAAAAGAAGAAAAGTGTCACGAAACTAATGAAAACGTTCGATTTTGGGCTCCGAAAATAGGTGCATCGAGCAAGCTGGGTGCCCCCATTGTAGATCTCTCGGAGAACTTTCCAACGGTATGCTGTGCGCCGCGTAACTCCTTACAGATCAAAAGTTATGAGCACCGGAGAGACGGATACCTGATCACAAGCCCCACGCCTTCTATTTGCGGGCCCAGCCTCTACGTGAGGTGAAGTTGTCTTGCCTAAGGTGCCGTGTGCTTCGGTAATAGAAATGTGATGGATTAGGTTGTCATCTTTTTCGCGGCTCACGACGTACGATCCGAGACTGAAAAATAACGCAAAAGAAGAAAAGAGTCCCAAAACTTATGAAAATGTTTGATTTTGGGCTCCGAAAATATGCGCAACTGAGCAGGCTCAGTTCTCCCATCGTATAGCTCTCAGAGTACTTTCCAACGGTATGCTGTGCGCCGCGTAACTACTTACGAATCGAAAGTTATGGGCACCGGAGCAACGGATACCTAGTCACAAGACCCACGACCTTGGTTTGAGAGCCCAGCCTCTACGTGAAGTGAAGTTGTCTTGCCCAAGTTGCCGTGGGATTCGGTAATAGAAATGTGATGAATTAGGTTGTCGTCCTTTTCACGGCTCACGACGTACGATCCGGGACGGAAAAACAGCGTAAAAGACGAAATGTGTCCCAAAACTAATGAAAACGTTCGATTTTGGGCTCCAAAAATTGACGCTGCGGAGCAACTTGGAGTCCCCGTCGTAGAGCTCTCGGACAGCTTTCCAACGATATGCTATGTGCCGCGTAACTCTTTACAGATCAAAAGTTATGAGCACCAGAGAGACAGATACCTGGTCACAAGCCCCACGCCCTCTGTTTGCGGGCCCAGCCTCTACGTGAGGTGAAGTTGTCTTGCCCAAGGTGTCGTGTGCTTCGGTAATAGAAATGTGATGGATTAGGTTGTCATCCTTTTCACGACTCACGACGTACAATCCGGGACGGAAAAACAGCGCAAAAGAAGAAAAGTGTCCCAAAACTTATGAAATTTTTTGATTTTGGGCTCCGAAAATAGGCGCAACTCAGCAGGCTCAGTTCCCCCATCATAGAGCTCTCAAAGTGCTTTCCAACAGTATGTTGTGCGCCGCGTAACTCCTTACGGATGAAAAGTTATGGGCACCGGAGCAACGGATACCTGGTCACAAGCCCCACGCCCTCTGTTTGCTGGCCCAACCTCTACATGAAGTGAAGTTGTCTTGCCCAAGGTACCGTGTGATTCGGTAATAGAAAGTGATAGATTAGGTTGTCGTCTTTTTCGCGGCTCACAACGTAAGATTCGGGACGGAAAAATAGCGTAAAAGAAGAAAAGTATCCCGAAACTTATGAAAATGTTCGATTTTGAGCTCTGAAAATAGGAGCAGCCGAGCAAGCTCAGTGCCCCCATCTTAGAGCTCACGGAGAGCTTTCCAACAGTATACTGTGCACCGCGTAACTCTTTACGGATCAAAAGTTATGACCACCAGAGCGACGGATACTTAGTCACAAGACCCACACCCTCTGTTTGTGGGCTCAGCGTCTATGTGAAGTGAACTTGTCTTGCCCAAGGTATCGTGTGATTCGGTAATAGAAATGTGATGGATTAGGTTGTTGTCCTTTTTGCGGCTCACGACGTACGATTCGGGATGGAAAAAACAGCGCACAAGAAGAAATGTGTCCCAAAACTTATAAAAATGTTCGATTTTGGGCTCCGAAAACAGGCGCAACCAACCAGGCTAGGTGCCCCCATCGTAAAACTCTCAGAGTGCTTTCCAACGGTATGCTGTGCGCATCGTAACTCCTTATGAATCAAAAGTTATGGGCACCAGAGCGACGGATACCTGGTCACAAGCCCCACGCCCTTTGTTTGCGAGCCCAGCCTCTACGTGAAGTGATGTTGTCTTGCCTAAGGTACCGTGTGATTCGGTAATAGAAATGTGATGGATTAGGTTGTCGTCCTTTTCGCGTCTCATGATGTATGATTTGGGATGAAAAAATAGCGCAAAAGAAGAAATGTGCCCAAAAACTTCTAAAAATCTTCGATTTTGGGCTCCAAAAACAGCCGCAACCAAGCAGGCTAGGTGCCCCAACGTAAAGCTCTCAGAGTGCTTTCCAACGGTATGCTGTGCGCCGCATAACTCTTTACGGATCAAAAGTTATGGGCACCGGAGCAACGGATACCTGGTCACAAGACCCACGACCTTGGTTTGAGGGCCTAGCCTCTACATGAAGTGAAGTTGTCTTGCCCAAGGTGCCGTGGGATTCGGTAATACAAAATGTGATGGATTAGGTTGTCGTCCTTTTCGCGGCTCACGACGTGCGATCTGGGATGGAAAATCAGCGAAAAAGAAGAAAAATGTCCCAAAACTAATGAAAATGTTCGATTTTGGGCTCCGAAAATAGGCACAGCCTAGCAAGCTTGGAGTCCCCGTCGTAGAGCTCTCGGAGAGGTTTCCAACGGTATGCTGTGCACCGCGTAAGTCATTACGGATCAAAAGTTATGAGCACCGAAGAGACGGATACCTGGTCACAAGCCCACGCCCTCTGTTTGCAGGCCCAGCCTCTATGTGAGGTGAAGTTGTCTTTCCCAATGTGTCGTGTGATTCGGTTATAGAAATGTGATGGATTAGGTTGTCATCCTTTTCGCGGCTCACGACGTACGATCCGGGACGGAAAAACAGCGCAAAAGAAGAAAAGTATCCCGAAACTTATGAAAATGTTCGATTTTGAGCTCTAAAAACAAGAGCAGCCGAGCAAGCTCGGTGCCCCCATCGTAGAGCTCTCGGATAGCTTTCCAACGGTATGCTGTGCGCCGCGTAACTCCTTACGTAAAAAAAGTTATGAGCACCAGAGCGACGGATACATGGTCACAAGACCCACACGCTCTGTTTGCCGGCCCAGCGTTTATTTGAAGTGAACTTGTCTTGCCCAAGGTGTCGTGTGATTCGGTAATAGAAATGTGATGGATTAGGTTGTCGTCCTTTTCGCGGCTCACGACGTACGATTCGGGATGAAAAACTAGCGCAAAAGAAGTAATGTGTACCAAAACTTATAAAAATGTTCAATTTTGGGCTTCGAAAATAGGCGCAACCAAGCAGGCTAGGTGCCCCCATCGTAAAGCTCTCAGAGTGCTTTCCAACGGTATGCTGTGCGCGGCGTAAATCCTTATGAATCAAAAGTTATGGGCACCGGAGCGACGGATACCTGGTCACAAGCCCCACGCCCTTTGTTTGCGAGCCTAGCCTCTACGTGAAGTGATGTTGTCTTGCCCAAGGTGCTGTGTGATTCAGTAATAGAAATGTGATGGATTAGGTTGTCCTCCTTTTCGTTGCTCACGATGTACGATCCGGGACGGAAAAACATCGCAAAACAAAAAAAGTATGCCAAAACTTATGAAAATGTTCAATTTTAGGTTTCGAAAACAGGCGCAGCCGAGCAGGCTAGGTGCCTCCATCGTAGAGCTCTGAGAGAGCTTTCCTACGGTGTGTTGTGCGCCGCGTAACTCCTTTCGGATAAAAATTTATGGGCACCGGGGCGACGGATACCTGGTCCAAGCCCTATGCCTTCTGTTTGCGAGCCCAGCCTCTACGTGAAGTGATGTTATCTTGCCTAAGGTGCCATGTGATTCGGTAATAGAAATATGATGGATTAGGTTGTCGTCATTTTCGCAGCTCATGACGTACGATCCGGGACCGAAAAACAGCGTAAAACAAGAAAAGTGTCCCAAAACTTATAAAAATGTTCAATTTTGGCCTCCGAAAATGGGCGCAGCCGAGCAGGCTAGGTGCCCCCATCATAGAGCACTCAGAGAGCTTTCCTACGGTATGCTGTGCGCCGCGTAACTCCTTACGGATAAAAAGTTATGGGCAACGGAGCGACGGATACCTGGTCACAATCCCTACGCCCTCTGTTTACGGGCCCAGCCTCTACATGAAGTGAAGTTGTCTTGCCCAAGGTGCCATCGGATTCGATAATACAAATGTGATGGATTTGGTTGTCGTTCTTTTTGCCGCTCACGACATACGATCCGGGACGAAAAAACAGCGCAAAAGAAGAAAAGTGTCCCGAAACTATTGAAAACATTCAATTTTGGGCTCGAAAAACAGGCGCAGTCGAGCAAGCTTTGTGCCCCCATCGTAGAGCTCTCGGAGAGTTTTTCAACGCTATGTTGTGTGCCGCGTAACTCCTTACGGATCAAAAGTTATATGCCCCGGAGCGACGGATAACTAGTCACAAGCCCCACGCCCTCTGTTTGCGGGCCCAGCCTCTACGTGATGTGAAGTTGTCTTGTCCAAGCTGCCGTGTGATTCGGCCATAGAAATGTGATGGATTTGGATGTCGTCCTTTTCACGGCCCACGACATACGATCCGGGACGAAAAAACTACGCAAAAGAAGAAAAGTGTTCCAAAACTTATGAAAATATTTGATTTTGGGCTCCGAAAATCGGCGCAACCGAGCAGGCTAGGTGCCCCCATCGTAGAGCTCTCAGAGTGCTTTCCAAGGGTATGCTTTGCGCCGCTTAACTACTTACGGATCAAAAGTTATGGGCACCGGAGCAACGGATACCTGGTCACAAGACCCAGGACCTTGGTTTGAGGGCCCAGCCTCTACGTGAAGTGAAGTTGTCTTGCCCAAGGTGTCCTGGGATTTGGTAATAGAAATGTGATGGATTAGGTTGTCGTCCTTTTCGCGGCTCACGACGTACGATCCGGGACGGAAAAACAGTATAAAAGAAGAAAAGTGTCCCAAAACTGATCGAAACATTGGATTTTGGGCTACGAAAATAGGTACAGCCAAGCACGCTTTCCAACGGTATGCTGTGCGCCACGTAACTCTTTACGGATCAAAAGTTATGGGTGCCTGAGCGACGGATACCTTGTCACAAGGCCCATGCCCTCTATTTCTGGGCCCAGCCTCTACTTGAGGTGAAGTTGTCTTGCCTAAGGTGCCGTGGGATTTGGTAATAGAAATGTGATGGATTAGGTTGTCGTCCTTTTTGCGGCTCACAACGTACAATCTGGGACAAAAAACAGCGCAAAAGAAGAAAAGTGTACCAAAACTAATGAAAACGTTCGATTTTGGGCTCGAAACATAGGCGCAGCCGAGCACGCTTGGTGCCCCCGTTGTAGAGCTCTCGGAGAGCTTTCCGACGGTATGCTGTGCGCCGCGTAACTTCAAACGGATCAAAAGTTATGAGCATTGGAGAGACGAAAACCAGGCCACAAGCCCCACGCCCTCTGTTTGTGGGCCCAGCCTATACATGAGGTGAAGTTGTCTTGCCCAAAGTGGCATGTGATTCGGTAATAGAAATGTGATGGATTAGGTTGTCATCCTTTTGGCGGCTCACAACGTACGATCCGGGACGGAAAAACACCGTAAAAGAAGAAAAGTGTCCCAAAACTTATGAAAATGTTCCATTTTGGGCTCCGAAAATAGGCGCAACCGAGCAGGCTAGGTTCCCCCATCGTAGAGCTCTCAGAGTGCTTTCCAACAATATGTTGTACGCCGCGTAACTCCTTATGGATCAATAGTTATGGGCACCAGAACGACGAATACCTGGTCACAAGCCCCACGCCCTCTGTTTGCGGGCCCAGCCTCTACGTGAAGTGAAGTTTTCTTTTTCAAGGTGTTGTGTGATTTGGTAATAGAAATGTGATGGATTAGGTTGTCGTCCTTTCCGCGGCTCACGAAGTACGATACGGGATGGAAAAACAGGGCAAAAGAAGAAAAGTGTCCCGAAACTTATGAAAATATTATATTTTGAGCTCCGAAAACAGGCGCAGCCGAGCATGTTTGGTGCCCTCATCGTAGAGCTCTCGGAGAGCTTTCCAACGGTATACTGTGCGCCGCGTAACTGCAAACGGATCAAAAGTTAAGAGCATCGGAGAGACGGAAACCTGGTCACAAGCCCCACTCCCTCTGTTTGCGGGTCCAGCCTTTACGTGAGGTGAAGTTGTCTTGCCCAAGGTGCCGTGTGATTCGGTAATATAAATGTGATGGATTAGGCTGTCATCCTTTTGGCTGCTCACGACGTACGATCCGGGACGAAAAAACAGCACAAAAGAAGAAAAGTGTCCCAAAACTTAAGAAAATATTCGATTTTGGGCTCCGAAAATAGGCGCAACCAACCATGCTAGGTGCCCCCATCGTAGAGCTCTCAGAGTGCTTTTCAACGGTATGTTGTGCGTCGCGTAACTCCTTACGGATCAAAAGTTATGGGTGCCGGAGCGACAGATACCAGGTTACAAGCCCCACGCCCTCTGTTTGCGGGCCCAGCCTCTACGTGAAGTGAAGTTTTCTTGCCCATGGTGCCATGTGATTCGGTAATAGAAATGTGATGGATTAGGTTGTCGTCCTTGTCGCGGCTCACGATGTACAATCCGGTATGGAAAAACTGCGTAAAAGAATAAAAGTGTCCTGAAACTTTTGAAAATGTTTGATTTTGAGCTCCGAAAACAAACGCAGCCAAGCTGGCTTGGTGCCCCCATCGTAGAGCTCATGGAGAGCTTTCCAACGGTATGATGTGCACTGCGTAACTCCTTACGGATCAAAAGTTATGAGCATCGGAGCGACGGATACCTGGTCACAAGACCCACACCCTCTGTTTGCGGGCCCAGCGTCTACGTGAAGTGAACTTGTTTTGCCCAAGGTGTTGTGTGATTCAGTAATAGAAATGTGATGGATTAGGTTGTTGTCCTTTTCGCTGCTCACGACGTACGATCCGGGACTGAAAAACAGCGTAAAAGAAGAAAAGTATCCCAAAACTTATGAGAATGTTCAATTTTGGGCTCCGAAAATAGGCGCAGTCGAGCAGGCTAGGTGCCTCAATTGTAGAGCTCTCAGAGAGATTTCCTACGTTGTGTTGTGCGCCGTATAACTCCTTACGGATAAAAAGTTATGCGCACCAGAGCGACGGATACCTGGTCACAAGCCCCACGCCCTCAATTTTTGAGCCCAGCCTCTTTGTGAAGTGATGTTGTCTTGCTTAAGGTGCCGTGTGATTCGGTAATAGAAATGTGATGGATTAGGTTGTCGTCCTTTTCGCGGCTCATAACGTACGATCCGGGACGGAAAAACAGCGTAAAAGAAGAAAAGTTTCCCAAAACTTATGAAAATGTTCAATTTTGGGCTCCGAAAACGGGCGCAGCTGAGCACGCTAGGTGCCCCCATTGTAGAGCACTCAGAGAGATTTCCTACGGTATACTGTGCGCCGCGTAACTCCTAACGGATAAAAAGTTATGGGCACCGGAGCGACAGATACCTGGTCACAAGCCCGACGCCATCTATTTGTGGGCCCAACCTCTACGTGAAGTGAAGTTTTCTTGCCCAAGGTGCCATAGGATTTGATAATACAAATGTGATGGATTATGTTGTCGTCATTTTCGTGGCTCACGACATACGATCCGGGACGAAAAAACAGCGCAAAAGAAGAAAAGTGTCCCAAAACTGATGAAAACATTCGATTTTGGGCTCAAAAAATAGGCGCAGTCGAGCAAGCTTTATGCCCCCATCGTAGAGCTCTCGGAGAGCTTTTCAACGCTATGTTGTACGCCGCATAACTCGTTACGGATCAAAAGTTATGTGCACCAGAGTGACGGATAACTGGTCACAAGCCCCACGCCCTCTGTTTATGGGCCCAGCCTCTACGTGAAAGTGAAGTTGTCTTGCCCAAGGTACCGTGTGATTCAGCAATAGAAAAGTGATGGATTAGGATGTCATCCTTTTCGCGGCTCATGACATACGATCCGAGAAGGAAAAACTACACAAAAGAAGAAAAGTGCCACAAAACTTATGAAAATGTTTGATTTTGGGCTCCGAAAATAGGCGCAACCAAGCAGCCTTGGTGCCCCCATCGTAGAGCTCTCAGAGTGCTTTCCAACGGTACGCTGTGCACCGCGTAACTACTTACGGATCAAAAGTTTTGGGCACCGAAGCAACGGATACCTGGTCACAAGACCCACGACCTTGGTTTGAGGGCCCAGCCTCTACGTGAAGTGAAGTTGTCTTGCCTAAGGTGCCGTGGGATTCGGTAATAAAAATGTGATGGATTAGGATGTCGTCCTTTGCGCGGCTCACGACGTACGATCCGGGACGGAAAAACAGCGCAAAAGAAGAAAAGTGTCCCAAAACTAATGAAAACGTTTGATTTTGGGCTGCGAAAATAGGTGCAGCCTTGTCGACTCGGTGCCCACATTGTAGAGCTCTCGGAGAGCTTCCCAACAGTATGATGTGCGCCGTGTACCTCTTTACGGATCAAAAGTTATATGCACCGGAGCGACGGATACCTGGTCACAAGCCCCACGCACTCTGTTTGTGGGCCCAGCCTATACGTGAGGTAAAGTTGTCTTGCCCAAGGTGCCGTGGAATTTGATAATAGAAATGTGATGGATTAGGCTGTCGTCCTTTTCGCGGCTCACAATGTACGATCCGTGACGGAAAAACAGCGCAAAAGAAGAAATGTGTCCCGAAACTAATGAAAACATTCGATTTTGAGCTCTGAAAATAGGCGCAGCCGAGCAAGCTTGGTGCCCTCGTCGTAGAGCTCTCGAATAGCTTTCCAACGGTAAGCTGTACGCCGCGTAACTGCAAACGGATCAAAAGTTATGAGCAACGGAGAGACGAAAACCTTGCACAAGCCCCACGTCCTCTGTTTGCGGGTCCAGCCTCTACGTGAGGTGAAGTTGTCTTGCCCAAGGTGCCGTGTGATTCGGTAATATAAATGTGATGGATTAGGTTGTCATCCTTTTGGCTGCTCATGACTTACGATTCGGGACGAAAAAACAGCGCAAAAGAAGAAATTGTCCCAAAACTTATGAAAATGTTCAATTTTGGGCTCTGAAAATAGGCGCAACCGAGCAGGCTAGGTTCCCCCATCGTAGAACTCTCAGAGTGCTTTCCAACGGTATACTGTGCGCCGCGTAACTCCTTACGGATCAAAAGTTATGGGCACCAGAGCGACGGATACATGGTTACAAGCCCCATGCCCTCTGTTTGCGGGCCCAGCCTCTACGTGAAGTGAAGTTTTCTTGCCTAAGGTGCCGTGTGATTCGGTAATAGAAATGTGATGGATTAGGATGTCGTCCTTTTCGCGGCTCGCGACGTATGATCCGGGAAAGAAAATTGCGTAAAAGAAGAAAAGTGTCCCAAAACTTTTGAAAATATTCTATTTTGAGCTCCGAAAATAGGCGCAGCCAAGTAGGCTTGGTACCCCTATCGTAGAGCTCATAGAGAGCTTTCCAATGGTATGCTGTGCGCTGCGTAACTCTTTACGGATCAAAAGTTATGAGCATCGGAGCGACGGATACCTGGTCACAAGACCCACACCCTCTGTTTGCGGGCCCAGCATCTACGTGAAGTGAAGTCTTGCCTAAGGTGTCGTGTGATTCTGTAATAGAAATGTGATGGATTAGGTTGTCATCCATTTCGCGGCTCACGACGTACGATCTGGGATGAAAAAACAGCGCAAAAGAAGAAATTTATCCAAAAACTTATAAAAATGTTCAATTTTGGCCTCCGAAAACAGGCGCAACCAAGCAGGCTAGGTGCCCCCATCGTAGAGCTCTCAGAGTACTTTCCAACAGTATGTTGTGCGCCGCGTAACTTATTATGGATCAAAAGTTATGGGCACCGGAGCGACGGATACCTGGTCACAAGCCCCACGCCCTCTGTTTATGGGCCCAGCCTCTACGTGAAGTGATGTTGTCTTGCCCAAGGTGCCGTGTGATTCGATAATAGAAATATGGTGGATTAGGTTGTCGTCCTTTTTGCGACTCACGACGTACGATCCGGGACGAAAAAACTGCATAAAAGAAGAAATGTATCCCAAAACTTATGAAAATGTTCAATTTTAGGATCTGAAAACAGGCGCAGCCGAGCAGGCTATGTGCCCCCATCATAGACCTCTCAGAGAGCTTTCCTATGATATGCTGTGCGCAGCGTAACTCCTTACGGATAAAAAGTTATGGGCACCGGAGTGACGGATACCTGGTCGTAAGCCCCACGCCCTCTGTTAGCAAGCCAAGCCCCTACGTGAAGTGATGTTGTCTTGCCTAAGGTACCATGTGATTCGATAATAGAAATGTGATGGATTAGGTTGTCGTCTTTTTCGCGGCTCATGACGTACGATCCGGAACGAAAAAACAGCGTAAAAGAAGAAAAGTGTCCCAAAACTTATGAAAATGTTCAATTTTGGGCTCCGAAAATGGGCGTAGCCAAGCAGGCTAGGTGCCCCCATCGTAGAGCACTCCGAGAGCTTTCTCACGGTATGCTGTGCGTCGCGTAACTCCTTACGGATAAAAAGTTATGGGTACTAGAGCGACGGATACCTGGTCACAAGCCCCACGCCCTCTGTTTGTGGGCCCAGCCTCTACTTGAAGTGATGTTGTCTTGCCCAAGGTACCGTGTGATTCGATAATAGAAATGTGGTGGATTAGGTTGTCGTTCTTTTCGCGGCTCACGACATACGATCTGGGACCGAAAACAACGCAAAAGAAGAAAAATGTCACGAAACTAATGAAAACATTCGATTTTGGGCTCGAAAAATAGGCGCAGCCGAGCAAGCTTTAGGCCCCCATCGTAGAGCTCTCGGAGAGCTTTTCAACGCTATGGTGTGCACCGCTTAACTCTATACGGATCAAAAGTTATGTGCACCGCAGCGACGGATATCTGGTCACAAGCCCCACGCCCTCTGCTTGCGGGCCCAGCCTCTACGTGAAATGAAGTTGTCTTGCCCAAGGTGCCGTGGGATTCGGTAATAGAAATGTGATGGATTAGGATGTCGTCTTTTTCGCGACTCACGACATACGATCCGGGACGGAAAAACTTCACAAAAGAAGAAAAGTGTCCCAAAACTTATGAAAATGTTTGATTTTGGGCTCCGAAAATAGGTTCAACCGAGCAGGCTAGGTGCCCCCATCGTAGAGCTCTAAGAGTGCCTTCCAACGGCATGCTGTGTGCCGCGTACCTACTTACGGATCAAAAGTTATGGGCATCTGAGCGACAAATACCTGGTCACAAGCCCCACGCCCTCTGTTTGTAGGCCTAGCCTCTACGTGAGGTGAAGTTGTCTTGCCCAAGGTGGCGAGGGATTCGGTAATAGAAATGTGATGGATTAGGTTGTCGTTCTTTTTGCGGCTCACAACGTACGATCCGGGACAGAAAAATAGCGCAAAAGAAGAAAAGTTTCCAGAAACTGATGAAAATGTTCTATTTTGGGCTCTAAAAACCAGCACTGCCGAGCAAGCTTGGTGCCCCTGCAGTAGAGCTCTCAGAGAGCTTTCCAATAGTATGTTGTGCGCTGCGTAACTCTTTACGGATCAAAAGTTACGAGCATTGGAGCGACGGAAACCTGGTCACAAGTGCCACGCCCTCTATTTGCGGGCCCAGCCTCTACGTGAAGTGAAGTTGTCTTTCCCAAGGTTCTGTGTGATTTGGGAATACAAATGTGATGGATTAAGTTGTCGTCCTTTTCGCTGCACATAACGTACGATCCCGGATGGAAAAACAGCGCAAAAGAAGAAAAGTATCCCAAAACTTATGAAAATGTTCGATTTTGTGCTCCGAAAATAAGCGCAACCAAGCAGGCTAGGTTCCCTCATCGTAGAGCTCTCAGAGTGCTTTCCAACGGTAGGCTGTGCGCTGCGTAACTACTTACGGATCAAATGTTATGGGCACCGGAGCAACAGATACCTGGTCACAAGACCCATGACCTCGGTTTGAGGGCCCAGCCTTTATGTGAAGTGAAGTTGCCTTGCCCAAGGTGCTGTCGGATTCGGTAGTAAAAATGTGATGGATTAGGTTGTCGTCCATTTCGCAGCTCACGACGTGCGATCTGGGATAGAAAAATATCGCAAAAGAAGAAAAGTGTCCCAAAACTGATGAAAACGTTTGATTTTGGGCTGCAAAAACTAATGTAGCTAAGCAGACTTGGTGCCCATGTCGTAGAGCTCTCGGAGGGCTTTTCAACGGTATGTTGTGCGCCGCATAACTCTTTACAGATCAAAAGTTATGGGCACCGGAGCAACGGATACCTGGTCACATGACCCATGACCTCGGTTTGAGGGCCCAGCTTATACATGAAGTGAAGTTGTCTTGCCCAAGGTGCTGTGAGATTCGGTAATAAAAATGTGATGGATTAGGTTGTCGTCCTTTTCGCAGCTCACAACGTGCGATCCAGGATGGAAAAATAGCGCAAAAGAAGAAAAGTGTCCCAAAACTGATGAAAATGTTCAATTTTGGGCTGCAAAAATAGGTGCAGCCGAACAGACTTGGTCCCCACGTCGTAGAGCTCTCGGAGAGCTTTCCAACGGTATGTTGTGCACCATGTTACACTTTACGGATCAAAAGTTATGGGCACCGGAGCGACGAATACCTGGTCACAAGCCCCCATGCCCTCTGTTTGCGGGCCCAGCCTCTACGTGAAGTGAAGTTGTCTTGCCCAAGGTGCCATTTGATTTGGGAATAGAAATGTGATGGATTAGGATGTCGTCCTTTTCGTGGCTCACAACGTACGATCTGGGACCGAAAAACAGCGCAAAAGAAGAAAAGTGTCCCAAAACTGATGAAAATGTTCAATTTTGGGCTGCGAAAATAGGTACAGTCGAACAGACTTGGTGCCCACGTCGTAGAGCTCTCAGAGAGCTTTCCAACGGTATGTTGTGCGCCGTGTAACACTTTACGGATCAAAAGTTATGGGCACCAGAGCAACGGATACCTGGTCACAAGCCCCACGACCTCGGTTTGAAGGCCCAGCCTCTACGTGAAGTGAAGTTGTCTTGCCCAAGGTGCTGTGGGATTCGGTAATAAAATTGTGATTGATTAGGTTGTCGTCCTTTTTACGTCTCACGACGTACAATCCGAGACGAAAAAATAGTGCAAATGAAGAAAAGCGTCCCAAAACTGATTAAAACGTTCGATTTTGGGCTGCGAAAACAGGTGCAGCTGAACCAACTTGGTGCCCACGTCGTAGAGCTCTTGGAGAGCTTTCAACGGTATGCTGTGCGCCGTGTAACACTTTACGGATCAAAAGTTATGGGCACCGGAGCGACGGATACCTGGTCACAAGCCCCATGCCCTCTGTTTGCGGGCCCAGCCTCAACGTGAAGTGAAGTTGTCTTGCCCAAGGTGCCGTGTGATTTGGGAATAGAAATGTGATGGATTAGGTTGTCGTCCTTTTTGTGGCTCACAACGTACGATCCAGGACAGAAAAACAGCGCAAATGAAGAAAAACGTCCCAAAACTAGTGAAAACGTTTGAATTTGGGCTGCAAAAAAAGGTGCAACCGAACCGACTTGGTGCCCTTGTCGTAGAACTCTTGGAGAGCTTTCAACGGTATGCTGTGCGCCGTGTAACACTTTATGGATCAAAAGTTATGGGCACCGAAGCGACGGATACTTGGTCACAAGCCCCACGACCTCGGTTTGAAGGCCCAGCCTCTACGTGAAGTGAAGTTGTCTTGCCCAAGGTGCCGTGGGATTCGGTAATAAAAATTTGATGGATTAGGTTGTCATCCTTTTTGCGTCTCATTACGTACGATATGTGACGGAAAAACAACGCAAAGGAGAAAATTATCCCAAAACTTATGAAAATGTTGGATTTTGGGCTTCGAAAGCTAGCGCAACCGAGCAGGCTACGTACCACCATCGTAGAGCTCTTGTAGTGATTTCCAACGGTATGCTGTGAACTGCGTAATTCCTTATGGATCAAAAGTTATGGGCATCGGAGCGATAGATACTAGGTCACAAGCCCCACGCCCTCTGTTTGCGGGCCCAGCCTCTACGTGAAATGAAGTTGTCTTGCCCAAGGTGTCGTGTGATTTGGGAATATAAATGTGATAGATTAGGTTGTCGTCCTTTTCGCGGCTTACAACATACGATCCGGGATGAAAAAACAGCGCAAAAGAATAAAAGTGTCCCAAAACTTATGAAAATGTTCAATTTTGGTCTTCGAAAATAGGTGCAACCGAGCAGGCTAGGTGTCCCAATCGTAGAGCTCTTAGAGTGCTTTTCAACGGTATGCTGTGCCGCGCGTAACTACTTACGGATCAAAAGTTATAGGCACCGGAGCAACGGATACCTGGTTACATGACCCACGACCTCGGTTTGAGGGCCCAGCCTATACGTGAAGTGAAGTTTTCTTGCCCAAGGTGTTGTGGGATTCGGTAATAAAAATGTGATGGATTAGGTTGTCGTCCTTTTCGCAGCTCACAACGTGCGATCCGGGATAGAAAAATAGCGCAAAAGAAGAAAAATATCCCAAAACTGATGAAAACGTTCGATTTTGGGCTGCAAAAATAGGTGCAGTTGAACAGACTTGGTCCCCACGTCGTAGAGCTCTCGGAGAGCTTTCCAACGGTATGTTGTGCACCATGTTACACTTTACGGATCAAAAGTTATGGGCACCGGAGCGACGGATACCTGGTCACAAGCCCCACGCCCTCTGTTTGTGGGCCCAGCCTCTACGTGAAGTGAAGTTGTCTTGCCCAAGGTGCCATTTGATTTAGGAATAGAAATGTGATGGATTAGGATGTCGTCCTTTTCGTGGCTCACAACGTACGATCCGGGACAGAAAAACAGCGCAAAAGAAGAAAAGTGTCCCAAAATTGACGAAAATGTTCGATTTTGGGCTGCAAAAACAGGTGCAGTCGAACAGACTTGGCGCCCACGTCGTAGAACTCTCGGAGAGTTTTCCAACGGTATGCTGTGCGCCGTGTAACACTTTACGGATCAAAAGTTATGGGCACCGGAGCGACGGATACCTGGTCACAAGCCCCACGACCTCGGTTTGAAGGCCCAGCCTCTATGTGAAGTGAAGTTGTCTTGCCCAAGGTGCCGTGGGATTTGGTAATAAAAATTTGATGGATTAGGTTGTCGTCCTTTTTGCGTCTCACGACGTACGATCCGGGACAGAAAAACAGCGCAAAAGAAGAAAATTATCCCAAAACTTATGAAAATGTTCGATTTTGGGCTTCGAAAGCTAGCGCAACCGAGCGGGCTACGTACCACCATTGTAGAGCTCTTAGAGTGCTTTCCAACGGTATGCTGTGCACTGCGTAACTCCTTACGGATCAAAAGTTATGGGCACTGGAGCGATGGATACTAGTTCACAAGCCCTACGCCCTCTGTTTGCGGGCCCAGCCTCTACGTGAAGTGAAGTTGTCTAGCCCAAGGTGCCATGTGATTTGGGAAAAGAAATGTGATAGATTAGGTTGTCGTCCTTTTCGCGGCTCACAACATACGATCCCGGACGGAAAAACAGCGGAAAAGAAGAAAAGTGTCCCAAAACTTATGAAAATGTTTGATTTTGGTCTTCGAAAATAGGTGCAACCGAGCAGGCTAGGTGCCCCCATCGTAGAGCTCTCAGAGTGCTTTCCAACGGTATGCTGTGCCACACGTAACTGCTTACGGATCAAAAGTTATAGGCACCGGAGCAACAGATACCTGGTCACAAGACCAACGACCTCTGTTTGAGGGCCCAGCCTTTACGTGAAGTGAAGTTGTCTTGCCCAAGGTGCCGTGGGATTCGGTAATAAAATGTGATGGATTAGCTTGTCGTCCTTTTCGCGGCTCACAACGTGCGATCCGGGACGAAAAAACAGCGCAAAAGAAGAAAAGTGTCCCAAAACTGATGAAAACGTTCGATTTTGGGCTGCGAAAACAGGTACAGCTAAGCAGACTTGGTGCCCACGTCCTAGAGCTCTCGGAGAGCTTTCCAACGGTAAGCTGTGTGCCACGTAACTCTTTACGGATCAAAAGTTATGGGCACCGGAGCGACGGATACCTGGTCACAAGCCCCACGCCCTTTGTTTGTAGGCCTAGCCTTTACGTGAGGTGAAGTTATCTTGCCCAAAGTCTCATGGGATTCGGTAATAGAAATGTGATGGATTAGGTTGTTGTCCTTTTCGCGGCTCATGACGTACAATCCGGGACGGAAAAACAGCGCAAAAGAAGAAAAGTTTCCCGAAACTGATGAAAACGTTCGATTTTGGGCTCTAAAAATAGGCACAGCCGAGCAAGCTTGGTGCCCACGTCGTAGAGCTCTCGGAGAGCTTTCCAACGGTATGATGTGCGCTGCGTAACTCCATACGGATCAAAAGTTATGAGCACTGGAGCGACGGATACCTGGGCACAAGCCCTACGCCCACCGTTTGCGGGCCCAGCCTCTACATGAAGTGAAGTTGTCTTGCCCAAGGTGCTGTGTTATTTGGGAATAGAAATGTGATGGATTAGGTTGTCGTCCTTTACGCGGCTCACAATGTACGATCCGGGACGAAAAAACAGTACAAAAGAAGAAAAGTATCCCAAAACTTATGAAAATGTTTGATTTTGGGCTCCAAAAATAGGTGCAATCGAGCAGGCTAAGTGCCCACATCCTAGAGCTCTCATAATGCTTTCCAACGGTATGTTGTGCGCCGCGTAACTACCTCCGGATCAAAAGTTATGGGCAGCGGAGCAACGGAGGCCTGGTCACAAGACCCACGGCCTCGGTTTGAAGGCCCAGCCTCTACGTGAAGTGAAGTTGTCTTGCCCAAGGTGTCGTGGGATTCAGTAATAAAAATGTGATGGATTAGGTTGTCATCCTTTTCGCGTCTCACGACGTACGATCCGGGACGGAAAAACAGCGCAAAAGAAGAAAAGCATCCCAAAATTGATGAAAATGTTCGATTTTGGGCTATGAAAACAGGTGCAGCCGAGCAGACTTGTTGCCCATGTTGTAGAGCTCTCGAAGAGCTTTCCAACGGTATGCTGTGCACCGTGTAACACTTTACGGATCAAAAGTAATGGGCACCGGAGTGACGGATACCCGGTCACAAGCCCCCCGTCCTCTGTTTGTGGGCCCAGCCTCTACGTGAGGTGAAGTTGTCTTGCCCAAGGTGCCGTGGGATTTGCTAGTAAAAATGTGATGGATTAGGTAGTCCTCCTTTTCGTGGCTCACGACGTGCGATCCGGGACGGAAAAACAGCGCTAAAGTAGAAAAGTGCCCTAAATTTGATGAAAACATTCGATTTTGGGCTGCGAAAACTAGTGTAGCCGAGTAGACTTGGTGCCCACGTCGTAGAGCTCTCGGAGAGCTTTCCAACGGTATGCTGTGCACCGCGTAACTCTTTGCGGATCAAAAGTTATGGGCACCGGAGCGACGGATACCTGGTCATAAGCCCCACGCCCTCTATTTGTGGGCCCAGCCTCTACGTGAGGTGAAGTTGTCTTGCCCAAGGTAGAGTGGGATTCGGTAATAGAAATGTGATGGATTAGGTTGTCGTCCTTTTTGTGGCTCACAACGTACGATCCGGGACAGAAAAACAGCGCAAAAGAAGAAAAGTTTCCCGAAACTGATGAAAACGTTCGATTTTGGGCTATGAAAATAGGCACAGCCGAGCAAGCTTGGTGCCCCCATCGTAGAGCTCTTGGAGAGCTTTCCAAATGTATGATGTGCACTGCTTAACTCCTTACGGATCAAAAGTTATGAGCACCGGATCGACGGATACCTAGTCACAAGCCCCACGCCCTCTGTTTGCGGGCCCAGCCTCTACGTGGAGTGAAGTTGTCTTGCCCAAGGTGCCGTGTGATTTGGGAATAGAAATGTGATGGATTAGGTTGTCGTCCTTTTTGTGGCTCACAACGTACGATCCGGGATAGAAAAACAACGCAAAAGAAGAAAAGTGTCCCAAAACTCATGAAAATGTTCGATTTTAGGCTCCGAAAACAAGCGCAACCGAGCAGGCTAGGTACCCCCATCGTAGAGCTCTTAGAGTGCTTTCCAATGGTATGTTGTGCGCTGCGTAACTACTTACAGATCGAAAGTTATGGGCACCGGTGCAATGGATACCTGGTCACAAGACCCACGACCTCCGTTTGAGGGCCCAGTGTGAGGCCTGACCTCGATTTGCGTGCGATACCTCGTTTCATGTGTCCTAATCTAGATTTGCGTGCCTTGACCTAGGTTTAAGAATTGTGTTCGTTTTGTATGCCGTGCATTGAATTACGTGCATTTGTTTTGGGTTGGGTGCATTTACTAGAAAAATGTGCATTCGTCTCGTAGTTCGTGTCCTACCTTGTAGTGCGTGCCCTAGACCTAGCAAAGCGTGCCCTCACGTTAATCAAGAAAACATCTTCCACGAAGCACTAGGTCATTAATTAATCCTACAAAATCCACTAACTATTATTAAATTACTAATTCAACCCACTAGAAGACAAAATCTCACAAAAAGCTAGACATTCCTTATTCTTTATTCCTTATTCTTTTTGCACTTTCAACACACAATTAAATAATGCTCAAAAGATGACACAAAATCAGATTTTTTTTTATAGCCTTGGCCGACCACCACATGAGTTTTGTGCTTGCTTGCTCAATTCAATTTAATTCTAGACAACTTATGACAACTCTATGACACAAATGCATAAAAAATTAGCTCAAAAACCTTTGCAAAAGCTTCCAATTCTCGACCAACTACTCCTTGCCCATGCTAGGAATTTCAAAATACATCTTGAAGACACAAAAAAGCTGAATTTTTGCTGCCCAAGGCCGAATATGCTTCATCAATTGCAAGGCTTCTATTTTTTTTTCATTTCTCTCATTTTCCTCTCACATTTCTCTCTCTCCCTCTCATTCTTCTCTATCTCTCTCGGCCTTGGCTGAGTTCCTTCACCTCATAGCTCATCTTCATCACACCATAGTTAATCAAGACAAGCAACAAGCAAAGAAACTCGCCCAAGCTAGCTAGGATGCAAGAATCACACATGCAAGCTTTTTGAACAACCATTTCGGCTTTCGTGAGTTTGCTAGCTTCCATTTCTTTTCTTCTTGTTCTAACCACATGCATCTACTAAGAATTTGGTCACTAAGCTAGGAAAAATAGAGAGAAATTGGGTGGTGTCTTGGCTAAGCAAGGAAGAAGAAGAAATTTGTGCTTCATCAAGTTTTGTGCATCTTCTTGTTGATTTGCTAAGGTGAGGGCAAAAACTTCTTGAAAATCCTTCAAAAATCCACATGCATTCTCTTAAATGTATGTCTTTGCTTCTGTACTTGAGTTATATGTGTGTTCATAAGCTTTTACAACCATGCATGGCAAGATTTTGGCTTGAAGATGATGATAGATGAAATCGGGTTTGGTGACAGCTCTCTGTCTTGTTGTTGCGAGGTGAGTTTGGCTAGGAAAATGATGTTGAAAATTCATGAAAATTTGTAGGTAACTATTTTTGCCAGTTTTGAACAGTTTTTTCAGAAATAGGCCAAAGCTAATTTTGACTCTAAGGTCCTCAAAATGGCAAATCATTAAAATGTGTCCAAATCTGGAAGTCTGGAAAAATGAAGCAGGTTTTGACAGATGCACTGACCATGTGGAACGAACCAGTTTTGACTTAGTAAATGATGTCCAAAATGCATGAAATTTGGTGTTCTTCTACATTTTTTAGTTATGGACATTTTTGTCAGAAATGAACTAAGGCTAAATCTGACCCTAAGGACCTCAAAAACGACAGTTATCGAAATGTGTGCAAATCTGGACAGTTTTGTGCAATCCCACTGTTTTGGCTATAACTATTGACCTCGAACTTCAAATGATGCAAGGTTTGTTTCTGATTTTAGTTCACTTCTTAAGATTTAATTTGACATCTTATTCACTAGAATTGGAGATTGTTTTCTTGTCTTAATTATTGTGAGAAAACAGCCTATTGCAGTAAGGGTTTCACTTAGTGTTATGCTTAGAAAAATTGTTGTAACTTCTCTTGTTGAATTAATGCTTGGGATTGTGGCTTTGGGATGTTGTGTGGACTGTTTTTAATACTTGGGGATGTTTGAATTAATTGATGTATGGCTTGAGATTGACTTTGAGTTGACTTGGGGCTTAATCGTACGGGTAAGCACGAAATGGAAACCCTAGTGACTAGGCGAACTTGCTAAGTGTTGATCCTTTGAATATTGAGTGTAATTATATGTTTAGTAGGCTGCCCGTAGTTGCCTTATAGCCCTAAATGTGATTTTGATTCGTTTCATCTTGACAAATAGGCCTTTCTTGCGTCCGAACCACGTAGATTGTTGTTGCATGTTGAATAACCTTATTATTTGATTACGTGGACGTTGAAATGAGTTATATGACCTGATTTACTTGCATTACATGTGGCTGCCCGTTTAATGTTCATATAACTCCATATGCTTTTCAAGTGAAATTACTTGTCTATTCGTGCCTCGCTTGTTTACTTGTCAATGTGCAATCTTATGACTGTCCGGAGGCAACCTACTTTGTTGTCCTCCTAATGTGATATATTAAATGTCATAAATGTGCATTGCATACAAGGTTGCAACCTTTCATTCTGGCGTGGTAGCGTTCACGCACACCGGGTGGCATCGGGCTTGCCGGTGCAACTGTGACTACCATTGTCCAATTCCCTCTCTCGCTTGGGGGCTAGACTTCCTCGGAGAGTTGGGTCGTAGGATTTCGGGATACATCCGGAGTACACCCACTTGGCGTGTTAAGGGGATGATTTGAAGTCGGCCGCAACAACTGAGAGCAAAAGTTCACCGTATCCTTTTTCTATATGTATAAGTACTCTCGCTTGGTTCCTAGAAGAGCTCGGGGAGGAAAGACTGGTAATTGTGTTCATTTACTTTATATTATTGTTATGTACTTAATTGTGTTATATTCATGCTTGCAAAAGGATTTTCATAAGTTGAACCGGAAAATGAGTTTCAAAACCTATTTCTCGTTCCCCCTCGCTGAGTTCATAAGGACTCACCCTCTTTTATCATCTCAGGTGAAGAAGATCAAGAACAGGTACCTGAGGACGATGTGCCTAACGATGATTCCTTGGAGTGATTGCCTGTCCTATGTGTTTTGAGTGATTATGACTATTTATGAACATTATGCTACTTGAAGACCATTTCTTTTTATGTTGTTCAATGTTTGTAATGTAAAACACCCCCGTTGTAATTTGGGGTCTAATTTTGGTTTGTACTGATATTAACTAGACAGACACTAGACACTACTATGATCGTTTTGCTATTATTACTACTAGTATCTATCATAGGATTATGACGTAATAGGTAAGGACTAAGTAAATGAACCTATCCAATCTTAAGCAGGTACTCCCTATTAAGCTAAGATCAACAAGTACTTTATAATGAGGATTAACAAACAAAAGAGACATAGTATCATACTAGGTTATTAATCAAAAGTGACATATAGTTAGTAGGCATTTCAATTGATGGTAAATAATAATCCTAGTTGGAAACGAAATCGAGATTGGAAAATTTGAGGTGTTTAGAGGATTAGGTCGAACCAAGAGCCCAATTACAGCCGTTATGCTGCCGGTTTTTCAAAAAAATTTGGAGTTTAGGCTAAACATTAAGTGTTAAATTTTCATGAACGATTAAGTACAAGACGAGACTTGAATGTTTAGATCACACCCTAGTCTAACCTTATAGGCCGAGTTGGGGCGTGACAACGGATACCTAGTCACAAGCCCCACGCCCTCTGTTTGCGGGTCCAGCCTCTACCTGAAGTGAAGTTGTCTTGCCCAAGGTGCCGTGTGATTCGGTAATAGAAATGTGATGGATTAGGTTGTCGTCCTTTTCGCGGCTCACGACGTACGATCCGGGACAGAAAAACAGCGTAAAAGAAGAAAAATGTCTTAAAACTTATGAAAATGTTTGATTTTGGGCTTCGAAAATAGGAGCAACCTAGCAAGCTAGGTTCCCCCATCGTAGAGCTCTTACAGAGCTTCCAACAGTATGTTGTGCTCTGCTTAACTCCTTCCGGATCAAAAGTTATGGGTACCGTAGCGACGGATACCTGGTCACAAGCCCCTCGCCCTTTGTTTGCGGGCCCAGCCACTACGTGAAGTGAAGTTGTCTTGCCCAAGGTGACGTGGGATTCGGTAATAGAAATGTGATGAATTAGGTTGTCGTCATTTTCGCGTCTCATGACGTACGATCCGAGACCAAAAAACAGCGCAAAAGTAGAAAAGTGTCCCTAAACTTACGAAAATGTTTAATTTTGGACTCCAAAAATAGGCACAGCCAAGCAGGATTGCTGCCCCCATCATAGAGCTCTTGGATAGCTTTCCAATAGTTTGCTGTGCGCAGCGTAACTCCTTACGGATCAAAAGTTATAGGCACCGGGGCGATAGATACCTCGTCACAAACCTTATGCCCTCTGTTTGCAAGCCCAGCCTCTACGTGAAATGAAAGTTGTGTTTCCCAAGAGGCTGTGTGAATTGGTAATAGAAATGTGATGGATTAGGTAGTCGTCCTTTTCGCAGCTCACGACGTACGATCCGGGTCAAAAAAATAGCGTAAAAGAAGAAAAGTGTCCCAAAACATATGAAAATGTTCGATTTTGGGCTCCGAAAATAGGCACAGCCAAGTAGGCTAGGTGCCCCTACCGTAGAACTCTCAGAGAGCTTTCCAACGGTATGTTATGCGCCGCGTATATCCTTACAGATCAAAAGTTATGGACACCGGAGCGATGGATACCTGGTCACAAGCCCCACGCCCTCTGCTTGCGGGCCCAGCCTCTATGTGAAATGAAGTTGTCTTGCCCAAGGTGCCGTGTGATTCAGTAATAGAAATGTGATGGATTAGGTTGTCATCCTTTTCGCGGCTCACGACGTACGATCCGGGACAGAAAAATAGCGCAAAAGAAGAAAAGTGTCCTGAAATTGATAAAAATGATCGATTTTAGGCTATGAAAATAGGCGCAGCCGAGTAGGCTTGGTGCCCCCATCGTAGAGCTCTCGAAGAGCTTTCCAACGGTATGCTGTGCACCGCGTAACTCCTTATGGATCAAAAGTTATGGGCACCGGAACGACGGATACTTGGTCACAAGCCCCACGCCCTCTGTGTGCGGGCCCAGCCTCTACGTGAAGTGAAGTTGTCTTGCCCAAGGTGCCGTGTGATTCGGTAATAGAAATGTGATGGATTAGATGTCGTCTTTTTCGCGGCTCACGACGTACGATTCAGGACAAAAAAATAGTGCAAAAGAAAAAAAGTGTCCCAAAACTGATGAAAACGTTCGATTTTAGGGTACGAAAATAGGCAAAGTCGTGCAGGCTTGGTGCCCCCGTCGTAGAGCTCTCGGAGAGCTTTCCAACGGTATGCTGTCCGCCGCGTAACTCCTTACGGATCAAAATTTATGGGCACCGGAGCAACGGATACCTAGTCACAAGCCCCACGCCCTCTGTTTGCGGGCCCAGCCTCTACGTGAAGTGAAGTTGTCTTGCCCAAGGTGCTTGGGGATTCGGTAATCGAAATATGATGGATTAGGTTGTCGTCCTTTTCGCGGCTCATGACGTACGATCCGGGACAGAAAAATAGTGCAAAAGAAGAAAAGTGTCCGGAAACTGATGAAAATGTTCGATTTTGGGCTTCGAAAATAGGTGCAGCCAAGCAAGCTCAGTGCCCCTATCGTAGAGCTCTCGAAGAGCATTCCAACGGCATACTGTGCGCCGCATAACTCCTTACGGATCAAAAGTTATGGGCACCGAAGCGACGGATACCTGGTCAAAAGCCCCATGCACTCTGTTTGCTGGCCCAGCCTGTCACGCCCCAACCCGGCCTATAAAGGTTAGACTAGGGTGTGATCTAAACATTCAAGTCACGTCTCGTACTTAACCATTCATGAAGAATTAATACTTAACGTTTTGGCCTAAACTCCAAAATCTCTGAAAAATCGGCAACATAACGGCTGTAATTGAGATCTTTGGTTTGGCCTAATTCTCTAAACGCCTCAAATTTTTCCAATCTCAATTTCATTTCCAAACTAGGATTACCATTTAACATCGATTGAATTGCCTATTGGTTATTTCGACGTCTCGTTTGATTTATACCCTAGCATGATGCTATGTCTTGTTTGTTTGTTTATCCTCATTATAAAAGTACCTGTTGATCTTAGCTTAATAGCGAGTACTTGTTTAAGGTTTGGATGGTTCATCTTACTTAGCCCTTACCTAATACTTCATAATCCTATTATAGCTACTAGCGATAATAAAAGAAAAACGACCGTAGCAGTATCTAGTGACTGTCTAGATATATTAGTACAAACCAAAATTACACCCCAAATTACAACGGGGGTATTTTACAATACAACATTGAGCAACATAAAAGAAATAGTCTTCAAGTAGCATAGTTCACAAATAGCCATATTCACGCAAGCACATAGGACAGGCAATCACTCCAAGGAATCATCGTTAGGCATATCGTCCTTAGGTACCTGTTCTTGATCTTCTTCACCTGAGATGATAAAAGAGGGTGAGTCCTTATGAACTCAGCGAGGGGGAACGAGAAATAGGTTTTGAAACTCATTTTCTGGTTCAATCTTATGAAAACCTTTTTTGCAAGCGTGATGTGTATCACAAGCAAGTACATATCGTAATATAATAGTAAAGAATGCAATTACCAGTCTTTCCTCCCCGAGGTCCTCTAGGGACCAAGCGAGAGTACTTATACACATGGTAAAAAGGATACGGTGAGCTTTTGCTCTCAGATCAATTCCAGTATCAGTTGTTGCGGCCAACTTCAAATCATCCCCATAATACGCCAAGTGGGTGTACTCCGGATGTACCCCGAAAACCTACGACCCAACTCTCTGAGAAAGTCTAGTCCCCAAGCGAGAGAGGGAATGGGACCATGGTAGTCACAGGTGCACCGGCAAGCCCGATGCCGCCCGGTGTGCGTGATCGCGACCATGCCGACATGAAAGGTTGCAACCTTGTATGCAATGCACATTTATGACATTTGATATATCACATTAGGAGGACAACAAAGTAGGTTGCCTCCAAACAGTCATAAGATTGCACATTGACAAGTAAACAAGCAGGGCACGATAAAACAAGTAATTTCACTTGAAAGGCATATAGAGTTATATGAACATTTTACGGGTAGCCATGTAACACATGTAAATCACGCCATATAACTCAATTCAAAGTCCACGTAATCAAATAATAAGATTATATAACATGCAACAACATCTACGTGGGCTCGGATGCAAGAAAAGCCTATTTGTTAATATTCAATGATCAAAACCACATTTAAGGCTATAAGGCAACTACGGGCAGCCTACTAAACATATAATTCCACACAATATCCAAATGATCAACACTTAGCAAGCCTACCTAGTCATTAGGGTTTCCATTTCGTGCTTACCCATGTGATTAAACCCTAAGTCAACTCAAAATCAATCTCAAGTCATGCATCATTTAATTCAAACATCTTCAAGTACTCAAAACAGTCCATACAACATCCCAACACCACAATTCCAAGCAATTAATACCACGAGAAAGGTTACAACAATTTTTCCAAGCATATAACTAAGTGAAACCCTCACTGCAATATGCTGTTTTCTCAAAAATATTAAGATAAGAAAACAATCTCCAATTCCAGTGAATAAGATTTCAAATTAAAGCTTAAGAAGTGAGCTAAAATCAGAAACAAACCTTGCATCATTTGGAGTTCAGGATCATTAGTTATAGCCTAAACAGTGGGATAGCACAAAACTGTCTAGATTTGCACACATTTCGATAATTGACGTTTTTGAGGTCCTTACTGTCAGATTTAGCCTTAGTCCATTTCTGACAAAAATGTCCAGAACTGCAAAATCTAGCAGCACACAAAATTTCATGCATTTTGGATATCATTTACTAAGTTAAATATGGTTCGTTCTACATGGTCAGTGCATCTGTCAAAACCTGCTTCATTTTTCCAGATTTCCAGATTTGGATACATTTCAAAGATTTGCCATTTTGAGGACCATAGAGTCAAAATTAGCTTTGGCCTATTTCTACGAAAAATGTTCAAAACTGGAAAACTAGTCACCTACTAATTTTCATGCATTTTCAACATCATTTGCCTAGCCAAACTCACCTCGAAACAACAGGTCAGAGAGCTATCACATAATCCGACTGCACCTATCATCACTTTCAAGCCAAAATCTTGCCATGCATGGTTGAAGAAGCTTATGAACAAACATATAACTCAAGTACAGAAGCAAAGACATACATTTATGAGCATGCATGTGGATTTTTGAAGGATTTTCAAAAGGTTTTAGCCCTCACCTTAGCAATCAACCAAGAAGATGCACAAAAACTTGTTGAAGTACAAACTTCTTCTTCTTCTTCTTAGCCAAGATTTCAACTTGGTTTTCTCTATTTTTCCTAGCTTAGTGACCAAGCTCTTAGTACATGCATGAGGTTAGAACAAGAAGAAAAGAAATGGAAGCTTAGTAACTCACCTAGGGCCGAAATGAAGACTCTATGTGCTTGCATGCATCTTTGAGCTAGCTACTTGCTTTCCTTTGCTTGGGCTTGCTTTGAATAACCTTAGGATGATGAAGATGAGTTGTGAAGTGAAGAGAATCAGCCAAGGCCGAAAGAGAGAGAGAAAATGAGAGGGAGAGAGAGAAGATGAGAGGAAAAAAGGAAGAAATGACAATGAATGACAAAGAGTGAAGTTTTGCATTGTTTCAAGCATATGGTCGGCCTTGGGCAGCCCATTTTCAGCCTTTTTGTGTCTTCAAGGTGTAATTTAAAATTGCTAGCATGGGCATGGAAGAGTTGGTCGAGTATGGTGAAGAATTGAGGAGATTTTTGAGCAATTTTTTATGCATTTGTGTCATAGAATGTCATAGTATGTCTAGGATTATAAATAAATTATGCAATGCTAGATTAAATGCACATAGTGGTCGGCCAAAGCTAGCTTCAATTCTGAATTTTTTGTCATCCTTGAGCATTATTTTAATTGTGTCTTGAAAGTGCAAAAAGAATAAGGAATAAAGAATAAGGAATGTCTAGCTTTTTGTGAGATTTTGTCTTGTAGTGAGTTTAAAATATAATATTTAGGTGTTAGTGGATTTTGTAGAGATTTGAATTATGATTATAATAATAGTTAGTGGTGTTTGTAGGATTATTTTATTGTCTTATGCTTTGTGTAGGATTCTTTATTGATTAGCGTACAGGCACGCTTTCTTAGGTCTAGGGCACGCACTACGAGACACGCACATAAATCAATACGGGGCACGAATCACGAGGTAGACACGAACTTCAAGACTAATGCACGCAATCCTAGGTGAATGCACATAAACCAAGGCAAGGCACGTAATTCAATACAATGCACGCAAATCGAGGTACGACTCTTAAACCTAGATTTAGGGCACGCAATTCAAGGTCAGTGCACACAAATCGATGTATCGCACTTAAATCGAAGTCAGGGCACGTAAGTCGAGGATTAGGGCACATAATTCTAGGTCAAGGCACGTATGACAAGGCATGCATGAAAACCGAGACAGGGCACGTAATCCAAGGTCAGTCATATCATTCTTGGTCTATGGCACACAAATCAAGGTAACACACATTATTCGAGGTCGGGCCTCACACAACTTCTACGTGAAGTGAAGTTGTCTTCCCGAAGGTACCGTGTGATTCTGTAATAGAAATGTGATGGATTAGGTTGTCGTCCTTTTCGCGTCTCACGACGTACGATCTGAGATAGAAAAACAGCACAAAAGTAGAAAAGTGTCCCCAAACTTACGAAAAAGTTTAAATTTGGGCTCCGAAAATAGGCGCAGCCGAGTAGGCTTGCTGCCCCCGTCGTAGAGCTCTCGGAGAGCTTTCCAACGGTTTGTTGTGTGTCACGCCCCAACCCGGCCTATAAAGGTTAGACTAGGGTATGATCTAAACATTCAAGTCATGTCTCGTACTTAGTTGTTCATGAAAGTTTAACGCTTAACGTTTAGCCTAGACTCCATAATTTTTCTGGAAAACCGGCAGTATAATGGCTGTAATTGGGCTCTTTAGTTTGACCTAATTCTCTAAATGCCTCAAATTTTATTTCCAACTAAGATTACTATTTACCATCAATTGAGACGCCTACTAGTTATCTCGATGTCTCGTTTGATTAATAACCTAGCATGATACTATGTCTCGTTTGTTTGTTAATCCTCATTACAAAAGTACTTGTTGATCTTAGCTTAACAATGGGTACCTGCTTAAGATTGGATAGGTTCATTTTACTTAGTCCTTACCTGATACTTCATAATCCTATGATAGATACTAACCAATAACGATAGCAAAACGACCATAGTAGTGTCTGTCTAATTATTATCAATACAAGCCAAAATTAGACCCCAAATTACAACGGGGGTCTTTTACATTACAAACATCAAGCAACATGAAAAGAAATAGTCTTCAAGCAGCATAGTGTTCACAATGGCCATAATCAAGCAAAGCACATAGGACAGGCAATTATTCCAAGGAATCATCGTCAGGCATGTCGTCCTCGGGTACCTGTTCTTGATCTTCTTCACCTGAGATGATAAAAGAGGGTGAGTCCTTATGAACTCAGCGAGGGGAACGAGAAATAGGTTTTGAAACTCATTTTCCAGTTCAACTTATGAAAACCCTTTTTGCAAGCATGAATATATCACAAGTACATAACATGATATAAAAGTAAAGGAACACAAATACCCGTCTTTCCTCCCCGAGGTCCTCTAGGAACAAAGCAAAAGTACTTATACACATAGTGAAAAGGATACGGTGAGCTTGTGAGGCCCGACCCCGAATAACGTGTGTTACCTTGATTTTCGTGCCATAGACCAAGAATGATATGACTGACCTTGGATTACGTGCCCTGTTTGGGTTTTCGTGCATGCCTCGTTTTATGCGCTTTGACCTTGAATTGCGTGTCCTAACCTAGTTTTAAGAGTCGTACCTCAATTTACATGCATTGCATTGGAATCCGTGCATTTATCTTGAAGTACGTGCATTAGTCTTGAAGTTCGTATTTTACCTCGTAGTTCGTGTCTACCTCGTAATTCGTGCCCTAGATCTAGGAATCCGTGCCACCACGTTAATCAAGAAAGAATCCTACACAAAGCACTAGACACTAAAATAATCCTACACAATCCACTAACCAATATTATATTCCTAATTCAAATTCTCTACAAACTCCACTAACAATAAAATAATACTAAACTATTCCTACATTTCCCACTAACTATTATTCTATTCATAATTCAACTCATCAACAAACATTTCTATATTTTATTCTACCTAGATTCCCTAATTTCCCAACATTCCTATGACAATAATAATGACACAAATGCATAAAAAATTAGTCCTAGACAAACTATGACACACACACAAGACACTAGGCATAAAATAGCCCCAAAACCCTACCCAATGCACACCATTTTCGACCAAGTGCTCCTTGCCCATGCTAGGAATTTCAAAATTCCTCTTGAAGACATAAAAATCAGAATTGCTAAGCTCAAGGCTGAACCCATGCATCAACTTTTGCAAAAAGCCTCATTTTCTCTCATTTCTCTCACTCTCCTCATATTTCTCTCTCTCCCTCTCATTCTTCTCTCTCCATCTCGGTTTTGGGCTGAGTTTCTTCATCCCTTAGCTCATCTTCATCATCCTATGGTGCATCAAGACAAACAACAAGCAAAGAAACTCACCCAAGCAAGCTAGGATGCAAGAATCACACATGCAAGCTTTTTGAGTCACCATTTTCGGCCTTGATGAGTTTACTAGGTTCCATTTCTTTTCTTCTTGTTCTAACCACATGCATGTACTAAGAACTTGGCCACTAAGCTAGGAAAAATAGAGAGAAATCGGGTGGTGTCTTGGCTAAGCAAGGAAGAAGAAGAAAATTGTGCTTCAACAAGTTTTTGTGCATCTTTTGGGTTGATTGCTAAGGTGAGGGCTAAAACCTTTTGAAAATCCTTCAAAAATTCATATGCATGCTCATAAATGTATGTCTTTGCTTCTGTACTTGAGTTATATGTTCGTTCATAAGCTTAAACAACCATGCATGGCAAGATTTTGGCTTGAAAGTGGTGATAGGTGAAGTCGGATTGTTGACAGCTCTCTGACCAGCTTGTTTCGAGGTAATTTCAGCTAGGCAAATAATGTTTAAAATGCATGAAAATTTTTAGGTGACTATTTTGGACAGTTTTGAACATTTTTCGCAGAAATAGGCCAAAGCTAATTTTGACTCTAAGGTCCTCAAAATGGCAAATCTTTAAAATGTGTCCAAATCTGGAAATCTGGAAAAATGAAGCAGGTTTTGGCAGATGCACTGACCTTGTAGAACGAACCAGATTTGACTTAGTAAATGATGTCCAAAATGCATGAACTTTGGTGTGCTGATATATTTTTCAGTTCTGGGAAATTTTTTCAGAAATGGACCAAGGCTAAATCTGACCCTAAGGACCTCAAAAACGTCAATTACGGAAAAGTGTGCAAATCTGGACAGTTTTGTGCTATCCCACTGTTTCGGCTATATCTAATGATCCCGAACTCCAATTGATGCAAGGTTTGTTCCTGATTTTAGTTCACTTCTTAAGCTTTAATTTGAAATCTTATTCACTAGAATTGAATAATTTTTGCTTGTCTTAATGTTTGTAAGAAAACAGCCTATTGCAGTGAGGGTTTCACTTAGTTATATGCTTGGAAAATTGTTGTAACCTCTCTTGTGGTACTAATTGCTTGGAATTGTGGTGTTGGGATGTTGTGTGGACTGTTTTGAGTACTTGAGGATGTTTAATTAAATGATGCAAGACTTGAGAATGATTTTGAGTTGACTTAGGGTTTAATCACACAGTTAAGCATGAAACGGAAACCCTAATAACTAGGTAGTCTTGCTAAGTGTTGATCATTTGGATATTGTGTGGAAATTATTTGCTTAGTGGGCTGCCCGTAAATGTCTTATAACTTCAAATGTGATTTTGACCATTACATGTTGACAAATAAGCTTTTCTTGCACCCGAACCCATGTTGATGTCATTGCATGTTGAATAATCTTATCACTTGATCACGTGGGCTTCGAAATGAGTTATATGGCCTGTTTAACATGTGTTACATGGCTGCCTGTTTAATTTTCATATAACTCTATATGCCTTTCAAGTGAAATTTCCTGTCTTATCGTGCCCTGCTTGTTTACCTGTCAATGTCCAATCTTATGACTGTCCAGAGGCAACCTACTTTGTTGTCCTCCTACTGTGATATATTACCTATCATAAATGTGCATTACATACAAGGTTGCAACCTTTCTTGTCGGCATGGTAGCGATCACGCACACCGGGCAGCATCGGGCTTGCCGGTGCACCCGTGACTACCATGGTCCCATTCCCTCTCTCGCTTGGGGGCTAGACTTCCTCGGAGAGTTGGGTCGTAGGATTTCGGGGTACATCCAGAGTACACCCACCTGGCGTGTTTGGGGAAATGATTTGAAGTCGGCCGCAACAACTGATTCTGGAACTGACCTGAGAGCAAAAGCTCACTGTATCCTTTTTACTATGTGTATAAGTACTCTCGCTAGGTTCCTAGAGAACCTCGGGGAGGAAAGACTGGTATTTCTGTTCCTTTACTTTATATTATTGTTATATTCATGTTTGCAAAAGGATTTTCATAAGTTGAACCGGAAAATAAGTTTCAAAACCTATTTATCGTTCCCCCTCGCTGAGTTCATAAGGACTCACCCTCTTTTATCATCTCAGGTGAAGAAGATCAAGAACAGGTACCCGAGGACGATGTGCCTAACGATGATTCCTTGGAGTGATTGCCTGTCCCTACGTGCTTTTGTGCTTTGCCTGAAAGTGGTTGCTATATGAATGTTGTGTTTGATTGCAAACTATTCATTTTATTGATGTAAATGACCCCGTTGTAATTTGGGTCTAATTTTGGGATTGTACTATCTATAACCGGACGAACTTTTATTTGGTTGTTTGCTTTCGTTTTCTTAATTAGTAGTTATCGTAGGCATTCAAACCACTAGATGAACAATCAACTAAGTTAATTCTATCTAATTTCACTTAGGTGCTCATTTGCAAACTAAAGGATAATAGGTACTTGCATGATAGGAAATTGACAAATAAACGGGACATAGTTATCATGTTAGGCTTATTAACCAAATGAGACTTTCAAGATAAACTAGTAGGCAAATCAGTTGGTGACAAATAGGAGTCCTTAATGGAATTGGATTAATAGTTGGAATAATTGAGGCGTTTAGAGAATTAGGTCAAACCAAAGAGCCCAATTACAACCGTTATGCTGCCGGTTTTCCGGAAAAACTTTGAAGTTTAGGCCAAAACGTTAAGTGTTAAATCTTCATGAACGGTTAAGTACGAGATGTGACTTGAATGTTTAGGTCACACTCTAGTCTAACCATTATAGGCTTGGTTGGGGCGTGACACCTTATATTAGAATGGTATCAGAGCTTAGTTTAGTAACTAGGTATTAGTCGGGTTCAACTCTCGGACCATGGGTAGAAGCCCTAAGGTAATTATGATATCTTGTTTATATGTGTTAATGTGTGCTAATGTGCTTTAATTGCTTTGAGCATTGAATATCATGTGCTTTTGAGGACCATATGTATTATGTATCATGCATACCAACACGTCCTCAATAATGCATGCATGCTTTTATACTCCTTCCTTGATACATGTGCATGTTATATAACCGTGAATGACTGTTTATACACATAGATAGTTCGGATTAGGACTTTCAGGGAAGTGAATTTGTGCAAGACGAACGAAAGGCTCGGTTAGAGATTTCTAGCATCTTCACAGGTGCTCGATGGATCATATATCTTATTGGATATGCATATATATAAAATGCATAGAACATGTATAATTGTTGAGGTAAAATAATCTCCTTATCTTTGGAATACACATGCCTGTGATTAAGTTATCAATTTTATAGCTATAAAGTTCTTGATTCCGTTAAACCATTCTTCTAATTGTGGTTCAAGAATAAATGTTAAGGACATACAACTTTCCTTAGATATAAGAATATACTATTGGACATGTGGAGTAGTATATATATGTTCACATGCTTATAATGGAAGTTTGACTTAAGAGTTGCTTTTGAATCAAATTCTTATATCTTAAAATGGTATAATAGACTATTTATATGATTGAATTCTTACTTGATTGGAATTAAGCATCGTTGAACCTAATAAGGTGTATATTAATGAGTTTCAAGTTCACTCAATGGTAATATTGTGACCTAGAAATTAAGAGATGAACTCGTGGAAATGGACGATAGAGGTTAGATTATTAAGGCGTGAATAATGTGTTTAAGTAACTTAATAATGGATAACCTCAAGACATGTAGGCAACTCTGGAGACTAAGTTTAACAAGGTTGATGAATCTTTAGTATAACAAGATATGGGGATATTGGAATCGAGGAAATTCACGTAACCAGAACTCGTGTTCAGAAGGCTACACCTAAATGTTAGGTCGAATAAAAGTGTAAGGTATTGAATTATGCATTAGATGACTAACATTGCTAAAGGTCCTAAGTTGGATATCGGTGATATTTAGAATCATGGTATTAATTTGGTGCCTCTCAGATTTAGTTGTGATTATGCAAAGTAAGTCATTCTATGCACTCGTTGTTTGGATACCCTAGAGGATGTTAGAAAGCATATATCCCTAAGTAAGACTGATGGACCTAATATATAAACCATGAAAATGAGATTAAAGCATTCGGTTACAAAGTGGAGTCGTTAGGGTATGATTAGTAATCCTAAATAGCTAATAGTGAGTATGCATGATGATTCATGGTGAACCCTAGGACCTAAGGTCGATGAGTCTTGATGCTCTTAGCTAGTTGAACATGTAAATGAGAAGATTAAGATTTCATAGAGTTAAGATAGAGATGAATTAGAGTCATAATGACCCAAGAGACTATTGTTAGACCACTGTATCTATGTGCACCATTTCACTTCTAGAAACTAGCGATCGGTAGACTTTGAATTGTGGTCGTTGAATAAAAGGGGTGAATCTTGTAGTAATAGTTAAATAAGTAGTTGATTACTTTTGAAGTTCTATTAGGTTATGTTGAAGGATGCCTCATGGTCATAATTCTTATATTGATACAACCTTAAAGTTATCTCGTGTAAGTATTTTATGAGCTCGGTCATTTCGGTACCCATTTATAGTCCTAGGATTGTTGTTGTACGGCCGGTAACCTAGTAGAGCATTGATATCACTTACATGGCGATGAACCCAGCTTAGTAACATTAATGTTGAAGGTATATTAGCGGGCATTAAGTGGTCGAAGGAATGACTAGGTCGCTAAGTGAGTAGGACCATTGTCTTCTTAAGTATGACGTAACCTTGGATTGAGGTGAGTGGAATTTATTTGAGGTTGAAACTATTCGCCTTAGGAGTTTTGGATAAGATTAAAAGAAAATTCTGAAGCCTTGTGACTTGAAAATAGAGACTTGAATAAGGAAATAAATTGTGGATCACAAGCTGATGAAGCTTACTTGAAAAGTTGAACTAGTGCTACATGATTAGTTTACCTATGCAATTTCGATGGCAATCAGTTGGTGATACTTGATAAACCTTAGAATTCGAGTTTAATGAATCTCAACGGTCTTTCTTATTGATTACGAGCTTAAAGGTTAACGAAGCTGGGAAAGGATGTTAGTGAATAGGAGCTTATAACCGGAAGACTAGTCATTAGAAGATTTACTAATCCAATGTATCTTCAAGATAAGAACTATGATACTACCGATAGAAGACGACTTGAGATGGATTAGTTTGTTTGGTGAGTTCAACCTGAAAATAGGATCGTATCGTGGAAATGATCCGTAACTTGTGTATGACCTATGTGATAACAATTTTGAAGCTAGTAGATAGGATATGTAAATTGGATATAGATCTATCATCTTGAAATTAGCGTATGTCACCCTAGGATCATGGAATTATTGTGATATTCCTTTTGAGGTATGAATGCGAGATTGACACAACATGAGTCATGATTTTGGAGTTATAGTTCTATTGTTAGAATACCGATGCAACTTTGATGACTATGTTTGAAGACTCTAACCTTAGTTAATGAACTTGACCTTAAGATCAAATAGAGAATAAAGTCGTTCAAAGGAAAGAACTATAAATGTAGAGGTCACATCGAACTAAATGATTGGAGAAACATAGGAAGTGAATTGGTTATGGTAAGAGATCACCAAACACGGGACGAACCAGAGTAAGAAGAATAACAAGGGTTAGAATCCGTCTAAATGACCTCAATAGGCAAGAATGAATTTCGGGACGAAATTCTTTTAAGGAGGGGAGGATGTGAGGCCCGACCCCGAATAACGTGTGTTACCTTGATTTGCGTGCCATAGACCAAGAATGATATGACTGACCTTGGATTACGTGCCTTGTCTTGGTTTTCGTGCATACCTCGTTTTGTGGGTCCTGACCTTGAATTGCGTGTCCTAACCTAGGTTTAAGAGTCGTACATCAATTTACATGCATTGCATTGAAATCCGTGCATTTATCTTGAAGTACGTGCATTAGTCTTGAAGTTCGTGTCTTACCTCGTAGTTCGTGTCTACCTCGTAATTCGTGCCCTAGATCTAGGAATCCGTGCCACCACGTTAATCAAGAAAGAATCCTACACAAAGCACTAGACACTAAAATAATCCTACACAATCCACTAACCAATATTATATTCCTAATTCAAATTCTCTACAAACTCCACTAACAATAAAATAATACTAAACTATTCCTACATTTCCCACTATCTATTATTCTATTCATAATTCAACTCATCAACAAACATTTCTATATTTTATTCTACCTAGATTCCCTAATTCCCAACATTTCTATGACAATTCTAATGACACAAATGCATAAAAAATTAGTCCTAGACAAACTATGACACACACACAAGACACTAGGCATAAAATAGCCCCAAAACCCTACCCAAAGCACACCATTTTCGACCAAGTGCTCCTTGCCCATGCTAGGAATTTCAAAATTCCTCTTAAAGACATAAAAATCAGAATTGCTAAGCTCAAGGCTGAACCCATGCATCAACTTTTGCAAAAAGCCTCATTTTCTCTCATTTCTCTCACTCTCCTCACATTTCTCTCTCTCCCTCTCATTCTTCTCTCTCCATCTCGGTTTTGGGCTGAGTTTCTTCATCCCTTAGCTCATCTTCATCATCCTATGGTGCATCAAGACAAACAACAAGCAAAGAAACTCACCCAAGCAAGCTAGGATGCAAGAATCACACATGCAAGCTTTTTGAGTCACCATTTTCGGCCTTGATGAGTTTACTAGGTTCCATTTATTTTCTTCTTGTTCTAACCACATGCATGTACTAAGAACTTGGCCACTAAGCTAGGAAAAATAGAGAGAAATCGGGTGGTGTCTTGGCTAAGCAAGGAAGAAGAAGAAAATTGTGCTTCAACAAGTTTTTGTGCATCTTTTGGGTTGATTGCTAAGGTGAGGGCTAAAACCTTTTGAAAATCCTTCAAAAATTCACATGCATGCTCATAAATGTATGTCTTTGCTTCTTTACTTGAGTTATATGTTCGTTCATAAGCTTAAACAACCATGCATGGCAAGATTTTGGCTTGAAAGTGGTGATAGGTGAAGTCGGATTGTTGACAGCTCTCTGACCAGCTTGTTTCGTGGTAATTTTAGCTAGGCAAATGATGTTTAAAATGCATGAAAATTTGTAGGTGACTATTTTGGACAGTTTTTAACATTTTTTTCAGAAATAGGCCAAAGCTAATTTTGACTCTAAGGTCCTCAAAATGGCAAATCTTTAAAATGTGTCCAAATCTGGAAATCTGGAAAAATGAAGCAGGTTTTGGCAGATGCACTGACCTTGTAGAACGAACCAGATTTGACTTAGTAAATGATGTCCAAAATGCATGAAATTTGGTGTGCTGCTAGATTTTTCAGTTCTGGGGAATTTTGTCAGAAATGTACCAAGGCTAAATCTGACCCTAAGGACCTCCAAAACGTCAATTACGGAAAAGTATGTAAATCTGGACAGTTTTGTGCTATCCCAATGTTTCGGCTATATCTAATGATCCCGAACTCCAATTGATGCAAGGTTTGTTCCTGCTTTTAGTTCACTTCTTAAGCTTTATTTTGAAATCTTATTCACTGGAATTGGAGATTATTTTCTTGTCTTAATGTTTGTGAGAAAACAGCCTATTGCAGTGAGGGTTTCACTTAGTTATATGCTTGGACAATTGTTGTAACCTCTCTTGTGGTACTAATTGCTTGGAATTATGGTGTTGGGATGTTGTGTGGACTGTTTTGAGTACTTGAGGATGTTGAATTAAATGATGCAAGACTTGAGAATGATTTTGAGTTGACTTAGGGTTTAATCACACGGTTAAGCATGAAACGGAAACCCTAATGACTAGGTAGTCTTGCTAAGTGTTGATCATTTGGATATTGTGTGGAAATTATTTGCTTAGTGGGCTGCCCGTAAATGTCTTATAACTTCAAATGTGATTTTGACCATTGCATGTTGACAAATAAGCTTTTCTTGCACCCGAACCCATGTTGATGTCATTGCATGTTGAATAATCTTATCACTTGATCACGTGGGCTTCGAAATGAGTTATATGGCCTGTTTTACATGTGTTACATGGCTGCCTGTTTAATTTTCATATAACTCTATATGCCTTTCAAGTGAAATTTCCTGTCTTATCGTGCCCTGCTTGTTTACCTATCAATGTCCAATCTTATGACTGTCCGGAGGCAACCTACTTTGTTGTCCTCCTACTGTGATATATTACCTGTCATAAATGTGCATTGCATACAAGGTTGCAACCTTTCCTGTCGGCATGGTAGCGATCACGCACACCGGGCAGCATCGGGCTTGCCGGTGCACCCGTGACTACCATGGTCCAATTCCCTCTCTCGCTTGGGGGCTAGACTTCCTCGGAGAGTTGGGTCGTAGGATTTCGGGGTACATCTGGAGTATACCTACCTAGCGTGTTTGGGAAAATGATTTGAAGTCGGCCGCAACAACTGATTCTGGAACTGACCTGAGAGCAAAAGCTCACTGTATCCTTTTTACTATGTGTATAAGTACTCTCGCTTGGTTCCTAGAGAACCTCGGGGAGGAAAGACTGGTATTTCTGTTCCTTTACTTTATATTATTGTTATATTCATGTTGCAAAAGGATTTTCATAAGTTGAACCGGAAAATGAGTTTCAAAACCTATTTATCGTTCCCCCTCGCTGAGTTCATAAGGACTCACCCTCTTTTATCATCTCAGGTGAAGAAGATCAAGAACAGGTACCCGAGGACGATATGCCTAACGATGATTCCTTGGAGTGTTTGCCTATCCCTACGTGCTTTTGTGCCTTACCTGAAAGTGGTTGCTATATGAATGTTGTGTTTGATTGCAAACTATTCATTTTATTGATGTAAATGACCCCGTTGTAATTTGGGTCTAATTCTGGGATTGTACTATCTATAACCGGACGAACTTTTATTTGGTTGTTTGCTTTCGTTTTCTTAATTAATAGTTATCGTAGGCATTCAAACCTCTAGATGAACAATCAACTAAGTTAATTCTATCTAATTTCACTTAGGTGCTCATTTGCAAACTAAAGGATAATAGGTACTTGCATGATAGGAAATTGACAAATAAACGGGACATAGTTATCATGTTAGGCTTATTAACCAAATGAGACTTTCAAGATAAACTAGTAGGTAACAAATAGGAGTCCTTAATGGAATTGGATTAATAGTTGGAATAATTGAGGCATTTAGAGAATTAGGTCAAACCAAATAGCCCAATTACAGCCGTTATGCTGTCGGTTTTCCAGAAAAACTTTGAAGTTTAGGCCAAAACGTTAAGTGTTAAATCTTCATGAACGGTTAAGTACGAGATGTGACTTGAATGTTTAGGTCACACCCTAGTCTAACCATTATAGGCCTGGTCGGGGCGTGACAGAGCTTTTGCTCTCAGTTCATGTCAGTATCAGTTGTTGCGGCTGACTTCAAATCATCCTCTTATCACGCCAAATGGGTGTACTCCGGATGTACCCCAAAATCCTACGACCCAACTCTCCGAGGAAGTCTAGCCCCCAAGCGAGAGAGGGAATTGGACAATGGTAGTCACGGTTGCACCGACAAGCCCGATGCCGCCCGGTCTGCGTGAACGCTGCCACGCCAGAATGAAAGGTTGCAACCTTGTATGCAATGCACATTTATGACATTTAATATATCACATTAGGAGGACAACAAAGTAGGTTGCCTCCGAGCAGTCATAAGATTGCACATTGACAAGTAAACAAATGAGGCACGATAAGACAAGTAACCAAGCGAAAGTACTTATACACATAGTCATAAGCCCCACGCCCTCTGTTTGCGGGCCCATCCTCTACGTGAAGTGAAGTTGTCTTGCCTAAGGTGCCCGTGGATTTGGTAATAGAAATATGATGGATTAGGTTGTGGTCCTTTTCGCGGCTCACGACATACGATACGGGATCGAAAAACAATGCAAAAGAAGAAACGTATTGAGAAACTGATAAAAATATTCAATTTTGGGCTCTGTAAATAGGCGCAGCCAAGCAGGCTAGGTGCCCCCGTCATAGAGCTCTCGAAGAGCTTTCCAAAGGCATGCTGTGCGTCGCATAACTCCTTACAGATCAAATGTTATGGCACGGGAGCGACGTATACCTAGTCACAAGCCCCACGCACTCTGTTTGCTGGCCCAGCCTCTATGTGAAGTGAAGTTGTCTTGCCCAAGGTGCCGTGTGATTTGGTAATAGAAATGTGATAGATTAGATTGTCGTCCTTTTCGCAGCTCACGACGTACGATCCGGGACGGAAAAACAGCGCAAAAGAAGAAAATTGTCCCAAAACTCATGA
Organism: Ehretia macrophylla; assembly: GCA_037974665.1. Lineage (NCBI taxonomy): Eukaryota > Viridiplantae > Streptophyta > Magnoliopsida > Boraginales > Ehretiaceae > Ehretia > Ehretia macrophylla. The sequence continues at coordinate 40,129,621 of CM075766.1, forward strand.
AAACATTAGATTTTGGGCTTCAAAAATAGACGCAACCCAGCAGGCTTGGTGCCCCCATCGTAGAGCTCTCAGAGTGCTTTCCAACGGTATGCTGTGCGCTGCGTAACTCCTTACGGATCAAAAGTCATGGGCACCGGAGCGATGAATACCTGGTCACAAGCCCCACGCCCTCTGTTTGCTGGCCCAGCCTCTATGTGAAGTGAAGTTGTCTTGCCCAAGGTGCCCGGGAATTCAGTAATAGAAATATGATGTATTAGGTTGTCGTCCTTTTCGCAGCTCACGACGTACGATCCGGGATGGAAAAACAGCGCAAAAGAAGAAAAGTGTCTGGAAACTGATGAAAATGTTCGATTTTGGGCTCCGAAAATAGGTGCAGCCAAGCAGGCTAGGTGCCCCCGTCGTAGAGGTCTTGAAGAGCTTTCCAACGGCATGCTGTGCGCCCCGTAACTCCTTACGGATCAAAAGTTATGGGCACTAGAGCGACGGATACCTGGTCACAAGCCCCACGCACTCTGTTTGTTGGCCCAGCCTCTACGTGAAGTGAAGTTTTCTTGCCCAAGGTGTCGTGTGATTCAGTAATAGAAATGTGATGGATTAGGTTGTCGCCCTTTTCGAAGCTCATGACGTACGATCCAGGATGGAAAAATAGCGCAAAAAAACAAAATTGTCTCGAAACTCATGAAAACGTTCGATTTTGGGCTCCAAAAATAGGCGCAGCCTAGCAGGCTAGGTGCCCCCATCATAGAGCTCTGAGAGAGCTTTCCAACGGTATGTTGTGCGCCGCGTAACTCCTTACAGATCAAAAGTTATGAGCACCGTAGCAACGGATACCTGGTCATAAGCCCTCGCCCTCTGTTTACGGGACCAGCCTCTACGTGAAGTGAAGTTGTCTTGCCCAAGGTGTCGTGGAATTCAGTAATAGAGATGTGATGGATTAGGTTGTCGTCCTTTTCGTGGCTCACGACGTACGATCTGGGACGGAAAAACAGCGCAAAAGAAGTAAAGTGTGCCGAAACTGATGAAAACATTCAATTTTGGGCTCCAAAAACAAGCACAGCTGAGTAGGCTTGGTGCGCCCGTCGTAGAGCTCTCGGAGAGCTTTCCAACGGTATGTTGTGAGCCGCGTAACTCCTTACGGATCAAAAGTTATAGACACCGGAGAGACAGATACCTGGTCACAAGCCCATGCCCACGGTTTGCAGGCCCAGCCTCTACGTGAAATGAAAGTTGTCTTGCCCAAGATGCCATGTAATTCGTTAATAGAAATATGATGGATTAGGTCGTCATCCTTTTTGCGGCTCACGACGTACGATCCAGGATGGAAAAATAGCTTAAAAGAAGAAAAGTGTCCCAAAACATATGAAAATGTTCAATTTTGGGCTCCGAAAACAGGCGCAGCCAAGCAGGCTAGGTGCCCCCATCGTAGAGCTCTCAGAGAGCTTTCCAACGGTATGCTGTACGCCGCGTTACTCCTTACGGATCAAAAGTTATGGGCACTGGAACGACGGATACTTGGTCACAAGCCCTACGCCCCCTGTTTGCGGGCCCAGCCTCTACGTGAAGTGAAGTTGTCTTGCCCAAGGTGCCGTGTGATTCGGTAATAGAAATGTGATGGATTAGGTCATCGTCCTTTTCGCAGCAGCTCACGACGTACGATCGGGGACAGAAAAATAGTGCAAAAGAAGAAAAGTATCTCGAAACTGATGAAAACATTTGATTTTGGTCTATGAAAATAGGCGCAGCCGAGCACGCTTGATACCCCCATCGTAGAGCTCTTGGAGTGCTTTCCAACGATATATTGTGCGTCACGTAACTCCTTACGGATCAAAAGTTATAGATACCAAAACGACGGATACTTGGTCAAAAGCCCCACGCCCTCTGTTTGCGGGCCAAGCCTCTACATGAAGTGAAGTTGTCTTGCCCAAGGTGCAGTGGGATTCGGTAATAGAAATGTGATGGATTCGGTTGTCGTCCTTTTCGCGACTCACTACGTACGATTTGGGACAGAAAAAACAGTGCAAAAGAAGAAAAGTGTCCCGAAACTGATAAAAATGTTCGATTTTGGGCTACGAAAATAGGCGCAACCGAGCAGGCTAATTGCCTCTGTCGTAGAGCTCTCAGAGAGCTTTCCAACGGTATGATGTGCGCCGTATAACTCCTTATGGACCAAAAGTCATGGGCACCGGAGCGACAGATACCTGGTCACAAGCCCACGCCTTCTGTTTGCTGGCCCAGCCTCTACGTGAAGTGAAGTTGTCTTGCCCAAGGTGCTCAGGGATTCGGAAATAGAAATGTGATGGATTCAGTTGTCATCCTTTTCGCGACTCACGACGTACGATACGGGATGGAAAAACAGCGCAAAAGAAGAAAAGTATCCGAAAATTGATGAAAATGTTCGATTTTGGGCTCCAAAAATAGGTGTAGCCAAGCAGCCTAGGTGCCCCATCGTAGAGCTCTCAGAGATCTTTCCAACGGCATGTTATGCGCAGCGTAACTCCTTACAGATCAAAAGTTATGGGCATCGGAGCGACGGATACCTAGTCACAAGCCCCACGCACTCTGTTTGCTGGCCCAGCCACTACGTGAAGTGAAGTTGTCTTGCCCAAGGTGACATGTGATTCAGTAATAGAAATGTGATGGATTAGGTTGTTGTCCTTTTTGCGTCTCACGACGTACGATCTGGGAAGGAAAAACAACGCAAAAGAAGAAAAGTGTCCTAAAACTCATGAAAACGTTTGATTTTGGGCTCTGAAAACAGGCGCAACCCAGCAATCTTAGTGCCCTCGTCTTAGAGCTCTTAAAGTGCTTTCCAACGGTATGCAGTGCACCGCGTAATTCCTTACGGATCAAAAGTTATGGGCACCGAAGTGACGGATACCTGGTCACAAGCCCCACGCCCTCTGTTTGCTGGCCCAGCCTCTACGTGAAGTGAAGTTTTCTTGCCCAAGGTGACGTGTGATTCAGTAATAGAAATGTGATGGATTAGGTTGTCGTTCTTTTCGTGTCTCACGACGTATGATCCGGGACGAAAAAATTGCACAAAAGAATAAAAGTGTCCCGAAATTCATGAAAACGTTTGATTTTGGGATCCAAAAATAGGCGCAACCCAGCAAGCTTGGTGCCCCCATCTTAGAGCTCTTAAGGTGCTTTCCAACGGTATGTTGTGCGCTACGTAACTCCTTACGGATCATAAATTATGGGCACCAGAGCGACGGATATCTGGTCACAAGCCCCACGCCCTCTGTTTGCTGGCCCAGCCTCTATGTGAAGTGAAGTTGTCTTGCCCAAGGTGATGTGTGATTCAGTAATAGAAATGTAATGGATTAGGTTGTCGTCCTTTTCGAAGCTCACGACGTACGATCCGGGACGGAAAAACAACGTAAAAGAAGAAAAATGTCCTAAAACTTATGAAAATGTTTAATTTTGGGCTCCGAAAATAGGCGCAACTGAGCAGGTTAGGTACCCCCATCATAAAGCTCTCATAGAGCTTTCCAATGGTATGTTGTGCGCCATATAACTCCTTACGGATCAAAAATTATGGGCACCGTAGCGATGGATATTTGGTCACATGCCCCTCGCCCTCTGTTTGCGGGCCCAGCCTCTACGTGAAGTGATGTTGTTTTGCCCAAGGTGTCATGGAATTCAGTAATAGAGATGTGATGGATTAGGTTGTCGACCATTTCGCGTCTCACAATGTACGATCCGGGATGAAAAAATAGCGCAAAAGAAGAAAAGTGTCCCGAAACTGAAGAAAACATTCAATTTTGTTCACCAAAAATAGGCACAGCCGAGCAGTCTTGGTGCCCTCGTCGTAGAGCTCTCGGAGAGCTTTCCAACTGTATGATATGCGCCGCATAACTCCTTACGGATCAAACGTTATATGCACCGGAGCGACGGATACCTGGTCACAAGCCCCACGCCCACGATTTTCGGGCCCATCCTCTACGTGAAATAAAAGTTCTCTTGCCCAAGATGCCATGTGATTCGGTAATACAATTGTGATGAATTAGGTTGTCGTCCTTTTCACGGCTCATGACATACGATCCGGATGGAAAAACAGCGTAAAAGAAGAAAAGTGTCCCAAAACATTTGAAAAGGTTCAATTTTGGGCTCCGAAAACAGGTGTAGCCAAGCAGGCTAGGTGCCACCATCGTAGAGCTCTTGAAGAGTTTTCCAACGGTATGCTGTGCGCCACATAACTCCTTACGAATCAAAAGTTATGGGCACCGGAGCGACGGATACCTGGTCACAAGCCCCACGCCCTCTGTTTGCGGGCCTAGCCTCTACGTGATGTGAAGTTGTCATGCCCAAGGTGCCATGTGATTCGTTAGGAGAAATGTGATGAATTAGGTTATCGTTCTTTTCGCGGCTCACGACGTACGATCCGGTACAGAAAAAAGTGCAAAAGAAGAAAAGTATCCCGAAACTGATGAAAACGTTCAATTTTGGGCTACGAAAATTGCCGCAGCCCAGCAGGCTTGGTGCCCCCATTGTAGAGCTCTCGGAGAGCTTTCCAACGTTATGCTGTGCGCCACGTAACTCCTTACGGATCAAAAGTTATGGGCGCCGGAGCGACGGATACCTGGTTACAAGCCCCACGTACTCTGTTTGCAGGCCCAGCCTCTATGTGAAGTGAAGTTGTCATGCCCAAGGTACCGTGTGATTCGATAATAGAAATGTGATAAATTAGGTTGTCGTCCTTTTCGCGGCTCACGACGTACGATCTGGGATAAAAAACAGTGTAAAAGAAGAAAAGTATCCCAAAACTGATGAAAACGTTCGATTTTAGGCTACAAAAATAGGCGCAGCCCAGTAGGGTTAGTGCCCCCATCGTAGAGCTCTAGGAGAGCTTTCCAACGGTATGCTGTGCGCTGCGTAACTCTTTACGGATCAAAAGTTATGGGCACCGGAGGGACGGATACCTAGTCACAAGCCCCACGCCCTCTGTTTGCGGGCCTAGCCTCTACGTGAAGTAAATTTGTCTTGCCTAAGGTGCCGTGTGATTTGGTAATAGAAATGTGATGGATTAGGTTGTCGTCCTTTTAGCGGCTCACGACGTACGATTTAGGACAGAAAAACAGTACAAAAGAAGAAAAGTGTCCTAAAACTGATGAAAACGTTCGATTTTGGACTATGAAAATAGGGGCAGCCGACCAGGCTTAGAGACCCTGTCGTAGAGCTCTCGGAGAGCTTTCCAACGGTATGTTGTGCGACACGTAACTCCTTACAGATCAAAAGTTATGTGCACCGAAACGACGGATACCTGGTCACAAGCCCCACGCACTCTGTTTGCGGACCCAGTCTCTACGTGAAGTGAAGTTGTCTTGCCCAAGGTGCCCGGGGATTCGGTAATAGAAATGTGATGGATTAGGTTGTCTCCTTTTCGCAGCTCATGACGTACGATCCGGGACTAAAAAACTGCACAAAAGAAGAAAAGTGTACCGAAACTCATGAAAATGTTCAATTTTGGGCTCCAAAAACAGGAGCAACCGAGTAGGCTAGGTGCGCCCATTGTAAAGCTCTCCGAGTGCATTCCAACGGTATGCTGTGCGCCACGTAACTCCTTACGGATCAAAAGTTATGGGCACCGGAGCGACGGATACCTGGTCACAAGCCCCACGCCCTCTGTTTGCAGGCCCAGCCCCTACTTGAAGTGAAGTTGTCTTGCCCAAGGTGACGTGTGATTCAGAAATAGAAATGTGATGGATTAGGTTGTCGTCCTTTTCGCGGCTCACGACGTACGATCCGGGATGGGAAAACATCGTAAAAGAAGAAAAGTGTCCCAAAACTTATGAAAATGTTCGATTCTGGGCTCCGAAAATTGGCGCAACCTAGCAGGCTTGGAGTTCCCATCGTAGAGCTCTGAGAGAGCTTTCCAACGGTATGCTGTGCGCCGTGTAACTCTCTTATGGATCAAAAGTTATGGGCACCGTAGCGACGGATACCTAGTCACAAGCCTCACGCCCTCGGTTTGCGGGCCCAGCCTCTACGTGAAGCGAAGTTGTTTTGCCCAAGGTGCCATGGGATTCGGTAATAGAAATGTGATAGATTTGGTTGTCGTCCTTTTCGCAGCTCACGACGTACAATCCGAGACCGAAAAATAGCGCAAAAGAAGAAAAGTATCCTAAAACTGATGAAAAGATTCAATTTTGGGCACTGAAAATAGGCGCAGCCGAGCAGGCTTGTTGCTCCCGTCATAGAGCTCTCAGAGTGCATTCCCACGGTATGTTGTGGCCCGTTTAACTCCTTACGGATCAAAAGTTATGGGCACCAGGGCGACAAATACCTGGTCACAAGCCCCACGACCTCTGTTTGTGGGCCCAACCTCTGCGTGAAGTGAAGTTGTCTTGCCCAAGGTGCCTTGGAATTCGGTAATAGAAATGTGAAAGATAAGGTTGTCGTCCTTTTCATGGCTCACGACGTACGATCCGGGACTGAAAAACAGCGCAAAAGAAGAAATATGTCCCGAAACTGATGAAAATATTCAATTTTGGGCTTAGAAAATAGGTGCAGCCAAGCAAGCTTGGTACCCCCGTCGTAGAGCTCTCGGAGAGCTTTCCAACAGTATGCTGTGTGCCGCGTAACTTTTTACAAATCAGAAGTTAGGGGCACCGGAGCGACGGAGACCTGGTCACAAGCCCCACGCCTTCGGTTTGTGGGCCCATCCTCTACGTGAAGCAAAGTTGTCTTGCCCAAGGTGCCATGGGATTCAGTAATATAAATGTGATGGATTAGGTTGTCGTCTTTTTCGCAGCTCACGATGTACGATCCGGGATGAAAAAACAGCGCAAAAAAAGAAAAGTGTCCCAAAACTGATGAAAACAATCGATTTTGGGCTCCGAAAACAGGCATAGTGGGGCAGGCTTGGTGACCCCATCGTAGAGCTCTGAGAGAGCTTTCCAACGGTATGCTGTGCGCCGTGTAACTCCTTATGGATCAAAAGTTATGGGCACCGTAGCGACGGATACCTAGTCACAAGCCTCACATGAAGTGAAGTTTTCTTGCCCAAGGTGACGTGGGATTCAGTAATAGAAATGTGATATATTAGGTTGTCGCCCTTTTCACGGCTCACGACGTATGATCCGGGACGAAAAAACAGCGCAAAAAAAGAAAAGTGTCCCAAAACTTATGAAAATGTTCGATTTTGGGCTCTAAAAATAGGCGCAGCCTAGCAAGCTAGGTGCCCCTATCGTAGAGCTCTTAGAGAGCTTTCCAACAGTATGTTGTGCGCCACGTAACTCCTTACGGATCAAAAGTTATGGGCACCGTAGCGACGGATACCTTGTCACAAGCCCCTCTCCCTCTGTTTGCGGGCCCAGCCTCTACGTGAAGTGAAGTTGTCTTGCCCAAGGTACGGTGGGATTCGGTAATAGAAATGTGATGGATTAGGTTGTCGTGCTTTTCGCGACTCACGGCGTACGATCCGGGACTGAAAAACAATGCAAAAGAAGAAAAGTGTCCCGAAACTTATGAAAATGTTCGATTTTGGGCTCCGAAAACAGGTGTATCCGAGCAGGCTTGTTGCCCCCGTCGTAGAGCTCTCGGAGAGCCTTCCAACGGTATGCTTACGCCACGTAACTCCTTACGGATCAAAAGTTGTGGGCACCGGAGCGACGGATACCTGGTCACAAGCCCCACGCCCTAGGTTTGAGGGCCCAGCCTCTACGTGAAGTGAAGTTGTCTTGCCCAAGGTACGGTGGGATTCGGTAATAGAAATGTGATGGATTAGGTTGTCGTGCTTTTTGCGGCTCACGATGTATGATCCGGGACAGAAAAACAGATTCAAATGATGAAAAGTGTCCCGAAACTAATGAAAATATTCAATTTTGGGCTTCGAAAATAGGCATAGCCGAGCAGGATTGGTGCCCCGGTCGTAGAGCTCTCCGAGAGCTTTCCAACGGTGTGCTGTGCGCCGCGTGACTCCTTATGGATCGAAAGTTATAGGCACCGGAGCCACGTATACTTGGTCACAAGCCCCACACCCACGGTTTGCGGGCCCAGCCTCTACGTGAAGTGAAGTTGTCTTGCCCAAGGTGCCGTGTGATTCGGTAATAGAAATGTGATGGATTAGGTTGTTGTCCTTTTCGCGGCTCACGACGTACGATCTGAGGCGGAAAAACATCGCAAAAGAAGAAAAGTGTCCCGAAACTGATGAAAACATTTGATTTTGGGCTCTGAAAACAAGCGAAGCTGAGCAGGCTTGCTGCCTCCATCGTAGAACTCTCAGAGAGCTTTCCAACGATATACTGTGCGGCGCGTAACTCCTTACGGATCAAAAGTTATGGGCACTAGAGCAACGGATACCTGGTCACAAGCCCCACGCCCTCTGTTTGCGGGCCCAACCTCTACGTGTTGTGAAGTTGTCTTGCCCAAGGTTCTATGTGATTCGGTAATAGAAATATGATGGATTAGGTTGTCGTCCTTTTGGCGGCTCACGACGTACGATTCGGGACATAAAAATAGTGCAAAAGAATACAAGTGTCCCGAAACTGATGAAAACATTTGATTTTGGCCTCCAAAAACAGGTGCAGCTGAGCAGGCTTGCTGCCTCTATCGTAGAACTCTCAGAGAGCTTTCCAACGGTATGCTGTGCAGCGCGTAACTCCTTATGGATCAAAAGTTATGGGCACCGGAGCAACGGATACCTGGTCACAAGCCCCATGCCTTCTCTTTGCGGGCCCAACCTCTACGTGTTGTGAAGTTGTCTTGCCCAAGGTGTTATGTGATTCGGTAATAGAGATATGATGGATTAGGTTGTCGTCCTTTTGGCGGCTCACGACGTACGATCCAGGACAGAAAAATAGTATAAAAGAAGAAAAGTGTCCTGAAACTGATGAAAACATTCGATTTTGGGCTATGAAAACTGGAGCAGCCGAGCATACTTGGTGGCCTCGTCGTAGAGCTCTCGGAGAGCTTTCCAACGGTATGTTGTGCGCCATGTAACTCCTTACGAATCAAAAGTTATGGGCACCGGAGCGACGGATACCTGGTCACAAGCCCTACGCCCTCTGTTTGCGTTCCTAACCTCTACGTGAAGTGAAGTTGTCTTGTCCAAGGTGTCGTGTGATTCGGTAATAGAAATGTGATGCATTAGGTTGTAGCCCTTTTCGCGGCTCACGACGTACGATCCGGGACAGAAAAATAGTGCAAAAGAATAAAAGTGTCCCAAAACTAATGAAAACATTTGATTTTGTGCTCCGAAAATAGGCGCAGCCGAGCATGATTGGTGCCCCTGTCTTAGAGCTCTCGGAGAGCTTTCCAGCGGTATACTGTGCGCCACGTAACTCCTTCCGGATCAAAAGTTATAGGCAACGGAGCGACGGATACCTAGTCACAAACCCTACGCCCTCGGTTTGCGGGCCTAGCCTCTACGTGAAGTGAAGTTGTCTTGTCCAAGATATTGTGGAATTTGATAATAGAATTGTAATGGATTAGGTTGTCGTCTTCTTCGCGGCTCACGACGTACGATCCGGGATGGAAAAACAGCGTCAAAGAAGAAAAGTGCCCCAAAACTTATGAAAATGTCCAATTTTGGGCTCCAAAACTAGGCGCAGCTGAGCAGGTTTGCTGCCCCCGTCATAGAACTCTCAGAGAGATTTCCAACGGTATGCTGTGCAGCGCGTAACTCCTTACGGATCAAAAGTTATGGGCACCGGAGCGACGGATACCTGGTCGTAAGCCCCACGCCCTCTGTTTGCGGGCCCAACCTATATGTGTTGTGAAGCTGTCTTGCCCAAGGTGTTGTGTGATTCAGTAATAGAAATGTGATGGATTAGGTTGTCGTCCTTTTCGTGACTCACGACGTATGATCCAGGACAGAGAAATAGTGCAAAAGAAGAAAAGTGTCCCAAAACTAATGAAAACGTTCAATTTTGGGCTCCGAAAACAGGCGCAGCCAAGCATGCTTGGTGGCCACGTCGTAGAGCTCTCAGAGAGCTTTCCAACTGTATCTTGTGCGCCGCGTAACTCCTTACGGATCAAAAGTTATGGGCACCGAAGCGACGGATACCCGGTCACAGGCCCTACGCCCTCTGTTTGTGGGCCCAGCCTCTACGTGAAGAGAAGTTGTCTTGCCCAAGGTGCCGTGGGATTCGGTAATAGGAATGTGATGGATTAGGTTGTCGTCCTTTTCGCGCCTCACGACGTTCGATCCGGGACGAAAAAATAGCGCAAAAGAACAAAAGTGTCCCAAAATAGAGGAAAATGTTCGATTTTGGGCTTCGAAAATAGGCGCAGCCAAGCAAGCTTGCTGCCCCGGTCATAGATCTCTCTGAGAGCTTTCTAACGGTATGCTGTGCGCTGCGTAACTCCTTACGGATCAAAAGTTACGGGCACCGGAGCGACGGATACCTGGTCACAAGCCCCATACCCTCTGTTTGCGGGCCCAGCCTCTATGTGAAGTGAAGTTGTCTTGCCAAAGATGTCGTGGGATTCGGTAATAGGAATGTGATGGATTAGGTTGTTGACCTTTTCGCAGCTCACAACGTACGATCTGGGACCGAAAAACAGCGCACAAAAAGAAAAGTGTCCCAAAACTTATGAAAATATTCGATTTTGGTCTCCAAAAACATGCACAGCCTAGCATGCTTGTTGTCCCCATCGTAGAGCTCTCAGTGAGCTTTCCAACGGTATGCTGTGCGCCACGTAACTCCATACGGTTCAATAGTTATGGGCACCAAAGCGACGAATACCTGGTCACAAGCCCTACGCCCTCTGTTTGCGGCCCAGCCTCTACTTGAAGTGAAGTTGTCTTGCCTAAGAAACTGTGGGATTCGGTAATAAAAATGTGACGGATTAGGTTGTCGTCCTTTTCGCGGCTCACGATATACGATCCGGGACGAAAAAACAGTGCGAAAGAAGAAAAGTGTTCCAAAACTAATGAAAACGTTCGATTTTGGGCTCCGAAAATAGGCGCAGCCAAGCAGGGTTGGTGCCCCCGTCGTAGAGCTCTTAGAGAGCTTTCCAATGTTATGATGTGCACCGCGTAACTCCTTATGGATCAAAAGTTATGGGCACCGGAGCGACGGATACCTTATCATAAGCCCCATGCCCTCTGTTTGCGGGCCAAGCCTCTACGTGAAGTGAAATTGTATTGCCCAAGGTGCCGTGGAATTCGGTAATAGAAATGTAATAGATTCGGTTGTCGTCCTTTTCGCAGCTCACGACGTGCGATCCGGGACGAAAAAACAGCACAAGAGAAGAAAAGTGACCCGAAGATTATGAAAATGTTCGCTTTTGGGCTCTGAAAACAGGCGCAGTCGAGCAAGCTTGCTACCCCCGTCGTAGAGCTCTCGGAGAGCTTTCCAACGTTATGCTGTGCGCCGCATAACTCCCTATGGATAAAAAATTATGGGCACCGGAGCGACAGATACCTAGTCATAAGCCCCACGCCCGCTGTTTGCGGGCCAAGCCTCTACGTGAAGTGAAATTTTCTTGCCCAAGGTAGCGTGGAATTCAGTAATTGAAATGTGATTGATAGGTTGTCATCCTTTTCGCGGCCACGACGTACGATCCAGGATGGAAAAACAGCGCAAAATAAGAAAAGTGTCCCGAAACTGAAGAAAACATTTGATTTTGGGCTCTGAAAACTGGCACAGCCGAGCAAGCTTGGTGCCCCCATCGTAGAGCTCTCGGAGAGCTTTCCAACGGTATGCTGTACGCTGCGTAACTCCTTACGGATCAAAAGTTATAGGCACCGGAGCGACGGATACCTGGTCACAAGCCCCACGCCCACGGTTTGCGGGCCCAGGCTCTACGTGAAGTGAAGTTGTCTTGCCCAAGATTCCATGTGATTCGGTAATAAAAATGTGATAGTTAGGTTGTCGTCCTTTTCACGGCTCACGACGTACGATTAAGGACGGAAAAACAGCGTAAATAAAAAAATGTGTCCCAAAACTTATGAAAATGTTCTATTTTGGGCTCTGAAAACAGATGCAGTTGTGCAGGCTAGGTGCCACCATCGTAGAGCTCTCAGAGAGCTTTCCAACAGTATGTTTTGCGCCGCGTAACTCCATACGGATCAAAAGTTATGGGCACCGGAGCGACGGATACCTGGTCATAAGCCCCATGCCCTTTGTTTGCGGGCCCAGCCTCTACGTGAAGTGAAGTTGTCTTGCCTAAGGTGCTGTGGGATTCGGTAATAGAAATATGATGGATTAAGTTGTCGTCCTTTTCGCGACTCACGACGTACGATCCTGGACGAAAAAACAGTAGAAAATAAGAAAATTATCCCAAAACTTATGAAAATGTTCAATTTTGGGCTCTGAAAATAGGTGCTACTATGCAGGCTTGGTACCCCCATCGTAGAGCTCTCAGAGAGCTTTCCAACGGTATGCTGTGCACCGCGTAACTCCTTACGGAGTAAAAGTTTTGGGCGCCTGAGTGACGGATACGTGGTCACAAGCCCCACGCCCTCTATTTGCGGGCCCAGCCTCTATGTGAAGTGAAGTTGTCTTGCCCAAGGTGTCGTGGGATTCGGTAATAGAAATGTGATGGATTAAGTTGTCGTCTTTTTCGCAGCTCACGACGTGCGATCCAGGATGGAAAAACAGCGCAAAAGAAGAAAAGTGTCCCAAAACTAATGAAAACGTTCGATTTTGTGCTCCAGAAAAAGGTGTAGTCGAGCATGATTGCTACCCTTGTCGTAGAGATCTTGGAGAGCTTTCCATCGATATGCTGTGCATTGTGTAACTCCTTAGGAAGCAAAAGTTATGGGCACTGGATACTTGGTTACAAGCCCTACACCCTCTGTTTGTGGGCCAAGTCTCTAAGTGAAGTGAAATTGTCTTGCCCAAGGTGCCGTGGAATTCAGTAATAAAAATGTGATGGATTAGGTAGTCAACCTTTTCGCGGCTCACGACGTATAATCCGGGATGGAAAAATAGCGCAAAAGAAGAAAAGTGTCCCGAAACTAATGAAAACATTCAATTTTAGGCTTCGAAAACAGGCACTGTTGAGCAGGATTAGTGCCCCCGTCGTAGGGCTCTCGGAGAGCTTTCTAACGGTATGTTGTGCGCCGCGTAACTCCTTACGGATCAAAAGTTACGGGCACCGGAGCGATGGATACCTGGTCACAAGCCCCATGCCCTCTGTTTGTGGGCCCAGCCTCTACGTGAAGTGAAGTTGTCTGGCCCAAGGTGCCGGGGGATTCGATAATAGAAATGTGATGGATTAGGTTGTCGTCCTTTTCGCGGCTGATGACGTACGATCCGGGACGAAAAAACAGTACAAAAGAAGAAAAATGTCCCAAAACTTATGAATACATTCGATTTTGGGCTACGAAAATAGGTGCAGCCGAGCAGGCTTGATGTTCCCGTCGTAGAGCTCTTGGAGAGCTTTCCAACAGTATGCTGTGCGCCGCGTAACTCCTTACGGATCAAAAGTTATGGGTACCAGAGCAACGGATACATGGTCACAAGCCCCACGCCCTCTATTTACGGGCCCAGCCTCTACGTGAAGTGAAGTTGTATGGCCCAAGGTGCCGGGGGATTCAATAATAGAAATGTGATGGATTAGGTTGTCGTCCTTTTCGCGGCTGATGACGTACGATCCGGGACGAAAAAACAGCGCAAAAGAAAAAAAGTGTCCTAAAACTGATGAAAATGTTTGATTTTGGGCTCCGAAAATAGGCGCTGCAAAGCAGGCGTGGTGCCCCCGTCGTGGAGCTCTCAGAGAGCTTTCCAACGGTATGCCGTGCACCGCATAACTCCTTACGGAGCAAAATTTATGGGCGCTAGAGAGACGAATACCTGGCCACAAACCCCATGCCCTCTGTTTGCGGGCCCAGCCTCTACGTGAAGTGAAGTTGTCTTGCCCAAGGTACCGTGGGATTCGGTAATTGAAATGTGATGGATTAGGTTGTCGTCCTTTTCGCGGCTCACGACGTGGGATCCGGGATGGAAAAACAGCGCGAAAGAAGAAAAGTGTCCCAAAACTAATGAAAACGTTCGATTGTAGGCTCCGAAAACAGGCGCAGTCGAGCATGCTTGCTACCCCCTTCGTAAAGCTCTCGGAGAGCTTTCTAACGGTATAATGTGCACCGCGTAACTCCTTACGGATCAAAAGTTATAGGCACCCGAGCGACAGATACCTGGTCATAAGCCCCACGCCCTCTGTTTGCAGGCCAAGCCTCTACGTGAAGTGAAATTCTTTTGCCCAAGGTGCCGTGGAATTCAGTAATAGAAATGTGATGGATTAGGTTGCCGTCCTCTTCGCGGCTCACGACGTACGATATGGGATGAAAAAACAGCGCAAAAGAAGAAAAGTGTACTGAAACTGATGAAAATATTCAATTTTGGGCTCCGAAAATGGGCACAGCTGAGAAGGCTTGGTACCCCCGTCGTAGAGCTCTCGGAGAGCTTTCTAACGGTATACTGTGCACCGCATAACTCATTACTGATCAAAAGTTACGGGCACCGGAGCGACGGATACCTGGTCACAAGCCCTACGCCTTCTATTTGCAGTCTCAGCCTCTACGTGAAGTGAAGTTATCTGGCCCAAGGTGCTGTGGGATTCGGTAATAGAAATGTGACGGATTAGGTTATCGTCCTTGTCGTTGCTCACGACATACGATCCGGGACAGAAAAATAGCGCAAAAGAAGAAAAGTGTCCCAAAACTTATGAAAACATTCGATTTTGGGCTCCGAAAACAGGCGTTGCCGAGTAGGCTTGTTGTCCCATCGTAGAGCTCTCGAAGAGCTTTCCAACGGTATGCTGTGCGCCGTGTAACTCCTTATAGATCAAAAGTTATAGGCACCGAAACGACGGATACCTGGTCATATGTGAGGCCCGACCCCGAATAACTTATGTTATCTTGATTTGAGTGCCATAGACCAAGAATGACATGACTGACCTTGGATTACGTGTCTTGTCTTGGTTTTTGTGCATGCCTCGTTATTCGTGCCTTGACCTAGAATTATGTGTCCTAATCCTCGACTTACGTGCCCCGTCTTCAAATTGCGTGCGTTGTCTCGTTTTGTGTACCCTAACCTTGAATTGCGTGTCCTAACCTAAGTTTATGAGTCGTACCTTGATTTACATGCATTGCATTGAATTACGTGCCTTGTATTGGTTTACGTACATTTACCTAGGGTTGCGTGCATTTGCATTGGAATCCGTGCATTTATCTTGAAGTACGTGCATTAGTCTTGAAGTTCGTGTCTTACCTCGTAGTTCGTGTCTACCTCATAAATCGTGCCCTAGACCTAGGAATCCGTGCCACCACGTTAATCAAGAAAGAATCCTACACAAAGCACTAAACTATAAAATAATCCTACAAACACCACTAACTATTATTATAATCCTAATTCAAATCTCTACAAAATCCACTAACACCTAAATATTATATTTTAAACTCACTATAAGACAAAATCTTACAAACCTCTAAACATATCCTATATTCTATTATACCTAAAATCCCTAAATACCCAACATTCTCTTACACATATGCTAAAACAATTCAAAAGATGCTCAAAAGATGACACAAAATCTAATTTTTGCATGCCCAAGGCCAACATTTGCATCAACAATTGCAAAAGCTTCTATTTCTCTCATTTCTCTCACTCTCCTCACATTTCTCTCTCTCCCTCTCATTCTTCTCTCTCAATCTCGGTTTTGGCTGACTTCATACACCTCTTAGCTCATCTTCATCATCATATGGTTAATCAAGACAAGCCACAAGCAAAGGAACTCAACCAAGCTAGCTAGGTTGCAAGAAAACTCACATGCAAGCTTTTGAGTCTTCATTTCGGCCCTAGGTGAGTTACTAAGCTTTCATTTCTTTTCTTCTTGTTCTAACCACATGCATGTACTAAGAGCTTGGTCACTAAGCTAGGAAAAATAGAGAAAACCAAGTTGGAATCTCGGCTAGGCAAAGAAGAAGAAGAAAATTGTGCTTCAACAAGTTTTTGTGCATCTTTTTATTGATTTGTTAAGGTGAGGGCTAAAACCTTTTGAAAATCCTTCAAAAATCCACATGCATGCTCTTAAATGTATGTCTTTGCTTCTGTACTTGAGTTATATGTTCGTTCATAAGCTTCTTCAACCATGCATGGCAAGATTTGGCTTGAAAGTGATGATAGGTGAAGTCGGATTATGTGACAGCTCTCTGACCAGTTGTTTCGAGGTAAGTTTGGCTAGGCCAATGTTGTTGAAAATGCATGAAAATTGGTAGATGACTATTTTTTTCCAGTTTTTAACATTTTTTGCAGAAATAGGCCAAAGCTAATTTTGACTCTAAGGTCCTCAAAATGGCAAATCTTTGAAATGTGTCCAAATCTGGAAATCTGGAAAAATGAAGCAGGTTTTGGCAGATGCACTGACCTTGTAGAACGAACCAGATTTGACTTAGTAAATGATGTCCAAAATGCATGAAATTTGGTTTTCTGCTATATTTTTCAGTTATGGACATTTGTGTCAGAAATGGGCTAAGGCTAAAACTGACCCTAAGGACCTCAAAAACGTAAATTATTGAAATGTGTGCAAATCTGGACAGTTTTGTGCTATCTCACTGTTTCGGCTATAACTAATGATCCCGAACTCCAAATGATGCAAGGTTTGTTTCTGATTTTAGTTCACTTCTTAAGCTTTAATTTGATCTTATTCACTGGAATTGGAGATTGTTTTCTTATCTTAATGATTGTGGGACAATAGCCTATTGTAGTGAGGGTTCACTTGGTTATATGCTTAGAAAAATTGTTGTAACTTCTTGTGTGGTATTAATTGCTTGGGATTGTGACATTGGGATCTTGTGTGGACTGTTTTGAGTACTTGGGGATGTTTAAATCAATTGATGCATGGCTTGAGATTGATTTTGAGTTGACTTAGGGTTTAATCACATGGGTAAGCACGAAATGGAAACCCTAATGACTAGGTAGTCTTGCTAAGTGTTGATCATTTGGATATTGTGTGGAATTATATGCTTAGTAGGCTGCCTGTAGATGCCCTTATAGTCCTAAATGTGATTTTGATCATTGCATGTTGACAAATAGGCTTTTCTTGCATTCGAGCCCACGTAGATGTTGTTGCATGTTATATAATCTTATTATTTGATTACGTGGACTTTGAATTGAGTTATATAACTTCATTTATGTGCGTTACATGGCTGTCCGTTTAATGTTCATATAACTCCATGAGCTTTTCAAGTGAAATTACTTGTTTATCCGTGCCTCGCTTGTTTACTTGTCAATGTGCAATCTTATGACTATTCGGAGGCAACCTACTTTGTTGTCCTCCTAATGTGATACTTTAAATGTCAAAAATGTGCATTGCATACAAGGTTGCAACCTTTCATGTCGGCACGGTAGCGATCATGCATACTGGGCGGCATCGGGCTTGCCGGTGCACCCGTGACTACCATGGTCCCATTCCTTCTCTCGCTTGGGGGCTGGACTTCCTCAGAGAGTTGGGTCGTAGGATTTCGGGGTACATCCGTAGTACACCCACTTGGCGTGATATGGGGATGAATTGAGGTCGGCCGCAACAACTGATACTGGAATTGATCTGAGAGCAAAAGCTCACCGTATCCTTTTTACCATGTGTATAAGTACTCTCGCTTGGTCCCTAGAGGACCTCGGGGAGGAAAGACTGGTAATTGCATTCTTTACTATTATATTACGATATGTACTTGCTTGTGATACACATCATGCTTGCAAAAGGGTTTTCATAAGATTGAACCGGAAAATGAGTTTCAAACCTATTTCTCGTTTCTCCCTCGCTGAGTTCATAAGGACTCACCCTCTTTTATCATCTCAGGTGAAGAAGATCAAGAACAGGTACCTGAGGACGATGATTCCTTGGAGTGATTGCCTGTCCTATGTGCTTTGCTTGATTTATGGCCATTTGTGAAAACTGTGCTACTTGAAGACTGTTTCTTTCATGTTGCTTAATGTTGTAATGTAAAAGACCCCCGTTGTAATTTGGGGTCATTTTGGTTTGTACTAATATTTCTAAACAGTTACTAGATACTGCTACGGTCGTTTTACTTTTATTATCGCTAGTAGCTATAATAGGATTATGAAGTATTAGGTAAGGGCTAAGTAAAATAAACCATCCAAACCTTAAACAGGTACTTGCTATTAAGCTAAGATCAACAGGTACTTTTATAATGAGGATAAACAAACAAATGAGACATAGCATCATGCTAGGGTATATAAATCAAACGAGACGTCAAAATAACCAATAGGCAATTCAATTGATGTTAAATGATAATCCTAGTTGGAAACGAAATTGAGATTGGAAAAAAATTGAGGCGTTTAGAGAATTAGGCCAAACCAAAGAGCTCAATTACAGCCGTTATGCTACTAGTTTTCTGAAAATTTTGGAGTTTAGGCCAAAACATTAAGTGTGAAATCTTCATAAACGGTTAAGTACGCGAAATGACTTGAAAGTTTAGCTCACACCCTAGTCTAGCCTCTATAGGTCGGGTTGGGGAGTGACATCATAAGCCCCACGCCCTCTGTTTGCGGGCCCAGCCTCTACGTGAAGTGAAGTTGTCTTGGCAAAGGTGCCGTAGGATTCGGTAATATAAATGTGATGGATTAGGTTGTCGTCCTTTTCGCGGCTCATGACGTACGATCCGGAACGAAAAAATAGTGCAAAAGAAGAAATGTGTCCCAAAACTGATGAAAACGTTTGATTTTGGGCTACGAAAATAAGCGCTGCATTGTAGGCTTGGTGCCCCTGTCGTAGAGCTTTCCAACGGTATGTTGTACACCGCGTAACTCCTCACGGAGCAAAAGTAATGGGCGCCGGAGCGACAGATACCTGGTCACAGGCCCCACGCCCTCTGTTTGCGAGCCCAGCCTCTACGTGAAGTGAAGTTGTCTTGCCCAAGGTGCCACGAGATTTGGTAATAAAAATGTGATGGATTAGGTTATCGTCCTTTTCGCGGCTGACGACATGCGATCCCGGACGGAAAAACAGCGCAAAAGAAGAAAATTGTCCCAAAACTAATGAAAATATTCAATTTTGGGCTCCGAAAATAGGCGCAGTCGAGCATACTTGCTACCCCCTTTGTAGAGCTCTCAGAGAGCTTTCCAACAGTATGCTGTCGCGTAACTCCTTACGGATCAAAAGTTATGGGCACCGGAGCAACGGATACCTGGTCACAAGCCCCACGCCCTCTGTTTGCTGGCCTAGCCTCTATGTGAAGTGAAATTGTCTTGCCCAAGGTGCCTTGGAATTCAGTAATAGAAATGTGATGGATTAGGTTGTCGTCCTTGTCACACCCCAACCCGACCTATAAAGGTTAGACTAGGGTGTGATCTAAACATTCAAGTCATATCTCGTACTTAACCGTTCATGAAAGCTTAACACTTAACGTTTTAGCCTAAACTCCACAATTTTTTGGAAAACCGTCAGCATAACGGCTGTAATTGGGCTCTTTGGTTTGACCTAATTCTCTAAACGCCTCAAAATTTCCAATCTCAATTTTATTTCCAACTAAGATTACTATTTACCATCAATTGAAACGCCTACTAGTTATCTCGAAGTCTCGTTTGATTAATAACCTAGCATGATACTATGTCTCGTTTGTTTGTTAATCCTCGTTACAAAAGTACCTGTTGATCTTAGCTTAACAATGAGTACCTGCTTTAAATTGGTTAGGTTCATTACTTAATCCTTACCTGATAATTCGTAATCCTATGATAGATACTAGCCAATAACGATAGTAAAACGACCATAGTAGTGTCTATCTAGTTTTTATCAGTACAAACCAAAATTAGACCCCAAATTACAACGGGGGTCTTTTACATTACAAACATCAAACAACATGAAAAGAAATAGTCTTCAAGCAGCATAGTGTTCACAATGGCCATAATCAAGCAAAGCACATAGGACAGGCAATCATTCAAAGGAATCATCGTTAGGCATGTAACGTCGTCCTCGGGTACCTGTTCTTGATCTTCTTCACATGAGATGATAAAAGAGGGTGAATCCTTATGAACTCAGCGAGGGGGAACGAGAAATAGGTTTGAAACTCATTTTTCGGTTCAACTTATGAAAACCCTTTTTGCAAGCATGAATATATCACAAGTAAGTACATAATATAAAATAAAAGTAAAGGAACACAATTACCCGTCTTTCCTCCCCGAGGTCCACTAGGAACCAAGCGAGAGTACTTATACACATAGTGAAAAGGATACGGTAAGCTTTTGCTCTCAGTTCATGTCAGTATCAGTTGTTGTAGCCGACTTCAATCATCCCTTTATCACGCCAAATGGGTGTACTCCAGATGTACCCCGAAATCCTACGACCCAACTCTCCGAGGAAGTCTAGCCTCCAAGCAAGAGAGGGAATTGGACAATGGTAGTCACGGTTGCACCGGCAAGCCCAATGCCGCTCGGTGTGCGTGAATGCTACCACGCCAGAATGAAAGGTTGCAACCTTGTATGCAATGCATATTTATGACATTTAATATATCACATTAGGAGGACAATAAAGTAGGTTGCCTCCGAGCAGTCATAAGATTGCACATTGACAAGTAAACAAGCGAGACACGATAAGACAAGTAGTTTCACTTGAAAGGCATATGGAGTTATATGAACATTAAACGGGCAGCCATGTAACGCATGTAGATCAAGTCATATAACTCATTACAAAGTTCACGTTATCAAATGATAAGATTATTCAACATGCAACGATATCTACGTGGGTTTGGGTGCAAGAAAGGCCTACTTGTCAACATGTAATCATCAAGATCGTATTTAGGGCTACAATGGCAACTACGGGCAGCTTACTAAACATATAATTAAACACGATATTCATAGGATCAACACTTAGTGAATTTACCTAGTCACTAGGGTTTCCATTTCGTGCTTACCCGTGAGATTAAGCCCCGAATCAACTCAAAATCAATCGCAAGCCATGCATCGATTAATTCAAATATCCTCAAGTATTCAAAACAGTCCACACAACATTCCAATGCCACAATCCCAAGCATTTAATTCAACAAGAGAAGTTACAACAATTTTTCTAAGCATATCACTAAGTGAAACCCTCACTGCAATGGGCTATTTTCTCACAATCATTAAGACAAGAAACAATCTCCAATTCCAGTGACTAAGATGTCAAATTAAAGATTAAGAAGTGAACTAAATTCATAAACAAAACTCGCATCATTTGGAGTTCGGGTTCAATAGTTATAGCCAAAACAGTGGGATTGCACAAAACTGTCCAGATTTGCATACATTTCAATACTTGTCATTTTTGAGGTCCTTAGGGTCAGATTTAGCCTTAGTCCATTTCTGACAAAAAATGTCCATAACGGAAAAATCTAGCAGCACACCAAATTTCATGCATTTTTAATGTCATTTACTAAGTCAAAACTGGTTCGTTCTACAAGGTCAGTGAATCTGCCAAAACCTGCTTCATTTTTCCAGACTTTCCAGATTTGGACACATTTCAATGATTTGCCATTTTGAGGACCTTAAAGTCAAAATTAGCTTCGGCCTATTTCTGTGAAAAATGTTCAAAACTGGTAGAAATAGTTACCTACAAATTTTCACACATTTTCAATATCATTTACCTAGCCAAAATCACCTCGCACCAACAAGACAGAAAGCTGTCACAAACCCGATTTCATCTATCATCACCTTCTAGCCAAAATCTTGCCATGCATGGTTATAAAAGCTTATGAACACACATATATCTCAGGTACAGAAGCAAAGGTAAACATTTAAGAGCATGCATGTGGTTTTTTTTGAAATATTTTTAGACATTACTATGATCGTTTTTGCTTTTATTACCGCTAGTATTTATCATAGATTATGACGCATTAGTTAAGGACTAAGTAAATGAACTTATCCAATCCTAATAGGTACTCGCTATTAAGCTAAGATCAACAGGTATATTTTGTAACGAGGACAAACAAACAAACGAGACATAGTATCATGCTAGGTTATAAATCAAACGAGACATCAAGATAACCAATAGGCATTTCAATTGACGATAAATAGCAAACTTAGTTGGAAATGAACTTGAGATAGTAAATTTTGAGGCGTTTAGAGAATTAGGTTAAACCAAAGAGCCCAATTACAGCCGTTATGCTGCCGGTTTTCTAGAAAAACTTTGGAGTTTAGACTAAATCATTAGGTGTTAAATCTTCATAAACAGCTAAGCACGTGATATTACTTGAATGTTTAGTTCACACCTTAGTCTAACCTTATAGGCCGGGTTGGGGCGTGACAGTCTGGAAGAGCCTTAGGATGAAGAACTTAGCTATGGAGTCTACAATATTCAGCTAGGGCCGAGAGAGAGAGAGAAGAATGAGAGGAAATGAGAGAAATGAAAGAAAAATAAAAGCCTTGCAAATGTTGAAGCTTGTGTCGGCCTAGAGCATGTAAATTTTAGACTTTTGTGTCTTCAAGAAGCATTTTGAATTACCTAGCATGGACAAGGAGCTTGTGTCGAAATGGTAGAGCATTGGATAGAGTTTTGAGCCAATTTTATTTATGCATTGTGTCATTAAATTGTCATAGAATGTTTGAGGAATAAATTTTGAAATTGGATTGCATGCACAAAGCTCCTAGTGGTCGGCCAAAGAGGTGTTCAAATCTGAATTTTTTGTCTTGTTCAAGGCTTATTTTATTGTGTGTTTGGGATATGCAAAGAACAAAGAATAAAGAATAAAGAATGCCTAGCTTTTAGTGCAATTTCGTCTTCTAGTGCATTGACTTAGCATTTTAATATTAGTTAGTGGGATTTGTAGGATTAATTAATGATCTAGTGCTTCGTATAAGATACTTTCTTGATTAGCGTGAGGGCACACTTTCCTAGGTCTAGGGCACGGACTACGAGACGAATGCATGTTTCCCAAGTAAATGCACGCAACCTAATCCAATGCAAGGCACACAAAATAAAATACGATTCTTAAACCTAGTTCAAGGCACGCAAAATCTAGGTTAGGCACATGAAACGAGGTATCGCACGTAAATCGAGGTCAGGCCTCACATTGTCTTCCTTTTCGAGGCTCACAACGTACGATCCGGGACAGAAAAACAGCGTAAAAGAAGAAAAGTGTCCCAAAACTTATGAAAATGTTCGATTTTAGGCTCCGAAAGCCAAGCAGGCTAGGTACCCCCATCATAGAGCTCTTAGAGAGCTTTCCAATGGTATGTTGTGCGCCGCGTAACTCCTTACGGATCAAAAGTTATGTGCACCAGAGCGACGGATACCTGGTCATAAGCCCCACGCCCTCTGTTTGCGGGCCCAGCCTCTACGTCAAGTGAATTTGTCTTGCCCAAGGTGCCGTGTGATTCGGTAATAGAAATGTAATGGATTAGGTTGTCGTCCTTTTCGCGGCGCACGACGTACAATCCGGGATGAAAAAACAGCACAAAAGAAGAAAAGTATCCCGAAACTGATCTAAATGTTTGATTTTGGGCTCCGAAAATAGATGCAACATAGCAGGCTAGGAACCCTCGTCGTAGAGCTCTCAAAGAGCTTTCCAACGGTATGTTGTGCACCGAGTAACTCCTTACGAATCAAAAGTTAAGGGCACCAGAGCAACGGATGTCTGGTCACAAGCCCCAAGCCCTCTGTTTATGGGCCCAGCCTCTACGTGAAGTGAAGTTGTCTTGTGCAAGGTCCCGTGGGATTCAAAAATTGAAATGTGATGGATTAGGTTGTTGTCCTTTTCGCAGCTCACGACGTACGATACGGGACAAAAAAAAAAGCAAAAGAAGAAAAGTATCCCAAAACTAATGAAAATGTTCAATTTTTGGCTCCGAAAATAGGTGCAGCCAAGCAAGCTGGGTGCCCCCGTTGTAGAGCTCTCAGAGAGGTTTCCAACGGTATGTTATGCGCTGCGTAACTCTCTACGAATCAAAAGTTATGAGCACCAGAGTTACGGATACCTGGTCACAAGCCACATGCCCTCTGTTTGCGGGCCCAGCCTCTACGTGAAGTGAAGTTGTCTTGCCCAGGGTGCCATGTGATTCGGCAATAGAAATGTGATAGAATAGGTTGTCATGTTTTTCGCGGCTCACGACGTACGATCCGGGACGAAAAAACAGCGCAAAAGAAGAAAAGTGTCCTAAAACTTATGAAAATGTTCGATTTTGGGCTCCAAAAATATGCACAACCGAGCAAACTAAGTACCCCGATCATAAAGCTCTCAGAGTGCTTTCCAACGGTATGCTATGCGCCACGTAACTCCTTACGGATCAAAAGTTATGGGCATCGGAGCGACGGATACCTGGTCACAAGCCCCACGCCCTCTGTTTGCGGGCCCAGCCTCTACGTGAAGTGAAGTTGTCTTGCCCAAGGTGCCGTGTGATTCGGTATTGGAAATGTGATGGATTAGGTTGTCGTCCTTTTCGCGTCTTACGACGTACGTTCCGGGACGGAAAAACTGCACAAAAGAAGAAAAGTGTCACAAAACTTATGAAAATGTTTGATTTTGGGCTCCGAAAACAGGCGCAGCCGAGCAGGCTAGGTGCCCCCATCATATAGGTATCAGAGAGCTTTTCCACCGGTATGTTGTGCACTGCATAACTCCTTACGGATCAAAAGTTATGGGCACCGGAGTGACGAATACTTGGTCACAAGTCCCACACCCTCTGTTTGCAGGTACAGCCTCTACGTGAAGTGAAGTTGTCTTGCCCAAGGTGCCATGGGATTCGGTAATAGAAATGTGTTGGATTAGGTTCTCATCCATTTCGCGGCTCACGATGTACGATCCGGGACGGAAAAACAGCGTAAATTATGAAAAGTGTCCTAAAATTTATGAAAATGTTCGATTTTGGATTCCGAAAGCACGCGCAGCCAAGCAGGCTTGGTGCCCCCATCAAAGAGCTCTTAGATAGCTTTCCAACGGTATGCTGTGCGCCGCGCAACTCCTTACGGATCAAAAGTTATGCGTACCAGAGTGACGGATACCTGGTCATAAGCCCCACGCCCTCTGTTTGCGGGCCCAACCTCTTCGTCAAGTGAATTTGTCTTGCCCAAGGTGCCATGTGATTCGGTAATAAAAATGTGATGGATTAGGTTATAGTCTTTTTCGCGGCTCACGACGTACGATCCGGTACGAAAAAATAGCGTAAAAGAAGAAAAGTGTCCCAAAACTTATAAAAATGTTCAATTTTGGGCTCAAAAATCAGGCACAGCCGAGCAGGCTAGGTGCCCTCGTCGTATAGCTCTCAAAGAGGTTTCCAATGGTATGTTGTGCGCCGCGTAACTGCCTACGGATCAAAAGTTATGGGCACCGGAGCGATGGATACCTGGTCACAAGCCCCACGCCTCTGTTTGCGGGCCCAGCCTCTATATGAAGTGAAGTTGTCTTGCCCAAGGTGTCGTGGGATTCGGTAAAAAAAATGTGATGGATTAGGTTGTCGTATTTTTCGAGGCTCACGACATACGATCCGGGATGAAAAAAGTGCGTAAAAGAAGAAAAGTATCCCAAAACTAATGAAAATGTTTGATTTTGGGCTACGAAAACAAGCGTAGCCATGCAGGCTGGGTGCCCCTATCATAGAGCTCTTAAAGAGCTTTCCAACGATATACTGTGCGCCGCGTCCCATCATAGAGCTCTTAAAGAGCTTTCCAACGATATACTGTGCGCTGCGTAACTCCTTACAGATCAAAAGTTATGCGCACCAGAGCGACGGATACTTGGTCATAAGCACCACGGCCTCTGCTTGCGGGCCCAGCCTCTACGTCAAGTGAATTTGTCTTACTCGAGGTGCCATGTGATTCGGTAATAAAAATGTGATGGATTAGGTTATCGTCCTTTTTGTGGCTCACGACGTACGATCCGGGATGAAAAAACAGCGCAAAAGATGAAAAGGGTCCCGAAATTGATGAAAATGTTCGATTTTGGGCTCCAAAAACTAGCGCACCATAGCAGGCTACGTGCCCTTGTCGTAGAGCTCTCAGAGTACTTTCCAACGGTATGTTGTGCGCCGCGTAACTCCTTACGGATCAAAAGTTAAGGGCACCAGAGCAACGGATGCCTGGTCACATGCCCCACGCCCTCTGTTTGTGGGCCCAGCCTCTACGTGAAGTGAAGTTGTCTTGTGCAAGGTGCCGTGGGATTCGGAAATAGAAATATGATGGAATAGGTTGTCGTCATTTTCGAGGCTCACGAAGTACGATCCAGGACGATAAAACAGTGCAAAAGAAGAAAAGTGTCTCGAAACTAATGGAATCGTTCAATTTTGGGCTCCGAAAACAGGCACAGCCAAGCAAGCTGGGTGCCTTCGTCGTAGAGCTCTCGGAGAGCTTTCCAATGGTATGTTGTGCGCTGCGTAACTCCTTACGGATCAAAAGTTATGAGCACCGGAGCGACGGATACCTGGTCACAAGCCCCACGCCCTCTGTTTTCGGGCCCAGCCTCTACGTGAAGTGAAGTTTTCTTGCCCAAGGTGCCCTGGGATTCGGTAATAGAAATGTGTTGGATTAGGTTGTCGTCCATTTCGTGGCTCACGACGTATGATCCGGGACAGAAAAACAGCGCAAATCAAGAAATGTGTCCCAAAACTTATGAAAATATTCGATTTTGGGCTCCGAAAACATGCGCAGCCAAGCAGGCTAGGTGCCCCCATGATAGAGCTCTTAGAGAGCTTTCCAACGGTATGCTGTGCACCGCGTAACTCCTTACGGATCAAAAGTTATGCGTACCAGAGAGACGGATACATGGTCATAAGCCCCACACCCTCTGTTTGCGGGCCCAGCCTCTTCGTCAAGTGAATTTGTCTTGCCCAAGGTGCTGTGTGATTCAGTAATAGAAATGTGATGGATTAGGTTATCGTCCTTTTTGCGAGTCACGATGTACGATCCGGGACAAAAAAATAGCGTAAAAGAAGAAAAGTGTCACAAAACTTATGAAAATGTTCGATTTTGGGCTCATAAATTAGGCGCAGCCGAGCAGGCTAGGTGTCCTTGTCGTATAGCTCTCAGAGAGGTTTCCAACGGTATGTTTTGCGCCGCGTAACTCCCTACGGATCAAAAGTTATGGGCACCGGAGTGACGGATACCTGGTCACAAGCTCCACGCCTCTGTTTGCGGGCCCAGCCTCTACATGAAGTGAAGTTGTCTTGCCCAAGGTGTCGTGGGATTCGGTAAAGAAATGTGATGGATTAGGTTGTCATCTTTTTCGAGGCTCACGACGTACGATCTGGGATGAAAAAACAGCGCAAAAGAAGAAAAGTGTCCCGAAACTAACGAAAACGTTCCATTTTGGGCTCCGAAAATAGGCGCAGCCGAGCAAGCTGGGTGCCCCCATCATAGAGCTCTTAGAGAGCTTTCCAACGGTATGCTGTGCGCCGCGTAACTCCTTACGAATCAAAAGTTATGCGCACCAGAGCGACGGATACTTGGTCATAAGCACCACGACCTCTGTTTGCGGGCCCAACCTCTATGTCAAGTTAATTTGTCTTGCCCAAGGTGCTGTGTGATTCAGTAATAAAAATGTGATGGATTAGGTTATCGTCCTTTTCGCTACTCACGACGTACGATCCGGGATGAAAAAATAGCGCAAAAGATGAAAAGGGTCCCGAAACTGATGAAAATATTCGATTTTGGGATCCAAAAACTGGCGCAGCATAGCAGGGTAGGTGCCCTCATCGTAGAGCTCTTAGAGTGCTTTCCAACGGTATATTGTGTGTCACGTAACTCCTTACGGATCAAAAGTTAAGGGCACCAGAGCAACAGATGCCTGGTCACAAGCCCCACGCCCTCTGTTTTTGGGCCCAGCCTCTACGTGAAGTGAAGTTGTCTTGTGCAAGGTGCCGTGGGATTCGGAAATAGAAATGTGATGGATTAGGTTGTCGTCCTTTTCGCGGCTCACGAAGTACGATCCGGGACGAAAAAACAGCGCAAAAGAAGAAAAGTGTCCCAAAACTAATGAAAACGTTCGATTTTGAGCCCTGAAAATAGGTGCAGCCGAGCAAGCTGGGTGCCTTCATCGTAGAGCTCTCAGAGAGCTTTCCAATGGTATGTTGTGCGCCACGTAACTCCTTACGGATCAAAAGTTATGAGCACCGGAGCGACGGATACCTGGTCACAAGCCCGACGCCCTCTATTTGTGGGCCCAGCCTCTACGTGAAGTGAAGTTGTCTTGCCCAAGGTGCCATGGGATTCAGTAATAGAAATGTGTTGGATTAGGTTGTCGTCCATTTCGTTGTTCACGACGTACGATCCGGGACGGAAAAACAGCGCAAATCAAGAAAAGTGTCCCAAAACTTATGAAAATATTCGATTTTGGGCTCCGAAAACACGCGCAGCTAAGCAGGCTAGGTGCCCCCATCATAGAGCTCTTAGAGAGCTTTCCAACGGTATGTTGTGCACCGCGTAACTCCTTACGGATCAAAAGTTATGCGTACCAGAGCGACGGATACGTGGTCATAAGCCGCATGCCCTCTGTTTGCGGGCCTAGCCTCTTCGTCAAGTGAATTTGTCTTGCCCAAGGCGCTGTGTGATTCGGTAATAGAAATGTGATGGATTAGGTTATCGTGTCACGCCCCAACCCGGCCTATAAGGTTAGACTAGGGTGTGAACTAAACATTCAGGTAATATCACATACTTAACTGTTTATGAAGATTTAACACTTAACGTTTTGGCCTAAACTCCAAAATTTTCCCGAAAACCGGCCACATAATAGCTGTAATTGGGCTCTTTGGTTTGATCTAATTCTCTAAACGCCTCAATTATTCCAATCATTAACCCAATTCCATTAAGGACTCCTATTTGTCACCAACTGATTTGCCTACTAGTTTATCTTGAAGGTCTTGTTTGGTTAATGAGCCTAACATGATAACTATGTCCCGTTTATTTGTCAATTTCCTATCATGCAAGTACCTATTATCCTTTAGTTTGCAAGTGAGCACCTAAGTGAAATTAGATAGAATTAACTTAGTTGATTGTTCATCTTGTGGTTTGAATGCCTATGATAACTACCAATTAAGAAAATGAAAGCAAACCACCAAATAAAAGTTCGTCCGGCTATAGGTAGTACAATCCCAGAATTAGACCCAAATTATAACGGGGTCATTTACATCGATAAAATGAATAGTTTGCAATCAAACACAACATCCATATAGCAACCACTTTCAGGAAAAGCACAAAAGCACGTAGGGACAGACAATCACTCCAAGGAATCATCGATAGGCATGTTGTCCTCGGGTACCTGTACCTGTTCTTCTTCACCTGTGATAAAAATAGGGTGAGTCCTTATGAACTCAGTGAGGGGGAACGAGAAATAAGTTTTGAAACTCATTTTCCAGTTCAACTTATGAAAATCCTTTTGCAAGCATGAATATAACAAAAATATAAGTACAGAAACAGAAATACCGGTCTTTCCTCCCCGAGGTTCTCTAGGAACCAAGCGAGAGTACCTATACACATAGTAAAAAGGATACAGTGAGCTTTTGCTCTCAGATCAGTTCCAGGATCAGTTGTTGTAGCCGACTTCAAATCATCCCCCAAACACGCCAGGTGGGTGTACTCCGGATGTACCCCGAAATCCTACAACCCAACTCTCCGAGGAAGTCTAGCCCCCAAGCGAGAGAGGGAATGGGACCATGGTAGTCACGGGTGCACCGGCAAGCCCGATGCCGCCCGGTGTGCGTGATCGCTACCATGCCGACATGAAAGGTTGCAACCTTGTATGCAATGCACATTCATGACAGGTAATATATCACAGTAGGAGGACAACAAAGTAGGTTGCCTCCGGACAATCATAAGATTGTACATTGACAGGTAAACAAGCAGGGCACGATAAGACAGGAAATCTCACTTGAAGGCATATAGAGTTATATGAAAATTAAACGGGCAGCCATGTAACACATGTAAAACAGGCCATATAACTCATTAAGAAGCCCACGTGATCAAGTGATAAGATTATTCAACATGCAATGACATCAATCATGGGTTCGGGTGCAAGAAAAACTTATTTGTCAACATGCAATGGTCAAAATCACATTTGAAGTTATAAGACATTTACGGGCAGCCCACTAAGCATATAATTCCCACACAATGTCCAATTGATCAATACTTAGCAAAACTACCTAGTCATTAGGGTTTCTATTTCATGTATATTCGTGCAATTTGAGCCTCAACCCAACTCAAAGTCAATCTCAAACCATGCATCATTTAATTCAACATCCTCAAACATTCAAAACAGTCCACACAACATCCCGTAGCTATAATCCCAAGCATTTAATTCAACAAGAGGAGTCACAACAATTTTTCTAAGCACAACATTAAGTGAAACCCTTACTGCAATAGGCTGTCTTCTCAGAATCAATCGGATAAGAAAACGATCTCCAAATTCAGTGAATAAGATGTCAAATTAAATATTAAGAAGTTATCTAAAATCAGGAATAAACCTTGCATCAATTGGAATTCGGGATCATTAGATATAGCCGAAACAGTGGAATAGCACAAAACTGTCCAGATTTGCACACTTTTCAGAAATTGACGTTTTTGAGGTCCTTAGGGTCAGTTTTAGCCTTGGTCCATTTCTGACAAAATTTTCCAGAACTGAAAAATATAGAAGCACACCAAATTTAATGTATTTTGGACATCATTTACTAAGTCAAATATGGTTCGTTCCACAAGGTCATTGCATCTGCCAAAACCTGCTTCATTTTTCCAGATTTCCAGATTTGGTCACATTTTAAATATTTGCCATTTTGAGGACCTTAGATTCAAAATTAGCTTCTTCCTATTTCTTGGAAAAATGTTCAAAACTGTCCAAAATAGTCACCTACCAATTTTAAAGCATTTTTAACATCATTTTCCTAGCTAAAATTACCTCGAAACAGACTGGTCAGAGAGCTATCAACAATCCGACTTCACCTATCACCACTTTCAAGCCAAGATCTTGCCATGCATGGTTGTTTAAGGTCATGAACGAACATATAACTCAAGTACAGAAGCAAAGAAATACATTTATGAGCATGCATGTGAATTTTTGAAGGAATTTCAAAAGGTTTTAGCCCTCACCTTAGCAATCAACCACAAAGATGCACAAAAACTTGTTGAAGCTTCAAATCTCTTCTTCTTCTTGCTTAGCCGAGATTCCAACTTGGTTTCTCTCTTTTTCCTAGCCTAGGCCGAAAATGGTGAGTCAAAATGCTTGCATGTGTGTTTCTTGCATCCTAGCTTGCTTGGGTGAGTTTCTTTGCTTGTGGTTTGTCTTGATGCAACTTAGGATGATGAAGATGAGCTAAGAGGTGGAGAGAACTCAGCCAAAACCAAAATGGAGAGAGAGAATGAGAGGGAGAGAGAGAAAATGTGAGAGGAAAGAAGAAATGACAAAAAAATGAAGGCTTTTGCATTATTCAAGCACTTGGTCGGCCTTGGGCCATTAAATTCTGATTTTTGTGTCTTCAATGTGTGATTTTAAAATGTTTAGCATGGGCAAAGGTGGTTTGGTTGAGCAAGGTAGAGGATTTAGGTGGTTTTGAGCATTTTTTTATGCATTGTGCTAAGTGTTTGTCATAGTTTGTCTTGGAATAATTCTTTATGCATTTGTGTCATTAGAATTGTCATAGGAATGTTGAGAAATTAGGGAATCTAGGTAGAATAAAATATAGGAATGTTTGTTGATGAGTTGAATTATGAATAGAATAAGAGTTAGTGGAAAATGTAGGAATAGTTTAGTATTATTTTATTGTTAGTGGTGTTTATAGAGAATTTGAATTAGGAATATAATATTGGTTAGTGGATTGTGTATGATTATTTTATTATCTTGTGCTTTGTGTAGGATTCTTTCTTGATTAAAGTGGTAGCACAGATTCCTAGGTCTAGGGCACGAATTACGAGGTAGACACGAACTACGAGGCTAATGCACGTACTTCAAGACTAATGCACGCAATCCTAGGTGAATGCACGTAAACCAATGCAAGGCACGTAATTCAATGCAATGCACGCAAATCAAGGCACGACTCTATATCTAGGTTAAGGTACGCAGTTCAAGGTTAGGGCACACGAAATGAGGTAACACACGTACATCGAGGTCAAGGCATGTATATCTAGGTATCGCACGTCAATCGGGGATTAGGGCACGCTATTCTAGGTCAAGGCACGTGTGACAAGGTATGCACGAAAACCAAGATAGGACACGTAATCCAAGATCGGTCATATAATTAGGGGTCTATGGCACGCAAATCAAGGTATGACACGTTATTTGTGGTCGGGCCTCACATCCTCCCCTCCTTAAAAGAATTTTGTCCTGAAATTCATTCTTACTTGTTAAGGTCATTTAGACGGATTCCAACCATTGTTATTTTTCAACTCTGGGTCATCCTTTGCTCTGTGATCTCTTTTACCACAACGAATTTGCTTTTTAGCTTTCGCCAATCATTTAATTCGGTGTGACCCCTACATTTACAGTTCGTTCCTTTGAACAACTCTCTTTTCTCCAATTGATCTTAAGGTCGAGTTCATTAACTAAGGTTAGAATCTCCAAACATAGTCATCAAAGCTGCATCGGTATTCTAACAATATAACAATAACTCCAAAATCATGACTCATGTTGTATCAATCTCACATCCATACCTCGAAAGGAATATCACAATAATTCCATGATCCTAGGGTGACATACGCTAATTTCAAGATGATAGGTCTATATCTGATTTACATATCCTATCTACTAGCTTCAAGATTGTTAACACCTAGGACATACTCATGTTATGGGTTATTTCCACAATACGACTCTATTTTCAGGAAGAACTCAACAAACAACTAATCCATCTCAAATCGTCATCTATCGATAGTATTATAGTCCTTATCTCGTAGGTACATTAGATTAGCAAATCTTCTAATAACTAGTCTCCCGGTTACAGGCTCCTATTCATTAACATTCTTCCCTGGTTTCGTTAACCTTCAAGCTTGTAATCAAGAAGAAAGACCGTTGAGATTCATTAAACTCGAATTCTAATGTTTATTAAGTACCACCAACAAATTGCCATCGAAATTGCATAGGTAAACTAATCATGGTACACTAGTTCAACTCTTACAAGTAAATTTCATCAGCTTGTGATCCACAATTTATTTCCTTATTCAAATCCCTATCTTCAAGTCACGAGGCTTCAGAATTTCTTTAATCTTAACCAAGACTCCTAAGGCGAATAGTTTCATCCTCAAATAAATTTCACTCACCTCAATCCAAGGTTACGTCATACTTAAGAAGATAATGGTCCTACTTACTTAGCGACCTAGTCATTCTTTCGAACACTTAATGCCTGCCAATATATCTTCAACATTAATGTTAGGGCCATAGCCATGTAAGTGATATCAATTCTCTACTAGGTTACCGGCCTTACAACAATAATCCTAGGACTATAAATGGGTACCGAAATGACCGAGCTCATAAAATACTTACACGAGATAACTTCAAGGTTGTATCAACATAAGAATTATGACCACGAGGCATCCTTCAACATAACCTAATAGAACTTCAAAAGTAATCAACCACTTATTTAACTATTACTACAAGATTCACCCCTCTTATTCAACGACCACAATTCGAAGTCTACCGATCGCTAGTTTCTAGATGTGAAATGGTGCACATAGATACAGTGGTCTAACAATAGTTTCTTCGGTCATTATGACTCTAATTCATCTCTATCTTAACTCTATGAAATCTTACTCTTCTCATTTACATGTTCAACTAGCTAAGAGCATCAAGACTCATCGACCTTAGGTCCTAGGGTTCACCATGAATCATCCTGCATACTCACAATTAGCTAGTTAGGATTTCAAATCACACCCTAACGACTCCACTTTGCAACCAGATGCTTAATATCATTTCGATGGTTTATATAATAGGTTCATCGGTATTACTTAGGGATATATGCTTCCTAATATCCTCTAGGGTATCCAAATAATGAGAGCATAGGATGACTTACTTCGCATAATCATAACTAAATCCGAGGGGCAATAATTTAATATCATGATTCTTAAAATCACCAATATCCAACTTAGGACCTTAGCAACGTTAGTCATCCAATGCATAATTCAATACCTTGCACTTCTATTTCGACCTAACATTTAGGTGTAGTCTTCCAAACACAAGCTCTAGTTACGTGAATTCCTCGATTCTAGCATCCTTATATCTTGTTATATTATAAAATCATCAACCTTGTTAAATTCGGTCTCCAGAGTTGCCTACATGTTTTGAGGTTATCCATTATTAAGTCACTCAAATACACTATCCATGTCTCAACAATCTAACCCCTATCATCCATTTCCACGAGTTCATCTCTTAATTTCTAGGTCACAATCTTACCATTGAGTGAACTTGA
This sequence comes from Ehretia macrophylla, assembly GCA_037974665.1. Classification (NCBI taxonomy): domain Eukaryota; kingdom Viridiplantae; phylum Streptophyta; class Magnoliopsida; order Boraginales; family Ehretiaceae; genus Ehretia; species Ehretia macrophylla. The sequence continues at coordinate 40,163,871 of CM075766.1, forward strand.
AACTCGTTAATATACACCTTATTAGGTTCAACGATGCTTAATTCCAATCAAGTAAGGATTCAATCATATAATTAGTCTATTATACCATTTTAAGATATAAGAATTTGATTCAAAAGCAACTCTTAAGTCAAACTTCCATTATAAGCATGTGACCATATATATACTACTCCACATCTCCAATTGTATATTCTTATATCTAAGGAAAGTTGTATGTCCTTAACATTTATTCTTGAACTACAATTAGAAGAATGGTTTGACAGAATTAAGAACTTTATAGCTATAAAATTGATAACTTAATCACAGGCATGTGTATTCCAAAGATAAAGAGATAATTTTACCTCAACAATTATACCTGTGCTACGCATTTTATATATATGCATATCCAATAAGATATATGATCCATTGAGTACCTGTGAAGATGCGAGAAATCTCTAACCGAGCCTTTCGTTTGTCCTGCACAAATTCACTTCCCTGAAAGTCCTAATCCTAACTATCTATGTGTATAAACAGTCATTCATGGTTATATAACATGTACATGTATCAAGGAAGGAGTATAAAAGCATGCATGCATTATCGAAGTCACTAACGTGTCGGTGTGCATGACACATAATACATATGGTCCACAAGGCACATAATACTCAAAGCAATTAAAGCACATTAGCACATATATAAACAAGACATCATAATTACCTTAGGGCTTCTACCCATGGTCCGAGAGTTGAACCCGACTAACACTTATTTAGTAAACTAAGCTCTGATACCATTCTAATATAAGGTGTCACGCCCCAACCCGGCCTATAAGGTTAGACTAGGGTGTGAACTTAACATTCAGGTAATATCACATACTTAACTGTTTATGAAGATTTAACACTTAACGTTTTGGCCAAAACTCCAAATTTTTTCGGAAAACCGGCCGCATAATGGTTGTAATTGGGCTCTTTGGTTTGACCTAATTCTCTAAACGCCTCAATTATTCCAATCATTAACCAAATTCCATTAAGGACTCCTATTTGTCACCAACCGATTTGCCTACTAGTTTATCTTGAAGGTCTTGTTTGGTTAATGAGCCTAACATGATAACTATGTCCCGTTTATTTGTCAATTTCCTATCATGCAAGTACCTATTATCCTTTAGTTTGCAAGTGAGCACCTAAGTGAAATTAAATAGGATTAACTTAGTTGATTGTTCATCTAGTGGTTTGAATGCCTACGATAACTACCAATTAAGAAAACGAAAGTAAACCACCAAATAAAAGTTCGTCCGGCTATAGGTAGTACAATCCCAGAATTAGACCCAAATTACAACGGGGTCATTTACATCGATAAAATGAATAGTTTACAATCAAACACAACATCCATATAGCAACCACTTTCAGGCAAAGCACAAAAGCACGTAGGGACATACAATCACTCCAAGGAATCATCGATAGGCACGTTGTCCTTGGGTACCTGTACCTGTTCTTCTTCACCTGTGATAAAAAGAGGGCGAGTCCTTATGAACTCAGCGAGGGGGAACGAGAAATAAGTTTTGAAACTCATTTTCCGGTTCAACTTATGAAAATCCTTTTGCAAGTATAAATATAACAAAAATATAAGTACAGAAACAAAAATACCGGTCTTTCATCCCCGAGGTTCTTTAGGAACCAAGCGAGAGTACTTATACACATAGTAAAAAGGATACAATGAGCTTTTTGCTTTCAGATCAGTTCCAGGATCAGTTGTTGCGGCCGACTTCAAATCATCCCCCAAACACGCCAGGTGGGTGTACTCCGGATGTACCCCGAAATCCTACGACCCAACTCTCCGAGGAAGTCTAGCACCCAAGCGAGAGAGGGAATGGGACCATGGTAGTCACGGGTGCACCGGCAAGCCCGATGCCGCCCGGTGTGCGTGATCGCTACCATGCCGACATGAAAGGTTGCAACCTTGTATGCAATGCACATTCATGACAAGTAATATATCACAGTAGGAGGACAACAAAGTAGGTTGCCTCCGGACAGTCATAAGATTGCACATTGACAGGTAAACAAGCAGGGCACGATAAGACAGGAAATTTCACTTGAAGGCATATAGAGTTATATGAAAATTAAATGGGCAGCCATGTAACACATGTAAAACAGGCCATATAACTCATTAAGAAGCCCACGTGATCAAGTGATAAGATTATTCAACATGCAATGACATCAATCATGGGTTCGGGTGCAAGAAAAACTTATTTGTCAACATGCAATGGTCAAAATCACATTTGAAGTTATAAGACATTTACGGGCAGCCCACTAAGCATATAATTCCCACACAATGTCCAATTGATCAATACTTAGCAAAACTACCTAGTCATTAGGGTTTCCATTTCATGTATATTCGTGCAATTTGAGCCTCAACCCAACTCAAAGTCAATCTCAAACCATGCATCATTTAATTCAACATCCTCAAACATTCAAAACAGTCCACACAACATCCCGTAGCTATAATCCCAAGCATTTAATTCAACAAGAGGAGTCACAACAATTTTTCTAAGCACAACATTAAGTGAAACCCTTACTGCAATAGGCTGTCTTCTCACAATCAATTGGATAAGCAAACAATCTCCAAATTCAGTGAATAAGATGTCAAATTAAAGCTTAAGAAGTTAACTAAAATCAGGAACAAACCTTTCATCAATTGGAGTTCGGGATCATTAGATATAGCCGAAACAGTGGAATAGCACAAAACTGTCCAGATTTGCACACTTTTCAGAAATTGACGTTTTTGAGGTCCTTAGGGTCAGTTTTAGACTTGGTCCATTTCTGACAAAATTGTCCAGAACTGATAATTCTAGCAGTACAACAAATTTCATGCATTTTGGACATCATTTCCTTAGTCAAATATGGTTCGTTCCACAAGGTCAGTGCATCTACCAAAATCTGCTTCATTTTTCCAGATTTCCAGATTTGGTCACATTTTAAAGATTTGCCATTTTGAGGACCATAGAGTCAAAATTAGCTTCGGCCTATTTCTGGGAAAAATGTTCAAAACTGTCCATACTAGTCACCTAAAAAAATTTTAAGCATTTTCAACATCATTTGCCTAGCTAAACGTACCTCGAAACAGGCTGGTCAGAGAGCTGTCAACAATCCGACTTCACCTATCACCACTTTCAAGCCAAGATCTTTCCATGCATGGTTGTTTAAGGTCATGAACGAACATATAAATCAAGTACAGAAGCAAAGAAATACATTTATGAGCATGCATGTGAATTTTTGAAGGAATTTCAAAAGGTTTTAGCCCTCACCTTAGCAATCAACCACAAAGATGCACAAAAACTTGTTGAAGCTTCAAATATCTTCTTCTTCTTGCTTAGCCGAGATTCCAACTTGGTTTCTCTATTTTTCCTAGCCTAGGCCGAAAATGGTGAGTCAAAATGCTTGCATGTGTGTTTCTTGCATCCTTGCTTGCTTGGGTGAGTTTCTTTGCTTGTGGTTTGTCTTGATGCACCTTAGGATGATGAAGATGAGCTAAGAGGTGGAGAGAACTCAGCCAAAACCGAAATGGAGAGAGAGAATGAGAGGGAGAAAGAGAAAATGTGAGAGGAAAGAAGAAATGACAAAAAAATGAAGGCTTTTGCATTATTCAAGCACTTGGTCGGCCTTAGGCCATTAAATTCTAATTTGTTTGTCTTCAATGTGTGATTTTAAAATGTTTAGCACGGGCAAAGGTGGTTTGGTTGAGCAAGGTAGAGGATTTAGGTGGTTTTGAGCATTTTTTTATGCATTGTGCTAAGTGTTTGTCATAGTTTGTCTTGGAATAATTCTTTATGCATTTGTGTCATTAGAATTGTCATAGGAATGTTGGGAAATTAGGGAATCTAGGTAGAATAAAATATAGGAATGTTTGTTGATGAGTTGAATTATGAATAGAATAATAGTTAGTGGAAAATGTAGGAATAGTTTAGTATTATTTTATTGTTAGTGGTGTTTGTAGAGAATTTGAATTAGGAATATAATATTGGTTAGTGGATTGTGTAGGATTATTTTATTGTCTTGTGTTTTGTGTAGGATTCTTTCTTGATTAACGTGGTGGCACGGATTCCTAGGTCTAGGGCACGAATTACGAGGTAGACACGAACTACGAGGCTAATGCACGTACTTCAAGACTAATGCACGCAATCCTAGGTGAATGCACGTAAACCAATGCAAGGCACGTAATTCAATGCAATGCACGCAAATCAAGGCACGACTCTATATCTAGGTTAAGGTACGCAGTTCAAGGTTAGGGCACACGAAATGAGGTAACGCACGTACATCGAGGTCAGGGCACGTATATCTAGGTATCGCACGTCAGTCGGGGATTAGGGCACACTATTCTAGGTCAAGGCACGTGTGACAAGGTATGCACGAAAACCAAGACAGGACACGTAATCCAAGGTCGGTCATATAATTAGGGGTCTATGGCACGCAAATCGAGGTATGACACGTTATTCGGGGTCGAGCCTCACATATCGTTCTTTTCGCGGATCACGATGTACGATCCGGGATGAAAAAATAGCGTAAAAGAAGAAAAGTGTCCCCAAACTTATGAAAATGTTCGATTTTGGGCTAAGAAATTAGGCGCAGCCGAGCAGGGTAGGTGCCATTGTCGTATAGCTCTCAGAGAGGTTTCCAACGGTATGTTGTGCGCCACGTAACTCCTGACGGATCAAAAGTTATGGGCACGGGAGCGACGGATACCTTGTCACAAGCCCCACGCCTCTGTTTGCGGGCCCAGCCTCTACATGAAGTGAAGTTATCTTGCCCAAGGTGTTGTGGGATTCGGTAAAAGAAATGTGATGGATTAGGTTGTCATCTTTTTCGAGGCTCACGATGTACGATACGGGACGAAAAAACAGCGTAAAATAAGAAAAGTGTGCCAAAACTAATGAAAATGTTCGATTTTGGGCTACGAAAATAGGCGCAGCAATACAGGCTAGGTACCCCCATCATAGAGCTCTTAGAAAGCTTTCCAACGATATGCTGTGCGCCGCATAACTCCTTACGGATCAAAAGTTATGTACACTAGAGCGACGGATACTTGGTCATAAACCCCACGCCCTCTGTTTGCGGGCCCAGCCTCTACGTCAAGTGAATTTTTCTTGCCCAAGGTGCCATGTGATTCAGTAATAGAAATGTGATGGATTAGGTTATCGTCCTTTTCGCGGCTCACGACGTACGATCCGGGATGAAAAAATAGCGCAAAAGATGAAAAGAGTCCCGAAACTGATGAAAATGTTCGATTTTGGGCTCCAAAAACTGGCGCAGCATAGTAGGCTAGGTGCCCTCGTTGTAGAGCTCTCATAGTGATTTCCAACGGTATGTTGTGCGCCGCGTAACTCCTTACAGATCAAAAGTTAAGGGCACCAGAGCAACGGATGCCTGGTTACAAGCCCCACGCCCTCTGTTTGCGGGCCCAGCCTCTATGTGAAGTGAAGTTGTCTTGTGCAAGGTGCCATGGGATTCGGAAATAGAAATGTGATGGATTAGGTTGTCGTCCTTTTCGCGGCTCACGAAGTACGATCCGGGATGAAAAAACAGCGCAAAAGAAGAAAAGTGTCCTGAAACTAATGAAAATGTTTGATTTTGGGCTCCGAAAATAGGTGTAGCCGAGCAAGTTGGGTGCCTTCATCGTAGAGCTCTCGGAGAGCTTTCCAACGGTATGTTGTACGCCGCGTAACTCCTTACGGATCAAAAGTTATGAGCACCGGAGCGACGGATGCCTGGTCACAAGCCCCACGCCCTCTGTTTGCAGGCCCAGCCTCTACATGAAGTGAAGTTGTCTTGTCCAAGGTGCCATGTGATTCGGTAATAGAAATGTGATGGATTAGGTTGTTGTGTTTTTCGCGGCTTGCGACGTACGAGCCGGGACAGAAAAACAGCGCAAAAGAAGAAAAGTGTCCCAAAACTTATGAAAAATGTTCGATTTTGGGCTCCGAAAATAGGCGCAACCGAGCAGGCGGTGTCACGCCCCAACGCGGTCTATAAGGTTAGACGAGGGTGTGATCTAAACATTCAAGACATGTCACATACTTAATTGTTTATGAAGATTTAACACTTATCTTTTTAGTCTAAACTCAAAGTTTTTCGGAAAACCAGCAGCATAACGACTGTAATTGGGCTCTTTGGTTTGGCTTAATTCTCTAAACGCCTCAAATTTCTCTAATCTCCATTTCATTTCCAACTAGGATTACCATTTAACATCAATTGAAACGCCTATTGGTTATCTCGATGTCTCGTTTGATTTATAACCTAGCATGATACTATGTCTCGTTTGTTTGTTTATTCTCGTTACAAAAGTACCTGTTGATCTTAGCTTAATAGCGAGTACCTGTTTAAGAGTGGATATGTTCATTTACTTAGTCCTTAACTAACACGTCATAACCTATGATAGATACTAGCAGTAATAATAGCAAAACGATCGTAGTAGTGTCTAGTGTCTCTCTAGCAATATCAGTACAAACCAAAATTAGACCCCAAATTACAACGGGAGTCTTTTACATTACAAATAACAAGCAACATAAAGGAAATAGTCTTCAAGTAGCATAGAGTTCACAAGTAGCCACAATCACGCAAAGCACACAAGACAGGCAATCACTCCAAGGATTCATCGTTAGGCACACCGTCCTCGGGTACCTGTTCTGGATCTTCTTCACCTGAGATGATAAAAGAGGGTGAGTCCTTATGAACTCAGCGAGGGAGAACGAGAAATAGGTTTTAAAACTCATTTTCCGGTTCAACTTATGAAATCCTTTTGCAAGCATGATGTGTATCATAAGCAAGTACATAGCGTAATATAATAGTAAAGAACGCAATTACCGGTCCTTCCTCCCTGAGGTCCTCTAGGGACCAAGCGAGAGTTCTTATACACATAATAAAAAGGATACAGTGAGCTTTTGCTCTCAGATCAATTCCAGTATCAGTTGTTGCGGCCGACTTCAAATCATTCCCCAAACACGCCAGGTGGGTGTACTCCGGATGTACCCCGAAATCCTACGACCCAACTCTCCGAGGAAGTCTAGCCCCCAAGCGAGAGAGAGAACGGGACCATGGTAGTCACGGGTGCACCGGCAAGCCCGATGCCGCTTGGTGTGCGTGATCGCTACCATGCCGACATGAAAGATTGCAACCTTGTATGCAATGCACATTTATGACATTTGATATATCACATTAGGAGAACAACAAAGTAGGTCACCTCCGGACAGTTATAAGATTGCACATTGACAAGTAAACAGGAAGGGCACGATAAAACAAGTAATTTCACTTGAAAGGCATATAGAGTTATATGAACATTAAACGGGAAGCCATGTAACATATGTAAATCAAGCCATATAACTCATTTCGAAGTCCACGTAATCAAGTGATAGGATTATTCAACATGCAACAACATCTACGTGGGTTCGGATGCAAGAAAAGCCTATTTGTCAACATGCAGTGATCAAAATTACATTTAAGGTTATAAGGGCAACTACGGGCAGCCTACTAAGCGTATAATTCCACACAATATCCAAATGATCAATACTTAGCAAGCCTATCTAGTCATTAGGGTTTCCATTTCGTGCATATCCGTGCAATTTGAGCTCAAATCCAACTCAAAGTCAATCTCAAGCCATGCATCATTTAATTCAACATCCTCAAACATTAAAAACAGTCTACACAACATCCCAAAGCTACAATCCCAAGCATTTAATTCAACAAGAAAAGTCACAACAATTTTCTAAGCATAACTCTAAGTGAAACCCTTACTGCAATAGACTGTTTTCTCACAATCATTAAGATAAACAAACAATCTCCAATTCCAGTGAATAAGATGTCAAATTAAATCTTAAGAAGTGAACTAAAATCAGAAACAAACCTTGCATCACTTGGAGTTCGGGATCATTAGTTATAGCCGAAACAGTGGGATAGCACAAAACTGTCCAGATTTGCACACATTTCGATAATTGACATTTTTGAGGTCCTTAGGTCAGATTTAGCCTTAGTCCATTTCTGAAAAAAAATGTCCAGAACTGAAAAATCTATCAGCACACCAAATTTCATGCATTTTTGATATCATTTACTAAGTCAAATCTGGTTCGTTCTACAAGGTCAGTGCATCTGTCAAAACCTGCTTCATTTTTCCAGATTTCCAGATTTGGACACATTTTAAATATTTGCTATTTTGAGGACCTTAGAGTCAAAATTAACTTCAGTCTATTTCTGCGAAAAATGTTCAAAACGGGAAATACTTGTTACCTACCAATTTTCATGCATTTTCAACATCATTTGCCTAGCTAAACTTACCTCGAAACAAACTGGTCAGAGAGTTGTCAACAATCCGACTTCACCTATCATCACTTTCAAGCCAAGATCTTGCCATGCATGGTTGTAAAAGCTTATGAACGAACATATAACTCAAGTACAGAAGCAAAGACATACATTTAATATCATGCATGTGGATTCTTGAAGGATTTTCAAAAGGTTTTAGCCCTCACCTTAGCAATCAACCAAGAAGATGCACAAAAACTTGTTGAAGCACAATTTTCTTCTCCTTCTTCGCCTAGCCGAGGTTCCAACTAGATTTTCTCTATTTTTCCTACCTTAGTGACCAAGCTCTTAGTACATGCATAAGGTTAGAACAAGAAGAAAAGAAATGGAAGCCAAGAAACTTACCTAGGGCTGAAATGAAGACTCAAGGAGCAGGCATGTGTGATTTTCACACCCTAGCTAGTTTGGTCGAGCCTCTTGCTTGTTGCTTGACTTGATCAACTATGGTGTGAAGAATATGAGGTATGGAAGGTGAGAAACTCAGCCAAGGTTGAGAGAGAGAGAGAAAAAATGAGAGGGAGAGAGAGAAGTTGAGGAAGAAAGAGGAAATGACAAGAATATGACAAGGAGTGAAGCCTTTGCATTCTTCAAGCAAGTGGTCGGCCTTGGGCCATTAAAAATCTGATTTTTGTGTCTTCAATGTGTGATTTTAAAATGTTAGCATGCGCAAAGGTTGTTTGGTCGAGCAAGGTGAGGAATTGAGGTGGTTTTAAGCAATTTTTTATGCATTGATAAGTGTTTTTGTCATAACTTTTCTAGAGATGAATTTGAATTGAGCAAGCATGCATAGAACTTGATGTGGTGGTCGGCCAAGACTATTAAAATTCTGAATTTTGTCAACTATTGGAGTATTATTTAATTGTGTGTTGGAAGTGCAAAAAGAATAAGGAATAAAGAATGAAGAATGTTTAGTGTTTAGTGAATTTTTGTCTTCTAGTGAGTTGAATTAGGATTATATTATTGATAGTGGAGTTTGTAGGATTATTTAATAGTCTATTGCTTTGTGTAAGATGCTTTCTTGTTTAGCGTGAGGGCACGTTTTACTAGGTCTAGGGCACGCACTACGAGGTAGGGCACGAACTACGAGACGAACACATATTTTTTAAGTAAATACACGCAACCTTAAATTAATGCACGTAATTCAATGCAAGGTACACAAAACAAACTCAATTCTCAAACCTAGGTCAAGGCACACAAATCTAGATTAGGCACACAAAACGAGGTATCGTACACAAATCGAGGTCGGGCCTCATAGGCTAGGTGCCTCGATCGTAGAGCTCTCAGAGTACTTTCCAACAGTATGTTGTGAGCCGCGTAACTCCTAACGGATCAAAAGTTATAGGCACCGGAGCGACGGATACCTGGTCACAAGCCCGACGCCCTCTGTTTGCGAGCCCAGCCTCTACGTGAAGTGAAGTTGTCTTGCCCAAGGTGCCATTTGATTCGGTAATAGAAATGTGATGGATTAGGTTGTCGTCCTTTTCACGTCTCACGATGTACGATCCGGGATGAAAAAACTGCGCAAAAGAAGAAAAGTGTCCCGAAACTTATGAAAATGTTCGATTTTGGGCTCCGAAAACAGTTGCAGCCAAGTAGGCTCGGTGCCTCCATTGTATAGCTCTCAGAGAGCTTTTCCAACGGTATTTTGTGCACTGTGTAACTCCTTATGGATCAAAAGTTATGGGCACCGGAGCGACGGATACTTGGTCACAAGCCCCACGTCCTCTGTTTGCAGGCCCAGCCTCTACGTGAAGTGAAGTTGTCTTGCCCAAGGTGCCATGGGATTCGGTAATAGAAATGTGATGGATTAGGTTGTTGTCCTTTTCGAGACTCACGACATACGATATGGGACGGAAAAACAATGCAAAAGAAGAAAAGTGTCCTAAAACTTATGAAAATGTTCGATTTTGGGGTCAGAAATCAGGCGCAGCCGAGCAGGCTAGGTGCCTTCGTCGTAGAGCTCTCAATGAGCTTCCAACGGTATGTTGTGCGCCGCGTAACTCCTTACGGATCAAAAGTTAAGGGCTTCGGAGCAACGGATAACTGGTCAAAAGCCCCACGCCCTCTGTTTGCAGGCCCAGCCCCTACAGGAAGTGAAGTTGTCTTGTGCAAGGTGCCGTGGGATTCGGTAATAGAAATGTGATGGATTAGGTTCTCGTCCTTTTTGTGGCTCACGATGTACGATACGGGATCGAAAAATAGCGCAAAAGAAGAAAAGTGTCCCGAATATGATGAAAATGTTTGTTTTTGGGCTCCGAAAATAGGCGCAGCCGAGCATGCTTGGTGCCCCAGCCGTAGAGCTCTCAGAGAGCTTTCCATCGGTATGCTGTGCACCGCGTAAGTCCTTATGGATCAAAAGTTATGGGCACCGGAGAGACGGATACCTGGTCACAAGCCCCACGCCCTCTGTTTGTGGGCCCAGCCTCTATGTGAAGTGAAGTTGACTTGCCCAAGGTGTCACGGGATTTGGTAATAGAAATGTGATGGATTAGGTTGTCGTCCTTTTCGCGGCTCACGAAGTACGATCCGGGACGAAAAAACAGCGTAAAAGAAGAAAAGTGTCCCGAAACTAACGAAAACGTTCCATTTTGGGCTCCGAAAACAGGCGCAGCCGAGCAAGCTGGGTGCCTTCGTCGTAGAGCTCTCAGAGAGCTTTCCAACGGTATGTTGTGCGCCGCGTAACTCCTTACGGATCAAAAGTTATGAGCACCGGAGCGACGGATACCTGGTCACAATCCCTACGCCCTCTGTTTGTGGGCCCAGCCTCTACGTGAAGTGAAGTTGTCTTGTCCAAGGTGCCATTTGATTCGGTAATAGAAATGTGATGGATTAGGTTGTTGTGTTTTTCGCGGCTCACGACGTACGATCCGGGATAGAAAAACAGCGCAAAAGAAGAATAGTGTCCCAAAACTTAAGAAAATGTTCGATTTTGGGATCCAAAAATAGGCGCAACTGAGCAGGCTAGGTGCCCCGATTGTAGAGCTCTTAGAGTGCTTTCCAAAGGTATGTTGTGCCCCGCGTAACTCCTGACGGATCAAAAGTTATGGGCACCAGAGCGACGGATACCTAGTCACAAGCCCCACGCCCTATGTTTGCGGGCCCAGCCTCTACGTGAAGTGAAGTTGTCTTGCCCAAGGTGCCATGTGATTCCGTATTAGAAATGTGATGGATTCGGTTGTCGTCCTTTTCGCGGCTCACGACGTACTATTCGGGACAGAAAAATAGCGTAAAAGTAGAAAAGTGTCTCCAAACTTATGAAAATGTTTGATTTTGAGGTCCGAAAATAGGCGCTGCCAATCAGGCTAGGTGCCCGCATCGTAGAGCTCTTAGAAAGCTTTCCAACTATATGTTGTGCACAGTGTAACTCTTTACGGATCAAAAGTTATGGGCACTGTAGCGACGGATACCTGGTCACAAGCCTCTCGCCTTATGTTTGCGGGCCCAGCCTCTATGTGAAGTGAAGTTGTCTTGCCCAAGGTGTCGTGGGATTCGGTAATAGAAATGTGATGGATTAGGTTGTCGCCCTTTTCGCGGCTCACGACGTATGATCCGGGGTAGAAAAACAGCATAAAAGAAGAAAAGTTTCTTGAAACTTTTGAAAACGTTTGATTTTGAGCTCCAAAAACAGGCGCAGCCGAGCAAGCTTTGCTGTCCCCGTAGTAGAGCTCTCAGAGAGCTTTCCAACGGTATGCTGTGCGCCATGTAACTCCTTACGGATCAAAAGTTATGGGCACCGGAGCGACGGATACCTGGTCACAAGCCCCACGCCCTCTGTTTGCAGGCCCAGCCTCTACGTGAAGTGAAGTTGTCTTTCCCAAGGTGCCGTGTGATTCGGTAATAGAAATGTGACGGATTAGGTTGTCGTCCTTTTCGCCGCTCACGACGTACGATCCGAGACGGAAAAAATAACAAAAGAAGAAAAGTATCCTGAAACTGATGAAAATGTTTGATTTTTGGGCTATGAAAACAGGCGTAGCCGAGCAAGCTTGGTCCCCCAGTCGTAGAGCTCTCGGAGAACTTTCCAACGGTATGATGTGCGCCGCGTAACTCCTTACGGATCAAAAGTTATGGGCACCGGAGCGACGGATACCTGGTCACAAGCCCCACGCCCTCTGTTTGCGGGCCCAGCCTCTACGTGAAGTGAAGTTGTCTTGCCCAAGGTGCCATGTGATTCGGTAATAGAAATGTGATGGATTAGGTTGTCGTCCTTTTCACGGCTCACGACGTACGACCCGGGATAGAAAAACAGCGTAAAAGAAGAAAAGTGTTTCCAAACTTATGAAAATGTTTGATTTTGAGCTCTGAAAACAGGCGCAACCGATAAGGCTAGGTGCCCGCTTCATAGAGCTCTTAGAGAGCCTTCCAACTGTATGTTTTGCACCGCGTAACTCCTTACGGATCAAATGTTATGGGCACCGTAGTGACAGATACCAGGTCACAAGCCCCTCGCCCTCTGTTTGTAGGCCCAGCCTCTATGTGAAGTGAACTTGTCTTACCCAAGGTGTCGTGGGATTCGGTAATAGAAATGTGATGGATTAGGTTGTTGTCCTTTTCGCGGCTCACGACGTACGATCCGGGGTGGAAAAACAGTGTAAAAGAAGAAAATTATCCCAAAATTGATGAAAACATTCGATTTTGGGTTACAAAAATAGGTGCAGCCAAGCAAGCTTGAAGCCCCCGTAGTAGAGCTCTCGGAGAGCTTTCCAACGGTATGCTGTGCGCCGCGTAACTCCTTACGGATCAAAAGTTATGGGCACCGGACCAACGGATACCTGGTCACAAGCCCCACGCCCTCTGTTTGCGGGCCCAGCCTCTACGTGAAGTGAAGTTGTTTTGCCTAAGATGTCGTGTGATTCGGTAATAGAAATTTGATGGATTAGGTTGTCGTCCTTTTCGCCGCTCATGACGTACGATCCGAGATAGAAAAACAGAACAAAAGAAGAAAAGTATCCCGAAACTGATGAAAGCGTTCAATTTTGGGCTATCAAAACAGGTGCAGCCGAGCAAGCTTGGTGCCCCCATCGTTGAGCTCTTGGAGAACTTTCCAACGGTATGTTGTGCGCCGCATAAGTCCTTACAGATCAAAAGTTATGGGCACCGGAGCGACGGATACCTAGTCACAAGCCCCACGCCCTCTGCTTGCGGGACCAGCCTCTACGTGAAGTGAAGTTGTCTTGCCCAAGGTGCCGTGTGATTCGGTAATAGAAATGTGATAGATTAGTTGCCTCCTTTTCGCGGCTCACGACGTACGATCAGGGACGGAAAAACAGCATAAAAGAAGAAAAGTGTCCTAAAACTTATGAAAATGTTCAATTTCGGGCTCCGAAAACAGGCGTAACCAAGCAAGCTAGGTGTCGCCATCGTAGAGCTCTCAAAGTACTTTCCAACGGTATATTGTACGCCGCATAACTCCTTACAGATCAAAAGTTATGGGCACCGGAGCGACGGATACCTGGTCACAACCCCCACGCCCTCTGTTTGCGGGCCCAGCCTCTACGTGAAGTGAAGTTGTCTTGCCCAAGGTGCCATGTGATTCGGTAATAGAAATGTGATGGATTAGGCTATTGTCCTTTTCGCAGCTTACGACGTACGATCCAGGATGGAAAAACAGCACAAAAGAATAAAAGTGTCCCGAAACTGATAAAAACGTTCAATTTTGGGCTCCTCAAATAGGCACAGCCGAGCAGGCTAGTTGTCCCCATCGTAGAGCTCTCAGAGTGTTTTCAAACGGTATGCTGTGCACCGCGTAACTGCTTACGGATCAAAAGTTATGGGCACCTGAGCGACGGATACCTGGTAACAAGCCCCACGCCCTCTGTTTGTGGGCCCAGTCTCTACATGAAGTGAAGTTGTTTTGCCTAAGATGCCTTGTGATTCGGTAATAGAAATGTGATGGATTAGGTAGTTGTCCTTTTCGCGGCTTACGACATATGATCCGGCACAGAAAAACAACGTAAAAGAAGAAAAGTGTCCCAAAACATATGAAAATGTTTAGTACGATTGTTGCGGCCGACTTCAATAATCCACTTATCGCTCCCATTTGGGTGTACTCCGGATGTACCCCGAAAACCTACGACCTAACTCTCCAAGAGTGGAATGCCAAGCGAGAGAGGGAATTGGACCATGGTAGTCACGGTAGCACCGGAAAGCCCAATGCCGCCCGGCGTGCGTGAAACGCTACCATGCCACAATGAAAGGTTGCAACCTTGTATGCAATGCACATTTATAACATTTAACATATCACATTAGGAGGACAACAAAGTAGTTCACCTTCGAGCAGTTATAAGATCGCACGTTGACAAGTAAACAGACGAGGCATGTTTGACATATAATTTCACTTGTAAAACACATGGAGTTATATGAATATTAAACGGGCAGCCATGTAACACATGTAAATCAAGTCATATAACTCATTTCGGAGTTCACGTAATCAAGTAATAAGGTTATACAAGCATATGACGACGTTTACATGAGACCGGGTGCAAGAAAAGTCTACTTATCAACATGTAATTGTCAGAACCACATTTAGGGCTATAATGACAACTAGGGGCAGCCCACTAATCACATAATTAGACACGATAACCATATGATCAATACTTAGCGAGTTTTCATAGTCACTAGGGTTTCAATTCATGTTTACACGTGCGATTAAGCCACAAGTTGACAAGTAATTAAACCAAAGCCATGCATTGATTAATTAAAACATCCTCAAGCATCCAAAACCTTCCACACAACATCCAAGTGCCACAATCCCAAGCATTCACCACCACAAGAGAAGTTACAACATTTTTCAAAGCATATCACTAGATAAAAACCTCACTGCAATGATCTGTTTTCCCACAATCAATTAGACAAGCAAACAATCTCCAATTCCAGTGATAAAAATTTCAAATTAAATCTTATTAAGTGAACTAAATCCAGAAACAAACCTCGCATCATTTGGAGTTCGGATTCAAGAGTTATAGCCAAAACCGTGAGACTACGTAAAACTGTCTAGATTTGTACACATTTCAATACTTGTCGATTTTGAGGGTCTTAGGGTCAGATTTAGCCTTAGTATATTTCTGAAAAAAATGTCCATAACTGAGAAATCTAGCATCCTACCAAATTTCATGCATTTTGGATATCATTTACTAGATCAAAACTATTTCGTTCTACGAGGACAGTGAACTGCCAAAAACCTGTACCATTTTCCCAGATTTTCCAAATTTACACACCTTTCGATGTTTTGCCATTTTGGAGACCTTAGAGTCAAAATTGGCCTTGTCCTATTTAGACACAAAATGCTCAAAACTGGGAAAACTAGTCACCTACAAATTTTCATGCAATTTCAACATCATCTACCAGGCCAAATTCATTTCGCTCTAACAGGTTAGAAATCTGTCATTTTCGTGTTTTCACCTATCTTCAAATTCTAGCTAAATATCTTGCCATGCATGGTTGCAAACGCTCATGTAAAAACATATACCACAAGTACAGAGATAAAAATAGACATATGAAGGTATGCATGTGGATTTCGAAAGTTTTTTAAAAGGATTAACCCTCACCTTAGCCTATTGACAACAAATGATGCTCAAAACTCTTGAAGATGCACAAATGGTCTTCTCTCCTTGTTTGGCTGAGGGATAATGCTTGATTTCCTTAATTCCTAGCTGAGTTACCATTTCCTTAGTATGTGCATGTGGTTAGAACAAAAGGGAGATGAAATAGAAGCTATCAAACATACCTAAGCCGAAATGAGTGTTCTATGAGCTTGCATGCATGTCTCTTTGCTTCTAGCTTGCTTGGTCGAGCTTCCTAGGGCCTTGACTGTCTTGGTGAGCTTTAGGAGAGGAGCTTAAGCTATGGAACTTTGAGAGTGCAGCCTTGGCCGAAAGAGAGAGGAGATGAGAGCTTGAGAGAAGGTTTGAAAGCACAAAATGAAATTGAAGATGCTTTGAAGATGTTTGAATGCATGTGTCGGCTATAGGCTTGCAAAATTCTGATTTTGTGTCATCTTTTGGAGCATGTTTGAATTTTTTTTTTTTTGCATGCCATTGCAAGGGCCGAGAATGTGGAGCATGGTGTTTATAAAATAATGCTTTGGTTTCATTTTTTTTTTTTTTTTGCATTGTGTCATAACTTGTCTAAGTTTGATTTTGAAATTGCAAAGCATGCACAAAACTCTTCACATGGTCGGCCAAGGCTTGCTCAAATCTGAATTTTTTGTCTTGGTTGAGGCTTATTTTACTGCATGTGCTTGGAATATGCAAAAGAATTAAGAATAAAGAATAAGAATGTTTAGCTTTTGGTGAAGTTTTGTCCTCTAGTGCATTGACTTAGCATTTTAATATTAGTTAGTGGAGTTTGTAGGATTATTCTAGTCTAGTGTTTCGTGTAGGATGTTTCCTTGAATAGTGTGTAGGCACATTTTCCTAGGTCTAGGAACATACTATGAGGTAGGGCACAAACTACGAGACAAACACACATTTTTCAAGTAAATGCACGCAACCCTAAATAAATGCACGTAATTCGATGCAAGGCACATAAAACGAGACACGACTCTTAAACCTAGGCCAAGGCACGCAATTTTAGGTTAGGGCACACGAAACGAGGTATCGCACGCAAATCGAGGTCGGGCCTCACATCCTCCCCTCCTTAAAAGAATTTCGTCCCGAAATTCAATATTACCTTTGAAATAATGCTGGATACTGTTGCTCCATCTGGTCTCACCTTTCCCACGTTGCTTCTTCAACTCCATGGTGATCCCACAGTACCTTCACCATCGGTATAGATTTGTTGTGCAACTCCCGATTTTGCAGGTCTAGGATCCGAATGGGCTTCTCTTCATAGGACAAGTTCTCCAAAAGCTGCAACGGCTCTGGCTCCAAGATATGCGATGGATTAGGGTGATACTTCTGTAGCATTGAAACATGAAAGACGTCGTGAATATTGGAGACGTTTTGGGGTAGTTCCAGACGATATGCCAATTTTTCAACCTTCTCAATTATCCCAAATGGTCCTACAAACCTCGGGCTCAACTTTCCACCCTTGCCATGTTTAATCAATCCCCTCCGTGGTGACATCTTCAAGAACACCTTGTCGCCGACCTCAAACTCTAGATTCCGTCTCCGTCGGTTAGCATAACTTTTCTGCCTACTTTGGTGGGTAAGCATCCGTTTCCAGATGTGGTGGACATTATCAACAGTCTTCATAAGTTCAGGTAGAAGGGTCGGGTCAAAAGTCTTCGTCTCACCTACTTTATCCCAGTAAATTAGGGATCGACACTTATGTCCATACAATGCCTCAAATGGGGCCATCCCGATAGTGGCCTAATAACTGTTATTATAAGCAAACTCCGTTAGAGGCAGATATTTTTCCCAACCTTTTCCAAAGTCTAGAACACAGGCCCTCAACATATCCTCCAGAATCTGAATAGTTCTCTCAGATTGTCCATCAGTCTGAGGGTGATAAGTCGTGCTGAAACTCAACTTAGTTCCCAAAGCTTCTTGCAATCTTTTCCAAAATCGGGAAGTAAAACGAGGATCCCTGTAATGACCCCACTCCCCACGTGGAGCCCACGCAGAGTCTCACGGAGCCATTACTACCGAGGTATTGTGTGCTATTAGAAACCTGACCCATAGGAACAAGCCCCTCACGGGTTTGTCCCTTCGAGGATCTCTCCTCAAAAGGCGCCTCGGCTGATACAAGGGACCAAGCCTTTATATCCAGCTCTCTCACTTCCAAATCTTCTGATGTGGGATTGTGTTACCACATTCCACCCCCCTTAAGGAGCCATGTGCCTTCGCGGGCACGAGCACAAGAGAAGACTGGCTCTGATACCATTTGTAACGACCCCGCTCCCCATGTGGAGCCCACGCAGAGTCTCACGGAGCCATCACTACCGAGGTATTGTCCGCTATTGGAAACCTGACTCGCAGGCATAGACCCCTCACGGGTTTGTCCCTTCGAGGATCTCTCCTCAAAAGGCACCTCGGCTAATACAAGGGACCAAGCCCTTATATCCAACTCTCTCACTTCCAAATCTTCTGATGTGGGATTGTGTTACCACAATCCCTATCTGATACAATACTCACAGGCATCCTGTGAAACCTTATAATATCCTCCATATACATATCTCCCAATTTCTCAGGACTATCCTCCTTGTTCATCGATAAGAAGTGTGCTGACTTAGTCAATCTATCCACTATGACCCAAACGGCATCATGACCCTTTTGTGATTTAGGCAAATCCATGACAAAATCCATAGTTATGTGTTCCCATTTCCATTGAGGAATTTCCAACGGCTGAAGTAAACCTGCTGGTTGTTGATGTTCTGTTTTGACTCTCTGACAAGTCAAACACCATGCCATAAATTTCACGATCTCCCTCTTCATGTTATTCCACCAATAGTGTTGCTTCAAATCCCAGTACATCTTTGTTCCGCCCGGGTGAATAGTATATCTTGAATTATGGGCTTCTTCAAGAATCTTCTTTTTCAGCTCTAGCTCATTAGGAACACAAATTCGATTCCTGAACCTCCAAATACCATCATTATGAAACTTGAAATCTGTGTTGCTTTCTTTAATCTTCTGAAACTGTTGGTCCTTCTGTTGAGCCTCTCGTAATTCAGACAACATGGTTGACTAAACTTGTGTAGTGGCAAAAAGTTACCCTTTTTGAGTCAATTGTGGATTCCACAAAAATGCTTCCTCTAACAACTCATGCACCCTAACTTCCAGTTTTGCCATGCTCGCTTTCCGACTTAAGGCATCTGCAACTACATTGGCTTTATCGGGCACATAATTGATTGTGCAGTTATAATCATCCAAAAGCTCCATCCACCGTCTTTGCCTTATGTTCAACTCTTTTTGTGAGAACAAGTACGCCAAGCTCTTGTGATCAGTAAACACCTCAAACTTGTTACCCCACAGATAGTGTCTCCATTTCTTGAGTACAAACACAATAGCTGCTAACTCCAAATCATGCGTCGGGTAATTCAATTCATACGGTTTCAGTTTCCTAGAGGCATACGCAATCACTCTACCATTTTGCATCAACACACAACCCAGTCCTTCCTTCGAAGCATCGCTATAGATTACAAAATCTTGACTCCCTTCAGGCAATGCAAGAACAAGTGCAGTAGTCAATCTTTTCTTCAATTCTTGAAAGTTGTTCTCACACTTGTCATCCCACATGAACTTTGTTTTCTTTTGAGTGAGCTTTGTAAGCGGTCCTGCAATCTTTGAGAAATCCTTCACGAACCTCCGATAATAGCCGGCTAAACCGAGAAAACTCCGAACTTCAGTAACATTTTCCTACTTCTTCCAAGACATCACTGCTTCTACCTTTGCTGGGTCCACCGCTATTCCCTCTTGGGATATAATGTGCCCCAGGAATGCAATCTACCGCAACCAAAATTCGCATTTGCTAAACTTTGCATACAATTGATGCTCCCGAAGTTTCTGCAATACCAATTGCAGATGTTGTTCATGCTCATCCTCGGATTTTGAGTATACAAAAATATCATCAATAAAGATCACCACAAATTGGTCCAGTAGGGTTGAAACACCTAGTGCATCAAGTCCATAAAAGCTGCAGGGGCATTAGTTAGCCCAAATGGCATCACCACAAATTCATAATGCCCATATCTCATCTTGAAAGCCGTTTTAGGCATATCCTCCTTTTTGATCCACAACTGGTAGTACCCTTGCCTCAAGTCGAGCTTCGATTACACTTTAGCTCCTTGAAGTTGATCAAACAACTCGTCGATCAGTGGAAGTGAGTATTTATTCTTGACGGTCACTTGGTTCAATCCTCGATAATCGATGCATAGCCTCAACGTTTCGTCTTTCTTCTTTACAAATAGGACTGGTACACCCCACGGAGAAGAACTTGGTTGAACGAACCCCTTTCTCAACAATCCTTGCAATTGGTCCTTCAATTCTTGTAGCTCGGTTGGTGCCATATGATAGGGAGCTTTAGATATCAATTGGGATCCAGGCAGTAATTCTATTACAAACTCGATTTCCCGATCCAGGGGTAAACCGGGCAATTCTTCTAGAAACACATCCATATAATCTTTAATCACTGGCATCTCCTCCAACTTAGCTTTGTCCGATGGCTTGTTGATGAGGTAAGCTAAGTATCCACTACACCTTTTTCTCAAGGACTTTACTTCTTTTGTAGATGAAATGATGGAACTCCCGGTGAAGTCTCTTCGACCCATTACCTCCAATATTGGTTGACCAGGTATCTGGAATGTTACAATCTTTATCTGGCAATCTAGTTGGGCATAATGCTTTGCCAACCAGTCCATCCCTAAGATGACTTCATAGTCTCGAAAGGGTAACACTATAAGATTGGCTGAGAATTCCCTATCCTTAATTTGGATTTTACATGCTTTACAAGCTGAGCTACTAATAAGTTTAGAACCCATCAGAGTACCAACTTCTACTTCGTAAGGCAAACATACAACTCGTAATTTCACACGTTGCACACATAAGGGAATAATAAACGAATGAGTAGCACATGGATCAATTAGCACCCTAACAGGTTGATTCAGTATCAAGAATGTACCTTCAACAACAGTAGTCTCCTCAGGAAGCTTATCGCACTCAACAGCATAAGCTCGGGCCTGAACTCTAGGAACTGGAGTCTTGCCTCTACCAGTTGGTTTGATCTGATTTTGTCCTTCTTGCCATTTAGGACAATCCTTAACCTGGTGTTGATCGCTGCCACACCCAATACATCGTCCTGATTTTCTCCAACACTGGGCCTCGGTGTGACCCTTCTTGTTACAGTAAGAACATGTAACAGTCTGAGTAGCAGGTGAACTACCTGTGGATCTACGAGTGGAAGAGGCTGATGGTGCTTTAGTCGGGCCATGGTTATTGACTGGTCTGTTCTGGCTCTGGCCCTGACTGCGACTCTGAGTCTGGAATTTTCTCTGTTGTCCTGGAGGCTGATATGGTTTCTTGTTCGGCTGACTTGAACCGGCTCTATCAAGTTTTCTTTTCTCAACTCGGGAGGCAACAGTAAGGAGAGCAAAATAGGTAGTAAAGTCATGCGAAGCCAACTGATCCTGGATTTCTGGCCTCAACCCATTCATAAATTTCCACATCTTCGCCTCAAGGGTATTGACCATGTATTAAGCATAACGGGACAATCGGTCAAAACGAGCCTCATATTGGGCCACTGTCTTGTTACCCTGGTTCAAGTGCATGAATTCTTCAATTCGCCTCTGCTTGGAAACTGCATGTACGTATTTCTCCTTGAATGCCTTAACGAAATTACCCCACAAGCGAGGTGTATGATCAGTTTCCCAAAGTGCTTCCACAGTGTGTCACCAATGCTCAGCATCCCCGTGCAATAGAAACACAGCGAACTCAATATTTTCTTCATCAGTATAGTAAGTGGCCTGAAAATCCTTTCAATCTCAGATAGCCAAGCCTCTGCCTTTTCATCATCAGCTTCCCTGTGGAATTTGGACGGGCGAAAGTCAAGGAACTCTCGCATTCTGCTATTTCTCCCATTGTTACCACCATTCCTGTTGTTGTTGTTGTTGTTGTTTGCTTCACGTGCATCTTGACGTTCAATCACTCGCGACATGCAATCCATAGCATTCGCCATCATGTTAAACATGGCCATGCTGGGGTTAGTTTGATAAGCATCTCCGGCTTCTTGAGGCTCATCGCTCCTATTGGTATTGCGGGTACTAGGGCTAGCCATCTATAGGCACATATTATTATGCACAATTTATTGGAATACGACAAGACAAGAATTTAATGTATAGGGTATGCAACATATAATTTTACATAGACATACAATTCTCGAAACAATTAAGACATGTTAATCGCATAAGCACATAGAAACAGAGATGGCACAACTGATATTGTCACACATTAACACACATAAACAAGTCATCCCAATAACCTTAGGGCTTCTACCCATGGTCTGAGAGTTAAACCTAGCTTAAGCAATCTAAGCTCTGATACCATTAATATAAGGTGTCACGCCCCAACCAAACCTATAAAGGTTAGACTAGGGTGTGATCTAAACATTCATGTCACTTCACGTACTTAATCGTTCATTAAGGTTTAACGCTTAACGTTAGCCTAGAACTCCAAAAATTTCTCCGAAAAACCGGCAGCATAACGGTTGTAATTGGCTCTTTAGTTTGACCTAATTTCCTAAACGCCTCAAAACTTTCAATTTCAAATTTGATTCCAACTAAGATTACTATTTATCACCAATTGAAATGTCTACTATTTTTCTCAAGTCTCGTTTATGTGTCAATCCTTGTTACAAAGTACCTGTTGATCTTAGCTTACCAATGTGTACCTGCTTAAGATTTGATAGATTCATTTTACTTAATGCTTTACCTAATGCTTCATAAGCCTGTGACAGATACTAAACCAAAGTAGCGATAGCAAGATGACCAGAAGAGTGTGTATCTAGTTATGACCAGTACAAACCAAAATTAGACCCCAAATTACAACGGGGGTCATTTACAATACAACAACAAGTAACATAAGAAATAGTCTTCAAGCAACATATCGTTCACAAAATGGCCATAGTCAAGTAAGGCACGTAGGGCAAGCAATCATTCCAAGGAGTCATCAATAGGCACGTTATCTTCGGGTACCTGTTCCTGGTCTTCTTCACCTGTGATGATAAAAGAGGGTGAGTCCTTATGAACTCAGCGAAGGGGAACGAGAAATACGTTTTGACACTCTTTTCCGGTTAAACTTATGAAAAACCCTTTTTGAAAACATGTCACGTATAACAAGTAATAAGGTACGCAAAGTATAGAAATCAAATTGAGCAACAGATACAATTACCAATCCTTTCAAGGATACGGTGAGCATTTGCTCTCAATATCAATTTTGATACGATTGTTACGGCCGACTTCAATAATCCAATTATTGCTCCCATTTGGGTGTACTCCGGATGTACCCCGAAAACCTACGACCCAACTCTCTGAGGGTGGAATGCCAAGCGAGAGAGGTAATTGGACCATGGTAGTCACGGTAGCACCGGCAAGCCCGATGCCGCCAGGCATGCGTGAAACGCTACCATGCCCTAACGAAAGGTTGCAACCTTGTATGCAATGAAAATTTATAACATTTAACATATCACATTAGGAGGACAACAAAGTAGGTAAGATCGCACGTTGACAAGTAAACACACGAGGATGTTTGACATGTAATTTCACTTGTAAAACACATGGAGTTATATGAATATTAAATGGGCAGCCATGTAACACATGAAAATCAAGTCATATAACTCATTTCAGAGTTCACGTAATCAAGTAATAAGGTTATACAAGCATACGACGACGTTTACATGAGACCGGGTGCAAGAAAAGTCTACTTATCAACATGTAATTGTCGGAACCACATTTAGGGCTATAAAGACAACTACGGGCCGCCCACTAATCACATAATTAGACACGATAACCATATGATCAATACTTAGCGAGTTTTCATAGTCACTAGGGTTTCAATTCATGCTTATACGTGCAATTAAGCCACAAGTTGACAAGTAATTAAACCAAAGCCATGCATTGATTAATTAAAACATCCTCAAGCATCCAAAACAGTCCACACAACATCCAAGTGCCACAATCCCAAGCATTCACTACCACAAGAGAAGTTACAACATTTTTCAAAGCATATCACTAGATAAAAACCTCACTGCAATGGTCTGTTTTTCCACAATCAAGTAGACAAGCAAACAATCTCCAATTCTAGTGAGCAAAATTTCAAATTAAATCTTATTAAGTGAACTAAATCCCGAAACAAACCTCGCATCATTTGGAGTTCGGATTCAAGAGTTATAGCCAAAACCGTGAGACTACGCAAAACTGTCCAGATTTGTACAGATTTCAATACTTGTCAATTTTGAGGGCCTTAGGGTCAGATTTAGCCTTAGTCTATTTCTGAAAAAAATGTCCAGAACTGAGAAATCTAGCATTATACCAAATTTCATGCATTTTGGATATCATTTACTAGATCAAAACTATTTCGTTCTACGAGGACAGTGAACTGCCAAAAACCTACACCATTTTCCCAGATTTTCCAGATTTATGCACCTTTCGATGTTTTGCCATTTTGGAGACCTTAGAGTCAAAATTGGCCTTGTCCTATTTCGACAAAAAATGCTCAGAATTGGCAAACGTAGTCACCTACAAATTTTCATACAATTTCAACATCATCTACTAGGCCAAATTCATTTCGCTCTAACAAGTCAGAAATCTGCCATTTTCGCATTTTCACCTATCTTCAAATTCTAGCTAAATATCTTGCCATGCATGGTTGCAAACGCTCATGTACAAACATATACCACAAGTACAGAGCTAAAAATAGACATATGAAGGCATGCATGTGGATTTCGAAAGCTTTTTAAAAGGATGAACCCTCACCTTAGCCTATTGACAACAAATGATGCTCAAAACTCTTGAAGATGCACAAATGGTCTTCTCTCCTTGTTTGGCCGAGGGAGAATGCTTGATTTCCTTAATTCCTAGCTGAGTTACCATTTCTTTAGTATGTGCATGTGGTTAGAACAAAAGGGAGATGAAATAGAAGCTATCAAACATACCTAAGCCGAAATGAGTGTTCTATGAGCTTGCATGCATGTCTCTTTGCTTCTAGCTTGCTTGGTCGAGCTTCCTAGGGCCTTGACTGTCTTGGTGAGCTTTAGGAGAGGAGCTTAATCTATGGAACTTTGAGAGTGCAGCCTTGGCCGAAAGAGAGAGGAGATGAGAGCTTGAGAGAAGGTTTGAAAGCACAAAATGAAATTGAAGATGCTTTGAAGATGTTTGAATGCATGTGTCGGCTAAAGGCTTGCAAAATTCTGATTTTGTGTCATCTTTTGGAGCATGTTTGAATTGTTTTTTTTGGCATGCCATTGCAAAGGCCGAGAATGTAGAGCATAGTGTTTATAAAATAATACTTTGGTTTCATTTTTTTTTTTTTTTTGCATTATGTCATAACTTGTCTAAGTTTGATTTTGAAATTGCAAGGCATGCACAAAACTCTTCACATAGTCGGCCAAGGCTTACTCAAATATGAATTTTTTGCCTTGGTTGAGGCTTATTTTATTGCATGTGCTTGGAATATGCAAAAGAATAAAGAATAAAGAATAAGAATGTTTAGCTCTTGGTGAAGTTTTGTCCTCTAGTGCATTGACTTAGCATTTTAATATTAGTTAGTGGAGTTTGTAGGATTATTCTAGTCTAGTGTTTCGTGTAGGATGTTTCCTTGATTAGCGTGTAGGCATGTTTTCCTTGGTCTTGGTATGCACTACGAGGTAAGGCACAAACTACGAGACAAACGCACGTTTTTCAAGTAAATGCACAAAACTCCAAATGAATGCATGTAATTCGATGCAAGGCACATAAACAAGACACGACTCTTAAACCTAGGTCAAAGCACGTAATTCTAGGTTAGGGCACACAAAACGAGGTATCGCATGCAAATTGAGGTCGGGCCTCACAGCAACAGAGCAGGCTGTGCTGCCTCCGTAGTAGAGCTCTCAAAGAGCTTTCCAAAGGTATGTTGTGCATCGCGTAACTCTTTACGGATCGAAAGTTATGGGCACCAGAGCAACGGATACCTGGTAATAAGCCCCACGTCCTCTGTTTGCGGGCCCAGCCTCTACATGAAGTGAAGTTGTCTTGCCCAAGGTGCAATATGATTCGGTAATAGAAATGTGATAGATTAGGTTGTCGTCCTTTTCGCCGCTCACGACGTACGATCCGAGACGGAAAAACATCACAAAAGAATAAAAGTTTCCCAAAACTGACGAAAATGTTCGATTTTGGGCTATGAAAAAATAGGTGCAGCCAAGCAGGCTTGGTGCCCCTGTCGTAGAGCTCATGGAGAGCTTTCTAACGGTATGCTGTGCGCCGCGTAACTCCTTACGGATCAAAAGTTATAGGCACCGGAGCGACGGATACCTGGTCACAAGCCCCACGCCCTCTGTTAGCTGGCCCAGCCTTTACGTGAAGTGAAGTTGTCTTGCCCAAGGTGCCATGTGATTCGGTAATAGAAATGTGATGGATTAGGTTGTCGTACTTTTCACGGCTCACGACGTACGATCATTGACGAAAAAATAGCACAAAAGAAGAAAAGTGTCCCAAAACTTATGAAAATGTTCGATTTTGGGCTCCGAAAATAGGCGCAACCGAGCAGGCTAGGTGCCCCCATCGTAGAGCTCTCAGAGTGCTTTCCAACGGTATGCTGTCCGCCGCGTAACTCCTTACGGATCAAAAGTTATGGGCACCGGAGCGACGGATACCTGGTCACAAGCCCCACGCCTTTTGTTTGCTAGCCCAGCCTCTACGTGAAGTGAAGTTGTCTTGCCCAAGGTGCCATGTGATTCGGTAATAGAAATGTGATGGATTAGGTTGTCGTCCTTTTCGATGCTCATGACGTACGATCCGGGATGAAAAAACAGCGTAAAAGAAGAAAAGTATCCCAAAACTTATGAAAATGTTCGATTTTGGGCTCCGAAAATAGGTGCAGCCGAGCAGGCTAGGTGCCCCCATCGTAGAGCTCTCAGAGAGCTTTCCAATGGTATATTGTGTGCCGCGTAACTCCTTACGGATTAAACGTATTAGGCACCGGAGCGACAGATACCTAGTCACAAGCCCCACGCCCTCTGTTTGCGGGCCCAGCCTCTACGTGAAGTGAAGTTGTCTTGCCCAAGGTGCCGTGTGATTTGGTAATAGAAATGTGATGGATTAGGATGTTGTCCTTTTCGCGGCTCACGAC
The DNA here is from genome assembly GCA_037974665.1 of Ehretia macrophylla. Taxonomy (NCBI): domain Eukaryota; kingdom Viridiplantae; phylum Streptophyta; class Magnoliopsida; order Boraginales; family Ehretiaceae; genus Ehretia; species Ehretia macrophylla. The sequence continues at coordinate 40,190,944 of CM075766.1, forward strand.
GTACGATCTGGGACGGAAAAACAGCACAAAAGAAGAAAAATGTCCTGAAACTGATGAAAATGTTCGATTTTGGGTTACAAAAATAGGTGCAGCCGAGCAGGCTTGGTGCCCCCGTCGTAGAGCTCTCGGAGAGCTTTCCAACAGTATGCTGTGCACCGCGTAACTCCTTACGGATCAAAAGTTATAGGCACCGGAGCGATGGATACCTAGTCACAAGCCCCACGCCCTCTGTTTGCGGGCCCAGCCTCTACGTGAAATGAAGTTGTCTTGCCCAAGGTGCCGTGTGATTCGGTAATAGAAATGTGATGGATTAGGTTGTCATCCTTCTCGCGGCTCACGACGTACGATCCGTGATGGAAAAATAGCACAAAAGAAGAAAAGTGTCCCAAAACTTATGAAAATATTCGATTTTGGGCTCCGAAAATAGGCGCAACCTAGAAGGCTAGGTGCCCCCATCGTATAGCTCTCAGTGTGCTTTCCAACGGTATGCTGTGTGCCGTGTAACTCCTTACGGATCAAAAGTTATGGGCACCGGAGCGACGGATATCTGGTCACAAGCCCCATGCCCTCTGTTTTCTGGCCCAGCCTCTACGTGAAGTGAAGTTGTCTTGCCCAAGGTGCCGTGTGATTCGGTAATAGAAATGTGATGGATTAGGATGTCGTCCTTTTTGCGGCTCACGACATACGATCTGGGATGGAAAAACAGCGTAAAAGAAGAAAAGTGTCCCAAAACTTATGAAACTGTTCAATTTTGGGCTTCAAAAACAAATGCAGCCGAGCAGGATAGGTGCCCCATCGTAGAGCTCTTAGAGAGCTTTCCAACGGTATGCTGTGCGTCGCGTAACTCCTTACGGATCAAAAGTTATGGGCACCGTAGCGACGGATACCTGGTCACAAGCCCCTCGCCTTCTGTTTACGGGCCCATCCTCTATGTGAAGTGAAGTTGTCTTGTCACGCCCCCAACCCGACCTATGGAGGTTGACTAGGGTGTGATCTAATCATTCTCGTTCTTTTACGACTACAACTGATTAACGAAGATTAAGCTTATCTGTTAGACTAGAACTCCAAAAATTCTCTGGAAAACTGGCAGCATGACGGCTGTAATTGGCTTCTTAGTTTGACCTGATTTTCTAAACGCCTCGAAATAATCAATCTCAAATTCGATTCCAACTAAGGTTACTGTTTACCGCCAATTGATATGTCTACTGTTTATCTCAAGTCTCGTTTGATTAACACCTAGCATGGCAACTATGTCTCGTTTATGTGTCGATTCCTGTTATACAAGTACCTGTTGATCTTAGCTTACAAATGAGTACTTGCTTAAGATTGGATAAATTTATTTTACTTAGCCCTTTGCCTAATACTTCACAAGCCTGTAGTAGTTACTAATTAGAGTAGCAAAACGATCAAATAGGGTGTCTGTCTAGTTATAAACCGTACAAATCAAAATTAGACCCCAAATTACAACGGGGGTCATTTACAATAACGACAACAAGCAACATAAGAATAGTCTTCAAAACAACATATTGTTCACAAAACAACCACAATCACGTAAGGCACGTAGGGCATGCAATCACTCCAAAGAGTCATCAATAGGCATGTTATCCACGGGTGCCTGTTCCTGATCTTCATCACCTGTGATGATAAGAGAGGGTGAGTCCTTATGAACTCAACGAGGGGGAACGAGAAATACGTTTTGAAACTCTTTTTCCAGTTCAACTTATGAAAAACTCTTTTTGAAAGCATGACATATAACACAAGTAAGTTCATTATGTAATATAAAGTAAAAGAACACAATTACCCGTCTTTCCTCCCCGAGGTCCTCTAGGAACCAAGCGAGAGTACTTATACACATAGTGAAAAGGATACGGTGAGCTTTTGCTCTCAATTCATTTCCAATAACAGTTGTTGCGGCCGACTTCAAATCATCCACTTATCACGCCAAATGGGTGTACTCTGGATGTACCCCGAAATCCTACGACCCAACTCTCCGAGGAAGTCTAGCCCCCAAGCGAGAGAGGGAATTGGACCATGGTAGTCACGGTTACACTGGCAAGCCCGATGCCGCCCGGTGTGCGTGAACGCTACTATGCCAGAATGAAAGGTTGCAACCTTGTATGCAATGCACATTTATAACATTTAACATATCACATTAGGAGGACAACAAAGTAGGTTGCCTCCGAGCAGTTATAAGATCGCACGTTGGCAAGTAAACACACGAGGCATGCTTTGATATCTAATTTCACTTGTAATACACATGGAGTTATACGAATATTAAACGGGCAGCTATGTAATACATGTAAATCAAGTCATATAACTCATTTCGGGGTTCACGTAATCAAGTAATAAGTTTATACAAGCATGCAACGACGTCTACATGGGACCGGGTGCAAGAAAAGTCTCCTTATCAACATGTAATCATTGGGAATCACATTTCAAGCATACTTAACATTTATTAGGCGGCCCACTAATCACACAATTAGACACAATAACCATAGGATCAACACTTAGCGAGTTTTCATAGTCAATAGGGTTTCAATTCATGCTTACACGTGCGATTAAGCCGCAAGTTGTCATGTAATTAAACCCAAGCCATTCATTAGTTAATTAAAACATCCTCAATCATCAAAAACAGTCCACACAACATCCAAGTGCCACAATCCCAAGCATTCAATACTACAAGAGATGTTACAACATTTTTCAAAGCATATCACTAAACAAAACCTCACTGCAAAGGTCTGTTTTCCCACAATCATATAGACAAGCAAATAATCTCCAATTCTAGTGAACAAAATGTCAAATTAAAGCTTAATGAGTGATTTAAATCCAGAAACAACCTCGCATCATTTGGAGTTCGGATTCAAGAGTTATAGCTAAAACCGCGAGACTACGCAAAACTGCCTAGATTCGTACATATTTCAATACTTGCCATTTTTTAGGGTCTTAGGGTCAGATTTAGCTTTAGTCTATTTCTGACAAAAATGTCCAGAATTGAAAAATATAGCAACCTACCAAATTTAATACATTTTAAATATCATTTACTAGGTCAAAACTATTTTGTTCTACAAGGACAGTGAACTGCCAAAAACCTGCTCCATTTTCCCAGATTTTCCAGATTTGGACACCTTTCAATGTTTTTCCATTTTGGAGACCTTAGAGTCAAAATTGGCCTTGGACTATTTCTATGAAAAATGCTCATAACTGGATAAAATAGTCACCTACCAATTTTCATGCATTTTCAACATCATTTACCAGGCCAAATTCACTTCATTCTAACAAGTCAGAAATCTGTCATTTTCGCGATTTTACCTATCTTCAAGTTCTAGCTAAATATCTTGCCATGCATGGTTACAAAATCTCATGTACACACATATACCACAAGTACAGAGGTAAAAATAGACATATGAAGGCATGCATGTGGTTTTTGAAAGCTTTTAGAAGAGTTTTAGCCCTCACCTTAGCAAGATAATAGATGAAGATGCACAAAATCCTTGTTTTTGAGCTTTGTGTGTGACTTTGAGCTATCCTTGCTTGATTACCTTGCTATGGCTGATGCTTAGAGTGTCCTAGAGAGTGAGCTTGAGGTCTTGGAAGCTCAAGAGATGCCATGGTCGAAAATGAGAGAGAAGGAGAGAGAATGAGAGCTTGAGAGAAAGAAATGATATTTTTGTGCATGTGGTCAGTTATAGGCTTGCAAAAACTGAATTTTTGTCATCTTTTGGAGCATGTTTGAATTGTTTGGCATGCTTGGTGATGTGGCCGAGAATGTGGAGCATGGTGGTTAATAAAATAATGATTTGGTGTATGGAAAATATATGACAATGTGTAAGATTGTGTCTTAGCATGCATGAATAAGTTATGTTGTTCAATTTTTTGCTCAAGGATAAGGTCTGGTCGGCCAAGTGATGTTAAATTCTGAATTTTTTGTCTTGTTTTAGGAATAATTTATTATAGGTGCATGGGTTTTGCAAAAGAGTAGGAATACAGAATAAGAATAAAGAATGTTTGAACATTAAAATATTGAGCTGAATTTGACTTAGGATTAAAATAAGAGTTAGTGGATTTTGTAGAGATTTGAATTATGATTACAATAATAGTTAGTGGTGTTTGTAGGATTATTTTATAGTCTAATGCTTCATGTAGGATTCTTTATTGATTAGCATGCGGGCACGCTTTCCTATGTCTATGGCATGCACTACGAGGTAAGGCATGCACTTCAAGACAAATGCACAGATCCGAAGGTAAATGCACGCAACCCTAAGTAAATGCACGTAAACCAATGCAAGTCACGTAATTCAATGCAATGTACGTAAATCAAGGCATGGCACTTAAATCTAGGTTAAGACACGCAATTCAAGGTCAGGACACACGAAACGAAGTATCGCATGTAAATCAAAGTTAGGGCACGTAAGTCGAGGATTAGGGCACACAATTCTAGGTCAAGGCACGTATGATGAGGCATGCACGAAAACCAAGACATGGCATGTAATACAAGGTCGGTCATACAGTTTTGGGTCTAAGGCACACAAATCGAGGTAAGACATAAAATTCGGGGTAGGGCCTCACATGTCTTGCCTAAGGTGCCATGTGATTCAGCAATAGAAATGTGATGGATTAGGTTGTCGTCCTTTTCGCCGCTCACGATGCACGATCCGGGATGGAAAAACAGCACAAAAGAAGAAAATTATCCTAAAATTGATAAAAATGTTCAATTTTGGGCTATGAAAACAGGCACAGCAGAGCAGGATTGGTGCCCGCGTCGTAGAGCTCTCGGAGAGCTTTCCAATGGTATGTTGTGCGCCGCGTAACTCCTTACGGATCAAAAGTTATGGGCACCGGAGTGACAGATACCTCGTCATAAGCCCCACGCCCTTTGTTTGCAGGCCCAGCCTCTACGTGAAGTGAAGTTGTCTTGCCCAAGGTGCCGTGTGATTCGGTAATAGAAATGTGATGGATTAAGTTATCGTCCTTTTCACGCCTCACGATGTACGATCAGGGATAGAAAAATAGCACAAAAGAAGAAAAGTGTCCCAAAATTTATGAAAATGTTCAATTTTGGGCTCTAAAAAAAGGCACAACCAAGTAGGCTAGGTGTCCACATCGTAGAGCTCTCAGAGTGTTTTCCAACGGTATGCTGTGCGCCGCGTAACTCCTTACGGATCAAAAGTTATGGGCATCGGAGCGACGGATACCTGGTCACAAGCCCTACGCCCTCTGTTTACGGGCCCAGCCTCTATGTGAAGTGAAGTTGTCTTGCCCAAGGTGCCATGTGATTCGGTAATAGGAATGTGATGGATTAGGTTTTCCTTTTCGCGGCTCACGACGTACGATCCGGGACTGAAAATAGCGTAAAAGAAGAAAAGTATCCCGAAACAAATGAAAACATTCGATTTTGGGCTTCGAAAATAGGCGCAGCCGAGCAGGCTAGGTGTCCCCATCGTAGAGCTCTCAAAGTGTTTTCAAATGGTATGCTGTGTGCCACGTAACTCCTCACAGATCAAAAGTTATGGGCACTTGAACGACGGATACCTGGTCACAAACCCCACGCCTAAAGTTTGTGGGCCCAGCCTCAACGTGAAGAGAAGTTGTCTTGCCCAGGGTGCCGTGTGATTCGGTAATAGAAATGTGATGGATTAGGTTGTCGTCCTTTTCACGGTTTACGACGTACGTCCGGGATAGAAAAACAGCGTAAAAGAAGAAAAGTATCCCAAAACTTATGAAAATGTTCGATTTTGGGCTCCGAAAATAGGCGCAACCGATCAGGCTAGGTACCCGCATCGTATAGCTTTTAGAGAGCTTTCCAACTGTATGTTGTGCACCGCGTAACTCCTTACGGATCAAAAGTTATAGGCACTGTAGTGGCGGATACCTAGTCACAAGCCCCTCGCCCTCTGTCTGCGGGCCCAGCCTCTATGCGAAGTGCAGTTGTCTTGCCCAAGGTGCCATAGGATTTGGTAATAAAAATGTGATGGATTAGGTTGTCGTCCTTTTCACGGCTCACGACGTACGATCCGGGATGGAAAAATAACGCAAAAGAAGAAAAGTGTCACGAAACTTATGAAAATATTCGATTTTGGGCTCCGATCATAGGCGCAGCTGAGTAGGCTTTGCTGCCCGCATAATAGAGCTCTCAGAGAGATTTCCAATGGTATGCTGTGCGCCGTGTAACTACTTACGGATCAAAAGTTATGGGCACCGGAGCGACAGATACTTGGTCACAAGCCCCACGCCCTCTATTTTCGGGCCCAACCTCTACGTGAAGTGAAGTTGTCTTGCCCAAGGTACCGTGTGATTGGGTAATAGAAATGTGATGGATTACATTGTTGTCCTTTTCGTGGCTCATGACGTACGATCCGGGACTGAAAAATAGCGCAAAAGAAGAAAAGTGTCTCGAAACTGATGAAAACGTTCAATTTTGGGCATCAAAAATAGGCGCAGTCGAGATAACCAGGTGTCCCCATCGTAGAGCTTTCATAGTGTTGTCAAACGGTATGCTGTGCGCCACGTAACTCCTCACAGATCAAAAGTTATGGGCACTAGAACGACGGATACCTGGTCACAAACCCCACACCTGAAGTTTGTGGGCCCAGCCTCAACGTGAAGAGAAGTTGTCTTGCCCAGGGTACCATGTGATTCGGTAATAGAAATGTGATGGATTAGGTTGTTGTCCTTTTCGCGGCTCACGACGTACGATCCGGGATAGAAAAACAGTGTAAAAGAAGAAAAGTATCCCAAAACTTATGAAAATGTTCGATTTTGGGCTCCGAAAAGAGGCACAGCCGATCAGGCTAGATACCCGCATCGTAGAGCTCTTAGAGAGCTTTCCAACTGTATGATGTGCACCGCGTAACTTCTTACGGATCAAAAGTTATGGGCACCGTAGCGACGGATACCTGGTCACAAGCCCCTCGCCCTCTGTTTGCGAGCCCAGCCTCTATGTGAAGTGCAGTTGTCTTGCCCAAGGTGCCGTGGGATTCGGTAATAGAAATGTGATGGATTAGGTTGTCGTCCTTTTCACGGCTCACGACGTACGATCCGGGACGGAAAAACAACGCAAAAGAAGAAAAGTGTTACGAACCTTATGAAAATGTTCGATTTTACGCTCCGAACATAGGCGTAGCTGAGCAGGCTTTGCTGCCCCTATAGTAGAGCTCTCAGAGAGATTTCCAATGGTATGCTGTGCGCCACGTAACTACTTACGGATCAAAAGTTATGGGTACCGGAGCGACAGATACATGGTCACAAGCCCTACGCCCTCTATTTGCGGGCCCAATCTCTAAGTGAAGTGAAGTTGTCTTGCCCAAGGTGTCGTGTGATTCGGTAATAGAAATGTGATGGATTAGGTTGTTGTCCTTTTCGCCACTCACGACGTACGATCCGGGACGAAAAAATAGTACAAAAGAAGAAAAGTGTCCCAAAATTGATAAAAACGTTCAATTTTGGGCTATGAAAATAGGCACAGCCAAGCAGGCTTGGTGCCCCTGTCGTAGAGCTCTCGGAGAGCTTTCCAATGGTATGCTGTGCGCCGCGTAACTCCTTATGGATCAAAAGTTATGGGCACCGGAGGGACGGATACCTAGTCACAAGCCCTATGCCCTCTATTTGCGGGCCCAGCCTCTATGTGAAGTGAAGTTGTCTTACCTAAGGTGCCATGTGATTCGGTAATAGAAATGTGATAGATTTGGTTGTCGTCCTTTTCGCGGCTCACGACGTATGATCACGGACGGAAAAATAACACAAAAGAAGAAAAGTGTCAAAAAACTTATAAAAATGTTTGATTTTGGGCTTCAAAAATAGGCGCAATAGAGCAGGCTAGGTGCCCCCATTGTAGAGCTCTCTGAGTGCTTTCCAACGGTATGCTGTGCGCCGCGTAACTCCTGACGGATCAAAAGTTATGGGCACCGGAGCGATGGATACCTGGTCACAAGCCCCACGCCCTCTGTTTACGGGCCCAGCCTCTACATGAAGTGAAGTTGTCTTGCCCAAGGTGCCGTGTGATTCGGTAATAGAAATATGATGGATTAGGTTATCGTCCTTTTCGCTGCTCACGACGTACGATCCGGGACGAAAAAACAGCGTAAAAGAAAAAAAGTGTCCCAAAACTAATGAAAATATTCAATTTTGGTCTCCGAAAACAGGCGCAGCCGAGCAGGCTAGGTGTCCTCATCGTAGAGCTCTCAGAGAGCTTTCCAACAGTATGTTGTGCTCTGCGTAACTCTTTACGGATCAAAAGTAATGGGCACCGGAGCGACGAATACGTGGCCACAAGCCCCACGCCCTCTTTTTGTTGGCCCAGCCTCTACGTTAAATGAAGTTGTCTTGCCCAAGTGTCGTGTGATTCGGTAATAGAAATGTGATGGATTAGGATTTCGTCCTTTTCGCGGCTCACGACGTATGATCCGGGACAGAAAAATAGTACAAAAGAAGAAAAATGTCACGAAACTGATGAAAACGTTTGATTTTGGGCTCTGAAAACATGTGCAGCCAAGCAGGATTGGTGCCCCCGTCGTAGAGCTCTCAGAGAGCTTTCCAACCGTATGTTGTGCGCCACGTAACCTATTACGGATCAAAAGTTATGAGCACCGGAGCGACAGATACCTGGACACAAGCTCCACGCCCTCTGTTTGTGGGCCCAGCCTCTACATGAATTGAAGTTGTCTTGCCCAAGGTGTCGTGTGATTCCGTAATAGAAATGTGATGTATTAGGTTGTCGTCCTTTTCGCGGCTCACGACGTACAATCCGTGTCCGAAAAATAGCGTAAAAGAAGAAAAGTGTCCCAAAACTTATGAAAATGTTCAATTTTGTGCTCCGAAAATAGGCACAACTGAGAAGGCTAGGTGCCCCTATCGTAGAGCTCTCTGAGTGCTTTTCAACGGTATGCTGTGAGCCGCGTAACTTCTTACGGATCAAAAGTTATGGGACGGATACCTGGTCACAAACCCCTTGCCCTTTGTTTATGGAACCAGCCTTCACGTGAAGTGAAGTTATCTTGCCCAAGGTGCCGTGTGATTCGGTAATAGAAATGTGATGGATTAGGTTCTCGTCCTTTTCGCGGCTCATGACGTACGATCCAGGATGAAAAACAGCGGAAAAAAAGAAAAGTGTCCCAAAAGTTATGAAAACATTCGATTTTAGGCTCCAAAAATAGGCGCAGCCATGCAGGCTTACTGCCCCTGTCGTAGTGCTCTGGGAAAGCTTTCCAACGGTAAGCTGTGCTCCGCGTAACTCCTTACGGATCAAAAGTTATGGGTACCGGAGCGACAGATACTTGGTCACAAGCCCCACACTCTCTATTTACGGGCCCGGCCTCTACGTGAAGTGAGGTTGTCTTGCCCAAGGTGCCGTGTGATTCGGTAATAGAAATGTGATGGATTAGGTTGTCGGCTTTTTCGAGGCTCACGATGTACGATACGGGATAGAAAAATTACCAAAAGAAGAAAATTGTCCCGAAACTGATGAAAATGTTCCATTTTGGGCTCCGAAAATAGGCGCAACTGAGCAAGCTTGCTGCCCTCATCGTAGAGCTCTCGGAGAGCTTCCCAACGTTATGATGTGCGCCGCGTAACTCCTTACATATCAAAAGTTATCGGCACCGGAGCGACGGATACCTGGTCACATGCCCCACGCCCTCTGTTTGCGGGCCCAGCCTCTACGTGAAGTAAAGTTTTCTTGCCCAAGGTGCCGTGTGATTCGGTAATAGAAATTTGATGGATTAGGTTGTCATCCTTTTCGCGGCTGACGACATACGATCCGGGATGGAAAAACAGCGCAAAAAAAGAAAAATGTCCTGAAACTATTGAAAACATTCTATTTTGGGCTACAAAAATAGGCGCAGCCAAGCAGACTTGGTGCCCCCGTCGTAGAGCTCTCGGAGAGCTTTCCAACGGTATGCTGTGCGCCGTGTAACTCCTTACGGATCAAAAGTTATGGGCATTGGAATGACAAATACTTGGTCACAAGCCCCACGCCCTCTGTTTGCGGGCCCAGCCTCTACATGAAGTGAAGTTGTCTTGCCCAAGGTGCTTTGGGATTTGGTAATAGAAATGTGATGGATTAGGTTGTTTTCCTTTTCGCGGCTCACGACGTACGATCCGGGACGAAAAAACAGCGCAAAAGAAGAAAAGTATCCTGAACCTGATGAAAACATTCGATTTTGGGCTCTGAAAATAGGCACCGTCAAGCAGCCTTGGTGCCCATGTCGTAGAGCTCTCAGAGAACTTTCCAATGGTATGCTGTGCGCCGCGTAACTCCTTACGGATCAAAAGTTATGGGCACTGGAGCGACGGATACCTGGTCACAAGCCCCATGCCCTCTGTTCGCGGGTCCAGCCTCTAAATGAAGTGAAGTTGTCTTGCCCAAGGTGCCGTGTGATTCGGTAATAGAAATGTGATGGATTAGGTTGTCGTCCTATTTGCGACTCACGACGTACAATTCGGGACGAAAAAATAGCGTAAAAGAAGAAAAGTGTCCCAAAACTTATGAAAATGTTTGATTTTGGGCTCCAAAAACAAGCGCAGCCAAATAGGCTAGGTGCCCCCATCGTAGAGCTCTTAGAGAGCTTTCCAACGGTATGCTGTGCGCCGCATAACTCCTTACAAATCAAAAGTTATGGGCACCGTAACGACGGATACCTGGTCACAAGCCCCACGCCCTCTGTTTGCAGGCCCAGCCTCTACGTGAGTGAAGTTGTCTTGCCCAAGGTGTCGTGGGATTTGGTAATAGAAATGTGATGGATTAGGTTGTTGTCATTTTCGCGGTTCACGACGTACGATCCAGGACGAAAAAACAGCGCAAAAGAAGAAAAGTGTCCCAAAAGTTATGAAAACGTTTGATTTTAGGCTCCAAAATAGGCGCAGCCAAGCAAGCTTGCTACCCCCATCGTAGAGCTCTTGGAAAGCTTTCCAACAGTATGTTGTGCGCCGCGTAACTCTTTACGGATCAAAAGTTATGGGCACCAGAGCAACGGATACCTGGTCACAAGCCCCACGCCCTCTCTTTGCGGGACCAGCTTCTACTTGAAGTGAAGTTTCCTTGCCCAAGGTGCCGTGTGATTCGGTAATAAAAATGTGATGGATTAGGTTGTCGTCCTTTTCGAGGCTCACGACGTACGATCCGAATCTAAAAAATTGCGCAAAAGAAGAAAAGTGTCCGAAAACTTATGAAAACGTTCGATTTTTGGCTCCGAAAATTGGTGCAGCTGTCACGCCTCAACCCGACCTATAAAGGCTAGACTAGGGTATGACCTAAATCATTTATACTATTTCACGTACTTAGTCATTTGTTATGATTTAACACTTTTAGTTTGACCTAATTTCTAAACCTCAAAAGATTTTTCAAAAAAATCGGTAGTATAACAGCTGTAGTTAGGACCTTTTAGTTTGACCTAATTTCTAAACGCCTCAATTATTCCAATCATTAATCCAATTCAATTAAGGACTCCGATTTTGTCATCAACCGATATGCCTACTAGTTTATCTTGAAAGTCTCGTTTGGTTAATAAGTCTAACATGATAACTATGTCATGTTTATTTGTCAATTTCCTATCATGCAAGTACCTATTATCCTTTAGCTTGTGCATGATCACTATGTGAGATTAAGTAGAGTTACATTATTTACTTCTTCACCTAGCGGTTCAAACTTCTACGATAACTACTAATTAAACGACAAAAGTAAACAACCAAATAAAGAGTTCGTCCGGTTATAATCAGTACAAGCCAAAATTAGACCCAAATTACAACGGGGTCATTTACATCAATAAAATGAACAGTTTGCAATCAAACACAACATTCATATGGCAACCACTTTTAGGCAAAGCACAAAAGCACGTAGTCACTCCAAGGAATCATCAACAAGCACAATTACTTCGGGTACTTGTTCCAAATCTGCTGCACTTGTGACAAAAAAAGGGCGAGTCCTTATGAACTCAGCAAGGGAGAACGAGAGTTAACGTTTTGAAATCCTTTTCAGGTTAAACTTATGAAAAACCCTTTTTGAAAGCATGACATATAACACAAGTAATTTTATAACATAATATAAATGTAAATGAACACATTTACCCGTCTTTCCTCCCGAGGTCCTCTAGGAACCAAGGGAAAGTACTTAAACACATAGTGAAAAGGATACGGTGAACTTTCGCTCTCAAGATCATTTCTGATAACAGTTGTTGCGGTCGGCTTCAATCATCCACTTATCACGCCAAATACGTGTACTCCGGATGTACCCCGAAATCCTATGACCCAACTCTCCGAGGAAGTCTAGCCCCCAAGCGAGAGAGGGAATTGGACAATGGTAGTCACGGTTGCACCGGCAAGCCCGATGCTGCCCGGTGTGCATGAAACGCTACCACGCCAGAATGAAAGGTTGTAACCTTGTATGCAATGCACATGTATGCCATTCAACATTTCACATTAGGAGGTCAACAAAGTAGGTTGCCTCTGAGCAAGTATATGATCACATTTTGATATATCGGCATATAAGGCATTGTAAGAACATGTAATCATTTCATATATCAATTTGAAAGCAATTAAACTTCCACAGGTAGCCAAGTAATCACGTTCAAATAAGCCATAGAATGTCTTTTAACAATTCACATTAGGAGGACAACAATGTAGGTTTTCTCCGAGCAAGTATAAGATCACATATTGACAAGTAAACGAACGAGGCATGCTTAACACGAATTTTCACTTTGTGAAACATGTAGAGTTATATGAACATTAAACAGGCAGACATGTAACACATGTAAATCAAGTCATGTAACTCATTACGGGGTTCACGTATCAAGTATTAAGATCATACAAGCATGCAACGACGTTTACATGAGACCGGGTGCAAGAAGAGTTTAGTAATCAACATGTAATCAAAGGAAATAATATTTAGAGTTATAAAAACAATTCCGGGGAGCCCATTAACATTCCTCAACATCAATTTATAATTCACACAAGAGTGGTCTATGGCTCGAGAACCTACGGGGCCATTAGGGTTTTCTAGGCCGTGCTCGGGTCAGTTTTGTTTGCTAAGCACCACAAACAACTATTAAACCATTTCAAGCATACTCAACATTTATTAGGCAGCCTACTAATCACACAATTAAACACATTAATCATATGATCATCACTTAGCGAGTTTTCATAGTCAATAGGGTTTCAATTCATGCTTACACGTGCGATTAAGCCACAAGTTGTCATGTAATTAACCCAAGCCATGCATCGATTAATTAAAACATCCTCAATCATCCAAAACAGTCCACACAACATCCAAGTGCCACAATCCCAAGCATTCAATACCACAAGAGAACTTACAATATTTTTCAAAGCATATCACTAAACGAAAACCCCACTGCAATGGTCTGTCTTCCCACATTCGTTTAGACAATCAAACCATCTCCAATTTCATTGAACAAAATATCAAATTAAATCTTAATGAGTGATTTAAATCCAGAAACAAACCTCACATCATTTGGAGTTCGAATTCAAGAGTTATAGCCAAAACCGTGAGACTGCGCAAAACTGTCCAGATTTGTACACATTTCAATACTTGCCATTTTTCAGGGTTTTAGAATCAGATTTAGCCTTAGTCTATTTCTGACAAAAATGTCCCGAACTGAAAAATATAGCATCATATGAAATTTAATGCATTTTAAATATCAGTTACTGGGTCAAAACTGTTTTGTTCTACAAGGACAATGAATTGCCAAAAACCTGCTCCATTTTCCCAGATTTTCCAGATTTAGACACCTTTTGATGTTTTTCCATTTTGGAGAACTTAGATTCAAAATTGGCCTTGGCCTATTTCTATGAAAAATTCTCATAACTGGCAAAAATAGTCAGCTACCAATTTTCACACATTTTCAACATCATTTACCAAGCCAAATACACTTCGTTCTAACAAGTCAGAAATCTGCCAGCTACGCGATTTTGCCTATCTTCAAGTTCTAGCCCAATATCTTGCCATGCATGGTTATATAAGCTCATGTACACACATATACAACAATTATAGAGGTAGATGTAGACATATGAGGGCATGCATGTGGTTTTTGAAAGCTTTTAAAAGAGTTTTAGCCCTCACCTCTTTGAAGATCTAGCAAATGAGCATAAAATTCTTGTTTTGAGCTTTGTGTGTGACTTTGAGCTATCCTTGCTTGATTACCTTGCTATGGCCGATGCTTGGAGTGGCCTAGAGAGTGAGCTTGAGGTCTTGGAAGCTCAAGAGAAGCCATGGTCGAAAATGAGAGAGAAGGAGAGAGAATGAGAGCTTGAGAGGATTTTGAGAGGAAAATTAAATGTGATGAGTTGTGTGTGTGTGTGTGTCGGCCTTAGGGCCTTCAAATCTGATTTTTGCTTTGTCAATTGTGCAATTTGAATTGTGAGGAGCATGCTTGGTGATTTGGTCAAGAATGGGAAGGGTTTGGGTGAGGTTTTTTTTATTTTCTTTTACATTGTCATGCATTTGTCTATCCTAGGTTGCATTGTGTCTTGTACTTGTCATAGTAATGTTTAGATAATAGGAAAGTGCTTAGGGTTTAGCATGTGTGTAAGAGAATGTTGGGTATTTAGGGATTTTGGGTAGAATAGAATATATGATGTGTTTAGAGGTTTGTGAGATTTTGTCTTGTAGTGAGTTTAAAATATAATATTTAGGTGTTAGTGGATTTTGTAGAGATTTGAATTAGGATTATAATAATAGTTAGCGGTGTTTGTAGGATTATTTTATAGTCTAGTGCTTTGTGTAGGATTATTTATTGATTAGCGTGCGGGCACACTTTCCTATGTCTATGACACGTACTACGAGGTAAGGCACGCGCTTCAAGGCGAATGCATGGATTCCAAGGTAAATGCACGCAACCCTAAGTGAATGCACGTAAACCAAAGCAAGGCATGTAATTCAATGCAGTGCACGTAAATCAAGGCATAGCACTTAAATCTAGGTTAAGACACGCAATTCAAGGTCAGGGCACACAAAACGAGATAACGCACACAATTCGAAGTTGGGGCACATAAGTCGAGGATTAGGACACATAATTCTAGGTTAAGGCACGAATGACGAGACATACACGAAAACCAAGACAGGGCACGTAATCCATGGTCAGTCATATAATTCTAGGTCTAAGACATACAAATCGAGGTAACACACGTTATTCGGGGTCGGGCCTCACATCCTCCCCTCCTTAAAAGAATTTCGTCCCGAAATTCATTCTTACCTGTTGAAATCATTTAAACGGATTCTGACCTTTGTTATTTCCCACTCTAGGTCGTCCCGTGTTCAGTGATCTCTCTTACCACAACCAATTCGCTTCCTACGTTGCTCTAATCCTTTATTTCGGTGTGGCACCTACATTTACAGTTCGTTTCTTTGAACGACTCTATTCTCCATTTGATCTTAAGGTCAAGTTCATTAACTAAGGTTAGATCTCCATACATAGTCATCAAAGCTGCATCAGTATTCTAACCATATAACTATAACTCCAAAATCATGACTTATGTCGTGTCAATTTTGCATTTATACCTCAAAAGGAATATCACAATAATACTATGATCCTATGTCACATATACTAATTTTAAGATGATAGGTCTATATCCGATTTACATAACCTATCAACTAGCTTCAAAATTGTTAACACGTAGGACCTATACATGTTATGGATCATTTCCACAATACGACCCTATTTTAGGAAGAACTCTTCCAAAACAAAATAATTCATCTCAAGTTGTCATCTATCGATAGTATCATAGTCCTTATCTCATAGGCACATTAGATTAGCAAATCTTCTAATGACAAGTCTCTCGGTTACAGGCTCCTATTCACTAACATTCTTTCTCAGCTTCGTTAACCTTTACGCTTGTAATCAAGAAGAAAAACCGTTGAGATTCATGAAACTCAAACTCTAAGGTTTATTAGGTACCACCAACAAATTGCCATTGAAATTGCATGGGCAAACTAATCGTGTTGCACTAGTTCAACTCTTACAAGTAAATTTCATCAGCTTGTGATCTACAATCTATTTCCTTATTCAAATCTCTATTTTCACGTCTCGAGGCTTCATAATTTATTTTAATCTTATCCAAAACTCCTAAGGCGAATAGTTTCAACCTCAAATAAATTCCACTCACCTCAATCCAAGGTTACGTCATACTTAAGAAGACAATGGTCCTACTCACTTAGCGACCTAGTCATTCCTTAGAACACTTAATGCCCGCCAATATATCTTCAACATTAATGTTACTAAGCTGAGTTCATCGCCATGTAAGTGATATCAATGCTCTACTAGGTTACCGGCCGTACAACAACAATCCTAGGACTATAAATGGGTACCGAAATGATCGAGCTCATAAAATACTTACACGAGATAATTTCAAGGTTGTATCAACATAAGAATTATGACCACGAGGCATCCTTCAACATAACCTAATAGAGCTTCAAAAGTAATCAAGTACTCATTTAACTATCACTACAAGATTCATCCCTCTATTCAGCGACCACAATTCAAAGTCTACCAATCGCTAGTTTCTAGACGTGAAACGGTGCACATAGATACGGTGGTCTAACAATAGTCTCTTGGGTCATTATGACTCTAATTCATCTCTATCTTAACTATATGAAATCTTACTCTTCTCATTTACATATTCAACTAGCTAAGAGCATCAAGACTCATCGACCTTAGGTCCTAGGGTTCACCATGAATCATCATGCATACTCACTATTAGCTATCTAGGATTATTAATCATACCCTAACGACTCCACTTTGCAACCAGATGCTTAATATCATTTCCATGGTTTATATACTAGGTCCATCGGTCTTACTTAAGGATATATGCTTTCTAACATCCTCTAGGGTATCCAAACAATGAGTGCATAGAATGACTTACTTTGCATAATCACAACTAAATTCGAGAGGCACCAAATTAATACCATGATTCTAAATATCACCGATATCCAACTTAAGACCTTTAGCAACGTTAGTCATCTAATGCATAATTCAATTCCTTACACTTCTATTCGACCTGACATTTTAGGTGCAGTTTTCCAAACACGAGTTCTAGCTATGTGAATTCCTTGATTCTAACATTCTTATACCTTGTTATACTAAAGAATCATCAACCTTGTTAAACTCAGTCTCCATAGTTGCCTACATGACTTGAGGTTATCCATTGTTAACTCACTTAAATACATTATCCATGACTTAATAATCTAACCCCTAAAAGTAACTATCGTCAACTTCCACGAATTTATCTTTTAATTTTTAGGTCATGATCTTAACATTTAGTGAACTTGAAACTTGCTAGTATACACCATATCAGATTCATCAATGCTTAATTCCAATCAAGTAAGGATTCAATCGTACGAGTATATTGCTAACTTCTTAGATAGTCTATCAAGCCAATTTTAAGATGTGAGAAATGGATTCAAAGAAACCTCCAAGTCAACTTCCACTATCAGCACATGAGAATATATACTACTTTACATATTTAATAGTATACCCTTATATCTAAGGAAAGTAGTATGTCTTTAACCTTTATACTTGAACCACAATTAGAAGAACAGTTTAATGGAATCAAAACTTCATAGCCATAAAATTGATAACTTAATCATAGGTATAGGTATTCCAAAGATAATGGGATAACTTTACCTTAACATTTATACCTGTGCTACGCATTTTATATATGCATATCCAATAATACATACGATCCATCGAGTATCTGTGAAGATGTGAGAAATCTCTAACCGAGCCTTTTCGTTCGTCCTGCACAAATTCACTTCCCTAAAAGTCATAATCCTAACTATCTATGTGTATAAACAGTCATTCACGGTTATATAACATGCACATGAATCAAGGAAGGAGTATAAAAGCATGCATGCATTATTGAGGACGTGTCGGTGTGCATGATATAGAATACATATGGTCCACAAAGACACATAATATTCAATACTTAAAGCAATTAAAGCACATTAGCACATATTAACACATATAAACAAGATATCATAATTACTTAGGGCTTCTACCCATAGTCCGAGAGTTGAACCCAACTAATGCCTAGTTAATAAACTAAGCTCTAATACCATTCTATTATAGGGTGTCACGCCCCAACCTGACCTATAAAGGCTAAACTAGGGTATGACCTAAATCATTTATGCTATTTCACGTACTTAGTCATTTGTTATGATTTAACACTTAACGTTGGTCTAGAACCCCAAAAGATTTTTCAAAAAAATTGGTAGCATAACGGCTGTAGTTGGGACCTTTTAGTTTGACCCAATTTCTAAACGCCTCAATTATTCCAATCATTAATCCAATTCCATTAAGGACTCCTATTTTGTCATCAACCGATATGCCTACTAGTTTATCTTCAAAGTCTCGTTTGGTTAATAAGCCTAACATGATAACTATGTCCTGTTTATTTGTCAATTTCCTATCATGCAAGTACCTATTATCCTTTAGCTTGTGCATGATCACTAGGTGAGATTAAGTAGAGTTACATTATTTACTTCTTCACCTAGCGGTTCAAACGCCTACGATAACTACTAATTAAACGATGAAAGTAAACAACCAAATAAAGAGTTCGTCCGGTTATAATCAGTACAAGCCAAAATTATACCTAAATTACAACGGGGTCATTTACATCAATAAAATGAACAGTTTGCAATCAAACACAATATCCATATAGCAACCACTTTCAAGCAAAGCACAAAAGCACGTAGTCACTCCAAGGAATCATCAACAAGCACATTTACTTCGGGTACTTGTTCCAAATCTGCTGCACCTGTGACAAAAAGAGGGTGAGTCCTTATGAACTCAGCGAGGGGGAACGAGAGATAACGTTTTGAAATCTTTTTCCGGTTAAACTTATGAAAAACCCTTTTTGAAAGCATGATATATAACACAAGTAAGTTTATAACATAATATAAATGTAAATGAACATATTTACCCGTCTTTCCTTCCCGAGGTCCTCTAGGAACTAAGCGAGAGTACTTAAACACATAGTGAAAAGGATACGGTGAGCTTTCGCTCTCAAGATCATTTCTGATAACAGTTGTTGCGGCCGGCTTCAATCATCCACTTATCATGCCAAATGGGTGTACTCCGGATGTACCCCGAAATCCTACAACCTAACTCTCCGAGGAAGTCTAGCCCCCAAGTGAGAGAGGGAATTGGACAATGGTAGTCACGGTTGCACCTGCAAACTCGATGCCACCCGGTGTGCGTGAAACGATACCACGCCAGAATGAAAGGTTGCAACCTTGTATGCAATGCACATGTATGCCATTCAACATTTCACATTGAGAGGTCAACAAAGTAGGTTTCCTCCGAGCAAATATATGATCACATTTTGACATATCGGCATATAAGGCATTGTAAGAACATGTAATCATTTCATATATCAATTTGAAAGCAATTAAACATCCATGGGCAGCCAAGAATCACGTTCAAATAAGCCATAGAATATCTTTTAACAATTCACATTAGGAGGACAACAAGGTAGGTTGCCTCCGAGCAAGTATAAGATCACATATTGACAAGTAAACGAACGAGGCATGCTTAACACGAATTTTCACTTTGTGAAATACGTAGAGTTATATGAACATTAAACGGGCAGCCATGTAACACATGTAAATCAAGTCATATAACTCATTTCGGGGTTCACGTATCAAGTATTAAGATCATACAAGCATGCAACGACATTTACATGAGAACGGGTGTAAGAAGAGTTTAGTTATCAACATGTAATCATCGGGAATCATATTTAGAGTTATAAAAACAATTTTGGGGAGCCCATTAACATTCGTCAATATCAATTTATAATTCACACAAGAGTGGTCTATGGCTCAAGAACCTATGGGGCCATTAGGGTTTTCTAGGCCGTGCTCGAGTCGGTTTCATTTTCTAAGCACCACAAACAACTATTAAACCATTTCAAGCATACTCAACATTTATTAGGCAGCCTACTAATAACACAATTAAATACATTAATCATATGATCATCACTTAGCGAGATTTCATAGTTAATAGGGTTTCAATTCATGCTTACACGTGCGATTAAGCCACAAGTTGTCACGTAATTAACCCAAGCCATGCATCGATTAATTAAAACATCCTCAATCATCCAAAATAGTCCACACAACATCCAAGTGCCACAATCCCAAGCATTCAATACCACAAGAGAAGTTACAATATTTTTCAAAGCATATCACTAAATGAAAATCCCACTGCAATGGTCTATTTTTCCACATTCATTTAGACAACCAAACCATCTCCAATTTCCGTGAACAAAATATCAATTTAAAGCTTAATGACTGATTTAAATCCAGAAACAAACCTCGCATCATTTGGAGTTCGAATTCAAGAGTTATAGCCAAAACCGTGAGACTGCGCAAAACTGTCCAGATTTGTACACATTTCAATACTTGCCATTTTTGAGGGTTTTAGAGTCAGATTTAGCCTTAGTATATTTCTGAAAAAAATGTCCAGAACTGAAAAATATAGCATCATACCAAATTTCATACATTTTAAATATCATTTACTAGGTCAAAACTGTTTCGTTCTACAATGATAGTGAACTGCCAAAAACCTGCTCCATTTTCTCAGATTTTCCAAAGTTAGACACCTTTCGATGTTTTGCCATTTTGGAGACCTTAGAGTCAAAATTGGCCTTGGCCTATTTCTACAAAAAATTCTCAGAACTGGAAAAAATAGTCAGCTACCAATTTTCACATATTTTCAACATCATTTACCAGGCCAAATACACTTTGTTCTAACAAGTCGGAAATCTGCCAACTACGCTATTTTGCCAATTTTCAAGTTCTAGCCCAATATCTTACCATGCATGGTTATATAAGCTCATGTACACACATATACAACAAGTACAGAGGTAGATGTAGACATATGAAGGCATGCATGTTGTTTTTGAAAGCTTTTAAAAGAGTTTTAGCCCTCACCTCTTTGAAGATCTAGCAAATGAGCACAAAATCCTTGTTTTGAGCTTTATGTGTGACTTTGAGCTATCCTTGCTTGATTACCTTGCTATGGCCGATGCTTGGAGTGGCCTAGAGAGTGGGCTTGAGGTCTTGGAAGCTCAAGAGAAGCCATGATAAAAAAATGAGAGAGAAGGAGAGAGAATGAGAGCTTGAGAGGATTTTGAGAGGAAAATTAAATGTGATGAGTTGTGTGTGTGTCGGCCTTAGGGCCTTCAAATCTGATTTTTGCTTTGTCAATTGTGCAATTTGAATTGTGAGGAGCATGCTTGGTGATTTGGTCGAGAATGGGATGGGTTTGGGTGAGGTTTTTATTTTTTATTTTTGTATTGTCATGCATTTGTCTATCCTAGGTTGCATTGTGTCTTGTACTTGTCATAGGAATGTTTAGATAATAGGAAAGTGCTTAGGGTTTAGCTTATGTGTAAGAGAATATTGGGTATTTAGGGATTTTTGGTAGAATAGAATATAGGATATGTTTAGAGGTTTGTGAAATTTTGTCTTGTAGTGAGTTTAAAATATAATATTTAGGTGTTAATGGATTTTGTAGAGATTTGAATTAGGATTATAATAATAGTTAGCGGTGTTTGTATGATTATTTTATAGTCTAGTGCTTTGTGTAAGATTCTTTATTGATTAGCGTGCGGGCACACTTTCTTATGTCTATGACATACACTACGAGGTAAGGCACGTACTTCAAGGTGAATGCATGAATTCCAAGGTAAATGCACGCAACCCTAAGTAAATGCACGTAAACTAAAGCAAGACACGTAATTCAATGTATTGCACGTAAATCAATGCATGACACTTAAATCTAGGTTAAGACACGCAATTCAAGGTCAGGGCACATAAAATGAGATAACGCACACAATTCGAAGTTGGGGCACGTAAATCGAGGATTAGGGCACATAATTCTAGGTCAAGGCACGAATGACGAGGCATGCACAAAAACTAAGATAAGGCACGTAATCTAAGGTCAGTCATATTATTTTAGGTCTAAGGCACGCAAATTGAGGTAACACACGTTATTCAGGGTCAGGCCTCACAACAGCTGAGCAGGCTTGCTGCCCTCATCGTAGAGCTCTCGGACAGCTTTCCAACGGTATGCTGTGCACCGCGTAACTCCTTACGGATCAAAAGTTATAGGCACTGGAGCAACAGATACCTAGTCACAAGCCCATGCCCTCTGTTTGCATGCCCAGCCTCTACGTGAAGTGAAGATGTCTTGCCCAATGTGTCGTGTGATTCGGCAATAGAAATGTGATGGATTAGGTTGTCATCCTTTTCACGGCTCATGATGTATGATCCGGGACTGAAAAATAGCGTAAAAGAAGAAAGGTGTCCTGAAACTGATGAAAATGTTCAATTTTGGGCTAAGGAAATAGGCGCAGCTGAGCAGACTTGGTGCCCCTGTCGTAGAGCTCTCAGAGAGCTTTCCAACGGTATATTGCGTGCTGCGTAACTCCATACAGATCAAAAGTTATGGGCACCGGAGCGACGGATACTTGGTCACAAGCCCCACGCCCTCTATTTGTGGGCCCATCCTCTATGTGAAGTGAAGTTGTCTTGCCCAAGGTGCCGTGTGATTCGATAATAGAAATGTGATGGATTAGCTTGTAGTCCTTTTCGCGACTCACGACGTACGACCCGGGACGAAAAAACAGCGCAAAAGAAGAAAAGTGTCCCGAAACAGATGAAAATGTTCAATTTTGGGCTCCGAAAATAGGCACAGCCGAGCATGCTTGGCGCCCCTATCATAGAGCTCTCAGAGAACTTTCCAACGGTATGCTGTGCACCGCATAACTCATTACGGATCAAAAGTTATGGGCACCAGAGCGACGGATACCTAGTCACAAGCCCCACGCCCTCTGTTTACGGGCCCAGCCTCTACGTGAAGTGAAGATGTCTTGCTCAAGGTGCTGTGTGATTCGGTAATAGAAATATGATGGATTAGGTTGTCGTCCTTTTCGCAGCTCACGACTTACGATCTGGAATGGAAAAACACGAAAAAGAAGAAAAGTGTCCCGAAACTGATGAAAACATTCAATTTTGGGCTGTGAAAACAGTTGCAACCAAGAAGGCTTGGTGCCCCCATCGTAGAGCTCTCGGAGAGCTTTCCAACTGTATGTTGTGCGCAGCGTAACTACTTACGGATCAAAAGTTATGGGCACCGGAGCGATAGATACTTGGTCATAAGCCCCACGCCCTCTGTTTGTGGGCCCAGCCTCTACGTGAAGTGAAGTTGTCTTGCCCAAGGTGCCATGTAATTCGATAATAGAAATATGATGGATTAGGTTGTCGTCCTTTTCGCGGCTCACGACATACGATCCGGGATGGAAAAACATCGCAAAAGAAGAAAAGTATCCCAAAACTTATGAAAACATTCGATTTTGGGCTCCAAAAGCAGGCGCAGCTGACCAGGCTTGCTGCCCCCGTCGTAGAGCTCTCGAAAATCTTTTCAACGGTATGTTGTGCGCCACGTAACTCCTTACGGATCAAAAGTTATGGGCGCCGGAGCGACGGATACCTGGTCACAAGCCCCATGCTCTCTGTTTGCGGGCCTAACCTCTACGTGAAGTGAAGTTGTCTTGCCCAAGGTGCCGTGTGATTTGGTAATAAAAATGTGATGGATTAGGTTGTCATCCTTTTCGAGGCTCACGACGTACGATCCAGGACAGAAAAATTGCGCAAAAGAAGAGAAGTGTCCCAAAATTGATGAAAATATTTGATTTTCATTTTCGAGAATAGGCGCAGTCGAGCAGGCTTGTTGCCCAAGTCATAGAGCTCTCAGAGAGCTTTCCAACAGTATGTTGTGCGCCGTGTAACTCCTTACGGATCAAAAGTTATGGGCACCGGAGCCACAGATACCTGGTCACAAGCCTCACGCCCTCTGTTTGTGGGCCCAGCCTCTACGTGAAATAAAGTTGTCTTGCCCAAGGTGCCATGTGATTCGGTAAAAGAAAGTGATGGATTAGGTTGTCATACTTTTCGTGGCTCACGACGTACGATCCGGGACAGAAAAATAGTGCAAAAGAAGTTTAGTATCCTAAAACTTATGAAAATGTTCGATTTTGGGCTCCGAAAACAAGCGTAACCGAGCAGGCTAGGTGCCCCCATTGTAGAGCTCTCAGAGTGCTTTCCAACAGTATGTTGTGCGTCGTGTAACTCCATACGGATCAAAAGTTATGGGCACCGTAGCGACGGATACCAGATCACAAGCCCCACGCCCTCTATTTGCGGGCCCAGCCTCTACGTTAAGTGAAGTTGTCTTGCCCAAGGTGCCGTGGGATTCGGTAATAGAAATGTGATGGATTAGGTTGTTGTCCTTTTTGCGGCTCATGACGTACAATCTGGGACGGAAAAACAGCGCAAATGAAGAAAAGTATCCCGAAACTTATGAAAATGTTCAATTTTGGGCTCCGAAACAGGCGCAGCCGAGCAGGCTTGCTGCCCCCGTTGTAGAGCTCTCGGAGAGCTTTCCAATGGTATGTTGTCCGCCGCGTAACTCCTCGTGGATCAAAAGTTAAAGGCACCGGAGCGACGGATATCTGGTCACAAGCCCCACGCCTTCTGTTTGCGGGCCCAACCTCTATGTAAAGTGAAGTTGTCTTGCCAAAGGTGCCATGGGATTCTATAATAGAAATGTGCTAGATTAGGTTGTCGTCCTTTTCGCGGCTCATGACGTACGATCCGGGATGGAAAAATAGCTCAAAAGAAGAAAAGTGTTCTGAAACTTATGAAAACGTTCGATTTTGGGCTCCAAAAATAGGCGTAGCCGAGCAGCTTGTTGCCCCCGTCGTAGAGCTCTCAGAGAGCTTTCCAACGGTATGCTGTGCACCGCATAACTCCATGCGGATCAAAAGTTATGGGCACCGGAGCAACGGATACTTGGTAATAAGCCCCACGCCCTCTGTTTGCGGGCCCATCCTCTACGTGAAGTGAAGTTGTCTTGCCCAAGATTCTGTGGGATTCGGTAATAGAAATGTGATGGATTAGGTTGTCGTCCTTTTCGTGGCTCACGACGTGCGATCCGGGACGGAAAAACAACGCAAAAGAAGAAAAGTGCACCAAAACTGATGAAAACATTCGATTTTGGGCTCTGGGAGAGCTTTCTAATGGTATTCTGTGCACCGCGTAACTCCTTACGGATCAAAAGTTATTGGTACCGGAGCGACGGATACTTGGTCACAAGCCCCACGCCATATTTTTGCTGGCCCAGCCTCTACTTGAAGTGAAGTTGTCTTGCCCAAGGTGCTATGTGGTTCGGTAATAGAAATGTGATGGATTAGGTTGTCGTTCTTTTCGTGGCTCACGACGTTCGATTCGGGACGAAAAAATAGCGCAAAAGAAGAAAAGTATCCCAAAACTTATGAAAATATTCAATTTTGGGCTTTAAAATAGGCACAACCGAGCAGGCTAGGTGCCCTCATCGTAGAGCTCTCAAAAAGCTTTCCAATTGTATCCTGTGCGCCGCGTAACTCATTACGGATCAAAAGTGATGGGCACCGGCGCGACGGATACTTGGTCACAAGCCCCACACCCTCTGTTTGCGGGCCCAGCCTCTACGTGAAGTAAAGTTGTCTTGCCCAAGGTGCCATGTGATTCGGTAAAAGAAATGTGATGGATTAGGTTGTCGTACTTTTCGAGGCTCACGACGTACGATCCAGGACGGAAAAAACAGCGCAAAAGAAGAAAAGTGTCCCAAAACTTATGAAAATGTTCGATTTTGGGCTCCGAAAATAGGCACAGCAAAGCAGGCTAGGGACCTCCATCGTAGAGCTCTCAGAGAGCTTTCCAACTGTATGTTGTGCGCCACGTAACTCCTTACGGATCAAAAGTTATGGGCACCAGAGCGACGGATACCTGGTCACAAGCCCTACTCCCTCTGTTTGCGGGCCCAGACTCTACGTGAAGTCAAGTTGTCTTGCCAAAGTTGTCATGTGATTTGGAAATAGAAATGTGATGGATTAAGTAGTAGTCCTTTTTGCGGCTCACGACGTACGATTCGGGATGGAAAAACAGCGTAAAAGAAGAAAAGTGTTGCAAAACTTATGAAAATGCTCTATTTTGGGCTCTGAAAATAGGCGCAGCAAAGCAGGCTAGGCACCTCCATCGTAGAGCTCTCAGAGAGCTTTCCAACGGTATGCTGTGCACCGCGTAACTCCTTACGGTTCAAAAGTTATAGGCACCGGAGCGACGGATACCTGGTCACAAGCCCCACGCCCTCTGTTTGCGGGCCCAGACTCTACGTGAAGTGAAGTTGTCTTGCCAAAGTTGTCATGGGATTCGGTAATAGAAATGTGATGGATTAGGTTATCGTCCTTTTCGCGGATTAGGACATACGATCCGAGATGGAAAAACAATGGAAAAGAGGAAAACTATCCCAAAATTGATGAAAATGTTCAATTTTGGGCTCCGAAAATAAGTGCAGCTTAGCGGGATAGGTGCCCCGACCGTACAGCTCTCAGAGAGCTTTCCAACGGTATGCTGTGCGCTGCGTAACTCCCTGCAGATCAAAAGTTATGGGTACCGGAGCGACGGATACCTGGTCACAAGCCCCACGCCCTCTGTTTGCGGGGCCAGCCTCTACGTGAAGTGAAGTTTTCTTGCCCAAGGTGCCATGTGATTCAGTAATAGAAATGTGATGGATTAGGCTGTTGTCCTTTTCGCGGCTCACGACGTACGATCTGGGACGGAAAAATAGCGTAAAAGAAGAAAATTGTCCCGAAATTGTTGAAAACGTTCAATTTTAGGCTCCGAAAATAGGTACAGCCGAGCAGACTTGATGCCTCCATCGTACAGCTCTCGGAGAGCTTTTCAATGGTATGTTGTGCGCTATGTAACTCCTTACGGATCAAAAGTTATGGGCTCCGGAGCGACGGATACCTGGTCACAAGCCCCACGCCCTCAGTTTGAGGGCCCAGCCTCTACGTGAAGTGAAGTTGTCTTGCCCAAGGTACCATGGGATTCGGTAATAAAAATGTGATGGATTAGGTTGTCTTTTTTTTCACGGCTCACGACGTACGATCCGGGACGAAAAAACAGAGCAAAAGAAGAAAAGTGTCCCAAAACTGATGAAAATGTTTTTATTTTGGGCTCCAAAAATATGTACAGCCAAGCAGGCTTGCTGCCCCCGTCGTAGAGCTCTCGGAGTGCTTTCCAACGGTATGCTGTGCGATGCGTAACTCTTTACGGATCAAAAGTTATGGGCACCGGAGCGACGGATACCTGGTCATAAGCCCCACGCCCTCGGTTTGAGGGCCCAGCCTCTATGTGAAGTGAAGTTGTCTTGCCCAATATGCCATGTGATTCGGTAGAAATGTGATAGATTAGGTTGTCGTTCTTTTCGCAGCTCACGACGTACGATCCGGGACGGAAATACAGTGCAAAAGAAGAAAAGTATCCCGAAACTTATGAAAACGTTCGATTTTGGGCTCCAAAAATAGACGCAACCAAGCAAGCTTGGTGCCCCCATCGTAGAGCTCTCGGAGAGCTTTCCAACGGTATGCTGTGCCCGCGAAACTCCTTACGAATCAAAAGTTATAGGCACTAGAGCGACGGATACCTGGTCATAAGCCCCATGCCCTCTGTTTGCGGGCCCAGCCTCTTACGTGAAGTGAAGTTATCTTACCTAAGGTGCTGTGGGATTCGGTAATAAAAATGTTGATGGATTAGGTTGTAGTCCTTTTCGCGGCTCACAATGTACGATCCGGGACGGAAAAATTGCGCAAAAATAAGAAAAGTATCCCGAAACTAATGAAAACATTAGATTTTGAACTCTGAAAATAGGCGCAGCCGAGCAGGCTTGGCGTCCCCGTCGTAGAGCCTCGGAGAGCTTTCAAACGGTATGCTGTGTGCCGTGTAACTCTTTAAGGATCAAAAGTTATCGGTACCGGAGCGACGGATACCTGGTCACAAGTCCCATGCCCTTAGTATGCGGGCCCAGCCTCTACGTGAAGTGAAGTTGTCTTGCCAAAGTTGCTGTGGGATTCGGTAATAGAAATGTGATGGATTAGGTTGTCGTCTTTTTCGCGGCTCATGATGTATGATCCGAGGTAGAAAAACAGTGTAAAAGAAGAAAATTATCCCAAAATTGATGAAAACGTTCGATTTTGGGCTACGAAAATAGGTGCAGTCGAGCAAGCTTGAAGCCCCCGTCGTAGAGCTCTCAGAGAGCTTTCCAACGGTATGTTGTGCACTATGTAACTCCTTACGGATCAAAAGTTATGGGCACCGGAGCGACGGATACCTGGTCACAAGCCCCACGCCCTCGGTTTGAGGGGCCAGCCTTTACATGAAGTGAAGTTGTCTTGCCCAAGGTATCGTGGGATTCGGTAATAAAAATGTGATGGATTAGGTTGTTGTCTTTTTCGCGGCTCACGACGTACGATCCGGGACGGAAAAATAGCGCAAAAGAAGAAAAGTGTCCCAAAACTGATGAAAATGTTTGATTTTGGGCTTCGAAAATAAGCGCAGCCAAGAAGGCTTACTGCCCCCGTCGTAGAGCTCTCGGAGAGCTTTCCAACGGTATGCCGTGCGTTGCGTAACTCCTTACCAATCAAAAGTTATCGGTACCGGAGCGACGGATACCTGGTCACAAGTCCTACGCCTTTAGTTTGCGGGCCTAGCCTCTACGTTAAGTGAAGTTGTCTTGCCCAAGGTGTCGTGGGATTCGGTAATAGAAATGTGATAGATTAGGTTGTCGTCCTTTTCGTGGCTCACGACGCACGATCCGGGACGGAAAAACAGCACAAAAGAAGAAAAGTGTCCCAAAACTGATGGAAATGCTCGATTTTGGGCTCCGAAAATAAGTACAGCCAAGCAGGCTTGGTACCCCCGTCGTAGAGCTCTCGGGGAGCTTTTCAACGGTATGCTGTGCGGCGCGTAACTCTTACGAATCAAAAGTTAAGGGCACCGGAGCGACGGATACCTAGTCACAAGCCCCACGCCCTCGGTTTGAGGGCATAGCCTCTACGTGAAGTGAAGTTGTCTTGCCCAAGGTGCCGTGGGATTCGGTAATAAAAATGTGATGGATTAAGTTGTCGTCCTTTTCGCGGCTCACGACCTACGATCCGGGATGGAAAAACAGCCAAAAGAAGAAAAGTGTCCCAAAACTAATGAGAATGTTCGATTTTGGGCTTTAAAAATAGGAGCAACAGAGTAGGCTTGCAGACCCGGTCGTAGAGCTCTCGGAAAGCTTTCCAACGGTATGCTATACGCCGCGTAACTCCTTACGGATCAAAAGTTATGGGTACCGGAGCGACGAATACCTGGTCACAAGCCCCACGTCCTTTGTTTGCGGGCCCATCCTCTACGTGAAGTGAAGTTGTCTTGCCCACGGTGCAGTGGGATTTCGTATTAAAAATGTGATGGATTAGGTTGTCGTCCTTTTCGCGGCTCACGACGTACGATCCGGGATGGAAAAACTGCGCAAAAGAAGAAAATTATCCCAAAACTGATGAAAACATTTGATTTTGGGGTCCGAGAACAGGTGCAGTGTGAGGCCTGACCCCAAATAACGTGTCTTACCTCGATTTGTGTGCCTTAGACCTAGAATTGTATGATCGACCTTGGATTATATGCCCTGTCTTGGTTTTCGTGCATGCCTCGTCTTACATGCCCTGACTTCGATTTAAGTGCGATACCTCGATTTGTGTACACTAACCTTGAACTGCATGCCCTAACCTAGGTTTTAGAGTCGTACCTCGACTTGTGCGTATTGCATTGGCTTACGTGCATTAACCTAGGATTACGTGCATTAGTCTTGAAGTACGTGCTTTAGCCTTGAAGTTCGTGTCTTACCTCGTAGTTCGTGTCTACCTCGTGATTCGTGCCCCATATTGATTTATGTGCGTGTCTCGTAGTACGTGTCATAGACATAGGAAATCCTGTCCGCACGCTAATCAATAAAGAATCCTACACAAAGCACTAGACTATAAAATAATTCTACAAACACCACTAACTATTATTATAATCCTAATTCAAATCTCTACTAAATCCACTAACAATAAACAATTCAATCTACACAAACACCTAAACATTATTTATTCTTTATTCTCACCCAAAACCAATGCACCTCAAATTTCACCCTTATTATAATCTATAATGTATTAAATAGAATCTGAAATTTCGGCAATTTGCAAGCCCTTGGCTGGCCATAACAAGCTAATAAGACCAAAGTTTGAACAAATTATTTTAATCCATGCATGCTTGGACCAATCTTACACAATGTCATATTTTTTCTTGCACCCAAGGCACCTTTTGCTAACTACTAAGCTACCATTCTTGGCCCTTGCAAAAGACATGCCAAAACAATTCAAAAATGCATTGGTGACACAAATAATTCAGCCTTGTATAGCCTCAAGGCCGACCACATGCATCAAAGTTGCAAAAGGCCTTCATTCCTTGTCATTTTCTTCTTTCTTCCTCACACTTCTCTCTCTCCCTCTCATTCTTCTCTCTCTCTCGGCCTTGGCTGAATATCTTCATCTCCTAGCTCATCTTCATCATCCTATGGTTAATCAGGGCAAGCCACAAGCAAAGGAACTCAACCAAGCTAGCTAGGTTGCAAGAAAACTCACATGCAAGCTCTTGAGTCACCATTTTCGGCCTAGGTAAGTTTCTTAGCTTTCATTTATTTTCTTCTTGTTCTAACCACATGCATGTACTAAGAGCTTGGTCACTAAGCTAGGAAAAATATAGAAAATCAAGTTGGAATCTCGGCTAAGCAAAGAAGAAGAAGAAATTTGTGCTTCAACAAGTTTTGTGCATCTTCTTGTTGATTTGTGAAGGTGAGGGCTAAAACCTTTTGAAAATCCTTCAAAAATCCACATGCATGCTCTTAAATGTATGTCTTTGCTTCTGTACTTGAGTTATATGTGTGTTCATAAGCTTCTTCAACCATGCATGGCAAGATTTTGGCTTGAAAGTGATGATAGGTGAAATCGGATTATGTGACAGCTCTCTGACCTGTTGTTTCGAGGTGAGTTTGGCTAGACAAATGATGTTAAAAATGCATTCCAATTGGTAGGGGACTATTTTTGCCAGTTTTGAACATTCTTCGCAGAAATAGGACAAAGCTAATTTTGACTCTAAGGTCCTCAAAATGGCAAATCATTAAAATGTGTCCAAATCTGGAAATCTGGAAAAATGAAGCAGGTTTTGGCAGATGCACTGACCTTGTAGAATGAACCATATTTGACTTAGTAAATGATATCCAAAATGCATGAAATTTGGTGTGCTGCTAGATGTTTCAGTTATGGACATTTTTGTCAGAAATGGACTAAGACTAAATCTGACCCTAAGGACCTCAAAAACGTCAATTATTGAAATGTGTGCAAATCTGGACAGTTTTGTGCTACCCCATTGTTTTGGCTATAAATATTGGACCCGAAATCCAAATGATGCAAGGTTTGTTTCTGATTTTAGTTCACTTATTAATATTTAATTTTACATCTTATTCACTAGAATTGGAGATTTTTTGCTTGTCTTAATGATTGTGAGAAAACAGCCTATTGCAGTGAGGGCTAAAACCTTTTGAAAATCCTTCAAAAATCCACATGCATGCTCTTAAATGTATGTCTTTGCTTCTGTACTTGAGTTATATGTGTGTTCATAAGCTTCTTCAATCATGCATGGCAAGATTTTGGCTTGAAAGTGATGATAGGTGAAATCGGATTATGTGACAGCTCTCTGACCTGTTGTTTCGAGGTGAGTTTTCCAACGGTATGCTGTGCGTTGCGTAACTCCTTACAAATCAAAAGTTATGGGCACCAGAGCCACGGATACCTAATCACAAGCCCCACGCCCTCTGTTTGCGGGCCCAGCCTCTACGTGAACTGAAGTTGTCTTGTCCAAGGTGCCGTGTGATTTGGTAATAGAAATGGGATTGATTAGGTTGTCGTCCTTTTTGCGGCTCACGACGTACGATCTGGAACGAGAAAACTTCGCAAAAGAAGAAAAGTTTCCTAAAACTTATGAAAATGTTCAATTTTGGGCTCTGAAAACAAGCACAACCGAGCAGGCTAGGTGCCCCCATCGTAGAGCTCTCAGAGACATTTCCAACGGCATGCTGTGCTCCGCGTAACTCCTTACGGATCAAAAGTTATTGGCACCGGAACAACGGATACCTAGTCACAAGCCCCACGCCCTCTGTTTGCGAGCCTAGCCTCTACGTGAAGTGAAGTTCTCTTGCCCAAGGTGCCGTGTGATTCAGTAATAGAAATGTGATGGATTAGGTTGTTGTTCTTTTCGCGGCTCACGACGCACGATCAGGGACGAAAAAACAGCGCAAAAGAAGAAAAGTGTCCCAAAATTAATGAAAACATTAGATTGTGGGCTCCGAAAACAAGCGCAGCCGAGCAGGCTTGGTGCCCCCGTCGTAGAGCTCTCGGAGAGCTTTCCAACGGTATGCTGTGCGCCGCGTAACTCCTTACGGATCAAAAGTTATAATCACCGAAGCGACGGATACCTGGCCACAAGCCCTATGCCCTCGGTTTGTGGGCCCAACCTCTACGTGAAGTGAAGTTTTCTTGTCCAAGGTGCCGTGGGATTCGGTAATAGAAATGTGATAGATTAGGTTGTCGTCCTTTTCGCAGCTCACGACATACGATCTGGGACAGAAAAACAGCGCAAAAGAATAAAAGTGTCCCAAAACTGATGAAAATGTTCAATTTTGGGCTCCAAAAACAGGCACAGCCAATTAGGCTTGCTGTCCCTGTCGTAGAGCTCTCGGAGAGGTTCCCAACGGTATACTATGCGCCGCGTAACTCCTTACGGATCAAAAGTTATGGGCTCTTGAGCGACGAATACCTGGTCACAAGTCCTACACCCTCGGTTTGAGGGCCCAGCCTCTACGTGAAGTGAAGTTGTCTTGCCCAAGGTGCCGTGGGATTCGGTAATAGAAATGTGATGGATTAGCTTGTCGTCTTTTTCGAGGCTCACGACGCACGATCCGGGACGGAAAAACAGTGCAAAAGAATAAAAGTGTCCCGAAGCTGATGAAAACGTTCGATTTTGGGCTCCAAAAATGGGCATAGCCGAGCAGGCTCGGTGCCCCCGTCGTAGAGCTCACGGAGAGCTTTCCAACGGTATGCTGTGCGCTGCGTAACTTGTGAGGCCCGACCACGATTTGCATGCGATACCTTTTTTCGTGTGCCCTAACCTAAAGTTGCGTGCCTTGACCTAGGTTTAAGAGTCATGTCTCATTTTACGTGCCTTGTGTTGAATTATGTGCATTTACTTGAAAAACGTGCATTTGTCTCGTAGTTCATGCCCTACCTCGTAGTGCGTGCCCTAAACCTAGGAAAACGTGCCCGCATGCTAATTAATAAAGAATCCTACACGAAGCACTAGACTATCGAATAATCCTACAAACTCAACTAACTAATATTAAAATGCTAATTCAACTCACTAGAAGACAAAATTTCACGAAAAGCTAAACATTCTTATTCTTTATTCTTTTGCACATTCCAAGCACACAATAAAATAAGCTCAAACAAGACAAAAAAAATTCAGATTTGATCAAGCCTTGGCCGACCATGTGAAGGGTTTTGTGCATGCTTTGCAATTTCAAAATCAAACTTGGACAAGTTATGACACAATGCAAAAAAAAAAAAAAATGAAATCAAGCATTATTTTATCCTCCACCATGCTTCACCTTTTTGATCCATTCAATGCGCATGCTAGACAATTCAAAATATGCTCTTGAAGACACAAAAATCAGAAATTTTGAAGCTCAAGGCCGACACACTCACAAACACAAACATTTCATTATTTTCAAACATTCTCTCAAGCTCTCAACTCATCTCTCTCTCTCTCTCTCGGCCTAGGTTGCTTCATCACTCTCCATAGCTTAAGCTCATCATCCTATGGTTCATCTAGACACTCAAGGCCCTAGGAAGCTCGACCAAGCAAGCTAGAAGCAAAGAGACATGAATGCAAGCTCATAGAACACTCATTCGGCCCTAGGTATGTTTGATAGCTTTTCTTTCATCTCCCTTTTGTTCTAACCACATGCACATACTAAGGACATGGTAACTCAGATAGGAATTAAAGAAATCAAGCATTATCCCTCAGCCAAACAAGGAGAGAAGACCATTTGTGCATCTTCAAGAGTTTTGAGCATCATTTGTTGTCAATAGGCTAAGGTGAGGGTTAATCCTTTTTAAAAGCTTTCAAAAACCACATGCATGCCTTCATATGTCTATTATTACCTCTGTACTTGTGGTATGTGTGTGTACATGAGCTTTTGTAACCATGCATGGCAAGATATTTAGCTAGAATTTGAAGATAGGTGAAATCGCGAAAATGGTAGATTTCTGACTTATTAGGACGAAGTGAAGTTGGCCTGGTATATGATGTTGAAAATACACGAAAATTGGCTGGCGACTAGTTTTGCTAGTTCTGAGCATTTTTCATAGAAATAGGCCAAGGCCAATTTTGAATCTAAGGTCTCCAAAATGGCAAAACATCGAAGGGTGTCTAAATTTGGAAAATCTGGGAAAATGGAGCAGGTTTTTGGCAGTTCACTGACCTTGTAGAATGAACCAGTTTTGACTTAGTAAACGATATCTAAAATGCATGAAATTTGGTCTGTTGCTATATTTTTCAGTTCTGGGCATTGTTTCCAGAAATAGACCAAAGCCAATTCTGACCCTAAGACCCTAAAAAATGACAAGTATTGAAATGTGTACAAATCTGGACAGTTTTGCGTAGTCTCACAGTTTTGGCTATAACTCTTGAATCCGAACTCCAAATGATGCGAGGTCTGTTTTTGGATTTAGTTCACTTAATAAGATTTAATGTGACATTTTGTTCACTGAAATTGGAGATTTTTTGCTTATTTAAATGATTGTGGGAAAACAGATCATTACAGTGAGGTTTTTATCTAGTGATATGCTTTGAAAATTACTGTAACTTCTCTTGTGGTATTAAATGCTTGGGATTGTGGCACTTGGATGTTGTGTGGACTGTTTTGGATGATTGAGGATGTTTTAATTAATCGTTGCATGGTTTGGGTTTAATTACATGACAAATTGAGGCTTAATCGCACATGTAAGCATGAATTGAAACCCTATTAACTATAAAATCTCGCTAAGTGATGATCATATGATTAATGTGTTTAATTTTGAAATTAGTGGGCTGCCTAAGAAATGTTAAGTATGCTTGAAATGTGATTCCAATGGTTACATGTTGACAAGTAGACCTTTCTTGCACTCGGTCCCACGTAGACGTCGTTGCATGTTGTATGACCTTATTATTTGATTACGTGAACCCCGAAATGAGTTATATGACTTGATTTACATGTGTTATATGGCTGCCCATTTAATATTCATATAACTCCATGTGCCTTACAAGTGAAATTGCCTGTCATATCATGCCTCGCGTGTTTATTTGTCAATGTGCGATCTTATGACTGCTCGGAAGCAACCTACTTTGTTGTCCTCCTAACGTCATATATTAAATGTCATAAATGTCCATTGCATACAAGGTTGCAACTTTTCATTCTGGCGTGGTAGCGTTTCACGCACACCGGGCAGCATCGGGCTTGCTGGTGCAACTGTGACTACCATTGTCCAATTCCCTCTCTCGCTTGGGGGCTAAAATTCCTCGGAGAGTTGGGTCGTAGGATTTCGGGGTACATCCGGAGTACACCCATTTGGCGTGATAAGTGGATGAGTTGAAGTCGGCTGCAACAACTGAAACTGGAAATGAACTGAGAGCAAAAGCTCACCGTATCCTTTTCACTATGTGTATAAGTACTCTCACTTGGTTCCTAGAGGACCTCGGGGGGGAAAGACGGGTAATTGTGTTCTTTTATTTTTATATTACCTTATGAACTTACTTTTGTTATATGTCATGCTTTCAAAAGGGTTTTTCATAAGTTGAACCGGAAAAAGAGTTTCAAAACTTATTTCTTGTTCCCCTCGCTGAGTTCATAAGAACTCACCCTCTTTTATCATCTCAAGTGAAGAAGATCAA
Source organism: Ehretia macrophylla (assembly GCA_037974665.1). Classification (NCBI taxonomy): domain Eukaryota; kingdom Viridiplantae; phylum Streptophyta; class Magnoliopsida; order Boraginales; family Ehretiaceae; genus Ehretia; species Ehretia macrophylla. The sequence continues at coordinate 40,226,891 of CM075766.1, forward strand.
GAACAGGTACCTAAGGATAACATGTCTGTCGATGACTCTTTGGAGTGATTGCCTGCCCTACGTACCTTACTTGACTGTGGCTATTTTGTGAACGATATGTTTCTTTGAAGACTATTTCTTATGTTACTTGTTGTTGTTATTATAAATGACCCCCGTCGTAATTTGGGGTCTAATTTTGATTTGTACTGATATTAACTAGACAGACACCCTATTTGCTCGTTTTGCTACTTTGATTGGTAACCACTGTAGGCTTATGAAGTATTAGGTAAGAGATAAGTAAAATGAATCCATCCAATCTTAAACAGGTACTCATTTGCAAGCTAAGATCAACAAGTACTTGTGTAACAGGGATTAACAAACAAACGAGACATAGTTATCATGCTAGGTTGTTAATCAAACGAGACTTCTAGATAACTAGTAGGTGTTTCAATCGGTGATAAATAGTAATCTTAGTTGGAAATGAATTTGAGATTGAAAGTTTGAGGCCTTTAGAAAATTAGGTCAAACTAAATAGCCCAATTACAACCGTTATGCTACCGGTTTTTCAGAGAATTTTGGTGTTCTAGGCTAACGTTAAATGTTAAACCTTAATGAACGATTAGGTACGTGAAATGATATGAATGTCTAGATCACATCCTAGTCAAACCTCTATAGGTCGGGTTGGGGCGTGACACCATATATTAATGGTATCAGAGCTTAGATTGCTTAAGTCGGGTTTTACTCTCGGACCATGGGTAGAAGCCCTAAGATTATCGGGATGACTTGTTTATGTGTGTTATTGTGTGACAATATCAATTGTGCCATCTCTGTTTCTATGTGCTTATGTGATTAACATGTCTCAACTGTTTCGAGAATTGTATGTCTATGTAAAATTGTTTGTTGCATACCTTATACATTAAATTCTTGTTTTATCGTATTCCAATAAATTGAACATTATAATATGTGCCTATAGATGACTGGCCCTAGTACCCGCAATACCAATAGGAGCGATGAGCCTCAAGGAGCCGGAGATGCTCATCAAACTAACCCCGGCATGGCTATGTTTAACATGATGGCAAATGCTATGGATCGCGTGTCGCGAGTGATGGAACGTCAAGATGCACGTGAAGCAAACAACAACAACAATAATAGGAATGGTGGTAACAATGGGAGAAACAACAGAATGCGGGAGTTCCTTGACTTTCACCCGTCCAAATTCTACGGGGAAGCTGATGATGAAAAGGCAGAGGCTTGGCTGTCAGAGATTGAAAGGATTTTCAAAACACTTGACTATACTGATGAAGAAAAGGTTAAGTTCGATGTGTTCCTGTTGCACGGGGATGCTAAGCATTGGTGGCACACTGTGGAGGCACTTTGGGAAACCGATCATACACCCCGCTTGTGGGGTAATTTCGTTAAGGAATTCAAGGAGAAATACGTACCTGCAGTTTCCAGGCAGAGGCGAGTTGAGGAATTCATGCAATTGAACTAGGGTAACATGACGGTGGCCCAGTATGAGGCTCGTTTTGACCGACTGTCCCGTTATGCTCAATACATGGTCAGTACCCATGAGACGAAGATGTGAAAATTTACGAATGGGTTGAGGCCAGAAATTCAAGATCAGTTGGCTTCGCATGACTTTACTACTTATTCTGCTCTCCTTGTTGCTGCCTCCCGAGTTGAGAAGAGGAAACTTATAGAGCCAGTTCGAGCCAGCCGAACAAGAAACCATATAAGCCTCTAGGACAACAGAGGAAATTCCAGACCCAGAGTCGCAGTCAAGGCCAAAGCCAGAACAGACCAGTCAATAACCGTGGCCCGACTAAAGCATCCTCAGCCTCTTCCACCCACGGATCCACAGGTAGTTCACCCGCTTCTCAGTCCATCAACTGTTCTTACTGTGACAAGAAGGGTCACACCGAGGGCCAGTGCTGGAAGAAGTCAGGACGATGCGTGCACTATGGCAGTGATCAGCATTAGATCAAGGATTGCCCTAAATGGCAAGGAGGACAAAATTAGATTAAACCAGCTGGTAGAGGAAAGACTCCAGTCCCTAGAGTTCAGGCTCGAGCTTATGCTATTGAGTGCGAGGAGCTTCCTGAGGAGACTGTTGTTTTTGAAGGTACATTATTGATACTGAATCAACCTGTTAGGGTGCTAATTGATCCAGGTGCTACTCATTCGTTTATTACTCCCTTATGTGTGCAACGTGTGAAATTATGAGTTGTATGTTTGCCTTACGAAGTAGAAGTTGGTACTTCGATGGGTTCTAAACTTGTTACTCACTCAGCTTGTAAAGCATGTAAAATCCAAATTAAGGATAGGGAATTCTCAGCCAATCTTATAGTATTACCCTTTCGAGACTATGAAGTCATCTTAGGGATGGACTGGTTGGCAAAGCATCATGCCCAACTAGATTGCCGGACGAAGATTGTAACTTTCCAGATACCTGGTCAACCAATATTGGAGGTAATTGGTCGAAGAGACTTCACCGGGAGTTCCATCATTTCATCTACGAAAGCAGTGAAGTCCTTGAGAAAAGGGTGTAGTGGATACTTAGCTTACCTCATCAACTAGCTGTCGGACAAAACTAAGTTGGAGGAGATGCTAGTGATTAAAGATTATGCGGATGTGTTTCCAGAAGAATTGCCCGGTTTACCCCCGAATCGGGAGATCGAGTTCATAATAGAATTACTGCCTGGCACCCAGCCGATATCTAAAGCTCCCTATCGTATGGCACCAGCCGAGCTACAAGAATTGAAGGACCAATTGCAAGGATTGTTGAAGAAGGGGTTTGTTCAACCAAGTTCTTCTCCGTGGGGTGCACTAGTCCTATTTGTAAAGAAGAAAGACGGAACGTTGAGGCTATGCATCAATTACCGAGGATTGAACCAAGTGACTGTCAAGAATAAATACCCACTTCCACTGATCGACGAGTTGTTTGATCAACTTCAAGGAATTAAAGTGTATTCGAAGCTTGACTTGAGGCAAGGGTACTTTCAGTTGCGGATCAAAAAGGAAGATGTGCCTAAAACGGCTTTCAGGACGAGATATGGGCATTATGAATTTGTGATGATGCCATTTGGGTTAACTAATGCCTCTGCAGCTTTTATGGACTTGATGCACAGGGTGTTTCAACCTTACTTGGACCAATTTGTAGTGATCTTTATTGATGATATTTTGGTATACTCGAAATCCGAGGCTGAGCATGAACAACATATGCGATTGGTATTGCTCATCGGGAGCATCAATTGTATGCAAAGTTTAGCAAATGCAAATTTTGGTTGCGGCATATTGCATTATTGGGGCACATTATATCCCAAGAGGGAATAGCAGTGGACCCAGCAAAGATAGAAGCGGTGATGTCTTGGAAGAAGCCGAAAAATGTTACAAAAGTTCATAGTTTTCTTGGTTTAGCCGGCTATTACCGGAGATTCGTGAAGGATTTCTCAAAGATTGCAGGACCACTTACAAAGCTCACTCAAAAGAAAACAAAGTTCATGTGGGATGACAAGTGTGAGAACAGTTTTCAAGAACTGAAGAAAAGATTGACTACCACACCTGTTCTTGCATTGCCTGAAGGGAGTCAAGGTTTTGTAATCTATAGCGATGCTTCGAAGGAAGGACTAGGTTGTGTGTTAATGCAAAATGGTAGAGTGATTGCGTATGCCTCTAGGAAGCCCAAGCCGTATGAATTGAACTACCCGATGCATGATTTGGAGTTAGCGGCTATTGTGTTTACACTCAAGAAATAGAGGCACTATCTATGGGGTAACAAGTTTGAGGTGTTTACTGATCACAAGAGCTTGAAGTACTTGTTCTCACAAAAAGAGTTGAACATGAGACAAAGGCGGTGGATGGAGCTTTTGGATGATTATAACTGCACAATCAATTATTTGCCTAGTAAAGCAAATGTAGTTGCAGATGCCTTAAGTCGGAAAGCGAGCATGGCAAAACTGGAAGTTAAGGTGCAGGAGTTGTTAGAGGAAGCATTTTCGTGGAATCCACAATTGACTCAAAAATGGTTATTATTTGCCACTACACAAGTTCAATCGGCCTTGTTGTCTGAATTACGAGAGGCTCAACAAAAGGACCAACAGTTTCAGAAGATTAAAGAAAGCAACACAGATTTCAAGTTTCATGGTGATGGTATTTGGAGGTTCAGGAATCGAGTTTGTGTTCCTAATGATCCAGAGTTGAAAAAGAAGATTCTTGAAGAAGCCCATAACTCAAGATATACTATTCACCCCAGCGGAACAAAGATGTACTGGGATTTGAAGAAACACTATTGGTGGAATAACATGAAGAGGGAGATTGAGGAGTTTGTGGCACGATATTTGACTTGCTAGAGAGTCAAAGCAGAACATCAACGACCGGCAGGTTTACTTCAACCGTTGGAAATTCCCCGATGGAAATGGGAACAAATAACTATGGACTTTGTCATGGACCTGCCCAAGTCACAAAAGGGTCGTGACACCTTTTGGGTCATAGTGGATAGATTGACTAAGTCAGCGCACTTCTTACCGATGAACAAGGAGGATAGTCCTGAGAAACTGGGAGATATATATGTAGCAGATATTGTAAGGTTGCACAGGATGCCTGTGAGTATTGTGTCGGATAGGGATCCTCGTTTTTCTTCCTGATTTTGGAAGAGATTGCAAGAAGCTTTGGGAATGAAGTTGAGTTTCAGTACAGCTTATCACCCTCAAACTAATGGACAATCTGAGAGAACTATTCAGATTCTGGAGGATATGCTGAGGGCGTGTGTTCTAGACTTCGGAAAAGATTGGGAGAAATATCTATCCCTAGTGGAGTTTGCTTATAATAACAGTTATCAGGCCACTATCGGGATGGCCCCATTTGAGGCATTGTATGGACGTAAGTGTCGATCCCCAATTTACTGGGATGAGGTATGTAAGACGAAGACTTTTGAGCCGACCCTTCTACCTGAACTTATGAAGACAGTTGATAATGTCCACCCCATCCAGAAGCGGATGCTTACCGCCCAAAGCAGGCAGAAAAGTTATGCAGACCGACAGAGACAGAGTCTAGAGTTTGAGGTCGGCGACAAGGTGTTCTTGAAGATATCACCTCGGAGGGGACTGATTAAACATGGCAAGGGTGGAAAGTTGAGCCCGAGGTTTATAGGACCATTTGGGATAATTGAGAAGGTTGGCAAATTGGCATCTCGTCTGGAACTACCCCAAAACCTCTCCAACATTCATGATGTCTTTCATGTTTCAATGCTACGGAAGTATCACCCTGATCCATCGAATATCTTGGAGCCAGAGCCGTTGCAGCTTCGGGAGAACTTATCTTATGAAGAAAAGCCTATTCAGATCCTAGATGAGCAAGATTGGGAACTACGCAACAAGTCGATACCGATGGTGAAAGTGTTGTGGGATCACCATGGAGTTGAAGAAGCAACGTGGGAAAGACGAGACCAGATGGAGCAATAGTATCCGGCATTATTTCAAAGGTAAAATTGAATTTCGGGATGAAATTCTTTTAAGGAGGGGAGGATGTGAGGCCCGACCTCGATTTGCGTGCGATACCTCGTTTCGTGTGTCCTAACCTAGAATTGCGTGCCTTGACCTAGGTTTAAGAGTCGTGTCTCATTTTATGTGCCTTGTGTTGAATTACGTGCATTTACTTGAAAAATGTGTGTTTGTCTCGTAGTTCGTGCCCTACCTCGTAGTGCGTGCCCTAGACCTAGGAAAACGTGCCTACACGCTAATCAATAAAGAATCCTACACGAAGCACTAGACTATAGAATAATCCTACAAACTCCACTAACTAATATTAAAATGCTAATTCAACTCACTAGAAGATGAAATTTCACCAAAAGCTAAACATTCTTATTCTTTATTCTTTATTCTTTTGCACATTCCAAGCACACAATAAAATAAGCTCAAACAAGACAAAAAAATTCAGATTTGATCAAGCCTTGGCCGACCATGTGAAGGGTTTTGTGCATGCTTTGCAATTTCAAAATCAAACTTAGACAAGTTATGACACAATGCAAAAAAAAAATGAAATCAAGCATTATTTTATCCTCCACCATGCTTCACCTTTTCGATCCATTCAATGCCCATGCTAGACAATTCAAAATATGCTCTTGAAGACACAAAAATCAGAAATTTTGAAGCTCAAGGCCGACACACTCACAAACACCAACATTTCATTCTTTTCAAACATTCTCTCAAGCTCTCAACTCCTCTCTCTCTCTCTGCCTAGGCTGCTTCATCACTCTCCATAGCTTAAGCTCATCATCCTAAGGTTCATCTAGGCACTCAAGGCCCTAGGAAGCTCGACCAAGCAAGCTAGAAGCAAAGAGACATGCATGCAATCTCATTGAACACTCATTCAGCCCTAGGTGTGTTTGATAGCTTTTCTTTCATCTCCCTTTTGTTCTAACCACATGCACATACTAAGGATATGGTAACTCAGTTAGGAATTAAAGAAATCAAGAATTATCCCTCGGCCAAACAAGGAGTGAAGACCATTTGTGCACCTTCAAGAGTTTTGAGCATCATTTGTTGTCAATAGGCTAAGGTAAGGGTTAATCCTTTTTAAAAGCTTTCAAAAACCACATGCATGCCTTCATATGTCTATTATTACCTCTGTACTTGTGGTATGTGCGTGTACATGAGCTTTTGTAACCATGCATGGCAAGATATTTAGCTAGAATTTGAAGATGGGTGAAATCGCGAAAATGGCAGATTTCTAACTTGTTAGGGCGAAGTGAAGTTGGCCTGGTATATGATGTTGAAAATGCAGAAAAATTGGTAGACGACTATTTTTTCCAGTTCTGAGAGTTTTTCGTAGAAATAGGCCAAGGCCAATTTTGACTCTAAGGTCTCCAAAATGGCAAAACATCGAAAGGTGTCTAAATTTGGAAAATCTGGGAAAATGGAGCAGGTTTTTGGCAGTTCACTGACTTTGTGGAACGAACAAGTTTTGACTTAGTAAACGATATCTAAAATGCATGAAATTTGGTAATTTGCTCGACATTGCAGTTCTGGACATTTTTTCTAGAAATAGACCAAAGCCAATTCGGACCCTAAGACCCTCCAAAATGACAAGTATTGAAATGTGTACAAATCTGGACAGTTTTGCGTAGTCTCACGGTTTTAGCTATAACTCTTGAATCCGAACTCCAAATGATGCGAGGTCTGTTTATGGATTTAGTTCACTTAATAAGATTTAATTTGACATTTTGTTCACTGAAATTGAAGATTGTTTGCTTGTCTAAATGATTGTGGGAAAGCAGACCATTGCTGTGAGGTTTTTATCTAGTGATATGCTTTGAACATTATTGTAACTTCTCTTGTGGTATTAAATGCTTGGGATTGTGGCACTTGGATGTTGTGTGGACTGTTTTGGATGATTTAGGATGTTTTAATTAATCGTTGCATGGTTTGGGTTTAATTACATGACAAATTGAGGCTTAATCGCACGTGTAAGCATGAATTGAAACCCTATTAACTATGAAATCTCGCTAAGTGATGATCATATGATTAACGTGTTTAATTGTGAAATTAGTGGGCTGCCTAAGAAATGTTAAGTATGTTTGAAATGTGATTCCAATGGTTACATGTTGACAAGTAGACATTTCTTGCACCCGGTCCCACGTAGACGTCGTTGCATGTTGTATGACCTTATTATTTGATTACGTGAACCCCGAAATGAGTTATATGACTTGATTTACATGTGTTATATGGCTGCCCGTTTAATATTCATATAACTCCATGTGCCTTACAAGTGAAATTACCTGTCATTGCATGCCTCGCGTGTTTACTTGTCAATGTGCGATCTTATGACTGCTCGGAGGCAGCCTACTTTGTTGTCCTCCTAACGTGATATATTAAATGTCATAAATGTGCATTGCATACAAGTTTGCAACCTTTCATTCTGGCATGATAGCGTTTCACGCACACCGGGCGGCATCGGGCTTGCCAGTGCAACCGTGACTACCATTGTCCAATTCCCTCTCTTGCTTGGAGGCTAGATTTCCTCAGAGAGTTGGGTCGTAGGATTTCGGGGTACATCCAGAGTACACCCATTTGGCGTGATAAGTGGATGAGTTGAAGTTGGCCGCAACAACTGAAACTAGAAATGAATTGAGAGCAAAAGCTCACTGTATCCTTTTCACTATGTGTATAAGTACTCTCGCTTGGTTCCTAGAGGACCTCGGGGAGGAAAAACGGGTAATTGTATTCTTTTATTTTTATATTACTTTATGAACTTACTTGTGTTATATGTCATGCTTTCAAAAGGGTTTTTCATAAGTTGAACCGAAAAAAGAGTTTCAAAACTTATTTCTCGTTCCCCCTCGCTGAGCTCATAAGGACTCACCCTCTTTTATCATCTCAGGTGAAGAAGATCAGGAACAGGTACCTGAGGATAACGTGCCTATCGATGACTCTTTGGAGTGATTACCTGCCCTACGTGCCTTACTTGACTGTGGCTATATTGTGAACGATATGTTGCTTTGAAGACTATTTCTTATGTTACTTGTTGTCGTTATTGTAAATGACCCCCCTTATAATTTGGGGTCTAATTTTGATTTATACTGATATTAACTAAATAGACACCCTATTTGTTCATTTTGCTACTTTGATTGGTAACCACTGTAGGCTTATGAAGTATTAGGTAAAAGATAAGTAAAATGAATCCATCCAATCTTAAGCAGGTACTCATTTGCAAGCTAAGATCAACAAGTACTTGTGTAACAGGGATTAACAAACAAACGAGACATAGTTATCATGCTAGGTTGTTAATCAAACGAGACTTTGAGATAACTAGTAGGCGTTTCGATCGGTGATAAATAGTAATCTTAGTTGGAAATGAATTTGAGATTGAAAGTTTGAGGCCTTTAGAAAATTAGGTCAAACTAAAGAGCCAAATTACAGCCGTTATGATGCCGGTTTTACGGAGAATTTTGAAGTTCTAGGCTAACGTTAAGTGTTAAACCTTAATGAACGATTAGGTACGTGAAATGATATGAATGTTTAGATCACATCCTAGTCTAACCTCTATAGGTTGAATTGGGGCATGATATAACTCCTTATGGATCAAAAGTTATGGGCACCGGAGCGGCGGATACCTAGTCACAAGTCCCATGCCCACTGTTTGCGGGCCCAGCATCTACGTGATGAGAAGTTGTCTTGCCCAAGGTGCCGTGTGATTCGGTAATAAAAATGTGATGGATTAGGTTGTTGTCCTTTTTGCGGCTCACGACGTACGATCCAGGACGGAAAAACAGCGCAAAAGAAGAAAAGTGTCCCAAAACTTATGAGAATGTTCGATTTTGGGCTGGAAAAATAGGTGCAACCAAGTAGGCTTGGTGACCCCGTCGTAGAGCTCTCGGAGGGCTTTCCAACACTATGTTGTGCGCCTCGTAACTCCTTACAGATCAAAAGTTATCGGCACCAAAGCGACGGATACCTGGTCACAAGCCCCACGCCCTCGGTTTGAGGGCCCAGCCTCTATGTGAAATGAAGTTTTCTTGCCCAAGGTTCCGTGGGATTCGGTAATAAAAATGCGATGGATTAGGTTGTCGTCCTTTTCGCGGCTCACGACTTACGAACCAGGATGGAAAAATAACGCAAAAGAAGAAAAGTGTCCCAAAATTGATGAAAATGTTCGATTTTGGGCTCCGAAAATAGACGCAACCGAGCAGGCTTGCTACCCCCGTCGTAGAGCTCTCGGAGAGCTTTCCAACGGTATGTTGTGCACTGCGTAACTCCCTACAGATCAAAAGTTATGGGCACCAGAGCGATGGATACCTGGTCACAAGTCCCATGCCCTTGGTTTGAGGGCCCAGCCTCTACGTGAAGTGAAGTTGTCTTGCCCAAGGTGACGTGGGATTCGGTAATAAAAATGTGATGGATTAGGTTGTCGTTCTTTCGCGGCTCACGACATATGATCCGGGACGGAATAACAGCGTAAAAGAAGAAAAGTATCCCAAAACTTATGAAAATGTTCGATTTTGGGCTCCGAAAATAGGAGCAGCCGAGTTGGCTAGGTGCCCCTATCGTAGAGCTTTCAGAAAGCTTTCCAACAGTATGCTGTGCGACGCGTAACTCATTACGGATCAAAAGTTATGGGCACCGGAGCGACGGATACCTGGTCACAAGTCCCACGCCCTCTGGTTGCAGTGTCAGCCTCTACGTGAAGTGAAGTTGTCTTGCCCAAGGTGCCTTGTGATTCGGTAATATAAATGTGATGGATTAGGTTGTCGTCCTTTTCGCGGCTCACAATGTATGATCCGGGACGGAAAAACTAAACAAAAGAAGAAAAGTGTCCTGAAACTGATGAAAACATTCAATTTTTGGCTCCGAAAACAGGCGCAGCCGAGCAAGCTCGATGCCTATGTCGTAGAGCTCTCGGAGAACTTTCCAACGGTATGCTGTGCGCCGCATAACCCCTTACGGAACAAAAGTTATAGTCACCGGAACGACAGATACCTAGTCACAAACCCCATGCCCTCGGTTTGCGGGCCTAGCCTCTACGTGAAGTGAAGTTGTCTTGCCCAAGGTGCTGTGGGATTCGGTAATAGAAATGTGATAGATTAGGTTGTCGTCCTTTTCGTGGCTCACGACGTACGATCTGAGATGAAAAAACAGCGCAAAAGAAGAAAAGTGTCCTAAAACTGATGAAAATGTTTGATTTTGGGCTCAGAAAATAGGTGCAACCAAGCAAGCTTACTGCCCTTGTCGTAGAGCTCTCGGAGAGCTTCCCAACGGTATGTTGTGCGCCACGTAACTACTTACGGATCAAAAGTTATAGGCACCGGAGCGACGGATACCTGGTCGCAAGCCCCACGCCCTCGGTTTGTGGGCACAGCCTCCACGTGAAGTGAAGTTGTCTTGCCTAAGGTGCAGTGGGATTCGGTAATAAAAATGTGATAGAGTAGGTTGTCATCCTTTTCGCTGCTCACGACATACGATCCGGGACAGAAAAATAGAGCAAAATAAGAAAAGTGTCCCAAAACTGATGAGAACGTTCGATTTTGGGCTCCGAAAATAGGTACAGCCGAGCAGGCTTGCTACCCCGGTCGTAGAGCTCTCGGAAAGCGTTCCTACTATATGATGTGCGCCACATAACTCCTTATTGATCAAAAGTTATGGGCACCGGAGATACGGATACCTGGTCACAAGCCCCACACCCTTTGTTAGAGGCCCCAGCCTCTACGTGAAGTGAAGTTGTCTTGCCCAAGGTGCCATGGAATTCGGTAATAGAAAAGTGATGGATTAGGTTGTCGTCCTTTCCACGGCTCACGACGTATGATCCGGGATGGAAAAACAGCGCAAACGAAGAAAAGTGTCCCAAAATTGATGAAAATATTCGATTTTGGTCTCCAAAAATAGGCTCAGCCTAACAGGCTGGGTGCCCTCGTTGTAGATCTCTCGAAGAGATTTCCAACGGTATGCTGTGCACCGCGTAACTCCTTACGGATCAAAAGTTATAGATACCGGAGCGACGGATACCTGGTCACAAGCCCCACGCCCTCGGTTTCGGGCCTAGCCTCTACGTGAAGTAAAGTTGTCTTGCACAAGGTGCCATGGGATTCGGTAATATAAACGTGATAGATTAGGTTGTCGTCCTTTTCGCGGGTCAAGACGTACGATCCGGGACGAAAAAATAGCGCAAAAGAAGAAAAGTATCTCGAAACTTATGAAAACGTTCAATTTTGGGCTCCAAAAACAGGCGCAACAGAGCAGATTTGGTGCCCCCGTCGTAGAGCACTTGGAGTGCTTTCCAACTGTATGCTGTGCGCCGCGTAACTCCTTACGGATCAAAAGTTATAGGCACCGGAGCAACAGATACCAGGTCACGAGTCCCACGCCCTCTGTTTGTGGGCCCAACTTCTATGTGAAGTGAAGTTGTCTTGCCCAAGGTGCCTTGGGATTTAGTAATGGAAATGTGATGGATTAGGTTGTCGTCCTTTTCGCGGCTCACGACGTACGATCCGGGATAAAAAAAAAAATAGCGCAAAAGAAGAAAAGTGTCCCGAAACTGATAAAAACATTCGATTTTGGGCTCCAAAAATAGGCACAGCCGAGCAGGCTTAGTGCTCCCGTCGTAGAGCTTTTGGAGAGCAATCCAACGGTATGTTGTGCACCGTGTAACTCTTTACGGATCAAAAGTTATAGGCACCGGAGCGACAGAGGCCTGGTCACAAGCCACACGCCCTCGGTTTGCGGGCCCAGCCTTTACGTGAAGTGAAGTTGTCTTGCCCAAGGTGGCGTGGGATTCGGTAATAGAAATATGATGGATTAGGTTGTCGTCCTTTTCGCGGCTCACGACGTACAATCCGGGACGGAAAAACAATGCAAAAAAAGAAAAATATCTCGAAACTGATGAAAACATTCGATTTTGGGCTCCAAAAATAGGCACAGCCGTGCAGGCTTGGTGCCCCCATCGTAGAGCTCTTGGAGAGCTTTCCAACGGTATGTTGTGCGCCTCGTAACTCCTTACGAATCAAAAGTAAGAGGCACCAGAGCGATGGAGACCTGGTCACAAGCCCCACGCCCTCAGTTTGCAGGCCCATCCTTTACGTGAAGTGAAGTTGTCTTGCCCAAGGTGTCCTGGGATTCGGTAATAGAAATGTGATAGATTAGGTTGTCGTCCTTTTCGCGGCTCACGACGTACGATCCGGGACGAAAAAATAGCGTAAAAGAAGAAAAGTCACAAAATTTATGAAAATGTTCGATTTTGGGCTACAAAAACAGGTGCTATCGAGCAGACTAGATGCCCCCATCTTAGAGCTCTCAGAGAGCTTTCCAACGGTATGCTGTGTGCCGCGTAACACATTACGGATCAAAAGTTATGGGCTCCGGAGCGACGGATACCTGGTCACAAGCCCCACGCCCTCTGTTTGCGAGCCCAGCCTCTACGTGAAGTGAGGTTGTCTTGCCCAAGGTGTCGTGGGATTTGGAAATTGAAATGTGATGGATTAGGTTGTCGTCCTTTTCGCGGCTCACAACGTTCAATCCAGGATAGAAAAACAGTGCAAAAGATGAAAAGTGTCCCGAAACTGATGAAAACATTCAATTTTGGGATCCTAAAATAGGCCCAGCAAAGCAGGCTTGCTGCCCCCATCGTAGAGCTCTCGGAGGGCTTTCCAACGGTATGCTGTGCGCCGCGTAACTCCTTACGAATCAAAAGTTATAGGCACCGGAGCGATGGATATCTGGTCAAAAGCCACATGCCCCCGATTTGCGGGCCAATCCTCTACTTGAAGTGAAGCTATCTTCCCCAAGGTACCATGGGATTCGGTAATAGAAATGTGATGGATTAGGTTGTCGTCTTTTTCATGGCTCACGACGTACAATTCGGGACAGGAAAATAGCGCAAAAGAAGAAAAGTATCCCGAAACATATGAAAACGATCGATTTTGGGCTCCAAAAAAAGGCGCAGCCGAGCAGGCTAATGCCCTCGTCTTAGAGCTATCAGAGATTTTTCCAACGGTATGCTGTGCACCGCGTAACTCCTTACGAATCAGAAGTTATGGGCACCAAATCGACGGATACCTGGTCACAAGCCCCATGCCCTCTGTTTGCGGGCCCAGCCTCTACGTGAAGTGAAGTTGTCTTGCCCAAGGTGTTGTGGGATTCGGTAATAGAAAAGTGATGGATTAGGTTATCGTCATTTTCGCAGCTCACAATTTATGATCCAGGACGGAAAAACAGCGCAAAAGAAGAAAAGTGTCCCGAAATTGATGAGAACATTCGATTTTGGGCTACAAAAACAGGCACAACCGAGCAGGCTTGGTGCCCCCGTCGTAGAGCTCTCGGAGAGCTTTCCAACGGTATGCTGTGCACCGCGTAACTTCTTACGGATCAAAAGTTATAGGCACCGGTGCGACGGATACTTGGTAACAAGCCCCACGCCCTCTGTTTGTGGGCCCGACCTCTACGTGAAGTGAAGTTGTCTTGCCCACGATGCCGTGGGATTCGGTAATAGAAATGTGATGGATTAGGTTGTCGTCCTTTTCGTGGCTCACGACGTACGATCCGGGAAGAAAAAATAGTGCAAAAGAAGAAAAGTGTCCCGAAACTGATGGAAATATTCGATTTTGGGCTCCGAAAATAGGCGCAGTAGAGCAGGCTGGGTGCCCCTGTCGTAGAGCTCTCGGAGAGCTTTCCAAGGGTATGTTGTGCGCCGCGTAACTCCTTACGGATCAAAAGTTATAGGCACCGGAGCGACGGATACTTGGTCACAAGCCCTGCGCCCTCGGTTTGCGGGCCTAGCCTCTACGTGAAGTGAAGTTGTCTTGCCCAAGGTGCCGTGGGATTCGGTAATAGAAATGTGATAGATTAGGTTGTCATCCTTTTCACCGCTCACGACGTACGATCCGGGACGAAAAAATAGCGCAAAAGAAGAAAAGTATCCTGAAACTTATGAAAACGTTCGATTTTGGGCTCCGAAAATAGTCATAGTCGAGCAGACTTGCTGCCCACGTCGTAGAGCTCTCGGAGAGCTTACCAACAGTATGTTGTGCACCGCGTAACTCCATTCAGATCAAACGTTATGGGCACCGGAGCGACAGATACCTGGTCACAAGCACCACGCCCTCTGTTTGCGCGCCCAGCCTCTACATGAAGTGATGTTGTCTTGCCCAAGGTACCATGGGATTTGGTAATAGAAATGTGATGGATTAGGTTGTCGTCCTTTTCGCGGCTCACGACGTACGATCGGGGACGGAAAAACAGCGCAAAAGAACAAAAGTGTCCCGAAACTGATGAAAACATTCGATTTTGGTCTCCAAAAAAGGTACAACCAAGCAAGTTTGTGCCCCCATCGTAGAGCTCTTGGAAAACTTTCCAACGGTATGCTGTGTGCCGTGTAACTCCTTACGGATCAAAAGTTATGGGCACCGGAGCGACGGATACTTGGTCATATGCCCCACGCCCTCGGTTTGAGGGCCCAGCCTCTACGTGAAGTGAAGTTGTCTTGTCCAAGGTGCCGTGTAATTCGGTAATAGAAATGTGATAGATTAAGTTGTCGTCCTTTTCGCGCCTCACGACGTACGATCCGGGACGGGAAAACAGCGCAAATGAAGAAAAATGTCCTAAAACTGATGAAAACATTCAATTTTGGGATCTGAAAATAGGTGCAGCCGATCAAGCTTGCTGCCCCTATCGTAGAGCTCTCGGAGAGCTTTCCAACGGTATGCTATGCGCCGCGTAACTCCTTACGGATCAAAAGTTATAGGCACCGGAGCGACGGATACGTGGTCACAAGCCCCACGCCCTCGGTTTGTGGGCCCAGCCACTTGGTGAAGTGAAGTTGTCTTGCCCAAGGTGCCGTGTGTCACACCCTAACCCGGCCTATAAGGTTAGACTAGGGTGTGATCTAAATATTCAAGTCATATCACATACTTAACCGTTTATGAAGATTTAACACTTAATGTTTTAGCCTAAACTCCAAAATTTCTCGGAAAACCGGTAGCATAACGGCTGTAATTGGGCTCTTTGGTTTGACCTAATTCTCTAAACTCCTCAAATTTTCCAATTCTCAATCTCATTTCTAACTAAGATTACTATTTACCATCAATTGAAATGCCTACTGGTTATCTCGATGTCTTGCTTGATTAATAACCTAGCATGATACTATGTCTCGTTTGTTTGTTTATCCTCGTTACAAACATACCTGTTGATCTTAACTTAACAATGAGTACCTGCTTAAGATTTGGTTGGTTCATTTTACTTAGCCCTTACCTAATACTTCATAATCCTATCATAGATACTAGCAGCAAAAATAGCAAAATGACCATAGTAGTGTCTAGTGTCTGTCTAGTAAATATCAGTACAAATCAAAATTAGACCCCAAATTACAATGGGGTTGTTTTACATTACAAACATTGAGCAACATAAAAAGAAATAGTCTTCAAGTAGCATAGTTCACAAATAGCCACAATCACGCAAAGCACATAGGACAGGTAATCACTCCAAGGAATCATCGTTAGGCACATTGTCCTCAGGTACCTGTTCTTGATCTTCTTCACCTGAGATGATAAAAGAGGGTGAGTCCTTATGAACTCAGCGAGGGGGAACGAGAAATAGGTTTTGAAACTCATTTTTCGGTTCAACTTATGAAAATCCTTTTGTAAGCATGAATGTACACAATTAAGTACATAACAATAATATAAAGTAAAGAAACACAATTACCAGTCTTTCCTCCCCGAGGTCCTCTAGGAACCAAGCAAGAGTACTTATACATATAGTAAAAGGATACGGTGAGCTCTTGCTCTCAGTTGTTGCGGCCGACTTCAAATCATCCCCTTATCATGCCAAATGGGTGTACTCCGGATGTAGCCCGAAATCCTACGACCCAACTCTCCGAGGAAGTCTAGCCCCCAAGTGAGAGAGGGAATTGGACAATGGTAGTCACGGTTGCACCGACAAGCCCGATGGCGCCCGGTGTGCGTGAACGCTACCACGCCAGAAAGAAAGGTTGCAACCTCATATGCAATGCACTTTTATGACATTTAATATATCACATTAGGAGGACAACAAAGTAGGTTGCCTCCGGACAGTCATAAGATTACACATTGACAAGTAAACAAGCGAGACACAAATAGACAAGTAATTTCACTTGAAAGGCACATGGAGTTATATGAACATTAAACGGTCAGCCATGTACGCACGTAAATTAAGTCATATAGCTCAATTCGAAGTCCACGTAATCAAATAATAAGACTATTCAACATGCAACAACATTTATGTGGGTTTGGATGCAAGAAAGGCCTATTGGTCAACATGCAATGATCAAAATCACATTTAGGGCTATAAGGGCAACTACGGGCAGCCTACTCAACATATAATTACACACAATATCCAAAGGATCAACACTTAGCAAGTTTACCTAGTCACTAGGGTTTCCATTTTGTGCTTACCCGTGCGATTAAGCCCCAAGTCAACTCAAAATCAATCTCAAGCCATGCATCAATTAATTCAAACATTCCCAAGTACTCAAAACAGTCCACACAACAACCCAATGCCACAATCCCAAGCATTTAATACCACAAAAGAAGTTACAACAAATTTTCTAAGCATATAACTAAGTGAAAACCTCACTGCAATAGGCTATTTTCTCACAATCATTAAGACAAGTAAACAATCTCCAATTCTAGTGAATAAGATGTCAATTAAATCTTAAGAAATGAACTAAAATCAGAAACAAACCTTGCATCATTTGGAGTTCGAGTCCAATAGTTATAGCCAAAACAGTGGGATTGCACAAAACTGTCCAGATTTGCACACATTTCAATACTTGTCGTTTTTGAGGTCCTTATGGTCCGATTTAGCCTTAGTCCATTTCTGACAAAAATTTCCAGAACTGAAAAATATAGCAGTACACCAAACTTCGTGCATTTTTGACATCATTTACTAAGCCAAAACCGGTTCGTTCTACAAGGTCAGTGCATCTGCCAAAACCTGCTTCATTTTTTTCAGACTTCCAAATTTGGACACATTTTAATGATTTGCCATTTTGAGAACCTTAGAGTCAAAATTAGCTTTGTCCTATTTCTACAAAAAAATGTTCAAAACTGGAAAAACTAGTTACCTACCAATTTTAATGCATTTTAAACATCATTTTCCTAGGCAAACGCACCTCGTAACCACAATAAAGAAAGCTGTCACCAAACCCGATTTCATCTATCATCACCTTCAAGCCAAAATCTTGCCATGCATGGTTGTAAAAGCTTATGAACACACATATAACTCAAGTACAGAAGCAAGGACATACATTTAAGAGCATGCATGTGGATTTTTGAAAGATTTTCAATAAGTTTTAGCCCTCACCTTAGCAAATCAACAAGAAGATGCACAAAACTTTGATGAAGCACAAATTTCTTCTTCTTCCTTGCTTAGCCGAGACTCCAACTCGATTTTCTCTATTTTTCCTAGCTTAGTGGCCAATTTCTTAGTAGATGCATGTGGTTAGAACAAGAAGAAAAGAAATGGAAGCTAGCTAACTCACCAAGGCCAAAATGGTGACTCAAAGAGCTTGCATGTGTGATTCTTGCAAGTTAGCTAGCTTGGTCGAGTTTCTTTGCTTGTTGTTTGTCTTGATGCACCATGGAATGATGAAGATGAGCAATGGTAAGATGAAACTCAGCCAAGGCTGAGAGAGAGAGAGAAGAATGAGAAGGAGAGAGAGAAATGTGAGGAGAATGAGGGAAAATGACAAAGAGTGAAGGCCTTGCAAGTGATGAAGTATGTTCGGCCTTGGGCATACCAAAAAATCAGATTTGTGTCTTCAAGAAGGTTGAATTTTGAATCACCTAGCATGGGCAAGGGCATATGTCAAGATTGGAGGTCTTTGAGCAATTTTTTATGCATTTGTGTCATAGAATTGTCATAAGTTGTCTAGAATTAATTTTGAATTGAGCAAGCAAGTATGAATGCCACAAGGTGGTCGGCCAAGGCTTAAGAAATCTGAATTTTTGTCATCTTTTGAGCATTATTTAATTGTGTGTTGAAAGTGCAAAAAGAATAAGGAATAAAGAATAAGGAATGTCTAGCTTTTTGTGCGATTTTGTCTTCTAGTGGGTTGAATTAGTAATTTAATAATAGTTAATAGAATTTGTAGGATTAATTAATGACCTAGTGCTTCGTGTAAGATGCTTTCTTGATTAGCATGAGGGCACGCTTTCCTAGGTCTAGGGCACGTACTACGAGGTAGGGCATGAACTACGAGATGAACGCACATTTTTCAAGTAAATGCACGCAACCCTAAATGAATGCACGTAATTCAATGCATGGCACACAAAATGAACACAATTCTTAAACCTAGGTCAAGGCACGCAAATCTAGGTTAGGGCACATGAAACGAGGTATCGCACGCAAATCGAGGTCGGGCCTCACATCCTTCCCTCCTTAAAAGAATTTTGTCCCGAAATTAAATATTACCTTTGAAATAAAGCTAGATATTGCTGCTCCATCTGGTCTCGCCTTTCCCACGTTTCTTCTTCTACTCCATGATGATCCTACAGCAGTTTCACCATCGGTATAGTTTTGTTGCGCAAGTCCCGATCTTGCTGGTCTAGGATCCGAATGGGCTTCTCCTCATAAGACAAGTTCTCCCGAAGCTGCAACGGTTCTGGCTCCAAGATATGCGATGGATTAGGGTGATACTTCCGCAGCATTGAAACATGAAAAACGTCGTGAATATTGGAGAGGTTTTGGGGTAGTGCTAGGCGATATGCCAATTTGCTAATCTTCTCAATTATCTCAAATGGTCTTACAAATCTCGGGCTCAACTTTCCACACTTGCCGTGTTTAATCGTTCCCCTCCGAGGTGATATCTTCAAGAATACCTTGTCGCCGACCTCAAACTCTAGACTCCGTCTCTGTCGGTCTGCATAGCTCTTCTGTCTGCTTTGGGCGGTAAGCATCTGTTTTTGGATGAGGTGGATATTATCAACAGTCTTCATAAGTTCAGGTAGAAGGGTCAAGTCAAAAGTTTTCATTTCACCTACTTCATCCCAGTAAATTGGGGATCGACACTTACGTCCATACAACGCCTCAAATGGGGCCATTCCGATAGTGGCTTGACAGCTGTTATTATAAGCAAACTCCGCCAGGGACAAATATTTCTCCCAACCTTTCCCGAAGTGTAAAACGCACGCCCTCAGCATATCCTCCAGAATCTGAATAGTTCTTTCCGATTGTCCATCAGTCTGAGGGTGATAAGCCGTGCTGAAACTCAACTTCGTTCCCAAAGCTTCTTGCAATCTCTTCCAAAATTAGGAAGTAAAATGAGGATCCCTATCCGATACAATACTCACAGGTATCCCGTGCAATCTTACAATCTCTACCACATACATATTTCCTAATCTCTCAGGACTATCCTCCTTGTTCATCGGTAAGAAGTGCGCCGACTTAGTCAATCTATCCACTATGACCCAAACGGCGTCACGACCCTTTTGTGACCTGGGCAGGTCCATAACAAAGTCCATAGTTATATGTTCCCATTTCCATTGAGGAATCTCCAACGGTTGAAGTAAACCTGCGGGTCGTTGATGTTCCGCTTTGACTCTCTGGCAAGTCAAACACCGTGCCACAAACTCCGCAATCTCTCTCTTCATGTTATTCCACCAATAGTGTTGCTTCAAATCCCGGTACATCTTTGTTCCACCGGGGTGAATAGTGTATCTTGAATTATGGGCTTCTTCAAGAATCTTCTTTTTCAGCTTTGGTTCACTGGGAACACAAATCCGATGCCTAAACCTCCAATTACCATCATCATGAAACTTGAAATCTGCGTTGCTTTCTTTAATCTTCTGAAATTGTTGGTCCTTCTATTGAGCCTTTCGTAACTCGGACAACAAGGTCGATTGAACTTGCGTAGTGGCAAAAAGTAACCCTTTCCGAGTCAATTGTGGTTTCCACAAAAATGCTTCCTCCAACAACTCCTGCACCTTAACTTCCAGTTTTGCCATGCTTGCTTTCCTACTTAAGGCATCTGCAACTACATTCGCTTTACCGGGCACATAATTGATTGTGCAGTTATAATCATCCAAAAGCTCCATCCACCGCCTTTGCCTCATATTCAACTCTTTTTGAGAGAACAAGTATTTCAAGCTCTTGTGATCAGTAAATACCTCAAACTTGTTACCCCACAGATAATGCCTCCATTTCTTGAGTGCAAACACAATAGCCGCTAATTCCAAATCATGCGTCGGGTAGTTCAATTCATATTGCTTCGGTTTCCTAGAGGCATACGCAATCACCCTACCATTTTGCATCAACACACAACCCAATCCTTCCTTCGAAGCATCGCTATAGATTACAAAACCTTGACTCCCTTCAGGAAATGCAAGAACAGGTGTGGTAGTCAATCTCCTCTTCAACTCTTGGAAGCTGTTCTCACACTTATCATCCCACACGAACTTTGTTTTCTTTTGAGTGAGCTTTGTAAGTGGTCCTGCAATCTTAGAGAAATCTTTCACGAATCTCTGATAATAGCCGGCTAGACCAAGAAAACTCCGAATCTTCGTAACATTCTTCGGCTTCTTCCAAGACACCACTACTTCTATCTTTGCTGGATCCACCGCTATTCCCTCTTGGGATATGATATGCCCCAAAAATGCAATATGTTGCAACCAAAATTCACACTTGCTAAACTTTGCATACAATTGATGCTCTCGAAGTTTTTGCAGTACCAACCGCAGATGTTGTTCATGCTCAGCCTCGAATTTTGAGTATACCAAAATATCATCAAAGAAGATCACCACAAATTGGTCCAAGTAGGGTTGAAACACCCTATGCATCAAATCCATAAAAGCTACAGGGGCATTAGTTAGTCCAAATGGCATCACCACATATTCATAATGCCCATATCTTGTCCTGAAAGCCGTTTTACGCACATCTTCCTTTTTGATCTGCAATTGATAATACCATTGCCTCAAGTCGAGTTTCGAATACACTTTGGCTCCTTGAAGTTGATCAAATAGCTCGTCGACCAGTGGAAGTGGGTATTTATTCTTGACAGTCACTTGGTTCAATCCTTGGTAGTCGATGCATAGCCTCAACGTTCCCTCTTTCTTCTTTACAAATAGAACTGGTGCACCCCACGGTGAAGAACTCGGTTGAACAAACCCCTTCTTCAACAATCCTTGCAATTGGTCCTTCAATTCTTGTAGCTCGGCCGGTGCCATCCGATAGGGGGCTTTAGATATCGGCTGGGTGCCAGCCAGTAACTATATAATGAACTCGATCTCCCGATTTGGGGGTAAACCGGGCAATTCTTCTGGAAACACATCCGCATAGTCTTTGATCACAGGCATTTCCTCCAACTTAGCTTTATCCGATGGCTTGTTGATAAGGTAAGCTAAGTATCCGCTACACCCTTTTCTCAAGGACTTCACTACTTTCGTAGATGAAATGATGGAACTCCCGGTGAAATCTCTTCGACCTTTTACCTTCAGTATTGGTTGACCAGGTACCCGGAACGTTATAATCTTCGTCCGGCAATCTAGTTGGACATGATGTTTTGCCAACCAGTCCATCCCTAAAATGACCTCATAGTCTCGAAAAGGTAATACAATAAGATTGGCTGAGAATTCCCTATCCTTAATTTGGATTTTACATGCTTTACAAGCTGAGCTAGTAACAAGTTTAGAACCCATTAGAGTACCAACTTCTACTTCGTATGGCAAACATACAACTTTCAGTTTCACACTTCCACATATAAGGGAGTAATAAATGAATGAGTAGTATCCAGGTCAATTAGCACCCTAACAGGTTGATTCAGCATGAAGAATGTACCTTCAACAACAGCGGTCTCATCATGAAGCTCCTCGCACTCAATAGCATAAGCTCGAGCCTGAACTATAGGAACTGGAGTCTTGCCTCTACCAGCTGGTTTACCCTGATTCTGTCCTGCCTTCCATTTAGGGCAATCCTTGATCTGATGCTGATCACTACCACATCTCACACATCGCCCTGAATTCTTCCAGTACTGGGCCTCGGTATGACCTTTCTTGTGATAGTAAGAACAATTGATAGTCTGAGTAGCAGGTGAACTACCTGTGGATCCGCGGGTGGAAGAGGCTGATGGCGCTTTAGTCGGGCCATAGTTATTCATTGGTCTGTTCTGGCCCTGGCCCTGACTACGACTCTGGCTCTGGAATTTTCTCTCCTGACCTGGAGGCTGGTATGGTTTCTTGTTTGGCTGACTCAAACCGGCTCTATCAAGTTTTCTGTTCTCAACTTGAGAAGTAGCAGTAAAGAGAATAGAATAGGTATCGAAATCATGCGAAGCCAACTGGTCCTGAATCTCTGGCCTCAATCCAGTAGTAAATTTCCACATCTTCGCCTCCGGAGTACTGACCATATATTGAGCATAACGGGACAGTCGGTCAAAATGAGCCTCGTACTGGGCCACCGTCATGTTACCCTGGGTCAAGTGCATGAACTCCTCGATCCACCTCTGCCTGGAAACTGCAGGTATATATTTCTCCTTGAATGCCTTAACGAAATTACCCCACAAGCGAGGTGTCTGATCAGTTTCCCACAGTGTGCCACCAATGTTCAGCATCCCCGTGCAACAGAAACACGACAAACTCCACCTTCTCTTCATCCGTATAATCAAGTGGCCTAAAAATTTTCTCGATTTCGGACAGCCAAGCCTCTGCTTTCTCATCATTAGCTTCCCCGTGGAATTTGGACGGGCGAAAGTCAAGAAACTCCCTCATTCTACTATATCTCCCATGGTTGCCATCATTCTTGTTGTTGTTGTTGTTGTTGGCCTCACGTGCATCTTGACGCTCCATCACTCGTGATACGCGATCCATGGCATTTGCCATCATGGTAAACATAGCCATGCCAGGATTAGTTTGATAGGCATCTCCGGTCTCTTGGGGTTCACCGCTATTATTAGTAGTGGGGGTACTAGGGCCAGCCATCTATAGGCACAGATTACGATGCACAATTTATTGAAATACGATAAACAGGAATTTTAATGCACCATAATTCTAGAAAAAATTAAGACATGTTAATCACTTAAGCACATAGAACATAGAAGACACATTTAACATTATCATACAACAACATATAGACAAGTCATCCTAATCATCCTAGGGCTCTACCCATGGTTCGAGAGTTAAACCCGGCGTAAGCAATCTAAGCTCTGATACCATTCTTTTACTTACAAGGTGTCACGCCCCAACCCGACCTATAAGGTTAGACTAGGGTGTGATCTAAATATTCAAGTCATATCACATACTTAACCGTTTATGAAGATTTAACACTTAATGTTTTAGCCTAAACTCCAAAATTTCCCCAAAAACCGGCAGCATAATGGTTGTAATTGGGCTCTTTGGTTTGACCTAATTCTCTAAACGCCTCAAATTTTCCAATTCTCAATCTCATTTCTAACTAAGATTACTATTTACCATCAATTGAAATGCCTATTGGTTATCTCGATGTCTCGTTTGATTAATAACCTAGCATGATACTATGTCTCGTTTGTTTGTTTATCCTCATTACAAACGTACCTGTTGATCTTAGTTTAACAACGAGTACCTGCTTAAGATTTGGTTGGTTCATTTTACTTAGCCCTTACCTAATACTTCATAATCCTATCATAGATACTAGCAGCTATAATAGCAAAATGACCATAGTAGTGTCTAGTGTCTGTCTAGTAAACATCAGTACAAACCAAAATTAGACCCCAAATTACAACGGAGGTCTTTTACATTACAAACATTGAGCAACATAAAAAGAAATAGTCTTCAAGTAGCATAGTTCACAAATAGCCACAATCCCGCAAAGTACATAGGACAGGTAATCACTCCAAGGAATCATCGTTAGGCACATCATCCTCAGGTACCTGTTCTTGATCTTCTTCACTTGAGATGATAAAAGAGGGTGAGTCCTTATGAACTCAGCGAGGGGGAACGAGAAATAGGTTTTGAAACTCATTTTCCGGTTCAACTTATGAAAATCCTTTTGTAAGCATGAATGTACACAATGAAATACATAACAATAATATAAAGTAAAGAAACACAATTACCAGTCTTTCCTCCCCGAGGTCCTCTAGGAATCAAGCGAGAGTACTTGTACATATAGTAAAAGGATACGGTGAGCTCTTGCACTCAGTTGTTGCGGCCGACTTCAAATCATCCCCTTATCACGCCAAGTGGGTGTACTCCGGATGTACCCCAAAATCCTACGACCCAACTCTCTGAGGAAGTCTAGCCCCCAAGTGAGAGAGGGAATTGGACAATGGTAGTCACGGTTGCACCGGCAAGCCCGATGCCGCCCGGTGTGCGTGAACGCTACCACGCCAGAAAGAAAGGTTGCAACCTCATATGCAATGCACTTTTATGACATTTAATATATCACATTAGGAGGACAACAAAGTAGGTTGCCTCCGGACAGTCATAAGATTGCACATTGATAAGTAAACAAGCGAGGCACGAGTAAACAAGCGAGCGAGGCACGAATAGACAAGTAATTTCACTTGAAAGGCACATGGAGTTATATGAACATTAAATGGGCAGCCATGTACGCACGTAAATTAAGTCATATAACTCAATTCAAAGTCCACGTAATCAAATAATAAGACTATTCAACATGCAACAACATTTACGTGGGTTTGGATGCAAGAAAGGCCTATTTGTCAACATGCAATGATCAAAATCACATTTAGGGATATAAGGGAAACTACGGGCAGCCTACTCAACATATAATTACACACAATATCCAAAGGATCAACACTTAGCAAGTTTACCTAGTCACTAGGGTTTCCATTTTGTGCTTACCCGTGCGATTAAGCCCCAAGTCAACTCAAAATCAATCTCAAGCCATGCATCAATTAATTCAAACATTCCCAAGTACTCAAAACAGTCCACACAACATCCCAATGCCACAATCCCAAGCATTTAATACCACAAGAGAAGTTACAACAAATTTTCTAAGCATATAACTAAGTGAAACCCTCACTGCAATAGGCTATTTTCTCACAATAATTAAGACAAGTAAACAATCTCCAATTCTAGTGAATAAGATGTCAAATTAAATCTTATGAAATGATCTACAATCATAAACAAACCTTGCATCATTTGGAGTTCGGGTCCAATAGTTATAGCCAAAACAGTGGGATTGCACAAAACTGTCCAGATTTGCACACATTTCAATACTTGTCATTTTTGAGGTCCTTAGGGTCAGAGTTAGCCTTAGTACATTTCTGACAAAAATGTACAGAACTGAAAAATATAGCAGTACACCAAACTTTATTCATTTTGGACATCATTTACTAAGCCAAAACTGGTTCGTTCTACAAGGTCAGTGCATCTGCCAAAACCTGCTTCATTTTTTCCATACTTCCAGATTTGGACACATTTTAATGATTTTCCATTTGGAGGACCTTCGAGTCAAAATTAGATTTTTCCTATTTCTGCGAAAAATGTTCAAAACTGGCAAAACTAGTTACCTACCAATTTTCATGCATCTTCAACATCATTTTCCTAGTCAAACGCACCTTGTAACCACAAGACAGAAAGCTGTCACCAAACCCGATTTCATCTATCATCACCTTCAAGCCAAAATCTTGCCATGCATGGTTGTAAAGGCTTATGAACACACATATAACTCAAGTACAGAAGCAAGGACATACATTTAAGAGCATGCATGTGGATTTTTGAAAGATTTTCAAGAAGTTTTAGCCCTCACCTTAGCAAATCAACAAGAAGATGCACAAAACTTTGATGAAGCACAAATTTATTCTTCTTCCTTGCTTAGCCGAGACTCCAACTTGATTTTCTCTATTTTGCCCAGCTTAGTGGCCAAGTTCTTAGTAGATGCATGTGGTAAGAACAAGAAGAAAAGAAATGGAAGCTAGCTAACTCACCAAGGCCGAAATGGTGACTCAAAGAGCTTGCATGTGTGATTCTTGCAACTTAGCTAGCTTGGTCGAGTTTCTTTGCTTGTTGCTTGTCTTGATGCACCATGGAATGATGAAATGAGCAATGGTAAGATGAAACTCAGCCAAGGCCGAGAGAGAGAGAGAAGCATGAGAGGGAGAGAGAGAGAAATGTGAGGAGAATGAGAGAAAATGACAAAGAATGAAGGCCTTGCAATTGATGAAGTATGTTCGGCCTTGGGCATACCAAAAAATCAGATTTGCGTCTTCAAGAAGGTTGAATTTTGAATCACCTAGCATGGGCAAGGGCATATGTCGAGATTGGTGGAGTTTTGAGGAGGTCTTTGAGCTATTTTTTATGCATTTGTGTCATAGAATTGTCATAAGTTGTCTAGAATTAATTTTGAATTGAGCAAGCAAGCATGAATGCCACAAGGTGGTCGGCCAAGGCTTAAGAAATCTGAATTTTTGTCATCTTTTGAGCATTATTTAATTGTGTGTTGAAAGTGCAAAAAGAATAAGGAATAAAGAATAAGGAATGTCTAGCTTTTTGTGAGATTTTGTCTTCTAGTGGGTTGAATTAGTAATTTAATAATAGTTAGTTGAATTTGTAGCATTAATTAATGACCTAGTGCTTCGTGTAAGATGCTTTCTTGATTAGCGTGAGGGCATGCTTTCCTAGGTCTAGGGCACGCTCTACGAGGTAGGGCACGAACTACGAGACGAACGTATATTTTCCAAGTAAATGCACGCAACCCTAAATGAATGCACGTAATTCAATGCATGGCACACAAAACGAACACAATTCTTAAACCTAGGTCAAGGCACGCAAATCTAGGTTTGGGCACACAAAACGAGGTATCGCATGCAAATCGAGGTCAAGCCTCACACCGTGTGATTAGGTAATAGAAATGTAATAGATTATGTTGTCATCCTTTTCGCGCCTCACGACGTATGATTCGGGATGAAAAAACAGTGCAAATGAAGAAAAGTGTCTTGAAACTGAAGAAAACATTCAATTTTGGTATCTGAAAATAGGTGCAACTGATCAAACTTACTGCCCCATCGTAGAGCTCTAGGAGTGCTTTCCAACGGTATGCTGTGCGCCGTGTAACTCCTTACGGATCAAAAGCTATAGGCACCGGAGCGACGGATACGTGGTCACAAGCTCCACACCCTCGGTTTGCGGGCCCAGCCTCTTGGTGAAGTGAATTTGTCTTGCCCAAGGTGCCGTGGGATTCGATAATAGAAATGTGATAGATAAGGTTGTCGTCTTTTTGCGGCTCACGACGAACGATCCGGGACTGAAAAACAGTGCAAAAGAAGAAAAGTGTCCCGAAACTTATGAAAATGTTCAATTTTGGGCTTCGAAAACAAGCGCATCCGAGGAAGCTTGCTGTACCCGTTGTAGAGCTCTTGGAGAGCTGTCCAACAGTATGTTGCGTGCCGTGTAAATCCATACGGATCAAAAGTTATGGGCACCGGAGTGACGGATACCTGGTCACAAGACCCACGCCCTCGGTTTGAGGGCCCAGCCTCTACGTGAAGTGAAGTTGTCTTGTCCAAGGTGCCGTGTGATTCGGTAATAGAATTGTGATAGATTAGGTTGTCGTCCTTTTCGTGGCACACGACGTACGATTCGAGATAGAAAAACTGCGCAAAAGAAGATAAGTGTCCCGAAACTAATGAAAATATTCAATTTTGGGCTCTGAAAATAGGCGTAGCCGAGCAGGCTTGGTGCCCCCGTCGTAAAGCTCTCGGAGAGTTTTCCAACTATATGTTGTGCATCGCGTAACTCCTTATGGATCAAAAGTTATGGGCACCGGAGCGACGGATATAGGGTCACAAGCCCCACGCCCTCTGTTTGCGCGCCCAGCCTCTATGTGAAGTGAAGTTGTCTTGCCCAAGGTGCCGTAGGATTCAGTAATATAAATGTGATGGATTAACTTGTCGTCCTTTTCGAGGCTCACGACGTACGATCCGGGATAGAAAAATAACGCAAAAGAAGAAAAGGGTCCCAAAACTGATGAAAATGTTTGATTTTTGGCTTCAAAAATAGGTGCAGCTGAGCAGTCTTGGTGCCTTTATCGTAGAGCTCACATAGAGCTTTCCAACGGTATACTGTGTGCCGTGTAACTCCTTACGGATCAAAAGTTATGGGCACCAGAGCGACGGATATCTGGTCACAAGCCCCACGCCCTCGGTTTGAGGGCCCAGCCTCTACGTGAAGTGAAGTTGTCTTGCCCTAATGTGCCGTGGGTTTTGGTAATAGAATTGTGATGGATTATGTTGTTGTCCTTTTCGTGGCTCACGACGTACGATCCAGGACGAAAAAATACCGCAAAAGAAGAAAAGTGTTTAGATTTTGGGCTCCGAAAACTGGCGCAGCCGAGCAGGGTTGGTGCCCCCGTCGTAGAGCTCTCTAAGAGTTTTCCAATTGCATGCTATGCATCGTGTAACTCCTTACGGATGAAAAGTTATAGGCAAGGAAGCGACGGATACCTGGTCACAAGCCCCACGCCCTTTGTTTGCGCACCCAATGTGAAATTGATTCGATAATAGAAATGTAATTGATTAGGTTGTCGTCCTTTTCGCGGCTCACGACATACGATCTGGAATGAAAAAACAGCGCAAAAGAATAAAAGTTTTCCAAAACTTATGAAAATGTTCGATTTTGGGCTCTGAAAACAAGCACAACCGAGCAGGCTAGGTGACCCCATCGTAGAGCTCTCAGAGAGCTTTCCAACGGTATTTTGTGCGGCGTGTAACTCCTTACGGGTCAAAAGTTATGACACCGGAGCGACGGATACCTGGTCACAAGCCCCATGCCCTCTGTTTGCGGGCCCAACCTCTACGTGAAATGAAGTTGTCTTGCCCAAGGTACAGTCTGATTCGGTAATAGAAAAGTGATGGATTAGGTTGTCTTCCCTTTCGCGGCTCACGACGTACGATCCGGGATGAAAAAATAGCTCAAAAGAAGAAAAGTGTCCCGAAACTAATGAAATCACTAGATTTTGCGCTCCAAAAATAGGTACAGCTGAGCAGGCTTGGTGCCCCCGTCGTAGAGCTCTAGGAGAGCTTTCCAACGGTATGCTGTGTGCCGCATAACTCCTTACGGATCAAAAGTTATAATCACCGGAGCGACGGATACCTGCTAACAAGCCCTACGCCCTCGATTTGCGTGTCTAGCCTCTACGTGAAGTGAAGTCGTCTTGCCCAAGGTCTCATGGGCTTCGGTAATAGAAATGTGATATATTAGGTTGTCGTCCTTTTCACGGCTCACGACGTACGATCCGGGACCGAAAAATAGCGCAAAAGAAGAAAAGTGTCCCAAAACTGATGAAAATGTTCAATTTTGGGCTCCGAAAACCGCCGCAGCCAAGAAAGCTTGCCGCCGTCGTCGTAGAGCTCTCAGAGAGGTTTCTAACGGTATGCTGTGCGCCGCGTAACTCCTTACAGATGAAAAGTTATGGGCACCGGAGCGACGGATACCTGGTCACAAGCCCCACGCCCTTGGTTTGAGGGCCCAACCTCTACGTGAAGTGAAGTTTTCTTGCCCAAGGTGCCGTGACATTCGGTAATAAAAATGTGATGGATTAGGTTGTCGTCTTTTTCGGGCTCACGACGTACGATACGGGATGGAAAAACAGCGCAGAAGGAGAAAAGTGTCCCGAAACTAATAAAAATGTTCGATTTTTGGCTCAAAAAATAGGCGCAGCCGAGCAGGCTTGGTGCCCCCATCGTAGAGCTCTCAAAGAGTTTTCCAACTGTATGCTATGCGTCGCGTAACTCCTTACGGATCAAAAGTTATGGGCACCAGAACAATGGATACCTGGTCACAAGCCCCACACCCTCTGTTTGAGGGCCCAGCCTCTTTGTGAAGTGAAGTTGTCTTGCCTAAGGTGCCGTGGGATTCGGTAATAGAAATGTGATGGATTAGGTTGTCGTCCCTTTCGCGGCTCACGACGTACGATCCGGGAAAGAAAAACAAAACAAAATAAGAAATGTTTCCCAAAATTGATGAAAACGTTCAATTTTGGGCTCCGAAAATAGGCGCAGCCGAGTAGGCTTGGTACCCCCATCATAGAGCTCACATAGAGCTTTCAAACGGTATGTTGTGCACTGCGTAACTCGTTACGGATCAAAAGTTATGGACACCAGAGCGACGGATACCTGGTCACAAGCCCCACGCCCTCTGTTTGCGGGCCCAGCCTCTACGTGAAGTGAAGTTGTCTTGCCCAAGGTGCCGTGTGATTCGGTAATAGAAATGTGATGGATTAGGTTATCGTTCTTCTCGCGGCTCACGACGTACGATCCGTAACGAAAAAATAGCGCAAAAGATGAAAAGTTTCCCAAAACTTATGAAAATGCTCGATTTTTGGCTCCGAAAACAAGCACAACCGAGCAGGCTAGGTGCCCCCATTGTAGAGCTCTTAGAGAGCTTTCCAACGGTATGCCATGCGCTGCGTAACTCCTTACGGATCAAAAGTTTTGGGCACCGGAGCGACGGATACCTTGTCACAAGCCCCACGCCCTCTGTTTGCGAGCCCAACCTCTACGTGAAGTGAAGTTGTCTTGCCCAAGGTGCCATATGATTGGGTAATAGAAATGTGATGGATTAGGTTGTCGTCCTTTTCGCGGCGGCTCACGACGTACGGTCTTGGACGAAAAAATAGCACAAAAGAAGCAAAGTATCCCGAATCTTATGAAAACATTAGATTTTGGGCTCCGAAAATAGGCACAGCTGAGCAGGCTTTGTGCCCCCGTCGTAGAGCTCACAGAGAGCTTTCCAATGGCATGTTGTGCGCCGCATAACTCCTTACGGATCAAACGTTATAGGCACCGGAGCGGCGGATACTTGGTCACAAGCCCCACGCCCTCTGTTTGCCGGCCCAGCCTCTACGTGAAGTGAAGTTTTCCTGCCCAAGGTGTCTTGTGATTCGGTAATAAAATTGTGATGGATTAGGTTGTCGTCCTTTTCGCGGCTCACGACGTACGATCCAGGACGGAAAAACAGCCCAAAAGAATAAAAGTGTCCCAAAACTGATGAGAATGTTCGATTTTGGGCTAGGAAAGTAGGTGCAACCAAGTAGGCTTGGTGCCCCCGTCGTAGAGCTCTCAGAGAGCTTCCCAACAGTATGTTGTGCGCCGCGTAACTCTTTACTGATCAAAAGTTATCGGCACCAATGTGACGGAAACCTGGTCATAAGCCCCACGCCCTCTGTTTGTGGGCCCGGCCTCTACGTGAAGTGAAGTTGTCTTGCCCGCGGTGTCGTGGTATTCGGTAATAGAAATGTGATGGATTAGGTTGTCGTCCTTTTCGCAGGTCACGACGTACGACCCGGGAAGAAAAAATAGCGTAAAAGAAGAAAAGAGTCCTGAAACTGATGGAAACATTCGATTTTGGGCTCCAAAAATAGGCGCAGCAGAGCAGGCTGGGTGCCCCAGTCGAAAGCTCTCGGAGAGCTTTCCAACGGTATGTTGTACGCCGCGTAACTCCTTACAGATCAAAAGTTCTAGGCACCAGAGCGACGGATACCTGGTCACAAGCCCAGCGCCCTCAGTTTGCGGGCCCAGCCTCTACGTGAAGTGAAGTTGTCTTGCCCAAGGTGCCGTGTGATTAGGTTGCCATCCTTTTCGCGGCTCACGACGTACAATCAGGGATGAAAAAACAGCGCAAAAGAAGAAAAGTATCCCGAAACTTATTAAAATGTTCAATTTTGGGCTCCAAAAATAGTCACAGCCGAGTAGACTTGCTGCCCACATCGTAGAGCTCTCAGAGAGCTTTCCAACGGTGGGTTGTGCACCGCGTAACTCCATTCAGATCAAAAGTTATGGGCACCGGAGCGACGGATACCTGGGGACAAGGCCAACGCCCTCTGTTTGCGGTCCCAGCCTCTACGTGAAGTAAAGTTGTCCTGCCCAAGGTGCCTTGTGATTTGGTAATAAAAATGTGATGGATTAGGTTGTCGTCCTTTTCGCGGCTCACGACGTACTATCCAGGACGGAAAAATAGCACAAAAGAAGAAAAGTGACCCAAAACTGATGAGAACGTTCGATTTTGGGTTAGAAAAATAGGTGCAACCAAGTAGGCTTGGTGCCCCCGTCGTAGAGCTCTCAGAGAGCTTTCCAACAGTGTGTTGTGCACTGCGTAACTCCTTACTAATCAAAAGTTATCGGCACCAATGCAACGGATACCTGGTCACAAGCCCCACAACCTCTGTTTGCGGGCCTGGGCTCTACGTGAAGTGAAGTTGTCTTGCCCACGGTGTCATGGGATTTGGTAATAGAAATGTGATGGATTAGGTTGTCATCCTTTTCGCGGGTCACTACGTACGATCCGGGAAGAAAAAACAGCGCAAAAGAAGAAAAGTGTCCTTAAACTGATGGAAATATTCGATTTTGGGCTTCGAAAACAAGCGCAGCATAGCAGGCTGGGTGCCCTAGTCGTAGAGCTCTCGGAGAGCTTTCCACCAGTATGTTGTGCGCCGCGTAACTCCTTACGGATCAAAAGTTATAGGCACCGAAACGACGGATACCTAATCACAAGCCCAGCGCCCTTGGTATGCGGGCCTAGCCTCTAGGTGAAGTGAAGTTGTCTTGCCCAAGGTACCGTGAGATTCGGTAATAGAAATGTGATAAATTAGGTTGTCGTCCTTTTCACTGCTCACGACGTACGATCCGGGATGAAAAAACATAGCAAAAGAAGAAAAGTATCCCGAAACTTATGAAAACGTTCGATTTTGGGATGCGAAAATAGTCACAGCCGAGCAGACTTGCTGCCCACGTCGTAGAGCTCTAAGAGAGCTTTACAACAGTATCCTGTGCACCACATAACTCCATTCAGATCAAAAGTTATGTGCACCAAAGCGACGGATACCTGGTCACAAGTACCACGCCTTCTGTTTGCTGGCCCAGCCTCTACGTGAAGTGATGTTGTCTTGCCCAAGGTACAATGGGATTTGGTAATAGAAATGTAATGGATTAGGTTGTCGTCCTTTTCGCGGCTCACGACCTACGATCCGGGACAGAAAAACAACGCAAAAGAATAGAAGTGTCCCGAAACTGATGAAAACATTCGATTTTGGGCACCAAAAAAGGCACAGCCAAGAAAGTTTGTGCCCCCGTCGTAGAGCTCTTAGAGAGCTTTCCAACGGTTTGCTGTGCGCTGCGTAACTCCTTACGGATCAAAAGGTATGGGCACCGGAGTGACGGATACTTGGTCACATGCCCCAAGCCCTCGGTTTGAGGGCCCAGCCTCTACGTGAAGTGAAGTTGTCTTGCCCAAGGTACCGTGTGATTCGGTAATAGAAATGTGATGCATTACGTTGTTATCCTTTTCGCGGCTCACGACATATGATCCGGGACACAAAAACACCGCAAAAGTAGAAATGTGTACCGAAACTAATGAAGACATTAGATTTTGGGCTCCAAAAACTGGCGCAGCCGAGCAAGGTTGGTGCCCCCAATGTAGAGCTCGCGGTGAGTTTTCCAACTGTATGCTATGCGTCGCGTAACTCCTTATGGATCAAAAGTTATGGGCACCTGAGCAACGGATACCTGGTCACAGGCCCCACACCCTTTGTTTATGCACCCAGCCTCTATGTGAAGTGAAAGTGTCAAGCCCAAGGTGCTGTGTGATTCAGTAATAGAAATGTGATGGATTAGGTTGTCGTCCTTTTCGCGGCTCACGACGTATGATCCGGAACTAAAAAATAGTGCAAAAGAAGAAAAGTATTCCAAAACTTATGAAAATGTTTGATTTTGGGCTCTAAAAACAAGCACAATCGAGCAGGCTAGGTGACCCCATCGTAGAGCTCTCAGAGAGCTTTCCAACGGCATGTTGTACGGCGCGTAACTCCTTACGGATCAAAAGTTATGGCACCGGAGCGATGGATACCTGGTCACAAGCCCCATGCCCTTTGTTTGCAGGCCCAGCCTCTACATGAAGTGAAGTTGTCTTGCCCAAGGTGCAGTGTGATTCGGTAATAGAAATGTGATGGATTAGGTTGTCGTCCGTTTCGCGGCTCACGACGTACGATCTGGGACGAAAAATAATGTAAAACAAGAAAAGTGTCCCGAAACTGATGAAAACATTCGATTTTGGGCTACAAAAATAGGTAAAACCAAGCTGGCTTGGTGCCCTCGTCGTAGAGCTCTCGGAGAGCTTTCCAACGGTATGCTGTGTGCCGCGTAACTCCTTACGGAACAAAAGTTATAATCACCAGAGCGACAGATACTTGGTAACAAGCACCACGCCCTCGGTTTGCGGGCCTAGCCTCTACTTGAAGTGAAGTCGTCTTGCTCAAGGTGCCATTGGATTCGGTATTAGAAATGTGATAAATTAGGTTGTCGTCCTTTTCGCGGCTCACGACGTACGATCTGGGACGGAAAAATAGAGCAAAAGAAGAAAAGTGTCCAAAAACTAATGAAAATGTTCAATTTTGGGCACTGAAAACAGGAGCAGCCGAACAGGCTTGCTGTCCTTTCGTGGAGCTCTCAGAGAGGTTTCTAACAGTATACTCTTCGCCGCGTAACTCTATACGGATCAAAAGTTATAGACACCGGAGCGACGAATACCTAGTCACAAGCCCCACGCCCTCGGTTTGAGGGCCCAGCCTCTACGTGAAGTGAAGTTGTCTTGCCCAAGGTGCCGTTGGATTCGGTAATAAAAATGTGATGAATTAGGTTGTCGTCCTTTTCGGGCTCACGACGTACGATACGGGATTGAAAAACTGCACAGAAGAAGAAAAGTATCCCGAAACTCATAAAAATGTTCCATTTTGTTCTCAAAAAATAGGCGCAACTGAGCAGGCTTGGGGCCCCCATCGTAGAGCTCTCAGAGAGTTTTCCAACTGTATGCTGTGTGTCACACAACTCCTTACGGATCAAAAGTTATGGGCACCGGAGCGACAGATACCTGGTCACAAGCCCCACACCCTCTGTTTGACGGCCCAGCCTCTACGTGAAGTGAAGTTGTCTTGCCCAAGGTGTCATGGGATTCGGTAATAGAAATGTGATGGATTAGGTTGTCATCCCTTTCGCGGCTCACGACGTAAGATCCGGGAAGGAAAACCAGCGGAAAAGAAGAAAAGTTTCCCAAAACTGATGAAAACGTTCGATTTTGGGCTCCGAAAGTAGGCTCACCCAAGCAGGCTTGGTACCCTCGTCGTAGAGCTCATAGAGAGCTTTCCAACGGTATGCTGTGTGGTGCATAACTCCTTACGGATCAAAAGTTATGGGCACCGTAGCAACGAATACCTGGTCATAAGCCCCATGCCCTCTGTTTGCGGGCCTAGCGTCTACATGAAGTGAAGTTATCTTGCCCAAGGTGACATGTGATTCGGTAACAGAAATGTGATGGATTAGGTTGTCGTCCTTTTCGCGGCTCACGACGTACGATCCGGGATGAAAAAACAGCGGAAAAGAAGAAAAGTTTCCCAAAACTTACTAAAATGTTTAATTTTGGGCTCTGAAAACAAGCACAACCGAGTAGGCTAGGTGCCCCCATCGTAGAGCTCTCAGAGAGCTTTCCAACGGTATGCCATGCGCTGCGTAACTCCTTACGGATCAAAAGTTTTGGGCACCGGAGCGACGGATACCTGGTCACAAGCCCCACGCCGTCTGTTTGCGAGCCCAGCCTCTACGTGAAGTGAAGTTGTCCTGCCCAAGGTGCCATGTGATTCGGTAATAGAAATGTGATGGATTAGGTTATCGTCCTTTTCGCGGCTCACGACATACGATTCGGGACGAAAAAACAGCGGAAAAGAAGAAAAGTATCCCGAATCTAATGAAAATATTAGATTTTGGGCTCCGAAAACAGGCGCAGCATTGCAAGCTTGGTGCCCCCGTCGTAGACCTCACGGAGAGCTTTCCAACGGCATGCTGTGCGCTGCGTAACTCCTTACGGATCAAACGTAATGAGCACCAGAGCGGCAGATACCTGGCACAAGCCCCACGCCCTCTGTTTGCGGGCGCAACCTCTACGTGAAGTGAAGTTATCCTACCCAAGGTGCCTTGTGATTTGGTAATAAAAATGTGATGGATTAGGTTGTCGTCCTTTTTGCGGCTCACGACGTACGATCCAGCAGAATAGAAGAAAAGTGTCCTAAAACTGATGAGAACGTTCGATTTTTGGCTTGGAAAATAGGTGCAACCAAGTAGGCTTGGGGCCCTTGTCGTTTAGCTCTCAGAGAGCTTTCCAACAGTATGTTGTGCGCCGCGTAACTCCTTATGGATCAAAAGTTATCGGCACCAATGTGACGGATACCTGGTCACAAGCCCCATACCCTCTATTTGAGGGCCCGGCCTCTACGTGAAGTGAAGTTGTCTTGCCCGCGGTGTCGTGGGATTC
Organism: Ehretia macrophylla; assembly: GCA_037974665.1. Lineage (NCBI taxonomy): Eukaryota > Viridiplantae > Streptophyta > Magnoliopsida > Boraginales > Ehretiaceae > Ehretia > Ehretia macrophylla. The sequence goes on from CM075766.1 coordinate 40,263,612, forward strand.
GGTAATAGAAATGTGATGGATTAGGTTGTCGTCCTTTTCGCGGGTCACGACGTACGATCCGAGAAGAAAAAACAGCGCAAAAGAAGAAAAGAGTCCCGAAACTGATGGAAACATTTGATTTTGGGCTCCAAAACCAGGCGCAGCAAAGCAAGCATGGTGCCCCCGTCGTAAAGCTCTCGGAGTGCTTTCCAACGGTATGTTGTACGCCGCGTAACTCCTTGCAGATCAAAAGTTATAGGCACCAGAGCGATAGATACTTGGTCACAAGCCCAACGCCCTCGGTTTGCAGGCCTTGCCTCTAAGTACAGTGAAGTTGTCTTGCCCAAGGTGCCATGGGATTCGGTAATAGAAATGTGATAGAATAGGTTGTCGTCCTTTCCGCGACTCACGACGTACAATCAGGGACAAAAAAACAGCGCAAAAAAAGAAAAGTATCCCGAAACTTATGAAAACGTTCAATTTTGTGCTCCGGAAATAGTCACAGCCGAGCAGACTTTCTTCCCACGTCGTAGAGCTCTTAGAGAGCTTTCCAACGGTGTGTTCTGTACCGCGTAACTCCATCCAGACAAAAGTTAAGGGCACCGAAGCGACAGATACTTGGTGACAAGCCCAACGCCCTCTGTTTACGGTCCCAGCCTCTACGTGAAGTAAAGTTGTCCTGCCCAAGGTGCTTTGTGATTCGGTAATAAAAATGTGATGGATTAGGTTGTCGTCCTTTTCGCGGCTCACGACGTACTATCTAGGATGAAAAAACAGCACAAAAGAAGAAAAGTGACCCAAAACTGATGAGAACGTTCGATTTTGGGTTAGAAAAATAGGTGCAACCAAGTAGGCTTGGTGCCCCCGTCGTAGAGCTCTCAGAGAGCTTTCCAACAGTATGTTGTGCGCTGCATAACTCCTTACGAATCAAAAGTTATCGGCACCAATGCAACGGATACCTGGTCACAAGCCCCACACCCTCTGTTTGCGGGCCCGGCCTCTACGTGAAGTGAAGTTGTCTTGCCCACGGTGTCGTGGGATTTGGTAATAGAAATGTGATGGATTAGGTTGTCATCCTTTTCGCGGGTCACTACGTACGATCTGGGAAGAAAAAACAGTGCAAAAGAAGAAAAGTGTACTGAAACTGATGGAAATATTTGATTTTGGGCTTCGAAAATAGGCGCAGCATAGCAGGCTGGGTGCCCCAGTCGTAGAGCTCTCGGAGAGCTTTCCACCGGTATGTTGTGCGCCGCATAACTCCTCACGGATCAAAAGTTATAGGCACCGGAGCGACGGATACCTAATCACAAGCCTAGTGCCCTTGGTATGCGGGCCTAGCCTCTAGGTGAAGTGAAGTTGTCTTGCCCAAGGTGCCGTGAGATTCGGTAATAGAAATGTGATAGATTAGGTTGTCGTCCTTTTTGCGGCTCACGACGTACGATTCGGGATGAAAAAACATAGCAAAAGAAGAAAAGTATTCCGAAACTTATGAAAACATTCAATTTTAGGCTGCGAAAATAGTCACAATCGAGCAGACTTGCTGCCCAAGTTGTAGAGCTCTCAGAGAGCTTTACAACAGTATGCTGTGCACCGCATAACTCCATTCAGATCAAAAGTTATGGGCACCAAAGCGACTGATACCTGGTCACAAGCACCACGCCCTCTGTTTGCTGGCCCAGCCTCAACGTGAAGTGATGTTGTCTTGCCCAAGGTACAATGAGATTTGGTAATAGAAATGTAATGGATTAGGTTGTTGTCCTTTTCGCGGCTCACGACCTACGATCCGGGACGGAAAAACAGCGCAAAAGAATAGAAGTGTCCCGAAACTGATGAAAACATTCGATTTTGGGCACCAAAAAAGGCACAGCCAAGCAGGTTTGTGCCCCCGTCGTAGAGCTCTTGGAGAGCTTTCCAACGGTATGCTGTGCACCGCGTAACTCCTTACGGATCTAAAGTTTTAGGCACCGGAGTGACGGATACTTGGTCACATGCCCCAAGCCCTCGGTTTGTGGGCTCAGCCTTTACGTGAAGTGAAGTTGTCTTGCCCAAGGTACCGTGTGATTCGGTAATAGAAATGTGATAGATTAGGTTATCATCCTTTTCACAGCTCACAACGTACGATCCGGGACGGAAAAACAGCACAAATGAAGAAAAGTGTCCTGAAACTGATGAAAATATTCAATTTTGGGATATGAAAATAGGTGCAGCCGATCAAGCTTGCTGCACCCGTCATAGAGATCATGGAGAGCTTTCCAACGGTATGCTATGCGTCGCGTAACTCCTTACGGATCAAAAGTTATAGGCACCGGAGCGACGGATACGTGGTCACAAGCCCCACGCCCTCAGTTTGTAGGCCCAGCCTCTAGGTGAAGTGAAGTTGTCTTGCCCAAGGTGTCGGGGGATTCGGTAATAGAAATGTGATAGATTAGGTTGTCGTCATTTTCGCGGCTCACGACGAACGATTCGGGACGGAAAAACAGTGCAAAAGAAGAAAAGGGTCCCGAGACTGATAAAAACATTCGATTTTCAGCTCCGAAAATAGGTGCAGCCGAGCAAGCTTGTTGCCCCCATCTTAGAGCTCACGGAGAGCTTTCCAACGGTATGCTGTGCGCCGTGTAACTCCTTATGGATCAAAAGTTATGGGCACTAGAGCGACGGATAACTGGTCACAAGCCCCACGCCCTCGGATTGAGGGCCCAGCCTCTATGTGAAGTGATGTTGTCTTGCCGTAAGGTACCATGGGTTTCGGTAATAGAATTGTGATGGATTATGTTGTCATCCTTTTCGCGGCTCACGACATACGATCCGGGACACAAAAATACCGCAAAAGTTGAAAAGTGTACCGAAACTAATGAAAACATTAGATTTTGGGCTCCAAAAACTGGTGCAGCCGAGCAGGGTTGGTGCCCCCGCCGTAGAGCTCGCGGTGAGTTTTCCAACTGTATGCTATGTGTCGCGTAACTCCTTACGGATCAAAAGTTATGGGCACCTGAGCGACGAATACCTGGTCACAAGCCCCACACCCTTTGTTTGCGCACCCAGCCTCTACGTGAAGTGAAATTGTCTAGCCCAAGGTACCGTGTGATTTGGTAATAGTAATGTGATAGATTAGGTTGTCGTCCTTTTCGCGGCAAACGACGTATGATCCGGAACTAAAAAACAGCGCAAAAAAAGAAAAGTATTCCAAAACTTATGAAAATGTTTGATTTTGGGCTCTGAAAACAAGCACAACCGAGCAGGCTAGGTGACCCCATCGTAGAGCTCTCAGAGAGCTTTCCAACGGTATGCTGTACGGCGCGTAACTCCTTACGGGTCAAAAGTTACGGCACCGGAGCGACGGATACCTGGTCACAAGCCCCATGCCCTCTGTTTGCGGGCCCAGCCTCTACATGAAGTGAAGTTGTCTTGCCCAAGGTGCAGTGTGATTCGGTAATAGAAAAGTGATGGATTAGGTTGTCGTCCGTTTCGCGGCTCACGACGTACGATCTGGGATGAAAAAATAGCGCAAAAGAAGAAAAGTATCCCGAAACTAATGAAATCATTAGATTTTGGGCTCCAAAAACAGGTGCAGTCGAGCAAGCTTGGTGCCCCCGTCGTAGAGCTGTCGGAGAGCTTTCCAATAGTATGATGTGTGCCGCGTAACTCCTTACGGATCAAAAGTTATAACCACCAGAGCGACAGATACTTGGTAACAAGCACCGCGCCCTCGGTTTGCGGGCCTAGCCTCTACGTGAAGTGAAGTCGTCTTGCCCAAGGTGCCATGGGATTCGGTAATAAAAATGTGATAGATTAGGTTGTCGTCCTTTTCACAGCTCACGACGTACGATCTGGGACGAAAAAACAGCGCAAAAAAAGAAAAGTGTCCAAAAACTAATGAAAATATTCAATTTTGGGCACTGAAAAAAGGCGCAGCCGAGCAGGCTTGCTGCCCTTTCGTAAAGCTCTCAGAGAGGTTTCTAACAGTATACTGTGCGCCGCGTAACTCTATACGGATCAAAAGTTATGGACACCGGAGCGACGGATATCTGGTCACAAGCCCCACGCCCTCGGTTTGAGGGCCTAGCCTCTATGTGAAGTGAAGTTGTCTTGCCCGAGGTACCGTAGGATTCGATAATAAAAATGTTATGGATTAGGTTGTCGTCCTTTTCGGGTTCACGACGTACGATACGGGATTGAAAAACTACGCAGAAGAAGAAAGGTGTCTCGAAACTAATAAAAATGTTCGATTTTGGGCTCAGAAAATAGGCGCAACCGAGAAGGCTTTGTGCCCCCGTCGTCGAGCTCTCAAAGAGTTTTCCAACTGTATGTTGTGCGTCGCATAACTCCTTACGGATCAAAAGTTATGGGCACCGGAGCGACGGATACCTGGTCACAAGCCCCACGCCCTCTTTTTGAGGGCCCAGCCTCTACGTGTAGTGAAGTTGTCTTGCCCAAGGTGTCATGGGATTCGATAATAGAAATGTGATGGATTAGGTTGTCATCCCTTTCGCGGCTCACGACATACGATCCGGGAAGGAAAACCAGCGAAAAAGAAGAAAAGTTTCCCAAAATTGATGAAAACGTTCAATTTTGGGCGCCGAAAGTAGGCTCTGCCAAGCAGGCTTGGTACCCCAGTCGTAGAGCTCACAAAGAGCTTTCCAACGGTATGCTGTGCACTGTGTAACTCCTTACGGATCAAAAGTTATAGGCATCGGAGCGACGGATACCTGGTCACAAGCCCCACGCCCTCTGTTTGTGGGCTCAGCGTCTACGTGAAGTGAAGTTGTCTTGCCTAAGGTGCCATGTGATTCGGTAATAGAAATGTGATGGGTTAGGTTGTCGTCCTTTTCACGGCTCACGACGTACAATCCGAAACGAAAAAACAGCGCAAAAGATGAAAAGTATCCCGAATCTAATGAAAACATTAGATTTTGGGCTCCGAAAACAGGCACAACAGAGCAGGCTTGGTGCCCAAGTCGTAGAGCTGACGGAGAGCTTTCGAACGGCATGCTGTGCATTGCGTAACTCCTTTTGGATCAAACGTTATGGGCACCGGAGCGGCGGATACCTGGTCACAAGCCCCACACCCTCTATTTGCGGGCCCAGCCTCTACGTGAAGTGAAGTTGTCCTGCCCAAGGTGTCTTGTGATTCGGTAATAAAAATGTGATGAATTAGGTTGTCGTCCTTGTCGCTACTCACGACGTACGATCCATGATGGAAAAACAGCGCAAAAGAAGAAAAGTGTCCCAAAACTGATGAGAACGTTCGATTTTGGGCCCGGAAAATAGGTGCAACCAAGTAGGCTTGGGGCCCTCATCGTAGAGCTCTCAGAGAGCTTTCCAATAGTATGTTGTTCGCCGCGTAACTCCTTACAGATCAAAAGTTATCGGCACCAATGCGACGGATACCTAGTCACAAGCCCCACGCCCTCTGTTTGCTGGCCCATCCTCTACGTGAAGTGAAGTTGTCCTGCCCAAGGTGCCTTGTGAATCGGTAATTAAAATATGATAGATTAGGTTGTCGTCTTTTTTGCAGCTCACAACATATGATCCGGGAAGGAAAAACGGCGTAAAAGAAGAAAAGTGTCCCAAAACTTATGAAAATGTTCGATTTTGGGCTCTGAAAATAGGGGCAGCCGAGGAAGCTTGCTGCACCCATTGTAGAGCTCTCGGAGAGCTGTCCAACAGTATGTTGCGTGCCGTGTAAATCCATACGGATCAAAAGTTATGGGCACCGGAGTGACGGATACCTGGTCACAAGACCCACGCCCTCGGTTTGAGGGCCCAGCCTCTACGTGAAGTGAAGTTGTCTTGTCCAAGGTACCATGTGATTCGGTAATAGAATTGTGATAGATTAGGTTGTCGTCCTTTTCGTGGCACACGACGTACGATCCGAGACAGAAAAACTGCGCAAAAGAAGATAAGTGTCCCGAAACTAATGAAAATATTCAATTTTGGGCTCTGAAAATAGGCGTAGCCGAGCAGGCTTGGTGCCCCCGTCGGAAAGCTCTCGGAGAGTTTTCCAACTATATGCTGTGCATCGCGTAACTCCTTATGGATCAAAAGTTATGGGCACCGGAGCGACGGATATAGGGTCACAAGCCCCACGCCCTCTGTTTGCGCGCCCAGCCTCTATGTGAAGTGAAGTTGTCTTGCCCAAGGTGTCGTAGGATTCAGTAATATAAATGTGATGGATTAACTTGTCGTCCTTTTCGAGGCTCACGACGTACGATCCGGGACAGAAAAACAACACAAAAGAAGAATAGGGTCCCGAAACTGATGAAAATGTTCGATTTTTGGCTTCGAAAATAGGTGCAGCTGAGCAGTCTTGGTGCCTTTATCGTAGAGCTCACAGAGAGCTTTCCAACGGTATACTGTGTGCCGTGTAACTCCTTACGGATCAAAAGTTATGGGCACCAGAGCGACGGATATCTGGTCACAAGCCCCACGCCCTCGGTTTGAGGGCCCAGCCTCTACGTGAAGTGAAGTTGTCTTGCCCTAATGTGCCGTGGGTTTTGGTAATAGAATTGTGATGGATTATGTTGTCGTCCTTTTCGTGGCTCACGACGTACGATCCAGGACGAAAAAATACCGCAAAAGAAGAAAAGTGTTTAGATTTTGGGCTCCGAAAACTGGCGCAGCCGAGCAGGGTTGGTGCCCCCGTCGTAGAGCTCTCTGAGAGTTTTCCAACTGCATGCTATGCGTCGCGTAACTCCTTACGGATGAAAAGTTATAGGCAAGGAAGCGACGGATACCTGGTCACAAGCACCATGCCCTTTGTTTGCGCACCCAATGTGAAATTGATTCGATAATAGAAATGTAATCGATTAGGTTGTCGTCCTTTTCGCGGCTCACGACATACGATCTGGAACGAAAAAATAGCGCAAAAGAATAAAAGTTTTCCAAAACTTATGAAAATGTTCGATTTTGGGCTCTGAAAACAAGCACAACCGAGCAGGCTAGGTGACCCCATCGTAGAGCTCTCAGAGAGCTTTCCAACGGTATTTTGTGCGGCGCGTAACTCCTTACGGGTCAAAAGTTATGACACCGGAGCGACGGATACCTGGTCACAAGCCCCATGCACTCTATTTGCGGGCCCAACCTCTACGTGAAATGAAGTTGTCTTGCCCAAGGTACAGTGTGATTCGGTAATAGAAAAGTGATGGATTAGGTTGTCTTCCGTTTCGCGGCTCACAACGTACGATCCGGGATGAAAAAATAGCTCAAAAGAAGAAAAGTGTCCCGAAACTAATGAAATCACTAGATTTTGCACTCCAAAAATAGGTACAGCCGAGCAGGCTTGGTGCCCCCGTCGTAGAGCTCTAGGAGAGCTTTCCAACGGTATGCTGTGTGCCGCATAACTCCTTACGGATCAAAAGTTATAATCACCGGAGCGACGGATACCTAGTAACAAGCCCTACGCCCTCGATTTGCGTGTCTAGCCTCTACGTGAAGTGAAGTCGTCTTGCCCAAGGTCTCATGGGCTTCGGTAATAGAAATGTGATATATTAGGTTGTCGTCCTTTTCACGGCTCACGACATACGATCCGGGACCAAAAAATAGCGCAAAAGAAGAAAAGTGTCCCAAAACTGATGAAAATGTTCAATTTTGGGCTCCGAAAATCGTCGCAGCCAAGAAAGCTTGCCGCCGTCGTTGTAGAGCTCTCAGAGAGGTTTCTAACGGTATGCTGTGCGCCGCGTAACTCCTTACAAATGAAAAGTTATGGGCATCGGAGCGACGGATACCTGGTCACAAGCCCCACGCCCTTGGTTTGAGGGCCCAACCTCTACGTGAAGTGAAGTTGTCTTGCCCAAGGTGCCGTGAGATTCGGTAATAAAAATGTGATGGATTAGGTTGTCGTCTTTTTCGGGCTCACGACGTACGATACGGGATGGAAAAATAGCACAGAAGGAGAAAAGTGTCCCGAAACTAATAAAAATGTTCAATTTTTGGCTCAAAAAATAGGCGCAGCCGAGCAGGCTTGGTGCCCCCATCGTAGAGCTCTCAAAGAGTTTTCCAACTGTATGCTATGCGTCGCATAACTCCTTACGGATCAAAAGTTATGGGAACTAGAACAATGGATACCTGGTCACAAGCCCCACACCCTCTGTTTGAGGGCCCAGCCTCTATGTGAAGTGAAGTTGTCTTGCCTAAGGTGCCGTGGGATTCGGTAATAGAAATGTGATGGATTAGGTTGTCGTCCCTTTTGCGGCTCACGACGTACGATCCGGGAAAGAAAAACAGCGCAAAATAAGAAAAGTTTCCCAAAATTGATGAAAACGTTCAATTTTGGGCTCCGAAAATAGGCGCAGCCGAGTAGGCTTGGTACCCCCATCATAGAGCTCACAGAGAGCTTTCAAACGGTATGCTGTGCACTGCGTAACTCCTTACGGATCAAAAGTTATGGACACCAGAGCGACGGATACCTGGTCACAAGCCCCACGCCCTCTGTTTGCGGGCCCAGCCTCTACGTGAAGTGAAGTTGTCTTGCCCAAGGTGCCGTGTGATTCGGTAATAGAAATGTGATGGATTAGGTTATCGTTCTTCTCGCGGCTCACGACGTACGATCCGTAACGAAAAAATAGCGCAAAAGATGAAAAGTTTCCCAAAACTTATGAAAATGCTCGATTTTTGGCTCCGAAAACAAGCACAACCGAGCAGGCTAGGTGCCCCCATTGTAGAGCTCTTAGAGAGCTTTCCAACGGTATGCCATGCGCTGCGTAACTCCTTACGGATCAAAAGTTTTGGGCACCGGAGCGACGGATACCTTGTCACAAGCCCCACGCCCTCTGTTTGCGAGCCCAACCTCTACGTGAAGTGAAGTTGTCTTGCCCAAGGTGCCATATGATTGGGTAATAGAAATGTGATGGATTAGGTTGTCGTCCTTTTCGCGGCGGCTCACGACGTACGGTCTTGGACGAAAAAATAGCACAAAAGAAGCAAAGTATCCCGAATCTTATGAAAACATTAGATTTTGGGCTCCGAAAATAGGCACAGCTGAGCAGGCTTTGTGCCCCCGTCGTAGAGCTCACAGAGAGCTTTCCAATGGCATGTTGTGCGCCGCATAACTCCTTACGGATCAAACGTTATAGGCACCGGAGCGGCGGATACTTGGTCACAAGCCCCACGCCCTCTGTTTGCCGGCCCAGCCTCTACGTGAAGTGAAGTTTTCCTGCCCAAGGTGTCTTGTGATTCGGTAATAAAATTGTGATGGATTAGGTTGTCGTCCTTTTCGCGGCTCACGACGTACGATCCAGGACGGAAAAACAGCCCAAAAGAATAAAAGTGTCCCAAAACTGATGAGAATGTTCGATTTTGGGCTAGGAAAGTAGGTGCAACCAAGTAGGCTTGGTGCCCCCGTCGTAGAGCTCTCAGAGAGCTTCCCAACAGTATGTTGTGCGCCGCGTAACTCTTTACTGATCAAAAGTTATCGGCACCAATGTGACGGAAACCTGGTCATAAGCCCCACGCCCTCTGTTTGTGGGCCCGGCCTCTACGTGAAGTGAAGTTGTCTTGCCCGCGGTGTCGTGGTATTCGGTAATAGAAATGTGATGGATTAGGTTGTCGTCCTTTTCGCAGGTCACGACGTACGACCCGGGAAGAAAAAATAGCGTAAAAGAAGAAAAGAGTCCTGAAACTGATGGAAACATTCGATTTTGGGCTCCAAAAATAGGCGCAGCAGAGCAGGCTGGGTGCCCCAGTCGAAAGCTCTCGGAGAGCTTTCCAACGGTATGTTGTACGCCGCGTAACTCCTTACAGATCAAAAGTTCTAGGCACCAGAGCGACGGATACCTGGTCACAAGCCCAGCGCCCTCAGTTTGCGGGCCTAGCCTCTAAGTGAAGTGAAGTTGTCTTGCCCAAGGTGCCGTGGGATTCGGTAATAGAAATGTGATAGATTAGGTTGTCATCCTTTTCGCGGCTCACGACGTACAATCAGGGACGAAAAAACAGCGCAAAAGAAGAAAAGTATCCCGAAACTTATTAAAACGTTCAATTTTGGGCTCTGAAAATAGTCACAGCTGAGTAGACTTGCTGCCCACATCGTAGAGCTCTCAGAGAGCTTTCCAACGGTGGGTTGTGTACCGCGTAACTCCATTCAGATCAAAAGTTATGGGCACCGGAGCGACGGATACCTGGGGACAAGCCCAACGCCCTCTGTTTGCGGTCCCAGCCTCTACGTGAAGCAAAGTTGTCCTGCCCAAGGTGCCTTGTGATTTGGTAATAAAAATGTGATGGATTAGGTTGTCGTCCTTTTCGCGGCTCACGACGTACTATCCAGGACGGAAAAATAGCGCAAAAGAAGAAAAGTGACCCAAAACTGATGAGAACGTTCAATTTTGGGTTAGGAAAATAGGTGCAACCAAGTAGGCTTGGTGCCCCCGTCGTAGAGCTCTCAGAGAGCTTTCCAACAGTATGTTGTGCACCGCGTAACTCCTTACGAATCAAAAGTTATCGGCACCAATGCAACGGATACCTGGTCACAAGCCCCACAACCTCTGTTTGCGGGCCTGGGCTCTACGTGAAGTGAAGTTGTCTTGCCCACGGTGTCATGGGATTTGGTAATAGAAATGTGATGGATTAGGTTGTCATCCTTTTCGCGGGTCACTACGTACGATCCGGGAAGAAAAAACAGCGCAAAAGAAGAAAAGTGTCCTTAAACTGATGGAAATATTCGATTTTGGGCTTCGAAAACAAGCGCAGCATAGCAGGCTGGGTGCCCTAGTCGTAGAGCTCTCGGAGAGCTTTCCACCAGTATGTTGTGCGCCGCGTAACTCCTTACGGATCAAAAGTTATAGGCACCGAAACGACGGATACCTAATCACAAGCCCAGCGCCCTTGGTATGCGGGCCTAGCCTCTAGGTGAAGTGAAGTTGTCTTGCCCAAGGTACCGTGAGATTCGGTAATAGAAATGTGATAAATTAGGTTGTCGTCCTTTTCACTGCTCACGACGTACGATCCGGGATGAAAAAACATAGCAAAAGAAGAAAAGTATCCCGAAACTTATGAAAACGTTCGATTTTGGGATGCGAAAATAGTCACAGCCGAGCAGACTTGCTGCCCACGTCGTAGAGCTCTAAGAGAGCTTTACAACAGTATCCTGTGCACCACATAACTCCATTCAGATCAAAAGTTATGTGCACCAAAGCGACGGATACCTGGTCACAAGTACCACGCCTTCTGTTTGCTGGCCCAGCCTCTACGTGAAGTGATGTTGTCTTGCCCAAGGTACAATGGGATTTGGTAATAGAAATGTAATGGATTAGGTTGTCGTCCTTTTCGCGGCTCACGACCTACGATCCGGGACAGAAAAACAACGCAAAAGAATAGAAGTGTCCCGAAACTGATGAAAACATTCGATTTTGGGCACCAAAAAAGGCACAGCCAAGAAAGTTTGTGCCCCCGTCGTAGAGCTCTTAGAGAGCTTTCCAACGGTTTGCTGTGCGCTGCGTAACTCCTTACGGATCAAAAGGTATGGGCACCGGAGTGACGGATACTTGGTCACATGCCCCAAGCCCTCGGTTTGAGGGCCCAGCCTCTACGTGAAGTGAAGTTGTCTTGCCCAAGGTACCGTGTGATTCGGTAATAGAAATGTGATGGATTACGTTGTTATCATTTTCGCGGCTCACGACATATGATCCGGGACACAAAAACACCGCAAAAGTAGAAAAGTGTACCGAAACTAATGAAAACATTAGATTTTGGGCTCCAAAAACTGGCGCAGCCGAGCAGGGTTGGAGCCCCCAACGTAGAGCTTGCGGTGAGTTTTCCAACTGTATGCTATGCGTCGCGTAACTCCTTACGGATCAAAAGTTATGGGCACCTGAGCGACGGATACTTGGTCACAGGCCCCACACCCTTTGTTTATGCACCCAGCCTCTACGTGAAGTGAAAGTGTCAAGCCCAAGGTACCGTGTGATTCAGTAATAGAAATGTGATGGATTAGGTTGTCGTCCTTTTCGCGGCTCACGACGTATGATCCGGAACTAAAAAATAGTGCAAAAGAAGAAAAGTATTCCAAAACTTATGAAAATGTTTGATTTTGGGCTCTGAAAATAAGCACAATCGAGCAGGCTCGGTGACCCTATCGTAGAGCTCTCAGAGAGCTTTCCAACGGCATGCTGTACGGCGCGTAACTCCTTACGGATCAAAAGTTATGGCACCGGAGCGACGGATACCCGGTCACAAGCCTCATGCCCTCTATTTGCAGGCCCAGCCTCTACATGAAGTGAAGTTGTCTTGCCCAAGGTGCAGTGTGATTCGGTAATAGAAAAGTGATGGATTAGGTTGTCGTCCGTTTCGCGGCTCACGACGTACGATCTGGGACAAAAAAAAAGGCGAAAGAAGAAAAGTGTCCCGAAACTATTGAAATCATTAGATTTTGGGCTACAAAAATAGGTGAAACCAAGCAGGCTTGGTGCCCTCGTCGTAGAGCTCTCGGAGGGCTTTCCAACGGTATGCTGTGTGCCGCGTAACTCCTTACGGATCAAAAGTAATAATCACCAGAGCGACGGATACTTGGTAACAAGCACCACGCCCTCGGTTTACGGGCCTAGCCTCTACGTGAAGTAAAGTCGTCTTGCTCAAGTTGCCATGGGATTCGGTAATAGAAATGTGATAAATTAGGTTGTCGTCCTTTTCGCGGCTCACGACGTACGATCTAGGACGAAAAAATAGCGCAAAAAAAGAAAAGTGTCCAAAAACTAATGAAAATGTTCAATTTTGGGCACTGAAAATAGGAGCAGCCGAACAGGCTTGCTGCCCTTTCGTAGAACTCTCAGAGAGGTTTCTAACAGTATACTCTGCGTCGCGTAACTCTATACGGATGAAAAGTTATGGACACCGGAGCGACGAATACCTAGTCACAAGCCCCACGCCCTCGGTTTGAGGGCCCAGCCTCTACGTGAAGTGAAGTTGTCTTGCCCAAGGTGCCGTGGGATTCGGTAATAAAAATGTGATGGATTAGGTTGTCGTCCTTTTCGGGCTCACGACGTACGATACGGGATTGAAAAACTGCACGGAAGAAGAAAAGTATCCCGAAACTCATAAAAATGTTCCATTTTGGGCTCAAAAAATAGGCGCAACCGAGCAGGCTTGGGGCCCTCGTCGAAGAGCTCTCAGAGAGTTTTCCAACTGTATGCTGTGTGTCGCACAACTCCTTACGGATCAAAAGTTATGGGCACCGGAGCGACGGATACCAGGTCACAAGCCCCACACCCTCTGTTTGATGGCCCAGCCTCTACGTGAAGTGAAGTTGTCTTGCCCAAGGTGTCATGGGATTCGGTAATAGAAATGTGATGGATTAGGTTGTCATCCCTTTCGCGGCTCACGACGTACGATCCGGGAAGGAAAACCAGCGAAAAAGAAGAAACGTTTCCCAAAACTGATGAAAACGTTCGATTTTGGCTCCGAAAGTAGGCTCAGCCAAGCAAGCTTGGTACCCCCGTCGTAGAGCTCACAGAGAGCTTTCCAACGGTATGCTGTGTGTTGCGTAACTCCTTACGGATCAAAAGTTATGGGCACCGGAGCGACGAATACCTAGTCAAAAGCCCCATGCCCTCTGTTTGCGGGCCCAGCGTCTACGTGAAGTGAAGTTATCTTGCCCAAGGTGCCATGTGATTCGGTAACAGAAATGTGATGGATTAGGTTGTCGTCCTTTTCGCGGCTCACGACGTACGATCCGGGATGAAAAAACAGCGCAAAAGATGAAAAGTTTTGCAAAACTTACTAAAATGTTTAATTTTGGGCTCTGAAAACAAGCACAACCGAGTAGGCTCGGTGCCCCCATCGTAGAGCTCTCAGAGAGCTTTCCAACGGTATGCCATGCGCTGCGTAACTCCTTACGGATCAAAAGTTTTGGGCACCGGAGCGACGGATACCTGGTCACAAGCCCCACGCCCTCTGTTTGCGAGCCCAGCCTCTACGTGAAGTGAAGTTGTCTTGCCCAAGGTGCCATATGATTCGGTAATAGAAATGTGATGGATTAGGTTGTCGTCCTTTTCGCGGCTCACGACGTACGATCCGGGATGAAAAAATAGCGCAACAGAAGAAAGATATCCCGAATCTAATGAAAACATTAGATTTTGGGCTCCAAAAACATGTGCAGCAGAGTAGGCTTGGTGCCCTCGTCGTAGAACTCACGGAGAACTTTCCAACAGCATGCTGTGCGTCGCGTAAAACCTTACGGATAAAAAGTTATGGGCACCGGAGCGGCGGATACCTGGTCACAAGCCCCACGCCCTCTGTTTGCGGGCCCAGCCTCTACGTGAAGTGAAGTTGTCCTGCCCAAGGTGCCTTGTGATTCGGTAATAAAAATGTGATGAATTAGGTTGTCATCCTTTTCGCGGCTCACGACGTACGATCCAGCGGAATAGAAGAAAAGTGTCCCAAAACTGATGAGAACGTTCAATTTTTGGCTTGGAAAATAGGTTCAACCAAATAGGCTTGGGGCCCCAGTCGTTTAGATCTCAGAGAGCTTTCCAACAGTATGTTGTGCGCCGCGTAACTCCTTATGGATCAAAAGTTATCGGCACCAATGTGACGGATACCTGGTCACAAGCCCCATACCCTCTGTTTGCGGGCCCGGCCTCTACGTGAAGTGAAGTTGTCTTGCCCGCGGTGTCGTGGGATTCGGTAATAGAAATGTGATGGATTAGGTTGTCGTCCTTTTCACGAGTCACGACGTACGATTCGAGAAGAAAAAACAGTGCAAAAGAAGAAAAGAGTCCCGAAACTGATGGAAACATTTGATTTTGGGCTCCAAAACCAGGTGCAGCAAAGCAAGCAGGGTGCCCCCGTCGTAAAGCTCTCGGAGAGCTTTCCAACGGTATGTTGTACGCCGCGTAACTCCTTACAGATCAAAAGTTATAGGCACCAGAGCGACAGATACTTGGTCACAAGCCCAACGCCCTCGGTTTGCGGCCCTTGCCTCTAAGTACAGTGAAGATGTCTTGCCCAAGGTGCCATGGGATTGGGTAATAGAAATGTGATAGATTAGGTTGTCGTCCTTTCCGCGACTCACGACGTACAATCAGGGACAAAAAAACAGCGCAAAAGAAGAAAAGTATCCCGAAACTTATGAAAACGTTCGATTTTGTGCTCCGGAAATAGTCACAGCCGAGCAGACTTGCTTCCCATGTCGTAGAGCTCTTAGAGAGCTTTCCAACGGTGTGTTCTGTATCGCGTAACTCCATCAAGACAAAAGTTAAGGGCACCGAAGCGACGGATACTTGGTGACAAGCCCAACGCCCTCTGTTTGCGGTCCCAGCCTCTACGTGAAGTAAAGTTGTCCTGCCCAAGGTGCCTTGTGATTCGGTAATAAAAATGTGATGGATTAGGTTGTCGTCCTTTTCGCGGCTCACGACGTACTATCCAGGACGAAAAAACAGCACAAAAGAAGAAAAGTGACCCAAAACTGATGAGAACGTTCGATTTTGGGTTAGAAAAATAGGTGCAACCAAGTAGGCTTGGTGCCCCCGTCGTAGAGCTCTCAGAGAGCTTTCCAACAGTATGTTGTGCGCTGCATAACTCCTTACGAATCAAAAGTTATCGGCACCAATGCAACGGATACCTGGTCACAAGCCCCACACCCTCTGTTTGCGGGCCCGGCCTCTACGTGAAGTGAAGTTGTCTTGCCCACGGTGTCGTGGGATTTGGTAATAGAAATGTGATGGATTAGGTTGTCATCCTTTTCGCGGGTCACTACGTACGATCCGGGAAGAAAAAACAGTGCAAAAGAAGAAAAGTGTACTGAAACAGATGGAAATATTTGATTTTGGGCTTCGAAAACAGGCGCCGCATAGCATGCTGGGTACCCCAGTCGTAGAGCTCTCGGAGAGCTTTCCACCGGTATGTTGTGCGCCGTATAACTCCTTACGGATCAAAACTTATAGGCACCGGAGCGACGGATACCTAATCACAAGCCTAGCGCCCTTGGTATGCGGGCCTAGCCTCTAGGTGAAGTGAAGTTGTCTTGCCCAAGGTGCAGTGAGATTCGATAATAGAAATGTGATAGATTAGGTTGTCGTCCTTTTCGCGGCTCACGACGTACGATCCGGGATGAAAAAACATAGCAAAAGAAGAAAAGTATTCCGAAACTTATGAAAACATTCAATTTTAGGCTGCGAAAATAGTCACAACCGAGCAGACTTGCTGCCCACGTTGTAGAGCTCTCAGAGAGCTTTACAACAGTATGTTGTGCACCGCATAACTCCATTCAGATCAAAAGTTATGGGCACCAAAGCGACGGATACCTGGTCACAAGCACCACGCCCTCTGTTTGCTGGCCCAGCCTCAACGTGAAGTGATGTTGTCTTGCCCAAGGTACAATGGGATTTGGTAATAGAAATGTAATGGATTAGGTTGTTGTCCTTTTCGCGGCTCACGACCTACGATCCGGGACGGAAAAACAGCGCAAAAGAATAGAAGTGTCCCGAAACTGATGAAAACATTCGATTTTGGGCACCAAAAAAGGCACAGCCAAGCAGGTTTGTGCCCCTATCGTAGAGCTCTTGGAGAGCTTTCCAACGGTATGCTGTGCACCGCGTAACTCCTTACAGATCTAAAGTTTTAGGCACCGGAGTGACGAATACTTGGTCACAAGCCCCAAGCCCTCGGTTTGAGGGCTCAGCCTTTACGTGAAGTGAAGTTGTCTTGCCCAAGGTACCGTGTGATTCGGTAATAGAAATGTGATAGATTAGGTTGTCGTCCTTTTCACACCTCACGACGTACGATCCGGGACGGAAAAACAGCACAAATGAAGAAAAGTGTCCTGAAACTGATGAAAATATTCAATTTTGGGATATGAAAACAGGTGCAGCCGATCAAGCTTGCTGCACCCGTCATAGAGATCATGGAGAGCTTTCCAACGGTATGCTATGCGTCGCGTAACTCCTTACGGATCAAAAGTTATAGGCACCAGAGCGACGGATACGTGGTCACAAGCCCCACGCCCTCAGTTTGCGGGCCCAGCCTCTAGGTAAAGTAAAGTTGTCTTGCCCAAGGTGCCGTGGGATTCGATAATAGAAATGTGATAGATTAGATTGTCGTCCTTTTCGCGGCTCACGACGAACGATCCGGGACGAAAAAACAGTGCAAAAGAAGAAAAGGGTCCCGAGACTGATAAAAACCTTCGATTTTCAGCTCCGAAAATAGGTGCAGCCGAGCAGGCTTATTGCCCCCATCTTAGAGCTCACGAAGAGCTTTCCAACGGTATGTTGTGCGCCGTGTAACTCCTTACGGATCAAAAGTTATGGGCACCAGAGCGACGGATAACTGGTCACAAGCCCCACGCCCTCGATTTGAGGGCCCAGCCTCTATGTGAAGTGATGTTGTCTTGCCCCAAGGTACCATGGGTTTCGGTAATAGAATTGTGATGGATTATGTTGTCATCCTTTTCGCGGCTCACGACATACGATCCGGGACACAAAAATACCGTAAAAGTTGAAAAGTGTACCGAAACTAATGAAAACATTAGATTTTGGGCTCCAAAAACTGGTGCAGCCGTGCAGGGTTGGTGCCCCCGCCGTAGAGCTCGCAGTGAATTTTCCAACTGTATGCTATGTGTCGCGTAACTCCTTACGGATCAAAAGTTATGGGCACTTGAGCGACGAATACCTGGTCACAAGCCCCACATCCTTTGTTTGCGCACCCAGCCTCTACGTGAAGTGAAATTTTCTAGCCCAAGGTACCGTGTGATTCGGTAATAGTAATGTGATAGATTAGGTTGTCGTCCTTTTCGCGGCAAACGACGTATGATCCGGAACTAAAAAACAGCGCAAAAAAAGAAAAGTATTCCAAAACTTATGAAAATGTTTGATTTTGGGCTCTGAAAACAAGCACAACTGAGCAAGCTAGGTGACCCCATCGTTGAGCTCTCAGAGAGCTTTCCAACGGTATACTGTACGGCCCGTAACTTCTTATGGGTAAAAAGTTACGGCACATGAGCGACGGATACCTGGTCACAAGCCCCATGCCCTCTGTTTGCGGGCCCAGCCTCTACATAAAGTGAAGTTGTCTTGCCCAAGGTGCAGTGTGATTAGGTAATAGAAAAGTGATGGATTAGGTTGTCGTCCGTTTTGCGGCTCACGACGTACGATCTGGGATGAAAAAATAGCGCAAAAGAAGAGAAGTATCCCGAAACTAATGAAATCATTAGATTTTGGGCTCCAAAAATAGGTGCAGCCGAGCAAGCTTGGTGCCCCCATCGTAGAGCTGTCGGAGAGCTTTCCAATAGTATGATGTGTGCCGTGTAACTCCTTACGGATCAAAAGTTATAACCACCAGAGCGACAGATACTTGGTAACAAGCACCGTGCCCTCGGTTTGCGGGCCTAGCCTCTACGTGAAGTGAAGTCGTCTTGCCCCAGGTGCCATGGGATTCAGTAATAAAAATGTGATAGATTAGGTTGTCGTCCTTTTCGCAGCTCACGACGTACGATCTGGGACGAAAAAATAGCGCAAAAAAAGAAAAGTGTCCAAAAACTAATGAAAATGTTCAATTTTGGGCACTGAAAACAGGCGCAGCCGAGCAGGCTTGCTGCCCTTTCGTAAAGCTCTCAGAGAGGTTTCTAACAGTATACTGTGCGCCGCGTAACTCTATACGGATCAAAAGTTATGGGCACCAGAGCGACTGAGACCTGGTCCTAAGCCCCACGCCCTCGGTTTGAGGGCCTAGCCTCTATGTGAAATGAAGTTGTCTTGCCCGAGGTACCGTAGGATTCGATAATAAAAATGTTATGGATTAGGTTGTCATCCTTTTCGGGCTCACGACGTACGATACGGGATTGAAAAACTGCGCAGAAGAAGAAAAGTGTCCCGAAACTAAAAAAAAATGATCGATTTTGGGCTCAGAAAATAGGCGCAACCGAGTAGGCTTGGTGCCCCCGTCGTAGAGCTCTCAAAAGAGTTTTCCAACTGTATGCTGTGCGTCGCATAAATCCTTACGGATCAAAAGTTATGGGCACCGGAGCGACGGATACCTGGTCACAAGCCCCACGCCCTCTGTTTGTGGGCTCAGCGTCTACGTGAAGTGAAGTTGTCTTGCCCAAGGTGTCATGGGATTCGATAATAGAAATGTGATGGATTAGGTTGTCATCCCTTTCGCGGCTCACGACGTACGATCCGGGAAGGAAAACCAGCGAAAAAGAAGAAAAGTTTCCCAAAATTGATGAAAACGTTCGATTTTGGGCTCTGAAAGTAGGCTCAGCCAAGCAGGCTTGGTACCCCAGTCGTAGAGCTCACAGAGAGCTTTCCAACGGTATGCTGTGCGCTGCGTAACTCCTTACGGATCAAAAGTTATAGGCACCGGAGCGACGGATACCTGGTCACAAGCCCCACGCCCTCTGTTTGTGGGCTCAGCGTCTACGTGAAGTGAAGTTGTCTTGCCTAAGGTGCCATGTGATTCGGTAATAGAAATGTGATGGGTTAGGTTGTCGTCCTTTTCACGACTCACGACGTACAATCCGAAATGAAAAAATAGCGCAAAAGATGAAAAGTATCCCGAATCTAATGAAAACATTAGATTTTGGGCTCCGAAAACAGGCACAACAGAGCAGGCTTGGTGCCCCAGTTGTAGAGCTGATGGAGAGCTTTCGAACGGCATGCTGTGCATTGCGTAACTCCTTTTGGATCAAACGTTATGGGCATCGTAGCGGCGGATACCTGGTCACAAGCCCCACGCCCTCTATTTGTGGGCCCAGCCTCCACGTGAAGTGAAGTTGTCCTGCCCAAGGTTTCTTGTGATTCGGTAATAAAAATGTGATGAATTAGGTTGTCGTCCTTGTCACTACTCACGACGTACGATCCATGATGGAAAAAGAGCGCAAAAGAAGAAAAGTGTCCCAAAACTGATGAGAACGTTTGACTTTGGGCTCGAAAAATAGGTGCAACCAAGTAGGCTTGGGGCCCTCATCGTAGAGCTCTCAAAGAGCTTTCCAATAGTATGCTGTTCGCGGCGTAACTCCTTACGGATCAAAAGTTATCGGCACCAATGCGACGGATACCTAGTCACAAGCCCCACGCCCTCTGTTTGCGGGCCCATCCTCTACGTGAAGTGAAGTTGTCCTGCCCAAGGTGCCTTGTGAATCGGTAATTAAAATATGATAGATTAGGTTGTCGTCCTTTTTGCGGCTCACAACATATGATCCAGGAAGGAAAAACGGCGTAAAAGAAGAAAAGTGTCCCAAAACTTATGAAAATGTTCGATTTTGGGCTCTGAAAATAGGGGCAGCCGAGCATGCTAGGTGCCCCCATCGTAGAGCTCTCAGAAAGCTTTCGAACGGTATGTTGCACGTCACGTAACTCCTTACGGATCAAAAGTGAAGCTGTCTTGCACAAGGTGCCGTGGGATTCGGTAATAGAAATGTGATGGATTAGGTAATCGTCCTTTTCGCAGCTCACGACATACGATCCGGGATATAAAAACAGCGCAAAAGAAGAAAAGTATCCCGAAACATATGAGAACGTTCGATTTTGGGTTCCAAAAAAGGGTGCAGCCGAGTAGGCTTATGCTACCGTCTTAGAGCTCTTGTAGAGTTTTCCAACAGTATACTGTGCGCTGCGTAACTCCTTACGGATTAAAAGTTATGGGCACCGGAGCGACGGGTACTTGGTTACATGCTCAACGCCCTCGGTTTGCTGGCCCAGCCTCTACGTGAAGTGAAGTTGTCTTGCCCAAGGTACCTTGGGATTCGGTAATAGAAATTTGATAGATTAGGTTGTCGTCCTTTTCGCGGCTCACGACGTATGATTCGGGACGAAAAAACAGCGCAAAAAAGAAAAGTGTCCCAAAATTGAAGAGAACAATCGATTTTGGGATCAAAAAATAGGCAGAGCCGAGTAGGCTTGGTGCCCCTATCATAGAGCTCTCGGAGAGCTTTCCAACGGTATGTTGTGCACCGCATAACTCCTTACGGATCAAACGCTATAGGCACCAGAGCGACGGAGACCTGGTCACAAGGCCCACGCCCTCGGTTTGCGGGCCCAGATTCTACGTGAGCTGAAGTTGTCTTGCCCAAGGTGTCGTGGGATTCGGTAATAGAAATGTGATAGATTAAGTTGTCGTCTTTTTCGCGGCTCACGACGTACGATACGGGATGGAAAAATAGCGTAAAAGAAGAAAAGTGTCCCGAAACTGATGAAAATATTTGATTTTGGGCTCCGAAAATAGGAGTAGCCAAGCAGGCTTGGTGCCCCCATCGTAGAGCTCTCGGAGAACTTTCCAACGGTATACTTTGCGCCTCGTAACTCCTTACGGATCAAAAGTTATGGGCACTGGAACGACGGATACCTGGTCACAAGCCCTACGCCCTCTGTTTGCTGGCCCAACTTCTACGTGAAGTGAAGTTGTCTTACCCAAGGTGCCATGTGATTCGAAAATAGAAATGTGATGGACTAGCTTGTCGTCCTTTTCACGGCTCACGACGTACGATCCGGGACAGAAAAACAGTGCAAAAGATGAAAAATGTCCCAAAATTGATGAAAATATTTGATTTTGGGCCTCTAAAATAGGCACAGCCGAGCAGGCTTGGTGCCCCCATCGTAGAGCTCTTGGAGAGCTTTCCAACGGTATGTTGTGCGCCGCGTAACTCCTTACGGAACAAAAGTTATAGGCACCGGAGCGAAGGATACCTGGTCACAAGCCCTACGCCCTCGGTTTGCGGGCTCATCCTCTGCGTGAAGTGAAGCTATCTTGCCCAAGGTGCCGTGGGATTCGGTAATAGAAATGTGATGGATTAGGCTGTCATCCTTTTCGAGGCTCACGACGTACGGTCCGGGACAGAAAAACAGCGCAAAAAGAAGTAAAGTGTCCTGAAACATATGAAAACGTTCGATTTTTGGCTCCAAAAAAAGGCATAGCCGAGCAGGATTTGTGGCCCCGTCTTAGAGCTCTCGGAGAGTTTTCCAACGGTATGCTGTGTGCCGCGTAACTCCTTACGGATCAAAAGTTATGGGCACTGGAGCGACGGATACCTGGTCACAAGCCCTACGCCCTCTGTTTGCTGGCCTAACTTCTATGTGAAGTGAAGTTGTCTTACCCAAGGTGCCATGTGATTCGAAAATAGAAATGTGATGGACTAGCTTGTCGTCCTTTCCACGGCTCACGACGTACGATCCGGGACAGAAAAATAGTGCAAAAGATGAAAAGTGTCCCAAAATTGATGAAAATATTTGATTTTGGGCCTCTAGAATAGGCACAGCTGAGCAGGTTTGGTGCCCCCGTCGTAGAGCTCCTGGAGAGCTTTCCAACGGTATGTTGTGCGCCGCGTAACTCCTTACGGAACAAAAGTTATAGGCACCGGAGCGAAGGATACCTGGTCATAAGCCCTACGCCCTCGGTTTGCGGGCTCATCCTCTGCGTGAAGTGAAGCTGTCTTGCCCAAGGTGCCATTGGATTCGGTAATAGAAATGTGATGGATTAGGCTGTCATCCTTTTCGCGGCTCACGACGTACGGTCCGGGACAGAAAAACAGCGCAAAAAGAAGTAAAGTGTCCCGAAACATATGAAAATGTTCGATTTTTGGCTCCAAAAAAAGGCATAGCCGAGCAGGATTTGTGGCCCCGTCTTAGAGCTCTCGGAGAGTTTTCCAACGGTATGCTGTGTGCCGCGTAACTCCTTACGGATCAAAAGTTATGGGCACCGGAGCGACGGATACTTGGTCACAAGCCCCACGCCCTCTGTTTGCAGGCCCTGCCTCTACGTGAAGTGAAGTTGTCTTGCCCAAGGTGTCGTGGGATTCGTTAATAGGAATGTGATAGATTAGGTTGTCGTCCTTTTCACGGCTCACAACGTATGATCCGGGACGGAAAAACAACGTAAAAGAAGAAAAATAACCCGAAACTGATGAGAACGTTCGATTTTGGGCTCGAAAAATAGGTGCAACAAAGTAGGCTTGGTGCCCCCGTCGTAGAGCTCTCAGAGAGCTTTCCAACAGTATGCTGTGCACCGCGTAACTCCTTATGGATCAAAACTTATCGGCACCAATGCGACGGATACCTGGTCACAAGCCCCACGCCCTCTATTTGCGGGCCTAGCCTCTACGTGAAGTGAAGTTGTCCTGCCCAAGGTACCTTGTGAATCGGTAATTAAAATGTGATAGATTAGCTTGTCATCCCTTTTGCGGCTCATGACGTACGATCCGGGAAGGAAAAGCAGCGGAAAAGAAGAAAAGTTTCCCAAAACTGATGAAAACGTTCGATTTTTGGCTCCGAAAGTAGGCTCAGCCAAGCAAGCTTGGTACCCCCATCGTAGAGCTCACAGAGAGCTTTCTAATGGTATGTTGTGTGCTGCGTAACTCCTTACGGATCAAAAGTTATGGGCACCGGAGCGACGGATACCTGGTCACAAGCCCCACGCCCTCTGTTTGCGGGCCCAGCGTCTACGTGAAGTGAAGTTATCTTGCCCAAGGTGCCATGTGATTCGGTAATAGAAATGTGATGGGTTAGGTTGTTGTCCTTTTCGCGGCTCACGATGTACGATCCGCAACGAAAAAACAGCGCAAAAGATGAAAAGTTTCCCAAAACTTACGAAAATGTTTAATTTTGGGCTCTGAAAACAAGCACAACCGAGTAGGCTAGGTGCCCCCATCGTAGAGCTCTCAGAGAGCTTTCCAACGGTATGCCGTGCGCTGCGTAACTCCTTACGGATCAAAAGTTTTGGGCACCGGAGCGACGGATACCTGGTCACAAGCCCCACGCCCTCTGTTTGCGAGCCCAGCCTCTACGTGAAGTGAAGTTGTCTTGCCCAAGGTGCCATGTGATTCGGTAATAGAAATGTGATGGATTAGGTTGTCGTCCTTTTCGCGGCTCACGATGTACGATCCGGGATGAAAAAATAGCGCAAAAGAAGAAAAGTATCCCTAATCTAATGAAAACATTAGATTTTGGGCTCCAAAAACAAGCACAACAGAGCAGGCTTGGTGCCCCCGTCGTAAAGCTGACGGAGAGCTTTCCAACGGCATGCTGTGCATTGCGTAACTCCTTACGGATCAAACGTTATGGGCACTGGAGCGGCGGATACCTGGTCACAAGCCCCACGCCCTCTATTTGCGGGCCCAGCCTCTACGTCAAGTGAAGTTGTCCTGCCCAAGGTGCCTTGTGATTCGGTAATGAAAATGTGATGAATTAGGTTGTCGTCCTTTTCGCGGCTAACGATGTACGATCCAGGGCGGAAAAACAGCGCAATAGAAGAAAAGTGTCCCAAAACTGATGATAACGTTCGATTTTTGGCTTGGAAAATAGGTGCAACCAAGTAGGCTTGGGGCCCCCGTCGTAGAGCTCTCAGAGAGCTTTCCAATAGTATGTTGTGCGTCGCGTAAATCCTTACGGATCAAAAGTTATCGGCACCAATGTGACGGATACCTGGTCACAAGCCCCACACCCTCTGTTTGCGGGCCCGGCCTCTACGTGAAGTGAAGTTGTCTTGCCGGCGGTGTCGTACGATTCTGTAACAGAAATGTGATGGATTAGGTTGTCGTCCTTTTCGCGGGTCACGACGTACGATCCGGGAAGAAAAAACAGCGCAAAAGAAGAAAAAAGTCCCGAAACCGATGGAAACATTATATTTTGGGCTCCAAAAAATGGCGCAGCAGAGCAGGCAGGGTACCCCCGTCGTAAAGCTCTCGGAGAGCTTTCCAACGGTATGTTGTACGCCGCGTAACTCCTTACATATCGAAAGTTATAGGCACCAGAGCGACAGATACCTGGTCACAAGCCCAGCGCCCTCGGTTTACGGGCCTAGCCTTTAAGTGAAGTGAAGTTGTCTTGCCTAAGGTGCCGTGGGATTCGGTAATAGAAATGTGATAGATTAGGTTGTCGTCCTTTTTGCGACTCAAGACGTACAATCAGGGATGAAAAAACAGCGCAAAAGTAGAAAAGTATCCCAAAACTTATGAAAACGTTCGATTTGTGCTCCGAAAATAGTCACAACCGAGCAGACTTGCTGCCCACGTCGTAGAGCTCTCAGAGAGCTTTCTAACGGTGTGTTCTGCACCGCATAACTCCATTCAGATCAAAAGTTATGGGCACCGGAGCGACGGATACCTGGTGACAAGCCCAACGCCCTCTGTTTGCGGTCCCAGCCTCTACGTGAAGTGAAGTTGTCCTGCCCAAGGTGCCTTGTGATTCGGTAATAAAAATGTGATGGATTAGGTTGTCGTCCTTTTCGCGGCTCACGACGTACTATCCAGGACGGAAAAACAGCGCAAAAGAAGAAAAGTGACCCAAAACTGATGAGAACGTTCGATTTTGGGTTAGAAAAATAGGTGCAACCAAGTAGGCTTGGTGCCCCTGTTGTAGAGCTCTCAGAGAGCTTTCCAACAGTATGTTGTGCGCCGTGTAACTCCTTACGAATCAAAAGTTATCAGCACTAATGCAACGGATACCTGGTCACAAGCCCCACACCCTCTGTTTGCGGGCTCGACCTCTACGTGAAGTGAAGTTGTCTTGCCCACGGTGTCGTGGGATTTGGTAATAGAAATGTGATGGATTAGGTTGTCATCCTTTTAGCGGGTCACTACGTACGATCTGGGAAGAAAAAACAGTGCAAAAGAAGAAAAGTGTACCGAAACTGATGGAAATATTCAATTTTGGGCTTCGAAAACAGTCGCAGCATAGCAAGCTGGGTGCCCCAGTCGTAGAGCTCTCGGAGAGCTTTCCACCGGTATGTTGTGCGCCGCGTAACTCCTTACGGATCAAAAGTTATAGGCACCGGAGCGACGGATACCGAATCACAAGCCTAGCGCCCTTGGTATGCGGGCCTAGCCTCTAGGTGAAGTGAAGTTGTCTTGCCCAAGGTGCCATGAGATTCGGTAATAGAAATGTGATAGATTAGGTTGTCGTCCTTTTCGCGGCTCACGACGTACGATCCGGGATGAAAAAATAGAGCAAAAGAAGAAAAGTATCCCGAAACTTATAAATACGTTCAATTTTGGGTTGCGAAAATTGTCACAGCTGAGCAGACTTGCTGCCCACGTCGTAGAGCTCTCAGAGAGCTTTACAACAGTATGCTGTGCACCGCATAACTCCATTCAGATCAAAAGTTATGGGCACCAAAGCGACGGATACCTAGTCACAAGCACCACGCCCTCTGTTTGCTGGCCCAGCCTCAACGTGAAGTGATGTTGTCTTGCCCAAGGTACAATGGGATTTGGTAATAGAAATGTAATGGATTAGGTTGTTGTCCTTTTCGCGGCTCACGACGTACAATCAGGGACAAAAAAACAGCGCAAAAGAACTAAAGTGTCCCAAAACTGATGAAAACATTCGATTTTGGGCTACAAAAAAGGCATAGCCAAGAAGGTTTGTGCCCCCATCGTAGAGCTCTTGGAGAGCTTTCCAACGGTATGCTGTGTGCCGCGTAACTCCTTACGGATCTAAAGTTTTAGGCACCGGAGTGACGGATACTTGGTCACATGCCCCAAGCCCTCGGTTTGAGGGCTCAGCCTTTACGTGAAGTGAAGTTGTCTTGCCCAAGGTACCGTGTGATTCGGTAATAGAAATGTGATAGATTAGGTTGTCGTCCTTTTCACACCTCACGACGTACGATCCGGGACGAAAAACAGCACAAATGAAGAAAAGTGTCCTGAAACTGATGAAAATATTCAATTTTGGGATATGAAAACAGGTGCAGCCGATCAAGCTTGTCTTGCCCAAGGTACCGTGTGATTCGGTAATAGAAATGTGATGGATTACGTTGTTATCCTTTTCGCGGCTCACAACATATGATCCGGGACACAAAAACACCGCAAAAGTAGAAAAGTGTACCGAAACTAATGAAGACATTAGATTTTGGGCTCCAAAAACTGGCGCAACCGAGCAGGGTTGGTGCCCCCAACGTAGAGCTCGCGGTGAATTTTCCAACTGTATGCTATGCGTCACGTAACTCCTTACGGATCAAAAGTTATGGGCACCTGAGCGACGGATACCTGGTCACAGGCCCCACACCCTTTGTTTATGCACCCAGCCTCTACGTGAAGTGAAAGTGTCAAGCCCAAGGTACTGTGTGATTCAGTAATAGAAATGTGATGGATTAGGTTGTCGTCCTTTTCGCGGCTCACGACGTATGATCCGAAACTAAAAAACAGTGCAAAAGAAGAAAAGTATTCCAAAACTTATGAAAATGTTTGATTTTGGGCTCTGAAAACAAGCACAATCGAGCAGGCTAGGTGACCCCATCGTAGAGCTCTCAGAGAGCTTTCCAACGGCATGTTGTACGGCGCGTAACTCCTTACGGATCAAAAGTTATGGCGCCGGAGCGACGGATACCTGGTCACAAGCCTCATGCCCTCTGTTTGCAGGCCCAGCCTCTACATGAAGTGAAGTTGTCTTGCCCAAGGTGCAGTGTGATTCGGTAATAGAAAAGTGATGGATTAGGTTGTCGTCCGTTTCGTGGCTCACGACGTACGATCTGGGACGAAAAAAAATGCAAAAGAAGAAAAGTGTCCCGAAACTATTGAAATCATTAGATTTTGGGCTACAAAAATAGGTGAAACCAAGCAGGCTTGGTGCCCTCGTCGTAGAGCTCTCGGAGAGCTTTCCAACGGTATGCTGTGTGCCGCGTAACTCCTTACGGATCAAAAGTTATAATCACCAGAGCGACGGATACTTGGTAACAAGCACCACGCCCTCGGTTTGCGGGCCTAGCCTCTACGAGAAGTGAAGTCATCTTGCTCAAGGTGCCATGGGATTCGGTAATAGAAATGTGATAAATTAGGTTGTCGTCCTTTTCGCGGCTCACGACGTACGATCTGGAACGAAAAAATAGAGCAAAAAAAGAAAAGTGTCCAAAAACTAATGAAAATGTTCAATTTTGGGCACTGAAAACAGGAGCAGCCGAACAGGCTTGCTGCCCTTTCGTAGAGCTCTAAGAGAGGTTTCTAACAGTATACTCTGCGCCGCGTAACTCTATACGGATGAAAAGTTATGGACACGTGAAGTTATCTTGCCCAAGGTGCCATGTGATTCGGTAACAGAAATGTGATGGATTAGGTTGTCGTCCTTTTCGCGGCTCACGACGTACGATCCGGGATGAAAAAATAGTGCAAAAGAAGAAAAGTTTCCCAAAACTTACTAAAATGTTTAATTTTGGGCTCTGAAAACAAGCACAACCGAGTAGGCTCGGTGCCCCCATCGTAGAGCTCTCAAAGAGCTTTCCAACGGTATGCCATGCGCTGCGTAACTCCTTACGGATCAAAAGTTTTGGGCACCGGAGCGACGGATACCTGGTCACAAGCCCCACGCCCTCTGTTTGCGAGCCCAGCCTCTACGTGAAGTGAAGTTGTCTTGCCCAAGGTGCCATGTGATTCGGTAATAGAAATGTGATGGATTAGGTTGTCGTCCTTTTCGCGGCTCACGATGTACGATCCAGGATGAAAAAACAGCGCAAAAGAAGAAAAGTATCCCGAATCTAATGAAAACATTAGATTTTGGGCTCCGAAAACAGGCACAACAGAGTAGGCTTGGTGTCCCCGTCGTAGAGCTGACGGAGAGCTTTCCAACGGCATGATGTGCATTGCGTAACTCCTTACGGATCAAACGTTATGGGCACCGGAGCGGCGGATACCTGGTCACAAGCCCCACGCCCTCTGTTTGCGGGCCCAGCCTCTACGTGAAGTGAAGTTGTCCTGCCCAAGGTGCCTTGTGATTCGGTAATAAAAATGTGATGAATTAGGTTGTCGTCCTTTTCGCGGCTCACGACGTACGATCCAGCGGAATAGAAGAAAAGTGTCCCAAAACTGATGAGAACGTTCGATTTTTGGCTTGGAAAATAGGTGCAACCAAGTAGGCTTGGGCCCCAGTCGTTTAGCTCTCAGAGAGCTTTCCAACAGTATGTTGTGCGCCGCGTAACTCGTTATGGATCAAAAGTTATCGGCACCAATGTGACGGATACCTAGTCACAAGCCCCATACCCTCTGTTTGCGGGCCTGGCCTCTACGTGAAGTGAAGTTGTCTTGCCCGCAGTGTCGTGGGATTCGGTAATAGAAATGTGATGGATTAGGTTGTCGTCCTTTTCGCGGGTCACGACGTACGATCCGGGAAGAAGAAAAGAGTCCCGAAACCGATGGAAACATTTGATTTTGGGCTCCAAAACCAGGCGCAGCAAAGCAAGCAGGGTGCCCCCGTCGTAAAGCTCTCGGAGAGCTTTCCAACGGTATGTTGTACGCTGCGTAACTTCTTACAGATCAAAAGTTATAGGCACCAGAGCGACAGATACTTGGTCACAAGCCCAGCGCCCTCGGTTTGCGGGCCTTGCCTCTAAGTACAGTGAAGTTGTCTTTCCCAAGGTGCCATGGGATTCGGTAATAGAAATGTGATAGATTAGGTTGTCGTCCTTTCCGCGACTCACGACGTACAATCAGGGACAAAAAAACAGCGCAAAAGAAGAAAAGTATCCCGAAACTTATGAAAACGTTCGATTTTGTGCTCCGAAAATAGTCACAGCCGAGCAGACTTGCTTCCCACGTCGTAGAGCTCTTAGAGAGCTTTCCAACGGTGTGTTCTGTACCGCGTAACTCCATCCAGACAAAAGTTAAGGGCACCGGAGCGACGGATACCTGGTGACAAACCCAACGCCCTCTGTTTGCGGTCCCAGCCTCTACGTGAAGTAAAGTTGTCCTGCCCAAGGTACCTTGTGATTCGGTAATAAAAATGTGATGGATTAGGTTGTCGTCCTTTTTGCGGCTCACGACGTAGTATCTAGGACGAAAAAACAGCACAAAAGAAGAAAAGTGACCCAAAACTGATGAGAACGTTCGATTTTGGGTTAGAAAAAAAGGTGCAACCAAGTAGGCTTGGTGCCCCCGTCGTAGAGCTCTCAGAGAGCTTTCCAACAGTATGTTGTGCACTGCGTAACTCCTTACGAATCAAAAGTTATCGGCACCAATGCGACGGATACCTGGTCACAAGCCCCACACCCTCTGTTTGCGAGCCCGGCCTCTACGTGAAGTGAAGTTATCTTGCCCACGGTGTCGTGGGATTTGGTAATAGAAATGTGATGGATTAGGTTGTCGTCCTTTTCGCGGGTCACTACGTACAATCCAGGAAGAAAAAACAGCGCAAAAGAAGAAAAGTGTACTAAAACTGATGGAAATATTTGATTTTGGGCTTCGAAAATAGGCACCGCATAGTAGGCTGGGTGCGCCAGTCGTAGAGCTCTCGGAGATCTTTCCACCGGTATGTTGTGCGCCGTATAATTCCTTACGGATCAAAAGTTATAGGCTCCGGAGCGACGGATACCTAATCACAAGCCTAGCGCCCTTGGTATGCGGGCCTAGCCTCTAGGTGAAGTGAAGTTGTCTTGCCCAAGGTGCCGTGAGATTCGGTAATAGAAATGTGATAGATTACGTTGTCGTCCTTTTCGCGGCTCATGACGTACGATCCGGGATGAAAAAACATAGCAAAAGAAGAAAAGTATTCCGAAACTTATGAAAACATTCAATTTTAGGCTGCGAAAATAGTCACAACCGAGCAGACTTGCTGCCCACGTTGTAGAGCTCTCAGAGAGCTTTACAACAGTATGTTGTGCACCGCATAACTCCATTCAGATCAAAAGTTATGGGCACCAAAGCGACGGATACCTGGTCACAAGCACCACGCCCTCTGTTTGCTGGCCCAGCCTCAACGTGAAGTGATGTTGTCTTGCCCAAGGTACAATGGGATTTGGTAATAGAAATGTAATGGATTAGGTTGTTGTCCTTTTCGCGGCTCACGACCTACGATCCGGGACGGAAAAACAGCGCAAAAGAATAGAAGTGTCCCGAAACTGATGAAAACATTCGATTTTGGGCACCAAAAAAGGCACAGCCAAGCAGGTTTGTGCCCCCGTCGTAGAGCACTTGGAGAGCTTTCCAACGGTATGCTGTGCACCGCGTAACTCCTTACGGATCTAAAGTTTTAGGCACCGGAGTGACGGATACTTGGTCACATGCCCCAAGCCCTCGGTTTGAGGGCTCAGCCTTTACGTGAAGTGAAGTTGTCTTGCCCAAGGTACCGTGTGATTCGGTAATAGAAATGTGATAGATTAGGTTGTCGTCCTTTTCACACCTCACGACGTACGATCCGGGACGGAAAAACAGCACAAATGAAGAAAAGTGTCCTGAAACTGATGAAAATATTCAATTTTGGGATATGAAAACAGGTGCAGCCGATCAAGCTTGCTGCACCCGTCATAGAGATCATGGAGAGCTTTCCAACGGTATGCTATGCGTCGCGTAACTCCTTACGGATCAAAAGTTATAGGCACCGGAGCGACGGATACGTGGTCACAAGCCCCACGCCCTCAGTTTGCGGGCCCAGCCTCTAGGTGAAGTAAAGTTGTCTTGCCCAAGGTGCCGTGGGATTCGATAATAGAAATGTGATAGATTAGATTGTCGTCCTTTTCGCGGCTCACGACGAACGATCCGGGACGGAAAAACAGTGCAAAAGAAGAAAAGGGTCCCGAGACTGATAAAAACCTTCGATTTTCAGCTCTGAAAATAGGTGCAGCCGAGCAGGCTTGTTGCCCCCATCTTAGAGCTCACGGAGAGCTTTCCAACGGTATATTGTGCGCCATGTAACTCCTTACGGATCAAAAGTTATGGGCACCAGAGCGACGGATAATTGGTCACAAGCCCCACTCCCTCGGTTTGAGGGCCCAGCCTCTATGTGAAGTGATGTTGTCTTGCCCCAAGGTACCATGGGTTTCGGTAATAGAATTGTGATGGATTATGTTGTCATCCTTTTCGCGGCTCACGACATACGATCCGGGACACAAAAATACCGCAAAAGTAGAAAAGTGTACCGAAACTAATGAAAACATTAGATTTTGGGCTCCAAAAACTGGCGCAGCCGAGCAGGGTTGGTGCCTCCGCCGTAGAGCTCGCGGTGAGTTTTCCAACTGTATGCTATGTGTCGCGTAACTCCTTACGGATCAAAAGTTATGGGCACCTGAGCGACGAATACCTGGTCACAAGCCCCACACCCTTTGTTTGCGCACCCAGCCTCTACGTGAAGTGAAATTGTTTAGCCCAAGGTACCGTGTGATTCGGTAATAGTAATGTGATGGATTAGGTTGTCGTCCTTTTCGCGGCTCACAACGTATGATCAGGAACTAAAAAATAGCGCAAAAAAAGAAAAGTATTCCAAAACTTATGAAAATGTTTGATTTTGGGCTCTGAAAACAAGCACAACCGAGCAAGCTAGGTGACCCCATCGTAGAGCTCTCAGAGAGCTTTCCAACGGCATGCTGTACGGCGCGTAACTTCTTACGGGTCAAAAGTTACGGCACCGGAGCGACGGATACCTGGTCAGAAGCCCCATGCCATTTGTTTGCGGGCCCATCCTCTACATGAAGTGAAGTTGTCTTGCCCAAGGTGCAGTGTGATTCGGTAATAGAAAAGTGATGGATTAGGTTGTCGTCCGTTTCGAGGCTTACGACGTACGATCTGGGACGAAAAAACAACGCAAAAGAAGAAAAGTATCCCGAAATTAATGATATCATTAGATTTTAGGCTCCAAAAATAGGTGCAACCGAGCAAGCTTGGTGCCCCCATCGTAGAGCTGTCGGAGAGCTTTCCAACGGTATGATGTGTGCCGTGTAACTCCTTACGGATCAAAAGTTATAACCACCAGAGCGACAGATACTTGGTAACAAGCACCGCGCCCTCGGTTTGCGGGCCTAGCCTCTACGTGAAGTGAAGTCGTCTTGCCCAAGGTGCCATGGGATTCGGTAATAAAAATGTGATAGATTAGGTTGTCGTCCTTTTCGCAGCTCACGACGTACGATCTGGGACGAAAAAACAGCGCAAAAAAAGAAAAGTGTCCAAAAACTAATGAAAATGTTCAATTTTGGGCACTGAAAACAGGCGCAGCCGAGCAGGCTTGCTGCCCTTTCGTAAAGCTCTCAGAGAGGTTTCTAACAGTATACTGTGCGCCGCGTAACTCTATACGGATCAAAAGTTATGGACACCGGAGCGACGGATACCTGGTCACAAGCCCCACGCCCTCGGTTTGAGGGCCTAGCCTCTATGTGAAGTGAAGTTGTCTTGCCCGAGGTACCGTAGGATTCGATAATAAAAATGTTATGGATTAGGTTGTCGTCCTTTTCGGGCTCACGACGTACGATACGGGATTGAAAAACTACGCAAAAGAAGAAAAGTGTCCCGAAACTAATAAAAATGTTCGATTTTGGGCTCAGAAAATAGGCGCAACCGAGTAGGCTTGGTGCCCCCGTCGTAGAGCTCTCAAAGAGTTTTCCAACTGTATGCTGTGCGTCGCATAACTCCTTACGGATCAAAAGTTATGGGCACCGGAGCGACGGATACTTGGTCACAAGCCCCACGCCCTCTTTTTGAGGGCCCAGCCTCTACGTGAAGTGAAGTTGTACTGCCCAAGGTGTCTTGTGATTCGGTAATAAAAATGTGATGAATTAGGTTGTCGTCCCTTTTGCGGCTCACGACGTACGATCCGGGAAGGAAAAACAGCGCAAAAGAAGAAAAGTGTCCCAAAATTGATGAAAACGTTCGATTTTGGGCTCTGAAAGTAGGCTCAGCCAAGTAGGCTTGGTACCCCAGTCGTAGAGCTCACAGAGAGCTTTCCAACGATATGCTGTGCACTGCGTAACTCCTTACGATCAAAAGTTATAGGCACCGGAGCGACGGATACCTGGTCACAAGCCCCACGCCCTCTGTTTGTGGGCTCAGCGTCTACGTGAAGTGAAGCTGTCTTGCCTAAGGTGCCATGTGATTCGATAATAGAAATGTGATGGGTTAGGTTGTCGTCCTTTTCACGGCTCACGACGTACAATCCGAAACGAAAAAACAACGCAAAAGATGAAAAGTATCCCGAATCTAATGAAAACATTAGATTTTGGGCTCCGAAAACAGGCACAACAGAGCAGGCTTGGTGCCCCAGTCGTAGAGCTGACGGAGAGCTTTCGAACGGCATGTTGTGCATTGCGTAACTCCTTTTGGATCAAACGTTATGGGCACCGGAGCGGCGGATACCTGGTCACAAGCCCCACGCCCTCTATTTGCGGGCCCAGCCTCTACGTGAAGTGAAGTTGTCCTGCCCAAGGTGTCTTGTGATTCGGTAATAAAAATATGATGAATTAGGTTGTCGTCCTTGTCGCTACTCACGACGTACGATACATGATGGAAAAACAGCGCAAAAGAAGAAAAGTGCCCCAAAACTGATGAGAACGTTCGATTTTGGGCTCGAAAAATAGGTGCAACCAAGTAGGCTTGGGGCCCTCATCGTAGAGCTCTCTGAGAGCTTTCCAACAGTATGCTGTTCGCCGCGTAACTCCTTACGGATCAAAAGTTATCGGCACCAATGCGACGGATACCTAGTCACAAGCCCCACGCCCTCTGTTTGCGGGCCCATCCTCTACGTGAAGTGAAGTTGTCCTGCCCAAGGTGCCTTGTGAATCGGTAATTAAAATATGATAGATTAGGTTGTCGTCCTTTTTGCGGCTCACAACATATGATCCGGGAAGGAAAAACGGCGTAAAAGAAGAAAAGTGTCCCAAAACTTATGAAAATGTTCGATTTTGGGCTCTGAAAATAGGGGCAGCCGAGCATGCTAGGTGCCCCCATCGTAGAGCTCTCAGAAAGCTTTCGAACGGTATGTTGCACGTCACGTAACTCCTTACGGATCAAAAGTGAAGCTGTCTTGCACAAGGTGCCGTGGGATTCGGTAATAGAAATGTGATGGATTAGGTAGTCGTCCTTTTCGCAGCTCACGACATACGATCCGGGATATAAAAACAGCGCAAAAGAAGAAAAGTATCCCGAAACATATGAGAACGTTCGATTTTGGGTTCCAAAAAAGGGTGCAGCCGAGTAGGCCTATGCCATCGTCTTAGAGCTCTTGTAGAGTTTTCCAACAGTATACTGTGTGTTGCGTAACTCCTTACGGATTAAAAGTTATGGGCACCGGAGCGACGGGTACTTGGTTACATGCTCAACGCCCTCGGTTTGCTGGCCCATCCTCTACGTGAAGTGAAGCTGTCTTGCACAAGGTGCCGTGGGATTCGGTAATAGAAATGTGATGGATTAGGTAGTCGTCCTTTTCGTGGCTCACGACGTACGATCTGGGATACAAAAACAGCGCAAAAGAAGAAAAGTATCCCGAAACATATGAGAACGTTCGATTTTGGGTTCCAAAAAAAGGTGCAGCCGAGCAGGCTTGTGCCCCCGTCTTAGAGCTCTCGTAGAGTTTTCCAACGATATACTGTGCGCCGCGTAACTCCTTACGGATTAAAAGTTATGGGCACCGGAGCGATGGATACTTGGTTACAAGCTCCACGCCCTCTGTTTGCTGGCCCAGTCTCTACGTGAAGTGAAGTTGTCTTGTCCAAGGTACCTTGGGATTCGGTAATAGAAAAGTGATGGATTAGGTTGTCGTCCTTTTTGCAACTCACAACGTATGATCCGGGATGAAAAAACAGCACAAAAAAGAAAAGTGTCCCAAAATTGATGAGAACAATCGATTTTGGGCTAAAAAAATAGGCAGAGCCGAGTAGGCTTGGTGCCCCTATCATAGAGCTCTCGGAGAGCTTTCCAACGGTATGTTGTGCACCGCATAACTCCTTACGGATCAAACGCTATAGGCACCAGAGCGACGGAGACCTGGTCACAAGGCCAACGCCCTCGGTTTGCTGGCCCAGATTCTACGTGAGCTGAAGTTGTCTTGTCCAAGGTGTCGTGAGATTCGGTAATAGAAATGTGATAGATTAGGTTGTCGTCTTTTTTGCGGCTCACGACGTACGATACGGGATGGAAAAACAGCGTAAAAGAAGAAAAGTGTCCCGAAACTGATGAAAATATTTGATTTTGGGCTCCGAAAATAGGAGTAGCCAAGCAGGCTTGGTGCCCCCATCGTAGAGCTCTCGGAGAACTTTCCAACGGTATACTTTGCGCCTCGTAACTCCTTACGGATCAAAAGTTATGGGCACTGGAACGACGGATACCTGGTCACAAGCCCTACGCCCTCTGTTTGCTGGCCCAACTTCTACGTGAAGTGAAGTTGTCTTACCCAAGGTGCCATGTGATTCGAAAATAGAAATGTGATGGACTAGCTTGTCGTCCTTTCCACGGCTCACGACGTACGATCCGGGACAGAAAAATAGTGCAAAAGATGAAAAGTGTCCCAAAATTGATGAAAATATTTGATTTTGGGCCTCTAGAATAGGCACAGCTGAGCAGGTTTGGTGCCCCCGTCGTAGAGCTCCTGGAGAGTTTTTCAACGGTATGTTGTGTGCCACGTAACTCCTTACGGATCAAAAGTTATGGGCACCGGAGCGACAGATACTTGGTCACAAGCCCCACGCCCTCTGTTTGCAGGCCCTGCCTCTACGTGAAGTGAAGTTGTCTTGCCCAAGGTGTCGTGGGATTCGTTAATAGGAATGTGATAGATTAGGTTGTCGTCCTTTTTGCGGCTCACGACGTACGATCCGGGACGAAAAAACAACGTAAAAGAAGAAAAGTATCCCAAAACTGATGAGAACGTTCGATTTTGGGCTCAAAAAATAGGTGCAACAAAGTAGGCTTGGTGCCCCCATCGTAGAGCTCTCAGAGAGCTTTCCAACAGTATACTGTGCACCGCGTAACTCCTTATGGATCAAAAGTTATCGGCACCAATGCGACGGATACCTGGTCACAAGCCCCACGCCCTCTATTTGCGGGCCCAGCCTCTACGTGAAGTGAAGTTGTCCTGCCCAAGGTACCTTGTGAATCGGTAATTAAAATGTGATAGATTAGGTTGTCATCCCTTTTGCGGCTCACGACGTACGATCCGGGAAGGAAAACCAGCGGAAAAGAAGAAAAGTTTCCCAAAACTGATGAAAACGTTCGATTTTGGGCTCCGAAAGTAGGCTCAGCCAAGCAAGCTTGGTACCCCCATCGTAGAGCTCACAGAGAGCTTTCTAACGGTATGCTGTGTGCTGCGTAACTCCTTACGGATCAAAAGTTATGGGCACCGGAGCGACGAATACCTGGTCACAAGCCCCACGCCCTCTGTTTGCGGGCCCAGCGTCTACGTGAAGTGAAGTTATCTTGCCCAAGGTGCCATGTGATTCGGTAATAGAAATGTGATGGGTTAGGTTGTTGTCCTTTTCGCGGCTCACGATGTACGATCCGCAAACAAAAAACAGCGCAAAAAATGAAAAGTTTCCTAAAACTTATGAAAATGTTTAATTTTGGGCTCTGAAAACAGGCACAACCGAGTAGGCTAGGTGCCCCCATCGTAGAGCTCTCAGAGAGCTTTCCAACGGTATGCCGTGCGCTGCGTAACTCCTTACAGATCAAAAGTTTTGGGCACCGGAGCGACGGATACCTGGTCACATGCCCCATGCCCTTTGTTTGCTGGCCCAGCCTCTACGTGAAGTGAAGTTGTCTTGCCCAAGGTGCCATGTGATTCGATAATAGAAATGTGATGGATTAGGTTGTCGTCCTTTTCGCGGCTCACGATGTACGATCCGGAATGAAAAAACAGCGCAAAACAAGAAAAGTATCCCTAATCTAATGAAAACATTAGATTTTGGGCTCCGAAAACAGACACAACAGAGCAGGCTTGGTGCCCCCGTCGTAGAGCTGACGGAGAGCTTTCCAACGGCATGCTGTGCATTGCGTAACTCCTTACGGATCAAACGTTATGGGCACTGGAGCGGCGGATACCTGGTCACAAGCCCCACGCCCTCTATTTGCGGGCCCAGCCTCTACGTCAAGTGAAGTTGTCCTGCCCAAGGTGCCTTGTGATTCGGTAATGAAAATGTGATGAATTAGGTTGTCGTCCTTTTCGCGGCTCACGATGTACGATCCAGGGCGTAAAAACAGCGCAATAGAAGAAAAGTGTCCCAAAACTGATGATAACGTTCGATTTTTGGCTTGGAAAATAGGTGCAACCAAGTAGGCTTGGGGCCCCCGTCGTAGAGCTCTCAGAGAGCTTTCCAATAGTATGTTGTGCGTCGCGTAACTCCTTACGGATTAAAAGTTATCGGCACCAATGTGACGGATACCTGGTCACAAGCCCCACACCCTCTGTTTGCGGGCCCGGCCTCTACGTGAAGTGAATTTGTCTTGCCCGCGGTGTCGTACGATTCGGTAATAGAAATGTGATGGATTAGGTTGTCGTCCTTTTCGCGGGTCACGACGTACGATCCGGGAAGAAAAAATAGCTCAAAAGAAGAAAAAAGTCCCGAAACCGATGGAAACATTCTATTTTGGGCTCCAAAACAGGCGCAGCAGAGCAGGCAGGGTACCCCCGTCGTAAAGCTCTCGGAGAGCTTTCCAACGGTATGTTGTACGCCGCGTAACTCCTTACAGATCAAAAGTTATAGGCACCAGAGCGACAGATACCTGGTCACAAGCCCAGCGCCCTTGGTTTACGGGCCTAGCCTTTAAGTGAAGTGAAGTTGTCTTGCCCAAGGTGCCGTGGGATTCGGTAATAGAAATGTGATAGATTAGATTGTCGTCCTTTTTGCGACTCACGACGTACAATCAGGAACGAAAAAATAGCGTAAAAGTAGAAAAGTATTCCGAAACTTATGAAAACGTTCGATTTGTGCTCCGAAAATAGTCACAACCGAGCAGACTTGCTGTCCAACGCCCTCTGTTTGCGGTCCCAGCCTCTACGTCAAATGAAGTTGTCCTGCCCAAGGTGCCTTGTGATTCGGTAATAAAAATGTGATGGATTAGGTTGTCATCCTTTTCGCGGCTCACGATGTACTATCCAGGACGGAAAAACAGCGCAAAAGAAGAAAAGTGACCCAAAACTGATGAGAACGTTCGATTTTGGGTTAGAAAAATAGGTGCAACCAAGTAGGCTTAGTGCCCCTGTTGTAGAGCTCTCAGAGAGCTTTCCAACAGTATGTTGTGCGCCGCGTAACTCCTTACGAATCAAAAGTTATCAGCACTAATGCAACGGATACCTGGTCACAAGCCCCACACCCTCTGTTTGCGGGCCCGACCTCTACGTGAAGTGAAGTTGTCTTGCCCACGGTGTCGTGGGATTTGGTAATAGAAATGTGATGGATTAGGTTGTCATCCTTTTAGCGGGTCACTACATACGATCTGGAAGAAAAAACAGTGCAAAAGAAGAAAAGTGTACCGAAACTGATGGAAATATTCAATTTTGGGCTTCGAAACCAGTCGCAGCATAGCAGGCTGGGTGCCCCAGTCGTAGAGCTCTCGGAGAGCTTTCCACCGGTATGTTGTGAGCCGCGTAACTCCTTACGGATCAAAAGTTATAGGCACCGGAGTGACGGATACCGAATCACAAGCCTAGCGCCCTTGGTATGCGGGCCTAGCCTCTAGGTGAAGTGAAGTTGCCTTGCCCAAGGTACCATGAGATTCGGTAATATAAATGTGATAGATTAGGTTGTTGTCCTTTTCGCGGCTCACGACGTACGATCCGGGATGAAAAAACAGAGAAAAAGAAGAAAAGTATCCCGAAACTTATAAAAACGTTCAATTTTGGGTTGCGAAAATTGTCACAGCTGAGCAGACTTGCTGCCCACGTCGTAGAGCTCTCAGAGAGCTTTACAACAGTATGCTGTGCACCGCATAAGTCCATTCAGATCAAAAGTTATGGGCACCAAAGCGACGGATACCTAGTCACAAGCACCACGCCCTCTGTTTGCTGGCCCAGCCTCAACGTGAAGTGATGTTGTCTTGCCCAAGGTACAATGGGATTTGGTAATAGAAATGTAATGGATTAGGTTGTCGTCCTTTTCGCGGCTCATGACCTACGATACGGGACGAAAAAACAGCGCAAAAGAATAGAAGTGTCCCGAAACTGATGAAAACATTCGATTTTGGGCATCAAAAAAGGCACAGCCAAGCAGGTTTGTGCCCCCGTCATAGAGCTCTTGGAGAGCTTTCCAACGGTATGCTGTGCGCCGCGTAACTCCTTACGGATCTAAAGTTATGGGCACCGGAGTGACGGATACTTGGTCACATGCCCCAAGCCCTCAGTTTGAGGGCCCAGCCTTTACGTGAAGTGAAGTTGTCTTGCCCAAGGTACCGTGTGATTCGGTAATAGAAATGTGATAGATTAGGTTGCCGTCCTTTTCGTACCTCACGACGTACGATCCGGGACGGAAAAACAGCACAAATGAAGAAAAGTGTCCTAAAACTGATGAAAACATTCAATTTTGGGATCTAAAAATAGGTGCAGCCGATCAAGCTTGCTGCACCCGTCATAGAGATCATGGAGAGCTTTCCAACGGTATGCTATGCGCCGCGTAACTCCTTACGGATGAAAAGTTATAGGCACCGGAGCGACGGATACGTGGTCACAAGCCCCACGCCCTCAGTTTGCGGGCCCAGCCTCTAGGTGAAGTAAAGTTGTCTTGCCCAAGGTACTGTCTGATTCGATAATAGAAATGTGATAGATTAGGTTGTCGTCCTTTTCGCAGCTCACGACGAACGATCCGGGATGGAAAAACAGTGCAAAAGAAGAAAAGGGTCCCGAAACTGATAAAAATGTTCAATTTTCAGCTCCGAAAATAGGTGCAGCCGAGCAGGCTTGTTGCCCCCATCGTAGAGCTCACGGAGAGCTTTCCAACGGTATGCTGTGCGCCACGTAACTCCTTACGGATCAAAAGTTATGGGCACCAGAGCGACGGATAACTGGTCACAAGCCCCACTCCCTCGGTTTGAGGGCCCAGCCTCTATGTGAAGTGAAGTTGTCTTGCCCCAAGGTGCCATGGGTTTCGTTAATAGAATTGTGATGGATTACGTTGTCATCCTTTTCGTGGCTCACGACATACGATCCGGGACACAAAAATACCGCAAAAGTAGAAAAGTGTACCGAAACTAATGAAAATATTAGATTTTGGGCTCCAAAAACTGGCGCAGCCGAGCAGGGTTGGTGCCCCCGTAGTAGAGCTCGCGGTGAGTTTCAAAACTGTATGCTATGCGTCGCGTAACTCCTTACGGATCAAAAGTTATAGGCACCTGAGCGACGGATACCTGGTCACAAGCCCCACACCCTTTGTTTGCGCACCCAGCCTCTACATGAAATGAAATTGTCTAGCCCAAGGTACCATGTGATTCGGTAATAGAAATGTGATGGATTAGGTTGTCGTCCTTTTCGCGGCTCACGACGTATCATCTGGAACTAAAAAATAGCGCAAAAGAAGAAAAGCATTCCAAAACTTATGAAAATGTTTGATTTTGGGCTCTGAAAACAAGCACAACCGAGCAGGCTATGTGACCCCATCGTAAAGCTCCTAGAGAGCTTTCCAACGGTATGCTGTACGGCGCGTAACTCCTTACGGGTCAAAAGTTATGGCACCGAAGCGACGGATACCTGGTCACAAGCCCTATACCCTCTGTTTGCGGGCCCAGCCTCTACATGAAGTGAAGTTGTCTTGCCCAAGGTGCAGTGTGATTCGGTAATAGAAAAGTGATGGATTAGGTTGTCGTCCGTTTCGCGGCTCACGACGTACGATTTGGGACGAAAAAATAGCGTAAAAGAAGAAAAGTATCCAGAAACTAATGAAATCATTAGATTTTGGGCTGCAAAAATAGGTGCAGCCAAGCAAGCTTGGTGCCCCCGTCGTAGAGCTCTCGGAGTGCTTTCCAACGAAAATGTGTGCCGCGTAACTCTTTACGGATCAAAAGTTATAATCACCAGAGCGACGGATACTTGGTAACAAGCACCACGACCTCGGTTTGCGGGCCTAGCCTCTACGTGAAGTGAAGTCATCTTGCCCAAGGTGCCATGGGATTCGGTAATAGAAATGTGATAGATTAGGTTGTCGTCCTTTTCGCGGCTCACGACGTACGATATGGGACAAAAAAACCGCGCAAAAAAATAAAAGTGTCCAAAAACTAATGAAAATGTTCAATTTTTGGCACTGAAAACAAGCGCAGCCGAGCAGGCTTGCTGCCCTTTCGTAGAGCTCTCAGAGAGGTTTCTAACAGTATACTGTGCGCCGCGTAACACTATACGGATCAAAAGTTATGGACACCGGAGCGACAGATACCTGGTCACAAGCCCCAAGCTCTCGGTTTGAGGGCCCAG
The DNA here is from genome assembly GCA_037974665.1 of Ehretia macrophylla. NCBI lineage: Eukaryota > Viridiplantae > Streptophyta > Magnoliopsida > Boraginales > Ehretiaceae > Ehretia > Ehretia macrophylla. The sequence goes on from CM075766.1 coordinate 40,305,572, forward strand.
CCTCTACATGAAGTGAAGTTGTCATGACCAAGGTACCGTAGGATTCGGTAATAAAAATGTGATGGATTAGGTTGTCGTCCTTTTCGGGCTCACGACGTACGATATGGGATTGAAAAACTGCGCAGAAGAAGAAAAGTGTCCTGAAACTAATAAAAATGTTCGATTTTGGGCTCAGAAAATAGGCGCAACCGAGCAGGCTTGGTGCCTCCGTCGTAGAGCTCTCAGAGAGTTTTCCAACTGTATGCTGTGCGTCGCATAACTCCTTACGAATCAAAAGTTATGGGCATCGGAGCGACGGATACCTGGTCACAAGCCCCACGCCCTCTTTTTGAGGGCCCAGCCTCTACGTGAAGTGAAGTTGTCTTGCCCAAGGTGTCATGGGATTCGGTAATAGCAATGTGATGGATTAGGTTGTCATCCCTTTCGCGGCTCACGACGTACGATCTGGGAAGGAAAACCAGCGGAAAAGAAGAAAAGTTTCCCAAAACTGATGAAAATAATTGATTTTGGGCTCCGAAAGTAGGCTCAGCCAAGCAAGCTTGGTACCCCCATCGTAGAGCTCACAGAGAGCTTTCCAACGGTATGCTGTGCGCTGCGTAACTCCTTACGGATCAAAAGTTATGGGCACCGGAGCGACGGATACCTGGTCACAAACCCCACGCCCTCTGTTTGCGGGCCCAGCGTCTACGTGAAGTGAAGTTGTCTTGCCTAAGGTGCCATGTGATTCGGTAATAGAAATGTGATGGGTTAGGTTGTCGTCCTTTTCACGGCTCACGACGTACGATCCGAAATGAAAAAACAGCGCAAAAGATGAAAAGTATCCCGAATCTAATGAAAACATTAGATTTTGGGCTCCGAAAACAGGCACAACAGAGCAGGCTTGGTGCCCCCATCGTAGAGCTGACGGAGAGCTTTCGAACGGCATGCGGTGCATTGCGTAACTCCTTACGGATCAAACGTTATGGGCACGGGAGTGGCGGATACCTGGTCACAAGCCCCACGCCCTCCATTTGCGGGCCAAGCCTCTACGTGAAGTGAAGTTGTCCTACCCAAGGTGTCTTGTGATTCGGTAATAAAAATGTGATGAATTAGGTTGTCGTCCTTTTTGTGGCTCACGACGTACAATCCGGGATGAAAAAATAGCGTAAAAGAAGAAAAATATCCCAAAATTGATAAGAACGTTCAATTTTGGGATCGGAAAATAGGTGCAACCAGGTAGGCTTGGTGCCCCCATCGTAGAGATCTCAGAGAGCTTTCCAACAGTATGTTGTACGCCGCGTAACTCCTTACGGATCAAAAGTTATCGACACCAATGCGACGGATACCTGATCATAAGCCCCACGCCCTCTGTTTGCGGGCCCAGCGTCTACGTTAAGTGAAGTTGTCTTGCCTAAGGTGCCATGTGATTCGGTAATAGAAATGTGATGGGTTAGGTTGTCGTCCTTTTCACGGCTCACGACGTACGATCCGAAACGAAAAAACTGCGCAAAAGATGAAAAGTATCCCGAATCTAATGAAAACATTAGATTTTGGGCTCCGAAAACAAGCACAACAGAGCAGGCTTGGTGCCCCCGTCGTAGAGCTGACGGAGAGCTTTCGAACGGCATGCTGTGCATTGCGTAACTCCTTACGGATCAAACATTATGGGCACCGGAGCGGCGGATTCCTGGTCACAAGCCCCACGCCCTCTGTTTGTGGGCCCAGCCTCTACGTGAAGTGAAGTTGTCCTACCCAAGATGTCTTGTGATTTGGTAATAAAAATGTGATGAATTAGGTTGTCGTCCTTTTTGCGGCTCACGACGTACAATTCGGGATGAAAAAATAGCGTAAAAGAAGAAAAATATCCCAAAGCTGATGAGAACGTTCGATTTTGGGCTCGGAAAATAGGTGCAACCAAGTAGGCTTGGTGCCCCCATTGTAGAGCTCTCAGAGAGCTTTCCAACAGTATGTTGTGCACCGCGTAACTCCTTACGGATCAAAAGTTATCGACACCAATGCGACGGATACCTGGTCACAAGCCCCATGCCCTCTGTTTGCGGGCCCAGCCACTACATGACGTGAAGTTGTCCGGCCCAAGGTGCCTTGTGAATCGGTAATTAAAATGTGATGGATTAGGTTGTCGTCCTTTTCGCGGCTCACGACATACGATCCGGGAAGAAAAAATAGCGTAAAAGAAAAAAAGTGTCCCAAAACTTATGAAAATGTTCGATTTTGGGCTCCGAAAACAGAGGCAGCCGAGCATGCTAGGTGCCCCCATCGTAGAGCTTTCAGAAAGCTTTCCAACGGTATGCTACGCGTCACGTAACTCCTTACGGATCAAAAGTTATGGGCACCGGAGCGACGGATACCTAGTCACAAGCCGCACGCCCTCAGTTTGCAGTCCCAGCCTCTACGTGAAGTGAAGTTGTCTTTCCCATGGTGACTTGTGATTCGGTAATAGAAATGTGATGGATTAGGTTGTCGTCCTTTTCGCGGCTCATGACGTACGATCCGGGACAGAAAAGCTAAACAAAATATGAAAAGTCTCTCGAAACTGATGAAAACATTCAATTTTGGGCTCAGAAAACAGGAGCAGCTGAGCACGCTCAGTGCTCCCATCGTAGAGCTCTCAGAGAGCTTTCTAACGGTATGCTGTGCGCCGCGTAACGCCTTACGGATCAAAAGTTATAGGCACCGGAGCGATGGATACCTGGTCACAAACCCCACGCCCTCGGTTTGCGGGCACATCCTCTACGTGAAGTGAAGCTGTCTTGCACAAGGTGCCGTGGGATTCGCTAATAGAAATGTGATGGATTAGGTAGTCGTCCTTTTCGCAGCTCACGACGTACGATCCGGGATTAAAAAACAGCGTAAAAGAAGAAAAGTATCCCGAAACATATGAGAACGTTCGATTTTGGGTTCCAAAAAAAGGTGTAGCCGAGCAGGCTTGTGCCCCCGTCTTAGAGCTCTCGTAGAGTTTTCTAACAGTATACTGTGTGCCGCGTAACTCCTTACGGATTAAAAGTTATGGGCACCGGAGCGACGGATACTTGGTTACAAGCTCCACGCCCTCTGTTTGCTGGCCCAGCCTCTACGTGAAGTGAAGTTGTCTTGCCCAAGGTACCTTGGGATTCGGTAATAGAAATGTGATGGATTAGGTTGTTGTTCTTTTCGCGGCTCAAGACTTATGATTTGGGACGAAAAAACAGCGTAAAAAAGAAAAGTTTCCCGAAATTGATGAGAACAATCGATTTTGGGCTCAAAAAATAGGTACAGCCAAGCAGGATTGGTGCCCCCGTCGTAGAGCTCTCGGCGAGCTTTCCAACGGTATGCTGTGCACCGCATAACTCCTTACGGATCAAAAGTTATAGGCACCAGAGCGACGGAGACCTGGTAACAAGGCCCACGCCCTCGGTTTGCGAGCCCAGCTTCTACATGAACTGAAGTTGTCTTGCCCAAGGTGCCGTGGGATTCGGTAATAGAAATGTGATAGATTAGGTTGTCGTCCTTTTCGCGGCTCACGACGTACGATCCGGGATGGAAAAATAGCGTAAAAGAAGAAAAGTGTCCTGAAACTGATGAAAAATATTTGATTTTTGGCTCCGAAAATAGGAGCAGCCAAGCAGGCTTGGTGCCCCCATCGTAGAGCTCTCGGAGAACTTTCCAACGGTATTCTTTGCGCCGCGTAACTCCTTACGGATCAAAAGTTATGGGCACCGGAGCAACGGATACCTAGTCATAAGCCCTACGCCCTTTGTTTGCTGGCCCAACCTCTACGTGAAGTGAAGTTGTCTTACCGAAGGTGCCATGTGATTCGGAAATAGAAATGTAATGGACTAGCTTGTCGTCCTTTTCACGGCTCACGACGTACGATCCGGGACAGAAAAACAGTGCAAAAGATGAAAAGTGTCCCAAAATTGATGAAAATGTTCGATTTTGGGCCCCTAGAAAAGGCGCAGCCGAGCAGGCTTGGTACCCCCGTCGTAGAGCTCTCGGAGAGCTTTCCATCGGTATGTTGTGCTCCGCGTAACTCCTTACGGAACAATAGTTATAGGCACCGGAGCGATGGATACCTGGTCACAATCCCCACGCCCTCGGTTTGCGGGCCCATCCTCTACATGAAATGAAGCTGTCTTGCCCTGGGTACCGTGGGATTCGGTAATAGAAATGTGATGGATTAGGCTGTCGTCCTTTTCGCAGCTCACGACGTACGATTCGGGAAAGAAAAACAGCGCAAAAAGAAGAAAAGTATCCCGAAACATATAAAAACGTTCGATTTTTGGCTCCAAAAATAGGCATAGCCAAGCAGGATTTGTGCCTCTGTCTTAGAACTCTTGGAGAGTTTTCCAACGGTATGCTGTGTGCCGCGTAACTCCTTACGGATCAAAAGTTATGGGCACCGGAGCGATGAATACTTGGTCACAAGCCCCACGCCCTCTGTTTGCGGGCCCTGCCTCTACGTGAAGTGAAGTTGTCTTGCCCAAGGTGCCGTGGGATTCGGTAATAGAAATGTGATAGATTAGGTTGTCATCCTTTTCGCGGCTCATGACGTACGATCCGGGATGAAAAAATAGTGTAAATGAAGAAAAGTATCCCGAAACTGATGAAAATATTCGATTTTTGGCTCCGAAAATAGGCGCAGCCAAGTAGGCTTGGTGCCCCTGTCACGCCCCAACCCGGCCTATAAGGTTAGACTAGGGTGTGATCTAAACATTCAAGTCATGTCTCGTACTTAATTGTTCATTAAAATTTAACACTTAATGTATTAGCCTAAACTCCAAAAAAATTTCGGAAAACCGGCAGCATAACGGCTGTAATTGGGCTATTTGGTTTGACCTAATTCTCTAAACGCCTCAAATTTTCCAATCTCAATTTCATTTCCAACTAAGATTACTATTTACCATAAATTGAAATGCCTACTGGTTATCTCGATGTCTCGTTTGATTAATAACCTAGCATGATACTATGTCTCTTTTGTTTGTTTATCCTCGTTACAAAAGTACTTGTTGATCTTAGCTTAACAATGAGTACCTGCTTAAGATTTGGTTGGTTCATTTTACTTAGCCCTTACCTAATACTTCATAATCCTATTATAGATACTAGCAGTAATAATAGCGAAATGACCATAGTAGTGTTTGTTTAGTTCATATCAGTACAAACCAAAATTAGACCCCAAATTACAACGGGGGTCTTTTACATTACAAACAACAAGCAACATAAAAGAAATAGTCTTCGAGTAGCATAGTTCACAAATAGCCATAATCATGCAAAGCACATAGGACAGGTAGTTACTCCAAGGAATCATCGTTAGGCATATCGTCCTCAGGTACCTGTTCTTGATCTTCTTCACCTCAGATGATAAAAGAGGGTGAGTCCTTATGAACTCAGCGAGGGGGAACGAGAAATAGGTTTTGAAACTCATTTTTCAGTTCAACTTATGAAAATCCTTTTGTAAGCATGAATGTACACAATTAAGTACATAACAATAATATAAAGTAAAGGAACACAATTACCAGTCTTTCCTCCCCGAGGTCCTCTATGAACCAAGCGAGAGTACTTATACATATAGTAAAAGGATAAGGTGAGATTTTGCTCTCAGTTGTTGCGGCCGACTTCAAATCATCCTCTTATCACGCCAAGTAGGTGTACTCCGGATGTACCCCGAAATCCTATGACCCAACTCTCCGAGGAAGTCTAGCCCCCAAGTGAGAGAGGGAATTGGACAATGGTAGTCATGGTTGCATCGGCAAGCCCGATGCCGCCCGGTGTGCGTGAATGCTACCACGCCAGAATGAAAGGTTGCAACCTCATATGCAATGCACATTTATGACATTTAGTATATCACATTAGGAGGAAAACAAAGTAGGTTGCCTCCGGACAGTCATAAGATTGCACATTGACAAGTAAACAAGCGAGGCACGAATAGACAAGTAATTTCACTTGAAATGCACATGGAGTTATACGAACATTAAACGGGCAGCCATGTACACACGTAAATTAAGTCATATAACTCAATTCAAAGTCCATGTAATCAAATAATAAGACTATTCAACATGCAACAACATTTACGTGGGTTTGGATGCAAGAAAGGCCTATTTGTCAACATGCAATGATCAAAATCACATTTAGGACTATAAGGGAAACTACGGGCAGCCTACTCAACATATAATTACACACAATATCCAAAGGATCAACACTTAGCAAGTTTACCTAGTCACTAGGGTTTCCATTTCGTGCTTACCCGTGCGATTAAGTCCCAAGTCAACTCAAAATCAATCTCAAGCCATGCATCAATTAGTTCAAACATCCCCAAGTACTCAAAACAGTCCACACAACATCCCAATGCCACAATCCCATGCATTTAATACCACAAGAGAAGTTACAACAAATTTTCTAAGTATATAACTAAGTGAAACCCTCACTGCAATAGGCTGTTTTCTCACAATCATTAAGACAAGTAAACAATCTCCAATTCCAGTGAATAAGATGTCAAATTAAATCTTAAGAATGAACTAAAATCAGAAACAAACCTTGAATCATTTGGAGTTCGAGTCCAATAGTTATAGCCAAAACAGTGGGATTGCACAAAACTGTCCAGATTTGCACACATTTCAATACCTGTCACTTTTGAGGTCCTTAGGGTCAGATTTAGCCTTGGTCCATTTCTGATAAAAACATCCAGAACTGAAAAACCTAGTAGGACACAAAATTTCATGCATTTTGGACATCATTTACGAAGTAAAAACTGGTTCGTTATACAAGGTCAGTGCATCTGCCAAAACCTGCTTCATTTTTCCAGACTTTCCAGATTTGGGCACATTTTAATGATTTGCCATTTTGAGGACCTTAGAGTCAAAATTATCTTTGGCCTATTTCTGCAAAAAATGTTCAAACCTGGCGAAACTAGTTACCTTCCAATTTTCATGCATTTTCAACATCATTTTCCTAGCCAAACTCACCTCGCAACAACAAAATAGAAAGCTGCCACCAAACCCGATTTCATCTATCATCACCTTCAAGCCAAAATCTTGCCATGCATGGTTGTAAAAGCTTATAAACACACATATATCTCAAGTACAGAAGCAAAGACAAACATTTAAGAGCATGCATGTAGATTTTTGAAGGATTTTCAAAAGGTTTTAGCCCTCACCTTAGCAAATCAACAAGAAGATGCACAAAACTTTGATGAAGCACAAATTTCTTCTTCTTCCTTGCTTAGCCGAGACTCCAACTCGATTTTCTCTATTTTTCCAAGGCCGAAATGGTGACTCAAAGAGCTTGCATGTGTGATTCTTGCAACTTAGCTAGCTTGGTCAAGTCTCTTTGCTTGTTGCTTGTCTTGATGCACCATGGAATGATGAAGATGAGCAATGGTAAGATGAAACTCAGCCAAGGCTGAGAGAGAGAGAGAAGAATGAGAGGGAGAGAGAGAAATGTGAGGAGAATGAGAGAAATGAAAGAAAAATGATGGCTTTGTAAAAGATGAAGCATGGGTTGGCCTTGGGCATACAAAAATTCAGATTTGTGTCTTCAAGAAGCTTGAATTTTGAATCACCTAGCATGGGCAAGGAGCATTGTCAAGATTGGTGGAGTTTTGAGCTAATTTTTTTATGCATTTGTGTTATAGAATTGTCATAGTTTGTCTAAGAATTAAGTTGAATTAAACAAGCAAGCACAAAAGCCCACATGGTGGTCGGCGAAGGCTTCTAAAAATCTGATTTTTTGTCATCTTTTGAGCATTATTTAATTGTGTGTTGAAAGTGCAAAAAGAATCAGGAATAAAGAATAAGGAGTGTCTAGCTTTTTGTGAGATTATGTCTTCTAGTGGGTTGAATTAGTAATTTAATAATAGTTAGTGGAATTTGTAAGATTAATTAATGACCTAGTGCTTTGTGTAAGATGCTTTCTTGATTAGCGTGAGGGCACGCTTTCTTAGGTCTAGGGCACGCACTACGAGGTAAGGCACGAACTACGAGACGAACGCACATTTTTCAAGTAAATGCACGCAACCCTAAATGAATGCACGTAATTCAATGCATGGCACACAAAATGAACACAATTCTTAAACCAAGGTCAAGGCACACAAATCTAGGTTAGGGTACACAAAATGAGGTATCGTACGCAAATCGAGGTCGGGCCTCACATCCTCCCCTCCTTAAAACAATTTCGTCCCGAAATTCAATATTACCTTTGAAATAAAGCTGGATTTTGCTGCTCCATCTGGTCTCGCCTTTCCCACATTGCTTCTTCAACTCCATGATGATCCCACAGCATTTTCACCATCGGTATAGTTTTGTTGCGCAACTCCCGATCTTGCTGGTCTAGGATCCGAATGGGCTTCTCCTCATAAGACAAGTACTCCCGAAGCTGCAACAGTTCTGGTTCCAAGATATGCGATGGATTAGGGTGATACTTCCGCAGCATTGAAACATGAAAGACGTCGTGAATATTGGAGTGGTTTTGGGGTAGTGCAATTTGCCAATCTTCTCAATTATCTCAAATGGTCCTACAAATCTCGGGCTCAACTTTCCACCCTTGCCGTGTTTAATCAGTCCCCTCCGAGGTGATATCTTCAAGAACACCTTGTCGCCGACCTCAAACTCTAGACTCCGTCTTCGTCGGTCTGCATAGCTCTTCTGTCTGCTTTGGACGGTAAGCATCCGCTTCCGGATGAGGTGGATATTATCAACAGTCTTCATAAGTTTAGGTAGAAGGGTCGGGTCAAAAGTCTTCGTTTCACCTACTTCATCCCAGTAAATTGGGGATCGACACTTACGTCCATACAACGCCTCAAATGGGGCCATTACGATAGTGGCTTGATAGCTGTTATTATAACCGAACTCCGCTAGAGACAGATATTTCTCCCAACCTTTCCCGAAGTCTAAAACACACGCCCTCAGCATATCCTCCAGAATCTGAATAGTTCTCTTCGATTGTCCGTCAGTCTGAAGGTGATAAGCTGTGCTGAAACTCAACTTCGTTCCCAAAGCTTCTTGCAATCTCTTCCAAAATCGGGAAGTAAAACGAGGATCCCTATCCGATACAATACTCACAGGCATCCCGTGCAATCTTACAATCTCCGCCACATACATATCTCCCAATCTCTCAGGACTATCCTCCTTGTTCATCGGTAAGAAGTGCGCCGACTTAGTCAATCTATCCACTATGACCCAAATGGCATCACGACCCTTTTGTGACCTGGGCAGGTCCATAACAAAGTCCATAGTTATGTGTTCCCATTTCCATTGAGGAATCTCCAACGGTTGAAGTAAACCTGCGGGTCGTTGATGTTCTGCTTTGACTCTCTGGCAAGTCAAACACCGTGCCACAAACTCCGCAATCTCTCTCTTCATGTTATTCCACCAATAGTGTTGCTTCAAATCCCAGTACATCTTTGTTCCGTCGGGGTGAATAGTATATCTTGAATTATGGGCTTCTTCAAGAATCTTCTTTTTCAGCTTTGGTTCATTGGGAACACAAATCCGATTCCTAAACCTCCAAATACCATCATCATGAAACTTGAAATCTACGTTGCTTTCTTTAATCTTCTGAAATTGTTGGTCCTTTTGTTGAGCCTCTCGTAACTCGGACAACAAGGTCGATTGAACTTGCGTAGTGGCAAAAAGTAACCCTTTCCGAGTCAATTGTGGTTTCCACAAAAATGCTTCCTCCAACAACTCCTGACCTTAACTACCAGTTTTGCCATGCTCGCTTTCCTACTTAAGGCATCTGCAACTACATTTGCTTTACCGGGCACATAATTGATTGTGCAGTTATAATCATCCAAAAGCTCCATCCACCGCCTTTGCCTCATATTCAACTCCTTTTGAGTGAACAAGTATTTCAAGCTCTTGTGATCAGTAAATACCTCAAACTTGTTACCCCACAGATAATGCCTCCATTTCTTGAGTGCAAACACAATAGCCGCTAATTCCAAATCATGCGTCGGGTAGTTCAATTCATATGGCTTCGGTTTCCTAGAGGCATACGCAATCACCCTACCATTTTGCATCAACACACAACCCAATCCTTCCTTCAAAGCATCGCTATAGATTACAAAACCTTGACTCCCTTCAGGCAATGCAAGAACAGGTGCGGTAGTCAATCTCCTCTTCAACTCTTGGAAGTTGTTCTCACACTTATCATCCCACACGAACTTTGTTTTCATTTGAGTGAGCTTTGTAAGTGGTCCTGCAATCTTAGAGAAATCTTTCACGAATCTCTGATAATAGCCGGCTAGACCAAGAAAACTCCAAATCTCTGTAACATTCTCCGGCTTCTTCCAAGACATCACTGCTTCTATCTTTGCTGGATCCACCGCTACTCCTTCTTGGGATATGATATGTCCCAAAAATACAATTTGCTGCAACCAAAATTCGTACTTGCTAAACTTTGCGTACAATTGATGCTCTCGAAGTTTCTGCAGTACTAACCGCAGATGTTGTTCATGCTCAGCCTTAGTTTTCGAGTATACCAAAATATCATCAATGAAGATCACCACAAATTGGTCCAAGTAGGGTTGAAACACCCTGTGCATCAAGTCCATAAAAGCTGCAGGGGCATTAGTTAGTCCAAATGGCATCACCACATATTCATAATGCCCATATCTTGTCCTGAAAGCTGTTTTAGGCACATCTTCCTTTTTGATCCGCAATTGATAATACCCTTGCCTCAAGTCGAGTTTCGAATACACTTTGGCTCCTTGAAGTTGATCAAACAACTCGTCGATCAGGGGAAGTGGGTATTTATTCTTGACAGTCACTTGGTTCAATCCTCGGTAATCGATGCATAGCCTTAACGTTCCATCTTTCTTCTTTACAAATAGAACTGGTGCACCCCACGGAGAAGAACTTGGTTGAACAAACCCCTTCTTCAACAATCCTTGCAATTGGTCCTTCAATTCTTGTAGCTCGGCCGGTGCCATCCGATAGGGGGCTTTAGATATCGGCTGGGTGCCAGGCAGTAACTCTATAATGAACTCGATCTCCCGATTTGGGGGTAAACCGGGCAATTCTTCTGGAAACACATCCGCATAGTCTTTGATCACAGACATTTCCTCCAACTTAGCTTTGTCCGACGGCTTGTTGATGAGGTAAGCTAAGTATCCACTACACCCTTTTCTCAAGGACTTCACTGCTTTCGTAGATGAAATGATGGAACTCTCGGTGAAATCTCTCCGACCTACTACCTCCAGTATCGGTTGACCAGGTACCCGGAACATTATAATCTTCATCCGGCAATCTAGGTGGACATGATGTTTTGCCAACCAGTCCATCCCTAAAATGACCTCATAGTCTTGAAAAGGTAATACAATAAGATTGGCTGAGAATTCCCTATCCTTAATTTGGATTTTACATGCTTTACAAGCTGAGCTAGTAACAAGTTTAGAACCCATTGGAGTACCAACTTCTACTTCGTATGGCAAACATACAACTTTCAGTTTCACACGTTCCACACATAAGGGAGTAATAAATGAATGAGTAGCACCCGGGTCAATTAGCACCCTAACATGTTGATTCAGTATGAAGAATGTACCTTCAACAACAGCGGTCTCATCTGGAAGCTCCTCGCACTCAATAGCATAAGCTCGAGCCTGAACTCTAGGAACTGGAGTCTTGCCTCTACCAACTGGTTTACCCTGATTCTGTCCTGCCTGCCATTTAGGGCAATCCTTGATCTGATGTTGATCATTACCACATCTCACATATCATCCTGACTTCTTCCAGCACTAGGCCTCGGTATGACCCTTCTTGTCACAGTAAGAACAGTTGATAGACTGAGTAGCAGGTGAACTACCTGTGGATCCGCAGGTGGAAGAGGCTGATGGCGCTTTCGTCGGGCCACGGTTATTCACTGGTCTGTTCTGGCTCTGGCATTGATTACGACTCTGACTTTGGAATTTCCTCTGTTGACCTGGAGGCTGGTATGGTTTCTTGTTCGGCTGACTCGAGCCAGCTCTATCAAGTTTTCTCTTCTCAACTCGGGAAGTAGTAGCAAAGATAACATAATAGGTATCGAAGTCATGAGAAGCCAACTGGTTCTGAATCTCTGGCCTCAATCCAGTAGTAAATTTCCACATCTTCGCCTCTAGAGTACTAACCATATATTGAGCATAACGAGACAGTCGGTCAAAACGAGCCTCGTACTGGGCCACCGTCATGTTACCCTGGGTCAAGTGCATAAACTCCTCAATCCGCCTCTGCCTGGAAACTGCAGGTACATATTTCTCCTTGAATGCCTTAACGAAATTACCCCACAAGCGAGGTGTCTGATCAGTTTCCCACAGTGCCTCCACAGTGTGCCACCAATGTTCAGCATCCCCGTGCAACAGAAACACGGCAAACTCCACCTTTTCTTCATCAGTATAATCAAGTGGCCTGAAAATCTTCTCGATCTCGGACAGCCAAGACTCAGCTTTCTCATCATCAGCTTCCCCGTGGAATTTGGACGGGCGAAAGTCAAGGAACTCCCTCATTCTGCTATGTCTCCCATGGTTACCATCATTCCTGTTGTTGTTGTTGTTATTATTGGCCTCACGTGCATCGTGGCGCTCCATCACTCATGATACGTGATCCATGGCATTTGCCATCATGTTAAACATAGCCATGCCGGGATTAGTTTGATAGGCATCTCCGGTCTCTTGGGGTTCACCACTCCTATTAGTAGTGCAGGTACTAAGGCCTGCCATCTATAGGCACAAATTACGATGCACAATTTATTGAAATACGACAAACAAGAATTTGATGCATAAGATATGCAGCATGATATAAATACAATTCTAGAAACAATTTAGACATGTTAATCACTTAAGCACATAGAACACAGAAGGCACAATAAACATTATCACACAACAACATATAGACAAGTCATCCTAATTATCTTAGGGCTCTACCCATGGTCTGAGAGTTAAACCCGGCTTAAGCAATCTAAGCTCTGATACCATTCTTCTTCTTATAAGGTGTCACGCCCCAACCCGGCCTATAAGGTTAGACTAAGGTGTGATCTAAACATTCAAGTCACGTCTCGTACTTAATTGTTCATGAAAATTTAACACTTAATGTATTAGCCTAAACTCCAAAAATTTTCTAGAAAATCGGCAGCATAACGGCTGTAATTGGGCTCTTTGGTTTGACCTAATTCTCTAAACGCCTCAAATTTTTCAATCTCAATTTCATTTCCAACTAGGATTACTATTTACCATCAATTGAAATGCCTACTGGTTATCTCGATGTCTCGTTTGATTAATAACCTAGAATGATACTATGTCTCTTTTGTTTGTTTATCTTCGTTACAAAAGTACCTGTTGATCTTAGCTTAACAACGAGTATCTGCTTAAGATTTGGTTGGTTCATTTTACTTAGCCCTTACCTAATACTTCATAATCCTATTATAGATAGTAGCAGTAATAATAGCAAAATGACCATAGTAGTGTTTGTCTAGTTCATATCAGTACAAACCAAAATTAGACCCCAAATTACAATGGGGGTCTTTTACATTACAAACAACAAGCAACATAAAAGAAATAGTATTCGAGTAGCATAGTTCACAAATAGCCATAATCACGCAAAGCACATAGGACAGGTAGTCACTCCAAGGAATCATCGTTAGGCACATCATCCTCAGGTACCTGTTCTTGATCTTCTTCACCTGAGATGATAAAAGAGGGTGAGTCCTTATGAACTCAGCGAGGGGGAACAAGAAATAGGTTTTGAAACTCATTTTCCGGTTCAACTTATGAAAATTCTTTTGTAAGCATGAATGTACACAATTCAGTACATAACAATAATATAAAGTAAAGGAACACAATTACCAGTCTTTCCTCCTCGAGGTCCTCTAGGAACCAAGCGAGAGTACTTATACATATAGTAAAAGGATACGGTGAGCTTTTGCTCTCAATTGTTGCGGCCGACTTCAAATCATCCCCTTATCACGCCAAGTGGGTGTACGCCGGATGTACCCTGAAATCCTACAACCCAACTTTTCGAGGAAGTCTAGCCCCCAAGCGAGAGAGGGAATTGGACAATGGTAGTCACCGTTGCACCGGCAAGCCCGATGCCGCCCGGTGTGCGTGAATGCTACCACGCCAGAATGAAAGGTTGCAACCTCATATGCAATGCACATTTATAACAATTAATATATCACATTAGGAGGACAACAAAGTAGGTTGCCTCCGGACAGTCGTAAGATTGCACATTGAAAAGTAAACAAGCGAGGCACGAATAGACAAGTAATTTCACTTGAAAGGCACATGGAGTTATACGAACATTAAACGGGCAGCCATGTATGCACGTAAATTAAGTCATATAACTCAATTCAAAGTCCGCGTAATCAAATAATAAGACTATTCAACATGCAACAACATTTACGTGGGTTTGGATGCAAGAAAGACCTATTTGTCAACATGCAATGATCAAAATCACATTTAGTGCTATAAGGGCAACTATGGGCAGCCTACTCAACATATAATTACACACAATATCCAAAGGATCAACACTTAGCAAGTTTACCTGGTCACTAGGGTTTCCATTTCGTGCTTACCCATTCGATTAAGCCCCAAGTCAACTCAAAATCAATCTCAAGCCATGCATCAATTAATTCAAACATCCCCAAGTACTCAAAACAGTCCACACAACATCCCAATGCCACAATCCCAAGCATTTAATACCACAAGAGAAGTTACAACAAATTTTCTAAGCATATAACTAAGTGAAACCCTCACTGCAATAGGCTGTTTTCTCACAATCATTAAGACAAGTAAACAATCTCCAATTCCAGTGAATAAGATGTCAAGTTAAATCTTAAGAAATAACTAAAATCAGAAACAAACCTTGCATCATTTGGAGTTCGGGTCCAATAGTTATAGCCAAAACAGTGGGATTGCACAAAACTGTCCAGATTTTCACACATTTCAATACTTGTCATTTTTGAGGTCCTTAGGGTCAGATTTAGCCTTGGTACATTTCTGACAAAAACGTCCAGAACTGAAAAACCTGGCAGCACACAAAATTTCATGCATTTTTGACATCATTTACGAAGTCAAAACTGGTTCGTTATACAAGGTCAGTGCATCTGCCAAAACCTGCTTCATTTTTCCAGACTTTCCAGATTTGGGCATATTTTAATGATTTGCTATTTTGAGGACCTTAGATTCAAAATTAGCTTTGGTCTATTTCTGAAAAAAATGTTCAAAACCGGAAAAACTAGTTACCTACCAATTTTTATGCATTTTTAACATCATTTTCCTAGCCAAACTCACCTCGCAACAACAAAATAGAAAGCTGTCACCAAACCCGATTTCATCTATCATCACCTTCAAGCCAAAATCTTGTCATGCATGGTTGTAAAAGCTTATAAACACACATATATCTCAAGTACAGAAGCAAAGACAAACATTTAAGAGCATGCATGTGTATTTTTGAAGGATTTTCAAAAGGTTTTAGCCCTCACCTTAGCAAATCAACAAGAAGATGCACAAAACTTTGATGAAGCACAAATTTCTTCTTCTTCCTTGCTTAGCCGAGACTCCAACTCGATTTTCTCTATTTTTTGAAGGCCGAAATGGTGACTCAAAGAGCTTGCATGTGTGATTCTTGCAATTTAGCTAGCTTGGTCGAGTCCCTTTGCTTGTTGCTTGTCTTGATTCACCATGGAATGATAAAGATGAGCAATGGTAAGATGAAACTCAGCCAAGGCCAAGAGAGAGAGAGAGGAATGAGAGGGAGAGAGAGAAATGTGAGGAGAATGAGACAAATGAAAGAAAAATGATGGCTTTGCAAAAGATGAAGCATGGGTCGGCCTTGGGCATACAAAAATTCAGATTTGTGTCTTCAAGAAGCTTGAATTTTGAATCACCTAGCATGGGCAAGGAGCATTGTCGAGATTGGTGGAGTTTTGAGGAGTTTTGAGCTAATTTTTTTATGCATTTGTGTCATAGAATTGTCATAGTTTGTCTAGGAATTAAGTTGAATTAAACAAGCAAGCACAAAAGCCCACATGGTGGTCGGCGAAGGCATCTAAAAATCTAATTTTTTGTCATCTTTTGAACATTATTTAATTGTGTGTTGAAAGTGAAAAAAGAATCAGGAATAAAGAATAAGGAATGTCTAGCTTTTTGTGAGATTTTGTCTTCTAGTGGGTTGAATTAGTAATTTAATAATAGTTAGTGGAATTTGTAAGATTAATTAATGACCTAGTGCTTTGTGTAAGATGCTTTCTTGTTAGCGTGAGGGCACGCTTTCCTAGGTCTAGGGCACGCACTACGAGGTAGGGCACGAACTAAGAGACGAATGCAATTTTTCCAAGTAAATGCACGCAACCCTAAAGAATGCATGTAATTCAATGCATGGCACACAAAACGAACACAATTCTTAAACCAAGGTCAAGGCACGCAAATCTATGTTAGGGCACACAAAAATAAGGTATCATACGCAAATTGAGGTCGGGCCTCACAGCCCCCGTCGTAGAGCTCTCGGAGAGCTTTCCAACGGTATGCTGTGCGCCGTGTAACTCCTTACGGAACAAAATTTATAAGCACCGGAGCGATGGATACCTGGTCACAAGCCCCACGCCCTCGGTTTGCCGGCCTATCTTCTACGTGAAGTGAAGTTGTCTCGCCCAAGGTGCCATGGGATTCAGTAATAGAAATGTGATGGATTAGGTAGTCATCCTTTTCGCGGCTCACGACGTACGATCCGGGACAGAAAAATAGCGTAAAAGAAGAAAAGTGTCCCGAAACATATGAAAATGTTAGATTTTGGGCTCCAAAAAAAGGTGCAGCCAAGCAAGCTTGGTACCCCCGTCTTAGAGTTCTCAGAGTGCTTTCCAACAGTATGCTGTGCGCCGCATAACTCCTTATGGATCAAAAGTTATGGCCACCGGAGCGACGGATACTTGGTCACAAGCCTCACGCCCTCTGTTTGCGGGTCCTGCCTCTACGTGAAGTGAAGTTGTCTTGCCCAAGGTGCCATGGGATTCGGTAATGGAAATACGATGGATTAGGCTATCAAACTTTTCGAGTCTCACGACGTACGATCCGGGACGGAAAAATAGTGCAAAAGAAGAAAAGTATCCCGAAACTGAAGAAAACATTCGATTTTGGGTTCCAAAAACATGCACAGTCGAGTAGGCTTGGTGCCCCCATCGTAGAGCTCTCGGAGAGATTTTCAACGGTATGCTGTGCGCCGTGTACCTCCTTACAGATCAAAAGTTATAGGCACCGGAGCGACGGAGACCTGGTCACAAGCCCCACGCCCTTGGTTTACGGGCTTAGCCTCTACGTGAAGTGAAGTTGTCTTGCCCAAGGTGCCATGGGATTCGGTAATAGATATGTGATAGATTTGGTTGTTGTCCTTTTCACTACTCACGATGTACGTCCGGGACAGAAAAATGGCGTAAAAGAAGAAAAGTGTCCAAAAACTGATGAAAATATTCGATTTTGGGTTCCGAAAATAGGCACAGCTAAGCAGGCTTGGTGCCCCCGTCGTAGAGCTCTCGGAGAGCTTTCCAACGGTATGTTGTGCGCTGCGTAACTCCTTACGGATCAAAAGTTATGGGCACCGGAACGACGGATACCTGATAACAAGCCCCACGCCCTCTGTTTGCGAGCCCAGCCTCTACATGAAGTGAAGTTGTCTAGCCCAAGGTGCCGTGGGATTCGGTAATTGAAATGTGATGGATTACATTGTCATCCTTTTTGCGGCTCACAACTTAGGATCGGGGACAAAAAAACTGCGCAAAAGAAGAAAAATGTCCCAAAATTGATGAAAACGTTTGATTTTGGGCTACGAAAATAGGCGCAGCCGAGCAGGATTGGTGCCCCCATCATAGAGCTCTCGGAGAGCTTTCCAACGGTATGTTGTGCGATGCGTAACTCCTTACAGATTAAAAGTTATGGGCACCGGAGCGACGGATACCTGGTCACAAGCCCCACGCCCACTGTTTGCTAGCCCAGCCTCTGCGTGAAGTGAAGTTGTCTTGCCCAAGGTGCCGCGTGATTTGGTAATAGAAATGTGATGGAATAGGTTGTCGTCCTTTTCGCGGCTCATGACGTACGGTCCGGGATGAAAAAACAGCGCAAAAGAAGAAATATGTCCTAAAACTTATGAAAATGTTCAATTTTGGGCACTAAAAATAGGCGCAACCAAGCAGGCTAGGTGCCCTCATCATAGACCTCTCAGAGTGCTCTTCAACTGTATGTTGTGTGCTGCGTAACTCCTTACGGATCAAAAGTTAAAGGCATCGGAGCGACGGAGACCTGGTCACAAGCCCCACGCCCTCGGTTTGCAGGCCCAACCTCTACGTGAAGTGAAGTTGTCTTGCCCAAGGTGTCTTGGGATTTGGTAATAGAAATGTGATAGATTAGGTTGTCGTCCTTTTCGCATCTCACGACGTACGATCCAAGATGAAAAAACAGCGCAAAAGAAGAAAAGTGTCCCAAAACTGAAGAAAACATTCGATTTTGCATTCCAAAAAATGCACAGCCGATTAGGTTTGGTGCCTGCATCGTAGAGCTCTCGGAGAGCTTTCCAACGGCATGTTGTGCGCCACGTAACTCCTTACAGATCAAACGTTATAGTCACCGGAGGGACGGAGACCTTGTCGCAAGCCCTACGCCCACGGTTTGTGGGCCCAGCTTCTACGTGAAGTGAAGTTGTCCTGCCCAAGGTGCCATGTGATTCAGTAATAGAATTGTGATAGATTAGGTTGTCATCATTTTCGCGGCTCACGACGTACGATCCAGGACGGAAAAACAGCGTAAAAGAAGAAAAGTCTCCCGAAACATATGAAAACGTTCGATTTTGGGCTCCAAAAAAAGGCACAGCCGAGCAGGCTTGATGCCCCCGTGTTAGAACTCTCGGAAAGTTTTCCAACGGTATCCTATGCATCGCGTAACTCCTTACGGATCAAAAGTTATGGGCACCGGAGCGACGGATACCTAGTCACAAGCCCCACGCCGTCTGTTTGCGGGCCCAACCTCTACGTGAAGTGAAGTTGTCTTGTCCAAAGTGCAGTGAGATTCGGTAATAGAAATGTGATGGATTAGGTTGTCGTTCTTATCGGGTCTCACAACGTACGATCCGAGACGGAAAAATAACGCAAAAGTAGAAAAGTATCTTGAAATTGAAGAAATGATTCAATTTTGAGTTCCAAAAACATGCACATCCAAGTAGGCTTGGTTCTCCCATCGTAGAGGTCTCGGAGAGCTTTCCAACGGTATCTGTGCGCCGCGTAACTCCTTACGGATCAAAAGTTATAGGGAACGGAGCGACGGAGTCCTGGTCATAAGCCCCACACCCTCAGTTTGCGAGCCCAGCCTCTACGTGAAGTGAAGTTGTCTTGCCCAAGATGCCATGGGATTCGGTAATAGAAATGTGATAGATTAGATTGTCCTCCTTTTCGCGGCTCACGACGTACGGTCCGGGACGGAAAAACAACGTAAAAGAAGAAAAATGTCCCGAAATTGATGAAAATATTCGATTTTAGGCTCCAAAAATAGGCGCAGCCAAGCAGGATTGGTGCCTCCATCGTAGAGCTCTCGGAGAGCTTTCCAATGGTATGCTGTGCACCACGTAACTCCTTACGGATCAAAAGTAATGGGCACTGAAGCGACGCATACCTGGTGACCGGCCCCAAGCCCTCTATTTGCGGGGCCAGCCTCTACGTGAAGTGAAGTTGTCTTGCCCAAGGTGCCGTGGGATTCGGTAATAGAAATGTGATGGATTATGTTGTCGTCCTTTTCGCGGCTCACGACGTACGATCGGGGATAAAAAAATATCGTAAAAGAAGAAAAGTGTCCTGAAATTGATGAAAATATTCAATTTTGGGCTCTAAGAATAGGCGCAGCCTAGCAGGCTTGGTGCCCCCATCATAGAGCTCTCGGAGAGCTTTCCAACGGTATGTTGTGCACTGCGTAACTCCTTACGGATCAAAAGTTATGGGCACCGGAGCGACGGATACCTGGTCACAAGCCCTACACCCTCTGTTTGTGGGCCCAGCCTCTACGTGAAGTGAAGTTGTCTTGCCCAAGGTGCCGTGTGCGGTAATAGAAATGTGATGGATTAGGTTGCCGTCCTTTTTGTGGCTCACGACGTACGATCCGGGACGAAAAAATAGCGCAAAACAAGAAAAGTGTCCCAAAACTTATGAAAATATTCAATTTTGGGCTCTGAAAACAGGCGCAATGGATCAGGCTAGGTGCCCCCATCATAGAGCACTCAGAGTGTTCTTCAACTGTATGTTGTGCGCCGCGTAACTCCTTACGGATCAAAAGTATGGGCAGCGGAGTGACGGATACCTGGTCACAAGCCCCACGCCCTATGTTTGCAGGCCCAGTCTCTACGTGAAGTGAAGTTGTCTTGCCCAAGGTGTCGTGTGATTCGGTAATAGAAATGTGATGGATTAGGTTCTCGTACTTTTCGCGGCTCACAACGTACGCTCCGGGGCAGAAAAACAACGTACAAGAGTAAAAATGTCCAAAAACTCATGAAAATGTTCGATTTTGGGCTCCCAAAAAAAGCGCAGCTGAGTAGGCTAGGAGCCCCCATCGTAGAGCTCTCAGAGCGCTTTCCAACGGTATGTTGTGCGCCGCGTAACTCCTAACGGATCAAAAGTTATGGGCACCGGAGCGACGGATACCTGGTCACAAGCCCCACGCCCTCTGTTTGCGGGCCCAACCTCTACGTGAAGTGAAGTTGTCTTGCCCAAGGTGTCGTGTGATTTGGTAATGGAAATGTGATGGATTAAGTTGTCATCCTTTTCGCGGCTCACGACGTACAATCCGGGACGGAAAAATAGTGTAAAAGAAGAAAAGTGTCCCAAAACATATGAAAATGTTCAATTTTTGGCTCCGAAAATAGGCGCAGCCAAGCAAGCTTGGTGCCTCGATGGTAGAGCTCTCGGAGAGCTTTCCAACGGTATGCTATGCGTCGCGTAACACCTTATGGATCAAAAGTGATGGGCACCAGAGCGACGGATACCTAGTCACAAGCCCCACGCCCTCTGTTTGCGGGCCTAGTATAAGGCCCGACCCCGAATAACGTGTGTTACCTCGATTTATATGCCCTGTCTTGGTTTTTGTGCATGCTTCGTCATTCGTGTCTTGACCTAGAATTATGTGCCTTGCATTGGTTTATGTACATTCACCTAGGGTTACGTGCATTTGCATTAGAATCCGTACATTTATCTTGAAGTACGTGCCTTACCTCGTAGTTCGTGTCTACCTCGTGATTCGTGTCCCGTATTGATTTTTGTGTGTGTCTCGTAGTGCGTGCCCTAGACCTAGGAAAGCATGCCCGTACGCTAATCAATAAAGAATCCTACACAAAGCACAAGACAATAAAATAATCCTACACAATCCACTAACCAATATTATATTCCTAATTCAAATTCTCTACAAAACCCACTAACTAATAAAATATTCTATCGTACTCAACTAACCAATAAACTATTATAAACCTACACTTATTATAATCCAAAATATACTAACTTGAATCTGAAATTTCAGATTCTCCCTTGCATTACATGGCCAAAACAAGGCAATTTGATCAACTTTGCACAATTAAATTAAAGCCTAGACATTCTATGACACATGCACTAAGCACAATGCATAAAAAATTCACCTACACCCTACCCAAGCATCTCATTTTCGACCCTCTCAATGCCATGCTTCATTTCAACTCAAAAAAATGCTAAAGATGACACAAAATTCAGATTTGAAAGGCTCAAGGCCAACACACACACACACAAGCATCATTTCTCTCTCAAACTCTCTCTTTCCTCACAAATTCTCTCATTCTCTCTACTTCTCTCTCATTTTCGACCATGGCTGCCTCTTGACCTTCCAAGACCTCAAGCATGCTCTCAAGATCTCTCCCAAGCTCGGCCATAGCAGCCCAAGCAAGCAAGAAGCAAGGAAGAAGCTCCCTTTATGCATTTTGAAGAGCATTTGTGCTCATTTGCTAAATCTTCAAGAGGTGAGGGCTAAAATTTCTTGAAAATCTTTCAAAAAACCACATGCATGCCCTTAAATATCTATCTTTACTTCTATACTTGAGATATATGTGTGTTCATGAGCTTTTATAAACATGCATGGCAAGATTTTGGCTAGAATGTGATGATAGATGAAATCGGGTATGTGACAGCCTTCTGTCTTGTTGGTGCGAGGTGATTTTGGCTAGGTAAATGATCTTGAGAGCGAAAGCTCACCGTATCCTTTTCACTATGTGTTTAAGTACTCTCGCTTGGTTCCTAGAGGACCTCGGGGAGGAAAGATGAGTAAATATGTTCATTTACATTTATATTATGTTATAAACTTACTTGTGTTATATGTCTTGCTTTCAAAAAGGGTTTTTCATAAGTTTAATCGGAAAAGGATTTCAAAACGTTATCTCTCGTTCCCCCTCGCTGAGTTCATAAGGACTCACCCTCTTTTTTGTCACAGGTGCAGCAGATTTGGAACAAGTACCCAAAGTAAATGTGCTTGTTGATGATTCCTTAGAGTGACTACGTGCTTTTGTGCTTTGCCTGAAAGTGGTTGCTATATGGATGTTGTGTTTGATTGCAAACTGTTCATTTTATTGATATAAATGACCCCATTGTAATTTGGGTCTAATTTTGGCTTGTACTGATTATAACCGGACGAACTCTTTATTTGGTTGTTTACTTTCGTCGTTTAATTAGTAGTTATCGTAGGCGTTTGAACTGCTAGGTGAAGAAGTAAATAATGTAACTCTACTTAATCTCACCTAGTGATCATGCGCAAGCTAAATGATAATAGGTACTTGCATGATAGGAAATTGACAAATAAACAGGACATAGTTATCATGTTAGGCTTATTAACCAAACGAGACTTTCAAGATAAACTAGTAGGCATATCAGTTGATGACAAAATAGGAGTCCTTAATGAAATTGGATTAATGATTGGAATAATTGAAGCCTTTAGAAATTAGGTCAACTAAAAGGTCTTAAATACTGCCGTTATGTCGCCGATTTTCCGGAAAAACTTTTGGAGTTCTAGGCTAACATTAAGCATTAATCATAGTGAAACAGTTAAGGACGTAAAATAACAATAATGATTAGCTCACACCCTAGTCTAGCCTCTATAGGTCGGGTTGGGGCGTGACACCCAGCCTCTATGTGAAGTGAAGTTGTCTTGCCCAAGGTGTCGTGTGATTCGGTAATAGAAATGTGCTGAATTAGGTTGTCGTCCTCATCGCGGCTCACGACATACGATCCGGGATGAAAATATAGCGTAAAAGAAGAAAAGTGTCCTAAAACTTACAAAAATGTTCTATTTTGGGCTCCAAAAATAGACACAGCCGAGCAGGCTAGTTGTCCCCATCGTAGAGCTCTCAGAGTGCTTTCCAACGGTATGTCGTTTGCCGCGTAACTCCTTACGAATCAAAATTTATGGGCACCGGAGCGACGGATACCTGGTCACAAGCCCCACGCCCTTTGTTTGCAGGCCCAGCCTCTACGTGAAGTGATGTTGTCTTGCCCAAGGTGTCATGTGATTCAGAAATAGAAATGTGATAGATTAGGTTGTCGTCCTTTTCGCTGCACACGACGTACGATCCGGGACGAAAAAATAGTGCAAAAGATGAAAAGTGTTCTAAAATTGATGAAAACGTTCGATTTTGGGCTCCTAAAACAGGCGCAACCGAGCAGGCTTGGTGCCCCTATCGTAGAGCTCTCGGTGAGCTTTCCAACGGTATATTGTGCACCGCGTAACTCCTTACGGATCAAAAGTAATAGGCACCATAGCGATGGATACCTAGTCACAAGCCCCACACCCTCGGTTTGTGGGCCCATCCTCTATGTGAAGTGAAGCTGTGTCATACCCCAACCTGGCCTATAAGGTTAGACTAGGGTGTGAACTAAGCATTCAAGTAATATCACATACTTAACTGTTTATGAAGATTTAACACTTAACGTTTTGACATAAACTCCAAAATTTTCTGAAAAACCGGCAGCATAACGGCTGTAATTGGACTCTTTGGTTTGACCAAATTCTCCAAATGCCTCAATTATTCCAATCATTAATCCAATTTCATTAAGGACTCCTATTTGTCACCAACCGATTTGCCTACTAGTTTATCTTGAAAGTCTCATTTGGTTAATAAGCCTAACATGATAACTATGTCCCGTTTATTTGTCAATTTCCTATCATGCAAGTACCTATTATCCTTTAGTTTGCAAATGAGCACCTAAGTGAAATTAGATAGAATTAACTTAGTTGATTGTTCATCTAGTGGTTTGAATGCCTACGATAACTACTAATTAAGAAAACGAAAGCAAACAACCAAATAAAAGTTCGTCCGGTTATAGATAGTACAATCCCAGAATTAGACCCAAATTACAACGGGGTCATTTACATTAATAAAATGAATAGTTTGCAATCAAACACAACAACCATATAGCAACTACTTTCAGGCAAAGCACAAAAGTACGTAGGGATAGGCAATCACTCCAAGGAATCATCGTTAGGCACATCGTCCTCGAGTACCTGTTCTTGATCTTCTTCACCTGAGATGATAAAAGAGGGTGAGTCCTTATGAACTCAGCGAGGGGGAACGAGAAATAGGTTTTGAAACTCATTTTCCGGTTCAACTTATAAAAATCCTTTTGCAAGCATGAATATATCAATAGTACAAGTACATAAACAGAAATACCAGTCTTTCCTCCCCGAGGTTCTTTATGAACCAAGTGAGAGTACTTATATACATAGTAAAAAGGATACAGTGAGCTTTTGCTCTCAGATCAGTTTCAGAATCAGAAGTTGCGGCCGACTTCAAATCATCCCCAAAAACACGCCAGGTGGGTGTACTCCGAATGTACCCCGAAATCCTACGACCCAACTCTCCAAGGGTGGAATGTCAAGCGAGAGAGGGAATTCGACCATGGTAGTCACGGGAACACTGGCAAGCCCTATGCCGCCCGGCGTTCGTGAAACGCTACCATGCTACAATGAAAGGTTGCAACCTTGTATACCATGCCCATTTATGTCATTTAACATTTCACATTATGAGGTCAACAAAGTAGGTTGCCTCCGACCAAGTATATGATCACATTTTGACATATTGGCATATAAGGCATTGTAAGAACATATAATCATTTCATATATCCATTTGAAAGCAATTAAACTTTAATGGGCAGCCAAGTAATCATGTTCAAATAAACCATTGAATATCTTTTAACAATTCACATTAGGAGGACAACAAAGTAGGTTGCCTCCGAGCAATTTCAAGATCACATATTGCCAAGTAAACGAACGAGGCATGCTTGACATGAAATTTCACTTGTAGAACACATAGAGTCATATGAACATTAAACAGGCAGCCATGTAACGCATGCAAGTTAAGCCATATAACTCATTTCGAAGTCCACGTAATCAAGTGATACGATTATTCAACATGCAACAACATCTACGTTGGTTCGGATGCAAGAAAAGCCTATTTGTCAACATGCAATGATCAAAATTATATTTAAGCTTATAAGACATTTACGGGCAGCCCACTAAGCATATAATTTCTATACAATATCCAAATGATCAACACTTAGCAGGACTACCTAGTCATTAGGGTTTCCGTTTCATGCTTAACCATGTGATTAAACCCTAAGTCAACTCAAGTTCATTCTCAAGTCATGCATCATTCAATTCAAACATATTCAAGTACTCAAAACAGTCCACACAACATCCCAACACCACAATTCCAAGCAATTAGCACCACAAGAGAGGTTACAACAATTTTCCAAGCATATAGCTAAGTGAAACCTTTACTGCAATAGGCTATTTTTTCACAATCAATAGGATAATCAAAAAATCTCCAAATCTAGTGAATAAGATGTCAAATTAAAGCTTAAGAAGTTAACTAAAATCAGAAACAAACCTTGCATCAATTGGAGTTCGGGATCATTAGATATAGCCAAACAGTGGAATAGCACAAAACTGTCCAGATTTGCACACTTTTCGATAATTGACGTTTTGAGATCCTTAGGGTCAGATTTAGGCTTAGTCCATTTCTGACACAATTGTCCAGAACTGAAAAATATAGCATCATACCAAATTTCATGCAATTTGGACATCATTTACTAAGTCAAATATGGTTCGTTCCACAAGGTCAGTGCATCTGCCAAAACCTGCTTCATTTTTCCAGATTTCCAGATTTGGTCACATTTTAAAGATTTGCCATTTTGAGGACCTTAGAGTCAAAATTAGCTTCGGCCTATTTCTGGGAAAAATGTTCAAACCCGTCCAAAATAGTCACCTACCAATTTACAAGCATTTTAAACATCATTTGCCTAGCTAAACTTACCTCGAAACAGACTGGTCAGAGAGCTGTCAACAATCCGACTTCACCTATCACCACTTTCAAGCCAAGATCTTGCCATGCATGGTTGTTTAAGCTTATGAACGAACATATAACTCAAGTACAGAAGCAAAGACATACATTTATGAGCATGCATGTGAATTTTTGAAGAGTTTTCAAAAGGTTTTAGCCCTCACCTTAGCAATCAACCACAAAGATACACAAAAACTTGTTGAAGCTTCAAATCTCTTCTTCTTCTTGCTTAGCCGAGATTCCAACTTGGTTTCTCTATTTTTCCTAGCCTAGTGACCAATCTCTTAGCACATGCATGAGGTTAGAACAAGAAGAAAAGAAATGGAAGCCAAGAAAACTTACCTAGGCCGAAAATGGTGACTCAAAATGCTTGCATGTGTGTTTCTTGCATCCTAGCTTGCTAGGGTGAGTTTCTTTGCTTGTGGTTTGTCTTGATGCACCTTAGGATGATGAAGATGAGCTAAGAGGTGGAGAGAACTCAGCCAAAACCGAAATGGAGAGAGAATTTGAGCAATTTTGCATTGATTCAAGCATATGATCAGCCTTGGGCAGCCCATTTTCAGTCTTTTTGTGTCTTCAAGGAGTATTTTGAAATGGCTAGCATGGGCATGAAGTGTTTGGTCGAAAATGGTGAAGATTTGAGGAGAATTTGAGCAATTTTTTATGCATTGTGTTAAGTGTTTTGTCATAGTTTGTCTAGGACTAATTTTTTTATGCATTTGTGTCATTAGAATTGTCATAGGAATGTTGGGGAATGAGGGAATCCAGGTAGAATAAAATATAGGAATGTTTGTTGATGAGTTGAGTTATGAATAGAATAATAGTTAGTGGAAAATGTAGGAATAGTTTAGTATTATTTTATTGTTAGTGGAGTTTGTAGATAATTTGAATTAGGAATATAATATTGGTTAGTGGATTGTGTAGGATTATTTTATTGTCTAGTGCTTTGTGTAGGATTCTTTCTTGATTAACGTGGTGGCATGGATTCCTAGGTCTAAGGCACGAACTACGAGGTAAGACACGAACTACGAGGTACAACATATATTTCAAGACTAAGGCACATACTTCAAGATAAGTGGACGGATTCCTACACTAATACACACAACCTTAGGTAAATGAACGTAGACCAAAATAAGGCACGTAATTCAATGCAATGCACGTAATTCAAGACACGACTCTTAAACCTAGGTTAAAGCACGCGATTCAAGGTTAATGCACACGAAACGAAGAGACACACGCAAATCAAGGTCTCGCACGTAAATTAAG
This sequence comes from Ehretia macrophylla, assembly GCA_037974665.1. Taxonomy (NCBI): domain Eukaryota; kingdom Viridiplantae; phylum Streptophyta; class Magnoliopsida; order Boraginales; family Ehretiaceae; genus Ehretia; species Ehretia macrophylla. Next base: position 40,333,156 of record CM075766.1, read on the forward strand.
GTCATGGCATGTTTATCTAGGTATCGCAAGTATATCTAGAATTGGGGCACACTATTCTAGGTCAAGGCACGTAAATCTAGGTTAGGCACGAAAACCAAGACAGGACACGTAATCCAAGGTCAGTCATATCATCCTTGGTCTATGGCACGCAATTCAAGGTAACATACGTTATTCGAGGTCGGGCCTCACATCATCCCCTCCTTAAAAGAATTTCGTCCCGAAATTCATTCTTACTTGTTAAGGTCATTTAGACGGATTCCGACCATTGTTATTTTCCAACTTCAGGTCGTCCTTTGCTCTGTGATCTCTCTTACCATAATGAATTCACTTCCTAGCTTTCTCCAATCATTTAATTCGGTGTGACCCCTACATTTACAGTTTGTTCCTTTGAACAACTCTATTTTCTCCAATTGATCTTAAGGTTGAGTTCATTAACTAAGGTTAGAATATCCAAACATAGTCATCAAAGCTGCATCGGTATTCTGACAATATAACTGTAACTCCAAAATCATGGTTCATGTTGTATCAATCTCGCATTCATACCTCAAAAGGAATATCACAATAATTCCATGATCCTAGGGTAACATACACTAATTTCAAGGTGATAGGTTTATATCCGATTTACATATCATATCTACTAGCTTCAAATTGTTAGCACGTAAGACATACACATGTTATGGATTATTTTCACGATACGACCCTATTTTTAGGAAGAACTCACCAAGTAACTAACCCATCTCAAATCGTCATCTATCGGTAGTATCATAGTTCTTATCTTGAAGGTACATTGGATTAGTAAATCTTTTAATGACTAGCCTCCCAATTACAGGCTCTTATTCACTAATCTCATTTCCCGACTTTGTTAACCTTCATGCTCGTAATCAACGAGAAAGACTGTTAAGATTCATTAAACTCGAATTCTAAGGTTTATTAAGTATCACCAACAAATTGCCATCGAAATTGCATGGGTAAACTAATCATGTAGCACTAGTTCAACTTTTCAAGTAAATTTATCAACTCATAATCCACAATTTATTTCCTTATTCAAACCCCTATCTTCAAGTCACGAGGCTTCAGAATTTCTTTAATCTTAACCAAACTCCTAGGGCGAATACTTTCCACCTCAAATAAATTCTACTCACCTCAATCCAAGGTTACGTCATACTTAAGAAGACAATGGTCCTACTCACTTAGCGACCTAGTCATTCCTTCGAACACTTAATGCCCGCCAATATATCTTCGACATTAATGTTACTAAGCTGGGTTCATCGCCATGTAAGTGATATCAATGCTCTATTAGGTTACCAGCCATACAACAACAATCCTAGGACTATAAATGGGTACCGAAATGATCTAGCTCATAAGACACTTACCATAGTAATCCAAGTAGCTTGTTACACAAAATAACTTCAAGGCCGGGTCAACATAAGAATTATGACCACGAGGTATCCTTCAATATAACCTAATAGAACTTCAAAAGTAATTAATTACTTATTTAACTATCACTACAAAATTCACCCCTCTTATTCGACGACCACAATTCGAAGTCTCCAACTGCTAGTTTCTAGAAGTGAAACGGTGCACATAGATACGGTGGTCTAACAATAGTCTCTTAGGTCATTATGACTCTAATTCACATCTATCTTAACTTTATGAAATCTTACTCTTCCCATTTACATGTTCAGCTAGGCTAAGAGCGTCAAGACTCGTCGACCTTAGGTCCTAGGGTTTACCATGAATCATCATGCATACTCACTATTAGCTATTTAGGATTTCAAATCATACCCTAACAACTCCACTTTGCAACCAGATGTTTAATATCATTTCCATGGTTTATATAATAGGTCCATCGGTCTTACTTAAGGATATATGCTTTCCAACATCCTCTAGAGTATCTAAACAACGAGTGTATAGAATGAATGACTTGCATAATCACAACTAAACCCGAGAGGCACCAAATTAATACCATGATTCTAAATATCACCGATATCCAACTTAGGACCTTTAGCAACGTTAGTCATCTAATGCACAATTCAATTCCTTACACTTCTATCCGACCTAACATTTTAGGTGTAGTTTTCCAAACACGAGTTCTAGCTACGTGAATTCCTTGATTCCAACATTCCTATACCTTGTTATACTAAAGAATCATCAACCTTGTTAAACTCAGTCTCCAGAGTTACCTACATGTCTTGAGGTTATCCATTGTTAAGTTACTTAAACACATTATTCACGCCTTAATAATCTAACCCTTATCGTCGATTTCCACGAGTTCATCTCTTAATTTCTAGGTCACAATCTTACCATTGAGTGAACTTGAAACTCGTTAATATACACCTCAACGATGCTTAATTCCAATCAAGTAAGGATTCAATCATATAATTAGTCTATTATACCATTTTAAGATATAAGAATTTGATTCAAAAGCAACTCCTAAGTCAAACTTCCACTATAAGCACATGAACATATATATATACTACTCTACATCTCCAATAGTATATTCTTATATCTAAGGAAAGTTGTATGTCCTTAACATTTATTCTTGAACCACAATTAGAAGAACGGTTTGACGGAATTAAGAACTTTATAGCTATAAAATTGATAACTTAATCACAGGCATGTGTATTCCAAAGATAAAGAGATAATTTTACCTCAACAATTATACATGTGCTACGCATTTTATATATATATATACATATCCAATAATACATATGATCCATCGTGTACCTGTAAAGATGCTAGAAATCTCTAACCGAGCCTTTTCGTTCGTCCTGCACAAATTCACTTCCTAAAAGTCCTAATCCTAACTATCTATGTGTATAAACAGTCATTCACGGTTATATAACATGCACATGTATCAAGGAAGGAGTATAAAAGCATGCATGCATTATTGAGGGAACTAACGTGTCGGTGTGCATGACACATAATACATATAGTCCACAAAGGCACATAGTATTCAATTCTCAAAGCAATTAAAGCACATTAGCACACATTAGCACATATAAACAAGACATCATAATTACCTTAGGGCTTCTACCCATGGTCCAAGAGTTGAACCCGACTACGCCTAGTTAGTAAACTAAGCTCTGATACCATTCTAATATAAGGTGTCACACCCCAACCCGGCCTATAAAGGTTAGACTAGGGTGTGATCTAAACATTCAAGTCACGTCTCGTACTTAACCATTCATGAAGATTTAACACTTAACGTTTTGGCCTAAACTCCAAAATTTTTTGGAAAACCGGCAGCATAATGGCTGTAATTGGACTCTTTGGTTTGACCAAATTCTCCAAACGCCTCAATTATTCCAATCATTAATCCAATTTCATTAAGGACTCCTATTTGTCACCAACCGATTTGCTTACTAGTTTATCTTGAAAGTCTCGTTTGGTTAATAAGCCTAACATGATAACTATGTCCCATTTATTTGTCAATTTCCTATCATGCAAGTACCTATTATCCTTTAGTTTGCAAATGAGCACCTAAGTGAAATTAGATAGAATTAACTTAGTTGATTGTTCATCTAGTGGTTTGAATGCCTACGATAACTACTAATTAAGAAAACGAAAGCAAACAACCAAATAAAAGTTCGTCCGGTTATAGATAGTACAATCCCATAATTAGACCCAAATTACAACGGGGTCATTTACATCAATAAAATGAATAGTTTGCAATCAAACACAACAACCATATAGCAACTAATTTCAGGCAAAGCACAAAAGCACGTAGGGACAAGCAATCACTCCAAGGAATCATCGTTAGGCACATCGTCCTCGAGTACCTGTTCTTGATCTTCTTCACCTAAGATGATAAAAGAGGGTGAGTCCTTAAGAACTCAGCGAGGGGGAATAAGAAATAGGTTTTGAAACTCATTTTCTGGTTCAACTTATAAAAATCCTTTTGCAAGCATGAATATATCAATAATACAAGTACAGAAACAGAAATACCAGTCTTTCCTCCCTGAGGTTCTCTAGGAACCAAGCGAGAGTACTTATACACATAGTAAAAAGGATACAGTGAGCTTTTGCTCTCAGATCAGTTTCAGAATCAGAAGTTGCGGCCGACTTCAAATCATCCCCAAAAACACGCCAGGTGGGTGTACTCCGGATGTACCGCGAAATCCTACGACCCAACTCTCCAAGGGTGGAATGTCAAACGAGAGAGGGAATTGGACCATGGTAGTCACGGGAACACCGGCAAGCCCTATGCCGCCCGGTGTTCGTGAAACGCTACCATGCCACAATGAAAGGTTGCAACCTTGTATACAATGCACATTTATGTCATTTAACATTTCACATTAGGAGGTCAACAAAGTAGGTAGCCTCCGAGCAAGTATATGATTAAATTTTGACATATTGGCATATAAGGCATTGTAAGAACATATAATCATTTCATATATCCATTTGAAAGCAATTAAACTTTAACGGGCAGCCAAGTAATCATGTTCAAATAAACCATTGAATATCTTTTAACAATTCACATTAGGAGGACAACAAAGTAGGTTGCCTCCGAGCAATTTCAAGATCACATATTGCCAAGTAAACGAACGAGGCATGCTTGACATGAAATTTCACTTGTAGAACACATAGAGTCATATGAACATTAAACGGGCAGCCATGTAACACATGCAAGTTAAGCCATATAACTCATTTCGAAGTCCACGTAATCAAGTGATACGATTATTCAACATGCAACAACATCTACGTCGGTTCGGATGCAAGAAAAGCCTATTTGTCAACATGCAATGATCAAAATTACATTTAAGCTTATAAGACATTTACGGGCAGCCCACTAAGCATATAATTTCCACACAATATCCAAATGATCAACACTTAGCAGGACTACCTAGTCATTAGGGTTTCCGTTTCATGCTTAACCATGTGATTAAACCCTAAGTCAACTCAAGTTCATTCTCAAGTCATGCATCATTCAATTCAAACATCTTCAAGTACTCAAAACAGTCCACACAACATCCCAACACCACAATTCCAAGCAATTAGCACCACAAGAGAGGTTACAACAATTTTCCAAGCATATAGATAAGTGAAACCTTTACTGCGATAGGCTGTTTTCTCACAATCAATAGGATAATTAAACAATCTCCAAATCCAGTGAATAAGATGTCAAATTAAATCTTAAGAATTTAACTAAAATCAGAAACAAACCTTGCATCAATTGGAGTTCGGGATCATTAGATATAACCGAAACAGTGGAATAGCACAAAACTGTCCAGATTTGCACACATTTCGATAATTGACGTTTTTGAGGTCCTTAGGGTCATATTTAGGCTTAGTCCATTTCTGACAAAATTGTCCAGAACTGAAAAATATAGCAGCACACCAAATTTCATGCAATTTGGACATCATTTACTAAGTCAAATATTGTTCGTTCCACAAGGTCAGTGCATCTGCCAAAACCTGCTTCATTTTTCCAGATTTCCAGATTTGGTCACATTTTAAAGATTTGCCATTTTGAGGATCTTAGAGTAAAAATTAGCTTCGGCCTATTTCTGGGAAAAATGTTCAAACCTGTCCAAAATAGTCACCTACCAATTTACAAGCATTTTAAACATCATTTGCCTAGCTAAACTTACCTCGAAACAGACTGGTCAGAGAGCTGTCAACAATCCGACTTCACCTATCACCACTTTCAAGCCAAGATCTTGCCATTCATGGTTGTTTAAGCTTATGAACGAACATATAACTCAAGTACAGAAGCAAAGACATACATTTATGAGCATGCATGTGAATTTTTGAAGAGTTTTCAAAAGGTTTTAGCCCTCACCTTAGCAATCAACCACAAAGATACACAAAAACTTGTTGAAGCTTCAAATCTCTTCTTCTTCTTGCTTAGCCGAGATTCCAACTTGGTTTCTCTATTTTTCCTAGCCTAGTGATCAATCTCTTAGCACATGCATGATGTTAGAACAAGAAGAAAAGAAATGGAAGCCAAGAAAACTTACCTAGGCCGAAAATGGTGATTCAAAATGCTTGCATGTGTGTTTCTTGCATCCTAGCTTGCTTGGGTGAGTTTCTTTGCTTGTGGTTTGTCTTGATGCACCTTAGGATGATGAAGATGAGCTAAGAGGTGGAGAGAACTCAGCCAAAACCGAAATAGAGAGAGAAAATGAGAGGGAAGTGAGAGAAAAGAAAGAGAAATGAAAGAATATGACAAAGAGTGATGTTTTGCATTGATTCCAGCATATGGTCAGCCTTGGACAGCCCATTTTCAGTCTTTTTGTGTCTTCAAGGAGTATTTTGAAATGGCTAGCATGGGTATGAAGTGTTTGGTCGAAAATGGTGAAGATTTGAGGAGAATTTGAGCAATTTTTTATGCATTGTATTAAGTGTTTTGTCATAGTTTGTCTAGGACTAATTTTTTTATGCATTTGTGTCATTAGAATTGTCATAGGAATGTTGGGGAATGAGGGAATCTAGGTAGAATAAAATATAGGAATGTTTGTTGATGAGTTGAATTATGAATAGAATAATAGTTAGTGGAAAATGTAGAAATAGTTTAGTATTATTTTATTGTTAGTGGAATTTGTAGAGAATTTGAATTATGAATATAATATTGGTTAGTGGATTGTGTAGGATTATTTTATTGTCTAGTGCTTTGTGTAGGATTCTTTCTTGATTAACGTGGTGGCACGGATTCCTAGGTCTAGGGCACGAACTACGAGGTAAGACACGAACTACAAGGTACAGCATGTATTTCAAGACTAAGGCACATAATTCAAGATAAGTGCATGGATTCCTACGCTAACACATACAACCCTAGGTAAATGAACATAGACCAAAATAAGGTACGTAATTCAATGCAATGCACATAATTCAAGACACGACTCTTAAACCTAGGTTAAAGCACGCGATTCAAGGTTAATGCACACGAAACGAAGAGACACACGCAAATCAAGGTCTCGCATGTAAATTAAGGTCATGGCATGTTTATCTAGGTATCACAAGTATATCTAGAATTGGGGCACACTATTCTAGGTCAAGGCACGAAAACCAAGACAGGACACGTAATCCAAGGTCGATCATATCATTCTTGGTCTATGGCACGCAATTCAAGGTAACATACGTTATTCGGGGTCGGGCCTCACAGCTGTCTTGCCCAAGGTGCCATGGGATTCGGTAATAGAAATGTGATGGATTAAGTAGTAGTCCTTTTGCGGTTCACGGCGTACGATCCGGGAACGAAACACAGTGCAAAAGAAGAAAAGTATCCTGAAACATATGAAAACATTCGATTTTGGTGTCCAAAAATAGGCGCAACCAAGCAGGCTTGGTGCCCGCGTCGTAGAGCTCTTGGAGAGTTTTCCAACGGTATTCTGTGCGTCGTGTAACTCCTTACGGATCAAAAGTTATGGGCATCGGAGCGACGGATACCTGGTCAGAAGCCCCAAGCCCTCTATTTGCGGGACCAGCCTCTACATGAAATGAAGTTGTCTTGCCCAAGGTGCCATGTGATTTGGTAATAGAAATGTGATGGATTAGGTTGTCATCCTTTCGGAGCTAACGACGTACGAGCCGGGATGAAAAAACAGCGCAAAAGAAGAAAATTGTCACAAAACATATGAAAATGTTCGATTTTGGGCTCTAAAAACTGGCGCAACCGAGCAAGCTAGGTGACCCCATCGTTGAGCTCTCAGAGTGCTTTCCAACAGTATGCTGTGCGCTGCGTAACTCCTTACGGATCAAAAGTTATGGGCATCAAAGAGACGGATACCTGGTCACAGGCCCCACGCCCTCTGTTTGCGGGCCCAGCCTCTACGTGAAGTGAATTTGTCTTGCCCAAGGTACCGTGTGATTCGGTAATAGAAATGTGATGGATTAAGTTGTTGTCCTTTTTGCCGCTCACGACGTAAGATATAGGACGAAAAAACAGCGTAAAAGAAGAAAAGTATTCCAAAACTTATGAAAATGTTCTATTCTGTGCGCCGAAAATAGGTGCATCTGAGCAGGCTATGTGCCCCCATCGTAGAGCTCTAAGAGAGCTTTCCAACGATACGCTGTGTGCCACGTAACTTCTTACAGATCAAAAGTTATGGGCACCAGAGCGACGGATACCTAGTCACAAGCCCCACGCCCTCTGTTTGCGGGCTCAGCCTCTACGTGAAGTGAAGTTGTCATGCCCTAGGTGTCATGTGATTCGGTAATAGAAATGTGATGGATTAGGTTGTCGTCATTTTTCGCAGCTCACGACGTATGATCCAGGACGGAAAAACAACGCAAAAGAAGAAAAGTGTCCCGAAACTGATGAAAATGTACAATTTTGTGATCCAAAAATAGGTGCAGCCTAGCAGGCTTGCTGCCCCTATCGTAGAGCTCTCGGAAAGCTTTCCAACAGTATGTAGTGCGCCGCATAACTTTTTGCGGATCAAAAGTTATGGGCACCGGAGCGACGGATACCTGGTCATAAGCCCCACGCCTCGGTTTAAGGGCCCAGCCTTTACGTGAAGTGAAGTTGTCTTGCCCAAGGTACTTGTGATTCGGTAATAGAAATGTGATAAATTAGATTGTCGTCCTTTTCGCGGCTCACGACATACGATCTGGGATGGAAAAACAGCGCAAAAGAAGAAAAGTGTCCCGAAACTGATGAATACATTCGATTTTGGGCTCCGAAAACATGCGCGGCCGAGAAGACTTGGTGCCCCCGTCGTAGAGCTCTTGGAGAGATTTCCAACGGTATGCTGTGCACCGCGTAACTCCTTACAGATCAAAAGTTATGGGCACCGGAGCGACGAATACTTGGTCGCAAGCCCCACGCCCTCAGTTTGAGGGCCTAGCCTCTACATGAAGTGAAATTGTCTTGCCCAAGGTACCGTGTGATTTGGTAATAGAAATGTGATAGATTAGGTTGTTGTCCTTTTCGCGGCTCACGACATACGATCCGGGACGGAAAAATAGTGTAAAAGAAGAAAAGTGTCCCAAAACTGATGAAAATATTCTATTTTGGGCTCCGAAAATAGGCGCAGCCAAGCAGGCTTGGTGCCCCCGTCATAGAGCTCTCGGAAAGCTTTCCAACGGTATGCTGTGCGCCGCGTAAATCTTTATGGATCAAAAGTTATAGGCAGCGGAGCGATGGATAACTGGTCACAAGCCCCACGCCCTCGGTTTGCGGGCCCATCCTCTATGTGAAGTGAAGCTGTCTTGCCCATGGTGCCGTGGGATTCGGTAATAAAAATGTGATGGATTAGGTAGTCATCCTTTTTGCAGTTCACGACGTACGATCCGGGATAAAAAAACAGCGCAAAAGAAGAAAAGTGTCCCGAAACATATGAAAACATTCAATTTTGGTCTCCAAAAATAGGCGCAGCCGAGCAGGCTTGGTACCCCCGTCTTAGAGCACTCGGAGAGTTTTCCAATGGTATGCTGTGTACCGCATAACTCCTTACGGATCAAAAGTTATGTGCACCGGAGCGACGGATACTTGGTCACAAGCCCCACGCCCTCTGTTTGCGAGCCCTGCCTCTACGTGAAGTGAAGTTGTCTTGCCCAAGGTGCCGTGGGATTCGGTAATAGAAATGTGATAGATTAGGTTGTCGTTCTTTTTGCGGCTCACGACGTACGATCCGGGACGGAAAAACAGTGTAAAAGAAGAAAAGTGTCCCAAAATTAATGAAAATATTCGATTTTGGGCTCCGAAAATAGACGTAGCCAAGCTAGCTTGGTGCCCCCATCGTAGAGCTTTTGGAGAGCTTTCTAACGGTATGTTGTACGCCGCGTAACTCCTTACGGAACAAAAGTTATAGGCACCGCAACGATGGATACCTGGTCACAAGCCCCACGCCCTCGGTTTGCGATCCCATCCTCTACATGAAGTGAAGCTGTCGTGCCCAAGGTGCAATGGGATTCGGTAATAGAAATATGATGGATTAGGTAGTCGTCCTTTTCGCTGCTCACGACGTACGATCCGGGACAGAAAAATAGCGCAAACGAAAAAAAATGTCCCGAAACATATGAAAACGTTTGATTTTGGGCTCCAAAAAAAGTCACAGCCGAGCAGGCTTGGTGCCCCCGTTTTAGAGCTCTCGGAGAGTTTTCCAATGGTATGCTGTGCGCTGCGTAACTCCTTACGAATCAAAGGTTATGGGCACCGGAGCGACGGATACTTGGTCAGAAATCCCACACCCTCTGTTTGCGGGCCCTGCCTCTACGTGAAGTGAAGTTCTCTTGCCCAAGGTGCCGCAGGATTCGGTAATAGAAATGGGATGGATTATGTTGTCGTCCTTTTTGCGTCTCACGACGTACGATACGGGACGAAAAAACAGCGCAAAATAAGAAAAGTGTCCCAAAACTGAAGAAAACATTCGATTTTGGGTTCCAAAACCATGCATAGCCAAGTAGGCTTAGTGCCCCCATCGTAGAGCTCTCGGAGAGCTTTCCAACGGTATGCTGTGCACCGCGTAACTCCTTACAGATCAAAAGTTATAGGCACCAGAGTGACGGAGACCTAGTCACAAGTCCCACGCCCTCGATTTGCGGGCCCAGCCTCTACGTGAAGTGAAGTTGTCTTTTCCAAGGTGTCATGGGATTCGGTAATAGAAATGTGATAGATTAGGTTGTCGTCCTTTTCGATGCTCACGACGTACGATCGGGTCAGAAAAACAGCGTAAAAGAAGAAAAGTGTCCCGAAACTGATGAAAATATTCGATTTTGGGCTGCAAAAATTGGCGCAGCCAAGCAGGATTGGTGGCCCCGTCGTAGAGCTCTCGGTGAGCTTTCCAACGGTATGCTGTGTGCAGCGTAACTCCTTACGGATCAAAAGTTATGGGCACCGGAGCGACGAATACCTGGTGACAAGCCCCACGCCCTCTGTTTGCGGGCCCAGCCTCTACGTGAAGTGAAGTTGTCTTGCCCAAGGTGCCGTGGGATTTGGTAATAGAAATGTGATGGATTACATTGTCTTTTTCGCCGCTCACAACGTACGATCGGGGACGAAAAATAGCGCAAAAGAAGAAAAGTATCCCGAAATTGATGAAAATGTTAGATTTTGGGCTCCGAGAATAGGCGCAGCCGAGCAGGCTTGGTGCCCCCATCATATAGCTCTCGGAGAGCTTTTCAACGGTATGCTGTGCGCTGCGTAACTCCTTACGGATCAAAAGTTATGGGCACCGGAGCGACGGATACCTGGTCACAAGCCCCACGCCCTCTGTTTGAGGGCCCAGCCTCTACGTGAAGTGAGGTTGTCTTGCCCAAGGTTCCATGTGATTCGGTAATAGAAATTTAATGGATTAGGTTGTCGTCCTTTTCGCGACTCACGACGTACGATCCAGGACGGAAAAACAGCGCAAAAGAAGAAAAGTGTCCCAAAACATATGAAAATGTTCAATTTTGGGCTCCGAAAATAGGCGCAGCCGAGCAGGCTTGGTGCCTCCGTCGTATAGCTATCAGAGAGCTTTCCAACGGTATGCTGTGCGCCGCGTAACTCCTTACGAATCAAAAGTTATGGATACCAGAGCGACGGATACTTGGTCACAAGCCCCACGCCCTCTGTTGTCGGGCTCAACCTCTACGTGAAGTGAAGTTGTGTTGCCCAAGGTGCCATGTGTTTCGGTAATAGAAATGTGATAGATTAGGTTGTCGTCCTTTTCGCGGTTCACGGCGTACTATCCGCGCCGAAAAAACAGCACAAAAGTATAAAAGTGTCCCAAAACTGATGAAAATGTTCGATTTTGGGCTCCGAAAATAGGCGCAGCTGGGCAGGCTAAGTGCCTCTGTTGTAGAGCTCTCAGAGAGCTTTCCAATGGTATGTTGTGCGCCACGTAACTCCTTATGGATCAAAACTTATGGGCACCGAGCGACGGATACCTAGTCACAAGCCCCACGCCCTCTGTTTGCGGGCCCAACCTCTACGTGAAGTGAAGTTGTCTTGCCCAAGGTGCCGTGTGTTTCGGTAATAGAAATGTGATAGATTAGGTTGTCGTCCTTTTCGTGGCTCACGGCGTACGATCCAGGACGAAAAAATAGCACAAAAGTAGAAAAGTGTCTCGAAACTGATGAAAATGTTCGATTTTAAGCTCCAAAAATAGGCGCAGCTGTGAGGCCCGACCTCAATTTACGTGCGATACCTCGTTTCGTGTGCCTAACCTAGATTTTGTGTGCCTTAACCTAGGTTTAAGAAACATATTTTATTTTGTGTGCCTTACATTGGATTACATGCATCCTTTAGGGTTGCGTGCATTTACTTGAAAAATGTGCATTCGTCTTGTAGTTCGTGCCCTACTTCGTAGTACGTGCCCTAGACCTAGGAAAGCGTGCCCTCACGCTAATCAAGAAAGCATCTTATACAAAGCGCTAGGTCATTAATTAATCCTACAAATCCCACTAACTAATATTAAAATGGTAAGTCAATGCACTAGAAGACGAAATTGCACCAAAAGCTAGACATTTTTTATTTTTTATTCTTTATTCTTTGCATATCCCAAACACACAATGAAATAAGCCTTGAACAAGACAAAAAATTCAGATTTGAACACCTCTTTGGCCGACCACTAAGAGCTTTGTGCATGCAATCCAATTTCAAAATTTATTCCTCAAACATTCTATGACAATTTAATGACACAATGCATAAAAAAAATTGGCTCAAAACTCTATCCAAAGCTCCACCATTTCGACACAAGCTCCTTGCCCATGCTAGGTAATTCAAAATGCTTCTTGAAGACACAAAAGTCTGAAATTTACATGCTCTAGGCCGACACAAGCTTCAACATTTGCAAGGCTTTTATTTTTCTTTCATTTCTCTCATTTCCTCTCATTCTTCTCTCTCTCTCTCATTCTTCTCTCTCTCTCTTGGACCTAGCTGAATATTGTAGACTCCATAGCTAAGTACTTCATCCTAAGGCTCTTCAAGACTTCCAAGCAACCAAGGAACTCGACCAAACAAAGCTAGAAGCAAAGAAATGCACATGCAAGCCTTTAGCACTTCCATTTCGGTTTATGTGAGTTTTCTAGCTTCCATTTCTCTTCTTCTTGTTCTAACCACATGCAGATACTAATAACTTGGTTACTAAGCTAGGAAATTAGAGAAAATTGAGTGGTGTCTCGGCTAAGCAAGGAAAAGAGTCAATCTTGTGCAACCATCAAGAGTCTTGTACATCTTTTTGTTGTTTTGCTAAGGTGAGGACTAAAACTTCTTGAAAATCTTTCAAAAAACCACATGCATGCCCTTAAATGTCTATCTTTACTTCTGTACTTGAGATATATGTGTGTTCATGAGCTTTTATAAACATGCATGGCAAGATTCTTGGCTAGAATGTGATGATAGATGAAATCGGGTATGTGACAGCTTTCTGTATTGTTGGTGTGAGGTAATTTTGGCTAGGTAAATGATGTTTAAAATGCATGAAAATTGGTAGGTAATTATTTTTGCCAGTTCTGAGCATTTTTCACAGAAATAGGCCAAAGCTAATTTTGACTCTAAGGTCCTCAAAATGGCTAATTATCAAAATGTGTCCAAATCTAGAAAGTCTGGAAAAAATGAAGCAGGTTTTGGCAGATTCACTGACCTTGTAGAACGAACCAGTTTTGACTTAGTAAATAATATCCCAAATGCATGAAATTTGGTTTACAGCTAGATTTTTCAGTTTTGGACATTTTTGTCAGAAATGGACTAAGGCTAAATCTGACCGTAAGGCCCTAAAAAACGACAAGAATTGAAATGTGTCCAAATCTGGACAATTTTGTGCAGTCTCACTGTTTTGGCTATAACTATTGAACCCGAACTCCAAGTGATGCGAGGTTTGTTTCTGAATTTAGTTCACTTCTTGATATTTAATTTGACATCTTATTCACTCGAATTGGATATTGTTGGCTTGTCTTAATGATTGTGAGAATACAGTCCATTGCAGTGAGGGTTTCATTTGGTGAAATGCTTAGAAAAATTATTGTAGCTTCTTTTGTTGTATTAAATGCTTGGGATTGTGGCATTTGGATGTTGTGTGGACTGTTTTGAATGCTTGAGGGTGTTGGAATTAATCAATGCATGGCTTGAGCTTAATTACGAGATGACTTGGGGTTTAATCGCACGGGTAAGCACGAATTGAAACCCTAGTAACTAGGTAAACTCGCTAAGTGTTGATCTTATGGATATTGTGTTTGATTATGTGTTTAGTAGGCTGCCCGTAGTTGCCCTTATAGCCCTAAATATGATTTCGATGATTACATGTTGATAAGTAGGCATTTCTTGCACCCGGTCCCACGTAGATGTCATTGCATGATGAATAATCTTATTATTTGATTACGTGAACTTTGAAATGAGTTATATGACTTGATTTACATGCGTTACATGGTTGCCCGTTTAATATTCATATAACTCCATGTGCTTTTCAAGTGAATTTACTTGTCATATCGTGCCTCGCGTGTTTAACTGTCAATGTGCAATCTTATGACTGCTCGAAGGCAACCTACTTTGTTATCCTCCTAATGTGATATATTACATGTCATAAATGTGCATTGCATACAAGGTTGCAACCTTTCATTCTGGCGTGGTAGCGTTCACCACACAAGGCGGCATCGGACTTGCCGGTGCAATCGTGACTACCATTGTCCAATTCCCTCTCTCACTTGGGGGCTAGACTTCCTCAGAGAGTTGGGTCGTAGGATTTCGGGGTACATCCGGAGTACACCCATTTGGCGAGATAAGGGGATGATTTAAAGTCGGCTGCAACAACTGATACTGAGATGAACTGAGAGCAAAAGCTCACCGTATCCTTTTCACTATGTGTATAAGTACTCTTGCTTGGTTCCTAGAGGACCTCGGGGAAGAAAGACGGGTAATTGTGTTCCTTTACTTTTATATTATGTTATGTACTTACTTGTGATATATTCATGCTTGCAAAAAGGGTTTTTATAAGCTGAACCGGAAAATGAGTTTCAAACCTGTTTCTCATTCCCCCTCGCTGAGTTCATAAGGACTCACCCTCTTTTATCATCTCAGGTGAAGAAGACCAAGAACAGGTACTTGAGGATGACGTGCCTAACGATGATTCCTTGGAATGAATGCTCCCCTTACGTGCCTTACGTGACTACGGCCATTTTGTGAACAATATGTTGCTTGAAGACTATTTCATTTCTTATGATGCTTGCTATTATAATGTAAAAGACCCCCGTTGTAATTTGGGGTCTAATTTTGGTTTGTACTGATAATAACTAGATAGACACTACTGTGGTCATTTTGCTATCGTTATTGGCTAGTATGTATCATAGGATTATGAAGTATTAGGTAGGGATTAAGTAAAATGAACCCATCCAATCTTAAGCAGGTACTCATTAATAAGCTAAGATCAACAGGTACGTTTGTAACAAGGATTAACAAACAAACGAGACATAGTATCATGCTAGGTTATTAATCAAACTAGACTTCGAGACAACTAGTAGCGTTTCAATTGATGAATAGTAATCTTTGTTGGAAATGAAATTGAGATTAGAAATTTTGAGGCATTTAAAGAACTAGGTCAAACTAAAGAGCCCAATTACAGCCATTATGCTGCCGATTTTCCGGAAAAATTGTGGAGTCTAGGCTAAACGTTAAGTGTTAAACTTTCATGAACGATTAAGTACGAGACATGACTTGAATGTTTAGATCACACCCTAGTATAACCTTTATAGGCCGGGTTGGGGCGAGATAGCAGTCGGGCAGGCTAGGTGCCCCCGTGGTAGAGCTCTCAGAGAGCTTTCCAACGGTATGTTGTGCGCCGAACTCCTTATGGTTCAAAAGTTATGGGCACCGGAGAGACGAATACCTGGTCACAAGCCCTACGCCCTCTGTTTGTGGGCCCAGCCTCTACGTGAAGTGAAGTTTCCTTGCGCAAGGTGCCGTGTGATTCGGTAATAGAAATGTGTTGGATTAGGTTGTCATCCTTTTCGCGGCTCATGACGTACGATCCGGGATGAAAATATAGCATAAAAGAAGAAAAGTGTCCAAAAACTTACGAAAATCTTCTAATTTGGGCTCCGAAAACAGGCACAGCCGAGCAGGCTAGGTGCCCCCATCGTAGAGCTCTTAGAGAGATTTCCAACGGTATGTCGTGCGTCGCGTAACTCCTTACGGATCAAAAGTTACAGGCACCGAAGCGACGGATACCTGGTCACAAGCCCCACACCCACTGTTTGCAGGCCCAGCCTCTACGTGAAGTGAAGTTGTATTGCCTATGGTGCCGTGTGATTCAGCAATAGAAATGTGATTGATTAGGTTGTCGTCCTTTTTGCGGCACACGACGTATGATCCGGCACGGAAACACAGTGCAAAAGATGAAAAGTATCCTAAAACTGATGAAAACATTCAATTTTCTGCTCCTAAAACAGGCACAGCCTAGCAGGCTTGGTGCCTCCGTCATAGAGATCTCGGAGAGCTTTCCAACAATATGCTGTGCTCCACGTAACTCCTTACGGATCAAAAGTTATAGGCACCATAGCGATGGATACCTGGTTACAAGCCCCACGCCCTCGGTTTGCGGGCCCATCCTCTATGTGAAGTGAAGCTGTCTTGCCCAAAGTGCTATGGGATTTGGTAATAGAAATGAGATGGATTAGGTAGTCGTCCTTTTCGCGGCTCACGACGTACGATCCGGGATCGAAAAACAGCACAAAAGAAGAAAAGTGTCCTGAAACATATGAAAACATTCGATTTTGGTCTCCAAAAATAGGCGCAGCCGAGCAGGCTTGGTGCCCCCATCGTAGAGCTCTCGGAGAGTTTTCCAACTGTATTTTGTGCATCGTGTAACTCCTTACGGATCAAAAGTTATAGGCACCGGAGCGACGGATACTTGGTCAGAAACCCCACACCCTCTGTTTGCGAGCCCAGCCTCTACATGAAATGAAGTTGTCTTGCCCAAGGTGCCATGTGATTCGGTAATAGAAATGTGATGGATGAGGTTGTCGTCCTTTTCGCGGTTGACGACGTACGATCCGGGATGAAAAAATAGCATAAAAGAAGAAAATTATCCCAAAACTTATGAAAATGTTCGATTTTGGGCTTTGAAAACAGGCGCAACCAAGTAGGCTAGGTGAACCCATCGTAGAGCTCTTATAGTGCTTTCTAACGGTATGCTGTGCACCGCGTAACTCCTTACGGATCAAAAGTTATGGGCACCGGAGCGATGGATACCGGGTCACAGGCCCCACGCCCTATGTTTGCGGGCCCAGCCTCTACGTGAAGTGACGTTGTCTTGCCCAAGGTGCCATGTGATTCGGTAATAGAAATGTGATGGATTAGGTTGTCGTCCTTTTCGTGGCTCACGACGTACGATCCGGGATGAAAAAACATCGTAAAAGAAGAAAAGTATCCTAAAACTTATGAAAATGTTTGATTTGGGCTCAGAAAATTGGTGCATCCGAGCAGGCTATGTGCCCCCATCATAGAGCTCTCAGAGAGATTTCCAACGGTATGCTGTACACCGCATAGCTCCTAACAGATCAAAAGTTATGGGCACCAGAGCGACGGATACCTAGTCACAAACCCCACGCCCTTTGTTTGCGGGTTTAGCCTCTACGTGAAGTGAAGTTGTCTAGCCCTAGGTGCCGTGTGATTCGGTAATAGAAATGTGATGGATTAGATTGTCGTCCTTTTCGCGGCTCACGACGTACGATCCGAGACCGAAAAACAGTGCAAAAGAAGAAAAGTGTCCTGAAACTGATGAAAACGTTCGATTTTGTGATCCAAAAATAGGCGCAACCTAGCAGGATTGCTGCCTCCAACGTAGAGCTCTCGGAAAGCTTTCCAACGGTATGCAGTGTGCCGCATAACTCCTTGCGGATCAAAATTTATGGGCACCGGAACGACGGATACCTAGTCACAAGCCTATGCCTTATATTTGCAAGCCCAGCCTCTATGTGATATGAAGTTGTCTTGCCCAAGGAACAGTATGATTCGGTAATAGAAATGTAATAGATTAGGTTGTTGCCCTTTTCGAGGCTCACAACGTACGATCCAAGATGGAAAAACAGCGCATAAGAAGAAATGTGTACCGAAACTGAGGAAAATCTTCAATTTTGGGCTCTGAAAATAGACGCAGCCAAGCAAGCTTGCTGCTCCTGTCATAGAGCTCTTGGAGAGCTTTCCAATGGTACGTTGTGCGCCACGTAACTCCTTACGGATCAAAAGTTATGGGCACCAAAGCGACGGATACCTGGCCACATGCCCCACGCCTTCGGTTTGAGGGCCCAGCCTCTACGTGAAGTTAAGTTGTCTTGCCCAAGGTACCATGTGATTCGGTAATAGAAATGTGATAGATTAGGTTGTCGTCCTTTTCGCGGCTCACGACATACGTTCCGGAATGAAAAAATAGTGCAAAAGAAGAAAAGTGTCCTGAAATTGATGAAAACTTTCGATTTTGGGCTCCAAAAATAGGCGCAACCTAGAAGGCTTGGTGCCCCCGTCATAGAGCTTTCGAAGAGATTTCCAAAGGTATGCTGTGCACCGCGTAACTCCTTACGGATCAAAAGTTATAGGCACCGGATCGACGGATACCTAGTCGCATGCCCCACACCCTCAGTTTGAGGGCCCAGCCTCTACATGAAGTGAAGTTGTCTTGCCAAAGGTACCATGTGATTCAGTAATGGAAATGTGATAGATTAGGTTGTCGTCCTTTTCGAGGCTCACGACGTACGATTCGTGACCGAAAAATAGCGCAAAAGAAGAAAAGTGTCCTGAAACATATGAAAACATTTGATTTTGGTCTCCAAAAACAGGCGCAGCCGAGTAGGCTGGGTGCCCCCGTCTTAGAGCTCTCAGAGAGTTTTCCAACGGTATGCTGTGGGCCGCGTAACTCCTTACGGATCAAAAGTTATGGTTACCGGAGCGACAGATACCTGGTGACAAGCCCCACGCCCTCTGTTTGCGGGCCCAGCCTCTACGTGAAGTGAAGTTGTCTTGCCCAAGGTGTCATGGGATTCGGTAATTGAAATGTGATGGATTACGTTGTCGTCCTTTTCGAGGCTCACGACTTACGATCGGGGATGGAAAAACAGCGCAAAAGATGAAAAGTGTCCCGAAATTATTGAAAATGTTCGATTTTGGGCTCTAAAAACAGGCGCAGCCTAGTAGGCTTGGTGCCCCCATCATAGAGCTCTCGGAGAGCTTTCCAACGGTATGCTGTGCGCTGCGTAACTCCTTACAGATCAAAAGTTATGGGCACCAAAGCGACGGATACCTAGTCATAAGCCCTACGCCCTCTGTTTGCGGGCCCAGCCTCTATGTGAAGTGAAGTTGTCTTGCCCAAGGTGCCGTTAGATTCGGTAATAGAAATGTGATAGACTAGGTTGTCGTCCTTATCGCGGCTCACGACTTACGATCCGAGATGAAAAAATTGAGGAAAAGAAAAAAAGTACCCCAAAACTTATGAAAATATTCAATTTTGGGCTCTAAAAACAGGCGAAACCGAGCAAGCTAGGTGCCCCCATCGTAGAGCTCTCAGAGTGCTCTTCAACTATATGTTGTGCGCCACGTAACTCCTTACGGATCAAAAATTATGGGCACCGGAGCGACGGATACCTGGTCACAAGCCCCACGCCCTCTGTTTGCTGGCCCAACCTCTATGTGAAGTTGTCTTGCCCAAGGTGTCGTGTGATTTGGTAATAGAAATGTGGTGGATTAGGTTCTCGTCCTTTTCGCGGCTCACGACGCACGATAAGCGATGGAAAAATAGCGTAAAAGAAGAAAAGTCTCCCAAAACATATGAAAATATTCAATTTTGGACTCCGAAAATAGCAGTAGTCAAGCAGACTAGGAGCCCCCATCGTAGAGCTCTCAGAGAGCCTTCCAACCGTATGCTGTGCGCCGCGTAACTCCTTACGGATCAAAAGTTATGGGCAACTGAGCGACGGATACCTGGTAACAAGCCCTACGCCCTCTGTTCGCGGGCCCAGCCTCTACGTGAAGTGAAGTTGTCTTGCCTAAGGTGCCGTGTGATTCGGTAATAGAAATGTGATGGAATAGGTTGTCATCCTTTTCGCGGCTCACAACGTACGATCCGAGACGAAAAAACAGTGCAAAAGAAGAAAAGTATCCCAAAACTTATAAAAATGTTTAATTTTGGGCTCTGAAAACTGGCGCAACCGAGCAGGCTAGGTGCCCCCATCGTAGAGCTCTTAGAGTGCTCTTCAACTATATGTTGTGCGCCACTTAACTCCTTACGGATCAAAAGTTATGGGCACTGGAGCGACGAATACCTGGTCACAAGCCCCACACCCTCTGTTTGCGGGCCCAGCCTCTACGTGAAGTGTCATTGTCTTGCCCAAGGTGTCGTGTGATTCGGTAATAGAAATCTGAGGGATTATGTTCTCGTCCTTTTTGCGGCTCAAGACGTACGATCTGGGACGAAAAAACAGCGTAAAAGAAGAAAAGTGTCCCAAAACTTATGAAAATGTTCGATTTTGGGCTCCGAAAACAGGCGCAGCTGAGCAGGCTAAGAGCCCCCATCGTAGAGCTCTCAGAGAGCTTTCCAACGGTATACTGTGCGCCACGTAACTCCTTACAAATCAAAAGTTATGGGCCCCGGAGCAACGGATACCTAGTCACAAGCCCCACGTCCTCTGTTTGCGGGCCCAGCCGCTACGTGAAATGAAGTTGTCTTGCCCAAGGTGCTGTGGGATTCGGTAATAGAAATGTGATGGATTAGGTTATCGTCCTTTTCGCGTCTCACGACGTACGATCCGGGACGGAAAAATTGGACAAAAGAAGAAAAGTACCCCGAAACCGAAGAAAAAATTCAATTTTGGGTTCCAAAAACATATACAGCCGAGTAGGCTTGGTGCCAGCATCGTAGAGCTCTCGGAGAGCTTTCCAACGATATGTTGTGCGCCGCGTAACTCCTTACGGATCAAAAGTTATGGGCACCAGAGCAACGGATACTTGGTCACAAGCCCCACGCCCTCGGTTTGCGGGCCCAGCCTCTACGTGAAGTAAAGTTGTCTTGCCCAAGGTGCCATGGGATTTGGTAATAGAAATGTGATAGATTAGGTTGTCGTCCTTTTCGCGGCTCACGGCGTACGATCCGGGATGGCAAAACTGCGCAAAAGTAGAAAAGTGTCCTGAAACTAATGAAAATGTTTGATTTTGTGCTCCGAAAATTGGCGCAGCCCGGCAGGCTAGGTGCCCCCGTCGTAGAGCTCTCAGAGAGATTTCCAACGGTATGCTGTGCGCCGCGTAACTCCTTATGGATCAAAAGTTATGGGCACCGGAGCGACGGATACTTGGTCACAAGCCCCACGCCCTCTCTTTGCGGGCCCAGCCTCTACGTGAAGAGAAGTTGTCTTGCCTAAGGTGTTGTGTGATTCGGTAATAGAAATGTGATGAATTAGGTTGTCGTCCTTTTTGCTGCTCACGACGTACGATCCGGGACGGAAAAACAGCGTAAAAGAAGAAAAGTATCACAAAACCTATGAAAATGTTCGATTTGGGCTCTGAAAATAGGTGCATCCGAGCAGGCTATGTGCCCCATCGTAGAGCTTTCAGAGAGCTTTCCAACAGTATGCTGTGCGCCGCATAACTCCTTACGGATCAAAAGTTATGGGCACCAGAGCGACGGATACCTAATCATAAACCCTACGCCCTCTGTTTGCGGGTTCAGCCTCTACGTGAAGTGAAGTTTTCTGGTCCAAGGTACCGTGTGATTCAGTAATAGAAATGTGAAGGATTAGGTTGTCGTCCTTTTCGCGGCTCACAACGTACAATCCGGGATCAAAAAATAGCGCAAAAGAAGAAAAATATCCTGAAACTGATAAAAACGTTCGATTTTGTGATCCAAAAATAGGTGCAGCCTAGCAGGCTTGCTGCCCCTGTCGTAGAGCTCTCGAAAAACTTTCCAACAGTATGCAGTGCGCCGCGTAACTCATTGCGGATCAAAATTTATGGGCACTGGAGCGACGGATACCTAGTCACAAGCCTATGCCCTCTATTTGTAGGCCCAACCTCTACGTGATGTGAAGTTGTCTTGCTCAAGGTGCCGTGTGATTCGGGTATAGAAATGTGATAGATTAGGTTGTCGCCCTTTTCGAGGCTCACAATGTACGATCCGAGATGGAAAAACAGCGCAGAAGAAAAATGTGTCTCAAAACTGAGAAAAATGTTCGATTTTGGGCTCCGAAAATAGGCGCAACCAAGCAAGCTTGGTGCTCCTATCATAGAGCTCTCGGAGAGCTTTCCAACGGTATGTTGTGCGTCACGTTACTCCTTATGGATCAAAAGTTATGGGCGTCGGAGCGACGGATACCTGGTCACAAGCCCCACGCCCCCGATTTGTGGGCCCAGCCTCTACGTGAAGTTAAGTTGTCTTGCCCAAGGTACTGTGTAATTCGGTAATAGAAATGTGATAGATTAGGTTTTCGTCCTTTTCACGGCTCACGACATACGTTCCGGGATGGAAAAACAGCGCAAAAGAAGAAAAATGTCCTTAAACTAATGAAAACGTTCAATTTTGGGCTCCAAAAATAGACGCAGCGGAGAAGGCTTGGTTCCCTCGTCGTCGAGCTCTCAGAGAGATTTTCAACGGTATGCTGTGCACTGCGTAACTACTTACGGATCAAAATTTATGGGCACCGGAGCGACGGATACCTGGTCGCATGCCCCACGCCCTCGGTTTGAGGTCCTAGCCTCTACATGAAGTGAAGTTGTCTTGCCCAAGGTACCGTGTGATTCGGTAATAGAAATATGATAGATTAGATTGTCGTCCTTTTCGCGGCTCACGACGTACGATTCGGGACTGAAAAACAGCGCAAAAGAAGAAAAGTGTCCTGAAACATATGAAAACACTCGATTTTGGCCTCCAAAAACAGGCGCAACCGAGCAGGTTTGGTGCCCCTATCTTAGAGCTCGCAGAGAGTTTTCCAACAGTATGCTGTGGGCCGCGTAACTCCTTATGGATCAAAAGTTATGGGTACCGGAGCGACGGATTCCTGGTGACAAGCCCCACGCCCTCTGTTTGTAGGCCCAGCCTCTACGTGAAGTGAAGTTATATTGCCAAGGTATTGTGGGATTCGGTAATTGAAATGTGATGGATTATGTTGTCGTCCTTTTTTAGGCTCACGACGTACGATCGGGGACGAAAAAATAGCGCAAGAGAAGAAAAGTATCTCGAAATTGTTGAAAATGTTCAATTTTGGGCTCTAAAAATAGGCGCAGCCCATCATAGAGCCCTCAGAAAGCTTTCCAACGGTATGTTGTGCGCTGCGTAACTCCTTACGGATCAAAAGTTATGGGCACTGGCGCAACGGATACCTGGTCACAAGGCCTACGCCCTCTGTTTGCAGGCCCAGCCGCTATGTGAAGTGAAGTTGTCTTTCCCAAGGTGCCGTTAGATTCGGTAATAGAAATATGATGGATTAGGTTGTCGTCCTTATCTTGGCTCACGATGTACGATCCGGGATGAAAAAATAGCAGAAAAGAAGAAAAGTGTCCCAAAACTTATGAAAATATTCAATTTTGGGCTTTGAAAACAGGCGCAACCGAGCAGGCTAGGTGCCCCCATCGTAGAGCTCTCAGAGTGCTCTTCAACTGTATGTTATGCGCCGCGTAACTCCTTACGGATCAAAAGTTATGGGCACCGGAGCGACGGATACCTGGTCACAAGCCCCACGCCCTCTGTTTGCTGGCCCAGCCTCTACGTGAAGTGAAGTTGTCTTGCTCAAGGTGTCGTGTGATTCGGTAATAGAAATGTGATGGATTAGGTTCTCATCCTTTTCACGACTCACGACGTACGATACGGGATGAAAAAATAGCGTAAAAGAAGAAAAGTGTTCCAAAACTTATGAAAATGTTTGATTTTGGGCTCCGAAAACAGGCACAGCCGAGCAGGCTAGGAGCCCCAATCGTAGAGCTCTCAGAGAGCTTTCCAACGGTATACTGTGCGCCACGTAATTCCTTAGGCTATCCTCAATGGAGTCTCTAAAATGCAAAACTTTCCTAATTTGGGTATTTTTAGAGACCTCAGTCTCTAAAAATAACACTATTCATGGCAAAAGTACGTGAGATTTACCACTTTTGGCTTAAAAGATGCCAAAATAAAGACCCAGACTCTATTTTTTTCAACAAATTTGTGAAAGAAAATGGAGACTGGGTCTCTATTTTGGCATCTTTTAAGCCAAAAGTGGTGGACCCCACGTACTTTTATCATGAATAGTGTTGTTTTTAGAGACTGGAGTCTCTAAAAACACCTAAATTAGGAAAGTTTTGCATTTGAAGACTCCATTGAGGATGCCCTTACAGATCAAAAGTTATGGGCCCCGGAACGATGGATACCTGGTCACAAGCCCCATACCCTCTGTTTGCGGGCCCAACTGCTACATGAAGTGAAGTTGTCTTGCCCAAGGTGCCATGGGATTCAGTAATAGAAATGTGATGGATTAGGTTGTCGTCCTTTTCGCATCTCACGACGTATGATCCGGGACGGAAAAAATGGACAAAAGAAGAAAAGTGCCCTGAAACTGAAGAAAACATTCAATTTTGGGATCCAAAAACATACATAGCCGAGTAGGCTTGGTTCCAGCATCGTAGAGCTCTCGGAGAGCTTTCTAAGGGTATGTTGTGCACAGCGTAACTTCTTACAGATCAAAAGTTATAGGCACCGGAGTGACAGAAACCTGGTCACAAGCCCCACGCCCTCGGTTTGCTGGCCCAGCCTCTACGTAAAGTAAAGTTGTCTTGCCCAAGGCGCCATTGAATTCGGTAATATAAATGTAATAGATTAGGTTGTCGTCCTTTTCGCGGCTCACGACGTACGATCTGGGACGGAAAAACAGCGTACAATAAAACAAGTGTCCCAAAACATATGAAAATGTTCAATTTTGGGCTCCAAAAAAAGGTATAGCTAAGCAGGCTTAGTGCCCCAGTCTTAGAGCTCTCAGAGAGTTTTCCAACGGTATATTGTGTGCTGCGTAACTCCTTACGGATCAAAAGTAATGGGCCACAGAGCGACGGATACTTGGTCACAAGCCCCACGCCCTCTGTTTGCGGGCCCAGCCTCTACGTGAAGTGAAGTTGTCTTGCCCAAGGTACCATGGGATTCGATAATAGAAATGTGATGGATTAGGTTGCCTTCTTTTTCGCATCTCACGACGTACGATCCAGGACGGAAAAACAGCGCAAAAGAAGAAAAGTGTCCCGAAATTGAAGAAAACATTCGATTTTGGGTTCCAAAAACATGCACAATCGAGTAGGCTTGGTGCCCCCATCGTAGAAGTCTCGGAGAGTTTTTCAACGGTACGCTATGCGCCGTGTAACTCCTTACGGATCAAAAGTTATAGGCACCGGAGCGACGAAGGCCTGGTCACAAGCCCCACGCCCTCGGTTTGCGGGCCCAGCCTCTACGTGAAATGAAGTTGTCTTGCCCAAGGTGCCATAGGATTCGGTAATAGAAATGTGATAGATTAGGTTGTCGTGCTTGTCGCGGCTCACGACGTACGATCTGGGACGGAAAAACAGCGTACAATAAAACAAGTGTCCCGAAACATTTGAAAACGTTCGATTTTGAGCTCCAAAAAAAGGTACAGCTGAGCAGGCTTGGTGCCCTCGTCTTAGAGCTCTCAGAGAGTTTTCCAATGGTATATTGTACGCCGCGTAACTCCTTACGGATCAAAAGTTATGGGCCATGGAGCGACGGATACTTGGTCACAAGCCCCACGCCCTCTGTTTGCGGGCCCAGCCTCTACGTGAAGTGAAGTTGTCTTGCCCAAGGTGCCATGGGATTCAGTAATAGAAATGTGATGGATTAAGTTGTCATCCTTTTCGCATCTCACGACGTACGATCCGGGACGGAAAAAATGGACAAAAAAAGAAAAGTGCCTCAAAACTGAAGAAAACATTCAATTTTGGGATCCGAAAACATACATAGCCGAGTAGGCTTGGTACCAGCATCGTAGAGCTCTCGGAGAGCTTTTTAAGGGTATGTTGTGCACAGCGTAACTTCTTACAGATCAAAAGTTATAGGCACTGGAGTGACAGAGACCTGGTCACAAGACCCACGCCCTCGGTTTGCTGGCCCAGCCTCTACGTGAAGTAAAGTTGTCTTGCCCAAGGTGCCATTGAATTCGGTAATATAAATGTAATAGATTAGGTTGTCGTCCTTTTCGCGGCTCACGACGTACGATCCGGGACGGAAAAATAGCGTACAATAAAACAAGTGTCCCGAAACATATGAAAACGTTCGATTTTGGACACCAAAAAAAGGTACAGTTGAGCAGGCTTAGTGCCCTAGTCTTAGAGCTCTCAGAGAGTTTTCTAACGATATATTGTGCACCGCGTAACTCCTTACGGATCAAAAGTAATGGGCCACGGAGCGACGGATACTTGGTCACAAGCCCCACGCCCTCTGTTTGTGGGCCCAGCCTCATGTGAAGTGAAGTTGTCTTGCCCAAGGTACCATGGGATTCGGTAATAGAAATGTGATGGATTAGGTTGTCTTCTTTTTCGCGTCTCACGACGTACGATCCAGGACGGAAAAATAGCGCAAAAGAAGAAAAGTGTCCCGAAATTGAAGAAAACATTCGATTTTGGGTTCCAAAAACATGCACAGTCGAGTAGGCTTGGTGCCCCCATTGTAGAGGTCTCGGAGAGTTTTTCAACGGTATGCTATGCGCCGTGTAACTCCTTACGGATCAAAAGTTATAGGCACCGGAGCGACGGAGGCCTGGTCACAAGCCCCACGCCCTCGGTTTGCGGGCCCAGCCTCTACGTGAAGTGAAGTTGTCTTGCCCAAGGTGCCATGGGATTGGGTAATAGAAATGTGATAGATTAGGTTATCGTGCTTGTCGCGGCTCACGACGTACGATCTGGGACGGAAAAATAGCGTCCAATAAAACAAGTGTCCCGAAACATTTGAAAACGTTCGATTTTGAGCTCCAAAAAAAGGTACAGCTGAGCACGTTTGGTGCCCCCGTCTTAGAGCTCTCAGAGAGTTTTCCAATGGTATATTGTGCGCCGCGTAACTCCTTACGGATCAAAAGTTATGGGCCACGGAGCGATGGATACTTGGTCACAAGCCCCACGCCCTCTGTTTGCGGGCCCAGCCTTTACGTGAAGTGAAATTGTCTTGCCTAAGGTGCTGTGGGATTCGGTAATAGAAATGTGATGGATTAGGTTGTCTTCTTTTTTGCGTCTGACGACGTACGATCCAGGACGGAAAAACAGTGCAAGAGAATAAAAGTGTCCCGAAATTGAAGAAAACATTCGATTTTGGGTTCCAAAAACATGCGCAGCCGAGTAGGCTTGGTGCCCCCATCGTAGAGGTCTCGGAGAGCTTTCCAACGGTATGCTGTGCGCCGCGTAACTCCTTACGGATCAAAAGTTATAGGCACCGGAGCGACGGATACTTGGTCACAGCCCCACGCCCTCGGTCTGCAAGCCCAGCCTCTACGTGAATTGAAGTTGTGTTGCCCGAGGTGCCATGGGATTCGGTAATAGAAACATGATAGATTAGGTTGTCGTCCTTGTCGCGGCTCATGACGTACGATCCGAGACGGAAAAATAGCGTAAAAGAAGAAAAGTGTCTCAAAACTGATGAAAATATTCGATTTTGGGTTTCGAAAATAGGCACAGCCAAGCAGGCTTGTAGCCTCCATAGTAGATCTCTCGGAGAGCTTTCCAACGGTATACTGTGCGCCACGTAACTACTTACGGGTCAAAAGTTATGGGCACTGGAGCGACGGATACCTGGTGACAAGCCCTACGCCCTCTGTTTGCGGGCCCAGCCTCTACGCAAAGTGAAGTTGTCTTGCCCAAGGTACCGTGGGATTCAGTAATAGAAACGTGATGGATTACGTTATCGTCCTTTTTGCGGCTCGCGACGAACGATCAAAGATGGAAAAACAGCGCAAAATAAGAAAAGTGTCACGAAATTGATGAAAATATTCAATTTTGGGCTCTGAAAATAGGCGCAGCCGAGCATGTTTGGTGCCCCCGTCATAGAGCTCTCGGAGAGCTTTCTAACGGTATGTTGTGCGCCGCGTAACTCCTTACGGATCAAAAGTTATGGGCACCGGAGTGATAGATACCTGATCACAGCCCCACGCCCTCTGTTTGCGGGCCCAGCCTCTACGTGAAGTGAAGTTGTCTTGCCCAAGGTGCCGTGTGATTTGGTAATAGAAATGTGATGGATTAGGTTGTCGTCCTTTTCGCGACTCACGACGTACGATCCGGGACGAGAAAACAGCGCAAAAGAAGAAAAGTGTCCCAAAACTTACGAAAATGTCCAATTTTGGGCTCTGAAAACAGACGCAACCAAGCAGACTAGGTGCCCCCATCGTTGAGCTCTCAGAGTGCTCTTCAACTGTATGTTGTGCGGCACATAACTCCTTACGAATCAAAAGTTATGGGCACCGTAGCGACGGATACTTGGTCACAAGCCCCACACCCTCTGTTTGCAGGCCCTGCCTCTATGTAAAGTGAAGTTGTCTTGCCCAATGTGTCGTGTGATTCGGTAATAGAAATATGATGGATTAGGTTCTCGTCCTTTTTGCGGCTCACGACATATGATGCGGGACGAAAAAACAACGTAAAAGAATAAAAGTGTCCCAAAACTTATGAAAATGTTCGATTTTGGGCTCCAAAAATAGGCGCAATCGAGCAGGATAGGAGCCCCCATAGTAGAGCTCTTAGAGAGCTTTCAACAGTATACTGTGCGCTGCGTAACTCCTTACGGATCATAAGTTATGGGCACAAGAGCGACGGATACTTGGTCACAAGCCCCACGCCCTCTGTTTACGGGCCCAATCTCTGCATGAAATAAAGTTGTCTTGCCCAAGGTGTCATGTGTTTCGGTAATAGAAATGTGATAGATTAGGTTATCGTCCTTTTAACGGCTCATGGCGTACGATCGGGGACGGCAAAAATGCGTAAAAGTATAAAAGTGTCCTAAAACTGATGAAAATATTTGATTTTGTGCTCCAAAAATAGGCGCAGCCGGGCAGGCTAGGTTCCCTTGTCGTAGAGTTTTCAGAGAGCTTTCCAACGGTATGCTGTGCGCCGCGTAACTCCTTATGGATCAAAAATTATGGGCACCGGAGCGACGGATGCTTGCTCACAAGCCCCACGCCCTCTGTATGTGGGCCCAACCTCTACGTGAAGTGAAGTTGTCTTGCCCAAGGAGCCGTGTGTTTCGGTAATAGAAATGTGATAGATTAGGTTGTCATCCTTTTCGTGGCTCACATCGCACGATCCGGGAAGAAAAAATAGCGCAAAAGTACAAAAGTGTCCCGAAACTGATAAAAATGTTTGATTTTGTGCTCCAAAAATAGGCGCAGCCGGGAAGGCTAGGTGCCCCCGTCGTAGAGCTCTTAGAGAGCTTTCCAACAATATATTGTGCGCCGCATGACTCCTTATGGATCAAAAGTTATGGGCACCGGAGCGACGGATACCTGGTCACAAGCCCCACGCCCTCTGTTTGCGGGCCCAACCTCTACGTGAAGTCAAGTTGTCTTGCCCAAGGTGTCGTGTGATTCGGTAATAGAAATGTGTTGGATTAGGTTGTCGTCCTTTTCGCGACTCACGACGTACGATCCAGGACGAAAATATAGCGTAAAAGAAGAAAAATGTCCCAAAACTTATGAAAATGTTTGAATTTGGGCTCCGAAAACAGGCACAGCCGAGCAAGCTAGGTGGCCCCATCGTAGAGCTCTCAGAGAGCTTTCCAACGGTATGCTGTGCGCCGTATAACTCCTTACGAAACAAAAGTTATGGACAACGGAGCGACGGATACCTGGTCACAAGCCCTATGCGCTCTGTTTGCGGGCCCAACCTCTACGTGAAGTGAAGTTGTCTTGCCCAAGGTGCCGTGTGATTCGGTCATAGAAATGTGATGGCTTAAGTTGTCGTCCTTTTCGCAGCTCACGACGTACTATTCGGGACCGAAAAACAGCGCAAAAGAAGAAAAGTGCCCCAAAACTTATGAAAATCTTCAATTTTGGGCTCCAAAAATAGGCGCAACCTAGCAAGCTAGGTGCCCCCATCGTAGAGCTCTCAGTGTGCTTTCCAACGGTATGCTGTATGTTGCGTAACTCCTTACGGATCAAAAGTTATGGGCACTGGAGCGACAGATACCTAGTCACAAGCACCACACCCTCTATTTGCGGGCCCATCCTCTATGTGAAGTGAAGTTGTCTTGCCCAAGGTGGCGTGTGATTCAGTAATTAAAATGTGATGGATTAGGTTGTCGTCGTTTTCGCGGCTCACGACGTACGATCCAGGATGGAAAAACAGCGCAAAAACATAAAAGTGTCCCAAAACTAATGAAAATGTTCAATTTTTGGCTCCGAAAATAGGCGCAGCCGGGCAGGCTAGGTGCCCTCGTCGTAGAGCTCTCACAGAGCTTTCCAACGGTATGCTGTGCGCCGCGTAACTCCTTATGGATCAAAAGTTATGGGCACCGGAGCGACGGATACCTGGTCACAAGCTGCACACCCTCTGTTTGCGGGCCCAGCCTCTACGTGAAGTGAAGTTGTCTTGCCCAAGGTTCCGTGTGATTCGGTAATAGAAATGTGTTAGATTAGGCTGTCGTCCTTTTCGCGACTAATGACGTACGATCCGCGACGAAAATATAGCGTAAAAGAAGAAAAGTATCCCAAAACTTACGAAAATCTTCTATTTTGGGCTCCGAAAATAGGCTCAGCCGAGCAGGCTAGGTGCCCGCAACGTAGAGCTCTTAGAGAGCTTTCCAACGGTATGCCGTTCGCCGCGTAATTCCTTACGGATCAAAAGTTATGGGCACCCGAGCAACGGATACCTAGTAACAAGCCCCACGCCCTCTGTTTGCAGGCCCAGCCTCTATGTGAAGTGTAGTTGTCTTGCCCATAGTGCCGTGTGATTCAGAAATAGAAATATGATAGATTAGGTTGTCGTCCTTTTCGCCGGACACGACATACGATCGAGGACGGAAAAACAGTGCAAAAGATGAAAAGTGTTCCAAAACTGAAGAAAATGTTCAATTTTGTGCTCCTAAAATAGGTGCAACCGAGCAGGCTTGGTGGCCCCGTCGTAGAGCTCTCAGAGAGCTTTCTAACGGTATGTTGTGCGCCGCGTAACTCCTTACGGATCAAAAGTTATAGGCACTGGAGCGATGGATACCTGGCCACAAGCCCCACGCCCTCTGTTTTGCGGGCCCAGCCTCCACGTGAAGTGAAGTTGTCTTGCCCAAGGTGCCGTGTGATTTGGTAATGGAAATGTGATGGATTAGGTTGTCGTCCTTTTCGCAGCTCACGACGTACGATTCGAGATGGAAAAATAGCGCAAAAGAAGAAAAGAGTCCCAAGACTTATGAAAATGTTCAATTTTGAGCTTCGAAAATAGGCGAAACCGAGCAGGCTAGGTGCCCCCATCGTAGAGCTCTCAGAGTGTTTTCCAACGGTATGCTGGGCGCCGCGTAACTCCTTACGAATCAAAATTATGGGCACCAGAGCGACGGATACATTGTCACAAGCCCCACGCCCACTGTTTGCGGGCCCAGCCTCTACGTGAATTGAAGTTGTCTTGCCCAAGGTGCCGTTAGATTCGGTAATAGAAATGTGATAGATTAAGTTGTCGTCCTTATCGCGGCTCACAACGTACAATCCGGGATAGAAAAACAGCATAAAAGAAGAAAAGTGTCCCGAAATTAATGAAAACGTTCAATTTCGTGCTCCAAAAACTGGCGCAGCCGATCAGGCTTGCTCCCACATCGTAGAGCTCTCAGAGAACTTTCCAACGGTATACTGTGCGCCGCGTAACTCCTTACGGATTAAAAGTTATGGGCACCGGAGCGACGGATACCTAGTCATAAGCCCCACGCCCTCTGTTCGCGGGCCCAGCCTCAGCGTGAAGTGAAATTGTCTTTCCCAAGGTGTAGTGTTATTCGGTAATAGAAATGTGATGGATTAGGTTGTCGTCCTTTTCGCGGCTCACGACGCATGATCCGAGATGAAAAAATAGCGTAAAAGAAGAAAAGTGTCCAAAACTTATGAAAATGTTCGAATTTGGGCTCCGAAAACAGGCGCTACAAAGTAGGCTAGGTGCCCCCATCGTAGAGGTCTCAGAGAGCTTTCCAACGGTATGCTGTGCGCCGCGTAACTCCTTACGGATCAAAAGTTATGGGCACTGGAGCGACGGATACCTGGTCACAAGCCCCACGCCTTCTGTTTGCGGGCCCAGCCTCTATGTGAAGTGAAGTTGTCTTGCCCAAGGTGCCGCGTGATTCAGTAATAGAAATGTGATGGATTAGGTGTCATCCTTTTTGTGGCTCACAACGTACTATCTGAGACGAAAAAACAATGGAAAAGAAGAAAGGTGTCCCAAAACTTATGAAAATCTTCAATTTTGGGCTCCGAAAATAGGCGCAACCTAGCAGGCTAGGTGCCACCATCGTAGATCTCTCAGAGTGCTTTCCAACGGTATGTTGTACGTTGCGTAACTCCTTACGGATCAAAGGTTACGGGCACCGGAGTGATGAATACCTGGTCACAAGCCCCACGCCCTCTGTTTGCGGGGCCAGCCTCTACATGAAGAGAAGTTGTGTTGCCCAAGGTGCCATTTGATTCGGTCATAGAAATGTGATGGATTAGGTCGTCGTCCTTTTCGCGGCTCACGTCGTATTATCCGGGACGAAAAAATAGCGCAAAAGAAGAAAATTGTCCCAAAACTTATGAAAATCTTAAATTTTGGGCTCCGAAAACAGGTGCAACCTAGCAAGCTAGGTGCCCCCATCGTAGAGCTCTCAGATTGCTTTCCAACGGTATGCTGTGCGCCGCGTAACTCCTTATGGATCAAAAGTTATGGGCATCGGAGCGACGGATACCTGGTCACAAGCCGCACGCCCTCTGTTTGCGGGCCCAGCCTCTATGTGAAGTGAAGTTTTCTTGCCCAAGGTTCCGTGTGATTCGGTAATAGAAATGTGTTGGATTAGGTTGTCGTCCTTTTTGCAACTAACGATGTATGATCCGGGACGGAAATATAGCGTAAAAGAAGAAAAGTGTCCCAAAACTTACGAAAATATTCTATTTTGGGCACCGAAAATAGGCACAGCCGAGCAGGCTACGTGCCCCCATCATAGAGCTCTCAAAGAGCTTTCCAACGGTATGTCGTGCGCCGCGTAACTCCTTACGGATCAAAACTTATGGGCACCGGAGCAACGGATACCTGGTCATAAGTCGCACGCCCTCTGTTTGCGAGCCCAGCCTCTGCGTGTAGTGAAGTTGTCTTGCCTAAGGTTCCATGTGATTCGGTAATAGAAATGTGTTGGATTAGGTTGTCGTCCTTCTCGTGACTAACGACGTACGATCCGGGACGAAAATATAGCGTAAAAGAAGAAAAGTATCCCAAAACTTACGAAAATCTTCAATTTTGGGCTCCGAAATCAGGCTCAACCTAGCAGGATAGGTGCCCAAATCGTAGAGGTCTCAGAGAGCTTTCCAACGGTATGCCGTGCACTGCGTAACTCCATACGGATCAAAAGTTATGGGCACCGGAGCGACGGATACCTGGTCACAAGCCCCACGCCCTCTGTTTGCAGGCCCAGCCTCTACGTGAAGTGAAGTTGTCTTGACCAAGGTGCCGTGTGATTCCGAAATAGAAATGTGATAGATTAGGTTGTTGTCCTTTTCGCAGCACACGACGTACGATCCAGGACGAAAAAACAGTGCAAAAGATGAAAAGTGTTCCAAAACTGAAGAAAATGTTCAATTTTTAGCTCCTAAAACAGGTGCAACCGAGTAGGCTTGGTACCCCCGTCGTAGAGCTCTCAGAGAGCTTTCTAATGGTATGTTGTGCGCCGCGTAACTCCTTACGGATCAAAAGTTATAGGCACCGGAGCGATGGATACCTGGTCACAAGCCCCACGCCCTCTGTTTCAGCCTCTATGTGAACTGAAGTTGTCTTGCCCAAGGTGCCGTGTGATTCGGTAATAGAAATGTGATGGATTAGGTTGTCGTCCTTTTCGCGGCTCACGAAGTACGATTCGGGACGGAAAAATAGCGCAAAAGAAGAAAAGAGTCCCAAAACTTATGAAAATGTTCAATTTTGGGCTCCGAAAATAGGCGAAACCGAGTAGGCTAGGTGCCCCCATGGTAGAGCTCTCAGAGTGCTTTCCAACGGTATACAGGGCGCCGCGTAACTCCTTACGGATCAAAAGTTATGGGCACCGGAGCGACGGATACATTGTCACAAGCCCCACGCCCTCTGTTTGCGGGCCCAGCCTCTACGTGAATTGAAGTTGTCTTGCCTAAGGTGCCATTAGATTCAGTAATAGAAATTTGATAGATTAGGTTGTCGTCCTTATCGCGGCTTACGACATACAATTTGGGACAGAAAAATAGCGTAAAAGAAGAAAAGTGTCCCGAAATTAATGAAAATGTTCAATTTGATGCTCCAAAAATAGGCGCAACCGAGCAGTCTTGCTCCCACGTCGTAGAGCCCTCGGTGAGCTTTCCAACGGTACGCTGTGCGCTGCGTAACTCCTTACGGATCAAAAGTTATGGGCACCGGAGCGACGTATACCTAGTCACAAGCCCCACGCCCTTTGTTTGCGGGCCCAGCCTCTACGTGAAGTGAAGTTGTCTTGCCCAAGGTGTATTTTTATTCGGTAATATAAATGTGATGGATTAGGTTGTTGTCCTTTTCGCGGCTCACGACGCACGTTTCGGGACGAAAAAACAGCGTAAAAGAAGAAAAGTGTCCCAAAACTTATGAAAATGTTCGAATTTGGGCTCCGAAAATAGGCGCTACCTAGCAAGCTAGGTGCCACCATCGTAGAGCTCTCAGAGTGTTTTCCAACAGTATGCTGTGCGCTGCGTAACTCCTTACAGATCAAAAGTTATGGGCACCGGAGCGACGGATACCTAGTCACAAACCCCACGGCCTCTGTTTGCGGGCCCAGCCTCTATGTGAAGTGAAGTTGTCTTGCCCAAGGTGCCATGTAATTCAGTAATAGAAATGTGGTGGATTAAGTTGTCGTCCTTTTCGCAGCTCACGACGTACGATCCGGGATGAAAAAACAGTGCAAAAACATAAAAGTGTCCCGAAACTGATGAAAATGTTCGATTTTGGTCTCCAAAAATAGGCGCAGCCCGGCAGGCTAGGTGCCCACGTCGTAGAGCTCTCAGAGAGCTTTCCAACGGTATGCTGTGCGCCGTGTAACTCCTTACGGATCAAAAGTTATAGGCACCGGAGCGACAGATACCTGGTCACAAGCCCCACGCCTTCTGTTTGCGGGCCCATCCTCTACGTGAAGTGAAGTTGTCTTGCCCAAGGTGCCGTGTGATTCGATAATAGAAATTTGATGGATTAGGTCGTCATCCTTTTTGCGGCTCACAACGTACTATCCGGGATGGAAAAACAACGCAAAAGAAGAAAGGTGTCCCAAAACTTATGAAAATCTTCAATTTTGGGCTCCGAAAACAAGCGCAACCTAGTAGCCTAGGTGCCCCCATCGTAGAGCTCTCAGAGTGTTTTCCAATGGTATGCTGTGCGCCGCGTAACTCTTTACGGATCAAAAGCTATGGGCACCGGAGCGACGGATACCTAGTCACAAGCCCCACGCCTTCTGTTTGCAGGCCCAGCCTCTACGTGAAGTGAAGTTGTCTTGCACAAGGTGCCGTGTGATTCGATAATAGAAATGTGATGGATTAGGTCGTCGTCCTTTTTACTGCTCACAACATACTATCCGGAACAGAAAAACAACGCAAAAAAAGAAAGTTGTCCCAAAACTTTTGAAAATATTCAATTTTGGGCTCCGAAAATAGGCGCAACCTAGCAGGCTAGGTACCCCCATCGTAGAGGTCTCAGAGTGGTTTCCAACGGTATGCTGTACGCTGCGTAACTCCTTACGGATCAAAAGTTATGGGCACCGGAGCGACAGATACCTAGTCACAAGCCCCACGCCCTTTGTTTGCGGGCCCAACCTCTATGTGAAGTGAAGTTGTCTTGCCCAAGGTGCCGTGTAATTCAGTAATAGAAATATGGTGAATTAGGTTGTCGTCCTTTTCGCAGCTCACGACGTACGATTCGGGATGGAAAAATAGTTCAAAAATAGAAAAGTGTCCCAAAAATTATGGAAATGTTAGATTTTGGGCTCCGAAAATAGGCGCAGCCCGGCAGGCTAGGTGCCCATGTCGTAGAGCTCTCAGAGAGCTTTCCAACGGTATGTTGTGCGCCGCGTAACTCCTTATGGATCAAAAGTTATGGGCACCGGAGCGACGGATACTTGGTCACAA
Organism: Ehretia macrophylla; assembly: GCA_037974665.1. Taxonomy (NCBI): domain Eukaryota; kingdom Viridiplantae; phylum Streptophyta; class Magnoliopsida; order Boraginales; family Ehretiaceae; genus Ehretia; species Ehretia macrophylla. The sequence goes on from CM075766.1 coordinate 40,369,327, forward strand.
GTCGCACGCCCTCTGTTTGCGGGCCCAGCCTCTACATGAAGTGAAGTTGTCTTGCCCAAGGTTCCGTGTGATTCGGTAATAGAAATGTGTGGGATTAGGTTGTCGTCCTTTTCGCAACTAACGACGTACGATCCGGGACGGAAATATAGCGTAAAAGAAGAAAAGTGTCCCAAAGGTTACAAAAATATTCTATTTTGGGCTCCGAAAACAGGTACAGCCGAGCAGGCTAAGTGCCCCCATCGTAGAGCTCTCAGAGAGCTTTCCAACGGTATGTCGTCCGCCGCGTAACTCCTTACCGATCAAAAGTTATGGGCAATGGAGCGACGGATACCTAGTCACAAGCCCCACGCCCTCTATTTGTAGGCCGAGCCTCTACGTGAAGTGAAATTGTCTTGCCCAAGGTGCCATGTGATTCAGAAATCGAAATGTGATAAATTAGGTTGTCGTCCTTTTCGCGGCACCGGACGTACGATCTGGGACGGAAAAATAGTGCAAAAGATGAAAAGTATCCTGAAACTGATGAAAATGTTCGATTTTGGGCTCCTAAAACAGGTGCAGCTGAACAGGCTTGGTGTCCCCATCGTAGAACTCTCGGAGAGCTTTCCAACGGTATATTGTGCGCCGCGTAACTCCTTACGGATCAAAAGTTATAGGCACCGGAGCGATGGATACCTCGTCACAAGTCCCACGCTCTCGGTTTCCAGGCCCATCTTCTATGTGAAGTGAAGTTGTCTTGCCCAAGGTGCCGTGGGATTCGATAATAGAAATGTGATGGATTTGGAAGTCGACCTTTTCGCGTCTCACGACATACGATCCGGGACCTAAAAACAGCGCAAAAGAAGAAAAGTGTCCTGAAACATATGAAAACATTCGATTTTGGCCTCCAAAAACAGGCGCAGCCGAGCAGGCTTGGTGCCCCCGTCGAAGAGCTCTCGGAGTGTTTTCCAACGGTATTCTGTGCGCCGTGTAACTCCTTACAGATAAAAAGTTATGAGCACCAGAGCGACGAATACTTGGTCAGAAGCCCCACACCCTCTATTTGCGAGCCTAGCCTCTACATGAAATGAAGTTGTCTTTCCCAAGGTGCCATGTGATTCGGTAATAGAAATGTGATAGATTAGGTTGTCGTCTTTTTCGCGGCTCACGACGTACGATTCGGGACGAAAAAATAGCGCAAAAGAAGAAAATTATCCCAAAACTTATGAAAATGTTCAATTTTGGTCTCTGAAAATAGGCGCAACCGAGCAGGCTAGGTGACCCCATCGTAGAGCTCTCAGAGTGCTTTCCAACGGTATGCTGTGCACCACGTAACGCCTTACGGATCAAAAGTTATGGGCACCAGAGTGACGGATACCTGGTCACAGGTCCCACGCCCTCTGTTTGCGGGCCCAGCCACTACGTGAAATGAAGTTGTCTTGCCCAAGGTGCCGTGTGATTCGGTAATAGAAATGTGATGGATTAGGTTGTCGTCCTTTTCGCGGCTCACGACGTACGATACGAGACGAAAAAACAACGTAAAAGAAGAAAAGTATCCCAAAACTTATGAAAATGTTCGATTTTGGGCTCCGAAAATAGGCGCATCCGAGCCGGCTATATGCTGCCATCATAGAGCTCTCAGAGAGCTTTCCAACGGTATGCTGTGCGCCGTGTAACTCTTTACGGATCAAAAGTTTTGGGCACTAGAGCGACGGATACCTAGTCATAAGCCCCACGCCCTCAGTTTGTGGGCTCAGCCTCTACGTGAAGTGAAGTTGTCTTGCCCTAGGTGCCGTGTGATTCGGTTATAAAAATGTGTTGGATTAGGATGTCGTCCTTTTTGCGGCTCACGACGTACGATCCGGGACGGTAAAACTGTGCAAAAGAAGAAAAGTGTCCTGAAACTGAGGAAAATGTTCAATTTTGTGATCCGAAAATAGGCGCAGCCTAGCAGGCTTGCTGCCCCCGTCATAGAGCACTCAGAAAGCTTTCCAACGGTATGTAGTACGCCACATAACTCCTTGCGGATCAAAAGTTATGGGCACCGGAGCGACGGATACCTGGTCACTAGCCCCATGCCCTCTGTTTGCGAGCCCAGCCTCTACGTGATGTGAGTTGTCTTGCCCAAGGTGCCATGTGATTCGGCAATAGAAATGTGATAGATTAGGTTGTCGCCTTTTTTGCGGCTCACGACCTACGATTCGGGATGGAAAAACAGCGCAAAAGTAGAAATGTGTCCCGAAACTGATGAAAATGTTCCATTTTTGGCTCCGAAAATAGGCACAACCAAGCAGGCTTGGTGCTTCCATCATAGAGGTCTAGGAGAGCTTTCCAACGGTATGCTGTGCGCCGCGTAACTCCTTACGGATCAAAAGTGTTGGGGACCGGAGCGACGGATACCTGGTCACAAGCCCCACGCCCTCGGTTTGAGGGCCCAACCTCTATGTGAAGTGAAGTTGTCTTGCCCAATGTACCATGTGATTCGATAATGGAAATGTGATATATTAGGTTGTCGTCCTTTTTTGCGGCTCACGACATACGATCCGGGATGGAAAAAGAGCGCAAAAGAAGAAAAGTGCGCCGAAATTGATGAAAACGTTTGATTTTGGGCTACGAAAATAGGCTCTACCGAAAAGGCTTGGTGCCCCCGTCGTAGAGCTCTCGAAGAGATTTCCAACGCTATGCTGTGTACCACGTAACGCCTTACAGATCAAAAGTTATGGGCATCGGAGCGACGAATACCTGGTCACAAGCCCCACGCGCTCGGTTTGAGGGCCCAGCCTCTACATGAAGTGAAGTTGTCTTGCCCAAGGTACCGTGTGATTCGGTAATACAAATGTGATAGATTAGGTTGTCGTCCTTTTCGCGGCTCACGACGTACGATCAGGGACCGAAAAACAGCGCAAAAGAAGAAAAGTGTCCCAAAACTGATGAAAATATTCGATTTTGGGCTCTAAAAATGAGCACAGCCAAGCAAGCTTGGTGCCCCCGTCGTATAGCTCTCGGAAAGCTTTCCAACGGTATGCTGTGCGCCGCGTAACTCTTTGCGGATCAAAAGTTATGGGCACCGAAGCGACGGATACCTGGTCACAAGCCCCACACCCTCTGTTTGTGGGCCCAGCCTCTACGTGAAGTGAAGTTGTCTTGCCCAAGGTGTAGTGTGATTCGGTAATAGAAATGTGATAGATTAGGTTGTTGCCCTTTTCGCGGCTCACGACTTACGATCCGGGATGGAAAAACAGCGCAAAAGAAGAAATGTGTCCCGAAACTGATGAAAATGTTCGATTTTAGGCTCCGAAAATAGGCACAGCCAAGCAGACTTGGTGCTTCCGTCATAGAGCTCTCGGAGAGCTTTCCAACGGTATGTTGTGCGCCGCGTGACTCCTTACGGATCAAAAGTTATGTGCACCAGAGCGACGGATACCTGGTCACAAGCCCCACACCCTCGTTTTGAGGGCCCAACATCTACGTGAAGTGAAATTGTCTTGCCCAAGGTACCGTCTGATTCGGTAATAAAAATGTGATAGAATAGGTTGTCTTCCGTTTCGCGGCTCACGACGTACGATCCGAGATGGAAAAACAGCGCAAAAGAAGAAAAGTGTCCCGAAACTGATGAAAATGTTCGATTTTGGGCTCCAAAAATAGGCGCAGCCAAGAAGGCTTAGTGCCCCCGTCGTAGAGCTCTCGGAGAGATTTCCAACGGTATGCTGTATGTCACGCCCCAACCCGGCCTATAAAGGTTATACTAGGGTGTGATCTAACATTCAAGTCATATCACATACTTAACCGTTTATGAAGATTTAATACTTAACGTTTTGGCCTAAAATCCAAAATTTTTTGGAAAACCGGTAGCATAACGGCTGTAATTGGACTCTTTGGTTTGACCTAATTCTCTAAACGCCTCAAAATTTACCATCTCAAATTCATTTCCTACTAATATTACTATTTATCATCAATTGAAACGCCTACTAACTATCTAAATGTTACGTTTGATTAATAACTTAGCATGATACTATGTCTCGTTTGTTTGTTAAATCTCGTTACAAAAATACCTGTTGATCTTAGCTTAATAGCGATTACCTGCTTAAGATTTGGTTGGTTCATTTTACTTAGCCCTTACCTAATACTTCATAATCCTATTATAGGTACTAGCAGTAATAATAGCAAAAAGACCATAGTAGTATCTAGTGTCTGTCTAGTAAATATCAGTACAACCCAAAATTAGACCCCAAATTACAACGGGGTCCTTTACATTACAAACATTGAGCAACATAAAAAGAAATAATCTTCAAGTAGCATAGTTCACAAATAGCCATAACCACGCAAAGCACATAGGACAGACAATCACTCCAAGGAATCATCGTTAGACACATCAATCTCAGGTACCTGTTCTTGATCTTCTTCACCTGAGATGATAAAAGAGGGTGAGTCCTTATGAACTCAGCGAGGGGGGACGAGAAATAGGTTTTGAAACTCATTTTTCGGTTCAACTTATGAAAATCCTTTTGCAAGCATGAATATAACACAATTAAGTATATAACAATAATATAAAGTAAAGGAACACAATTACCAGTCTTTATTCCCCAAGGTCCTCTAGGAACCAAGCGAGAGTACTTATACATATAGAAAAAGGATACGGTGAGCTTTTGCTCTCAGTTGTTGCGGCCGATTTCAAATCATCCCCTTAACACGCCAAGTAGGTGTACTCCGGATGTACCCCGAAATCCTACGACCCAACTCTCCGAGGAAGTCTAGCCCCCAAGCGAGAGAGGGAATTGGACAATGGTAGTCACAGTTGCACCGGCAAGCCCAATGCCACCCGGTTTGCGTGAACGCTACCATGCCAGAATAAAAGGTTGCAACCTTGTATGCAATGCACATTTATGACATTTAATATATCACATTAGGAGGACAACAAAGTAGGTTGCCTCCAGACAGTTATAAGATTGCACATTGACAAGTAAACAAGCGAGGCACGAATAGACAAGTAATTTCACTTGAAAAGCATATGGAGTTGTATGAACCGGTGTGGGCAGCCATGTAACGCACGTAAATCAGGTCATATAACTCATTTCAACGTCCACGAAATCAAATAATAAGGTTATTCAACATGCAATAACAATCTACGTGGTTCGGATGCAAGAAAGGCCTATTTGTCAACATGCAACGAATCAAAATCACATTTAGGGCTATAAGGCAACTACAGGAAGCCTACTAAACATATAATTACACTCAATATTCAAAGGATCAACACTTAGCAAGTTCGCCTAGTCACTAGGGTTTCCATTTCGTGCTTACCCGTGTGATTAAGCCCCAAGTCAACTCAAAGTCAATCTCAAGCCATACATCAATTAATTTAACATCCTCAAGTACTCAAAACAGTCCACACAACATCTCAAAGCCACAATCCCAAGCATTTAATTCAACAAGAGAAGTTACAACAATTTTTCTAAGCATAACACTAAGTAAAACCCTTACTGCAATAGGCTGTTTTCTCACAATCATTAAGACAAGAAAACAATCTCCAATTCCAGTGAATAAGAAGTAAAATTAATGCTTAAGAAGTGAACTAAAATCAGAAACAAACCTTGCATCATTTGAAGTTCTAGATCAATAGTTATAGCCAAAACAGTGGGATTGCACAAAACTGTCCAGATTTGCACACATTTCGGTAATTGTCTTTTTTGAGGTCATTAGAGTCAGATTTAGCCTTAGTCCATTTCTGACAAAAATGTCCAAAACTGCAAAATATAGCAGCACACCAAATTTCATTCATTTTCGACATCATTTACTAAGTCAAAACTGGTTCATTCCACAAGGTCAGTGCATCTGCCAAAACCTGCTTCATTTTTCCAGACTTCCAGATTTGGACACATTTTAATGATTTTCCATTTTGAGGACCTTAGAGTAAAAAATAGCTTTGGCCTATTTCTGCAAAAAATGTTCAAAACTAGCAAAACTAGTTACCTGCCAATTTTCATGCATTTTAAACATCATATGCCTAGCCAAACTCACCTCGTAACAACAAGACGGAGAGCTGTCACCAAACCCGATTTCATCTATCATCATCCTCAAGCCAAAATCTTGCCATGCATGGTTGTAAAAGCTTATGAACACACATATAGCTCAAGTACAGAAGCAAAGACATACATTTAAGAGCATGCATGTGGATTTTTGAAGGATTTTCAAAAGGTTTTAGCCCTCACCTTAGCAAATCAACAAGAAGATGCACAAAACTTTGATGAAGCACAAGATTTGTTCTTTTCCTTGCTTAGCCAAGACTCCACCCGTTTTTGCTCAATTTTCCTAGCTTAGTGACAAAGTTCTTAGTAGGTGCACGAGGTTAGAACAAGAAGAAAAGAAATGGAAGCTAGGAAACTCACCTAAACCGAAATGGAAGTTCAAAGAGCTTGCATGTGTGTTTCTTGCATCCTAGCTTGTTTAATCGAGTTTCTTAGCTTCTAGCTTGCCTTGATGAACCATGGAATGATGAAGATGAGCTATAGGGTGTATGAACTCAGCCAAAACCGAGATTGAGAGAGAAGAATGAGAGGGAGAGAGAGATATGTGAGGAGAGTGAGAGAAATGAGAGAAAATAGAAGCTCTTGCTATTGTTGATGCAAATGTTGGCCTTGGGCATGCAAAAATCAGATTTGTGTCTCCAAGATGCACAATTTGAATCATCCTAGCATGGGCATATGCATGTGTCGAGATTTTGGGTGCATTGGGTAGGGTTTTGGGTTAATTTTTATGCATTTTGTGTCATAGAATTGTCATAGGAATGTTGGGAATTTAGGGAATCTAGGTAGAATAAAATATAGGAATGTTTGTTGATGAGTTGAATTATGAATAGAATAATAGATAGTGGGAAATGTAGGAATAGTTTAGTATTATTTTATTGTTAGTGGAGTTTGTAGAGAATTTGAATTAGGAATATAATATTGGTTAGTGGATTGTGTAGGATTATTTTAGTGTCTAATGCTTTGTGTAGGATTCTTTCTTGATTAACGTGGTGGCACGGATTCCTAGGTCTAGGGCACAAATTACGAGGTAAGACACGAACTTCAAGACTAATTCACATACTTCAAGATAAATGCACGAATTCCAATGCAAATGCACGCAACCCTAGGTAAATATACGTAAACCAATACATGGTACGTAATTCAATGCAATGCACGTAAATCGAGGTACGGCTCTTAAACCTAGGTTAGGACACGCAATTTAAGGGCAGGGAACACAAAACGAGATAATGCACGCAATTCAAAGTCGGGGCACATAAGTCGAGGATTAGGGTACATAATTCTAGGTCAAGGCACGAATGACAAGGCATGCACAAAAACCAAGACAGGGCACGTAATCCAAGGTCAATCATATCATTCTTGGTCTATGGCATGCAAATCAAGGTAACACACGTTATTCGGGGTTGGGCCTCACATCCTTCCCTCCTTAAAAGAATTTCGTCCCGAAATTCATTCTTGCCTATTGAGGACATTTAGACGGATTTTGACCCTTGTTATTCTTCCTACTCCGGTTCGTCCTGTGTTTGGTGATCTTTTACCGCAACCAATTCACTTCTTATGTTTCTCCAATCATTTAATTCGGTGTGACCTTCACAATTATAGTTTGTTCCTTTGAACAACTCTATTTTCTCCAATTGATCTTAAGGTCGAGTTCATTAACTAAGGTTAGAATCTCCAAACATAGTCATCAAAGCTGCATCGGTATTCTAACAATATAACTATAACTCCAAAATCATGACTCATGTTGTATCAATCTCGCATCCATACCTTAAAAGGAATATCACAATAATACCGTGATCTTATGGTTACATACACTAATTTCAAGATGATAGGTCTATATCAGATTTACATATTCTATCAACTAGCTTCAAAATTGTTAACACCTAGGACATACACATGTTATGGGTCATTTCCACAATACGACTCTATTTTCAGGAAGAACTCACCAAACAAACTAATCCATCTCAATCATCATCTATCGATAGTATCATAGTCCTTATCTCGTAGGTACATTAGATTAGCAAATCTTCTAATGACTAGTCTCCCAGTTACAGGCTCCTTTTCACTAACATTTCTTCCCAGCTTCGTTAACCTTCACGCTCGCACTTAAGAAGAAAGACCGTTGATATTCGTTAAACTCAAATTCTAAGGTTTATTAGGTACCACCAACAAATTGTCATTGAAATTGCATGGGTAAACTAATCATGTTGCACTAGTTCAACTCTTACAAGTAAATTTCATCAGCTTATGATCCACAATCTATTTTCTTATTCAAATCTCTATTTTCACGTCTCGAGGCTTCAGAATTTCTTTCAATCTTAACCAAGACTCCTAAGGTGAAAAGTTTCAACCTCAAATAAATTCCACTCACCTCAATCCAAGGTTACATCATACTTAAGAAGACAATGGTCCTACTCACTTAGCGACCTAGTTATTCCTTCGAACACTTAATGCTCGCCAATATATCTTCAACATTAATGTTACTAAGCTGGGTTCATCGCCATGTAAGTGATATCAATGCTCCACTAGGTGACCAACCGTTCAACAACAGTCTTAGGACTATAAATGGGTACCAAAATGATCGAGCTCATAAGATACTTACCATACTAATCCAAGTAGCTTGTTACACAAAATAACTTCAAGGCTGTATCAACATAAGAATTATGACCACGAGGCATCCTTCAATATAACCTAATAGAACTTCAAAAGTAATCAACCACTCATCTAACTATCACTACGAGATTCGTCCTCTATTCAACAACCACAACTCGAAGTCCGCCAACCGCTAGTTTCTAGACGTGAAACGGTGCACTTAAATACGGTTGTCTAACAACAGTCTCTTGGGTTATCATGACTCTGATTCATATTTATTTTAACTATGTGGAATCTTACTCTCCCCGTTCACATGTTCAATTAGCTATGAGCATCAAGAATCATCGACCTTAGGTCCTAGGGTTCACCATGAATCATCACGCATACTCACTATTAGCTATTTAGGATTATTAATCATACCCTAACGACTCCACTTTGTAACTAGATGCTTTAATCTCATTTCCATGTTTTATATACTAGGTCCATCGGTCTTACTTAAGGATATACGCTTTCTAACATCCTCTAAGGTATCCAAACAACGAGTGCATAGAATGACTTACTTTAAATAATCACAACTAAATCTGAGAGGCACCAAATTAATACCATGATTCTAAATATCACCGATATCCAACTTAGGACCTTTAGCAACGTTAGTCATCTAATGCATAATTCAATTCCTTACACTTCTATCCGACCTAACATTTTAGGTGCAGTTTTCCAAACACGAGTTCTAGCTACGTGAATTCCTTGATTCCAACATTCCTATACCTTGTTATACTAAAGAATCATCAACCTTGTTAAACTCAGTCTCCATAGCTGCCTACATGTCTTGAGGTTATTCATTGTTAACTCACTTAAATACGCTATCCATGACTTAATAATCTAACCCCTAAAAGTAAACTATTGTCAACTTCCACGAATTCATCTCTTAATTTCTAGGTCATGATCTCAACACTTAGTGAACTTGAAACTCGCTAGTATACACCATATTAGATTCATCAATGCTTAATTCCAATCAAGTAAGGATTCAATCGTACGAGTATATTGCTAACTTCTTAGATAGTCTATCAAGCCAATTTTAAGATATGAGAAATGGATTCAAAGAAACCTCCAAGTCAACTTCCACTATCAGCACATGAGAATATATACTATTCTACATATTTAATAGTATACCCTTATATCTAAGGAAGTAGCATGTCTTTAACCTTTATACTTGAACCACAATGAGAAGAATGGTTTAACGGAATCAAAACTTCATAGCCATAAAATTGATAACTTAATCACAGGCATATGTATTCCAAAGATAAGGAGATAATTTTACCTCAGTAATTATACTTGTGCTACGCATTGTATATATATGCATATCCAATAATACATACGATTCATCGAGTACCTGTGAAGATGCGAGAAATCTCTAACCGAGCCTTTTCGTTCGTTCACTTCCCTGAAAGTCCTAATCCTAACTATCTATGTGTATAAACAGTCATTCACGGTTATATAACATGCACCTATATCAAGGAAGGAGTATAAAAGCATGCATTATCGAGGTCACTAACGTGTCGGTGTGCATGACACATAATACATATGGTCCTCAAAAGCACATAATATTCAATGCTCAAAGCAATTAAAGCACATTAGCACACATTAACACATATAAACAAGATATCATAATTACCTTAGGGCTTCTACCTATGGTCCGAGAGTTGAACCCGACTAATGCCTAGTTACTAAACTAAGCTCTGATACCATTCTAATATAAGGTGTCACGCCCTAACCCGGCCTATAAAGGTTAGACTAGGGTGTGATCTAACATTCAAGTCATATCACATACTTAACCGTTTATGAAGATTTAACACTTAACGTTTTGGCCTAAAATCCAAAATTTTTCAGAAAATCGGCAGTATAACGGCTGTAATTGGGCTCTTTGGTTTGACCTAATTCTCTAAACGCCTCAAAATTTACCATCTCAAATTCATTTCCAACTAAGATTACTATTTATCATCAATTGAAATGCCTACTAACTATCTCGATGTTACGTTTGATTAATAACCTAGCATGATACTATGTCTCATTTGTTTGTGAAACCTCGTTACAAAAATACCTGTTGATCTTAGCTTAATAGCGAGCACCTGCTTAAGATTTGGTTGGTTCATTTTACTTAGCCCTTACCTAAAACTTTATAATCCTATTATAGGTACTAGCAGTAATAATAGCAAAATGGCCATAGTAGTGTCTAGTGTATGTCTAGTAAATATCAGTACAACCCAAAATTAGACCCCAAATTACAACGAGGGTCTTTACATTACAAACATTGAGCAACATAAAAAGAAATAGTCTTCAAGTAGCATAGTTCACAAATAGCCATAACCACGCAAAGCACATAGGACAGGCAATCACTCCAAGGAATCATCGTTAGGCACATCGTCCTCAGGTACCTGTTCTTGATCTTCTTCACCTGAGATGATAAAAGAGGGTGAGTCCTTATGAACTCAGCGAGGGGGAACGAGAAATAGGTTTTGAAACTCATTTTCCGGTTCAACTTATGAAAATCCTTTTGCAAGCATGAATATAACACAATTAAGTACATAACAATAATATAAAGTAAAGGAACACAATTACCAGTCTTTCCTCCCCGAGGTCCCCTAGGAACCAAGCGAGAGTACTTATACATATAGAAAAAGGATACGGTGAGCTTTTGCTCTCAGTTGTTGCGGCCGACTTCAAATCATCCCTTTAACACGCCAAGTGGGTATACTCCGGATGTACCCCGAAATCCTACGACCCAACTCTCCGAGGAAGTCTAGCCCCCAAGCGAGAGAGGGAATTGGACAATGGTAGTCACGGTTACACCGGCAAGCCCGATGTCGCCCGGTGTGCATGAACGATACCACGCCAGAATGAAAGGTTGCAACCTTGTATGCAATGCACATTTATGACATTTAATATATCACATTAGGAGGACAACAAAGTAGGTTGCCTCCAGACAGTTATAAGATTACACATTGACAAGTAAACAAGCGATGCACGAATAGACAAGTAATTTCACTTGAAAAGCATATGGAGTTATATGAACATTAAACGGGCAGCCATGTAACGCACGTAAATCAGGTCATATAACTCATTTCAACGTCCACGAAATCAAATAATAAGGTTATCCAACATGCAATAACAATCTACGTGGTTCGGAACATTAACGATCACTCGTACTGGTAATTGTAGTGTTTTAAGGTAATTTTTTGTTAGTAATTTACCGCTTGCTTTTAGCCAAAAAAAAAAAAAAACAATCTACATGGTTCGGATGCAAGAAAGGCCTATTTGTCAACATGCAACGAATCAAAATCACATTTAGGGATATAAGGCAACTACGGGCAGCCTACTAAACATATAATTACACTCAATATTCAAAGGATCAACACTTAGCAAGTTCGCCTAGTCACTAGGGTTTCCATTTCGTGCTTACCCGTGCGATTAAACCCCAAGTCAACTCAAAGTCAATCTCAAGCCATACATCAATTAATTTAACATCCTCAAGTACTCAAAACAGTCCACACAACATCTCAAAGCCACAATCCCAAGCATTTAATTCAACAAGAGAAGTTACAACAATTTTTCTAAGCATAACACTAAGTGAAACCCTTACTGCAATAGGCTGTTTTCTCACAATTATTAAGACAAGCAAACAATCTCCAATTCTAGTGAATAAGATGTAAAATTAAAGCTTAAGAATTGAACTAAAATCAGAAACAAACCTTGCATCATTTGAAGTTCGAGATCAATAGTTATAGCCAAAACAGTGGGATTGCACAAAACAGTCCAGATTTGCACACATTTCGATAATTGTCGTTTTTGAGGTCCTTAGGGTCAGATTTAGCCTTAGTCCATTTCTGACGAAAATGTCCAAAACTGCCAAATCTAGCAGTTTACTAAATTTCATGCATTTTGGACATCATTTACTAAGTCAAAACTGGTTCGTTCCACAAGGTCAGTGCATCTGCCAAAACCTGCTTCATTTTTCCAGACTTCCAGATTTGGACACATTTTAATGATTTTCCATTTTGAGGACCTTAGATTCAAAACTAGCTTTGGCCTATTTCTACGAACAATGTTCAAAACTGGAAAAAATAGTTACCTACCAATTTTCATGCATTTTTAACATCATTTGCCTAGCCAAACTCACCTCGCAACAACAAGACAGAGAGCTGTCACCAAACCCGATTTCATCTATCATCATCCTCAAGCCAAAATCTTGCCATGCATGGTTGTAAAAGCTTATGAACACACATATAGCTCAAGTACAGAAGCAAAGACATACATTTAAGAGCATGCATGTGGACTTTTGAAAGATTTTCAAAAGGTTTTAGCCCTCACCTTAGCAAATCAACAAGAAGATGCACAAAACTTTGATGAAGCACAAGATTTGTTCTTTTCCTTGCTTAGCCAAGACTCCACCCATTTTTTCTCAATTTTCCTAGCTTAGTGACAAAGTTCTTAGTAGGTGCAAGAGGTTAGAACAAGAAGAAAAGAAATGGAAGCTAGGAAACTCACCTAAACCGAAATGGAAGTTCAAAGAGCTTGCATGTGTGTTTCTTGCATCCTAGCTTATTTAATCGAGTTTCTTAGCTTCTAGCTTGCCTTGATGAACCATGGAATGATGAAGATGAGCTATGGGGTGTATGAGCTCAGCCAAAACCGAGATTGAGAGAGAAGAATGAGAGGGAGAGAGAGAAATGTGAAGAGAGTGAGAGAAATGAGAGAAAATAGAAGTTTTTGCTATTGTTGATGCAAATGTTGGCCTTGGGCATGCAAAAATCAGATTTGTGTCTCCAAGATGCACAATTTGAATCATCCTAGCATGGGCATATGCATGTGTCGAGATTTTGGGTGCATTGGGTAGGGTTTTGGGTTAATTTTTATGCATTTTGTGTCATAGAATTATCATAGGAATGTTGGGAATTTAGGGAATCTAGGTAGAATAAAATATAGGAATGTTTGTTGATGAGTTGAATTATGAATAGAATAATAGATAGTGGGAAATATAGGAATAGTTTAGTATTATTTTATTGTTAGTGGAGTTTGTAGAGAATTTGAATTAGGAATATAATATTGGTTAGTGGATTGTGTAGGATTATTTTAGTGTCTAGTGCTTTATGGCACGGATTCCTAGGTCTAGGGCACGAATTACGAGATAAGACACGAACTTCAAGACTAATGCACATACTTCAAGATAAATGCACAAATTCCAATGCAAATGCACGCAACCGTAGGTAAATGTACATAAACCAATACAAGGCACGTAATTCAATGCAATGCACGTAAATCGAGGTACGACTCTTAAACCTAGGTTAGGACATGCAATTCAAGGTCAGGCACACAAAATGAGATAATGCACGCAATTCAAAGTCGGGGCATGTAAGTCGAGGATTAGGGCACATAATTCAAGGTCAAGGCACGAAAGACAAGGCATGCATGAAACCAAGACAGGGCACGTAATCGAAGGTCAGTCATATCATTCTTGGTCTATGGCACGCAAATCAAGATAACACACATTATTCGGGGTTGGGCCTCACACTGTATGCTGCGTAACTCCTTACGGATCAAAAGTTATGGGCACTGGAGCAACGGATACATGGTCACGAGCCCCACGCCCTCGGTTTGCGGGCCCATCCTCTACGTGAAGTCAAGCTGTCTTGCCCAAGGTGCCATGGGATTCGGTAATAAAAATGTGATGGATTAGGTAGTCGTCCTTTTTGTAGCTTACGACGTACGATCTAGAACAGAAAAACAGTGCAAAAGAAGAAAAATGTCCCAAAACGTATGAAAACGTTTGATTTTGGGCTCCAAAAATAGGCACAGCCGAGCAGGCTTGGTGCCCCCATCGTAGTGCTCTCGGAGAGTTTTCCAACGGTATGCTGTGCGCTGCGTAACTCCTTATGGATCAAAAGTTATGGGCACCGGAGCAACGGATACCAGGTCACAAGCCCCACGCCCTCTGTTTGCAACTCCAGCTTCTACGTGAAGTAAAGTTGTCTTGCCTAAGGTGCCGTGTGATTCGGTAATAGAAATGTGATGGATTAGGTCATCGTCCTTCTCGCGGCTCACGACGTACGATCCGGGACCCAAAAATAGCGCAAAAGAAGAAAAGTGTCCCAAAACTTATAAAAATCTTCAATTTTGGGCTCCAAAAATAGGTGTAATCGAGCAGGCTAGGTGCCCCCATCGTAGAGCTCTCAGAGTGCTTTCCAACGGTATGTTGTGCGCCACGTAACTCCTGACGGATGAAAAGTTATGGGCACCGGAGCGACGGATACCTGGTCACAAGCCCTACGCCCTCGGTTTGAGGGCCCAGCCTCTATGTGAAGTGAACTTGTCTTTCCCAAGGTACTATGTGATTCGGTAATAGAAATGTTATAGATTAGGTTGGCGTCCTTTTCGCGGCTCACGACGTACGATACGGGATGGAAAAACAGCGCGAAAGAAGAAAAGTGTCCTAAAATTGATGAAAACGTTCGATTTTGGGCTGCGACAATAGGCGCAGTCGCGAAGGCTTGGTGCCACCGTCATAGAACTCTCGGAGAGATTTCCAACGGTATGTTGTGCGCCGCTTAACTCTTTACGGATCAAAAGTTATGGGCACCGGAGCGACGGATACCTGGTCACAAGCGCCATGCCCTCGGTTTGAGGGCCCAGCCTCTACGTGAAGTGAAGTTGTCTTGCCCAAGGTACGGTATGATTCGGTAATAGAAATGTGATAGATTAGGTTGTCGTCCTTTTCGTGGCTCACGACGTACGATCCGGGACGGAAAAACAGAGAAAAAGAAGAGTCATGTTTCGTGTGCCCTAACATAGATTTGCGTGCCTTGATTTGCGTGCGATACATCGTTTTGCGTGCGATACCTCGTTTCGTATGCCCTAACATAGATTTGTGTGCCTTGACCTAGGTTTAAGAGTCGTGTTTCATTTTGTGTGCCTTGCATTGAATTACGTGCATTCATTTAGGGTTGCGTGCATTTACTTGGGAAACGTGCATTCGTCTCGTAGTTCATGCTTTACCTCGTAGTATGTGCCCTAAACCTAGAAAAGCATGCACACACGCTAATCAAGAAAGCATCTTGCACGAAGCACTAGATTATTAATTAATCCTACAACTCCACTAACTAATATTAAAATGCTAATTCAACTCACTAGAAGACGAAATCTCACAAAAAGCTAAACATTCTTATTCTTTATTCATTAATTCTTTGCATATTCCAAGCACATACAATAAAATAAGCCTTAACCAAGACAAAAATTCAGAATTTATCCTTACCTTGGCCGACCACTCCTTGCATTTTGATAAGCCTTTGCATAATTAAAAACATTACAAGACAAACTATGACAAATCACTTCAAACAATGCAAAAAAAAAAAAAAAAATGAAATCAAGCATTATTTTATCCTCCACCATGCTTCACCTTTTCGATCCATTCAATGCTCATGCTAGACAATTCAAAATATGCTCTTGAAGACACAAAAATCAGAAATCTTGAAGCTCAAGGCCGACACACTCACAACACCAACATTTCATTCTTTGCAAACATTCTCTTAAGCTCAATTCCCCTCTCTCTCTCTCGGCCTAGGCTGCTTCATCACTCTCCCTAGCTTAAGCTCATCATCCTAAGGTTCATCAACACATTCAAGACACTAAGGAACTCGACCAAGCAAGCTAGAAGCAAAAAGACATACATGCATGCTCATAGAACCTTCATTTCGGCTTGGGTATGTTTGATAGCTTCTATTTCATTTCCTTTTTGTTCTAACCACATGCACATACTAAGGACATGGTAACTCAGCTAGGAATTAAAGAAATCAAGCATTATCCCTCGGCCAAACAAGGAGAGAAGACCATTTGTGCATCTTCAAGAGTTTTGAGCATCATTTGTTGTCAATAGACTAAGGTGAATGTTAATCCTTTTTAAAAGCTTTCCAAAGCCACATGCATGCCTTTAAATGTCTATTTTTTACCTATGTACTTGTGATATATGTGTGTACATGAGCTTTTGTAAACATGCATGGCAAGATATTTGGCTAGAATTTGAAGATAGGTGAAATTGCGTAAATGGCAGTTTTCTGACTCGTTGGATTGAAGTGAATTTTACCAGGTAAATGATGTTACAAATGCGTGAAATTTGGCAGGTGACTAGTTTTGCCAGTTTTGAGAATTTTTCATAGAAATAGGCCAAGGCCAATTTTGACTCTAAGGTCCCCAAAATGGCAAAACATCGAAAGGTGTCCAAATCTGGAAAATCTGGGAAAATGGAGCAGGTTTTTGGCAGTTCACTATTCTTGTAGAACGAACCAGTTTTGACTTAGTAAATGATATCTAAAATGAATTACATTTGGTAGATTGCAAGATTTGTCAGTTCTGGACATTTTTTTCAGAAATAGACTAAGCCTAAATCTGACCCTAATGTCCTCAAAAATGAGAAGTATTGAAATGTGTACAAATCTGGACAGTTTTGCGTAGTCTCACGGTTTTGGCTATAACTCTTGAATCCGAACTCCAAATGATGTGAGGTTTGTTTCTGGATTTATTTCACTCCTTAAGATTTAATTTGACATTTTGCTCACTGGAATTGGAGATTGTTTGCTTGTCTAAATGATTGTGGGAAAACAGACCATTGCAGTGAGATTTTTGTTTAGTGATATGCTTTGAAAATTATTGTAACTTCTCTCGTTGTATTAAATTCTTGGGATTGTGGCACTTGGATGCTATGTGGAATGTTTTGGATGATTGAGGGTGTTTTAATTAATCGATGCTTGGCTTGAGTTTAATTACGTGACAACTTGTGGCTTAATCGCACGGGAAAGCATGAATTGAAACCCTAGTGACTATGAAAATGCGCTAAGTGTTGATCCTATGGTTATTGTGTCTAATTATGTAATTGGCGGGCTGCCCGTAGTTGTCCTTATAGCCCTAAATGTGATTCCAAAGATTACATGTTGACAAGTAGACCTTTCTTGCACCCGGTCCCACGTAGATGTCGTTGCATATTGTATGACCTTATTATTTGATTGCGTGAACCCCAAAATGAGTTATCCGGGTAGTCTAGGTGCCCCCGTCTTAGAGCTCTTAGAGAGCTTTCCAACGGTACGCTGTGCGCCGCGTAACTCCTTATGGATCAAAAGTTATGGGCATCGGAGCGACGGATACCTGGTCACAAGCCCTACGCCCTCTGTTTGCGGGCCCAGCCTCTACGTGAAGTGAAGTTGTCTTGCCCAAGGTGCCGTGTGATTCGGTAATAGAAATGTGTTGTATTAGGTTGTCGTCCTTTTCACGACTCACGACGTACGATCTGGGTCGGAAATATAGCTTAAAAGAAGAAAAATGTCCCAAAACTTACGAAAATCTTCTATTTTGGGCGCCGAAAATAGGCACAGTTGAGCAGGCTAGGTGCCCCCAACGTAGAGCTCTCAAAGAGCTTTCCAACGGCATGTTGTGCGCGGCGTAACACCTTACGAATCAAAAGTTATGGGCACCAGAGCGACGGATACCTAGTCACAAGCCCCACGCCCTCTGTTTACAGGCCCATCCTCTACGTGAAGTTAAGTTGTCTTGCCCAAGGTGCCGTGTGATTCAGAAATAGAAATGTGACAGATCAGGTTGTCGTCATTTTCACGGCACATGACGTACGATTCGAGACGGAAAAACAGTGCAAAAGATGAAAAGTGTCCCGAAACTGATGAAAACGTTCGATTTTGGGCTCCTAAAACAGGTGCGGCCGAGCAGTCTTGGTGCTTCCGTCGTAGAGCTCTCGGAGAGCTTTCCAATGGTATGCTGTGCGCCGCGTAACTCCTTACGGATCAAAAGTTATAGGCACCGGAATGATGGATACCTCGTCACAAGTCCCACGCCCTCGGTTTGCGGGTCCATTCTCTATGTGAAGTGAAGCTGTCTTGCCCAAGGTACCGTGAGATTCGATAATAGAAATGTGATGGATTTGGAAGTCATCCTTTTCGCGTCTCACGACGTACGATCTGGGACCCAAAAACAGCGCAAAAGAAGAAAAGTGTCCTAAAACATATGAAAACATTCGATTTTGGTCTCCAAAAATAGGCGCAACCGAGCAAGCTTGGTGCCCCAGTCGTAAAGCTTTAGGAGTGTTTTCCAACAGTATTCTGTGTGCTGTGTAACTCCTTACGGACAAAAAGTTATGAGCACCAGAGTGACAGATACTTGGTCAGAAGCCCCACGCCCTCTGTTTGGGGGCCCAGCCTCTACATGAAATGAAGTTGTCTTGCCCAAGGTGCCATGTGATTCAGTAATAGAAATGTGATAGATTAGGTTGTCATCCTTTTCGTGGCTCACGACATACGATCCAGGATGAAAAAACAGCGCAAAAGAAGAAAATTATCCCAAAACATATTAAACTATTTGATTTTGGGCTCCGAAAACAAGTGCAACATAGCAGGCTTGGTGACCCCATCGTAGAGTTCTCAGAGTGCTTTCCAACGGTATGTTGTGCGCCACGTAACTCCTAACGGATCAAAAGTTATGGGCACCAGATTGACGGATACCTGGTTACAGGTCCCACGCCCTCTGTTTGCGGGCCCAGCCTCTACATGAAGTGAAGTTGTCTTGCCCAAGGTGCCGTGTGATTCAGTAATAGAAATGTGATGGATTAGGTTGCCGTCCTTTTTGCGGCTCACGACGTAGGATCCGAGATGGAAAAACAGCGTAAAAGAAGAAAAGTATCCCAAAACTTATGAAAATGTTCAATTTTGGGCTCTGAAAATAGGAGCATCCGAGCCGGCTATGTGCCGCTATCGTAGAGCTCTTAGAGAGCTTTCCAACGGTATACTGTGCGCCGCATAACTCCTTACGGATCAAAAGTTATGGGCACTACAGCGACAGATACCTAGTCACAAGCCCCATGCCCTCTGTTTGCGGGCTCAGCCTCCACGTGAAGTGAAGTTGTCTTGCCCTAGGTGTCGTGTGATTCGGTAATAGGAATGTGTTGGACTAGGATGTCGTCCTTTTCGCAGCTCACGACGTACGATCCGGGACGGAAAAACTGTGCAAAAGAAGAAAAGTGTCCCGAAACTAATGAAAACAATCGATTTTATGATCCTAAAATAGACACAGCCTAGCAGGCTTGCTGCCCCAGACGTAGAGCTCTCGGAAAGCTTTCCAACGATATGTAGTGCGCCACATAACTCCTTGCGGATCAAAAGTTATGGGCACCGGAGCGACGGATACCTGGTCACAAGCCCCACGCCCTCTGTTTGAGGGCCCAGCCTCTACGTGATGTGAAGTTGTATTGCCCAAGGTGCCGTGTGATTCGGTAATAGAAATGTGATAGATTAGGTTGTCGCCCTTTTCGCGGCTCACGACCTATGATCCGGGATGAAAAAACAGCGCAAAAGAATAAATGTGTCCTGAAACTGATGAAAATATTCAATTTTGGGCTCCGAAAATAGGCACAGCCAAGCAAGCTTGGTGCTCCCGTCATAGAGCTCTCTGAGAGCTTTCCAACGGTATGCTTTGCGCCGCGTAACTCCTTACAGATCAAAAGTTATGGGGACCGGAGCGACGAATACCTGGTCACAAGCCCCACGCCCTCGGTTTGAGGGCCCAGGCTCTACGTGAAGTGAAGTTGTTGTGCCAAGGTACCGTGTGATTCGGTAATAGAAATGTGATAGATTAGGTTGTCATCCATTTCGTGGCTCACGACGTACGATCCGGGAAAAACAACGCAAAAGAAGAAAAGTGTGTCGAAATTGATGAAAACATTCGATTTTGGTCTCCGAAAATAGGCGCAGCTGAAAAGGATTGGTGCCCCCGTCGTAGAGCTCTCGAAGAGATTTCCAACGGTATGCTGTGCACCGCGTAACGCCTTACGGATCAAAAGTTATGGGCACCGGAGCGACGAATACTTGGTCGCAAGCCCCACGCACTCGGTTTCAAGGCCCAGCCTCTACATGAAGTGAAGTTGTCTTGCCCAAGGTACCGTGTGATTCGGTAATAGAAATATGATAGATTAGGTTGTCGTCCTTTTCGCGGCTCACGACGTACGATCAGGGACAAAAAAACAGAGCAAAAGAAGAAAAGTGTCCCAAAACTGATGCAAATATTCGATTTTGGGCTCCGAAAATGGGCGCAGCCAAGCAAGCTTGGTGCACCCGTCGTATAGCTCTCGGAAAACTTTTCAACAGTATGATGTGCGCCGCGTAACTCCTTGCGGATCAAAAGTTATGGGCACCGGAGCGACGAATACCTGGTCACAAGCCCCACGCCCTCTGTTTGTGGGCCCTGCCTCTACGTGAAGTGATGTTGTCTTTCCCAAGGTGCCGTGTGATTTGGTAATAGAAATGGGATAGACTAGGTTGTCGCCCTTTTCGCGGCTCACGACCTACGATCCTGGATAGAAAAATAGCGCAAAAGAAGAAATATGTCCCAAAACTGATAAAAATGTTCAATTTTGGGCTCCGAAAATAGGCGCAGCCAAGTAGGCTTGGTGCTCCCGTCATAGAGCTCTCGGAGAGCTTTCCAACGATATGTTGTACGCCGCGTAACTCCTTACGGATCAAAAGTTATGTGCACCGGAGCGACAGATACCTGGTCACAAGCCCCACTCCCTCGGTTTAACGGCCTAGCATCTATGTGAAGTCAAGTTTTCTTGCCCAAGGTACCATCTGATTTGGTAATAAAAATGTGATAGATTAGTTTGTCGTCTGTTTCGCGGCTCACGACGTATGATCCGGGATGGAAAAACAGCACAAAAGAAGAAAATTTACCCGAAACTGATGAAAATGTTCGATTTTGGGCTTCGAAAATAGGCGCAGCCGAGAAGGCTTAGTGCCCCGTCGTAGAGCTCTCGGAGAGATTTCCAACAGTAAGCTATACGCCGCGTAACTCCTTACGAATCAAAAGTTATAGGCACCGGAGCGACGGATACTTGGTCACGAGCCCCAGGCCCTCAGTTTGCGGGCCCATCTTCTACGTGAAGTCAAGTTATCTTGCCCAAGGTGCCATGGGATTCGGTAATAGAAATGTGATAGATTAGGTAGTTGTCCTTTTCGCGGCTTACGATGTACGATCCAGGACAGAAAAACAGTGCAAAAGAAGAAAAGTGTCCCGAAACATATGAAAACGTTCGATTTTGGGCTCCGAAAACAGGCGCAACTGAGCAGGCTTGGTGCCCCTATCATAGAGCTCTCGGAAAGCTTTCCAACAGTATGCTGTGTGCTGCTAACTCCTTACGGATCAAAAGTTATGGGCACCGGAGCGACGGATACCAGGTCACAAGCCCCACGCCCTCTGTTTGCGGCCCCAACCTCTACGTGAAGTGAAGTTGTCTTGCCCAAGGTGCTGTGTGATTCGGTAATAGAAATGTGATAGATTAGGTCGTCGTCCTTCTCGCGGCTCATGACGTACGATCCAGGACGAAAAAACATCGCAAAAGAAGAAAAGTATCCTAAAACTTATGAAAATCTTCAATTTTTGGCTCCGAAAATAGGAGTAACCGAGCAGGCTAGGTGCCCCCATCGTAGAGCTCTCAGAGTGCTTTCCAACGGTATGCTGTGCGCAGCGTAACTCCTTATAGATCAAAAGTTATGGGCACCGGAGCGATGGATACCTGGTCACAAGCCCCATGCCCTCGGTTTGAGGGCCCAGCCTCTACGTGAAGTGAAGTTATCTTGCCCAAGGTACCATGTGATTCGGTAATAGAAATGTTATAGATTAGGTTGTCGTCCTTTTTGTCGCTCAAGACGTACTATTCGGGATGGAAAAACAGCACAAAAGAAGAAAAGTGTCCTGAAACTAAAGAAAATGTTCAATTTTGGACTGCAAAAAGAGGTGCAGCCGAGAAGGCTTGGTGCCCCCGTCGTAGAGCTCTCGGAGAGATTTCCAACGGTATGCTGTGCACCGCGTAACTCTTTACGGATCTAAAGTTATGGGCACCGGAGCGACGGATACCTGGTCACAAGCCCTATGCCCTCGGTTTGAGGGCCCAGCCTCTACGTGAAGTGAAGTTGTCTTGCCCAAGGTACTGTGTGATTCGGTAATAGAAATGTGATAGATTAGGTTGTCGTGCTTTTCACGGCTCACGACGTACGATCCGGGACGAAAAAATAGCGCAAAAGAAGAAAAGTATCCCGAAAGTGATGAAAATGTTCGATTTTGGGCTCCGAAAATAGGTGCAGCCAAGCAAGCTTGGTGCCTCTGTCTTAGAGCACTCGAAGAGCTTTCCAAGGGTATGTTGTGCGCCGCGTAACTCCTTGTGGATCAAAAGTTATGGGCACCGAAGAGACGGATACCTGGTCACAAGCCCCAACCCCTCTGTTTGAGGGCCCAGCCTCTATGTAAAGTGAAGTTGTCTTGCCCAAGGTGTCGTGTGATTCAGTAATAGAAATGTGATGGATTAGGTTGTCGTCCTTTTCGCGGCTCACGACGTACGATCCAGGATGGAAAAACAGCACAAAAGAATAAAAGTATCCCAAAACTTATGAAAACGTTCAATTTTGGGCTCTGAAAATAGATGCAGCTGAGAAGGCTTGGTGCCCTCAACGTAGAGCTCTTAGAGAGCTTTCCAATGGTATGCTGTGTGCCGTGTAACTCCTTACAGATCAAAAGTTATGGGCATCGGAACGACGGATACCTAGTCACAAACCCCACGCCCTCTGTTTGCGGGCCCAGCCTCTACATGAAGTGAAGTTGTCTTGCCCAAGGTACCTCGTGATTCGGTAATAAATTTGTGATGGATTATGTTGTCGTCCTTTTCGTGGCTCACGACGTACGATCTGGGTCAGAAAAACAACGTAAAAGAAGAAAAGTATCCTGAAACTGCTGAAAACGTTCAATTTTGTGCTCTGAAAACAGGCGCAGCCTCGCAGGCTTGGTGCCACCATCGTAGAGCTCTAGGAGAGCTTTCCAACGGTATGCTGTGCACCGCGTAACTCTTTACGGATCAAAAGTTATGGGCACCGGAGCGACAGATACCTGGTCACAAGCCCCACGCCCTTTGTTTGTGGGCCCAGCCTCTACGTGAAGTTAAGTTGGCTTGCCCAATGTGCCATGTGATTCGGTAATAGAAATGTGATGGATTAGGTTGTCGTCCTTCTCGCGGCTCACGACGTACGATCCGGGACGATAAAACAGCGCAGAAGAAGAAAAGTGTCCCAAAACTTATGAAAATGTTCGATTTTGCGCTCCGAAAATAGGCGTAACCAAGCAAGTTAGGTGCCCCCATCGTAGAGCTCTCAGAGTGCTTTTCAACGATATACTGTGCGCCGCGTAACTCCTTACGGATCAAAAGTTATGGGCACCAGAGCGATGGATACTTGGTCACAAACCCCACGCCCTCGGTTTGAGGGCCTAGCCTTTACGTGAAGTGAAGTTGTCTTGCCCAAGGTACCGTGTGATTCAGTAATATAAATATAATAAATTAGGTTATCGTCCTTTTCGCGGCTCACGACGTATGATCCGGGATGGAAAAACAACACAAATGAAGAAAAGTGTCCCGAAACTGATGAAAACATTCGATTTTGGGCTCCAAAAATAGGTGCATCCGAGAAGGCTTGGTGCCCCCGTCATAGAGCTCTCGGAGAGATTTCCAACGGTATGCTGTGCGCCACGTAACTCTTTACGGATCAAAAGTTATGGGCACCGGAGATATGGATACCTGGTCACAAGCCCCATGCCCTCGGTTTGAGGGCCCAGCCTCTACGTGAAGTGAAGTTCTCTTGCCCAAGGTACCGTGTGATTCGGTAATAGAAATGTGATAGATTAGGTTGTCGTCCTTTTCGCGGCTCACGACGTACGATTCGAGATGAAAAAACAGCGCAAAAGAAGAAAAGTGTCCCGAAAGTGATGAAAATGTTCGATTTTGGGCTCCGAAAATAGTCGCAACCAAGCAAGTTTGGCGCCCACGTCATAGAGCTCTCGAAGAGCTTTTCAACGGTATGTTGTGCGCCACGTAACTCCTTGCAAATCAAAAGTTATGGGCACTGGAGCGACGGATACCTAGTCACAAGCCCCACACCCTCTGTTTGTGGGCCCAGCCTCTACGTGAAGTGTCACGCCCCAACCCGACCTATAGAGGTTAGACTAGGATGTGATCTAAACATTCATATCATTTCACGTACTTAATCGTTCATTAAGGCTTAACACTTAACATTAGCCTAAAACTCCAAAAATTATCCGGAAAACCCGCATCATAACGGCTGTAATTGGGCTCTTTAGTTTGACCAAATTTTCTAACGGCCTCAAAACTTTCAATCTCAAATTCATTTCCAACTAAGATTACTATTTATCACCAATCGAAATGCCTACTAGTTATCTCGAAGTCTCACTTGATTAACAACTTAGCGTGATAACTATGTCTCGTTTGTTTGTCAATCCTTGTTACAAAAGTACCTGTTGATCTTAGCTTACCAATGTGTACCTTCTTAAGATTGGATAGATTCATTTTACTTAACCCTTTTACCTAATACTTCATAAGCCTGTGATAGATACTAAACCAGTAGCAAAACGAGCAAATAGGGTGTCTGTCTAGTTAATATCGGTACAAATCAAAATTAGACCCTAAATTACAACGGGGGTCATTTAGAATAACGACAGTAAGCAACACAAGAAATAGTCTTCAATACAACATATCGTTCACAAAATAACCACAATCAAGTAAGGCACGTAGGACAGACAATCACTCCAAGGAGTCATCGATAGGCACGTTATCCTCAGGTACCTGTTCCTGATCTTCTTCACCTGAGATGATAAAAGAGGGTGAGTCCTTATGAACTCAGCGAGGGGGAACGAGAAATAAGTTTTGAAACTCTTTTTCCGGTTCAACTTATGAAAACCCTTTTTGCAAGCATGACATATATCACAAGTAAGTTCATAATGTAATATAAAAGTAAAAGAACACAATTACTCGTCATTCCTCCCTGAGGTCCTCTAGGAACCAAGCGAGAGTACTTATACACATAGTGAAAAGGATACGATGAGCTTTTGCTCTCAGTTCATTTCCAGTATCAGTTGTTGCGGCCGACTTCAAATCATCCACTTATCATGCCAAATGGGTGTACTCCGGATGTACCCCGAAATCTTACGACCCAACTCTCCGAGGAAGTCTAGCCCCCAAGCAAGAGAGGGAATTGGACAATGGTAGTCACGGTTGCACCGGCAAGCCCGATGCCGCCCGGTGTGCGTGAAACGCTACCACGCCAGAATGAAAGGTTGCAACCTTGTATGCAATGCACATTTATGACATTTAATATATCACATTAGGAGGACAACAAAGTAGGTTGCCTCCGAGCAGTCATAAGATTGCATATTGACAAGTAAACAAGCGAGGCATGCTATGACAGGTAATTTCACTTGTAAGGCACATGGAGTTATATGAATATTAAACGGGCAGCCATGTAACACATGTAAATCAAGTCATATAACTCATTTCGGGATTCACGAAATCAAATAATAAGGTCATACAACATGCAACGACGTTTATGTGGGACCGAGTGCAAGAAAGGTCTACTTGTCAACATGTAATCATCGGAATCACATTTAGGGCTATAAGGACAACTACGGGCAGCCCACCAATCATATAATTAGACACGATAACCATAGGATCAACACTTAGCGAGTTTTCATTGTCACTAGGGTTTCAATTCATGCTTACCCGTGCGATTAAGCCACAAGTTGTCACGTAATTAAGTCAAAGCCATGCATTGATTAATTAAAACATCCTCAATCATTCAAAACAATCCACACAACATCCAAGTGCCACAATCCAAAGCATTTAATACCACAAGAGAAGTTATAATAACTTTCAAGGCATATCACTAGATAAAAACGTCACTGCAATGGTTTGTTTTCCCACAATCATTTAGACAAGCAAAAAATCTCCAATTCCAGTAAACAAAATGTCAAATTAAAGCTTATTAAGTGAGATAAATCCAAAAATAAACCTCGCATCATTTGGAGGAGTTCGGATTCAAGAGTTATAGCCAAAACCGTGAGACTACGCACTGTCCTGATTTGTACACATTTCAATACTTGTCATTTTTGTGGGCCTTAGGGTCAGATTTAGACTTAGTCTATTTCTGACAAAAATGTCTAGAACTGAAACTAGCAACCTACCAAATTTCTTGCATTTTAGATATCATTTGCGAAGTCAAAACTGGTTCGTTCTACAGGGACAGTGAACTGCCAAAAACCTACTTCATTTTCCAGATTTTTCTAGATTTTCCAGATTTAGACACCTTTTGATGTTTTTCCATTTTGGAGACCATAGAGTCAAAATTAGCCTTAGCCTATTTCTACAAAAAATGCTCAGAACTAGAAAATCTAGTCACCTACCAATGTTCATGAATTTTCAACATCATCTATCAGGCCAAATTCACTTTCCTCTAACAAGTCAGAAATCTGCAATTTTCGCGATTTCACCTATCTTCAAATTCTAGCTAAATGTCTTTCCATGCATGGTTACAAAAGCTCATGTACATACACATACCACAAGTAGAGAGGTAAAAATAAACATATGAAGGCATGCATGTGGTTTTTGAAGCTTTTAAAAAAAGATTAACCCCCACCTTTGCCTATTGACAACAAATGATGCTCAAAACTCTTGAAGATGCACAAATGGTCTTCTCTCCTTGTTTGGCCGAGGGATATTGCTTGATTTCCTTAATTCCTAGCTAAGTTACCATGTCCTTAGTATGTGCATGTGGTTAGAACAAAAAGGAAATGAAAGAAAAGCCATCAAACATACCTAGGGCCGAATGAGTGTTCTATGAGCTTGCATGCATCTATTCTTGCTTCTTGCTTGCTTGGTCGAGCTTCCTAGAGTTCTTGAGTGTCTAAATGAACCTTAGGATGATGAGCTTAAGCTATGGAGAGTCAAGTTGCAGCCAAGGCCGAAAATGAGAGAGAAAGAGAGCTTGAGAGAATTTTCTTTTTTTTGAGAATAATGCTTGTGTGTGTGTGTCGGCTATAGGCCTTGCACAATCTGAAATTATGTCATCTTTTGAGTATTTTGAATTGTGAGTGATGGGCATGGTGTGGAGGCTGAGAATGGCATGCTTCGGTAGTGTTTTTAGGAGGTTTTTGTGCTTTGTTTTATGTGTTGGTGTCACAGAATGTCTAGGGGAGTTTTTAAATTATGCAATGCTTGTTCAATGCAAGGTGTGGTCGGCCAAGGCATGTGTAATTCTGAATTTTTGGTCTTGTTTAAGGCTTATTTTATTGTAGGTTAGATATATTTAATTGTAGGTGCATGGGTTTTTGAGAAAAGATTAAGGAATAAAGAAAAAGAATAAGAATAAGAATAAAGAATGTTTAGTGTTTAGTATTTTGTCTTTTAGTGCATTGACTTGGGATTAAAATATTAGTTAGTGGAGTTTGTAGGATTATTCTATAGTCTAGTGCTTCGTGTAGGATTCTTTATTGATTAGCGTGCGGGCTTGTTTTCCTAGGTCTAGGGCACACACTACGAGGTAGGACACGAACTACAAGACAAATGCACGTTTTTCAAGTAAATGCACGTAATTCAACACAAGACATGTAAAATGAGACACGACTCTTAAACCTAGGTCAAGGCACGCAATTCTAGGTTAGGGCACACGAAATGAGGTATCGCCCATAAATTGAGGTCGGCCCTCACATCCTTCCCTCCTTAAAAGAATTTCGTCCCGAAATTCAATATTACCTTTGAAATAATACTGGATACTGTTGCTCCATCTGGTCTCGTCTTTTCCACGTTGCTTCTTCAACTCCATGGTGATCTCACAACACTTTCACCATCGGTATAGATTTGTTGCGCAACTCCCGATCTTGCTGGTCTAGAATCCGGATGGGCTTCTCTTCATAAGACAAGTTCTCCCAAAGCTGCAACGGCTCAGGCTCCAAGATATGCGATGCATCAGGATGATACTTCCGTAGCATTGAAACATGAAAGACATCATAAATATTGGAGAGGTTTTGAGGTAGTTCCAGACGATACGCCAATTTGCCAACCTTCTCAATTATCCCAAATGGTCCTACAAGCCTCAGGCTCAACTTTCCACCTTTGTCATGTTTAATCAGTCCCCTCCAAGGTGATATCTTCAAGAACACCTTGTCGCCGACCTCAAACTCTAGACTCTGTCTCTGTCGATCTGCATAACTTTTCTGCCTGATTTGGGAGGTAAGCATCCGTTTCTGGATGAGGTGGACATTATCAACAGTCTTCATAAGTTCAGGTAGAAGGGTCGGGTCAAAAGTCTTCGTCTCACCTACTTTATCCCAGTAAATTGGGGATCGACACTTACGTCCATACAATGCCTTAAATAGGGTCATCCCAATAGTGGCCTAATAACTGTTATTATAAGCGAACTCTGCTAGGGACAGATATTTCTCCCAACCTTTTCCGAAGTCTAAAACACACGCCCTCAGCATATCCTCCAGAATCTGAATAGTTCTTTCGGATTGTCCATCAGTCTGAGGGTAATAAGCCATGCTGAAACTCAACTTCATTCCCAAAGCTTGTTGCAATCTCTTCCAAAATCGGGAAGTAAAATGAGGATCCTTATCCGATAAAATACTCACAGGCATCCCGTGCAACCTTACAATATCCGCCACATACATATCTCCTAGCTTCTTAGGACTATCCTCCTTGTTCATCGGTAAGAAGTGCGCTGACTTAGTCAATCTATCCACTATGACCCAAATGGCGTCATGACCCTTTTGTGACCTGGGCAGGTCCATGACAAAGTCCATAGTTATATGTTCCCATTTCCATCGGGGAATTTTCAACTGTTGAAGTAAACCTACCGGTTGTTGATGTTCTGCTTTAACTCTCTGGCAAGTCAAACACCGTGCCATGAACTCAGCAATCTCTCTCTTCATGTTATTCCACCAATAGTGTTGCTTCAAATCCCGGTACATCTTTGTTCCACTGGGGTCGGGTAATTCAATTCATACGGTTTCGGTTTCCTAAAGGCATACGCAATCACTCTACCATTTTACATTAACACACAACCCAGTCTTTCCTTAGAAGCATCACTATAGATTACAAAGCCTTGACTCCCTTCAGGCAATGCAAGAACAGGTGCGGTAGTCAATCTTTTCTTCAGTTCTTGAAAGATGTTCTCACACTTCTCATCCCACACGAACTTTGTTTTCTTTTGAGTGAGCTTTGTAAGCAGTCCTACAATCTTTGAGAAATCCTTCACGAACCTCCGATAATAGCCGGCTAAATCGAGAAAACTCCGAACCTCCGTAACATTTTCTGACTTCTTCCAAGACATCACTACTTCTATCTTTGATGGATCCACTGCTATTCCCTCTTGGGATATGATGTGCCCTAAAAATGCAATCTGCTGCAACCAAAATTCACATTTGCTAAACTTTGCATACAATTGATGCTCTCAAAGTTTTTGCAACACCAATCGCAGATGATGTTCATGCTCAGCCTCATATTTCGAGTATACCAAAATATCATCAATAAAGATCACCACAAATTGGTCTAAGTAGGGTTGAAACACCTTGTGCATCAAGTCCATAAAAGCTGCAGGGGCATTAGTTAGCCCAAATGGTATCACCACAAATTTATAATGCCCATATCTCATCCTGAAAGCCGTTTTAGGCACGTCCTCTGTCACGCCCCAACCCGACCTATAGAGGTTACACTAGGGAGTGATCTAAATATTCAAGTCATTTCATGTACTTAATCGTTCATAAAGGTTTAACACTTATCGTTTAGCCAAAACTCCACAAATTCTTTGGAAAAACCAGCAGCATAACGGTTGTAATTAGGCTCTTTAGTTTGACCTAATTTTTTAAAGGCCTCCAAACTTTCAATCTCAAATTCATTTCCAACTAAAATTACTATTTATCACCAGTCGAAACGCCTACTAGTTATCTCGAAGTCTCGTTTGATTAACAACCTAGCATGATACTATGTCTCGTTTGTTTGTTAATCCTTGTTACAAAAGTACCTGTTGATCTTAGCCTACCAATGAGTACCTGCTTAAGATTGGATAGATTCATTTTACTTAATCCTTTACCTGATACTTCATAAGCCTGTGATAGATACTAACCAGTAGCGATAGCAAAAATGACCATAAAAGTATCTAACTAGTTATGATCAGTACAAGCCAAAATTAGACCCCAAATTACAACGGGGGTCATTTACAATACAACAACAAGCAACATAAGAAATAGTCTTCAAGCAACATATCGTTCACAAAATGGCCATAGTCAAGTAAGGCACGTAGGGCAAGCAATCATTCCAAGGAGTCATCAATAGGCACGTTGTCCTCGGGTACCTGTTCCTGGTCTTCTTCACCTGAGATGATAAAAGAGGGTGAGTCCTTATGAACTCAGCGAGAGGGAACGAGAAATACGTTCTGAAACTCTTTTTCTGGTTAACTTATGAAAAACCTCTTTTTGAAAACATGTCAGGTATTTCAAGTAATAAGGTACGCAAGTATAAGAATCAAATTGAACAACAGATACAATTACCAATCATTTCAAGGATACGGTGAGCATTTGCTCTCAATATCGATTTTGATACGATTGCTGCGGCCGACTTCAATAATCCACTTATCGTTCCCATTTGGGTGTACTCCGGATGTACCCCAAAAACCTACGACCCAACTCTCCAAGCAAGTCTAACCCCCAAGCGAGAGAGGGAATTGAACAATGGTAGTCACGGTTGCACCGGCAAGCCCGATGCCTCCCGATGTGCGTGAAACGCTACCATGCCAGAATGAAAGGTTGCAACCTTGTATGCAATGCACATTTATGACATTTAATATATCACATTAGGAGGGCAACAAAGTAGGTTGCCTACGGGCAGTTATAAGATCGCATGTTGACAAGTAACACGCAAGGCATGCTATGACAGGCAATTTCACTTGTAAAACACAAGTCATATAACTCATTTCGGGGTTCACGCAATCAAATAATAAGATTATACAACATGCGACGACATCTACGTGGGACCGGGTCCAAGAAAGGCCTACTTGTCAACATGTAATCATCGGAATCACATTTAGGGATATAAGGGCAACTACGGGCAGCCTACTAATCATATAATTAAACACGATATCTATAGGATCAACACTTAGCAAGTTTTCCTAGTCACTAGGGTTTCAATTCATGCTTACCCGTGCGATTAAGCCCCAAGTTGTCCCGTAATTAAACTCAAGCCATACATCGATTAATTAAAACATCCTCAAGCATTCAAAACAGTCCACACAACATCCAAGTGCCACAATCCCAATTATTTAATACAACAAGAGAAGTTACAATAATTTTCAAAGCATATCACTAGATGAAAATCTCACTACAATGGTCTGTTTTCCCACAATCATTTAGACAAGCAAACAATCTCCAATTCCAGTGAACAATATGTCAAATTAAATCTTAAGGAGTGAACTAAATCCAGAAACAAACCTCACATCATTTGGAGTTTGGGTTCAAGACTTACAGCCAAAACCGTGAGACTACGCAAAACTGTCCAGATTTGTACACATTTCAATACTTGCCATTTTTGAGGGCCTTAGGGTCAGATTTATGCTTAGTCTATTTCTGACAAACATGTCCATAACCGAAAAATCTAGCAGCCTACCAAATTTTATGCATTTTGGATATCATTTACTAAGTAAAAAACTGGTTCGTTCTACAAGAACAGTGAACTGCCAAAAACCTGCTTCATTTTTCCAGATTTTCCAGATTTAGACACCGTTTGATATTTTGCCATTTTGGGGACCTTAGAATTAAAATTGGCCTTGACCTATTTCTACAAAAAATGCTCATAACTGGAAAAACTAGTCACCTACCAAATTTCAAGCATTTTAAACATCATTTACCTGGTCAAATTTACTTCGCTCCAACAAGTCAGAAAATTACCATTTACTCGATTTCACCTATCTTCAAATTCTAGCCAAATATCTTGCCATGCATGTTTACAAAAGCTCATGTACACATATATATCACAAGTACAGAGGTAAAAATAGACATATGAAGGCATGCATGTGGTTTTTGAAAGCTTTTCAAAAGAGTTTTAGCCCTCACCTTAGCAAGACAACAATGAAGATGCACAAAGGTCTTGATGATGCACAAGGTCGTCTTTTCTCCTTGCTTAGCTGAGAGACAACTTGAGATTCTCTAATTCCTAGCTTAGTAACCATGTTCTTAGTATGTGCAAGTGGCTAGAACAAAAGGAAATGAAATAGAAGTTCTCAACATACCTAAGGGCCGAATGAGTGTTATTTGAGCTTGCATGCATGTTTCTATGCTTCTAGCTTGCTTGGGTCGAGTTCCTTAGTGCCTTGAGTGCCTAGATGAACCTTAGGATGATGAGCTTAAGCTAGGGAGAGTGATGAAGCAGCCAATGCCGAGAGATAGAGAGAATGAATGAGAGCAATTGAAATGTTGTGAGGTATGAAGTGTTGCGTGTGATTGTGTCGGCCTAGGGCCTTGAAAAAACTGAAATTCTCTTAGTCCTTGTGCAATCTTGAAATGTGAGGAAGCATGGAGTGCTTTGGTCGAGAATGGCATGCTTGGGTAGTGTTTTTAGGAGTTTTTTTTATGCTTTGTTTTATGTGTTGGTGTCATAGAATGTCTAGGAATGTTAATAAATTATGCAATGCTAATTCAAATGCATAAAGTGGTCGGCCAAGGCTTGCAAAATTCTGAATTTTTGTCATGTTTTGAGCAATATTATATTGTGTGTTTGGGATGTACAAAAGAATAAAGAATAAAGAATAAG
Source organism: Ehretia macrophylla (assembly GCA_037974665.1). Taxonomy (NCBI): domain Eukaryota; kingdom Viridiplantae; phylum Streptophyta; class Magnoliopsida; order Boraginales; family Ehretiaceae; genus Ehretia; species Ehretia macrophylla. The sequence continues at coordinate 40,402,648 of CM075766.1, forward strand.
AATGCTTAGCTTTTGGTGCAATTTCGTCTTCTAGTGAGTTGAATTAGCATTTTAATATTAGTTAGTGGAGTTTGTAGGATTAATTAATGATCTAGTGCTTCGTGTAAGATGCTTTCTTGATTAGCGTGCGGGCACACTTTCTTAGGTTTAGGACACGCACTACGAGGTAAGGCACGAACTACGAGATGAATGCACATTTTCCAAGTAAATGCACGCAACCCTAAATGAATGCATGTAATTCAATGCAACGCAAATAAAACGAGACATGACTCTTAAACCTAGGTCAAGGCACGCAAATCTAGGTAGGACATGTTATTCGAGGTCGGGCCTCACATCCTCCTTTTTGATCCGCAACTGATAGTACCTTTGCCTCAAGTCGAGCTTCGAATACACTTTACCTCTTTGAAGTTGATCAAACAACTCGTCGATCAGTGGAAGTGGGTATTTATTCTTGACGGTCACTTGGTTCAATCCTCGATAATCGATGCATAGCCTCAACGTTATGTCTTTCTTCTTTACAAATAGGATTGGTGCACCCCACGGAGAAGAACTTGGTTGAACGAACCCCTTCTTTAACAATCCTTGCAATTGGTCCTTCAATTCTTGTAGCTCGGCTGGTGCCATATGATAGGGAGCTTTAGATATCGGCTGGGTGCCAGGTAGTAATTCTATAATGAACTCGATCTCCCGATTCGGGGGTAAACCAGGCAACTCTTCTAGAAACACATCCGCATAATCTTTAATCACTGGCATCTCCTCCAACTTAGCTTTGTCTGACGGCTTGTTGATGAGGTAAGCTAAGTATCCACTACACCATTTTCTCAAGGACTTCACTGCTTTCGTAGATGAAATGATGGAACTCCCGGTGAAATCTCTTTGACCCATTACTTCCAATATTGGTTGACCAGGTATCTGGAATGTTACAATCTTCGTTCGACAATCTAGTTGGGCATGATGCTTTGTCAACCAGTCCATCCCTAAGATGACTTCATAGTCTCGAAAGGGTAACACTATAAGATTGGTTAAGAATTCCCTATCCTTAATTTGGATTTTACATGATTTACAAGCTGAGCGAGTAACAAGTTTAGAACCCATCGGAGTACCAACTTCTACTTCATAAGGCAAACATACAACTCGTAATTTCACACGTTGCACACATAAGGGAGTAATAAACGAATGAGTAGCACCTAGATCAATTAGCACCTTAACAGGTTGATTTAGTATCAAGAATGTACCTTCAACAACAACAGTCTCCTCAGGAAGATCCTCGCACTCAATAGCATAAGCTCAGGCCTGAACTCTAGGAACTGGTGTCTTGCCTCTACCGACTGGTTTAATATGATTTTGTCCTCCTTGCCATTTAGGGCAATCCTTGATCTGATGCTGATCACTGCCACACCGCACACATCGTCCTGACTTCTTCCAGCATTGGGCCTCGGTGTGACCCTTCTGTCACAGTAAGAACAGTTGATAGACTGAGTAACAGGTGAACTACCTGTGGATCCGCGGGTGAAGAGGCTGATGGTACTTTAGTCGGGCCACGGTTATTGACTGGTCTATTCTTGCTCTGGCCCTGGCTGCGACTCTAAGTCTGGAATTTCCTCTGTTGTCCTGGAGGCTAATATGGTTTCTTGTTCGGTTGGCTTGAACCGGCTGTATCAAGTTTCCTCTTCTCAACTCGGGAAGCAGCAGAAATGAGAACATAATAGGTAGCAAAGTCATGCGAAGCCAACTGATCCTGGATTTCTGGCCTCAACCCATTCGTAAATTTCTACATCTTCGCCTCAAGGGTACTGACCATGTATTGAGCATAACGGGACAGTCGGTCAAAACGAGCCTTATACTGGGCCACCGTCATGTTACCCTGGTTCAAGTGCATGAATTCTTCAATTCCCCTCTACCTGGAAACTGCAGGTACGTATTTCTCCTTGAATGCCTTAACGAAATTACCCCACAAGCGAGGTGTATGATCATTTTCCCAAAATGCCTCCACAGTGTGCCCCCAATGCTCAGCATCCCCGTGCAACAGAAACACAGCGAACTCAACCTTTTCTTCATCAGTATAGTCAAGTGGCCTAGAAATCCTTTCAATATCGGACAGCCAAGCCTCGGCCTTTTCATCATCAGCATCCCCGAAGAATTTGGATGGGTGAAAGTCAAGGACTTCCCATATTCTGTTGTTTCTCCCATTGTTACCACCGTTCCTTTTATTGTTGTTGTTGTTGTTGTTTACTTCACGTGCATCTTGACGTTCCATCACTCGCAACACGCGATCCATAGCATTCGCTATCATGTTAAACATGGCCATGCCGGGGTTAGTTTGATGAGCATCTCCGGCTTCTTGGGGCTCACCGCTCCTATTAGTATTGCGAGTACTAGGGCCAGCCATCTATAGGCACATATTATGATGCACAATTTATTGGAATACGACAAAACAAGAATTCAATGCATAAGGTATGCAACATACAATTTTACATAGACATACAATTCTCGAAATAGTTAAGACATGTTAATCATATAAGCACATAGAAACAGAGAAGGCACAATTGATATTGTCACACAATAATACACATAAACAAGTCATCCTAATAACCTTAGGGCTTCTACCCATGGTCCGAGAGTTAAACCTGGCTTAAGCAATCTAAGCTCTGATACCATTTCTATGAGGTGTCATGCCCCAACCCGACCTATAGAGGTTAGACTAGGATGTGATCAAAACATTCATATCATTTCACGTACTTAATCGTTCATTAAGGCTTAACACTTAACGTTAGCCTAAAACTCCAAAAATTCTCTGAAAAACCGGCAGCATAACAGCTGTAATTGGGCTATTTAGTTTGACCTAATTTTCTAAGGCCTCAAAACTTTCAATCTCAAATTCATTTCCAACTAAGATTACTATTTATCACCAATTGAAATGCCTACTAGTTATCTCGAAGTCTCACTTGATTAACAACCTAGCGTGATAACTATGTCTCGTTTGTTTGTCAATCCTTGTTACAAAAGTACATGTTGATCTTAACTTACCAATGTGAACCTGCTTAACATTGGATAGATTCATTTTACTTAACCCTTTTACCTAATACTTCATAAGCCTATGATAGATACTAAATACCTCATAGTGCGTGCCCTACCTCGTAGTGCGTGCCCTAGACCTAGAAAAAGTGCCCTCACGCTAAACAAGAAAGCATATTACACGAAGCACTAGGTCATTAATTAATCCAACAAAATCCACTAACTATTATTAAATTACTAATTCAACTCACTAGAAGACAAAAATTCACTAAACACTAGACATTCCTTATTCTTTATTCTTTGTTCTTTTTGCACTTTCAACACACAATTAAATAACACTCAAATGATGACAAAAATTCAGAATTTACACATGCTATAGCCGGCCATACCAAGACATTTGAGCAAGGATTAGACAATTATTCTTTTAACTATGCATGCTTAGACAAACTATGACACAAATGCATAAAAAAAATTGCTCAAAACCACCTCAAAACTCTACCATACTCGACCGAACAACCTTTGCCCATGCTAACATTTTAAAATCACACATTGAAGACACAAAAATCAGATTTTTAATGGCCCAAGGCCGACCACTTGCTTGAAGAATGCAAAGGCTTCACTCCTTGTCATATTCTTGTCATTTCCTCTTTCTTCCTCAACTTCTTTCTCTCCCTCTCATTTTTCTCTCTCTCTCTCGGCCTTGGCTGAGTTTCTTACCTTCCATAGCTCATCTTCTTCACACCATAGTCGATCAAGACAAGCAACCATCAAAGAAACTCAAGCAAACTAGCTAGGTTGCGAAAATCACACATGCATGCTCCTAGTGTCTTCATTTCGTCCCTAGGTGAGTTTTTAAGCTTCCATTTCTTTTCTTCTTGTTCTAACCTCATGCATGTACTAAGAACTTGGTCACTAAGCTAGGAAAAATAGAGAAAATCTAGTTGGAACCTCGGCTAGGCGAAGAAGGAGAAGAAAATTGTGCTTCAACAAGTTTTTGTGCATCTTCTTGGTTGATTGCTAAGGTGAGGGCTAAAACCTTTTGAAAATCCTTCAAAAATTCACATGCATGCTCATAAAAGTATGTCTTTGCTTCTGTACTTGAGTTATATGTTCGTTCATAAGCTTTTGCAACCATGCATGGCAAGATCTTGGCTTGAAAGTGATAATAGGTGAAGTCGGATTATGTGACAGCTCTCTGACCAGTTGTTTCGAGGTAAGTTTTGCTAGGAAAATGATGTTTAAAATGCATTAAAATTGGTAGGTGACTAGTTTTGCCAGTTTTGAACATTGTTCACAGAAATAGGCCAAAGCTAATTCGGACTCTAAGGTCCTCAAAATGGCAAATCTTTAAAATATGTCCAAATCTGGAAATCTGGAAAAAAATGAAGCAGGTTTTGACAGATGCACTGACCTTGTAGAACGAACCAGATTTGACTTAGTAAACGATATCCAAAATGAATGAAATTTGGTGTGCTGCTAGATTTTTCAGTTCTGGACATTTTTTTTTTCAGAAATGGACTAAGACTAAATCTGACCCTAAGGACCTCAAAAATGTCAATTATCGAAATGTGTGCAAATCTGGACAGTTTTGTGCTATCCCACTGTTTCGGCTATAACTAATGATCTCGAACTCCAAATGATGCAAGGTTTGTTTCTGATTTTAGGTCACTTCTTAAGCTTTAATTTGACTTCTTATTCACTGGAATTGGAGATTTTTTGCTTATCTTAATGATTGTGAGAAAACAGCCTATTGCAGTAAGGGTTTCACTTAGTGTTGTGCTTAGAAAATTGTTTTGACTTCTTTTGTTGAATTAAATGCTTGGGATTGTAGCTTTGGGATGTTGTGTGGACTGTTTTGAATGTTTGAGGATGTTGGATTAAATGATGCGTGGCTTGAGATTGACTTTGAGTTGGTTTTGGGCTCAAATTGCACGGATATGCACGAAATAGAAACCCTAATGACTAGATAGGCTTGCTAAGTATTGATCATTTGGATATTGTGTGGAATTATACGCTTGGTAGGCTGCCCGTAGTTGCCCTTATAACCTTAAATGTAATTTTGATCATTGCATGTTGACAAATAGGCTTTTCTTGCATCCGAACCCACGTAGATGTTGTTGCATATTGAATAATCCTATCACTTGATTACGTAGACTTCGAAATGAGTTATATGGCTTGATTTACATGTGTTACATGGCTGCCCGTTTAATGTTCATATAACTTTATATGCATTTCAAGTGAAATTACTTGTCTTATCGTGCCCTGCATGTTTACTTGTCAATGTGTAATCTTACGACTGTCCGAAGGCAACCTACTTTGTTGTCCTCCTAACGTGATATGTTAATGTCATAAATGTGCACTGCATACAAGGTTGCAACCTTTCATGTCGGCATGGTAGCGATCATGCACACCGGGCGGCATCGAGCTTGCCGGTGCACTCGTGACTACCATGGTCCCATTCCCTCTCTCGCTTGGGGGCTAGACTTCCTCGGAGAGTTGGGTCGTAGGATTTCGGGGTATATCCTGAGTATACCCACCTGGCGTGTTTGGGGGATAATTTGAAGTCGGCCGCAACAACTGATTCTGGAACTGATCTGAGAGCAAAAGCTCACTGTATCCTTTTTACTATTTGTATAGGTACTCTCGCTTGGTTCCTAGAGGACCTCGGAGAGTAAAGACTGGTATTTATGTTCTTTTACCTTATATTACTGTTATATTCATGCTTGCAAAAGGATTTTCATAAGTTGAACTGGAAAATGAGTTTTAAAACCTATTTCTCGTTCCCCCTCGCTGAGTTCATAAGGACTCACCCTCTTTTATCATCTCAGGTGAAGAAGATCCAGAACAGGTACCCGAAGACGGTGTGCCTAACGATGAATCCTTGGAGTGATTGCCTGTTTGTGTGCTTTGCGTGATTATGGTTACTTGTGAACTTTATGCTACTTGAAGACTATTTCCTTTTATGTTGCTCGATGTTGTAATGTAAAAGGCCCCCTTTGTAATTTAGGGTATAATTTTGGTTTGTACTGATATTAACTAGACAGACACTAGACACCACTATGATCATTTGCTATTATTACCGCTAGTATCTATCATAGGTTATGACGTATTAGTTAAGGACTAAGTAAATGAACTTATCCAATCTTAAATAGGTACTCACTATTAAGCTAAGATCAACAGGTACTATTGTAACGAGGATAAACAAACAAACGAGACATAGCATCATGCTAGGTTATAAATCAAACGAGACGTCGAAATAACCAATAGGAAATTCAATTGATGTTAAATGGTAATCCTAGTTGGAAACGAAATTAAGATTGGAAACTTTTGAGGCGTTTAGAGAATTAGGCCAAACCAAAGAGCCCAATTACAGCCGTTATGCTGCTGGTTTTCCAGAAAATTTTGGAGTTTAGGCCAAAACGATAAGTGTTAAATCTTCATGAACGGTTAAGTATGAGACGTGACTTGAATGTTTAGATCGCACCCTAGTCTAACCTTTATAGGCCGAGTTGGGGCGTGACACTGTGCGCCGCGTACCTTGTTACGGATCAAAAGTTATGGGCACCGAAGTGATGGATACCTGGTCACAAGCCCCACGCCCTCTGTTTGCGGGACCCACCTCTACGTGAAGTGAAATTGTCTTGCCTAAGGTGCCGTGTGATTCAGAAATAGAAATGTGATGGTTTAGGTTATCGTCCTTTTCGGGGCTAACGACGTACGATCCGAGACGAAAAAACAGCGCAAAAGAAGAAAAGTGTCCAAAAAATGATGAAAACGTTCGATTTTGGACTCCGAAAATAGGCACAACCGAGCAATCTTTGTGCCCTCATCATAGGCCTCTCGGAGCGCTTTCCAACGGTATGCCGTGCGCCGCGTAACTCCTTACGGATCAAAAGTTATGAACACCGGAGCAACGGATACCTAGTCATAAGCCCCACGCCCTCTGTTTGTGGGCCCTTCCTCTACATGAAGTGAAGTTGTGTTGCCCAAGGTTCCGTGTGATTTGGTAATAGAAATGTGATGGATTAGGTTGTCGTCCTTTTCGCGGCTCACGACGTACGATCCGGGACTAAAAAACAGCGCAAAAAAAGAAAAGTTTCGTAAAACTGATGAAAATGTTCAATTTTTGGCTCCTAAAATAGGCGCAACCGAGCAAGCTGGGTGCCCCCGTCGTAAAGCTCTTGGAGAGCTTTCCAACTATATGCTGTGCGCCGCGTAACTCTATACGGATCAAAAGTTATGAGCACCGGAGTGACGAATACATGATCACAAGCCCCACACCCTCTGTTTACGAACCCAGTCTCTACGTGAAGTAAAGTTGTCTTGCCCAGGATGCCGTGGGATTCGGTAATAGAAATGTGATGGATTAGGTTGTCGTCCTTTTCGCGGCTCGCGACGTACGATCCGGCACGAAAAAATAGCGCAAAAGAATAATAATGTCCCAAAACTTATGAAAATATTCGATTTTGGGCTCTGAAAATAGGCGCAACTGAGTAGGCTAGGTGCCCCCATCGTAGAGCTCTCAAAGTGCTTTTCAACGGTATACTGTGCGCCGCGTAACTCGTTACGGATCAAAAGTTATGGGCATCGGAACGACGGATACCTGGTCACAAGCACCACGCCCACTGTTTGCGGGCCCTGCCTCTACGTGAAGTGAAGTTCACTTGCCCAAGGTGCCGTGTGATTCGGTAATAGAAATGTGATGGTTTAGGTTGTCATCCTTTTCGCCGCTCACGACGTACGATCCGGGATAAAAAAATTACGCAAAAGAAGAAAAGTGTCCTAAAACTTATGAAAACGTTCGATTTTGGGCTCCGAAAACAAGCTCAGCCGACCTAGCTTGGTGCCCTCGTCGTAGAGCTCTCGGAGTGCTTTCCAACGGTATGCTGTGCGCCTCGTAACTCCTTACGGATCAAACGTTATGAGCACCGGAGTGACGGATACTTGGTCACAAACCCCACGCCCTCTGTTTGCTGGCCCTGCCTCTACGTGAAGTGAAGTTGTCTTGCCCAAGGTGCAGTGTGATTCGGTAATAGAAATGTGATGGATTAGGTTGTCGTCCTTTTCGTGGCTCACGACGTACGATCCGGGACGGAAAAACAGCGTAAAAGAAGAAAAGTGTCCCGAAACTAATGAAAACATTCGATTTTGGGGTCTGAAAATAGGCGCAGCCGAACAAGCTAGGGGCCCCAGTCGTAGAGCTCTCGGAGAGCTTTCCAACGGTATGCTGTGCGCCACGTAACTCTTTACGGATCAAAAATTATGAGCACTGGAGCGACGGATACCTCGTCATAAGCCCCACACCCTCTATTTGCGGGCCCTACTTCTATGTGAAGTGAAGTTGTCTTGCCCAAGGTGCCATGTGATTCGGTAATAAAAATGTGATGGATTAGGTTGTCGTCCCTTTCGTGGCTCACGACGTACGATCCGGGACGAAAAAACATCACAAAAGAAGAAAAGTGTCCCAAAACTTTTGAAAATGTTCAATTTTGGTCTCCGAAAATAGGCACAACCGAGCAGGCTAGGTGCCCCCATCGTAGAGCTCTCAAAGTGCTTTCCAACGGTATGCTGTGCGCCGCGTAACTCGTTACGGATCAAAAGTTATGGGCACCGGAGCGACGGATGTCACGCCCCAACCAGGCCTATAAAGGTTAGACTAGGATGTGATCTAATCATTCAAGTCACGCCTCGTACTTAACCGTTCATGAAGATTTAACACTTAACGTTTCGGACTAAACTCCAAAATTTTCTGGAAACCCGACAGCGTAACGGTTGTAATTGGGCTCTTTAGTTTGACCTAATTCTCTAAACGCCTCAAAATTTACCATTCCATATTCATTTCCCACAAAGATTACTATTTATCATCAGTTGATGCCTATTGGTTGTCTTGATGACTCTCTTGATTAATAACCTAGCATGATACTACGTCTCGTTTATTTGTTAATCCTCATTACAAAAGTACCTGTTGATCTTAGCTTAATAACGTGTACCTGCTTAAGATTTGGTTGGTTCGTTTTACTTAGCCTTTACCTAATGTTTCATATTCCTATTATAGATACTAGCAGTAATAATAGCAAAATGACCATAGTAGTGTCTAGTGTCTGTCTAGAAATATCAGTACAAACCAAAATTAGACCCCAAATTACAACGGGGGTCTTTTACATTACAAATAACAAGCAATATAAAGGAAATAATCTTCAAGTAGCATAGAGTTCACAAGTAGCCACAATCACGCAAAGCACACAAGACAGGCAATCACTCCAAGGATTCATCGTTAGGCACACCGTCCTCGGGTACCTGTTCTGGATCTTCATCACCTGAGATGATAAAATAGGGTGAGTCCTTATGAACTCAGCGAGGGGGAACGAGAAATAGGTTTTGAAACTCATTTTCCGGTTCAACTTATGAAATCCTTTTGCAAGCATGAATATAACAATAATATAAGTACAGGAACAAAAATACCAGTCTTTCCTCCCAGCGGTCCTCTAGGAACCAAGCGAGAATACTTATACACGCAGTAAAAAGGATACAGTGAGCTTTTGCTCTCAGATCAGTTCCAGAATCAGTTGTTGCGGCCGACTTCAAATCATCCCCCAAATACGCCAGGTGGGTGTACTCTGGATGTACCCCAAAATCCTACGACCCAACTCTCCGAGGAAGTCTAGCCCCCAAGCGAGAGAGGGAATGGGACCATGGTAGTCACGAGTGCACCGGCAAGCCCGATGCCGCCCGGTGTGCGTGATCGCTACCATGCCGACAGGAAAGGTTGCAACCTTGTATGCAGTGCACATTTATGACATTAACATATCACGTTAGGAGGACAACAAAGTAGGTTGCCTCTGGACAGTCATAAGATTACACATTGACAAGTAAACAAGCAGGGCACGATAAAACAGGTAATTTCACTTGAAAGGCATATAGAGTTATATGAACATTAAATGGGCAGCCATGTAACACATGTAAATCAAGCCATATAACTCATTACGAAGTCCACGAAATCAAGTAATAAGATTATTCAACATGCAATAACATCTACGTGGGTTCGGGCGCAAGAAAAGCCTATTTGTCAACATGTAATGATCAAAATCACATTTAGGACTATAAAGGCATTTACGGGCAGCCTACTAAACATATAATTCCACACAATATCCAAATGATCAACACTTAGCAAAACTACCTAGTCATTAGGGTTTCCATTTCGTGCATATTCGTGCAATTTGAGCCTCAAACCAACTCAAAGTCAATCTCAAGCCATGCATCATTTAATTAAACATCCTCAAACATTCAAAACAGTCCACACAACATCCCGAAGCTACAATCCCAAGCATTTAATTCAACAAGAGGAGTCACAACAATTTTTCTAAGCATAACACTAAGTGAAACCCTTACTGCAATAGGCTATTTTCTCACAATCAATAGGATAATCAAAAAATCTTCAAATCCAGTGAATAAGATGACAAATTAAAGCTTAAGAAGTGAACTAAAATCAGAAACAAACCTTGCATCAATTGGAGTTCGGGATCATTAGATATAGCCGAAACAGTGGGATAGCACAAAACTGTCCAGATTTGCACACATTTCGATAATTGACATTTTTGAGGTCCTTAGGGTCAGATTTAGCCTTAGTCCATTTCTGACAAAAATGTCCAGAACTGAAAAATCTTGCAGCACACCAAATTTCATGAATTTTTGATATCATTTACTAAGTCAAATCTGGTTCGTTCTACAATGTCAGTGCATCTGTCAAAACCTGCTTCATTTTTCCAGATTTCCAAATTTGGACACATTTTAAAGATTTGCCATTTTGAGGACCTTAGAGTCGAAATTAGCTTTGGCCTATTTCTGCAAAAAGTGTTCAAAACTAGCAAAACTAGTCACCTACCAATTTTCATGCATTTTCAACATCATTTGCCTAGCAAAACTTACCTCGAAACAAACTGGTCAGAGAGCTGTCACATAATCCGACTTCACCTATCATCACTTTCAAGCCAAGATCTTGCCATGCATGGTTGTTTAAGCTTATGAACGAACATATAACTCAAGTACAGAAGCAAAGACATACTTTAATGAGCATGCATGTGGATTTTTGAAGGATTTTCAAAAGGTTTTAGCCCTCACCTCTTTGAAGATCTAGCAAATGAGCACAAAATCCTTGTTTTTGAGCTTTGTGTGAGTTTTCTTGCAATGTTGCTTGCTTTGGTCTGCTATGGCTTAGCTTGGGAGAGATCTTGAGAGTGAGCTTGAGGTCTTGGAAGCTCAAGAGATGCCATGGTCGAAAATGAGAGAGAAGGGATAGCTTTTTGAGAGAAAATTGATGCTTTGATGAGTTGTGTGTGTGTGTTGGCCTTGGGAGTGTTCAAGGCTGAAATTTTTGTCACCTTGGGCATTTTTTATCTATTCTTGTGTTTGGTGATAGATTAAAGTATATTTGAAATATTGGGTGAGTATTATAGTGTTTTGTGTAGGTTTATAATAGTTTATTGGTTAGTTGAGTGTGTTAGGAAGAATATAATATTTTAATAGTTAGTGGGTTTTGTAGAGAATTTGAATTAGAAATATAATATTAGTTAGTGAATTCTGTAGGATTATTTTATAGTCTAGTGCTTTGTGTAGGATTCTTTATTGGTTAGCGTGGTGGCACGGATTCCTAGGTCTAGGGCACAAATTACAAGGTAAACACGAACTACGAGATAAAACACGAACTTCAAGACTAATGCACACAATCCTAGGTGAATGCATGTAAACCAATGCAAGACACGTAATTTAATACAATGCACGTAAATTGAGGTACTACTCTTAAACCTAGGTTAAGACATGCAATTCAAGGTCAGAGCACATGAAACGAGATAACGCACGCAATTCGAAGTCAGGGCATGTAAGTTGAGGATTAGGGCACATAATTCTAGGTCAATGCACGAATGACGAGGCATGCACGAAAACCAAGACAGGGCACATAATTCAAGGTCAGTCATATCATTCTTGGTCTATGGCACGCAAATCAAGGTAACATACGTTATTTGGGGTCGGGCCTCACATCCTCCCCTCCTTAAAATAATTTCGTCCCGAAATTCATTCTTGCCTATTGAGGTCATTTAGACGGATTCCGACCATTGTTATTTTCCAACTCTGGGTCGTCCTTTGCTCTGTGATCTCTCTTACCACAACGAATTCACTTCCTAACTTTCTCCAATCATTTAATTCGGTGTGACCCCTACATTTACAGTTCATTCCTTTGAACAACTCTATTTTCTCCAATTGATCTTAAGGTCGAGTTCATTAACTAAGGTTAGAATCTCCAAACATAGTCATCAAAGCTGCATCAGTATTCTAACAATATAACTATAACTCCAAAATCATGACTCATGTTGTATCAATCTTGCATTCGTACCTCAAAAGGAATATCATAATAATTCTATGATCCTAGGGTGACATACGCTAATTTCAAGATGATAGGTCTATATCTGATTTACATATCATATCTACTAGCTTCAAATTGTTAGCACGTAAGACATACACATGTTATGGATTATTTTCACGATACGACCCTATTTTTAGGAAGAACTCACCAAACAAACTAATCCATCTCAAACCGTCATCTATCGATAGTATCATAGTCCTTATCTCGTAGGTACATTGGATTAACAAATCTTCTAATGACAAGTCCCTCGACTACAGGCTCCTATTCACTAACATTCTTTCCCAACTTCGTTAACCTTCACACTCGTAATCAAGGAAAAAGACCGTTGAGATTCATTAAACGAGAATTCTAAGGTTTATTAAGTATCACCAACAAATGCCATTGAAATTGCATTGGTAAACTGATTATGTCGCACTAGTTTAACTCTTACAAGTAAATTCATCAACTCATAATCCACAATTTATTTCCTTATTCAAATCCCTATCTTCAAGTCACGAGGCTTCAGAATTTCTTTAATCTTAACTAGGACTCCTAAGGCAAATAGTTTCAACCTCAAATAAATTCCACTCACCTCAATCCAAGGTTACGTCATACTTAAGAAGACAATGGTCCTACTCACTTAGCGAGCTAGTCATTCCTTCGAACACTTAATGCCCACCAATATATCTTCAACATTAATGTTACTAAGTTGGGTTCATCGCCATATAAGTGATATCAATGCTCTACTAGGTTACCGACCGTACAACAACAATCCTAGGACTATAAATGGGTACTGAAATGATCGAGCTCATAAGATACTTACACGAGATAACTTCAAGGTTGTATCAACATAAGAATTATGATCACGAGGCATCCATCAACATAACCTAATAAGACTTCAAAAGTAATCAACCACTTATTTAACTATCACTACAAGATTCACCCTCTATTCAACGACCACGATTCGAAGTCTACCAATCGCTAGTTTCTAGATGTGAAACGGTGCACATAGATACGGTGGTCTAACAATAGTCTCTTGGGTTATCATGACTCTAATTCATCTCTATCTTAACTATATGGAATCTTACTCTCTTCATTTACATGTTCAACTATCTAAGAGCATCAAGTCTCAATGACCTTAGGTCCTAGGGTTCACCATGAATCATCATGCATACTCACTATTAGCTATTTAGGATTACTAATCATATCCTAACGACTCCACTTTGCAACCAGATGCTTTAATCTCATTTCCATGGTTTATATACTAGGTTCATCGGTCTTACTTCGCATAATCACAACTAAATCCGAGGGGCAACAATTTGATACCATGATTCTTAATATCACCAATATCCAACTTAAGACCTTAGCAACATTAGTCATCTAATACATAATTCAATACCTTACACTTCCATTCGACCTAACATTTAGGTGTAGTCTTCCGAACACGAGTTCTAGTTACGCGAATTCCTCGATTCCAACATCCTTATATCTTGTTATATTAAAGAATCATCAACCTTGTTAAATTCGGTCTCCAGAGTTGCCTACATGTCTTGAGGTTATCCATTGTTAAGTCACTCAAATACACTATCTATGTCTCAAAAATCTAACCCCTAAAAGTAACTATCGTCAACTTCCACGAATTCATCTTTTAATTTCCAGGTCACGATCTTATCATTGAGTGAACTTGAAACTCGCTAGTATACACCATATCAGATTCATCAATGCTTAATTCCAATCAAGTAAGGATTCAATTGTACGAGTATATTACTATCTTATTAGATAGTCTATCAAGCCAATTTTAAGATGTGAGAAATGGATTCAAAGAAACCTCCACGTCAACTTCCACTATCAGCACATGAGAATATATACTATTCTACATATTTAATAGTATATCCTTATATCTAAGGAAGTAGCATGTCTTTAACCTTTATACTTGAACCACAATGAGAAGAACGGTTTAATAGAATCAAGAACTTTATGGCTACAAAATTGATAACTTAATTACAAGTATAGGTATTCCAAAGATGAGGAGATAACTTTACCTCAACAATTATACTTGTGCTACGCATTTTATATATGCATATCCAATACTATATACGATCCATCGAGTACCTGTGAAGATGCGAGAAATCTCTAACCAAGCCTTTTCGTTTGTCCTGCACAAATTCACTTCCCTGAAAGTCCTAATCCTAACTATCTATGTGTATAAACAGTCATTCACGGTTATATAACATTCACATGTATCAAGGAAGGAGTATAAAAGCATGCATGCATTATCGAGGTTACTAACGTGTTGGTATGCATGACACATAATACATATGGTCCTCAAAAGCACATAATATTCAATGTTCAAAGCAATTAAAGCACATTAGCACACATTAACATATATAAACAAGATATCATAATTACATTAGGGCTTCTACCCATGGTCCGAGAGTTGAACCCCACTAACGCCTAGTTAGTAAACTAGGCTCTGATACCATTCTAATATAAGGTGTCACGCCCCAACCTGGCCTATAAGGTTAGACTAGGGTGTGAACTAAACGTTCAAGACATGTCACATACTTAACTATTTATGAAGATTTAACACCTAATGATTTAGTCTAAACTCCAAAGTTTTTCGAAAAACCAGCAGCATAACAGCTGTAATTAGACTCTTTGGTTTGGCCTAATTATCTAAACGCCTCAAATTTTTCCAATCTCAATTTCATTTCCAACTAAGATTTCTATTTAACATCAATTGAAATGCCTATTGGTTATCTCGATGTCTCGTTTGATTTATAACCTAGCATGATACTATGTCTCGTTTGTTTGTTTATCCTCGTTACAAAAGTACCTGTTGATCTTAGCTTAATAGCGAGTACCTGTTTAAGATTGGATAAGTTCATTTACTTAGTCCTTAACTAATACGTCATAACCTATGATAGATACTAGCGGTAATAATAGCAAAAAAGGATCATAGTAGTGTCTAGCGTCAGTCTACTTAATATCAGTACAAACCAAAATTAGACTCCAAATTACAACGGGGGTCTTTTACATCACAACATTAAACAACACGAAAGAAACAGTCTTCAAGTAGCATAGTTTTCACAAATGGCCATAAATCAAGCAGAGCACATAGGAACAGGCAATCGCTCTAAAAGATCAACGTTAGGCACACCGTCCTCGGGTACCTGTTCTGGATCTTCTTCACTTGAGATGATAAAAGAGGGTGAGTCCTTATGAACTCAGCGAGGGGGAACGAGAAATAGGTTTTAAAACTCATTTTCTGGTTCAACTTATGAAAATCCTTTGCAAACATGAATATAACAGTAACATGAATATAACAGTAAGATAAGTACATGAATAGAAATACCGGTCTTTCCTCCCCGAGGTTCTTTAGGAACCAAGCGAGAGTACTTATACACATAGTAAAAGGATACAGTGAGCTTTTGCTCTCAGATCAGTTCCAGAATCAGTTGTTGCGGCCGACTTCAAATCATCCCCCAAACACGCCAGGTGGGTGTACTCCGGATGTACCCCGAAATCCTACAACCCAACTCTCCGAGGAAGTCTAGCCCCCAAGCGAGAGAGGGAATAGGACTATGGTAGTCACGGGTGCACCGGCAAGCCCGATGCCACCCGGTGTGCCTGATCGCTACCATGCCGATAGGAAAGGTTACAACCTTGTATGCAGTGCACATTTATGACATTAACATATCACGTTAGGAGGACAACAAAGTAGGTTGCCTCCGGACAGTCATAAGATTGCACATTAACAAGTAAACAGGAAGGGCACGATAAAACAGGTAATTTCACTTGAAAGGCATATAGAGTTATATGAACATTAAATGGACAGCCATGTAACACATGTAAATCAAGCCATATAACTCATTATGAAGTCCACGTGATCAAGTAATAAGATTATTCAACACGCAATAACATCCACGTGGGTTCGGGTGCAAGAAAAGCCTATTTGTCAACATGCAATGATCAAAATCACATTCAGAGTCATAAGGCATTCACGGGCAGCCTACTAAACATATAATTACACACAATATCCAAATGATCAACACTTAGCAAAACTACCTAGTCATTAGGGTTTCCATTTCGTGCATATTCGTGCACTTTGAGCCCCAAACCAACTCAAAGTCAATCTCAACCCATGCATCATGTAATCCAACCTCCTCAAACCTTCAAAACAGTCCACACAACATCCCGAAGCCACTATCCCAAGCATTTAATTCAACAAGAGGAGTCACAACAATTTTTCTAAGCACAACATTAAGTGAAACCATTACTGCAATAGGCTGTTTTCTCACAATAATTAAGATAAGCAAAAAATCTCCAATTCCAATGAATAAGATGTCAAATTAAAGCTTAAGAAGTTAACTAAACTCAGAAACAAACCTTGCATCTTTTGGAGCTCTAGATCATTAGTTATAGCCGAAACGGTGGGATAGCACAAAACTGTCCAGATTTGCACACATTTCGATAATTGACATTTTTGAGGTCCTTAGGGTCAGATTTAGCCTTAGTCCATTTCTGACAAAAATGTCCAGAACTGAAAAATCTTGCAGCACACCAAATTTTATGCATTTTGAATATCATTTACTAAGTCAAATCTGGTTCGTTCTACAAGGTCAGTGCATCTATCAAAACCTGCTTCATTTTTCCAGATTTCCAGATTTTGACACATTTTAAAGATTTGCCGTTTTGAGGACCTTAGAATCGAAATTAGCTTTGGCCTATTTATGCGAAAAATGTTTAGAACTGGCAAAACTAGGCTCCGTTTGTTTGCCATAAAATAACTTGCTTGTGTAAAATATTTTCCGTGGAAAGTGTTTTCCTGGAAAATAAAATATTTTACAGGGCTCTGTTTGTTTGCCGTAAAATAACTTGTTAGAGGAAAATATTACTGGAAAATAGAATACTGAAAAATATTTTCTGGTGTTTGGATGTGTCGTAAGTTTTGTAAAATGTTTTCTTCTCCCAAAGGACATGAAAACATTTTACATAATTTTATACCAGCCGCAATTGTTGACCGGAAAATATTTTACAGTTGACTAATTTTCCGGTCTTACCAAACACTGTAAAATTAAGAAAAAGTAGCCTCAATTTTTGACCAGAAAACATTTTACAGTTGACCAATTTTTCAGTGTTACCAAACACCATAAAATCCGGAATATGTTTTCCGGGAAAATATTTTACGGCAAACAAACGGAGCCCTAGTCACCTACCTATTTTCATGTATTTTCAACATCATTTGCCTAGTAAACTTACCTCGAAACAGACTGGTCAGAGAGCTGTCAACAATCCGACTTCACCTATCACCACTTTCAAGCCAAGATCTTGCCATGCATGGTTGTTTAAGCTTATGAACGAACATATAACTCAAGTACAGAAGCAAAGACATACTTTAATGAGCATGCATGTGGCTTTTTGAAGGATTTTCAAAAGGTTTTAGCCCTCACCTCTTTGAAAAGGATGCACAAAAACTTGTTGAAGCAAACTTTTCTTCCTCTCCTTTGCCTAGCTGAGGTTCCAACTAGAGTTTCTCTATTTTTCCTAGCTTAGTGACCAAGCTCTTAGTACATGCATGAGATTAGAACAAGAAGAAAAGAAATGGAAGCCAAGAACTTACCTAGGGCCGAAATGAGGACTCAAAGGACATGCATGTATGATTCTTGCATACTAGCTAGCTTTCTCGACTTTCCTTGCTTGTTGCTTGTCTTGATGCACCATAGGATGATGAAGATGAGCTAAGGGATGATGAAACTCAGCCCAAAACCGAGATTGAGAGAGAGGAATACGAGGAGAGAGAGAAAATTGAGAGGAAAGTAAGAGAATATGACAAAGAATAAAGGCTTTGCAAAAGATGAAGCATATTCAGCCTTGGGCATAGAAAAATTCAGATTTATGTCTTCAAGATGCTTGGATTGAAGTGTTTAGCATGGGCAAGGAGTGTTGGTCGAGTATGGTGGAGTTTTGAGCAATTTTTTACGCATTTGTGTCATAGAATTGTCATAGGAATGTTGAAAATTTAGGGAATCTAGGTAGAATAAAATATAGAATGTTTGTTGATGAGTTGAATTATGAATAGAATAATAGATAGTGGGAAATGTAGGAATAGTTTAGTATTATTTCATTGTTGGTGGAGTTTGTAAAGAATTTGAATTAGGAATATAATATTAATTAGTGGATTGTGTAGGATTATTTTATAGTCAAGTGCTTTGTGTAGGATTCTTTATTGGTTAGCATGGTGGCATGGATTCCTAGGTCTAGGGCACAAATTACAAGGTAGATATGAACTACGAGGTAAAACACGAACTTCAAGACTAATGCACGCAATCCTAGGTGAATGCATGTAAACCAATGCAAGACATGTAATTTAATGCAATGCACGTAAATCGAGGTACGACTCTTAAACCTAGGTTAAGACATGCAATTCAAGGTCAGAGCACACGAAACGAGGTAATGCACGCAATTCGAAGTCAGGGCATGTAAGCCGAGGATTAGGGCACATAATTCTAGGTCAAGGCACGAATGACGAGACATGCACGAAAACCAAGACAGGGCATATAATCAAAGGTCAATCATATCATTCTTGATCTATGGCACGCAAATCAAGGTAACGTACGTTATTCGGGGTCGGGCCTCACATCCTCCCCTCCTTAAAAGAATTTTGTCCCGAAATTCATTGTTGCCTATTGAGGTCATTTAGACAGATTCCGACCATTATTATTTTCCAACTCCGGGTCGTCCTTTGCTCTGTGATCTCTCTTACCACAACGAATTCACTTCCTAGCTTTCTCCAATCATTTAATTCGGTGTGACCCCTACATTTACAGTTCGTCATCTATCGATAGTATCATAGTCCTTATCTCGTAGGTACATTGGATTAACAAATCTTCTAATGACAAGTCTCTCGGCTACAGGCTCCTATTCACTAACATTCTTTCCCAACTTCGTTAACCTTCATGCTCGTAATCAAGGAGAAAGACCGTTGAGATTCATTAAACGCGAATTCTAAGGTTTATTAAGGATCACCAACAAATGCCATTGCAATTGCATTGGTAAACTAATTATGTCGTACTAGTTCAACTCTTACAAGTAAATTCATCAACTCGTAATCCACAATTTATTTCCTTATTCAAATCCCTATCTTCAAGTCACGAGGCTTCAGAATTTCTTTAATCTTAACCAAGACTCCTAAGGCGAATAGTTTCAACCTCAAATAAATTCCACTCACCTCAATCCAAGGTTACGTCATACTTAAGAAGACAATGGTCCTACTCACTTAGCGAGCTAGTCATTCCTTCGAACACTTAATGCCCGCCAATATATCTTCAACATTAATGTTACTAAGTTGGGTTCATCGCCATGTAAGTGATATCAATGCTCTACTAGGTTACCGGCCGTACAACAACAATCCTAGGACTATAAATGGGTACTGAAATGATCGAGCTCATAAGATACTTACACGAGATAACTTCAAGGTTGTATCAACATAAGAATTATGATCACGAGGCATCCATCAACATAACCTAATAGGACTTCAAAAGTAATCAACCACTTATTTAACTATCATTACAAGATTCACCCTCTATTCAACGACCACGATTCGAAGTCTACCAATCGCTAGTTTCTAGATGTGAAACGGTGCACATAGATATGGTGGTCTAACAATAGTCTCTTGGGTTATCATGACTCTAATTCATCTCTATCTTAACTATATGGAATCTTACTCTCTTCATTTACATGTTCAACTAGCTAAGAGCATCAAGTCTCAATGACCTTAGGTCCTAGGGTTCACCATGAATCATCATGCATACTCACTATTAGCTATTTAGGATTACTAATCATATCCTAACGACTCCATTTTGCAACCAGATGCTTTAATCTCATTTCCATGGTTTATATACTAGGTCCATCGGTCTTACTTCGCATAATCACAACTAAATCCGAGTGGCAACAATTTGATACCATGATTCTTAATATCACCAATATCCAACTTAGGACCTTAGCAACATTAGTCATCTAATACGTAATTTAATACCTTACACTTCCATTTGACCTAACATTTAGGTGTAGTCTTTCGAACACGAGTTCTAGTTACGCGAATTCCTCGATTCCAACATCCTTATATCCTGTTATATTAAAGAATCATCAACCTTATTAAATTCGGTCTCCATAGTTGCCTACATGTCTTGAGGTTATCCATTGTTAAGTCACTCAAATACACTATCCATGTCTCAATAATCTAACCCCTAAAAGTAACTATCGTCAACTTCCACGAATTCATCTTTTAATTTCTAGGACACGATCTTATCATTAAGTGAACTTGAAACTCGCTAGTATACACCATATCAGATTCATCAATGCTTAATTCCAATCAAGTAAGGATTCAATCGTATGAGTATATTACTAAGTTCTTAGATAGTCTATCAAGCCAATTTTAAGATGTGAGAAATGGATTCAAAGAAACCTCCACGTCAACTTCCACTATCAGCACATGAGAATATATACTATTCTACATATTTAATAGTATATCCTTATATCTAAGGAAGTAGCATGTCTTTAACCTTTATACTTGAACTACAATGAGAAGAACGGTTTAACAGAATCAAGAACTTTATGGCTACAAAATTGATAACTTCATTACAGGTATAGGTATTCCAAAGATAAGGAGATAACTTTACCTCAACAATTATACATGTGCTACGCATTTTATATATGTATATCCAATAATATATACGATCCATCGAGTACCTGTGAAGATGCGAGAAATCTCTAACCGAGCCTTTTCGTTCATCCTGCACAAATTCACTTCCCTGAAAGTCCTAATCCTAACTATCTATGTGTATAAACAGTCATTCACTGTTATATAACATGCACATGTATCAAGGAAGGAGTATAAAAGCATGCATGCATTATCGAGGTCACTAACGTGTCGGTGTGCATGACACATAATACATATGGTCCTCAAAAGCACATAATATTCAATGCTCAAAGCAATTAAAGCACATTAGCACACATTAACATATATAAACAAGATATCATAATTACATTAGGGCTTCTACTCATGGTCCGAGAGTTGAACCCGACTAACGCCTAGTTAGTAAACTAGGCTCTGATACCATTCTAATATAAGGTGTCACGCCCCAACCCGGCCTATAAGGTTAGACTAGGGTGTGAACAAAACGTTCAGGACATGTCACATACTTAACTATTTATGAAGATTTAACACCTAATGATTTAGTCTAAACTCCAAAGTTTCCCGAAAAACCGGCAGCATAACAGCTGTAATTGGACTCTTTGGTTTGGCCTAATTATCTAAACGCCTCAATTTTTTCCAATCTCAATTTCATTTCCAACTAAGATTTCTATTTAACATCAATTGAAATGCCTATTGGTTATCTCGATGTCTCGTTTGATTTATAACCTAGCATGATACTATGTCTCGTTTGTTTGTTTATCCTCGTTACAAAAGTACCTGTTGATCTTAGCTTAATAGCGAGTACCTGTTTAAGATTGGATAAGTTCATTTACTTAGTCCTTAACTAATACGTCATAACCTATGATAGATACTAGCGGTAATAATAGCTAAAACAATCATAGTAGTGTCTAGCGTCAGTCTACTTAATATCAGTACAAACCAAAATTAGACCCCAAATTACAACGGGGGTCTTTTACATCACAACATTAAACAACACGAAAGAAACAGTCTTCAAGTAGCATAGTTTTCACAAATGGCCATAAATCAACCAGAGCACATAGGAACAGGCAATCACTCTAAAAGATCAACGTTAGGCACACCGTCCTCGGGTACCTGTTCCAGATCTTCTTCACTTGAGATGATAAAAGAGGGTGAGTTCTTATGAACTCAGCGAGGGGGAATGAGAAATAGGTTTTGAAACTCATTTTCTGGTTCAACTTATGAAAATCCTTTGCAAACATGAATATAACAGTAACATGAATATAACAGTAAGATAAGTACATGAATAGAAATACCGGTCTTTCCTCCTCGAGGTTCTCTAGGAACCAAGCGAGAGTACTTATACACATAGTAAAAGGATACAGTGAGCTTTTGCTCTCAAATCAGTTCCAGAATCAGTTATTGCGGCCGACTTCAAATCATCCCCCAAACACGCCAGGTGGGTGTACTCCGGATGTACCCCGAAATCCTACGACCCAACTCTCCGAGGAAGTCTAGCCCCCAAGCGAGAGAGGGAATGGGACTATGGTAGTCACGGGTGCACCGGCAAACCCGATGCCACCCGATGTGCCTGATCGCTACCATACCGACAGGAAATGTTACAACCTTGTATGCAGTGCACATTTATGACATTAACATATCACGTTAGGAGGACAACAAAGTAGGTTGCCTCCGGACAGTCATAAGCTTGCACATTAACAAGTAAACAGGCAGGGCACGATAAAATAGGTAATTTCACTTGAAAGGCATATAGAGTTATATGAACATTAAACGGGCAGCCATGTAACACATGTAAATCAAGCCATATAACTCATTATGAAGTCCACGTGATCAAGTAATAAAATTATTCAACATGCAATAACATCCACGTGGGTTCAGGTACAACAAAAGCCTATTTGTCAACATGCAATGATCAAAATCACATTCAGGACTATAAAGGCATTCACGGGCAGCCTACTAAACATATAATTACACACAATATCCAAATGATCAACACTTAGCAAAACTACCTAGTCATTAGGGTTTTCATTTTGTGCATATTCTTGCAATTTGAGCCTCAAACCAACTCAAAGTCAATCTCAAGCCATGCATCATGTAATTCAACATCCTCAAACATTCAAAACAGTCCACACAACATCCTGAAGCCACTATCCCAAGCATTTAATTCAACAAGAGGAGTCACAACAATTTTTCTAAGCATAACATTAAGTGAAACCATTACTGCAATAGGCTGTTTTCTCACAATAATTAAGATAAGCAAAAAATCTCCAATTCCAATGAATAAGATGTCAAATTAAAGCTTAAGAAGTTAACTAAACTCAGAAACAAACCTTGCATCTTTTGGAGCTCTAGATCATTAGTTATAGCCGAAACGGTGGGATAGCACAAAACTGTCCAGATTTGTACACATTTTGATAATTGACGTTTTTGAGGTTCTTAGGGTCAATTTAGCCTAGTCCATTTCTGACAAAAATGTCCAGAACTGAAAAATCTTGCAGCACACCAAATTTCATGCATTTTAGATATCATTTACTAAGTCAAATCTGGTTCGTTCTACAAGGTCAGTGCATCTATCAAAACCTGCTTCATTTTTCCAGATTTCCAGATTTGGATACATTTTAAAGATTTGTCATTTTGAGGACCTTAGAATCGAAATTAGCTTTGGCCTATTTATGCGAAAAATGTTTAGAACTGGCAAAACTAGTCACCTACCAATTTTCATGTATTTTCAACATCATTTGCCTAGTAAACTTACCTCGAAATAGACTGGTCAGAGAGCTGTCCACAATCCGACTTCACCTATCACCATTTTCAAGCCAAGATCTTGCCATGCATGGTTGTTTAAGCTTATGAACGAACATATAACTCAAGTACAGAAGCAAAGACATACTTTAATGAGCATGCATGTGGATTTTTGAAGGATTTTCAAAAGGTTTTAGCCCTCACCTCTTTGAAGAGGATGCACAAAAACTTGTTGAAGCAAACTTTTCTTCCTCTCCTTTGCCTAGCCGAGGTTCCAACTAGAGTTTCTCTATTTTTCCTAGCTTAGTGACCAAGCTCTTAGTACATGCATGAGATTAGAACAAGAAGAAAAGAAATGGAAGCCAAGAACTTACCTAGGGCCGAAATGAGGACTCAAAGGACATGCATGTATGATTCTTGCATCCTAGCTAGCTTGCTCGACTTTACTTGCTTGTTGCTTGTCTTGATGCACCATAGGATGATGAAGATGAGCTAAGGGATGAAGAAACTCAGCCCAAAACCGAGATTGAGAGAGAGGAATGAGTGGAGAGAGAGAAAATTGAGAGGAAAGTGAGAGAATATGACAAAGAATAAAGGCTTTGCAAAAGATGAAGCATGTTCAGCCTTGGGCATAGCAAAATTCAGATTTATGTCTTCAAGATGCTTGGATTTTGAAGTGTTTAGCATGGGCAAGGAGTGTTGGTCGAGTATGGTGGAGTTTTGAGGAGATTTTGAGCAATTTTTTATGCATTTGTGTCATAGAATTGTCATAGGAATGTTGGGAATTTGGGGAATCTAGGTAGAATAAAATATAGGAATGTTTGTTGATGAGTTGAATTATGAATAGAATAATAGATAGTGGGAAATGTAGGAATAGTTTAGTATTATTTTATTGTTAGTGGAGTTTGTAGAGAATTTGAATTAGGAATATAATATTAGTTAGTGGATTGTGTGAGATTATTTTATAGTCTAGTGCTTTGTGTAGGATTCTTTATTGGTTAGCGTGGTGGCACGGATTCCTAGGTCTAGGGCACAAATTACGAGGTAGACACGAACTACGAGGTAAAACACGAACTTCAAGACTAATGCACGCAATCCTAGGTGAATACACGTAAACCAATACAAGACACGTAATTTAATGCAATGCACGTAAATCGATGTACGACTCTTAAACCTAGGTTAAGACATGCAATTCAAGGTCAGAGCACATGAAACGAGGTAACGCACACAATTCGAAGTTAGGGCATGTAAGCCGAGGATTAGGGCACATAATTTTAAGTCAAGGCACGAATGACGAGGCATGCACGAAAATCAAGACAAAGCATATAATCCAGGGTCAGTCATATCATTCTTGGTCTATGGCATACAAATCAAGGTAACATATGTTATTCGGGGTCGGGCCTCATAACGGATACCTAGTCACAAGCCCCACGCCCTCTGTTTGCGGGCCCTGCCTTTACGTGAAGTGAAATTGTCTTACCCAAGGTGCCGTGTGATTCAGTAATAGAAATGTGATGGTTTAGGTTGTCGTCCTTTTCGCGGCTCATGACGTACGATCCGAGATAGAAAAACTATGCAAAAGAAGAAAAGTGACCCAAAACTAATGAAAATGTTTGATTTTGGGCTCTGAAAATAGGGGCAGTCGAGCAAGCTGCGTCCCCATCGTAGAGCTCTCAGAGAGTTTTCCAACGGTATGCTGTGCGCCGCGTAACTCCTTACGGATCAAAAGTTATGGGCCCCGGAGCGACGGATACTTGGTCACAAGCCCCACGCCCTCTGTTTGCGGGCCCTGCTCTACGTGAAGTGAAGTTGTCTTGCCCAAGGTACCATGTGATT
Organism: Ehretia macrophylla; assembly: GCA_037974665.1. NCBI lineage: Eukaryota > Viridiplantae > Streptophyta > Magnoliopsida > Boraginales > Ehretiaceae > Ehretia > Ehretia macrophylla. Next base: position 40,428,336 of record CM075766.1, read on the forward strand.
TGGTAATAGAAATGTGATGGATTAGGTTGTCGTCCTTTTCACGGCTCACGACGTACGATCTGGCATGAAAAAACAGCGCAAACGAAGAAAAGTGTCCTAAAACTGATGAAAACATTCGATTTTGGGCTCTGAAAATAGGCCCAGCCGAACAAGCTTTAGGACCTAGTTGTAGAGCTCTCGGAGAGTTTTCCAACGGTATGCTGTGCGCCGCGTAACTCCTTACGGATCAAAAGTTATGGGCCCCGGAGCGACGGATACTTGGTCATAAGCCCCACACCCTCTGTTTGCGGGCCCTGCTCTACGTGAAGTGAAGTTGTCTTGCCCAAGGTGCTGTGTGATTTGGTAATAGGAATGTGATGGATTAGGTTGTCATCCTTTTCGCGGCTCACGACGTACGATCTGGGATGAAAAAACAGCGCAAAAGAAGAAAAGTGTCCCAAAACTGATGAAAACATTCGATTTTGGGCTCTGAAAACAGGCGCAGCCGAACAAGCTTTGGGCCCCAGTCGTAGAGCTCTCGGAGAGCTTTCCAACGGTATGTTGTGCGCGACGTAACTCTTTACGGATCAAAAGTTATGAGTACCGGAGCGACGGAGACCTGGTCACGAAGCCCCACGCCCTCTGTTTGCGTGCCCAGCCTCTACGTGAAGTGAAATTGTCTTGCCCAAGGTGTCGTGTGATTCGGTAATAGAAATGCGATGGATTAGGTTGTCGTCCTTTTCGCGGCTCACGACGAACGATCCGAGATGAAAAAACAGAGCAAAAGAAGAAAAGTGTCCCGAAACTTATGAAAACTTTCGATTTTGGGCTCCGAAAATAGGCGCAATAGAGCAAGCTTGGTGCCCCCGTTGTAGAACTCTTGGAGAGCTTTCCAACGGTATGCTATGCGCCGCGTAACTCCTTACGAATCAAAAGTTATGAGCACTGGAGCGACAGAGACTTGGTCACGAAGCCCCACGCCCTCTGTTTGCGTGCCCAGCCACTACGTGAAGTGAAATTGTCTTGCCCAAGGTGCCGTGTAATTCAGTAATAGAAATGTGATGGTTTAGGTTGTCGTCCTTTTCACGGCTCGCGACGTACGATCCGAGACAAAAAAATAGTGCAAAAGAAGAAAAGTATCCCAAAACTGGTGAAAACGTTCGATTTTGATCTCTGAAAACAGGCGCAGCCGAGCAAGCTTGGTGCCCTAGTCGTATGGCTCTCAGAGATCTTTCCAACGGTTTGCTGTGTGCCGCGTAACTTATTACGGATCAAAAGTTATGAGCACCGGAGCGACGGATACCTGGTCACTAGCCCCACGCCCTCTGTTTGTGGGCCCTGCCTCTACGTGAAGTGAAGTTGTCTTGCCAAGGTGCCGTGTGATTCGGTAATAGAAATGTGATGGATTAGGTTGCCGTCCCTTTCGCGGCCCATGACGTACGATCCATGACGGAAAAACAGTTTCAAAGTAGAATAGTTTCCCGAAATTGATGAAAACGTTCGATTTTGGGCTCCTAAAACAGGCGCAGTTGAGCAAGCTAGGTGCCCTTGTCGTAGAGCTCTCAGAGAGCTTTCCAACAGTATGGTGTCCGCCGCGTAACTCCTCATGGATCAAAAGTTTTGGGCACCGGAGCAACGGATACTTGGTCACAAGTCCCACGTCCTCTGTTTGCGGGCCCTGCCTCTACGTGAAGTTAAGTTGTCTTGCCTAGAGTACCGTGTGATTCGGTAATAGAATGTGATAGATTAGGTTGTCATCATTTTCACGGCTCACGACGTACGATCCGTGGCAAAAAAACAGCGCAAAAGAAGAAAAGTATCCCGAAACTGATGAAAATTTTCTATTTTTGGCTCCGAAAACAGAAGCAGCCAAGCAAGGTGGGTGCCCCCGTCGTAAAGCTCTCGGATAGCGTTCCAACAGTATGCTATGCGCGACGTAACTCTTTACGGATCAAAAGTTATTAGCACCGGAGCGACGGAGACCTGGTCACGAAGCCCCACGCCCTCTGTTTGCATGCCCAGCATCTACGTGAAGTGAAATTGCCTTGCCCAAGTTGTCGTGTGATTCGGTAATAGAAATGTGATGGATTAGGTTGTCGTCCTTTTCGCAGCTCACGACGAACGATCTGAGATGAAAAAACAGAGCAAATGGAGAAAAGTGTCCCAAAACTGATGAAAACTTTCGATTTTGGGCTTCGAAAATAGGCACAATAGAGCAAGCTTGGTGCCCCCGTCGTAGAACTCTTGGAGAGCTTTCCAACGGTATGCTGTGCGCCGCGTAACTCCTTACGAATCAAAAGTTATGAGCAGCGGAATGACGGATACCTGGTCACAAGCCCCACGCCCTCTGGTTGCGGGCCCAGCCTCTAGGTAAAGTGAAGTTGTCTTGCCCAAGGTGGCGTGAGATTCGGTAATAAAAATGTGATGGATTTGGTTGTCGTCCTTTACGCGGCTCACGATGTACGATCCGGGATGATAAAACAGCGCAAAAAAAGAAAAATGTCCAAAAACTGATGAAAACGCTCAAATTCATGCTTCGAAAACAGGCGCAGTCGAGCAAGCTAGGTGCCCCAGTCGTAAAGCTCTTGGAGAGCTTTCTAACGGTATGCTGTGCACCACGTAACTCCTTACGCAACAAAAGTTATGAGCACCGGAGTGACGGATACCTGGTCACAAGCCACTCGCCCTCTGTTTACGGGCCCAGCCTTTACGTGAAGTGAAGTTGTCTTACCTAGGGTGCCATGTGATTCGGTAACAGAAATGTGATGGATTAGATTGTCGTCCTTTTTGTGGCTCATGACGTACGATCCGGGACGGAAAAACTGCGCAAAAGAAGAAAAGTATCCTGAAATTGAAGAAAATGTTCGATTTTGGGCTCCAAAAAGATGTGCAGTCAAGCAAGCTTGGTGCCCCCGTCGAAGAGCTTTCGGAGAGCTTTCCAATGGTATGCTGTGCGCCACGTAACTCCTTACGGATCAAAAGTTATGGGCACTGGAGCGATGGATACCTGGTCACGAGCCCCACGCCCTTTGTTTGCAGGCCCTGCCTTTATGTGAAGTGAAGTTGTCTTGCCCAGTGTGCCATGTGATTCGGTAACACAAATGTGATAGATTAGATTGTCGTCCTTTTTGCGGCTCACGACGTATAATCCGGGATGAAAAAATAGCGCAAAAGAAGAAAAGTGTCCCAAAACTGATGAAAACGTTTGATTTTGGGCTCCGAAAACAAGCACAGCCTAGTAGGCTGGGTGCCCCAGTTGTAGAGCTCTCGGAGAGCTTTCCAACGGTATGCTGTGCGCCACGTAACTCCTTACGGATCAAAAGTTATGGGTACCGGATCGACGGATACTTGGTCACAAGCCCCACGCACTCGGTTTGCGGTCCCAGCCTCTACGTGAAGTGAAGTTGTCTTGCCCAAGGTGCCGTGGGATTCGGTAATTAAAATGTCATGGATTAGGTTGTGGTCCATTTCGCGGCTCACGACGTACGATCCGGGATGAAAAAATAGCGCAAAAGAAGAAAAGTGTCCCAAAACTGATGAAAACAATCGATTTCAGGCTCCGAAAATAGGCACAGCCAAGCAAGATTGGTGCCCCCGTCGTAGAGCTCTCGGAGGGCTTTCCAACGGTATGTTGTGTTCCGCGTAACTCCTTACGGATCAAAAGTTATGAGCACCGGAGCGACGGATACCTGGACATAAGCCCCAGACCCTCTGTTTACGGGCCCTGCCTCTATGTGAAGTGAAGTTGTCTTGCCTAAGGTGCCGTGTGATTCGGTAATCAAAATGTGATGGATTAGGTTGTCGTCCTTTTCGCGGCTCACGACGTACGATCTGGGACCGAAAAGCACCGCAAAAGAAGAAAAGTATCCCAAAATTGATTAAAACGTTCGATTTTAGGCTCCAAAAATAAGCGCGGTCGAGCAAACTTGGTGCCCATGTCATAGAGCTCTCGGAGAGCTTTCCAACGGTATACTGTGTGCCATGTATCTCCTTACGGATCAAAAGTTATGGGCACCGGAGCGACGGATACCTGGTCACAAGCCCCACGCCCTCTGTTTGCGGGTCCAGCCTCTACGTGAAGTGAAGTTGTCTTGCCCAAGGTGCCTTGTGATTCGGTAACATAAATGTGATGGATTTGGTTGTCGTCCTATTCACGGCTCACGACGTACGATCCGGGACGAAAAAACAGCGCAAACGAAGAAAAGTGTCCCAAAACTGATGAAAACGTTTGATTTTGGGCTCCGAAAATAGGCGCAGTCGAGCAAGCTTGGTGCCCTCGTCGTAGAGCTCTCAGAGAGATTTCCAATGTTATGTTGTGCACCGCGTAACTCGTTACGGATCAAAAGTTATGGGCACCGGAGCGACGAATACCTAGTCACAAGCCCCGCGCCCTCCGTTTGCTGGCCCTGCCTCTATGTGAAGTGAAGTTGTCTTGCCCAAGGTGCCATGTGATTCGGTAATAAAAATGTGATGGATTAGGTTGTCGTCCTTTTCGCGGCTTACGAAGTACGATCCGAGATGAAAAAATAGCGCAAAAGTAGAAAAGTGTCCTAAAATTGATGAAAATGTTCAATTTTGGGCTCCGAAAATAGGTGCAGTCAAGCAAGCTTGGTGCCCTCGTCGTAGAGCTCTTGGAGAGCTTTCCCACGGTATGCTGTGCGCCGTGTAACTCCTTACGGATCAAAAGTTATGAGCACCGGAGCGACGGAGACCTGGTCACGAAGCCCCACGCCCTCTGTTTACGTGCCCAGCCTCTACGTGAAGTGAAATTGTCTTGCCCAAGGTGTTGTGTGATTTGGTAATAGAAATGTGATGGATTAGGTTGTCTTTCTTTTTGCAGCTCACGACGTACGATACGGGACGAAAAAATAGCGCAAAAGAAGAAAAGTGTCCCACAACATATGAACATATTCGATTTTGGGCTCCAGAAACAGGTGCAATCGAGCAGGCTAGGTGCCCCCATCGTAGAGCTCTCAAAGTGCTTTCCAACGGTATGCTGTGCGCCGCGTAACTTGCTACGGATCAAAAGTTATAGGCACCAGAGCGACGGATACCTGGTCACAAGCCCCACGCCCTCTGTTTGCGGGACCCACCTCTACGTGAAGTGAAATTGTCTTGCCCAAGGTGCCGTATGATTCGGTAATAGAAATCTCATGGATTAGGTTGTCGTCCTTTTCTCGGCTCACGACGTACGATCCGGGACGGAAAAACTGCGTAAAAGAAGAAAAATGACCTAAAACTGATGAAAACGTTCAATTTCGGGGTCCGAAAACAGGCGCAGCGCAACAAGCTATGTGCCCTCATCGTAGAGCTCTCGGAGAGCTTTCCAACGGTATGCTGTGCGCCGCATAACTCCTTATGGATCAAAAGTTATGAGCACTGGAATGACGGATACCTGGTTACAAGTCCCACGCCCTCTGTTTGCGGGCCCAGTCTCTACATGAAGTAAAGTTGTCTTGCCCAAGGTTCCACCGGATTCAGTAATAAAAATGTGATGGATTTGGTTGTCGTCCTATTCGCGGCTCACGACGTACGATCCGGGACGAAAAACAGCGCAAAAGAAGAAAAGTGTCCCAAAACATATGAAAATATTTGATTTTGGGCTCCGAAAATAGGTGCAATCGAGCAGGCTAGGTGCCCCCATCGTAAAGCTCTCAATGTGCTTTCCAATGGTATACTGTGTGCCGTGTCACTTGTTACAGATCAAAAGTTATGGGCACCGGAGCGACGGATACCGGGTCACAAGCCCCACGCCCTCTGTTTGCGGGACCCACCTCTACGTGAAGTGAAATTGTCTTACCCAAGGTGCCGTATGATTCGGTAACAGAAATGTGATGGATTAGGTTGTCGTCCTTTTTGCGACTCACGACGTACGATTCGAGACGAAAAAACTGCGCAAAAGAAGAAAAGTGACCTGAAACTGATGAAAACATTCAATTTTGGGCTCTGAAAACAGGTGCAGCCGAGCAAGCAAGGTGCCCACATCGTAGAGCTCTAGGAGAGCTTTCCAACGGTATGTTGTGCGCCATGTAACACCTTACGGATCAAAAGTTATGGGCACCGGAGCGACAGATACCTGGTCACAAGCCCCACGCCCTCTGTTTGCGGGCCCTGCCTCTACGTGAAGTGAAATTGTCTTGCCCAAGGTGCCGTGTGATTCGGTAATAGAAATATGATGGATTAGGTTGCCGTCCTTTTTGCGTCTCACGACGTACGATCCGGGATGAAAAAATAGCGCAAAGGAAGAAAAGTTTCCCGAAACTGATGAAAATGTTCAATTTTTGGCTCCGAAAACTGGTGCAGACGAGCAAGCTGGGTGCCCCCGTTGTAAAACTATCGAAGAGCTTTCCAATAGTATGTTGTGCGCTGCGTAATTCCTTACGGATCAAAAGTTATGACCACCGGAATGACGGATACCTGGTAACAAGCCCCACGCCCTCTGTTTGCGAGCCCAGCCTCTACGCGAAGTAAAGTTGTCTTCCCAAGGTTCCGCTGGATTCGGTAATAAAAATGTGATGGATTAGGTTGTCGTCCTTTTCGCGGCTCACGACGTACGATCCGGGATGGAAAAATTGCACAAAAGAAGAAAAGTGACCCGAAACTGATGAAAACCTTCAATTTTGGACTCCAAAAATAGGCGCAGCCGAGCAAGCTAGGTGCCCTCGTCATAGAGCTCTCGGAGAGCTTTCCAACGGTATGTTATGCGCCACGTAACACCTTACGGATCAAAAGTTATGGGCACCGGAGCGACATATACCTGGTCACTAGCCCCACGCCCTCTGTTTGCGGGCCCTGCCTCTACGTGAAGTGAAGTTGTCTTGCCCAAGGTGCCGTGTGATTCGGTAATAGAAATGTGATGGATTAGGTTGCCGTCCTTTTCGCGACTCACGACGTATGATCCGGGATGAAAAAACAGCGCAAAGGAAGAATAGTTTCCTGAAACTGATGAAAACGTTCCATTTTGGGCTCCTAAAATAGGCATAGCCGAGCAAGTTGGGTGCCCCTGTCGCAGAGCTCTTAGATAGCTTTCCAACGGTATGCTGTGTGCCGCGTAACTCCTTACGGATCAAAAGTTATGGGCACCGAAGCGACGGATACCTGGTCACAAGCCCCAAGCCCTCTGTTTGTTGGCCTTGCCTCTACGTGAAGGGTAGTTGTCTTGCCCAGGGTACCATGTGATTCATTAATAGAAATGTGATGGATTAGGTTGTCGTCCTTTTCACGGCTCACGACGCACGATCCGTGACGAAAAAACAGCGCAAAAGAAGAAAAGTATCCCAAAACTGATGAAAATGTTCAATTTTTGGCTCCGAAATAGGCGCAGCCGAGCAAGCTGGGTGTCCCCGTTGTAAAGCTCTCGGAGAGCTTTCCAACGGTATACTGTGCGCCGCGTAATTCCTTACGAATCAAAAGTTATGAGCACCGGAATGACAGATACCTGGTCACAAGCCCCATGCCCTCTGTTTGCGAGCCCAGCCTCTACGCGAAGTAAAGTTGTCTTCCCAAGGTGCCGCTGGATTCGGTAATAAAAATGTGATGGATTTGGTTGTCGTCTTTTTCGCGGCTCTCGACGTACGATCCGGGATGAAAAAACAACACAAAAGAAGAAAAGTGTCCCAAAACTGATGAAAACGCTCGATTTCGGGCTTTGAAAACAGGCGCAGTCGGGTAAGCTAGATGCCCCCGTCGTAAAGCTCTCAGAGAGCTGTCCTACGGTATGCTATGCGTCGCGTAACTCTTTACGCATCAAAAGTTATGAGCACCGGAGCAACGGATACTTGGTCATAAGCCCCCGACCCTCTGTTTGTGCGCCCTGCCTCTACGTGAAGTGAAGTTGTCTTGCCTAAGGTGTCGTGTGATTCGGTAATAGAAATGTGATGGATTAGGTTGTCGTCCTTTTCGCGACTCACGACATTCAATCCGGGATGGAAAAATAGCGCAAAAGATGAAAAGTGTCCCGAAACTGATGAAAATGTTCAATTTTGGGCTCTAAAAATAGGCGCAGCAGAGCAAGCTAGCTGCCCCCGTCGTAAAGCTCTCGGAGAGCTTTCCAACGGTATGCTGTGCGTCGTATAACTTCTTACGGATCAAAAGTTATGAGCACCGGAGCGACGGATACATGGCAACAAGCCCTACGCCCTCTGTTTCCGGGACCAGCCTCCACGTGAAGTGAAGTTGTCTTGCCCAAGGTGCCGTGGAATTTGGTAATAGAAATGTGATGGATTAGGTTGTCGTCCTTTTCGGTACTCACAACGTACGATCCGGGACGGAAAAACAGCACAAAAGAAGAAAAGTATCCCGAAACTGATGAAAATGTTCGATTTTGGGCTCCAAAAATAGGCGCAGTCGAGCAAGCTTGGTGCCCCCCATCGTAGAGCTCTCGGAGAGCTTTCCAATGGTATGCTGTGCGCCGCGTAACTCCTTACGGATCAAAAGTTATGAGCCCCAGAGCGATGGATACCTGGTCACAAGCCCCAAGCCCTATGTTTGCGTGCCCAGCCTTTATGTGAAGTGAAATTGTCTTTCCCAAGGTGCCGTGTAATTCTGTAATAGAAATGTGATGGATTAGGTTGTCGTCCTTTTCGCGGCTCACGACATACGATTTGGGATGAAACAACAACGCAAAAGAAGAAAAATGTCCCAAAACTTATGAAAATGTTCGATTTTGAGCTTCAAAATTAGGCGCAATCGAGCAAGCTTGGTGCCCTTGTCGTAGAGCTCTTGGAGAGCTTTCCAACGGTATGCTGTGCGCCGCGTAACTCATTACGGATCAAAAGTTATGGGCGCCGAAGCGACGGATACCTAGTCACAAGCCTCACGCCCTCTGTTTGCGGGCCTTGCCTCTACGTGATGTGAAATTGTCTTGCCCAAGGTGCTATGTGATTCGGTAATAGAAATGTGATAGTTTAAGTTGTCGTCCTTTTCGCGGCTCACGACGTACGATCTGGGTTGGAAAAACTGCGCAAAAGAAGAAAAGTGACCCAAAACTGATGAAAACGTTTGATTTTGGGCTCCAAATACTTGCGTAGTCGAGCAAGATTGGTACCCCTGTCGTAGAGCTCTCGGAGAGCTTTCCAACGGTATGTTGTGCGCCGCATAACTCCTTACGGATCAAAAGTTATGGGCACCGGAGCGACGGATACCTGGTCACAAGCCCCACGCCCTCTGTTTGCTGGAGCCGCCTCTACGAGAAGTGAAGTTGTCTTGCCCAAGGGGCTGCGTGATTCGGTAATAGAAATGTCATGGATTAGGTTGTCGTCCTTTTCGCGGCTCACGACGTACGTTCCGGGACGAAAAAATAGCGCAAAAGAAGAAAAGTGTCCCAAAACTGATTAAAACGTTCAATTTTAGGCTCTGAAAATAGGCGCAGCAGAACAAGCTTGGTGCCCTAGTCGTAGAGCTCTCGGAGAGCTTTCCAACGGTATGCTGTGCGCCACGTTACTCTTTACGGATCAAAAGTTATGAGCACCGGAGCGACGAATACCTGGTCATAAACCCCACACCCTCTGTTTGGGGGCCCTACTTCTATGTGAAGTGAAGTTGTCTTGCCCAAGGTGCCATGTGATTCGGTAATAGAAATGTGAAGGATTAGGTTGTCGTCCTTTTCGCAGCCCACGACGTACGATCCGGGACGAAAAAATAGCGCAAAGGAAGAAAAGTATCCTAAAACTGATGAAAACGTTTGATTTTGGACTCCGAAAATAGGCGCAGTCGAGCAAGCTTGGTGCCCCCATCGTAGAGCTCTCGGAGAGCTATCCAACGGTATGTTGTGCGCCGCGTAACTCCTTGCAGATCGAAAGTTATGGGCACTGGAGCGACGGAGACCTCGGGACAAGCCCCAAGCCCTCTGTTTGCGTGCCCAGCCTCTACGTGAAGTGAAATTGTCTTGCCTAAGGTGCCGTATGATTCGGTAATAGAAATGTGATGGATTAGGTTGTCTTCCTTTTCACGGCTCACGACGTACGATCCGGGACGAAAAAACAGTGCAAAAGAAGAAAAGTATCCCAAAACATATGAAAATATTTGATTTTGGGCTTCGAAAATAGGTGCAACTGAGCAGGCTAAGTGCCCCTGTCGTAGAGCTCTCAAAGTGCTTTCCAACGATATGCTGTGCACCGCGTAACTTGTTACGGATCAAAAGTTATGGGCACTGGAGTGACGGATACCTGGTCAAAAGCCCCACGCCCTCTATTTGCTGGACCTGCCTCTACGTGAAGTGAAATTGTCTTGCCCAAGGTGCCGTGTGATTCGGTAATAGAAATGTGATGGTTTAGGTTGTCGTCCTTTTCGAGGCTCACGACGTTCGATCCGAGAAGAAAAAACATCGCAAAAGATGAAAAGTGTTCGAAAAATGATGAAAACGTTCGATTTTGGGCTCTGAAAACAGGCACATCCGAACAATCTTGGTGCCCTCATCGTAGGGTTCTCGGAGCGCTTTCCAACTGTATACCGTCCGCCGCGTAACTCCTTACGGATCAAAAGTTATGAACAGCGGAGCGACGAATACCTGGTCATAAGCCCCACGCCCTCTGTTTGTGGGCCCTGCCTCTACGTCAAGTGAAGTTGTGTTGCCCAAGGTACCGTGTGATTCGGTAATAGAAATGTGATGGATTAGGTTGTCGTCCTTTTCGCAGCTCATGACGTACGATCCGGGACTAAAAAAAGCGCAAAAAAATAAAAGTTTCGTGAAACTGATGAAAATGTTCAATTTTTGGCTCCTAAAACAGGCACAGCCGAACAAGCTGGGTGCCCTCGTCGTAAAGCTCTCGGAGAACTTTCCAATGGTATGTTGTGCACCGCGTAACTCCTTACAGATCAAAAGTTATGAGCACCGGAGTGACGGATACTTGATCATAAGCCCTACACCCTCTGTTTGCGGGCCCAGCCTCTGCATGAAGTAAAGTTGTCTTGCATAGGGTACCGTGGGATTCGGTAATAGAAATGTGATGGATTAGGTTGCTGTCCATTTTGTGGCTCATGACGTACGATCCGGGACAGAAAAACTGCGCAAAAGAAGAAAAGTGACCCGAACCTGATGAAAATGTTCAATTTTGGACTCCCAAAACAGGTGCAGCCGAGCAAGCTGGTGCCTTTGTCGTAGAGCTCTCAAAGAGCTTTCAAACGGTATGTTGTGCGCCGCATAACTCCTTACGGATCAAAAGTTATGGGCACCGGAGCGACGGATACCTGGTCACAAGCCCCACGCCCTCTGTTTGCGGGCCCTGCCTCTACGTGAAGTGAAGTTTTCTTGCCTAGGGTACCGTGTGATTCGGTAATAGAAATATGATAGATTAGGTTGTCGTCCTTTTCACGGCTCACGACGTACGATCCGAGATGAAATATTAGCGCAAAAGAAGAAAAGTGTCCTGAAACTGATGAAAAGGTTCAATATTTGGCTCCGAAAACAGGTGCAGCAGAGCAAGCTGGGTGCCTCCGTCATAAAGCTCTCGGAGAGCTTTCCAACGGTATGCTGTCCGCTGCGTAACTCTTTACGGATCAAAAGTTATGAGCACCGGAGTGACGGATACCTGGTCACAAGCCCTACGCCCTCTGTTTGTGGGCCTAGCCTCTACGTGAAGTAAAGTTGTCTTGCCCAAGGTGCCTTGTGCTTTGTTAATAAAAATGTGATAGATTTGGTTGTCGTCCTTTTCGCAGCTCATGACGTACGATCTGGGACGAAAAAACAGCGCAAAAGAAGAAAAGTGTCCCAAAATTGATGAAAACGTACGATTTCGGGCTTCGAAAATAGGCGCAGTCGAGCAAGCTGGGCGCTCCCATCATATAGCTCTCGGAGAGCTTTCCAACGGTATGTTGTGCACCACGTAACTCCTTACGCATCAAAAGTTATGAGCACCAGAGCAACTGATACCTGGTCATAAGCCCCAGACCCTCTGTTTGCGGGCCCTGCCTCTACTTGATGTGAAGTTGTCTTGCCCAAGGTACCGTGTGATTCGGTAATAGAAATGTGATGGATTAGGTTGTCGTCCTTTTCGCTGCTCACGACGTTCAATTCGGGATGAAAAAATAGCGCAAAAGAAGAAAAGTATCCCAAAACTGATGAAAACGTTCAATTTTGGGCTCCAATAATAAGCTCAGCCGAGAAAGCTGGATGCCCCAGTCGTAAAGCTCTCGGAGAGCTTTCCAACGTTATGTTGTGCGCCGCGTAACTCCGTACGAATCAAAAGTTATGAGCACCGGAGTGACGGATACCTGGTCACAAGCCCCAAACCCACTGTTTGCGGGCCGAGCCTCTACATGAAGTGAAGTTGTCTTGCCCAAGGTGCAATGGAATTAGGTAATAGAAATGTGATGGATTAGGTTGTCGTCTTTTTCGCGGCTCACGACGTACGATACGGGACAGAAAAACTGCGTAAAAGAAGAAAATTGACCCAAAACTGATGAAAACGTTCAATTTTGGACTCCAAAAATAGGCGCAGCCGAGCAAAATAGGTGCCCTCGTCATAGAGCTCTCGGAGAGCTTTCCAACGGTATGCTATACGTCACGTAACTCCTTACGGATCTAAAGTTATGGGCACCGGAGCGACGGATACCTGGTCACAAGCCCCACGCCCTCTGTTTGCAGGCCCTGCCTCTACGTGAAGTGAAGTTGTCTTGCCCAGGGTGCCGTGTGATTCGGTAATAGAAATGTCCTGGATTAGGTTGTCGTACTTTTCATGGCTCACGATGTACGATCCAGGACGAAAAAATAGTGCAAAAGAAGAGAAGTGTCCCAAAACTAATGAAAATGTTCCATTTTGGGCTCCCAAAACAGCCGCAGCCGAGCAAGCTTGGTGCCCCAATCGTAGAGGTCTCGGAGAGCTTTCCAATGGTATGCTGTGCGTCGCGTAACTCCTTACGAATCAAAAGTTATGAGCACCGGAGCGACGGATACCTAGTCAGAAACACCACGCCCTCGGTTTACGAGCCCAGTCTCTACGTGAAGTGAAGTTGTCTTGCCCAAGGTGCCGTGGGATTCGGTAATAAAAATGTGATGGATTAGGTTGTCGTCCTTTTCGCGGCTCAGTACATATGATCCGGGACGAAAAAACAGCGCAAAAGAAGAAAAGTGTCCCTAAACTGATGAAATCATTCAATTTCGGGCCCCGAAAACAGGCACAACCAAGCAAGCTTGGTGCCCCGTCGTAGAGCTCTCGGAGGGCTTTCCAACAGTATGTTGTGCACCGTGTAACTCCTTACAGATCAAAAGTTATGAGCACCGTAGCGACGGATACCTGGGCATAAGCCCCAGACCCTCTGTTTGCGAGCCCTGCCTCTATGTGAAGTGAAGTTGTCTTACCCAAGGTGCCATGTGATTCGGTAATAGAAATGTGATGGATTAGGTTTTCATCCTTTTCGCGGCTCACAATGTACGATCCGGGACTAAAAAACAGCGCAAAATAAGAAAAGTATCCCGAAATTGATGAAAACGTTCAATTTTGGGCTCCAAAAATAGGCCTAGTCGAGAAATCTTGGTGCCCCCATCGTAGAGCTCTCGAAGAACTTTTCAATGGTATACTGTGCGCCACGTATCTCCTTACGGATCAAAAGTTATGGGCACCGGAGCGACGGAAACCTGGTCACAAGCCCACGCCCTCTGTTTGCGGGCCCTACCTCTACGTGAAGTAAAGTTGTCTTGCCCAAAGTGTCGTGTGATTCAGCAACAGAAATGTGATGGATTAGGTTGTCGTCCTTTTCGCCACTCACGACGTATGATTCGGGATGAAAAAACAGCACACAAGAAGAAAAGTGTCCCAAAATTGATGAAAACGTTCAATTTTTGGCTCCGAAAACAGGAGCAGCTAAGCATACTTGATGCCTCAGTCATAGAGCTCTCGGAGAGCTTTCCAACGGTATACTGTGCACCGCGTACTCCTTACGGATCAAATGTTATGTGCACCGGAGCAACGGATAACTGGTCATAAGCCCCACACCCTCTGTTTGCGGGCCCTGCTTCTATGTGAAGTGAAGTTTAGGTAATAGAAATGTGATGGTTTAGGTTGTTGTCCTTTTCGTGGCTCACGACGTATGATCCGGGACGGAAAAACAGCACAAAAGAAGAAAAGTGTCCCGAAATTGATGAAAATATTCAATTTTGGGCTCCAAAAATAGGCGAAGTCGAGCCAGTCGTAGAGCTCTCGGAGAGCTTTTCAACGGTATACTGTACGCCGCGTAACTCCTTACGGATCAAAAGTTATGTGCTCCGGAGCGACAGAGACTTGGTCACAAGCCCTAAGCCCTATGTTTGGGTGCCCAGCCTCTACGTGAAGTAAAATTGTCTTGCCCAAGGTGTCGTGTGATTCTGTCATAGAAATGTGATGGATTAGGTTGTCGTCCTTTTCGCGGCTCATTACATACGATCTGGGACGAAAAAATAGCGCAAAAGAAGAAAAGTGTCCCAAAACTTATGAAAATGTTCGATTTTGGACTCCAAAAATAGGCGCAACCGAGCAGGCTAGATGCCCACATCGTAGAGCTCTCAAAGTTCTTTCCAACGGTATGATGTGCACCGCGTAACTCGTTACGGATCAAAAGTTATGTGCACCGGAGCGACGGATACCTGGTCACAAGCCCCACGCTCTCTGTTTGCGGGCCCTGCCTCTACGTTAAGTGAAGTTGTCTTGCCCAAGGTGCTGTGTGATTCGGTAATAAAAATGTGATGGATTAGGTTGTCGTCCTTTTCGCGGCTCACGACGTACGATCCGGGAAGAAAAAATAGCACAAAAGAAGAAAAGTGTCTCATAACTGATGAAAATGTTCAATTTTGGGCTCCAAAAACAGGCGCAGCCGAGCAAGTTGGGATCCCCCGTCGTAGAGCTCTCGGAGAGCTTTCGAACGGTATGCTGTGCGCCGCGTAACTCCTTATGGATCAAAAGTTATGAGCGCCGGAGCAACGGATACCTGGTCATGTGCCCCAGACTATCTGTTTGCGGGCCCTGTCTCTATGTGAAATGAAGTTGTTTTGTCCAACGTGCCGTGTGATTCGACAATAGAAATGTGATGGATTAGGTTGTCGACATTTTTGTGGCTCACGACGTACGATCCAGGATGAAAAAATAGCGCAAAAGAAGAAAAGTATCCCAAAACTGATGAAAATATTCGATTTTGGGCTCCGAAAACAAGCGCAGCAAAGCAAACTTGGTGCCCCCGTCGTAGAGTTCTCGGAGAGCTTTCCAACAGTATGCTGTGCGCCGCGTAACTCCTTACGGATCAAAAGTTATGGGCACCGAAGTGACGGATACCTGGCCACAAGCCCCACGCCCTCGGTTTGCGAGCCTAGCCTCTACGTGAAGTGAAGTTGTCTTGCCCTAGGTGTCGTGGGATTTGGTAATAAAAATGTGATGGATTAGGTTGTCGTCCTTTTCGCGGCTCACGACGTACGATCCAGGACGAAAAAATAGCGCAAAAGAAGAAAAGTGTCCCACAACTGATGAAAATGTTCGATTTCAGGCTCCGAAATCAGGCGCAACTGAGCAAGCTTGGTTTCCCCGTCGTAGAGCTCTTGGAGAGCTTTCCAACGGTATGCTGTGCACCGCGTAACTCCTTACAGATCAAAAGTTATGAGCACCGGAGCGACGGATACCTGGTCATATGCCCCAGACCCTCTGTTTGCGGGCCTTGCCTCTATGTGAAGTGAAGTTGTCTTGCCCAAGGTGTCGTGTGATTTGATAATAGAAATGTGATGGATTAGGTTGTCGACCTTTTCGCGGCTCACGACGTACGATCCGGGACGGAAAAATAGCGCAAAAGAAAAAAAGTATCCCGGAATTGATGAAAATGCTCGATTTTGAGCTCTGAAAATAGGCGCAGTCGAGCAAGCTAGTTGCCTCCGTCGTACAGCTCTCGGAGAGATTTCCAATGGTATGTTGTGCGCCACGTAACTTCTTACAGATCAAAAGTTATGGGCACCGGAGCGACAGATACCTAGTCATAAGCCCCACGCCCTCTGTTTGCAGGCCCTGCCTCTACGTGAAGTGAAGTTGTCTTGCCCAAGGTGCCATGGGATTCAGTAACAAAAATGTGATAGATTAGGTTATCGTCCTTTTCGCGGCTCTTGACGTACGATCCGGGACGAAAAAATATCGCAAAAGAAGAAAAGTATCCCAAAACTGATGAAAACGTTTGATTTTGGAATTCGAAAATAGGCGCAGCCGAGCAAGAATATTGCCCGAGTCGTAGAGCTCTCGGAGAGCTTTCCAACGGTATACTCTGCGCCGCGTAACTACTTACGCATCAAAAGTTATGAGCACTAGAGCGACGGATACTTAGTCACAAGCCCCATGCCCACTGTTTGCTGGTCCCGCCTCAATGTGAAGTGAAGTTGTCTTGCCCAAGGAGTTGTGTGATTCGGTAATAGAAATGTCATGGATTAGGTTGTCGTCCTTTTTGCGGCTCATGACGTACTATCCGGGATGAAAAAACAGCGCAAAAGAAGAAATGTATCCCAAAACATATGAAAATATTCGATTTTGGGCTTCGAAAATAGATAAAACCGAGCAGGCTAGGTGTCCCCATCGTAGAGCTCTCAAACTGCTTTCCAACGGTATGCTGTGCGCTGCGTAACTTGTTACGGATCAAAAGTTATGGGCACCAGAGTGACGGATACCTTGTCACAAGCCCCACAGCCTCTGTTTGCGGGACCCACCTCTACGTGAAGTGAAATTGTCTTGCCCAAGGTGCCGTGTGATTCAGTAGTAGAAATGTGATGGTTTAGGTTGTCGTCCTTTTCGGGGCTCACGACGTACGATCCGAGATGAAAAAACTGCGCAAAAAAAGAAAAGTGTCTGAAAATTGATGAAAACGTTTAATTTTGTGCTCGAAAAATAGGCACAGCTGAGCAATCTTGGTGCCCTCGTCGTAGGGCTCTCGGAGAGCTTTCCAACGGTATGCCGTGCGCCGCGTAACTCTTTACCGATCAAAAGTTATGAACACCGGAGTGACGGATACCTGGTCATAAGCCCCACACCCTTTATTTTTGGGCCCTGCCTCTACGTGAAGTGAAGTTGTCTTGCCTAAGGTGCCGTATGATTACGTAATAGAAAGGTAATGGATTAGGTTGTCATCCTTTTCGCTGCTCACGACGTACGATCCGGGACTAAAAAACAACGCAAAAGAAGAAAAGTTTCCTGAAACTGATGAAAACGTTCAATTTTTGGCTCCAAAAACAGGCGCAGCCGAGCAAACTGGGCACCCCCGACGGAAAGCTCTTGGAGAGCTTTCCAACGGTATGCTGTGCGCCGCGTAACTCCTTACGGATCAAAAGTTATGAGCTCCGGAGTGACGGATACCTGGTCACAAGCCCCACACCCTCTGTTTGTGGGCCCAGCCTCTACGTGAAGTAAAGTTGTCTTGCCCAAAGTGTCATGGGATTCAGTAATAGAAATGTGAAGGATTAGGTTGTCGTCCATTTTGCGGCTCACGACGTACGATCCGGGACGGAAAAACTGCGCAAAAGAAGAAAAGTGACCCAAAACTGATGAAAACGTTCCATTTTGGGCTCCTAAAATAGGCGCAGTTGAGCGAGCTGGGTGCCCTTGTTGTAGAACTCTCAGAGAGCTTTCCAACAGTATGCTGTGTGCCTCGTAACTCCTTACGGATCAAACGTTATGGGCACCGGAGCGACGGATACTTGGTCATAAGCCCCACACCCTCTGTTTGCAGGCCCTGCCTCTACGTGAAGTGAAGTTGTCTTGCCCAGGGTGCCATGTGATCCGGTAATAGAAATGTGATGGATTAGGTTGTCGTCCTTTTCACGACTCACAACGTACGATCCGTGATGAAAAAATAGCAAAAAATAAGAAAAGTATCCCGAAACTGATAAAAATGTACGCAGCCGAGCAAGCTGGGTGCCCTCATCGTAAAGGCCTCGAAGAGCTTTCCAAAGGTATACTGTCTGCCACGTAACTCCTTACGGATCAAAATTTATGAGCACCAAGTGACGGATACCTGTTCACGAGCCCCACACCCTCTTTTTGTGGGCCCAGCCTCTACGTGAAGTAAAGTTGTCTTGCCCAAGGTGCCTTGGGATTCGGTAATAAAAATGTGATGGATTTGGTTGTCGCCCTTTTCGCCGCTCACGACATACGATCCGAGATGTAAAAATAGCGCAGAAAAAGAAAAGTGTCCCAAAACTAATGAAAACGTTCGATTTCGTGCTTCAAAAACAGGCGTAGTCGAACAAATGGCGTGCCCCCGTTGTAGAGCTCTTGGAGAGCTTTCCAACGGTATGTTGTGCATCTCGTAACTCCTTACGCATCAAAAGTTATAAGCACCAGAGCAATGGATACCTGGTCATAAGCCCTACACACTTTGTTTGCGGGCCCTGTCTCTACGTGAAGTGAAGTTGTCTTGCCCAAGGTGCCGTGTGATTCGGTAATAAAAATGTGATGGATTAGGTTGTCGTCCTTTTTGCGGCTCACGACGTTCAATCCGGGATTAAAAAATAGCGCAAAAGAAGAAAAGTATCCTGAAACTGATGAAAATGTTCAATTTTGGGCTCTGAAAACAGGCGCAACTGAGCAAGCTGGTTGCCCCCGTCGTAAAGCTCTCGAAGAGCTTTCCAACGGTATGCTGTGTGCCACGTAACACCTTACGGATCAAAACTTATGAGCACCGGAGTGACGGATACCTGGTCACAAGCCCCACGCCCTCTGTTTGCGGGCCCAGCCTGTACGTGAAGTGAAGTTGTCTTGCCCAAGGTGCCATGGAATTAGGTAATAGAAATGTGATGGATTAGGTTGTCGTCCTTTTCGTGGCTCACGACGTACGATCCGGGAAGAAAAATCTGCGCAAAAGAAGAAAAGTGACCCGAAACTGATGAAAACGTTCGATTTTGGGCTCCGAAAATAGGCGCAGCCGAGTAAGCTAAGTGCCCTCGTCGTAGAGTTCTCGGAGAGCTTTCCAACGGTATACTGTGCACCACGTAACTCCTTATGGATCTAAAGTTATGGGCACCGGAGCGACGGATACCTGGTCACAAGCCCCACGCCCTCTGTTTGCGAGCCCTACCTCTACATGAAGTGAAGTTGTCTTGCCCAGGCTGCCATGTGATTCGGTAATAGAAATGTGATGGATTAGGTTGTCGTCCTTTTCATGGCTCACGATGTACGATCCGGGACGAAAAAATAGCGCAAAAGAAGTGAAGTGTCCTAAAACTAATGAAAACGTTTCATTTTGGGCTCCAAAAATAGGCGCAGCCGAGCAAGCTTGGCGCCCCAGTCGTAGAGGTCTCGGAGAGCTTTCTAACGGTATGCTATGCGTGTAACTCCTTACGGATCAAAAGTTATGAGCACCGGAGCAACAGATACCTGGTCACAAGCCCCACGCCCTCGATTTGCGGGCCCAGCCTCTACGTGAAGTGAAGTTGTCTTGCCCAAGGTGCCATGGGATTCGGTAATAAAAATGTGATGGATTAGGTTGTCGTCCTTTTGGCGGCTCACTACGTACGATCCGTGACGAAAAAACAGCGCAAAAGAAGAAAAGTGTCCCAAAATTGATGAAAACATTCAGTTTTGGGCCCCGAAAACAGACACAACCGAGCAAGCTTGGTGCCCCCGTCGTAGAGCTCTCGGAGGGCTTTCCAACGGTATGTTGTGTGCCGTGTAACTCCTTACGGATCAAAAGTTATGAGCACCGGAGCGACGGATACCTGGGCATAAGCCCCGGACCCTCTGTTTGCGGGCCCCGCCTTTATGTGAAGTAAAGTAGTCTTGCCCAAGGTGCCGTGTGATTTGGTAATAGAAATGTGATGGATTAGGTTGTCGTCCTTTTCACGGCTCACGACGTACGACCCGGGACGGAAAAACAGCGCAAAAGAAGAAAAGTATCCGAAATTGATGAAAACGTTCAATTTTGGGCTCCAAAAATAGGCCCAGTCCAGCAAGCTTGGTGCCCCTGTCGTAGAGCTCTCGCAGAGCTTTCCAACGGTATACTGTGTGCCGCGTAACTCCTTACAGATCAAATGTTATGAGCCCTAAACCCTCTTTTTTCGGGCCCTGCTTCTATGTGAAGTGAAGTTGTCTTGCCCAAGGAGCCATGTGATTCAGTAATAGAAATGTGATGGATTAGGTTGTCGTCCTTTTCGCGGCTCACGACGTACGATCCGGGATGAAAAAACTGCGCAAATGAAGAAAAGTATCCCAAAACTGATGAAAACGTTCGGTTTTAGGCTCCGAAAATAGGCGCAGTCGAGCAAGCTTGGTGCCTCCGTTGTAGAACCCTCGGAGAGCCTTCCAACGGTATGATGTGCACCGCGTAACTCATTACGGATCAAAAGTTATGAGCACCAGAGCGACGGAGACCTAGTCACAAGCCCCATGCCCTTTGTTTGCGTGCCCAGCCTTTACGTGAAGTGAAATTGTCTTGCCAGAGGTACCGTGTGATTCTGTAATAGAAATGTGATGGATTAGGTTGTCGTCCTTTTCGCAGCTCACGACGTATGATCCGGGATGAAAAAACAGCGTAAAAGAAGAAAAGTGTCCCAAAACTTATGAAAATGTTTGATTTTGGGCTTCGAAAATAGGCGCAACCGAGCAGGCTAGATGCCCCCATCGTAGAGCTCTCAAAGTGCTTTCCAACGGTATGCTGTGCGTCGCATAACTCGTTACGGATCAAAAGTTATAGGCATCGGAGCGACGGATACCTGGTCACAAGCCCCACGCCCTCTGTTTGCGGGCCCTACCTCTACCTGAGGTAAAGTTGTCTTGCCTAAGGTACCGTGTGATTCGGTAATAGAAATGTTATGGTTTAGGTTGTTGTCCTTTTTGCGGCTCACGACGTACGATCCGGGACGAAAAAGCAACGCAAAAGAAGAAAAGTGTCCCAAAACTGATGAAAATGTTCAATTTTGGGCTCTGAAAACAAGTGCAGCCGAGCAAGCTTGGTGCCCCTGTAGGAGAACTCTCGGAGAGCTTTCCAACTGTATGCAGTGCGCCGCGTAACTCCTTACGGATCAAAAGTTATGAGCACCGGAGCGACGGATACTTGGTCATAGACCCGAGACCCTCTATTTGCGGGCCCTGCTTCTATGTGAAGTGAAGTTGTCTTGCCCAAGGTGCCATGTGATTCGGTAATAGAAATGTGATGGATTAGGTTGTCGTCCTTTTTGGCAGCTCATGACGTACGATCCGTAACGGAAAAACTGCGCAAAAGAAGACAAGTATCCCGAAATTGATGAAAACATTCGATTTTGGTCTCCGAAAATAGGTACAGTCGAGCAAGCTTGGTTCCCCCATTGTAGAGCTCTTTGAGAGCTTTCCAACGATATGTTGTGCGCCACGTAACTCCTTACGGATCAAAAGTTATGGGCACCAGAGCGACGTATACCTGGTCACAAGCCCCACGCCCTCTGTTTGCGGGCCCTGCCTCTACATGAAGTGAAGTTGGCTTGCCCAAGGTGCCATGTGATTCGTTAACAGAAATTTGATAGATTAACTTGTCGTCCTTTTCGCAGCTCACGACGTACGATCTGGGACGAAAAAACAGCAGAAAAAAAAGAAAAGTGTGCCAAAACTGATGAAAACGTTCAATTTTGGGCTCCGAAAATAGGCACAGCAGAGCAAGTTTGGTTTCCCTGTCGTAGAGCTCTCGGAGAGTTTTTAAACGGTATGCTGTGCGCTGCGTAACTCCTTACAGATCAAAAGTTATGAGCACCGGAGCGACGGATACCTGGTCATAAGCCCCACACCCTCTGTTTGCGGGCCCTGCTTCTATGTGAAGTGAAGTTGTGTTCCCCAAGGTGCAGTATGATTCGGTAATAGAAATGTGATGGATTAGGTTGTCGTCCTTTTCGCGGCTCACGACGTATGATCTGGGATGGAAAAACAGTTCAAAAGAAGAAAAGTGTCCCGAAACTGATGAAAACGTTTGGTTTTGGGCTCTGAAAATAGGCACAGTCGAGCAAGCTTGGTGCCCCCTTCGTTGAGCTCTCGGAGAGCTTTCCAACGGTATGCTGTGTGCCGCGTAACTCCTTATGGATCAAAAGTTATGAGTACCGGAGCGACGGAGACCTGGTCACAAACCCCATGCCCTCTATTTGCGTGCCCAGCCTCTACGTGAAGTGAAATTGTCTTGCCCAAGGTGCCGTGTGATTCGGTAATAGAAATGTGATGGATTAGGTTGTCGTCCTTTTCGCGGCTCACGTCGTACGATCCGGGATGAAAAAATAGCGCAAAAGAAGAAAAGTGTCCCAAAACTTATGAAAATGTTTGATTTTGGGCTCCGAAAACAGGCGCAACCGAGCAGGCTACGTGCCCCCATCTTAGAGCTCTCAAAGTGCTTTCCAATGGTATGTTGTGCACCGCGTAACTCGTTACGGATCAAAAGTTATGGGCACCGGAGCGACGGATAACTGGTCACAAGCCCCACGCCCTCTGTTTGCGTGCCCTGCCTCTACGTGAAGTGAAGTTGTCTTGCCCAAGGTGCCATGTGATTCGATAATAGAAATGTGATGTGTCACGCCCCAACCTGACCTATAGAGGTTAGACTAGCGTGTGATCTAAACATTCATATCATTTCACGTACTTAATCGTTCATTAAGGTTTAACGCTTAACATTAGCCTAAAACTCCAAAAATTCTCTGGAAAACCGGTAGCATAACGGCTGTAATTGGCTTATTAGTTTGACCTACTTTCCTAAACGCCTCAAAACGTTCAATCTCAAATTTGATTCCAACTAAGATTATTATTTATCACTAGTTGAAATGTCTACTATTTATCTCAAGTCTCATTTGATTAACACCTAGCATAGCAACTATGTCTCGTTTATGTGTATATCCTTGTTACAAAAGTACCTGTTGATCTTAGCTTACCAATGAGTACCTACTTAAGATTGGATAGATTCATTTTACTTAACCCTTTACCTAATACTTCATAAGCCTGTGATAGATACTAAACCAAAGTAGCGATAGCAAAACGACTAGAAGAGTGTCTATCTAGTTATGATCAGTACAAACCAAAATTAGACCCCAAATTACAACGGGGGTCATTTACAATACAACAACAAGCAACATAAGAAATAGTCTTCAAAGCAACATATCGTTCACAAAATGACCACAGTCAAGTAAGGCACGTAGGGCAAGCAATTACTCCAAGGAGTCATCAATAGGCACGTTATCCTCGGGTACCTGTTCATGATCTTCTTCACCTGTGATGATAAAAGAGGGTGAGTCCTTATGAACTCAGCGAGGGGGAACGAGAAATACATTTTGAAACTCTTTTTCCGGTTAAGCTTATGAAAAACCCCTTTTGAAACAAGTCACGTATCACAAGTAATAAGGTACGCAAAGTATAAGAATCAAATTGAGCAACATATACAATTTCCAATCATTTCAAGAATACGGCGAGCATTTGCTCTCAATATCAATTTCGATACAATTGTTGCGGCCGACTTCAATAATCCACTTATCGCTTCCATTTGGGTGTACTCCGGATGTACCCCGAAAACCTACGACCCAACTCTCCGAGGGTAGAATTCCAAGCAAGAGAGGGAATTCACTACAAAAAAATTGAATTTTGCGATGGACCGTCGCCAATCCGTCACCACTATGGTGACGGTACAGTGAAGGAAAATTTTGACACTAGTTTTGTGACGGAAAAGTGACAGTACAGTTACGGGCAACAATAACTGTCACCGAGCCGTCACTAACAGTGACGACTTATTAGCCATCACTCATTCGGTGACGGCTCAGCTACGACCGTCACTAATTTGGTGACGCCTCAGTGATAAGTTTGTCCCCTTCCGATATATAGAAACGGTTAGGTGACGGTACGGTGACAGTCCATCACCATGCCTTCACCAAATAGTTTGCCTCGCAATTTGCCATATTTCTTTTAACGAATAACGTCTTTAAACACTAAGTAACAACATCAGTTAATTAACATAGTTTCAGTGACAATACCAATTACTCATGTATTCTTAACTTCGAGTATATAAGTAGTCATTATTTAAACACAATTTGTAATTACTATGTTTGTCTACATAGTTTTTACTACAATATTATAGAAATTTCAAAACATAATTTACAATGAACAAGATTTTATTGCATAACATTCGATAATTAGGGATTACATTAACAGAATGTTAACTTCGATGGAAACCATATATACAAAAGTCCATAACAAGATACACACACATATTTTGTGAATATATGACATATTTGTTAACCTTAATTACTTACTACGTTTTTACAAAGTTTTTCACTCGAACAACTTCGGCAGAAGGATTCGATACATTTGCTCCACATTCCTTTGATGGTGTTGAGCCATCAAAGTGTAACCATCTTCTTTTGGTGGTTCGTTTAGATCAAATCTACCATCAACTCTCCTACTGCTTGCCTTCGATAAATCACATTTCTTTGTCGTTTTCTCTTTTTTCTCAGTGACCCACTCACCTTGAACTTCCTTACTCATCGTTTAGTTTGATATTTAAGTATCGATGAATAAAGACGGCTGTAAATATGGATGTCTTGAACATGCAGGATGGTTTACTCTTTATATAGAACTCAAATGAGTGAAAATTTGGCGACGGCACGGTGAGGGGTCTTTCCCCAAATTATTGGTGCCATCTTCACGCGACTCTCGAACATTTTCGACGGTTTGACGACGGCTCAATGAAGGCATGATCAGATTGTACTTATCAAATTCTGAATCCGTGTCAGTCTTTTGCATTGGAGACGGGCTGGAGACGGGTTGCCAGTCTCCACAATGGAGACGGGCTGGAGACGGGTTGCCAGTCTCCACAATGGAGACGGCTTATTCCAGTCTCCAATGGAGACGGGCTGGCGACAATAGCCCGTCACAATGTTGGAGATGGGTATTAAGCCCGTCTCTATATTGGATACGAGCCGACGCCCGTCTCCATGTTGGCGACGGGCATCAGCCCGTCTCCAAAAATGGAGAGGGGCTGATGCAGGTCTCCATTTTGAAGACGGGCAGATGCCCGTCTCAAATTAGAGGCCCACAAACGTGGGCCTCTATAAATGGAGTCGGGCGGGCGACAGTTGCCCGTCTCCACATTGGGGACGGGCCTCTGCCTGTCTCCATTGTGGAGACGGGTAGATGCACGTCTCCAATAAGAGTAAATGGAGACGGGCATCAGCCCGTCTCTATTTTCGAGACGGGCAGCTTCCCGTCTCCAATAAGAGGCCACAAACGTGGGCCTCTCTAAATGGAGACGGGCATGGAGACCGTCTCCATGTTGGAGACGGGCTTCAGCCCGTCTCCAATAAGAGGTCCGCGTTTGTCGGCCTCTATAAATGGAGACAGGCGGGCGACAGTTGCCCGTCTCCACCTTGAGGACGGGCCTGATGCCCGTCACAACATTGGAGACGGGCATCAAGCCAGTATCTATGTTGGATACGGGCGTCAGCCCGTCTCCAATTAGAGGCCCACAAACGTGGGCCTCTATAACTGGAGACGGGCATCAGCCCGTCTCTATGTTGGACACGGGCGTCAGCGCATCTCCAATTAGAGGCCCACAAACGTGGGCCTCTATAACTGGAGACGGGCGGATTGGAGACGGGTAGATGCCCGTCTCCAATAAGAATAAATGGAGACGGGCATCAGCCCGTCTCTATTTTGGAGACGGGCAGTTGCCCGTCTCCAATAAGAGGCCCACAAACGTGGGCCTCTCTAAATGGAGACGGGCATGCCCATCTCCATGTTGGAGATGGACGTCAGCTCGTCTCCATGTTGGAGACGGGCTTCAGCCCGTCTCCAATAAGTATAAGTGGAGACGGGCGGGCGAGAGTTGCCCGTCTCATGCCCATCTCCATGTTGGAGATGGACGTCAGCTCGTCTCCATGTTGGAGACGGGCTTCAGCCCGTCTCCAATAAGTATAAGTGGAGACAGGCGGGCGAGAGTTGCCCGTCTCCACCTTAGGGATGGGCCTGATGCCCGTCACAACGTTGGAGACAGGCAGCAAGCCCGTCTCTATGTTGGAGACGAGCGTCAGCCCATCTCAAATTAGAGGCCCACAAACGTGGGCCTCTATAACTGGAGACGGGCAGCTGCCCGTCTCCAAGAAGAGGCTCACAAACGTGGGCCTCTTTAAATGGAGACGGGCATGCCCATCTCCAATAAGTATAAGTGGAGACGGGCGGGCGATAGTTGCCCGTCTCCACCTTGGGGACGGGCCTGATGCCCGTCGCAACGTTGGAGATGGGCAGCAAACCCGTCTCTATGTTGGAGACGGGTGTCAGCCCGTCTCCAATTAGAGGCCCACAAACGTGGGCCTCTATAACTGGAGACGGGCATCAGCCCGTCTCTATTTTGGAGACGGGCAGCTGCCCGTCTCCAATAAGAGGCCCACAAACATGGGCCTCTCTAAATGGAGACGGGCATGCCCGTCTCCAATTTAAAGAGGCCGACCTCGTGGGCCTCTTTAATTGGGCGACAACCCTGGCTCATGCAGGGCTGTCGCCCAATTTAATACATTTAATGTTCTGCCCTCTGTGACGTTTTTTTTTTTTTTTTAAGCTTTGAGAAAAACCCTACCCCCCATCCCCCCCTCCCCCCCCCAACCTTCCCACCTCTCTATATACCCTTCACTTGCAACGATTAAGAGGTAATACCTTGGTATTTTTTTGGTTTTTATACATGTTGTGTATATATATATATATATATATATATATATATATGTATATATATGTGTAGATCTAGCTATAAACCCCTCCCCCTCCCTTTCCTATCATGCTATATACTCTCAACACATTATCCTCTCCCCAACCTTAGAATTAATTTTTTTTTTTTATTTTATTTTTATACACTTTTGTATATGTATGTATATCTATGTAAATATGATCCTTTTTATTCTTTATTTATATACACATTTTTATGATTTTTTTTTCATTTTTTTTTGTCTATTTTTTTTATTTGTTAAATTTTTTTTTTTTTTATTAATGTGTTTTATTTTTAACACATTTTGTTTTTTTTTTTTTAATTTTCGTTTATTTATTTATTTATTATTTTTTTTCGGAATTAATTTTTTTTTATTAATTTGTTTTTTTTATCACATTTTGGTTTTTTTATTGTATTTTTTGTTTTTTTTTTGTTTTTTTATTTTAGGATTTATTTTTTTTTATGATTTTTTTTTCGTTTTTTTTTTGTCTATTTTTTTTATTTGTTTTAATTTCTTTTTTTATTAATTTGTTTTATTTTTAACAAATTTTGGTTTTTTGTATTCAATTTTTTGTTTTTTTTTTCGGATTTCATTTTTTAATGATTTTTTCAGTTTTTTTTGTCTATTTTTTTTATTTGTTATAATTTTTTTTTATTAATTTGTTCTATTTTTAACACATTTTAGTTTTTTTATTGAATTTTCTATTTTTTTCTTTTTTTTAATTTTCGGATTTATTTTTTTTTCTATTTTTTTTTGTGTCTATTTTTGGTTTTTTTAAATTTATTTTGTTTTAAAATTTGTGTTATTTTTAACACATTTTAGTTAATATGATTTTATTTTCTTATTTTTTGTGTTATTTTTCGGATATTTGGTTTTTAAAATTTCAGCATTGTTTTTATTTTTTGTTTTTTGTTATTTTTTTATAATGTATTGTTGCTATGTAAATCTCTTAATTGCAGGTTATCAAATTATAAGGGGTGTTGCGGGGAACTGCTTTCCGTTTGTCGCGTCCGGAGTCTACAGATTTTAGGGTAATATTTTTTGAAACTTCGCTTACTCTTATATTATATTCACAATTTGGATATATATATTCAGATTCAGATAATCGTCAACCATAAAATTATTAATTTCAATGTCACGTTATAGCCCGGATCAACTATTAACCTGTTTTATAATGAATGCTTGTACCTTCATTTTTATTGAAGTTTTCTCATATTTATGTTGAGTAACCTTGTACATTGTACTTTGGGCCCTTCAACGCTTTATCGTGAACATTGTACCTTGCACACAAAGATTTTTTAATTATTTGATTAATATTTGTCAAATAATTTAAAGTTAACTTCATGTATGTTTTTTGTTGCACAATTTTTAATGTTGATATCATCTTATGCATTGAATAACATTGTTGTTGGATTGGATTGTTCTGTATCTTTGCCATGTTGTCAAACTCATGAATGATAAGTCTCACTCATCGAATTCGGATAGTTCTTTTACATAATAATATATTATTTAAAAAGAAATGATACATTTAACAAATTGCTCAGTGTATCATTTCATGGAGTCAAACCGAGAATGGATGTATCAGAAATGGGTTGACGGTAATCTTAATGAGGCCTTTATCCAAGGGGTTTCAGATTTTGTATCCTTCGCAAGTAACCAACATTATTATATGGATGGTACCAAGATAAGATGTCCATGTGTAAGATGCTGAAACTTAAAATTCCAAACAACAGGAATTGTGGTAGATCATTTGTATAAGAAGGGTTTTATGCCTTTTTACTATCAATGGATTGCACATGGCGAACATGTGTATAACAATAGTCGTCAATGTGCACCAACATGGGCATATAATGAAGAACAACAACTTGATCAAACGAATAATTATCGAACATTAGTTTATGACGCTGCCGGTATGCAGTTCATCAACGATCACAATGTTGAGGTTAATGAAGAACCTAACATGGAAGCACAAGCATTTTTTGAGTTGTTCAATGCCGCTGATAGGCCATTGTTTGATGGTTGTTCTAAACTTACTCAATTGTCAACCGTGGCTCGATATATGAATATGAAGTCCGAGCATAATATGAGCAACTCCCTATTTAACAGGTTCATAGAAGAATTAAGGAAAGTGATGCCTGAGAATCATAACTTGCCTGACAACCTTTATAGATTTAAGAAACTAATCAAGCCATTGGGGTTGGGATATCAGAAGATCAATGTTTGTGTAAATGGTTGCACCTTGTTTTACAAAGATCGGAGACTCATGGAAAATTGTCCACGCTGTGGCCACGCACGTTTCAAGGATATAGCTGGTGGTAAAAATCGAGGAAAGCCTATTTCCCACAAACAGTTAAGATATTTCCCTCTGACACCAAGGTTGAAAAGATTGTACATGTCAACTGCTACAGCGAGACACATGACGTGGCACAAATATCACAATGTGGAGGATGGACAGATTTGTCATCCATCAGATGCCGAATCTTGGAAATATTTTGACTCCGTGTATCCAGAATTCGCAGCAGAACCAAGAAATATTCTGCTAGGCCTTTGTTCAGATGGTTTTAACCCGTTCAGTTTAAATGTTAAACCTTACTCTTGCTGGCCAGTTATCATGACCCCATACAACCTTCCACCATAGATGTGCATGAAGGATCCCGTAATGTTTTTGACACTAATCATTCTTGGTCCCAAGCATCCCGGTCAGAATATTGATGTCTACCTAGAGCCTCTAATAGATGAATTGATAACTCTATGGTCGGAAGGAACATTATGTTATGATATTGCTACGAAGTCTAATTTTTGTTTGAGGGTAGTCTTGATGTGGACAATAAATGACTTCCCGGCTTATGGTATGTTGTCGAGATGGAGCACACATGGGAGGTTATCGTGTCCTATTTGCATGGAAAAGTCAAAAGCTTTTCGCTTACCAGCGGGGAAGAAACATTCATTCTTTGACTGTCATCGTCAATTCTTACCACATAATAGTTCATTAAGACGTGACAGAAAAAAAAAATTTCAAGGATAGGCACGAGACATCTATACCTCCACCATGATTATCTGGGCAACAAATTTGAGAACGGGTGCAAAATTTCCCAACAATCCAAGAGATATCTTGCAAAAAGCTAAATGGGTTTGGTATTGATCATAATTGGACGAAAAGAAGTATTTTTTGGGAATTGCCATACTGGAAGACGCATCTTGTTCGTCACAACTTAGACGTGATGCATATTGAGAAAAATATTTTTGACAATGTTTTCAATACTATAATGGTAGTTAAGGGTAAGGTTAAAGACAACCTTCAAGCTCGAAAAGACATGTACACTTTTTGCAATCGGCCAGAGTTGTGCGAAGAAAATACGAACATGTTAGGTGTATACACCCTCACTAGAGAAAAGAGAAAAGTGCTACTACAATGGGTTGAAGACATAAAATTTCCCAATGGTTATGCTTCTAATCTATCAAATTGTGTCGATATGAAGGATTTGAAAATGTCACACATGAAGAGTCACGATTGTCATATCTTTATGGAGAGACTACTTCCCATTGCATTGCGAGAATTAATGCCGAAACAGGCTGCAGAGCCATTTGCTGAACTGAGCTTATTTTTTAGCAATCTATGTTGTTCAACATTGCAAAGAACCGATTTGGAAAGGATGCAAGATAATATTGTCATGACGCTGTGCAAACTGGAGAAGATGTTGCATTCTGCATTTTTTGACTCAATGGAGCATTTACCTGTCCATTTGGTTTATGAAGCTATATGCTGTGGACCTGTTCAATATCGGTGGATGTATCCTTTTGAGAGGTTTTTGCAAGGCCTGAAAAGGGTAGTTAAGAATAAAGCACGTGTTGAAGGATCTATTTTTGAAGCTTATCACGTAATAGAGACATCAACTTTTTGTTCATATTATTTTGAACAACACGTGTCAACTAAAAATAGAAGGTTAGGTCGAAACAACCAGTATAACGAGGTAGAATATCCCGAGGGTTGCTTATCTATATTTACTTGTCTGGGTTTTCCAATTGGGGCGAATGCAGATATCTCACTATCGGAGTATGATCTCCATTTGGCACACTTATATGTACTCATGAATTGCCCAGAGGTGCAGCCTTATGTAATGTATGTTTGCAACGATTTGTTATGCAATTTCATCCGTTGGGATTATTACACATTGTTTAATGAGCAGTTTGAAAAATTTAATGCAGATTGTTTGAGGAATACTTGGAGGAACAATACGGCCCTATTAACAACAGAGATAGACAGTTACATATTGACAAATCTTTCCCGAGATGGTTATATTGCCAGGTCAGTATTTTGTATGCAATTTATGCCTATTCATTAAGGGCACGAGTAGTTGAGTATTAACCAAATGTAATCACTTTGCAGTTAAGAGATCGGTATGATGTAGATGATCGTGTGAAATGTCTCTCCAAATGGCTGCACAGAAAGGCACGAAGATGGTGTAGATACATGGTAAACGGATACAGGTTCTCTACGATCGAATATGGGTCTTCAAAATCCATGAACAATAGTGGAATTTTTGTAAGAGGTACAAGCGATGGTACAACTGAGGAAATAGGGTACTATGGGGTATTGAAAGACATTATTGAACTAGAATATCCTAATCCAATGATACAACATACAAGAGTTGTTCTGTTTAAGTGCGATTGGTATGATACCACAAATGATAGAGGTGTGAAGTCAAATCATAGGACCGGATTGGTTGAGATGAACGTGAAAAAAAGATATCCCAAGCACGAACCATTTGTATTGGCAGGTCAAGCCCAGCAAGTGTACTATTGTGTTTATCCAGGGGCCAAGAGAGATAGAGTGGATTGGGTGACCGTCGTTAAAATCCGTCCAAGACATTTTTATGACATGGACAGATAGGAGATAGATGTGGATGATAACACAAGTTTTCAATCAGATCACATGAATGTGCCCCCAGTGGAACCGAATATTTTTTATTCTAATTCACATATTAATTATTCGGATGTATATAGTGAAAATGTAAGCGAATATCATAATGACGAACATAGAGAAGTAGAAGAATATGTACATGACAAAGAATATGAGCATGAAACAAATGATAATTGTGATGATGACGATGATGATGATGATGAAGATGACTATGATGCTGATGGTGACCCATATGATGATGAAGATGATGATGATGATGAGGATGATGATGAGGAGGAAGATGGGGAATGTTCAACCAGTTTTTAATCATGACGATGATAATGAGGGAAATGATGAATTTTGAAAAAAAAGATAGGACAGTGAACAAATATTTGTCATGGTTGTATTTCAATTGATCAAGCAATGATTGCTAGTGATATACATATATATATGATAGTTGTGGTATGTTGTGTTACATAATTACATTTATTCAGTCATTTTATATTATTTATATATTCTAATGCTATTGTGTAAAAACAGGCAATGGGAGGCGGTGAAGATCCAGCTCGCAAAGGGAAAAAACAATTGAAGCAGAGCAGTTTGTTAGGAAAAAGGACATCATCGACAAATACCCCCCCTATTGTGCCCGAGATGCAGCAATTCAATCAGGCTGGACTGAATGACGCTCAACATATGGGTGGCCGTGGATCTATAGGTGCACATCATATGAGTGGATGTGGTTCCACAAGTGCATATACAACAACTGACCGTGTTCATGGTAATGTCCCTGTGGTAATTGGGCGTGGTTCATCTAATTCATCAGTGGGAATGCGACATCGGATCCCAGACGATGCGGAACCCCAACAAGAGCAGCCATATGCACAGGCCACGTCCACTAGTCATAATGAACAATACTGTTCATCAGTTGGACTGCCACATGAGCTAAAAGACTTGTGTGTAGATGGTGATGGCTCTTCAATACCCGGTGGTGCGCAATTTTCTAATATGCCTGAGTCATCGCACGCTGCTGAGAGACGGGCTGCAGGTATTGAAGATTGGCAATTTTATGGATTCCAGTCTCAAGCCGAATATTTAGTATGGCAAAATGACAAGCGACACTATGTGAAGGTGGTAGGAAACGGGTATGTAATAGTTCCAATTTGAAGTTTAAATATTCTCTTTGTTGTACCCTAATGTATCTGTTTGGATTATGTTATGTTACAGATGGGATCCATATAATACTGTCAAAGGTGTTACAAGAGCTTTACATGCTGGGTATGTAGAGCTGTGGTTGACATACAGACATGTTCCAAGTGATACAAAGAAATTATGGTTCGAATATTTCAGGGTATGAACTGTTAAATCAATAGATATTGTGAGAACTATTGTTTAATTGTATATTCCATTGTTGAATTAGATGGATGATAGTATTAACGGTTTCAGAGGGAGTACAAATGGCTTCCAATTGATGAAGCTGAAGTTTGGCGCAAATTTGAATCAACTGCAAGACGCCGAATTTCAGATCTGACAAACAAAGGACGGACAAGAACGAAAAAGCCAGATTTCATACCACTGGACATATGGAACGAAATGCTGGAGCAATGACAATGGCCAGAATGGCAGGAAATATCAAAGAGAAATTCAGCTAATCGAAAGGCCAATCCGTCTATTCATCATTTGGGTTCAATCCCAACCCATGAAGCAGCTAGAAGAATGGTTTTGATTTCGTCATATAATCTTGTTTACTCTTACATGTTATGTGTACGAATAAAAATTCGTAGAACTACACAAATATATGTAGGTTGATTTTGGGCAATTGCTATTGTAGGAAAAAGAATTAGGGAGGAAAGTGACTTATGCGCAGGTTTTCAAGAAGGCTCATCGCAAGGGGACTGACGGACCGTACACAGACTCTCGGGCCGAGCAGACAATGGTATGTATTTTTCATGTATTTTCTATAAGAGGAAGGAAGACATAGGGTTTATATTGAAGATAATTTAGGATTCACAGTTTTATCCAAGGTTCGTTGGTTTTGCAAAGTATCTATAATTGTTAAAGCTACAGTGATAGAGGGAAAACATATTTCGTGATTAGTGAGCATGAATACGTATGTACACGGTGCCAAAGCATTTCACAAATGTACTTTGGATACCTGTTTTTCTCCGTTGTGTTGTCTAATTTTTTTAGAAATGTCTCCTTATGGTTGTAGTAGAACATGATTAATATGTTGATATTAAGTGTGGTACTGTATGAGCTTGGATACTACATAGTAGGTTGGCTTGATTCAGAAATAGGTAATTGGAAAAAGTCCTAAATACAGAGGAGACTCTGTCCGTTGTATTTTTTTTTTACGAGTAAATATTGATTAAAGATAGATGTGGTAACTTAATAATGTGTGTTGGAATATTAAGTATGTGTAGCTTAAAAAAACTTGGTGGTAACTCACATCGGTTATGTAACAGTAACTTGTTGTGTTTTATAATGTATTTAGAAATGACTCATTATGGTTGTAGTAGTACATGATTAATATGTTGAGGTTAAGGGTGGTACTGTCACGCCCCAACCCGGCTTATAAAGGTTAGACTAGGGTGTGATCTAAACATTCAAGTCACATCTCGTACTTAACCATTCATGAAGATTTAACACTTAACGTTTTGGCCTAAACTCTAAAATTTTCTGAAAAACTGGCAGCATGACGGCTGTAATTGGGCTCTCTGGTTTGACCTAATTCTCTAAACGCCTCAAAATTTACCATCTCAAATTCATTTCCAACTAAGATTACTATTTTATCATCAATTGAAACGCCTACTGGTTGTCTTGATGTCTCATTTGATTAATAACCTAGCATGATATTATGTCTCGTTCGTTTGTTAATCCTCGTTACAAAAGTACCTGATGATCTTAGCTTAATAACGTGTACCTGCTTAAGATTTGGTTGGTTCATTTTACTTAGTCTTTACCTAACACTTCATAATCCTATTATGGATACTAGCAGTAATAATAGCAAAACGATCTTAGTAGTGTCCAGTGTCTGTCTAGTTAATATGAGTACAAACCAAAATTAGACCCTAAATTACAACGGGGGTCTTTTTCATTACACATCAAACAACATAAAAGAAATGGTCTTCAAGTAGCATGGAGTTCACAAGTAGCCATAATCATGTAAAGCACATAAGACAGGCAATCACTCCAAGGAATCATCGTTAGGCACGTCGTCCTCGGGAACCTGTTCTTGACCTTCTTCACCTGAGATGATAAAAGAGGGTGAGTCCTTATGAACTCAGCGAGGGGGAACGAGAAATAGGTTTTGAAACTCATTTTCCAGTTCAACTTATGAAAATCCATTTGCAAGCATGAATATAACACAATTAAGTACATGACAATAATATAAAGTAAAGGAACACAATTACCAGTCTTTCCTCCCCGAGGTTCTCTAGGAACCAAGCGAGAGTACTTACACATATAGAAAAAGGATACGGTGAGCTTTTGCTCTCAGTTGTTGCGGCCGACTTCAATTCATCCCCTTAACACGCCAAGTGGGTGTACTTTGGATGTACCCCAAAATCCTATGACCCAACTCTCCGAGGAAGTCTAGCCCCCAAGCGAGAGAGAGAATGGGACCATGGTAGTCACGGGTGCACCGGCAAGCCCGATGCCGCCCGGTGTGCGTGATCACTACCATGCCAGAATGAAAGGTTGCAACCTTGTATGCAATGCACATTTATGACATTTAATATATCACATTAGGAGGACAACAAAGTAGGTTGCCTCTGGACAGTCATAAGATTGCACATTGACAAATAAACAAGCGAGGCACGAATAGACAAGTAATTCCACTTGAAAGGCATATGGAGTTATATGAACATTAAACGGGCAGCCATGTAATGCACTAAGACAAGTCATATAACTCATTACAACGTTCACGTAATCAAATGATAAGATTATTCAATATGCAACAACATATATGCGAGCTCGAACGCAAGAAAGGCCTATTTGTCAACATGCAATGATCAAAATCACCTTTAGGCTATAAGGGCAACTACGGGCAGCCTAACAAAACATATAATTGCACTCAATATTCAAAGGATCAACACTTAGCAAGTTCACCTAGTCACTAGGGTTTCCATTTCGTGCTTACCCGTGTGATTAACCCTCAAGTCAACTCAAAATCAATCTCAAGCCAAGCATCAATTAATCCAAACATCCCTAAGTACTCAATACAGTCCACACAACATTCCAATGCCACAATCCAAAGCAATTAATACCACAAGAGAAGTTACAACAAATTTCTAAGCATATAACTAAGTGAAACCCTTACTGCAATAGGCTGTTTTCTCACAATCATTAAGACAAGCAAACAATCTGAAATTCCAGTGAATAAGATGTCAAATTAAAGCTTAATAAGTGAACTAAAATCAGAAACAAACCTTGCATCATTTGGAGTTCGGGATCAATAGTTATAGCCGAAACAGTGGGGTAGCACAAAACTGTCCGGATTTGCACACATTTCAATAAATGACGTTTTTGAGATCCTTAGGGTCAGATTTAGCCTTAGTCCATTTCTGACAAAAATGTCCAGAACTGAAAAATATAGCAGTAAACCAAATTTCATGTATTTCGGATATCATTTACTAAGTCAAATCTGGTTCGTTCTACAAGGTCAGTGCATCTGCCAAATCCTGCTTCATTTTTCCAGTTTTCCAGATTTGGACACATTTTAATGATTTGCCATTTTGAGGACCTTAGAGTCAAAATTAGCTTTGGCATATTTCTGAGAAAAATGTTCAAAACTGGAAAAACTAGTCAATTACCAATTTTCATGCATTTTCAACATCATTTTCCTAGCCAAACTCACCTCGAAACAATAGGTCAGAGAGCTGTCACATAATCCGATTTCACCTATCATCACTTTCAAGCCAAAATCTTGCCATGCATGGTTGAAGAAGCTTATGAACACACATATAACTCAAGTACAGAAGCAAAGACATACATTTAAGAGCATGCATGTGGATTTTTGAAGGATTTTCAAAAGGTTTTAGCCCTCACCTTGGCAAATCAACAAGAAGATGCACAAAACTTGATGAAGCACAATTTTCTTCTTCTTCCTTGCTTAGCCAAGACACCACCCGATTTCTCTCTATTTTTCCTAGCTTAGTGACCAAGTTCTTAGTAGATGCATGTGGTTAGAACAAGAAGAAAAGAAATGGAAGCTAGCAAACTCACCAAGGCCGAAATGGTGACTCAAAGAGCATGCATGTGTGATTCTTGCATCCTAGCTAGCTTGGTCGAGTTTCTTTGCTTGTTGTTTGTCTTGATGCACCATGGATTGATGAAGATGAGCAAAGGCAAGATAAAACTCAGCCAAAACCGAGATTGAGAGAGAAGAATGAGAGGGAGAGAGAGAAATGTGAGGAGAGTGAGAGAAATGAGAGAAAATAGAAGCTTTTGCAATTGTTGATGCAAATGTTGGCCTTGGGCATGCAAAAATCAGATTTTGTGTCATCTTTTGAGCATCTTTTGAATTGTTTTAGCATGTGTGTAAGAGAATGTTGGGTATTTAGGGATTTTAGGTAGAATAGAATATAGGATATGTTTAGAGGTTTGTGAGATTTTGTCTTGTAGTGAAAAATATAATATTTAGGTGTTAGTGAATTTTGTAGAGATTTGAATTAGGATTATAATAATAGTTAGTGGTGTTTGTAGGATTATTTTATAGTCTAGTGCTTTGTGTAGGATTCTTTATTGATTAGCGTGTGGGCACGCTTTCCTAGGTCTAGGGCACGCACTACGAGACATGCACAGAAATCGATACGAGGCACGAATCACGAGGTAGACACGAACTACGAGGTAGACACATACTTCATGACTAAGGCACGCAATCCTAGGTGAATGCACATAAACCAATGCAAGGCACGCAAATCAAGGCACAACTCTATATCTAGGTTAAGGTACGCAGTTCAAGGTTAGGGCACACAAAATGAGGTAACGCACTTACATCGAGGTCAGGGTATGTATATCTAGGTATCGCACGTCAGTAGGGGATTAGGGCACACCATTCTAGGTCAAGGCACGAATGACGAAGCATGCACGAAAACCAAAACAGGGCACGTAGTCTAAGGTCGGTCATATAATTCTGGGTCTCATGCACGCAAATTTAGGTAACACACGTTATTCGGGGTCGAGCCTCACAGGTACTGTATGAGCTTGGATACTATGTAGTAGGTCGGCTTTATTCACAAATAGGTAATTGGAAAAAGTCCTGAATATAGAGGAGACTATGTCCGTTTTTTTTTTTTTCGAGTAAATATTGATAAAAGAAAGAGGTGGTAACTTAATATTGTGTGTTTCAATATTAAGTATGTGTAGCTTATAAACATTTGCATGTTGACATCGGTTATTTAACACTAACTTGTTGTATTGTCTAATGTAATTAGAAATGTCTCATTAGCGTTGTAGTAAAACATGATTAATATGCTGAGGTTAAGTGTGGTACTGTATGAGCTTTGATACTATGTAGTAAGTTGGCTTTATTCACAAACAGGTAATTGGGAAAAGTCCGAAATACAGAGGAGACTCTGTCCGTTTTTTTTTTATGCATCTCATAAATGCATTAAAGACACATGTAGTAATGTTAATATTGTGTGTTTCAATATTAAGTATGTGTAGCATATAAACATTTGGTTGTAACTCTGTTTATTTTTTGACGAGTAAATGCATTAAAGACAGATGTAGTAATTTAATATTGTGTGTTTCAATATTAAGTATATGTATCTTGTTATCATTGCATTGTAACTAACATCGGTTATTTAACAATAACTTGTTACTACTGTCTTTGTAGGCTCGTTACGATGAAATGCTCCAAACGGCAAGGAATGCATCTGAATCAGACTCAAATCCAACGCCTGTGGATGAGAACGCAGTATTTTTGCAGGCTGTTGGACCACCACGAAAAGGTCGGCTATACGGGGTAGGTTCTCAAGTATCCGTTGAGTCCGTGTCAAATACCACATCCCATCATCGACGTGTCATCACAGAGCAACAACTGGCTGCCGCCGTTACACGTGCCACAGTGAATTTGAATGAAACTGTACGAAGTCATTGCCAGCGGATCGAGAGTCAGGACGAGTTAATCATTCAACTTCAGCAACAAATAACGAAGCAGAACAAATTTTTGGAAGTTCTCTACGTGAAAGTATATGGTCAATCTGAAGACCAACAATTTTCATCTTCACATAGTGGTGAAGATGGAGAGTAGTTTATGAGAATGTTATCTTTGTAGTTTGATGTTTAATACACTGGCATGTACAATACATTTCCTTTTGATTACAGTTTAACATAACAGTCTGTATTTTAAATAGATGTAGATAATATCGTATTTGCGTCATTATTGGAATTGTATTTCATATGTGAAATAGGTTCAATTTGGGAAAAAATTTCAGGAATTTTTCAAGGAATTATGAGTAGTTTAATTAGATGGAATGGTTAAATTGGCGAGGGCTACGTGAAGGGAATGGTTATTGACGGTTTGGTGAGGGATAAGGTTGGTGAAGGCTTGGCGACGACAATTTTGTGACAGTTTGGTGAGGGGGTTAAGTTGGCGAGTGTTCAGTGACAACAAATAATGGTGACGGTCGAGTGAGGGGAAATGTTGGCGAGGGCTTGTCTATGGGATATACAGTGACAGTTGTGAGATGGCTCTAATTGATGAGGGGCTAGTGACAGGAATGTTTGGTGACGGCCTGGAGATGAAAAATGATGGTGAGGGCAGATTTGGAGACGGGATAGAGAGCGTTTTTAGCTGTCGCCAAAACAGTGATAGCACAGTGACAGGAACCATTTTGGAGACAATCTCCTGTCTAACGGACAATTCCCTTCACGGTGCCGTCGCAAATTCCACATTGGCGACGACACAGTGAGGGGAACCGTCTCTCGCAAAATCTAGTTTTTTTGTAGTGATTAGACCATGGTAGTCACGGTAGCACCAGCAAGCCCGATGTCGCCTGGCGTGTGTGAAACGTTACCATGTCACAATGGAAGGTTGCAACCTTGTATGCAATGCACATTTATAACATTTAACATATCACATTAGGAGGACAACAAAGTAGGTTGCCTCTGAGCAGTTATAAGATTGCACGTTGACAAGTAAACACACAAGGCGTGCTTGACATATAATTTCACTTGTAAAACACATGGAGTTATATGAATATTAAACGGGCAGCCATGTAACACATGTAAATCAAGTCATATAGCTCATTTCGGGGTTCACGAAATCAAGAAATATGATTATACAAGCATGCAACGACGTTTACTTTAGACCGGGTGCAAGCAAAGTCTCCTTATCAACATGTAATCATCGAGAATCACATTTAGGGCTATAAGGACATATACGGCAGCCTATTAACCTTCCTCAATATCATTCATAATTCACAAAAGGACGGTTTATGACTCGAGAACCTACGGGGCCATTAGGGTTTGCAAGGCCGTGCTTGGGGTTGGTTCGTTTGCTAATCACCATAAGCAATTCTTAAACCATTTAAAACATATTTAACATTTATTAGGCAGCCCACTAATCACACAATAAAACACAATAACCATGGATCATCGCTTAGCGAGTTTTCACAGTCGATAAGGTTTCGTTTCATGCTTACACGTGCGATTAAGCCACAAGTTGACAAGTAATTAAACCCAAGCCATGCATTAATTAATTAAAACATCCTCAAGCATCCAAAATAGTCCACACAACATCCAAGTGCCACAATCCCAAGCATTCACTACCACAAGAGAAGTTACAACATTTTTCAAAGCATATCACTAAACAAAAATCTCACTGCAATGGTCTATTTTCCCACAATCATTTAGACAAGAAAACAATCTCCAATTGCAGTGAGCAAAATGTCAAATTAAATCTTAAGGAGTGATTTAAATCCAGAAACAAACCTCACCTCATTTGGAGTTCAGACCTAGGAGTTATGGCAAAAACCGTGAAACTACGCAAAACTGTCCAGTTTTAGACACATTATGATGTTTTTTTTTTTAGGGTCTTAGGGTTAGAATTGGCTTTGGTCTATTTCTAGAAAAAAATGTCCATAAATGAAAAATATAGCAACCTACCAAAATTCATGCATTTTAGATATCCAGTTTTAGACACATTACGATCTTTTTTTTTTTAGGGTCTTAGGGTCAGAATTGGCTTTGGTCTATTTCTAGAAAAAATGTCCAGAAATGAAAAATATAGCAACCTACCAAAATTCATGCATTTTAGATATCATTTACTAAGTCAAAACTGGTTCGTTCTACAAGGACAGTGAACTACTAAAAACCTGCTCCATTTTCCCATATTTTACAGATTTAGACACCCTTCGATGTTGTGCCATTTCGGAGACCTTAGAGTCAAAATTGGCCTTGGCCTATTTCTACAAAAAAATGCTCATAACTGGCAAAATTAGTCACCTACCAATTTTCATGCATTTTCAACATCATTTACCGGGTCAAATTCACCTCGCTCTAACAAGTCAGAAATCTGCCATTTTCGCAATTTCACCTATCTTCAAATTCTAGCTAAATATCTTGTCATGCATGGTTTCAAAAGCTCATGTACACACATATACCACAAGTACAGAGGTAAAGTAGACATATAAAGGCATGCATGTGGTTTTTGAAAGCTTTTAAAAAGGATTAACCCTCACCTTAGCCTATTGACAACAAATGATGCTCAAAACTCTTGAAGATGCACAAATGGTCTTCTCTCCTTGTTTGGCTGAGAGATATTGCTTGATTTCCTTAATTCCTAGCTGAGTTACCATGTCCTTAGTATGTGCATGTGGTTAGAACAAAAAGAAATGGAAGAGAACTCTTAAAACATACCTATGGCCGAAAATAGCACTATTTGAGCTTATTTCTTTGTTGTTTTGTCTTAGCCGTGCCTTGAAGCTTCTTTTCCTTTGTGAATCAGTTTAAGCAAGTGTTTTGGTGTGTGAGAGTGTGTGAAGTCGTGAGAGGAGAGAAAACTTGAGAGAATGTTGAGTGTATAGCCGAGAGAGAGAGAGAAAAAAATAGGGTTTTTTGGGGTGTTTTAGTAGTTTAGGAAGCATGGTCAGCTCTTGGGAGTTGAATAGCAGAGAATGATGGTGCTTTGTGCATATTTTGAATAGTGTAGGAAGCATGAGTGGTGGTCTGATCGAGAAAGAGAGAGGAAAGAGAGAAAAAGCTAAGGCATTTTTGCAACAATGTTGTATTTTATATGTGTTCAATGCCTTGTCCGAAATTTGGTGGCTTGTATAGTCAAAATGCTTTTCAAATTTGGTTATTATTCTGTCTTGGCATTGTAACTGGTCAGGGAATAAGTGTAAAATAATATGGGAGGCTTGGGGTTAAATAAAATAGTATATA
The DNA here is from genome assembly GCA_037974665.1 of Ehretia macrophylla. Classification (NCBI taxonomy): domain Eukaryota; kingdom Viridiplantae; phylum Streptophyta; class Magnoliopsida; order Boraginales; family Ehretiaceae; genus Ehretia; species Ehretia macrophylla. The sequence continues at coordinate 40,470,218 of CM075766.1, forward strand.
GTTATTAGAAAAAGCAAGACATGGCTATAAGAACGTGTCTAGGCATATTGCCTTGGGTTGGTCGTGCATGGCTAACTGTTTTGGTCAGAATTCTATTGTTTTTTGATTGTTTTATTGTTTTAGGGGATATTAGGTGGAAGATAATGTATACGTTTTAGTAAAAAAAATTGCATAGAAGTTAGGTAAAGCACATAATTTTATAATGAGTGTTGTAAGGCAAGCATTTGGCTTGGCAATATTTGAATTGCATGGTGTATGGCCAGCCAAAGCTTGAAGAATTTAAAATTTCAGATTCTTTTTAAGTATATAATGGATTATGGTAGATGTAGAATTTGAGGTGCATGGTTCTTTGGAATAGAATAAAGAATAAGGAATAAAGAATGTCTAGTGTTTAGCGTTTCATATTTTAGTGCATTGACTTAGGATTAGAATACAGTTAGTGGAGTTTGTAGGATTAGTTAACAATCTAGTGCTTCGTGTAAGATACTTTCTTGTAGCGTGCGGCACGCTTTTCTAGGTTTAGGGCACGCACTATGAGGTAAGGCATGAACTACGAGACGAATATACGTTTCCCAAAAAATTGCACACCCTCTATTTGCGGGCCCTGCCTCTACGTGAAGTGAAGTTGTCTTGGCCAAGGTGCCGTGTGATTCGGTAATAGAAATGTGATGGATTAGGTTGTCATCCTTTTCGCGGCTCACGACGTACGATCCGAGATGGAAAAACAGCGCAAAAGAAGAAAAGTGTCCCAAAACTGATGAAAACGTTCAATTTTGGGCTCCGAAAATAGGCGCAGTAGAGCAAGGTTAGTGCCCCCGTCGTAGAGCTCTCGGATAGCTTTCCAATAGTATGATGTGCGCCACGTAACTCCTTACGGATCAAAGGTTATGAGCACCGGAGCGATAGAGACCTAGTCACAAGCCCTACGCCCTCTGTTTGCGTGCCCAACCTCTACGTGAAGTGAAATTGTCTTGCCCAAGGTGCCATGTGATTGGAAAATATAAATGTGATGGATTAGGTTGTTGTCCTTTTCGCGACTCACGGCGTACGATCTGGGAAGAAAAAACAGCGCAAAAGAAGAAAAGTGTCCCAAAACTTATGAAAATGTTCAATTTTGGGCTCCAAAAACAGGCACAACCGAGTAGGCTAAGTTCTCTCATCGTAGAGCTCTCAAAGTGCTTTCCAACAGTATGCTGTGTGCCGCGTAACTCGTTACAGATCAAAAGTTATGGGCACCGGAGCGACGGATACCTGCTCATAAGCCCTACGCCCTCTGTTTGCGGGCCCTGCCTCTACGTGAAGTGAAGTTGTCTTGCCTAAGGTGCCATGTGATTCGATAATAGAAATGTGATGTATTAGGTTGTCGTCCTTTTCGCGGCTCACGACGTACAATCCGGGACGAAAAAACAGCACAAAAGAATAAAAGTGCCCTGAAATTGATGAAAACGTTTGATTTTGGGCTCCGAAAATAGGCGCAGCCGAGCAAGCTTGATGCCCCCGTCGTAGAGCACTCAGAGAGCTTTCCAACGGTACTCTGTGCGCCGCGTAACTCCTTACGGATCAAAAGTTATGAGCATCGGAGCAACAGATACCTGGTCATAAGCCCTACGTCCTCTATTCGCGGGCCCTGCCTCTACGTGAAGTGAATTTGTCTTGCCCAAGATGCCGTGTGATTCTGTAATAGAAATGTGATGGATTAGGTTGTCATCCTTTTCGCGGCTCACGACGTACGATCCGGGACGGAAAAAAAGTATAAAAGAAGAAAAGTGTCCCAAAAGTTATGAAAATATTTGATTTTGGGCTCCAAAAATAGGCGCAACCGAGCAGGTTAGGTGCCCCCATCGTAGAGCTCTCAGATAGCTTTCGAACGGTATGCTGTGTGCCCCGTAACTCCTTACGGATCAAAAGTTATAGGCACCGGAGCGACGGATACCTGGTCACAAGCCATACGCCCTCTGTTTGCGAGCCTTGTCTCTATGTGAAGTGAAGTTGTCTTGCCCAAGGTGCTGTGTGATTCGGTAATAGAAATGTGATGGATTAGGTTGTCGTCCTTTTCGCGGCTCACGATGTACGATCCGGGACGAAAAAATAGTGCAAAAGAAGAAAATAGTCCCAAAACTGATGAAAAAGTTCGATTTTGGGCTTCGAAAATAGGCGTAGTCGAGCAAGCTTAGTGCCCCCATCGTAGAGCTCTCGGAGACCTTTTTAATGGTATTCTGTGCGTCGCGTAATTCCTTACGAATCAAAAGTTATGAGCACTGGAGGGACGGATACCTGGTCATAAGCCCCACGCCCTCTGTTTGCGGGCCTGCCTCTACATGAAGTGAAGTTGTCTTGCCCAAGGTGCCGTGTGATTCTGTAATAGAAATGTGATGGATTAGGTTGTCGTCCTTTTCGCGGCTCACGACATTCGATCCGGGATGGAAAAAATGCGTAAAAGAAGAAAAGTGTCCAAAACTTATGAAAATATTTGATTTTGGGCTCCGAAAATAGGCGTAGCCGAACATGTTAGGTACCCCCATCGTAGAGCTCTTAAGAGCTTTCGAACGGTATGCTGTGCGCCGCGTAACTCCTTACGGATCAAAAGTTATGAGCACCGGAGCGATGAATACCTGGTCATAAGCCCCACACCCTCTGTTTGCTGGCCCTGCCTCTATGTCAAGTGAAGTTGTCTTGCCCAAGGTGCCATGTGATTCGGTAATAGAAATGTGATGGATTAGGTTGTCGTCCTTTTCGCGGATCACAACGTACGATCCGGGACAGAAAAACAACGCAAAAGAAGAAAAGTATCCCGAAACTGATGAAAACGTTCAATTTTGGGCTCCAAAAATAGGCGCAGTCGAGCAAGGTTAGTGCCCCCATCGTAAAGCTCTCGGAGAGCTTTCCAATTGTGAGCAGTGCACCACGTAACTCCTTACGGATCAAAAGTTATGAGCACTGGAGCGACGGAGACCTGGTCATAAGCCCCACGCCCTCTGTTTGCGTGCCCAGCCTCTATGTGAAGTGAAATTGTCTTGCCCAAGGTGTCGTGTGATTTGGTAATAGAAATGTGATGGATTAGGTTGTCGTCCTTTTCGCAGCTCACGACGTACGATCAGGGAAGAAAAAATAGGGCAAAAGAAGAAAAGTGTCCCAAAACTTATGAAAATGTTCAATTTTGGTCCCCGAAAATAGGCGCAACCGAGCAGGCTAGGCGACCCCATCGTAGAGCTCTCAAAGTGCTTTCCAACGGTATGTTGTGTGCCGCGTAACTCGTTACGGATCAAAAGTTGTGGGCACCGAAGCGAAGGATACCTGGTCACAAGCCCCACGCCCTCTGTTTGTGGGCCCTACCTCTATGTGAAATGCAGTTGTCTTGACCAAGGTGCCATGTGATTCAATAATAGAAATGTGATGGATTAGATTGTCGCCCTTTTCGCGGCTCACGACGTATGATCCGGGATGAAAAAACAGTGCAAAAGAAGAAAAGTGTCCCAAAATTGATGAAAACGTTCAATTTTGGGCTCCGAAAATAGTCGTAGCCAAGCAAGCTAGGTGGCCCCGTCGTAGAGCTCTCGGAGAGCTTTCCAACGGTATACTGTGCACCGCGTAACTCCTTACAGATCAAAAGTTATGAGCACCGGAGCGACGGATACCTGTCATAAGCCCTACACCCTCTGTTTGCGGGCCCTGCCTCTATGTGAAGTGAAGTTGTCTTGCCCAAGGTGCCGTGTGATTCGGTAATAGAAATGTGATGGGTTAGGTTGTCGTCCTTTTTGCGGCTCACGACGTGCGATCCGAGACGGAAAAACAGCGCAAAAGAAGAAAAGTATCTCGAAACTGATGAAAACATTCAATTTTGGGCTTCAAAAATAGGCGCAGTCGAGCAAGGTTAGGGCCCCCATCGTAGAGCTCTCGGAGTGCTTTCCAACAGTATGTTGTGCAGCTCTTAACTCCTTACGGATCAAAAGTTATGAGCACTAGAGCGACGGAGACCTGGTCATAAGCCCAACGCCCTCTGTTTACGTGCCCAGCCTCTACGTGAAGTGAAATTGTCTTGCCCAAGGTCCCGTGTGATTTGGTAATAGAAATGTGATGGATTAGGTTGTTGTCCTTTTCGCGGCTCACGACGTACGATCAGGGAAGAAAAAACAGCGCAAAAGAATAAAAGTGTCCCAAAACTAATGAAAATGTTAGATTTTGGTCTTCAAAAACAGGCGCAACCAGCAGGCTAGGTGCCCCCATCGTAGAGCTCTCAGAGAGCTTTCCAACAGTATGCTGTGCCCCGCATAACTCCTTACGGATAAAAAATTATGAGCACCGGAGCGATGGATACCTGGTCATAAGCCCCCCGCCCTCTTTTTGCGGGCCCGGCCTCTACGTCAATTGAAGTTGTCTTGCCCAAGGTGCCATGTGATTCGGTAATAGAAATGTGATGAATTAGGTTGTCATCCTTTTCGCGGCTCACAACGTACGATCCAGGATGGAAAAAAAGCATAAAAGAATAAAAGTGTCCCAAAACTTATAAAAATATTTGATTTTGGGCTCCGAAAATAGGCGTAACCGAGCAGGTTAGGTGCCCCATCGTAGAGCTCTCAGAAAGCTTTCGAACGGTGTGATGTGCGCCGCATAACTCCTTACAGATCAAAAGTTATAGGCACTGGAGCGACGGATACCTGGACACAAGCCCCACGCTCTCTGTTTGCGGGCCCTGTCTCTATGTGAAGTGAAGTTGTCTTGCCCAAGGTGCCATGTGATTCGGTAATAAAAATACGATGGATTAGGTTGTCGTTTTTTTCGCGGCTCACGACGTACGATCTGGGACGAAAAAACAGCGCAAAAGAAGAAAATAGTCCCGAAACTGATGAAAATGTTAGATTTTGGGCTCTGAAAATATGCGCAGTGGAGCAAGCTTGGTGCCCCCGTTGTAGAGCTCTCAGAGAGCTTTCCAACGGTATGCTGTGCGCCGTGTAACTCCTTATGGATCAAAAGTTATGAGCACCGGAGCAACGGAGACCTGGTTACAAGCTTCACGCCCTCTGTTTGCATGCCAAACATCTACGTGAAATGAAATTGTCTTGCCCAAGGTATCGTGTGATTCGGTAATAGAAATGTGATGGATTAGGTTGAGTCTTTTTCGCTGCTCACGACGTACGATCCGGGACGAAAAAATAGTGCAAAAGAAGAAAAATGTCCAAAACTTATGAAAATGTTCGATATTGGGCTCCGAAAATAGGTGCAACCGAGTAGGCTAGGTGCCCCCATCGTAGAGCTCTCAAAGTGCTTTCCAACGGTATGCTGTGCGCCACGTAACACGTTACAAATGAAAAGTTATGGGCACCAGAACGACGGATACCTGGTCACAAGCCCCACGCCCTCTGTTTGCAAGCCCTGCCTCTACATGAAGTGAAGTTGTCTTGCCCAAAGTGCCGTGTGATTCAGTAATAGAAATGTGATGGTTTAGGTTGTCGTACTTTTCGCGGCTCACGACGTACGATCCGGGACGAAAAAACAGTGTAAAAGAAGAAAAGTATCCCAAAACTGATGAAAACATTTGATTTTGGGCTCCAAAAACAGGCGCAGCAGAGCAAGCTTGGTGCCCTCGTCGTAGAGCTCTTGAAGAGCTTTCCAATGGTATATTGTGCGCTGCGTAACTCCTTACGGATCAAAAGTTAGGAGCATTGGAGCGACGGATACCTAGTCATAAGCTCCACGCCCTTTGTTTGCGGGCCCTGCATCTACATGAAGTAAAGTTGTCTTGCCCAAGGTGTCGTGTTATTCGGTAATAGAAATGTGATGGATTAGGTTGTCATCCATTTCGCGGCTCATGACGTACGATCCGGGACGGAAAAAAGCGTAAAAGAAGAAAAGTGTCCCAAAACTTATGAAAATATTCGATTTGGGCTCAACAAATAGGCGCAACTGAGTAGGTTAGGTGCCCCTAACGTAGAGCTCTCAGAGAGCTTTCCAACGGTATGGTGTGCGCCGCGTAACACCTAACGGATCAAAAGTTATAGGCACCGGAGCGACGGATACCTAGTTACAAGCCCCACGCCCTCTGTTTGCGGGCCCTGTCTCTATGTGAAGTGAAGTTGTCTTGCCCAAGGTGCCGTGTGATTCGGTAATAGAAATGTGATGGTTTAGGTTGTCATGCTTTTCGTGACTCACGACGTACGATCCGGGACGGAAAAATAGCGCAAAAGAAGAAAATAGTCCCGAAACTGATGAAAATGTTGGATTTTGGGCTCCAAAAATAGGCGCAATCGAGCAAGCTTGGTTCCCTCGTCGTAAAGCTCTCGGAGAGCTTTCCAACGATATGCTGTGCGCCGCGTAACTCCTTACGGATCAAAAGTTATGAGCACCGGAGCGACGGAGACCTGGTCACAAGACCACGCCCTCTGTTTGCGTGCCCAGCCTCTATGTGAAGTAAAATTATCTTGCCCAAGGTGCTGTGTGATTCGGTAATAAAAATGTGATGGATTAGGTTGTTGTTCTATTCTCTGCTCACGACGTACGATCTGGGAAGAAAAAACAGCGCAAAAGAAGAAAAAGTGTCCCAAAACTTATGAAAAAGTTTGATTTTTGGCTCCGAAAATAGGCACAACCGAGCAGGCTAGGTGTCCTCATCGTAGAGCTCTCAAATTGCTTTCCAACGGTATGTTGTGCGCTGCTTAACTCGTGACGGATCAAAAGTTATGGGCACCGGAGCGACGGATACCTGGTCACAAGCCTTACGCCCTTTGTTTTCGGCCCTGCCTCTGCGTGAAGTGAAGTTGTCTTGCCCAAGGTGCCGTGTAATTTGGTAATAGAAATGTGTTGGATTAGGTTGTCGTCCTTTTCGCGGCTCACGACGTACGATCCAGGACAAAAAAAACAGCGTAAAAGAAGAAAAGTGTCCCAAAACTGATGAAAAGTTCGATTTTGGTCTCCGAAAACAGGTGCAGCCGAGCAAGCTTGATGCCCCCATTGTAGAGCTCTCGGAGAGATTTCCAACGGTATTCGGTGCGCCGCGTAACTCCTTACAGATCAAAAGTTCTGAGCACTGGAGCGGCGGATACCTGGTCATAAGCCCCACGCCCTCTGTTTGCGGGCCTTGCCTCTACGTGGAGTGAAGTTGTCATGCCCAAGGTGTTGTACGATTCGGCAATAGAAATGTGATGGATTAGGTTGTTGTCATTTTCGCGGCTCATGACGTACGATCCAGGATGGAAAAAAAGAGTAAAAGAAGAAAAGTGTCCCAAAACTTATGAAAATATTCGATTTTGGGCTCCGAAAAGAGGCGCAGCTGAGCAGGTAAGGTGCCCCCATCGTAGAGCTCTTAGAGAGCTTTCGAACGGTATGCTGTGCACCGCGTAACTCCTTACGGATCAAAAGTTATGAGCACCGGAGCCACGGAGATTGTTTTGAAAATTATTGTAACTTCTCTTGTTGTATTAATTGCTTGGGGATTGTGGCACTTGGATGTTGTGTGGACTGTTTTGAATGTTTGAGGGTGTTTGAATTAATCAATGCATGGCTAGAGTTTAGTTACGTGACAACTTAGGGCTTAATCGCATGGGTGAGCGTGAATTGAAACCCTAATGACTAGGTAAACTCGCTAAGTGTTGATCCTATGAATATTGTGTTTAATCATGTGATTAGTAGGCTGCCCGTAGTTGCCCTTATAGCCCTAAATATGATTCCGATAATTACATGTTGACAAGTAGGCCTTTCTTGTACCCGGTCCCACGTAAACGTCGTTGCATGTTGTATGACTTTATTATTTGATTACGTGAACTTTGAAATGAGTTATATGACTTGATTTACATGTGTTACATGGCTGCCCGTTTAATATTCATATAACTCCATGTGCTTTACAAGTGAAATTACCTGTTATATCATGCCTCGCGTGTTTGCTTATCAATGTGCAATCTTATGACTGCTCGGAGGCAACCTACTTTGTTGTCCTCCAAATGTGATATATTAAATGTCATAAATGTGCATTGCAACCTTTCATTCTGGCATGGTATCGTTCATGTACAACGGGTGGCATCGGGCTTGCCGGTGCAACCGTGACTATCATTGTCCAATTCCCTCTCTCGCTTGGGGGCTAGACTTCCTCGGAGAGTTGGGTCGTAGAATTTTGGGGTACATCCGGAGTACACCCATTTGGTGTGATAAGGGGATGATTTGAAGTCAGCCGCAACAACTGATACTGGAAATGAACTGAGAGCAAAAGCTCACCGTATCATTTTCACTATGTGTAAAAGTACTTTCGCTTGGTTTCTAGAGGACCTCGGGGAGGAAAGATGGGTAATTGTGTTCTTTTACTTTTATATTGCATTATGAACTTACTTGTGATATATGTGATGCTTGCAAAGGGTTTTCTCATTCCCCCTCGATGAGTTTATAAGGATTCACCCTCTTTTATCATCTTAGGTGAAGAAGACCAGGAACAGGTACTAGAGGACAACGTGCCTAATGATGATTCCTTGGAATGATTGCTTGCCCTACATGTCTTATTTGACTATGGCCAATTTGTGAATGATATGTTGCTTGAAGACTATTTATTATTTTGCTTGTTGTTGTATTGTAAATGACACCCGTTGTAATTTGGAGTCTAATTTTGGCTTGTACTGATCATAACTAGATAGACACTACTATGGTCGTTTTTGCTATCGCTATTGACTAGCATCTATAATAGGATTATGAAGTATCAGGTAAGGATTAAGTAAAATGAATCTATCCAATCTTAAATAGGTACTTATTGTTAAGTTAAGATCAACAGGTACTTTTGTAACGAGGATCAACAAACAAACGAGACATAGTGTCATGCTGGGCTATTAATCAAACGAGACTTCGAGATAACTAGTAGGCGTTTCGATTGGTTATAAACAGTAATCTTAGTTGGAAATGAATTGAAATTGAAAGTTTTGAGGTCTTTAGAAAATTAGGTCAAACTAAGGAGCCCAATTACAGCCGTTATGCTGCCGATTTTCCAGATAATTTGTGGAGTTTAGGCTAAAACGTTAAGTGTTAAACTTTCATGAACGATTAAGTACGTGATATGACTTGAATGTTTAGATCACACCCTAGTCTAATCTTTATAGGTCGGGTTGGGGCGTGACATAACTCCTTACGGATCAAAAGTTATGAGCATCGGAGCGACGGATACCTGATCACAAGCCCCACACCCTCTGTTTGCAGGCCCAGCCTCTCCGTGAAGTGAAGTTGTCTTGGCCAAGGTGCCGTGTGATTCTGTAATAGAAATGTGTTGGATTAGGTTGTCGTCCTTTTCACAACTCACGACGTACGATACGGGACGGAAAAACAGCGTAAAAGAAGAAAAGTGTCCTAAAACTTATGAAAATATTCAATTTTGGGGTCCGAAAATAGGCGCAGCCGAGCAGGTTAGGTGCCCCCATCGTAGACCTCTCAGAGAGCTTTCCAACGGTATGTTGTGCGCCGCGTAACTCCTTACGGATCAAAAGTTATGGGCACCGGAGCGACGGATACCTGGTCACAAGCCCCACGCCCTCTGTTTTTGGGCCCTGGATTTACGTGAAGTGAAGTTGTCTTGCCCAAGGTGTCGTGTGATTCGGTAATAGAAATGTGATGGATTAGGTTGTCGTCCCTTTCGCTGCTCACGACGTATGGTCCGGGACGGAAAAACAGCGCAAAAGAAGTAAAATGTCCCAAAAATGGTGAAAATGTTTGATTTTGAGCTCCGAAAATAGGCGCAGCCGAGCAAGCTACGTGCCCCTTCGTAGAGCTCTCGGAGAGCTTTCCAACGGTATGCTGTACGCTGCGTAACTCCTTACAGATCAAAAGTTATAAGCACCAGAGCGACGGATACTTGGTCACAAGTCCCACGCCTGTTTGTGGGCCCAGCCTCTACGTGAAGTGAAGTTGTCTTGCCCAAGGTGCCGTGTGATTCGGTAATAGAAATGTGATGGATAAGGTTGTTGTCACTTTCGCGGCTCAAGACGTACGATCCGGGATGAAAAAACAGCGCAAAAGAAGAAAAGTGTCCCGAAAATGGTGAAAATGCTTGATATTGGGCACCAAAAATAGGTGCAGCTGTGAGGCCCGACCCCGAATAATCTGCCTTACCTCGATTTGCGTGCCTTAGACCCAAAACTGTATGACCAACCTTGGATTATATGCCCTGTCTTGGTTTTCGTGCATGTCTCGTCTTATGTGTCCTGACTTCGATTTAAATGCGATACCTCAATTTGTGTACACTGACCTTGAACTACATGCCCTAACCTAGGTTTAAGAGTCGTACCTCGACTTGCGTGCATTGCATTGGCTTACGTGCATTCACCTAGGATTACGTGCATTCGTCTTGAAGTACGTGCCTTAGCCTTGAAGTTCGTGTCTTACCTCGTAGTTCGTATCTACCTCGTGATTCGTGCCCCATATTGATTTCTATGTGTGTCTCGTAGTACGTGTCATAGACATAGGAAATCGTGTCCGCACGTTAATCAATAAAGAATCCTACACAAAACACTAGACTACAAAATAATCCTACAAACACCACTAACTATTATTATAATCCTAATTCAAATCTCTACAAAATCCACTAACAATAAACAATTCAATCTACACAAACACCTAAACATTCTTTATTCTTTATTCTCACCCAAAACCAATGCACCTCAAATTTCACCCTTATTATAATCTATAATGTATTAAATAGAATCTGAAATTTCAGCAATTTGCAAGCCCTTGGCCGGCCATAACAAGCTAGTAAGACCAAAGTTTGAACAAATTATTTTAATCCATGCATGCTTGGACCAATCTTACACAATGTCATATTCTTTCTTGCACCCAAGGCACCTTTTGCTAACTACTAAGCTACCATTCTTGGCCCTTGCAAAAGACATGCCAAAACAATTCAAAAATGCATTTGTGACACAAATAATTCAGCCTTGTATAGCCTCAAGGCCGACCACATGCATCAAAGTTGCAAAAGGCCTTCATTCCTTGTCATTTTCTTCTTTCTTCCTCACACTTCTCTCTCTCCCTCTCATTCTTCTCTCTCTCTCGGCCTTGGCTGAATCTCTTCACCTCCTAGCTCATCTTCATCATCCTATGGTTAATCAAGGCCAGCCACAAGCAAAGAAACTCAACCAAGCTAGCTAGGTTGCAAGAAAACTCACATGCAAGCTCTTGAGTCACCATTTTCAGCCTAGGTAAGTTTCTTAGCTTCCATTTCTTTTCTTCTTGTTCTAACCACATGCATGTACTAAGAGCTTGGTCACTAAGCTAGGAAAAATAGAGAAAATCAAGTTGGAATCTCGGCTAAGCAAAGAAGAAGAAGAAATTTGTGCTTCAACAAGTTTTGTGCATCTTCTTGTTGATTTGCTAAGGTGAGGGCTAAAACCTTTTGAAAAGCCTTCAAAAATCCACATGCATGCTCTTAAATGTATGTCTTTGCTTCTGTACTTGAGTTATATGTGTGTTCATAAGCTTCTTCAACCATGCATGGCAAGATTTTGGCTTGAAAGTGATGATAGGTGAAATCGGATAATGAGACAGCTCTCTAACCTGTTGTTTTGAGGTGCGTTTGGCTAGGCAAATGATGTTTAAAATTCATGAAAATTGGTAGGTAACTATTTTTGCCAGTTTTGAACATTTTTATTAGAAATAATACAAAGCTAATTTTTACTCTAAGGTCCTCAAAATGGCAAATCATTAAAATGTGTCCAAATCTGGAAGTCTGGAAAAATGAAGCAGGTTTTGGCAGATGCACTGACCTTGTAGAACGAACCAGTTTTGACTTAGTAATTGATGTCCAAAATGCATGAAATTTGGTGTACTGCTATATTTTTCAGTTCTAGACATTTTTGTCAGAAATGGACTAAGGCTAAATCTGACCCTAAGGACCTCCAAAACGTCAATTATTGAAATGTATGCAAATCTGGACAGTTTTGTGCTACCCCACTGTTTTGGCTATAAATATTGGACCCGAACTCCAAATGATGCAAGGTTTATTTCTGATTTTATTTCACTTCTTAAGCTTTAATTTGACATCTTATTCACTGGAATTGGAGATTTTTTGCTTGTCTTAATGATTGTGAGAATACAGCCTATTGCAGTGAGGGTTTCATTTAGTTATATGCTTGGAAATTTTGTGGTAACTTCTCTTGTGGTATTATTTACTTTGGATTGTGGCCTTGGGATGTTGTGTGGACTGTTTTGAGTGCTTGGGGATGTTTGGATTAATTGATGCTTGGCTTGAGATTGATTTTGAGTTGACTTGGGGCTTAATTGCACAAGTAAGCACGAATGGAAACCCTAGTGACTAGGAAAACTTGCTAAGTGTTGATCCTTTGGATATTATGTGTAATTATATGCTTATTATGCTGCCCGTAGTTTCCCTTATAGTCCTAAATGTGACTTTGATCATTGCATGTTGACAATTAGGCTTTTTCTTGCATCCGAGCCCACGTAGATGTTGTTGCATATTAAATAACCTCATTATTTGATTACATGGACTTTGAATCGAGTTATATGACTTGATTTACGTGCATTACGTGGCTGTCCGTTTAATGTTCATATAGCTCCATATGCTTTCCAAGTGAAGGTACTTGCCTATTCGTGCCTCGCTTGTTTACTTGTCAATGTGCAATCTTATGACTGTCAGGAGGCAACCTACTTTGTTGTCCTCCTAATGTGATATATTAAATGTCATAAATGTGCATTGCATACAAGGTTGCAACCTTTCATTCTGGCATGGTAGCGATCACGCACACCGGGCGGCATCGGGCTTGCCGGTGCACCCGTGACTACCATGGTCCCATTCCCTCTCTCGCTTGGGGGCTAGACTTCCTCGGAGAGTTGGGTCGTAGGATTTCGGGGTACATCCGGAGTACACCCACTTGGCGTGTTAAGGGGATGAATTGAAGTCGGCCGCAACAACTGAGAGCAAAAGCTCACCGTATCCTTTTTCTATATGTGTAAGTACTCTCGCTTGGTTCCTAGAGAACCTCGGGGAGGAAAGACTGGTAATTGTGTTCCTTTACTTTATATTATTGTCATGTACTTAATTGTGTTATATTCATGCTTGCAAAAGGATTTTCATAAGTTGAACCGGAAAATGAGTTTCAAAACCTATTTCTCGTTCCCCCTCGCTGAGTTCATAAGGACTCACCCTCTTTTATCATCTCAGGTGAAGAAGGTCAAGAACAGGTACCCGAGGATGATGTGCCTAACGATGATTCCTTGGAGTGATTGCCTGTCTTATGTGCTTTACGTGATTATGGCTACTTGTGAACTCCATGCTACTTGAAGACTATTTCTTTTATGTTGTTTGATATGTAATGAAAAAGACCCCCGTTGTAATTTGGGGTCTAATTTTGGTTTGTACTGATATTAACTAGACAGACACTGGACACTACTAAGATCGTTTTGCTATTATTACTGCTAGTATCCATAATAGGATTATGAAGTGTTAGGTAAAGGCTAAGTAAAATAAACCAACCAAATCTTAAGCAGGTACACGTTATTAAGCTAAGATCATCAGGTACTTTTGTAACGAGGATTAACAAACGAACGAGACATAGTATCATGCTAGGTTATTAATCAAATGAGACATCAAGACGACCAGTAGGCGTTTCAATTGATGATAAAATAGTAATCTTAGTTGGAAATGAATTTGAGATGGTAAATTTTGAGGCGTTTAGAGAATTAGGTCAAACCAGAGAGCCCAATTACAACCGTTATGCTGTCGGTTTTTTGAAAAAATTTGGAGTTTAGGCCAAAACGTTAAGTGTTAAATCTTCATGAATGGTTAAGTACGAGACGTGACTTGAATGTTTAGATCACACCCTAGTCTAACCTTTATAGGCCGGGTTGAGGCGTGATAGCAGCCGACCAAGCTAGGTGCCCTTTTCGTAGAGCTCTCAGAGAGTTTTCCAACGGTATGCTGTACGCCGCGTAAGTCCTTACGGATCAAAAGTTATGAGCATCGGAGCGACGGATACCTGGTCATAAGCCCCACGCCCTCGGTTTGAGGGCCCAGCCTCTACTCGAAGTGAAGTTGTCTTACCCAATGAGCTGTGGGATTCAGTAATAAAAATGTGATGGATTAGGCTGTCGTCCTTTTCGCGGCTCGCGAAGTACAATCCAGGAAGAAAAAATAACGCAAAAGAAGAAAAGTGTCCCAAACTGATGAAAATGTTTGATTTTGGGCTCTGAAAATAGGCGTAACCTAGTAGGCTTGTTGCTTCCATCGTAGAGCTCTTGAAGAGCTTTCCAACGGTATGCTGTGCGCCGTGTAACTCTTTACGAATCAAAAATTATGAGCACCGGAGCGACGGATACCTGGTCATAAGTCCCACGCCCCCGGTTTGAGGGCCCAGCCTCTACGTGAAGTGAAGTTGTCTTGCCTAAGGTGTCGTGGGATTCGGTAATAAAAATATGTTGGATTTGCTTGTCATCCTTTTCGCGGCTCATGTCGTACGATCCGGGAAGGAAAAACAGCGTAAAAGAAGAAAAATGTCCCAAAATTGATGAAAACGTTCAATTTTGGTCTCCAAAAATAGGTGCAGCTGAGCAAGCTTGCTACCCACGTCGTAGAGCTCTCGGAGAGCTTTCCAACGGTATGTTGTACGCTACGTAACTCATTACGGATCAAAAGTTATAGGCATCGGAGTGACGGATACTTGGTCAAAAGCCCCACGCCCTGTGTTTGCGGGCCCTGCCTTTCTGTGACGTGAAGTTGTCTTGCCCAAGGTGCCGTGGGATTCGGTAATAGAAATGTGATGGATTAGGTTATCGTCCTTTTCGCGACTCACGACGTACGATTCGGGACAAAAAAAATAGCACAAAAGAAGAAAAGTGTCCTGAAACTAATAAAAATGTTCGATTTTGTGCTCCAAAAATAGGTGCAGCCGAGCAAGCTTGGTACCACCATCGTAGAGCTCTCGGAGAGCTTTCCAACGGTATGTTGTGCGCTGCGTAACTCCTAATGAATCAAAAGTTATGAGCACCGGAGAGACGGATACCTAGTCAAAAGCCCCACGCCCTCTGTTTGCGGGCCCAACCTCTACGTGAAGTGAAGTTTTCTTGCCCAAGGTGCCGTGTGATTCAGTAATAGAAATGTGATGGATTAGGTTGTCATCCTTTTCGCGGCTAACGATGTACGATTCAGGACAAAAAAACTGCGCAAAAGAAGAAAAGTGTCCCAAAACTGATGAAAACGTTCGATTTTGGGCTCCAAAAATAGAAACAGCTGAGCAAGCTTGGTGCCCTCATCGTAGAGCTCCCGGAGAGCTTTCCAACGGTATGTTGTGCGTCATATAACTCCTACGGATCAAAAGTTATGAGCACCGGAGCGACGGATACCTGGTCACAAGCCCCATGCCCTCTGTTTGCGGGCTCTGCCTCTAAGTGAAGTGAAGTTGTCTTGGCCAAGGTGCCGTTTGATTCGGTAATAGAAATTCTGGTGCACCTGTTCCGTACACTACCACACTAATATATGGTGTAATAGCGTGAAAATAGGCCAAGAGCCCAGTGCATTGGACCGATGGGATGGATAAGAGAACTGAGCTATCTCCATCCCTTCTATGAGCAGGGCTTTGAACCTCAGATGCGGAAGGAACAGATGATCTTGAAACAAGCTTCTTCTTCATTCAACAGTTCGAGCTGGGCGATGAAAAGTTTGATTGTCGCAAGCAAATTTAGAAATGAAAGAAGTCTACCGAAAGCCGGGCGATCCTGACTGCACTGATGCGGCTTAACTATCGATTATCCATAGATGCAGATTCAATCCCAACAGTTCCCATCTTTGGTGTGTTAAACGGAAGAGGGTGTTGGATTAGGTTGTCGTCCTTTTTGCGGCTCACGACGTACGATCCGGGATGAAAAAATAGCGCAAAAGAAGAAAAGTGCCCTGAAACTAATGAAAACGTTCGATTTTGGGCTCCAAAAACAAGCGCAGCTGAGCAACATTGGTGCCCCCGTCGTAGAGCTCTCGGAGAGCTTTCCAACAGTATGTTGTGCGCCGCGTAACTCCTTACGGATCAAAAGTTATGAGCACCGGAGCGACGGATACCTGGTTACAAGCCCAACGCCCTCTGTTTGCTGGTCCAGCCTCTACGTGAAGTGAAGTTGTCTTGACCAAGGTGCCGTGTAATACAGTAATAGAAATGTGTTGGATTAGGTTGTCGTCCTTTTCGCGGTTCACGACGTACGATCCGGGACAGAAAACAGCGTAAAAGTAGAAAAGTGTCCCAAAACTTATGAAAATGTTTGATTTTGGGCTCCGAAAATAGGCGCAGCTGAGTGGGATAGGTGCCCCCATCGTAGAACTCTCAGAGAGCTTTCCAACGGTATGCTGTGCGCCGCGTAACCCCTTACGGATCAAAAGTTATGGGCACCGGAACGACGGATACCTGGTCACAAGCCCCATGCCCTCTGTTTACGGGCCCTGCCTCTACGTGAAGTGAAGTTCTCTTGCCCAAGGTGCCGTGTGATTCGGTAGTAGAAATGTGATGGATTAGGTTGTCGTCCCATTCGCGGCTCCCAACGTACAATTCGGGATGGAAAAACAGTGCAAAAGAAGAAAATGTCCCGAAAATGGTGAAAACATTTGATTTTGGGCTCCGAAAATAGGCGCAGCCGATCAAGCTTGGTGCCCCCGTCGTAGATCTCTCGAATAGCTTTCCAACGGTATGTTGTACGCCTCATAACTCCTTACGGATCAAAAGTTATGACCATCGTAGCGACGCATACTTGGCCACAAGCCCCATGCCCTCTGTTTACGGGCCCAGCCTCTACGTCAAGTGAAGTTGTCTTGCCCAAGGTGTTGTGGGTTTCGGTAATAGAAATGTGATGGATTAGGTTGTCATCCTTTTCGCAGCTCACGATGTACGATCAGGGATGAAAAAATAGCACAACAGAAGAAAAGTGTCCTAAAACTTATGAAAATGTTCGATTTTGGGCTTCGAAAATAGGCGCAACTGAGCAGGCAAGGTGCCCCAATCGTAAAGCTCTTAGAGTACTTTCCAACGGTATGCTATGCGCCGCGTAACTACTTACAGATCAAAAGTTATGGGCACCGGAGCGACGGATACCTGGTCACAAGCCCCACTCCCTTGGTTTGAGGGCTCAGCCTCTACTCGAAGTGAAGTTGTCTTACCCAAGGAGCCACGGGATTCAGTAATAAAATTGTGATGGATTTGGTTGTCGTCCCTTTCGCGGCTCGCGACGTACAATCCGGGACAAAAAAATAGCGCAAAGAAGAAAAGTGTCCCAAACTGATGAAAACGTTTGATTTTGGGCTCTGAAAATAGGCATAGGCAAGTAAGTTTGCTACTCCCATCGTAAAGCTCTTGGATAGCTTTCCAACGGTATGCTGTGCGACGCGTAACTCCTTACGAATCAAAAGTTAAGTCCACCAGAGCGACGGATACCTGGTCACAAGCCCCATGCCCTCGGTTTGAGGGCCCAGCCTCTACGTGAAGTGAAGTTGTCTTGCCAAAGGTGTTGTGTGATTTGGTAATAAAAATATGTTGGATTAGGTTGTCATCCTTTTCTCGGCTCACGACGTACGATCCTGGAATGAAAAATAGTGCAAAAGAAGAAAAGTGTCCCAAAACTGATGAAAAAGTTTGATTTTGGGCTCCAAAAACACGCGCAGCCGAGCATGCTTGCTGCCCACGCCGTAGAGCTCTCGGAGAGCTCTCCAACTGTATGTTGTGCGTCGCGTTACTCTTTACGGATCAAAAGTTATGGGCACCGGAGCGACGGATACCTGGTCACAAACCCCACGCCCTATGTTTGCGGGCCCAGCTTGTATGTGAAGCGAAGTTGTCTTACCCAAGGTGCCGTGAGATTCGGTAATAGAAATGTGATGGATTAGTTTGTCGTCCTTTTCGCGGCTCACGACGTACGATCCGGGATGAAAAAATAGCGCAAAAGAAGAAAAGTGTCCCGAAACTAATGAAAATGTTCGATTTTGGGCTCCGAAAATAGGCGCAATCAAGCAAGCTTGGTGCCCCTGTCGTAGAGCTCTCAGATAGCTTTCCAACGGTATGCTGTGCGTCGCGTAACTCATAACGGATCAAAAGTTATGAGCACCGGAGAGACGGATACCTGGTCACAAGCCCCACACCCTCTGTTTGTGGGCCCAGCCTCTACATGAGGTAAAGTTGTCTTGCCAAAGGTGCCGTGTGATTCGGTAATAGAAATGTGATGGATTAGGTTGTCAACCTTTTCGCGGCTCATGACGTATGATCCAGGACGGAAAAACAGTGCAAAAGAAGAAAAGTGTCCAAAAACTTAGGAAAATGTTCGATTTTGAGCTCCAAAAATAGGCACAGCCGAGCAGGCTTGGTGCCCCCATCGTAGAGCTCATGGAGAGCTTTCCAACGGTATGCTGTGCGCCGCGTAATTTCTTACAGATCAAAAGTTATGAGCACCGGAACGACGGATACCTGGTCACAAGACCCACACCCTCTGTTTGCGGGCCCAGCGTCTACATGAAGTGAACTTGTCTTGCAAAAGGTGTTGTGTGATTCGGTAATAAAAATGTGCTGGATTAGGTTGTCGTCCTTTTTGTGGCTCACGAAGTATGATCCGGGATGAAAAAATAGCGCAAAAGAAGAAATGTGTCCCAAAACTTATAAAAATGTTCAATTTTGGGCTCCGAAAACAGGCGCAACCAACCAGGCTAGGTGCCCCAATCGTAGAGCTCTCTGAGTGCTTTCCAACGGTATGCTGTGCGCCGCGTAACTCCTTATGGATCAAAAGTTATGGGCACTGGAGCGACGGATACCTGGTCATAAGCCCCATGCCCTCTGTTTGCAGGCTCAGCCTCTAGGTGAAATGATGTTGTCTTGCCCAAGGTGTTGTGTGATTCGGTAATAGAAATGTGATGGATTAGGTTGTCGTCCTTTTTGCGGCTCACGACGTACGATCCGGGACGGGAAAACAGCGTAAAAGAAGAAAAGTGTCCTAAAACTTTTGAAAATATTCAATTTTAGGCTCTGAAAATAGGCGCAGCCGAGCAGCCTAGGTGCCCCCATCGTAGAGCACTCATAGAGCTTTCCTACGGTACGTTGTTCGCCGCGTAACTCCTTACGGATAAAAAGTTATGGGCACCGGAGCGACGGATACCTGGTCACAAGCCCAACGCCCTCTATTTGCGACCCCAGCATCTATGTGAAGTGAAGTTTTCTTCCCCAAGGTGCCATGGGATTCGATAATACAAATGTAATGGATTAGGTTGTCGTCCTTTTCGCGGCTCACGACATACGATCCGGGACGGAAAAACAGTGCAAAAGAAGAAAATTGTCCCGAAACTGATGAAAATATTCGATTTTGGGCTCGAAAAATAGGCGCAACCGAGTAAGCTTTGTGCCCCCATCGTAGAGCTCTCGGAGAGCTTTTCAACGCTTTATTGTGCGCCGCGTAACTCCTTACGGATAAAAAGTTATGGGCACCGGAGCGACGGATACCTAGTCACAAACCCAACGCTCTCTATTTGCGACCCCAGCCTCTATGAGAAGTGAAGTTGTCTTGCCCAAGGTGCCATGGGATTCGATAATACAAATGTAATGGATTAGGTTGTCGTCCTTTTCGCGACTCACGACATACGATCCGGGACGGAAAAACAGTGCAAAAGAAGAAAATTATCCCGAAACTGATGAAAACATTCGATTTTGGGCTCGAAAAATAGGCGCAACCGAGTAAGCTTTGTGCCCCCATCGTAGAGCTCTCGGAGAGCTTTTCAACGCTTTATTGTGCGCCGCGTAACTCCTTACGGATTAAAAGTTATGTGCACCGGAGCGACGGATACCTGGTCACAAGCCCCACGCCCTCTGTTTACGGGCCCAGCCTCTACGTGAAGAGAAGTTGTCTTGCCCAAGGTGCCGTGGGATTCGGTAATAAAAATATGATGGATTAGGTTGTCGTCCTTTTCGCGGCTCACGACGTACGATCTGGGATGGAAAAATAGCGCAAAAGAAGAAAAGTGTTCCAAAACTTATGAAATTGTTCGATTTTGGTCTCCAAAAACAGGTGCAGCCTAGCAGGCGTGCTACCCACGTCGTAGAGCTCTCGGAGAGCTTTCCAACGGTATGATGTGCACCGCGTAACTCTTTACAGATCAAAAGTTATAGGCACCGGAGCGACGGATACCTGGTCACAAGCCCCACGCCCTCTGTTTGCTGGCCCAGCCTCTATGTGAAATGAAGTTGTCTTGCCCAAGGTGCCGTGGGATTCGGTAATAGAAATGAGATGGATTAGGTTGTCGTCCTTTTCGCAGCTCACGACGTACGATCCGGGAAGGAAAAACAGCACAAAAGAAGAAAAGTGTCCCAAACTGATGAAAACGTTCGATTTTCAGCTCCGAAAATAGGCATAGCCTAGTAGGCTTGCTGCTCCTGTCGTAGAGCTCTTGGATAGCTTTCCAACGGTATGTTGTACGCTGTGTAACTCCTTACAAATCAAAAGTTATGTGCACCAGAGCGACGGATACCTGGTCACATGCCCCACGCCCTCGGTTTGAGGGCCCAACCTCTACGTGAAGTGAAGTTTTCTTGCCTAAGGTGCCATGGGATTCGGTGATAAAAATATGATGGATTAGGTTGTTGTCCTTTTCGCGTCTCACGACGTACGATCTGGGATGGAAAAACAACGCAAAAGAAGAAAAGTGTTTCAAAACTGATGAAAATATTCAATTTTGGGATCCAAAAATAGGCGCAGCCGTGTAGGCTTGCTACCCACGTCGTAGAGCTCTCGGAGAGCTTTCCAACGGTATGATGTGTGCTGCGTAACTCTTTACGGATCAAAAGTTATGGGCACCGGAGCGACGGATACCTGGTCACAAGCCCCACCCCCTGTGTTTGCTGGCCCAACCTCTATGCGAAGTGAAGTTTTCTTGCCCAAGGTGCCATGGGATTCGATAATAGAAATAGGATGGATTAGGTTGTGGTCCTTTTCATAGCTCACGACGTACGATCCGGGACGAAAAATCACCGCAGAAGAAGAAGAGTTTCCCAAAACTGATGAAAACGTTCGATTTTGGGCTCCGAAAATAGGCACAGCCGAGCAAGCTGGGTGTCCCCGCTGTACAGCTCTCAATGTGCTTTCCAGCAGTGTGCTGTACGCCGCGTAACTCCTTAGGGATCAAAAGTTATGGGCACTGGAGCGACGGATACTTGGTCACAAGCACCACGCCATCTGTTTGCGGGCCCAACCTCTACGTGAAGTGAGGTTGTCTTGCCCATGGTGACATGTGATTCGGTACTAGAAATGTGATGGATTAGGTTGTCGTCCTTTTCGCGGCTCAAGACGTACAATTCGGGACGGAAAAACAACGGAAAAGAATAAAAGTGTCCCAAAACTTATGAAAATGTTCAATTTTGGGCTCCGAAAATGGGCACAGCCGAGCAGGATAGGTGCCCCCGTCGTAGAGCACTCATAGAGCTTTCCTACGGTACGCTATTCGTCGCGTAACTCCTTACGGATAAAAAGTATTGGGCATCGGAGCGACGGATAACAGGTCACCAGCCCAACGCTCTTTGTTTACGGGCCCAGCGTCTATGTGAAGTGAAGTTGTCTTGCCAAAGGTGCCATGGGATTCGATAATACAAATGTGATGAATTAGGTTGTCGTCCTTTTCGCGGCTCACGACATACGATCCGGGATCGAAAAACAGCGCAAAATAAGAAAATTACCCCGAAACTGATGAAAACATTCGATTTTGGGCTCAGAAAACAGGCGCAGCTGAGTAAGCTTTGTTCCCCCATCGTAGAAATCTCGGAGAGCTTTTCAACGCTTTGCTGTGCCCCGTTTAACTCCGTACGAATCAAAGGTTACGTGCACCGGAGCGACGGATACCTGGTCACAAGCCCTACGCCCTCTGTTTGTGGGCCCAGCCTCTACGTGAAGTGAAGTTGTCTTGCCCAAGGTGCTGTGGGATTCGGTAATAAAAATTTGATGGATTAGGTTGTCATTCTTTTTGCGGCTTACGACGTACGATCTGGGATGCAAAAACAGCGCAAAAGAAGAAAAGTGTTCCAAAACTGATGAAAACGTTCGATTTTGGTCTCCAAAAATAGGTGCAGCCTAGCAGGCTTGCTGCCCACGTCGTAGAGCTCTCGGAGAGCTTTCCAACGGTATGATGTGCGCCGCGTAACTCTTTACGGATCAAAAGTTATGGGCACCGGAGCAACGGATACCTGGTCACAAGCCCCACGCCCTGTGTTTGCTAGCCCAGCCTCTATGTGAAGTGAAGTTGTCTTGCCCAAGGTGCCGTGGGATTCAGTAATAGATATGGGATGGATTAGGTTGTCGTCCTTTTCGCGGCTCACGACATACAATCCGAGACGGAAAAACAGCGCAAAAGAAGAAAAGTGTTCCAAACTGATGAAAACGTTCGATTTTGGGCTCCGAAAATAGGCATAGCCTAGTAGTCTTGCTACTCCCGTCGTAGAGCTCTTGGACAGCTTTCCAACAGTATGTTGTGCGCCGCGTAACTCCTTACAAATCAAAAGTTATATGCACCGGAGCGACGGATACCTGGTCACAAGCCCCACACCCTCGGTTTGAGGGCCCAGCCTCTACGTGAAGTGAAGTTTTCTTGCCCAAGGTGCCGTAGGATTCGGTAATAAAAATATGATGGATTAGGTTGTCGTCCTTTTCGTGGCTCACGACGTATGATCTGCGATGGAAAAATAGCGCAAAAGAAGAAAAGTGTTTCAAAACTGATGAAAACGTTCGATTTTGGACTCCAAAAACAGGCACTACCATGCAGGCTTGCTGCCCATATCGTAGAGCTCTCGGAGAGGTTTCCAACGGTATAATGTGCGCCGCGTAACTCTTTACGGATCAAAAGTTATGAGCACTGGAGCGACGGATACCTGGTCACAAGCCCCACGCCCTATGTTTGCGGGCCCAGCCTCTATGTGAAGTGAAGTTATCTTGCCCAAGGTGCCATGGGATTCGGTAATAAAAATGGGATGGATTAGGTTGTGGCCTTTTCGCGGCTCACGACGTACGATCCGGGACAGAAAAACACCGCAGAAGAAAAAAAGTGTTCTAAAACTGATGAAAACGTTCGATTTTGGGCTCCGAAAATAGGCGCAGCCGAGCAAGCTTGGTGCCCCCGTCGTACAGCTCTCAATGTGGTTTCCAACGGTATGTTGTGCGCCGCGTAACTCCTTTGGGATCAAAAGTTATGGGCACCGGAGCGACGGATACCTGGTCACAAGCCTCACGCCCTCTGTTTGCGGGCCCAGCCTCTACTTGAAGTGAGGTTGTCTTGCCCAAGGTGCCATGTGATTCGGTAAGAGAAATGTGATGGATTAGGTTGTCGTCCTTTTCGCAGCTCACGACGTACGATCTGGGACGGAAAACATAGAAAAAGAAGAAAAATGACACGAAACTGATGAAAATGTTCGATTTTGGGCTCCAAAACGGGCACAGCGAGCAAGCTAGCTACCCCCGTCATAGAGCTCTCAGAGAGCTTTGCAACGGTATGCTGTGCGCCGCGTAACTCCTTACAGATCAAAAGTTATGGGCATCGGAGCGACGGATACTTGGTCATAAGCCCCACGCCCACTATTTGCGGGCCCTGCCTCTACATGAAGTGAAGTTGTCTTGCCCAAGGTGCCATGTGATTCCGTAATAGAAATGTGATGGATTAGGTAGTCATCCTTTTCAAGGCTCACGACGTACGATCCGGGATGGAAAAACAGCGCAAAATAAGAAAAGTATCCCGAAACTAATAAAAATGTTTGAGTTTGGGCTCCGAAAACAGGCGCAACCGAGCAAACTTGGTGCCCCCGTCGTAGAGCTCTCGGAGAGCTTTCCAACGGTATGCTATGCACCACGTAACTCCTTACGGATCAAAAGTTATGAGCACCAGAACGACAGATACCTGGTCACAAGCCCCACGCCCTCTGTTTGCGGGCTCTGCCTCTATGTGAAGTGAAGTTGTCTTGGCCAAGGTGCCGTGTGATTCGGTAATAGAAATATGTTGGATTAGATTGTCGTCCTTTTCACGGCTCACGACGTACGATCCGGGACGAAAAAACAATTCAAAAGAAGAAAAGTATCCCGAAACTAATGAAAACGTTCGATGTTCGGCTCCGAAAACAGGCGCAACCGAGCAAGCTTGGTGCCCCTGTCGTAGAGCTCTCGGAGAGCTTTCCAACAGTATGCTGCACGCCGCGTAACTTATGATGCCTGACCTCAATTTGCGTGCGATACCTCGTTTCGTGTGCCCTAACCTAGATTTGCGTGCCTTGACCTAGGTTTAAGAATCATGTTTCGTTTTGTGTGCCTTGCATTGAATTACGTGCATACATTTAGGGTTGCGTGCATTTACTTAGGAAACGTGCATTCGTCTCGTAGTTCATGCCTTATCTCGTAGTCCGTGCCCTAAACCTAGGAAAGTGTGCCCGCACGCTAATCAAGAAAGCATCTTACACGAAGCACTGGATCATTAATTAATCCTACAAATTCCACTAACTAATATTAAATTGCTAATTCAACTCACTAGAAGACGAAATTGCACCAAAAGCTAGACATTCTTATTCTTTATTCCTTATTCTTTTGCACTTCCCAAACACACAATTAAATAATGCTCAAACAAGACAAAAAATTCAGATTTGAACACAAGCTTGGCCGACCACATGGAGCTTTTGTGCATGCATTTCAATTTCAAAATCTACACCTAGACATTCTATGACAATTTTATGACACAAGCATAAAAAAAATTGGCTCAAAACTCTACCCAAAGCTCCATATTCTCGACACACACTCAATTGCCCATGCTAAGGATTCAAATTATGCTCCTTGAAGACACAATTCTGAATTTTGCAAGGCCCTAGGCCGACACAAGCATCATATTCCTCAAAGCTTTCATTTCTCTTTCATTCTTTCTTTCTTTCTCACATTTTCTCTCACTCTCTCATCTCTTCTCTCTCTGCCTCGGCCCTAGCTGAAATCCTACTCTCCATAGCTTAAGTTCATCACTCAATGGTTCATCAAGATCTCCAAGCTACCAAGGTACTCGACCAAGCAAGCTAGAGTGCAAAAGTCACACATGCAAGCTCATAGCACATTCACTTTGGCTTAGGTAAGTTTGTTAGCTTCCATTTCATTTTCTTTTTGTTCTAGCCATTTGCACATATTAAGAACATGGTTACTAAGCTTAGGAATTAGAGAAATCTCAAGTTGTCTCTCAGCTAAGCAAGGAGAAGAGTCAACCTTGTGCATCATCAAGAGCTTTGTGCATCTTCTTTGTTGACTTGCTAAGGTGAGGGCTAAAACTTCTTGAAAAGCTTTCAAAAACCACATGCATGCCTTTAAATGTCTATTTTTACCTCTGTACTTGTGATATATGTGTGTACATGAGCTTTGGTAAACATGCATAGCAAGATATTTGGCTAGAATGTGAAGATAGGTGAAATCGCGTATTTGGCAGCTTTCTGTTCTATTGGAACGAAGTGATTTTGACCAGATAAATGATGTTTAAAATGCGTGAGACTTGGTAGGTGACTAGTTTTGCCAGTTATGAGAATTTTTCACAGAAATAGGACAAAGCTAATTTTGACTCTGAGGTCCTCAAAATGGCAAAATATCAAAATGTGTCCAAATCTGGAAAATCTGGAAAAATGAAGCAGGTTTTGGCAGATTCACTGTCCTTGTAGAACGAACCAGATTTTCATTAGTAAATGATATCCAAAATACATGAAATTTGGTGTGCTTCTAGATTTCTCAGTTATGGACATTTTTGTCAGAAATAAACTAAGGCCAAATCTGACCCTAAGTTCCAAAAAAATGACAAGTATTGAAATGTGTGCAAATCTGGACAGTTTTGCGTAGTCTCACTTTTTTGGCTATAACTCTTGAACCCGAACTCCAAATGATGCGAGGTTTGTTTCTGAATTTATTTCACTCCTTAAGATTTAATTTGACATCTTGTTCACTGGAATTGGAGATTGTTTTCTTGTCTCAATGATTGTGAGAAAACAATCCATTGCAGTGAGGGTTTCATCTAGTGATATGCTATGAAAATTATTGTAACTTCTCTTGTTGCATTAATTGCTTGGGATTGTGGCACTTGGATATTGTGTGGACTGTTTTGAATGTTTGAGGGTGTTTGAATTAATCAATGCATGGCTTGAGTTTAGTTACGTGACAACTTAGGGTTTAATCGCACGGGTGAGCGTGAATTGAAGCCCTAATGACTAGGTAAACTCGCTAAGTGTTGATCCTATGAATATCGTGTTTAATCATCTGATTAGTCGGCTGCCCGTAGTTGCCCTTATAGCCCTAAATATGATTCCGATGATTACATGTTGACAAGTAGGCCTTTCTTGCACCCGGTCCCACGTAAACGTCGTTGCATGTTGTATGACTTTATTATTTGATTACGTAAACTCTGAAATGAGTTATATGACTTGATTTACATGCGTTACATGGCTTCCCGTTTAATATTCCTATAACTCCATGTGCTTTACAAGTGAAATTACATGTTATATCATGCCTCGCGTGTTTGCTTGTCTATGTGCAATCTTATGACTGCTCGGAGACAACCTACTTTGTTGTCCTCTAAATGTGATATATTAAATGTCATAAATGTGCATTGCAACCTTTCATTCTGCCGTGGTAGCGTTCACGCACACCGGGCGGCATCGGGCTTGCCGGTGCAACCATGACTACCATTGTCCAATTCTTTCTCTTGTTTGGGGGCTAGACTCCCTCGGAGAGTTGGGTCGTAGGATTTCGGGGTACATCTAGAGTAAACCCATTTGGCGTGATAAGGGGATGATTTGAAGTCGGCCGCAACAACTGATACTGGAAATAAACTGAGAGCAAAAGCTCACCGTATCCTTTTCACTATGTGTATAAGTACTCTCACTTGGTTCGTAGAGGACCTCGAGGAGGAAAGATGGGTAATTGTGTTCTTTTACTTTTACATTACATTATGAACTTACTTGTGATATATGTGATATTTCCAAAGGGTTTTCATAAGTTCAACTGAAAATGAGTTTCAAAACTTATTTCTCGTTCCCCCTCGCTGAGTTCATAAGGACTCACCCTCTTTTATCATCTCAGGTGAAGAAGACCAGGAACAGGTACCCGAGGACAACGTGCCTAATGATGATTCCTTGGAATGATTGCTTGCCCTACGTGCCTTATTTGACTATGGCCATTTTGTGAACGATATGTTGCTTGAAGACTATTTCTTATTTTGCTTGTTGTTGTATTGTAAATGACCCCCGTTGTAATTTGGGGTCTAATTTTGGCTTGTACTGATTATAACTAGATAGACACTACTATAGTCATTTTTGCTATCGCTATTGACTAGTATATATCATAAGATTATGAAGTATCAGGTAAGGATTAAGTAAAATGAATCTATCCAATCTTAAACAGGTACTTATTGTTAAGCTAAGATCAACAGGTACTTTTGTAACGAGGATCAACAAACAAACGAGACATAGTATCATGCTAGGCTATTAATCAAACGAGACTTCGAGATAACTAGTAGGCGTTTCGATTGGTTATAAATAGTAATCTTAGTTGGAAATGAAATTGAGATTGAAAGTTTTGAGGTCTTTAGAAAATTAGGTCAAACTAAAGAGCCCAATTACAATCGTTATGTTGCCGATTTTTCAGAATATTTGTGGGGTTTAGGCTAAAATGTTAAGTGTTAAACTTTTATGAATGATTAAGTACGTGATATGACTTGAATGTTTAGATCACACCATAGTCTAACCTTTATAGGTCGGGTTGGGGCGTGACATAACTCCTTACGGATCAAAAGTTATGAGCACCGGAGTGACGGATACCTGGTCACAAGCCCCACACCCTCTGTTTGCGGGCCCAGCCTCTACGTGAAGTGAAGTTGTCTTGGCCAAGGTGCCATGTGATTCGGTAATAGAAATGTGTTGGATTAGGTTGCCATTATTTTCACAGCTCACGACGTACGATACGAGATGAAAAAATAGCGTAAAAGAAAAAAAGTGTCCCAAAACTTATGAAAATGTTCAATTTTGGGCTCCGAAAACAGGCGTAGCCGAGCAGGCTAGATGCCCCCATCGTAGAGCTCTCAGAGAGCTTTCCAACGGTATGTTGTGCGCCGCGTAACTCCTTACGGATCAAAAGTTATGGGCACCGGAGCGACGGATACCTGGTCACAAGCCCCATGCCCTCTGTTTGCGGGCCCTGCCTTTACATGAAGTGAAGTTGTCTTGCCTAAGTTGCCGTGTGATTCGGTAATATAAATGTGATGGATTAGGTTGTCGTCCCTTTCGCGGCTCACGACATACGATCCGGGACGAAAAAAAAGTGCAAAAGAAGTAAAGTGTCCCAAAAATGGTAAAAACGTTCAATTTTGGGCTCCGAAAATAGGCATAGACGAGCAAGCTACGTGCCCCATTCGTAGAGCTCTCGAAGAGCTTTCAAACGGTATGTTGTACGCCGTGTAACTCCTTACGAATCAAAAGTTATGAGCACCGAAGAGACGGATACTTGGTCACAAGCCTCATGCCCTCTGTTTGCGGGCCCAACCTCTACGTGAAGTGAAGTTGTCTTGCCCAAGGTACCGTGTGATTCGGTAATAGAAATGTGATGGATTAGGTTGTCGTCCCTTTTGCGGCTCACGACGTACGATCCGGGATGGAAAAACAGCGCAAAAGAAGAAAGTGTCCCAAAAATGGTGAAAATGTTTGATTTTGGGCTCTAGAAATAGGCGCAGCCGAGCAAGCTCGGTGCCCCCCGCCGTAGAGCTCTCGGAGAGCTTTCCAACGATATACTGTTCGTCATGTAACTCCTTACGGATCAAAAGTTATGAGCACCGGAGTGACGGATACCTGGTCACAAGCCCCACGCCCTCGGTTTGAGGGCCCAGCCTCTACTCAAAGTGAAGTTGTCTTACCCAACGAGCCATGGGATTCGGTAATCAAAATGTCATGGATTAGGTTGTCATCCTTTTTGCGGCTCGCGACGTACAATTCGGGACGAAAAACCAGTGCAAAAGAAGAAAAGTGTCCCAAACTGATGAAAACGTTCGATTTTGGGCTCTGAAAATAGGCGCAACCTAGTACGCTTACTGCTCTTGTCGTAGATCTTTTGGAGAGCTTTCCAACGGTATGCTGTGCGCTGCGTAACTACTTACGAATCAAAAGTTATGGGTACCAGAGCGACGGATACCTGGTCATAAGCCCCACGCCCCCGGTTTGAGGGCCCAGCCTCTATGTGAAGTGAAGTTGTCTTGCCCAAGGTGTCGTGGGATTCGGTAATAGAAATGTGATGGATTAGGTTGTCGTCCTTTTCGCAGCTCACGACGTACGATCCGGGACGAAAAAATAGCGCAAAAGAAGAAAGTGTCCCAAAACTAATGAAAACGTTCGATTTTGTGCTCTAAAAATAGGTGCAGCCAAGCAAGCTTTGTGCCACCGTCGTAGAGCTCTCGGAGAGCTTTCCAACGGTATGCTGTGCGCCGCGTAACTCCAAACGAATCAAAAGTTATGAGCATCGGAGAGACGGATACCTAGTCACAAGCTCCACGCCCTTTGTTTGCGGGCCTAGCCTCTACGTGAAGAAAAGTTGTCTTGCCCAAGGTGCCATGTGATTTGGTAGTATAAATGTGATGGATTAGGTTATCATCCTTTTCGCACTCACAACGTACAATCCGGGACGGAAAAACTGCGCAAAAGAAGAAAACTGTCCCAAAACTGATGAAAACGTTCGATTTTGGGCTCCAAAAACAAGAACAGCTGAGCAAGCTTGGTGCCCCAGTCGCAGAGCTCTTGGAGAGCTTTCCAATGGTATGCTGTGCGTCGCGTAACTCCTTTCGGATCAAAAGTTATGAGCACCGGAGCGACAGATACCTGTTCACAAGCCCCATGCCCTTTGTTTGCGGGCTCTGCCTCTAAGTGAAGTGAAGTTGTCTTGGCCAAGGTTCAATGTGATTCAGTAATAGAAATGTGTTGGATTAGGTTGTCGTCCTTTTCACGGCTCACGACGTACGATCCGAGGCGGAAAAATAGTGCAAAAGAAGAAAAGTTTCCCAAAACTAATGAAAACGTTCGATTTTGGGCTCCAAAAATAGTCGCAGCCGAGCAACATTGGTGCCAACGTCGTAGAACTCTCGAAGTGCTTTCCAACAGTATGTTGTGCGCCGTGTAACTCGTTACAGATCAAAAGTTATGAGCACCGGAGCGACGAATACCTGGTCACAAGCCCCACGCCCTATGTTTGCGGGTCCAGCCGCTACGTGAAGTGAAGTTGTCTTGGCCAAGGTGCCATGTGATTCGGTAATAGAAATGTGTTGGATTAGGTTGTCGTCCTTTTCGTGGCTCACGACGTACGTTCCGGGACGAAAAAACAGCGTAAAAGTAGAAAAGTGTACCAAAACTTATGAAAATGTTCGATTTTGGGTGCTGAAAACAAACGCAGTTGAACAGAATAGGAGCCCTCATTGTAGAGCTCTCAGAGATCTTTCCAATGATATGCTGTGCGCCGCGTAACTCCTTACAGATCAAAAGTTATGGGCACCGGAGCGACGGATACCTGGTCACAAGCCCCACGCCCTCTATTTGCGGGCCCCGCCTCTACGTGAAGTGAAGTTGTCTTGCCCAAGGTATCGTGTGATTCGGTAATAGAAATGTGATGGATTAGGTTGTAGTCCCATTTGCGGTTCACGACGTACGATCCGGGATGAAAAAATAGCACAAAAGAAGAAATGTGTCCCAAAAATGGTGAAAACGTTCGATTTTGGGCTCCAAAAATAGGCGCAGCCCAGCAATCTTGGTGCCCTCGTCGTAGAGCTCTTGGATAGCTTTCCAACGGTGTGTTGTATGCTGTGTAACTCCTTACGGATCAAAAGTTATGAGCATCGAAACGACGGATACTTTGTCATAAGCCTCACGCCCTCTGTTTGCGGGCCCAGCCTCTACGTGAAAAGAAGTTGTCTTGCCCAAGATGCTGTGGAATTCGGTAATAGAAATGTGATGGATTAGGTTGTCGTCCTTTTTGCGGCTCACGGCGTACGATTAAGGACGAAAATATAGCGCAAAAGAAGAAAAGTATCCTAAAACTTATGAAAATATTCGATTTTGGGCTTCGAAAATAGGCGCAACCGAGCAGGCAAGGTGACCCCATCGTAGAGCTCTCAGAGTGTTTTCCAACGGTATGCTATGCACCGCGTAACTACTTACAGATCAAAAGTTATGGGCACCGGAGCGACGGATACCTGGTCACAAGCCCCACGCCCTCGGTTTGAGGGCCCAGCCTCTACTAGAAGTGAAGTTGTCTTACCCAAGGAGCCATGGGATTCGGTAATAAAAAGTGATGGATTAGGTTGTCGTCCTTTTCGTAGCTCGCGACGTACAATCCGGGACGAAAAAATAGCAGAAAAGAATAAAAGTGTCCCAAACTAATGAAAACATTCAATTTTGGACTTCGAAAATAGGCGTAGCATAGTAAGCTTGATGCTCCCGTCGTAGAGCTTTTGGATAGCTTTCCAACGGTATGCTGTGCGCCGCGTAACTCCTTACGAATCAAAAGTTATGTGCACCGGTGCGACGGATACTTGGTCACAAGCCCCACGCCCTCGGTTTGAGGGTCCAGCCTCTATGTGAAGTGAAGTTGCCTTGCCCAAGGTGCCGTGTGATTCGGTAATAGAAATGTGGTGGATTAGGTTGTCGTCCTACTTGTGGCTCACGACGCACGATCCGGGACGAAAAAACAGCGCAAAAGAATAAATGTTTCTCGAAAATGGTGAAAACATTCGATTTTGCGCTCCTAAAATAGGCGCAGCCGAGCAAGCTCGGTGCCCCCGTCGTGGAGCTCTCGGATAGCTTTCTAACGGTATGTTGTACGCCGCGTAACTCTTTACAGATCAAAATTTATGAGCATCGGAGCGACGGATACTTGGTTACAAGCCCCACGCCCTCTGTTTGCGGGCCCAGCCTCTACGTGAAGAAAGTTGTCATGCCCAAGGTGCCATGGGATTCGGTAATAGAAATGTGATGGATTAGATTGTTGTCCTTTTTACAGTTCACGACGTACGATCAGGGACGAAAAAACAGCACAAAAGAAGAAAAATGTCCCAAAACTTATGAAAATGTTCAATTTTGGACTCCGAAAATAGGCTCAACCGAGCAGGCAAGGTGACCCCATCGTAGAGCTCTCAGAGTGCTTTCCAACGGTATGCTACGCGCCGCGTAACTACTTACAAATCAAAAGTTATGGGCACCGGAGCGATAGATACCTGGTCACAAGCCCCACGCCCTCGGTTTGAGGGCCCAACCTCTACTAGAAGTGAAGTTGTCTTACCCAAGGAACAATGGGAATCGATAATAAAAATATGATGGATTAGATTGTCGTCCTTTTCGCGGCTCGCGACGTACAATCCGGGACGGAAAAACTGTGCAAAAGTAGAAAAGTGTCCCAAACTGATGAAAACGTTCGATTTTGGGCTTCGAAAATAGGCGTAGCATAGTAAGCTTGCTGCTCTCGTCGTAGAGCTCTTGGATAGCTTTCCAACGTTATGCTGTGTGCCGCGTAACTCCTTACGAATCAAAAGTTATGTGCACCGGAGCGACGGATACCTGGTCATAAGCCCCACACCCTTGGTTTGAGGGCCCAGCCTCTACGTGAAGTGAAGTTGTCTTGCCCAAGGTGCAGTGTGATTCGGTAATAAAAATATGTTGGATAAGGTTGTCGTCCTTTTCGCGGCTCACAACGTGCGATCATGGAATGAAAAACAGCGCAAAAGAAGAAAAGTTTCCCAAACCTGATGAAAAAGTTTGATTTTCGGCTCCAAAAACACATGCAGCCGAGCAGGCTTGCTGCCCACGTCGTAGAGCTCTCGGAGAGCTTTCCAACGGTATAGTGTGCGCTGCGTAACTCTTTACGGATCAAAAGTTATGGGCACCGGAGGGACGGATACCTGGTCACAAGCCCCACGCCCTCCGTTTGCAGGCCCAGCCTTTATGTGAAGTGAAGTTGTCTTGCCCAAGGTGCCATGGGATTCGGTAATAGAAATGTGATAGAATAGGTTGTCGTCCTTTTTGCGGCTCACGACGTACGATCCGGGACGGAAAAACAGCGCAAAAGAAGAAAAGTGTCCCAAAACTAATGAAAATGTTCAATTTTGGGCTCCGAAAATAGGCGCAGCCGAGCAAGCTTGGTGCCCTCATCGTAGAGCTCTCGGAGAGCTTTCCAACGGTATGTTGTGCGCCACGTAACTCCTAACAGATCAATAGTTATGAGCACCAAAGAGACGAATACCTGGTCACAAGCCCTACGCCCTCTACGTGAGGTGAAGTTGTCTTGCCCAAGGTGCCGTATGATTCGGTAATAGATATGTGATGGATTAGGTTGTCATCCTTTTCGCGGCTCACGACGTATGATCCGGGACGGAAAAACAGCGCAAAAGAAGAAAAATGTCCTAAAACTTAGGAAAATGTTCGATTTGTGGCTCCAAAAATAGGCGCAACTGAGAAGACTAGGTTCCCCCATCGTAGAGCTCTCAGAGTGCTTTCCAACGGTATGTTGTGCGTCGCGTAACTCCTTACGGATCAAAAGTTATGAGCACTGGAGCGACAGATACCTAGTCACAAGCCCCACGCCCTCTGTTTGCAGGCCCAGCCTCTGCGTGAAGTGAAGTTGTCTTGCCCAAGGTGCCGTGTGATTTGGTAATAGAAATGTGATTGATTAGGTTGTCGTCCTTTTCACGGCTCACGACGTAGATCCAGGATGGAAAAATAGCAAAAATGTTCGATTTTGGGCACCAAAAACAGGCACTGCTGAGCAGGCTAGGTGCCCCCATCGTAGAGCTCTTAGAGAGCTTTCCAACGATATGCTGTGTGTGAGGCCCGACCCCGATTTGCGTGCGGTATATCGTTTCGTGTGTCCTAACCTAGATTTGCGTGCCTTGACCTAGGTTTAAGAATTGTGTTCATTTTATGTGCCATGCATTGAATTACGTGCATTCATTTAGGGTTGCGTGCAATTACTTGAAAAATGTGCGTTCGTCTCGTAGTTCGTGCCTACCTCGTAGTGCGTGCCCTAGACCTAGGAAAGCGTGCCTTCATGCTAATCAAGATAGCATCTTACACAAAGCACTAGACTATTAAACAATCCTACAAAAGCCACTATCAATATTATAATCCTAATTCAACTCACTAGAAGACAAAAAATTCACCAAACACTAAACATTCTTTTATTCCTTATTCTTTTTGCACTTCCAACACTCAATTAAATAACATCCAAAACATGACAAAAATTCAGATTATTGAGGAGCTTTGGCCGACCACTATGTGGTTCCTTGCATGCATGTTTAATTCAAAATGATTCTAGACAAGTTATGACGCAAAAACACTTATCAATGCTTAAAAAAATTGCTCAAATTCTCCTCAATCTCTTCACCTTGCTCGACCAAATAATCTTGCCCATGCTAGCATTTTAAAATCACTCCTTGAAGACACAAAAAACTGAATTTTGCTCCCCAAGGCCGACATGCTCATCAAAATTTGCAAGGCCTTCATTCTTTTTTGTCATTTCTTCTTTCCTCTCACATTTTCTTTCTCTTCCTCTCATATTCTCTCTCTCTCTCTCGGCCTTGGCTGAGTTCTCACCATCCCATAGCTTATCTTCATCATACTTTGGTCAATCAAGACAAGCAACCATCGAAGAAGCTCAAACAAACTAGCTAGAATTTGAGAATCACACATGCATGTCCTTTGAAGTCTTCTATTCGGCCTAGGTAAGTTTCTTGGCTTCCATTTATTTTCTTCTTGTTCTAACCTCATGCATGTTCTAAGAGATTGGTCACTAGGATAGGAAAAATAGAGGAAACCAAGTTGGAATCTCGGCTAAGCAAGAAGAAGAAGAGATTTGAGCTTCAACAAGTTTTTGTGCATCTTTTGGGTTGATTGCTAAGGTGAGGGCTAAAACCTTTTGAAAATCCTTCAAAAATTCACATGCATGCTCATAAATGTATGTCTTTGCTTCTGTACTTGAGTTATATGGTCGTTCATAAGCTTAAACAACCATGCATGGCAAGATTTTGGCTTGAAAGTGGTGATAGGTGAAGTCGAATTGTTGACAGCTCTCTGACCAGTCTGTTTCGAGGTAAGTTTAGCTAGGAAAATGATGTTAAAAATGCATGAAAATTGGTAAGTGACTAGTTTTGCCAGTTTTGAACTTGTTTCCCAGAAATAGGCCGAAGCTAATGTTGACTCTAAGGTCCTCAAAATGGCAAATCTTTAAAATGTGTCCAAATCTGGAAATCTGGAAAAATGAAGCAAGTTTTGGCAGATGCACTGACCTTGTAGAACGAACCATATTTGACTTATTAAATGAAATCCAAAATGCATGAAATTTTGTGTGCTGCTATATTTTTCCGTTCTGGACAATTTTGTCAGAAATGGACCAAGGTTAAATCTGACATGAAAGACCTCAAAAACGTCAATTACTGAAAAGTGTGCAAATCTGGACAGTTTTGTGTTATTCCACTGTTTCGGCTATATCTAATGATCCCGAACTCCAATTGATGCAAGGTTTGTCTCTGATTTTAGTTAACTTCTTAAGATTTAATTTTACATCTTATTCACTGGATTTGGAGATTGTTTGATTGTCCTATTGATTGTGAGAAAACAGCCTATTTCAGTGAGGGTTTCACTTAGTTATATGCTTGGAAAATTGTTGCAACCTCTCTTGTGGTACTAATTGCTTGGAATTGTGGTGTTGGGATGTTGTGTGGATTGTTTTGAGTACTTAAGGATGTTTGAATTGAATGATGCATGACTTGAGAATGATTTTGAGTTGACCTAGGGTTTAATCACACGGTTAAGCATGAAACGGAAACCCTAATGACTAGGTAGTCTTGCTAAGTGTTGATCATTTGGATATTGTGTGGAAATTATATGCTTAGTGGGCTGTCCGTAAATGTCTTATAACTTCAAATGTGATTTTGACCATTGCATGTTGACAAATAAGCTTTTCTTGCACCCGAACCCATGTTGATGTCATTGCATGTTGAATAATCTTATCTCTTGATCACGTGGGCTTCGTAATGAGTTATATGGCCTTTTTTACATGTGTTACATGGCTGCCTGTTTAATTTTCATATAACTCTATATGCCTTTCAAGTGAAATTACCTGTCTTATCGTGCCCTGCTGGTTTACCTGTCAATGTGCAATCTTATGACTGTCCGGAGGCAACCTACTTTGTTGTCCTCCTACTGTGATATATTACATGTCATAAATGTGCATTGCATACAAGGTTGCAACCTTTCCTGTCGGCATGGTAGCGATCACGCACACCGGGCGGCATCGGGCTTACCGGTGTACCCGTGACTACTATGGTCCCATTCCCTCTCTCGCTTGGGGGCTAGACTTCCTCGAAGAGTTGGGTCGTAGGATTTTGGGGTACATCCGGAGTACACCTACCTGGCGTGTTTGGGGGATGATTTGAAGTCGGCCGCAACAATTGATTATGGAACTGATTTGAGAGCAAAAGCTCACCGTATCCTTTTACTATGTGTATAAGTACTCTCGCTTGATTCCTAGAGAACCTCAGGGAGGAAAGACTGGTATTTATGTTCCTGTATCTTATATTATTGTTATATTCATGCTTGCAAAAGGATTTTCATAAGTTGAACCGGAAAATAAGTTTCAAAACCTATTTCTCATTCCCCCTCGCTGAGTTCATAAGGACTCACCTTCTTTTATCATCTCAGGTGAAAAAGATCCAGAACAGGTACCCGAGGACGATGTGCCTAATGATGAATCTTTGGAGTGACTACCTGTTCCTATGTGCTCTGCTTGATTTATGGCCATTGTGAAAACTATGCTACTTGAAGACTGTTTCTTTTGTGTTATTTAATGTTGTGATGTATAAGACCCCTGTTGTAATTTGGGGTCTAATTTTGGTTTGTACTGGTATTAAGTAGACTGACACTAGATACTACTATGGTTGTTTGCTATTATTACTACTAGTATCTATCGTAGGTTATGACGTATTAGTTAAGGAACTAAGTAAAAGAACCTATCCAATTCTAAACAGGTACTCGCTATTAAGCTAAGATCAACAGGTACTTTTGTAACGAGGATAAACAAACAAACAAGACATAGTATCATGCTAGGTTATAAATCAAACGAGACATCAAGATAACCAATAGGCGTTTCAATTGACGATAAATAGCAATCTTAGTTGGAAATGAACTTGAGATAGTAAATTTTGAGGCGTTTAGAGAATTAGGTTAAACCAAAGAGCCCAATTACAGCCGTTATGCTGCCGATTTTTCGGAAAAACTTTGGAGTTTAGACATAAACGATAAGTGTTAAATCTTCATAAATGGATAAGTATGTGAAATGACTTGAATGTTAAGATCACACCCTAGTCTAACCTTATAGGCCAGGTTGGGGTGTGACACCTTAGAACTAGAATAGTATCAGAGCTTAGATTTCTTAAGCCGAGTTTAACTCTCAGACCGTGGGTAGAGCCCTAAGATAATTAGGATGACTTGTGTATGTGTTATTGTGTTAAATGTGCCTTCTATGTTCTATGTGCTTAAGTGATTAACATGCCTTAGTTGCTTCTAGAATTGTACCTATATTATGTTGCATATCTTATGCATTAGATTCTTAATTGTCATATTTCAATAAATTGTGCATCGTAATCTGTGCCTATAGATGGCTGGCCCTAGTACCCGTACTACTAATAGGAGCGGTGAACCCCAAGAAACCGGAGATGCCTATCAAACTACTCCCGGTATAGCTATGTTTAATATGATGGCGAATGCCATGGATCGTGTATCACGAGTGATGGAGCGGCAAGATGCACGTGAAGCCAACAACAACAACAACAGGAATGAGGGTAACCATGAGAGACATAGCAGAATGAGGGAGTTCCTTGACTTTCGCCCGTCTAAATTCCACGGGGAAGCTGATGATGAGAAAGCTGAGGCTTGGCTGTCTAAGATCGAGAAGATTTTCAGGCCACTTGATTATACAGACGAAGAGAAGGTGGAGTTTGCTGTATTTCTGTTGCACGGGGATGCCGAGCATTAGTGGCACACTGTAGAGGCACTATGGAAGACCGCTCAGACACCTCGCTTGTGGGGTAATTTCATTAAGGCGTTCAAGGAGAAATATGTACCTGTAGTTTCCAGGCAGAGGTGGATTGAAAAGTTCATGCACTTGACCCAGGGTAACATGACGGTGGCCCAGTACGAGGCTCGTTTTGATTGACTGTCCTGTTATGCTCAATATATGGTTTGTACTCTGGAGGAAAAAATGTGGAAATTTACTATTGGATTGAGGCTAGAGATTCAGGACCAGTTGGCTTCTCATGACTTCGATACCTATTCTGCTCTCTTTGCTGCTGCCTCTCGAGTTGAGAAAAGGAAACTAGATGGAGCCGGTTCGAGAAATTCCAGAGTCGTAGCTAGGGCCAGAGCCAGAACAGGCCAGTGAATAACCGTGGCCCGACGAAAGCGCCATCAGCCTCTTCCGCCCTCGGATCCACAGGTAGTTCACCTGCTACTCAGTTCGTCAACTGTTTTTATTGTGACAGGAAGGGGCATACCGAGGCCCAGTGTTGGAGGAAGTCAGGACGATGTATGAGATATGGCAGTGATCAGCATCAGATCAAGGATTTCCCTAAACGGCAGACAAGGCAGAACCAGGGTAAACTAGCTGGTAGAGGCAAGACTCCAGTTCCTAGAGTCCAGGCTCGAGCCTATGCTATCGAGTGCGAGGAGATTTCATATGAGACCGCTGTTGTTGAATGTACATTCTTCATACTAAATCAACCTGTTAGGGTGTTAATTGATTCGGGTGCTACTCATTCATTTATCACTCCCTTATGTGTGGAACGTGTGAAATTGAAAGCTGTATGTTTGCCATATGAAGTAGAAGTTGGTACTCCAATGGGTTCTAAACTTGTAACTAGTTCAGCTTGTAAAGCATGTAAAATCCAAATTAAGCATAGGGAAATCTCAGCCAATCTTATTGTATTACCTTTTCGAGATTATGAGGTCATTTTAGGGATGGACTGGCTGGCAAAACATCATCTCCAACTAGATTGCCGGGCAAAGATTATAACGTTCTGGGTACCTGATCAACCAATACTGGAGGTTATGGGTCGAAGAGATTTCACCGGGAGTTCCATCATTTCATCTACAAAGGCAGTGAAGTCCCTGAGAAAAGGGTATAACGGATACTTAGCTTACCTTATCAAAAAGCCGTCGGACAAAGCTAAGTTGAAGGAGATGCCAGTGATCAAGGACTATGCAGATGTGTTTCCAGAAGAATTACCCGGTTTACCCCCAAATCGGGAAATCGAGTTTGTTATAGAGTTACTACCTGATGCCCAGCCGATATCTAAAGCTCCCTATCGTATGGCACCGGCCGAGCTACAAGAATTGAAGGACCAATTGCAAGGATTGTTGAAGAAGGGGTTTGTTCAACCGAGTTCTTCACCGTGGGGTGCGCCAGTTCTTTTTGTGAAGAAGAAAGACGGAACATTGAGGCTTTGCATTGACTACCGAGGATTGAACCAAGTGACTGTCAAGAATAAATACCCACTTCCACTAATTGACGAGTTATTTGATCAACTACAAGGAGCCAAAGTGTATTCAAAACTCGACTTGAGGCAAGGGTATTATCAGTTGCTGATCAAAAAGGAAGATGTGCCTAAAACGGCTTTCAGGACGAGATATGGGCATTATGAATATGTGGTGATGCCTTTTGGACTAACTAACGCCCCTGCAG
This sequence comes from Ehretia macrophylla, assembly GCA_037974665.1. Taxonomy (NCBI): domain Eukaryota; kingdom Viridiplantae; phylum Streptophyta; class Magnoliopsida; order Boraginales; family Ehretiaceae; genus Ehretia; species Ehretia macrophylla. Next base: position 40,509,938 of record CM075766.1, read on the forward strand.
CTTTAATGGATTTGATGCACAGGGTGTTTCAACCCTACTTGGACCAATTTGTGGTGATCTTCATTGATGATATTTTGGTATACTCGAAATCTGAGGCGGAGCATGAGCAACATCTGCAGTTGGTACTGCAGAAACTTCGAGAGCATCACTTGTATACAAAGTTTAGCAAGTGTGAATTTTGGCTGCAGCAGATTGCATTTTTGGGGCATATCATATCCCAAGAGGGAATAGCGGTGGATCCAGCAAAGATTGATGCAGTGATGTCTTGGAAGAAGCCGAAAAATGTTACAGAGGTTCGGAGTTTCCTTGGTCTAGCCGGCTATTATCGGAGATTCGTGAAGGATTTTTCTAAGATTGCAGGACCACTTACAAAGCTCACTCAAAAGAAAACCAAGTTCGTGTGGGATGATAAGTGTGAGAGCAGCTTCCAAGAGTTGAAGAGAAGATTGACTACCGCACCAGTTCTTGCATTGCCTGAAGGGAGTCAAGGTTTTGTAATCTATAGCGATGCTTCAAAGGAAGGTTTGGGTTGTGTATTAATGCAAAATGGAAGAGTGATTGCATATGCTTCTAGGAAACCAAAGCCGTATGAAGTGAATTACCCGACGTATGATTTTGAGTTAGCGGCTATTGTGTTTGCACTCAAGAAATGGAGGAACTATTTGTGGGGTAACAAGTTTGAGGTATTTACTGATCATAAGAGCTTGAAATACTTGCTCTCTCAAAAAGAGTTAAATATGAGGCAAAGGCAGTGGATGGAGCTTTTGGATGATTATAACTGCTCAATCAATTATGTGCCTGGTAAAGCAAATGTAGTTGCAGATGCCTTAAGCAGAAAAACAAGCATGGCAAAACTGGAAGTCAAGGTGCAGGAGTTGTTGGAGGAAGCGTTTCTGTGGAAACCACAATTGACTCGAAAAGGGTTACTTTTTTCCACTACACGAGTTCAATCAACCTTGTTGCCTGAGTTACGGGAGGCTCAACAGAAGGACCAATAATTTTAGAAGATTAAAGAAAGCAACACATATTTCAAGTTTTATGACGATGGTATTTGGAGGTTTAGGAATAGGATTTGTGTTCCCAATGAGCCAGAGCTGAAAACGAAGATTCTTGAGGAAGCCCATAATTCAAGATATACTATTCACCCGGCGGAACAAAGATGTACTGGGATTTGAGGCAACACTATTGGTGGAATAACATGAAAAGAGAAATCGCGGAGTTTGTGGCACGGTGTTTGACTTGCCAGAGAGTCAAAGCGGAACATCAACGACCCGCAGGTTTACTTCAGCCGTTGGAGATTCCTCAATGGAAATGGGAACATATAACTATGGATTTTGTTATGGACTTACCCAGATCACAAAAGGGTCATGACGCTGTTTGGGTCATAGTGGATAGATTGACTAAATCGGCACACTTTTTACCGATGATCAAGGAGGATAGTTCTGAGAAATCGGGAGACATGTATGTGGCGGAGATTGTAAGATTGCACGGGATGCCTGTGAGTATTGTATCGGATAGGGATCCTTGTTTTAATTCCCGATTTTGGAAGAGATTGCAAGAAGCTTTGGGAACGAAGTTGAGTTTTAACACGGCTTATCACCCTCATACTGATGGTCAATCGGAGAGAACTATTCAGATTTTGGAGGATATGCTGAGGGCGTGTGTTTTGGATTTCGGCAAAGGTTGGGAGAAATATCTATCTCTAGCGGAGCTCGCTTATAATAATAGTTATCAGGCCACTATCGGGATAGCCCCATTTTAGGCGTTGTATGGACGGAAGTGTCGATCCCCGATTTACTGGGATGAAGTAGGTGAGACGAAGACTTTTGACCCAACCCTTTTACTTGAACTGATGAAGACTGTTGATAATATCCACCTTATCCGAAAACGGATGCTTACCGCCCAGAGCAGGCAGAAGAGTTATGCAAACCAACGGAACGGAGTATGGAGTTTGAGGTTGGCGACAAGGTGTTCTTGAAAATATCACCTCGGAGGGGACTGATTAGACATGGCAAGGGTGGGAAGTTGAGCCCGAGATTTGTAGGACCTTTCGAGATAGTTAAGAAGGTTGGCAAGTTGGCATATCGCCTAGTACTACCCCAGAACCTTTCCAATATTCACGACGTTTTTCATGTTTCAGTGCTGCGGAAGTATCATCCTGACCCGTCGCATATCTTGGAGCCAGAGCCGTTGCAGCTTCAGGAGAACTTGTCTTACGAGGAGAAGCCCATTCGGATCCTAGACCAGTAGGATCGGGAGTTGCGCAACAGAATTATACCGATGGTGAAAGTGCTGTGGGATCATCATGGAGTCGAAGAAGCAACGTGGGAAAGGCGAGACCAGATGGAGCAACAATATCCAGCTTTATTTCAAGGTAATATTGAATTTTGGGACGAAATTCTTTTAAGGAGGGGAGGATGTGAGGCCCGACCCTGATTTGCGTGCGGTACCTCGTTTCGTGTGTCCTAACCTAGATTTGCGTGCCTTGACCTAGGTTTAAGAATTGTGTTCATTTTATGTGCCATGCATTGAATTACATGCATTCATTTATGGTTGCATGCAATTACTTGAAAAATGTGCGTTCGTCTCGTAGTTCGTGCCTACCTCATAGTGCGTGCCCTAGACCTAGGAAAGCGTGCCTTCACGCTAATCAAGATAGCATCTTACACAAAGCACTAGACTATTAAACAATCCTACAAAAGCCACTATCAATATTATAATCCTAATTCAACTCACTAGAAGACAAAAAATTCACCAAACACTAAACATTCTTCATTCTTTATTCCTTATTCTTTTTGCACTTCCAACACTCAATTAAATAACATCCAAAACATGACAAAAATTCAGATTATTGAGGAGCTTTGGCCGACCACTATGTGGTTCCTTGCATGCATGTTTAATTCAAAATGATTCTAGACAAGTTATGACGCAAAAACACTTATCAATGCTTAAAAAAATTGCTCAAATTCTCCTCAATCTCTTCACCTTGCTCGACCAAATAATCTTGCCCATGCTAGCATTTTAAAATCACTCCTTGAAGACACAAAAAACTGAATTTTGCTGCCCAAGGCCGACATGCTCATCAAAATTTGCAAGGCCTTCATTCTTTTTTGTCATTTCCTCTTTCCTCTCACATTTTCTTTCTCTTCCTCTCATATTCTCTCTCTCTCTCGGCCTTGGCTGAGTTCTCACCATCCCATAGCTTATCTTCATCACACTTTGGTCAATCAAGACAAGCAACCATCGAAGAAGCTCAAGCAAACTAGCTAGAATTCGAAAATCACACATGCATGTCCTTTGAAGTCTTCTATTCGGCCTAGGTAAGTTTCTTGGCTTCCATTTCTTTTCTTCTTGTTCTAACCTCATGCATGTACTAAGAGATTGGTCACTAGGATAGGAAAAATAGAGGAAACCAAGTTGGAATCTCGGCTAAGCAAGAAGAAGAAGAGATTTGAGCTTCAACAAGTTTTTGTGCATCTTTTGGGTTGATTGCTAAGGTGAGGGCTAAAACCACTTGAAAATCCTTCAAAAATTCACATGCATGCTCATAAATGTATGTCTTTGATTCTGTACTTGAGTTATATGATCGTTCATAAGCTTAAACAACCATGCATGGCAAGATTTTGGCTTGAAAGTGGTGACAGGTGAAGTCGAATTGTTGACAACTCTCTGACCAGTCTGTTTCAAGGTAAGTTTAGCTAGGAAAATGATGTTGAAAATGCATGAAAGTTGGTAGGTGACTAGTTTTACCAGTTTTGAACATGTTTCCCAGATATAGACCGAAGCTAAGTTTGACTATAAGGTCCTCAAAATGGCAAATCTTTAAAATGTGTCCAAACCTGGAAATCTGGAAAAATGAAGCAGGTTTTGGCAGATGCACTGACCTTGTAGAACGAACCATATTTGACTCAGTAAATGATGTCCAAAATGCATGGAATTTGGTGTGCTACTATATGTTTCCGTTCTGGACAATTTTGTCAAAAATGGACCAAGGATAAATGTGACCCGAAGGACCTCAAAAACGTCAATTACTGAAAAGTGTGCAAATCTGGACAGTTTTGTTCTATTCCACTGTTTCGGCTATATCTAATGATCCCGAACTCCAATTGATGCAAGGTTTGTCTCTGATTTTAGTTAACTTCTTAAGATTTAATTTTACATCTTATTCACTGGATTTGGAGATTTTTTGATTGTCCTATTGATTGTGAGAATACAGCCTATTTCAGTGAGGGTTTCACTTAGTTATATGCTTGGAAAATTGTTGCAACCTCTCTTGTGGTACTAATTGCTTGGAATTGTGGTGTTGGGATGTTGTGTGGACTGTTTTGAGTACTTAAAGATGTTTGAATTGAATGATGCATGACTTGAGAATGATTTTGAGTTGACCTAGGGTTTAATCACACGGTTAAGCATGAAACGGAAACCCTAATGACTAGGTAGTCTTGCTAAGTGTTAATCATTTGAAAATTGTGTGGAAATTATATGCTTAGTGGGCTGTCCATAAATGTCTTATAACTTCAAATGTGATTTTGACCATTGCATGTTGACAAATAAGCTTTTCTTGCACCCGAACCCATGTTGATGTCATTGCATGTTGAATAATCTTATCTCTTGATCACGTGGGCTTCGTAATGAGTTATATGGCCTGTTTTACATGTGTTACATGGCTGCCTGTTTAATTTTCATATAACTCTATATGCCTTTCAAGTGAAATTACCTGTCTTATCGTGCCCTGCTGGTTTACCTGTCAATGTACAATCTTATGACTGTCCGGAGGCAACCTACTTTGTTGTCCTCCTACTGTGATATATTACCTGTCATAAATGTGCATTGCATACAAGGTTGCAACCTTTCTTGTCGGCATGGTAGCGATCACGCACACCGGGCGGCATCGGGCTTGCCGGTGCACCCGTGACTATGGTGGTCCCATTCATTCTCTCGCTTGGGGGCTAGACTTCCTCGGAGAGTTGGGTCGTAGGATTTCGGGGTACATCCAGAGTACACCCACCTGGTGTGTTTGGGGGATGATTTGAAGTCGGCCGCAACAACTGATTCTGGAACTGATCTGAGAGCAAAAGCTCACCGTATCCTTTTACTATGTGTATAAGTACTCTCGCTTGGTTCCTAGAGAACCTCGGGGAGGAAAGACTGGTATTTCTGTTCCTGTATCATATATTATTGTTATATTCATGCTTGCAAAAGGATTTTCATAAGTTGAACCGAAAAATGAGTTTCAAAACCTATTTCTCATTCCCCCTTGCTGAGTTCATAAGGACTCACCCTCTTTTATCATCTCAGGTGAAGAAGATCCAAAACAGGTACCCGAGGACGGTGTGCCTAATGATAAATCTTTGGAGTGACTGCCTGTTCCTATGTGCTTTGCTTGATTTATGGCCATTGTGAAAACTATACTACTTGAAGACTGTTTCTTTTGTGTTATTTAATGTTGTGATGTATAAGACCCCCGTTGTAATTTGGGGTCTAATTTTGGTTTGTATTGGTATTAAGTAGAGTGACACTAGATACTACTATAGTCGTTTGCTATTATTACTGCTAGTATCTATCGTAGGTTATGACGTATTAGTTAAGGAACTAAGTAAATGAACCTATCCAATTCTAAACAGGTACTCGTTATTAAGCTAAGATCAACAGGTACTTTTGTAATGAGGATAAACAAACAAACGAGACATAGTATCATGCTAGGTTATAAATCAAACGAGACATCAAGATAACCAATAGGCATTTCAATTGACAATAAATAGCAATCTTAGTTGGAAATGAACTTGAGATAGTAGATTTTGAGGCGTTTAGAGAATTATGTTAAACCAAAGAGCCCAATTACAGCCGTTATGCTGCCGGTTTTTCAGAAAAACTTTGGAGTTTAGACTTAAACGATAAGTGTTAAATCTTCATAAACGGATAAATATGTGAAATGACTTGAATGTTTAGATCACATCCTAGTCTAACCTTATAGGCCGGGTAAGGGCGTGACACCGTGCACCGCGTAACTCCTTACGAATCAAAAGTTATGGGCACCGAAGCGACGGATACCTGGTCACAAACCCCACGCCCTCTGTTTACAGGCCCTGCCTCTACGTGAAGTGAAGTTGTCTTGCCCAAGGTGCCGTGTGATTCAGTAATAGAAATGTGTTGGATTAGGTTGTTGTCCTTTTCGCAGCTCACAACGTACGATCCAGGACGGAAAAATAGCGCAAAAGAAGAACAGTGTCCCAAAACTAATGAAAATGTTCGATTTTGGGCTCCAAAAAAGGCACAGCCGAGCAACCTTAGTGCCCCCGTCGTAGAGCTCTCAGAGAGCTTTCCAACGGTATGTTGTGCGCCGCGTAACTCGTTACAAATAAAAAGTTATGAGCACTGGAGCGACGGATACCTGGTCACAAGCCCCACGCCCTCCGTTTGCGGGCCCAACCTCTACATGAAGTGAAATTGTCTTGGCCAAGGTGCCGTGTGATTCGGTAAAAGAAATATGTTGGATTAGGTTGTCGTCCTTTTCGCGGCTCACGACGTACGATCCGAGACGGAAATACTGCGTAAAAGTAGGAAAGTGTCCCAAAACTTATGAAAATGTTCAATTTTGGGCATCGAAAACAGGCGCAGCTGAGCAGGCTAGGTGCCCCCATTGTAGAGCTCTCAGAGAGCTTTCCAACGGTATGTTGTGCGCCGCGTAACTCCTTACAGATCAAAAGTTATGGGCACCGGAGCGACGGATACCTGGTCACAAGCCCCACTCCCTCTACGTGAAGTGAAGTTGTCTTGCCCAATGTGCCGTGTGATTCGGTAATAGAAATGTGATAGATTAGATTGTCATCCCATTCGCGACTCACAACGTACAATTCGAGACGAAAAAATAGCGCAAAACAAGAATAGTGTCCCAAATCTTAAGAAAATGTTCAATTTTGGGCTCCGAAAATAGGCGCAACCGAGCAGGCAAGGTGCCCCCATCGTAGAACTCTCAGAGTCCTTTCCAACGGTATGCTATGCGTCACGTAACTACATACAGATCAAAAGTTATGGGCACCGGAGTGACGGATACCTGGTCATAAGCCCCACGCCCTCGGTTTGAGGGCCCAGCCTCTATTCGAAGTGAAGTTGTCTTACCCAAGGAGCCATGGGATTCGGTAATAAAACTGTGATAGATTAAGTTGTTGTCCTTTTCGCCGCTTGCGACGTACAATCCGGGACGTAAAAACATCACAAAAGAAAAAAAGTGTCCCAAACTGAAGAAAATGTTCAATTTTGGGCTCCGAAAATAGGCACAGCCTAGTATGCCTGCTACTTCCGTCGTAGAGCTCTTGGATAGCTTTCCAACGGTATGCTGTGCGCCGCGTAACTCTTTACGAATCAAAAGTTATGTGCACCGGAGCGACATATACCTGGTCACAAGCCCCACGCCCTCGGTTTAAGGGCCCAGCCTCTACGTGAAGTGAAGTTGTCTTGCCCAAGGTACTGTGTGATTCGGTAATAGAAATGTGATGGATTAGATAGTCGTCCTTTTTGCTGCTCACGACGTACGATATGGGATAAAAAAACAGCGTAAAAGAAGAAAAGTGTCCCAAAACTTATGAAAATGTTCGATTTTGAGCTCTGAAAACAGGCACAGCCGAGCAGGCTCGGTGCCCCCATCATAGAGCTCACGGAGAGCTTTCCAATGGTATGCTGTGCGTCGCGTTATTCCTTACGGATCAAAAGTTATGAGCACTGGATCGACGAATACCTGGTCACAAGATCCACACTCTCTGTTTGCGGGCCCAGCATCCACGTGAAGTGAACTTGTCTTGCCCAAGGTGTCATGTGATTCGGTAATAGAAATGTGATGGATTAGGTTGTCGTCCTTTTCGCGGCTCACGAAGTACGATCTGGGATGAAAAAATAGCGGAAAAGAAGAAATGTGTCCCAAAACTTATAAAATTGTTCAATTTTAGGCTCTGAAAACAGGCGCAACCAAGCAGGCTCGGTGCCCCTATCGTAGATATCTCAGAGTGCTTTCCAACGGTATGTTGTGCGCCGCGTAACTCCTTATGGATCAAAAGTTATGGGCAACGGAGCGACGGATACCTGGTCACAAGCCCCACGCCCTCTGTTTGCGGGCCCAGCCTCTACGTGAAGTGATGTTGTCTTGCCCAAGGTGCCGTGTGATTCGGTAATAGAAATGTGATGGATTAGGTTGTCGTCCTTTTTGCAGCTCACGACATACGATCCGGGATGAAAAAATAGAGCAAAAGAAGAAAAGTATCCCAAAACTTATGAAAATGTTCAATTTTGTGCTCCGAAAACAGACGCAGCTGAGCAGGCTAGGTGCCCTCATCGTAGAGCTCTTAGAGAGCTTTCCTACTGTATGTTGTGCGCCACGTAACTCCTTACGGATAAAAAGTTATGGGCACCGGAGCGACGGATACCTGGTTACAAGCCCCACACCCTCTGCTTGCGAGCCCAGCCTCTACGTGAAGTGATGTTATCTTGCCTAAGATGCCTTGTGATTCGGTATTAGAAATGTGATGGATTAGGTTGTCGTCCTTTTCGCAGCTCATGACGTACGGTCCGGGACGGAAAAACAGCGTAAAAGAAGAAAAGTATCCCAAAACTTATGAAAATATTCAATTTTGGGCTCCAAAAATCGGCGTAATCAAACAGGCTAGGTGCCCCCATCGTAGAGCACTTAGAGAGCTTTCCTACGGTATGCTGTTTGTCACGTAACTCCTTACGGATAAAAAGTTATGGGCACCGGAGCAACGGATACCTGATCACTATCCCCACGCCCTCTGTTTGCGGGACCAGCCTCTACGTGAAGTGAAGTTGTCTTGCCCAAGGTGCCATGGGATTCGATAATACAAATATGATGGTTTAAGTTGTCGTCCATTTCGCGGCTCATGACATACGATTTGGGACCGAAAAACTGAGCAAAAGAAGAAAAGTATCCCGAAACTGATGAAAACATTCGATTTTGGGCTCGGAGAACAGGCGTAGCTGAGTAAGCTTTGTGCCCCCATCGTAGAGCTCTCGGAGAGCTTTTCAAAGCTTTGCTGTGCGCCGCGTAACTCCTTACGGATCAAAAGTTATGTGCACCGGAGCGACGGATACCTGGTCACAAGCCCCACGCCCTCTGTTTGCGGGCCCAACCTTTACGTGAAGTGAAGTTATCTTACCCAAGGTGCCGTGTGATTTGGTAATAGAAATGTGATGTATAAGGATATCTTCCTTTTCGCGGCTCACAACATACGATCCAGGACGGAAAAGCTGCGCAAAAGAAGAAAAGTGTCCCAAAACTTATGAAAATGTTTGATTTTGGGCTCCGAAAATAGGCGCAACCGAGAAGGCTAGGTGCCCCCATCGTAGAGCTCTCAGAGTGCTTTCCAACGGTATGCTGTGCGCCGCGTAACTACCTACGGATCAAAAGTTGTGGGCACCAGATGAATGGATACCCGGTCACAAGACCCATGACCTCGGTTTGAGGGCCCAGCCTCTACGTGAAGTGAAGTTGTCTTGCCCAAGGTGCCGTGGGATTCGGTAATAAAAATTTAATGGATTAGGATGTCGTTATTTTCGTGGCTCACGACGTACGATCCAGGACGGAAAAATAGCAAAAAAGATGAAAATTACCCCAAAACTGATGAAAATGTTCGATTTTGGGCTGCGAAAACAGGTGCAGTCGAGCAGACTTGGTGCACACGCAGTAGAGCTATCGGAGAGCTTTCCAACGGTATGCTGTGCGCCGCGTTACTTTTTATAGATCAAAAGTTATGGGCACCAGAGCGACGGATACCTGGTCACAAGCCCCACGCCCTCTGTTTATGGGCCCAGCCTCTGCGTGAGGTGAAGTTGTCTTGCCCAAGGTGCCATGGGATTTGGTAACAGAAATGTGATGGATGTGGTTGTCGTCTTTTTTGCGGCTCACAACGTACGATCCGAGACGGAAAAACATTGTAATAGAAGAAAAGTTTCCCGAAACTGAAGAAAACATTCAATTTTGGGATCTGAAAACAGGCACAGCCGAGCAAGCTTGGTGCCCCCGTCGTAGAGCTCTCAGAGAGCTTTCTAATGGTATGCTGTGCACCGCGTAACTACTTACGGATCAAAAGTTATGGGCACCGGAGCAACGAATACATGGTCACAAGACCCACGACTTCGGTTTGAAGGCCCAGCCTCTACGTGAAGTGAAGTTGTTTTGCCCAAGGCGCCGTGTAATTCGGTAATAAAAATGTGTTGGATTAGGATGTCGTCCTTTTCGCGGCTCACGACGTACGATACGGGACAGAAAAACAGCGCAAAAAAAGAAAAGTGTCCCAAAACTGATGAAAACGTTCTATTTTGGGCTGCGAAAATAGGTCCAGCCAGCAGACTTGGTGCCCACGTCGTAGAGCTCTCGGAGAGCTTTCCAACAGTATGATGTGCGCCGCGTAACTCTTTACTGATCAAAAGTTATGAGCACCGGAGCGACGGATACCTGGTCACAAGCCCCACACCCTATGTTTGCGGGCCCAGCCTCTACGTTAAGTGAAGTTGTCTTGGCCAAGGTGTCGTGTGATTCGGTAATAGAAATGTGTTGGATTAGGTTGTCGTCCGATTCGCAGCTCACAACGTACGATCCAGGACGGAAGAACAGTGTAAAAGTAGAAAAGTGTCCCAAAACTTTTGAAAATGTTCAATTTTGCTCTCGGAAAATAGGCGCAACCAAGCAGGCTAGGTGCCCCCATCGTAGAGCTCTCAGAGAGCTTTCTAACAGTATGTTGTGCGACGCGTAACTCCTTAGGGATCAAAAGTTATGGGCACCGGAGCGACGGATACCTGGTCATAAGCCCCACGCCCTCTGTTTGCGGGCCCTGTCTATACGTGAAGTGAAATTGTCTTGCCTAATGTGCCGTGTGATTCGGTAATAGAAATGTGATGGATTAGGTCGTCGTCCCTTTCGCGGGTCACGACGTACGATCCGGGACGAAAAAATAACACAAAAGAAGAAAAGTATCCCGAAAATAGTGAAAACGTTCGATTTTGGGCTCCGAAAATAGGCTCAGCCAAGCAAGCTTGGCGTCCCCGTCGTAGAGCTCTCGAAGAGCTTTCCAACGGTATGCTGAACGACACGTAACTCCTTACAGATCAAGAGTTATGAGCATTAGAACGACGGATACCTTGTCACAAGCTCCACGCCCTCTGTTTTTGGGCCCTGCCTCTACGTGAAGTGACGTTGTCTTGCCCAACGTGCCGTGTGATTCGGTAATATAAATGTGATGGATTAGGTTGTCGTCCTTTTCTCGGCTCACGACGTACTATCCAGGATTAAAAAACAGCGCAAAAGAAGAAAAATGTCCCAAAACTTATGAAAATGTTCGATTTTGGGCTCCAAAAATAGGTGCAACTGAGCAGGCAAGGTGCCGCCATTGTAGAGCTCTCAGAGTGCTTTCCAACGGTATGCTATGCGCCGCATAACTACTTACAGATCAAAAGTTATGGGCACCGAAGCGATGGATACCTGGTCATAAGCCCCACGCCCTCGGTTTGAGGGCTCCGCCACTACTCGAAGTGAGGTTGTCTTACCCAAGGAGCCATGGGATTCGGTAATAAAAATGTGATGGATTAGGTTGTCGTCCTTTTCGTGGCTCGCGATGTACAATCCGGGACGGAAAAACGTCGCAAAAGAAGAAAAGTGTCCCAAACTGATGAAAACATTCGATTTTGGGCTCGGAGAACAGGCGCAACCGAGTAAGCTTGATGCTCCCGTCGTAGAGCTCTTGGATAGCTTTCCAACGGTATACTGTGCGCCGCGTAACTCCTTACAGATCAAAAGTTATGTGCACCGAAACGACGGATACCTGGTCACAAGCCCCATGCCCTATGTTTGCGGGCCCAGCCTCTACGTGAAGTGAAGTTTTCTTGGCCAAGGTGCCGTGTGATTCGGTAGTAGAAATATGTTGGATTAGGTTGTCGTCCTATTCGCGGCTCACAACGTACGATTCAGGACGAAAGAATAGCGTAAAAGTAGAAAGGTATCCCAAAACTTTTGAAAATGTGCAATTTTGGGCTCCGAAAACAGGAGCAGCCAAGTAGGCTAGGTGCCCCCATCGTAGAGCTCTCAGAGAGCTTTCCAACGGTATGTTGTGTACTGCGTAACTCCTTACGGATCAAAAGTTAAGGGCACCGGAGCGACGGATACTTGGTCATAAGCCCCACGCCCACTGTTTGCGGGCCCTGCCTCTACATGAAGTGAAATTGTCTATCCCAAGGTACCGTGTTATTCAGTAATAGAAATGTGATGGATTTGGTTGTCGTCCCTTTCGCGGGTCACGACGTACAATCCGGGACCGAAAAACAGCAGAAAAGAAGAAATGTGTCCCGAAAATAGTGAAAACGTTCGATTTTGGGCTTCGAAAATAGGCTCAGCCAAGCTAGCTTGGTGCCCCCGTCGTAGAGCTCTCGGAGAGCTTTCCAACGGTATGCTGTACGCCACATAACTCATTACGGATCAAGAGTTATGAGCATCAGAGCGACGGATACCTTGTCACAAGCCCCACGCCCTCTGTTTGTGGGCCCTGACTCTACGTGAAGTGAAGTTGTCTTGCCCAAGGTGCCATGTGACTCGGTAATAAAAATGTGATGGATTAGGTTGTCGTCCGTTTCGCTGCTCACGACGTACGATCCGGGATGAAAAAATAGCGCAAAAGAAGAAAAATGTCCCAAAACTTATGAAATGTTTGATTTTGGGCTCCAAAAATAGGCACAACCGAGCAGGCAAGGTGCCGCCATCGTAGAGCTCTCAGAGTGCTTTCCAACGGTATGCTATGCGCCGCGTAACTACTTACAGATCAAAAGTTATGGGCACCGAAGCGACGGATACCTGGTCACAAGCCCCACGCCCTCGGTTTGAGGGCCCCGCCTCTACTCGAAGTGAAATTGTCTTACCCAAGGAGCCGTGGGATTTGGTAATAAAAATGTGATGGATTAGGTTGTCGTCCTTTTCGTGGCTCGCGACGTACAATCCGGGACAGAAAAATGGTGCAAAAGAAGAAAAGTGTCCCAAACTGATAAAAACGTTCGATTTTGGGCTCGGAGATTAGGCGCAGCAGAGTAAACTTGCTGCTCCCGTCGTAGAGCACTTGGATAGCTTTCCAACGGCAAGCTGTGCGCAGCGTTACTCCTTACGGATCAAAAGTTATGTGCACCGGAACGACGGCTACTTGGTCACAAGCCCTACGCCCTATGTTTGCGGGCCCAGCCTCTACGTGAAGTGAAGTTGTCTTGGCCAAGGTGCCGTATGATTCGGCAATGGAAATGTGTTGGATTAGGTTGTCATCCTATTTGTGGCTCGCGATGTACAATCCGGGACGGAAAAACACCGCAAAATAAGAAAAGTGTCCCAAACTGATGAAAATGTTCAATTTTGGGCTCAGAGAATAGGCGCAGCTGAGTAAGCTTGCTGCTCCCGTCGTAGAGCTATTGGATAGCTTTCTAACGGTATGCTGTGCGCCGCGTAACTCCTTACGGATCAAAAGTTATGTGCACCGGAACGACGGATACCTGGTCACAAGCCCGACGCCCTATGTTTGCGTGCCCATCCTCTGCATGAAGTGAAGTTGTCTTGGCCAAGGTGCCGTGTGATTCCGTAATAAAAATGTGTTGGATTAGGTTGTCATCTTATTCGCGGCTCACGACGTACGATCCAGGACGGAAGAACAGCGTAAAAGTAGAAAGGTATCCCAAAACTTTTGAAAATGTTCAATTTTGGGCTCCGAAAACAGGCACAGCCTAGCAGGCTAGGTGCCCCCATTGTAGAGCTCTCAGAGAGCTTTCCAACGATATGTTGTGCGCCCCGTAAATCCTTACGGATCAAAAGTTATATGCACCGGAGCGACGGATACCTGGTCATAAGCCCCACGCCCTCTGGTTGCGGGGCCCGCCTCTACGTGAAGTGAAGTTGTCTTACCCAAGGTGCTGTATGATTCGGTAATAGAAATGTGATGTATAAGGATGTCGTCCTTTTCGCAGCTCACGACATACGATGCGGGACGGAAAAACTGCGCAAAAGAAGAAAAGTGTCCCAAAACTTATGAGAATGTTTGATTTTGGGCTCCGAAGATAGGCGCAACCGAGAAGGCTAGGTGCCCCCATCGTAGAGCTCTCAGAGTGCTTTCCAACGGTATGCTGTACGCCGCGTAACTACCTATGGATCAAAAGTTGTGGGCACCAGAGCAATGGATACCCAGTCACAAGACCCACGACCTTGGTTTTAGGGCCCAACCTCTACGTGAAGTGAAGTTGTCTTGCTCAAGGTGCCTTGGGAATCGGTAATAAAAATGTAATGGATTAGGATGTCGTAATTTTCGTGGCTCACAACGTACGATCCGGGATGGAAAAATAGCGAAAAAGATGAAAATTATCCCAAAACTGATGAAAATGTTCAATTTTGGGCTTCAAAAATAGGTGCAGTCGAGCAGACTTGTTGCGCACGCCATAGAGCTCTCGGAGAGCTTTCCGACGGTATGCTGTGCACCGCGTAACTTTGTATGGATCAAAAGTTATGGGCACCAGAGCGACGGATACCTGGTCACAAGCCCCACGCCCCTTGTTTGTGGGCCCAGCCTCTGCGTGAGGTGAAGTTGTCTTGCCCAAGGTGCCATGGGATTTGGTAACATAAATATGATGGATTAGGTTGTCGTCTTTTTCGCGGCTCACAACGTACGATCCGGGACGGAAAAACAGCGTAATAGAAGAAAAGTTTTCTGAAACTGAAGAAAACATTCGATTTTGGGATCTGAAAACAGGCACAACCAAGCAAGCTTGGTGCCCCTATTGTAGAGCTCTCGGTGAGCTTTCTAATGGTATTCAGTGCACCGCGTAACTACTTACGGATCAAAAGTTATGGACACCGGAGCAACGGATACCTGGTCACAAGACCCACGACCTCGGTTTGAGGGCCCAGCCTTTACGTGAAGTGAAGTTGTCTTGCCCAAGGCACCGTGGGATTCGGTAATAAAAATGTGTTGGATTAGGATGTCGTCCTTTTCGCGGCTCACGAGGTACGATCCGGGACGGAAAAACCGCGCAAAAGAAGAAAAGTGTCCCAAAACTGATGAAAACATTCGATTTTGGGTTGCGAAAATAGGTTTAGCCGAGCAGACTTGGTGCCCACGTCGTAGAACTCTCGGAGAGCTTTCCAACGGTGTGCTGTGCGCCGCGTAACTCCTTACGGATCAAAAGTTATGAGTACCGGAACGACGGATACCAGGTCACAAGCCCCACGCCCTATGTTTGCGGGCCCAGCCTCTACGTGAAGTGAAGTTTTCTTGGCCAATGTACCATGTGATTCGGTAATAGAAATGTGTTGGATTAGGTTGTCGTCCTATTCGCGGCTCACGACGTACGATCCAGGACGAAAGAACATCGTAAAAGTAGAAAAGTGTCCCAAAACTTTTGAAAATGTTCAATTTTGAGCTCCGAAAATAGCTGCAGCCAAGTAGGCTAGGTGCCCCCATTGTAGAGCTCTCAGAGAGCTTTCCAACGCTATGTTGTGCGCCGCGTAATTCCTTACGAATCAAAAGTTCTTGGTACCGGAGCGACGGATACCTGGTCATAAGCCCTACGCCCTCTGTTTGCCGGCCCTGCCTATACGTGTAGTGAAATTGTCTTGCCCAAGGTACCGTGTGATTCGGGAATAGAAATGTGATGGATTAGGTTGTCGTCCCTTTCGCGGCTCACGACGTACGATCCGGGACTGAAAAACAGCACAAAAGAAGAAAAATGTCCCGAAAATAGTGAAAACGTTCAATTTTGGGCTCTAAAAATAGGCTCAGCCAAGCAAGCTTGGTGCCCCCGTCGTAGAGCTCTCGGAGAGCTTTCCAACTGTATGTTGTACGCCACATAACGCCTTACGGATCAAGAGTTATGAGCATCGGAGCGACGAATACCTTGTCACAAGCCCCACGCCCTCTGTGTACGGGCCCTGCCTCTACGTGAAGTGAAGTTGTCTTGCCCAAGGTGCCGTGTGATTCGGTAATAGAAATGTGATGGATTAGGTTGTCGTCCTTTTCGCGGCTGACGACGTACGATCCGGGATGAAAAAACTGCGCAAAAGAAGAAAAATGTCCCAAAACTTACGAAAATGTTCGATTTTGGGCTCCAAAAATAGGTGTAACCGAGCAGGCAAGGTCCCGCCATCGTAGAGCTCTTAGAGTGCTTTCCAACAGTATGCTATGTGCCGCGTAACTATTTACAGATCAAAAGTTATAAGCACTGAAGCGACGGATACTTGGTCACAAGCCCCACGCCCTCGGTTTAAGGGCCCCGCCTCTACTCGAAGTGAAGTTGTCTGACCTAAGGAGCAGTGGGATTCGGTAATAAAAATGTGATGGATTAGGTTGTCGTCCTTTTCGTGGCTCGTGACGTACAATCCGGGACGGAAAAACGGCGCAAAAGAAGAAAAGTGTCCCAAACTAATGAAAACGTTTGATTTTGGGCTCGGAGAACAGGCGCAGCCGAGTAAGCTTGCTGCTCCCGTTGTAGAGCTCTTGGATAGCTTTCCAATGGTATGCTGTGCGCCGTGTAACTCCTTACGGATCAAAAGTTATGTGCACCGAAACGACGGATACCTGGTCACAAGCCCCACGCCTTATGTTTGCGGGCCCAGCCTCTACGTGAAGTGAAGTTGTTTTGGCCAAGGTGCCGTGTGATTCGGTAATAGAAATGTGTTGGATTAGGTTGTCGTCCTATTCGCGGCTCACGACGTACGATCCAGGACGGAAGAACCGCGTAAAAGTAGAAAGGTATCCCAAAACTTTTGAAAATGTTCAATTTTTGGCTCCGAAAACAGGTGCAGCTAAGCAAGATAGGTGCCCCCAACGTAGAGCTCTCAGAGAGCTTTCCAACGGTATGTTTTGCGCCATATAACTCCTTACGGAACAAAGGTTAAGGGCACCGGAGCGACAGATGCCTGGTCATAAGCCCCACGCCCACTGTTTGTGGGCCCTGCCTCTACGTGAAGTGAAATTGTCTTGCCCAAGGTGCCATGTGATTTGGTAATAGAAATGTGATAGATTAGGTTGTCGTCCCTTTCGCGGGTCACGACGTACGATCCGGGATCGAAAAACAGCACAAAAGAAGAAAAGTGTCCCAAAAATAGTGAAAACGTTCGATTTTGGGATCCGAAAACAGGCTCAGCCAAGCAAGCTTGGTGCCCCCGTCGTAGAGCTCTCGAAGTGCTTTCCAACAGTATGTTGTACGCCACGTAACTCCTTATGGATCAAGAGTTATGAGCATTGGAGCGACGGATACTTTGTCACAAGCCCCATGCCCTCTGTTTGCGGGCCCTGCCTCTACATGAAGTGAAGTTGTCTTACCCAAGGTGCCGTGTGATTTGGTAATAGAAATGTGATGGATTAGGTTGTCTTCCTTTTCGCGGCTCACGACGTACTATCCGGGATGAAAAAACAGCGCAAAAAAAGAAAAATGTCCCAAAACTTATGAAAATGTTCGATTTTGGGCTCCAAAAATAGGCGCAACAGAGCAGGCAAGGTGCCGCCATCGTAGAGCTCTCAGAGTGCTTTCCAACGGTATGCTCTGCGCCACGTAACTACTTACAGATCAAAAGTTATGGGCACTGAAGCGACGGATACCTGGTCACAAGCCCCACACCCTCGGTTTGAGGTCCCCGCCTCTACTCGAAGTGAAGTTGTCTTACCCAAGGTGCCGTGGGATTCGGTAATAAAAATGTGATGGATTAGGTTGTCGTCCTTTTCGTGGCTCGCGACGTGCAATCCGAGATGAAAAAACGGCGCAAAAGAAGAAAAGAGTATGAAACTGATGAAAACGTTCGATTTTGGGATCGGAGAATAGGTGCAGCCGAGTAAGCTTCCTGCTCCCGTCGTAGAGCTCTTGGATAGCTTTCCAACGGTATGCTGTGCGCCGCGTAACTCCTTACGGATCAAAAGTTATGTGCACCGAAACGACAGATACCTGGTCACAAGCCCCACGCCATATGTTTGCGGGCCCAGCCTCTATGTGAAGTGAAGTTGTCTTGTCCAATGTGCCATGTGATTCGGTAATAGAAATGTGTTGGATTAGGTTGTCGTCCTATTCGCGGCTCACGACGTACGATCCAAGACGGAAGAACCGCGTAAAAGTAGAAAGGTATCCAAAAACTTTTGAAAATATTCAATTTTGGGCTCCGAAAAAAGGCGCAGCCAAGCAAGCTAGGTGCCCCCATCGTGGAGCTCTCAGAGAGCTTTCCAACGGTATGCTGTGCGCCGCGTAACTCTTTACGAATCAAAAGTTAAGGGCACCGGAGCGATGGATACCTGGTCATAAGCCCCACGCCCTCTGTTTGCAGGCCCAGCCTCTACGTGAAGTGAAATTGTCTTACCCAAGGTGTCGTGTGATTCGGTAATAGAAATGTGATGGATTAGGTTGTCATCCCTTTCGCAGGTCACAACGTATGATCCGAGACGGAAAAACAGCACAAAAGAAGAAAAGTGTCCCGAAAATAGTGAAAACGTGCGATTTTGGGCTCTGAAAATAGGCTCAGCCAAGGAAGCTTGGTACCCCCGTCGTAGAGCTCTCGGAAAGCTTTCCAACGGTATGTTGTACGCCACGTAACTCCTTACGGATCAAGAGTTATGAGCATCGGAGCGACGGATACCTTGTCACAAGCCCCACACCTTCTGTTTGGGGGCCCTGCCTCTACGTGAAGTGAAGTTGTCTTGCCTAAGGTGCCATGTGATTCAGTAATAGAAATGTGATGTATTAGGTTGTCGTCCTTTTCGCGGCTCACGACTTACGATCCGGGATGAAAAAACAGTGCAAAAGAAGAAAAATGTCCCAAAACTTATGAAAATGTTCGATTTTGGGATCCAAAAATAGGTACAAACGAGCAGGCAAGGTACCGTCATCGTAGAGCTCTTAGAGTGCTTTCCAACGGTATGCTATGCGCCGCGTAACTACTTACAGATCAAAAGTTATGGGCACCAAAGCGACGGATACCTGGTCACAAGCCCTACGCCCTCGGTTTGAGGGCCCCGACTCTACTCGAAGTGAAGTTGTCTTACCTAAGGAGTCATGGGATTTGGTAATAAAAATGTGATGGATTAGGTTGTCGTCCTTTTCGTGGCTCGCGACGTACAATCCGGGACCAAAAAACGGCACAAAAGAAGAAAAGTGTCCCAAACTGATGAAAACATTCGATTTTGGGCTTGGAGAACAAGCATAGCAGAGTAAGCTTGCTGATCCCGTCGTAGAGCTCTTGGATAGCTTTCGAACAGTATGCTGTGCGCCATGTAACTCCTTACGGATCAAAAGTTATGTGCACCGGAACGACGGATACCTGGTCACAAGCCCCACGCCCTATGTTTGCGGGCCTAGCCTCTACGTGAAGTGAAGTTGTCTTGGCCAAGGTGCCATGTGATTCGGTAATAAAAATTGTTGGATTAGGTTGTCGTCCTATTTGCGGCTCACGACGTATGATCCAGGACGGAAGAACAGCGTAAAAGAAGAAAAGTATCCCAAAACTTTTGAAATTGTTCAATTTTGGGCTCCGAAAACAGGCGCAGCCAAGCTGGCTAGGTGCCCTCATTGTAGAGCTCTCAGAGAGCTTTCCAACGGTATGCTGTACGCTGCATAACTCCTTACGGATCAAAAGTTATGGGCACCGGAGCAACGGATACCTGGTCATAAGCCCCACGCCCTCTGTTTGCGGGCCCTGCCTCTACGTGAAGTGAAATTGTCTTGCCCAAGGTACCGTGTGATTCGGTAATAGAAATGTGATGGATTAAGTTATCGTCCCTTTCGCGGGTCAAGACGTACGATCCGGGATGAAAAAACAACATAAAAGAAGAAAAGTGTCCCAAAAATAGTGAAAACGTTTGATTTTGAGCTCCGAAAATAGGCTCAGCCAAGCAAGCTTGGTGCCCCCGTCGTAGAGCTCTCGGAGAGCTTTCCAACGGAATGCTGTACGCCACGTAACTCCTTAAGGATCAACAGTTATGAGCAACGGAGCGACGGATACCTTGTCACAAGCCCCACGCCCTCTGTTTGCGGGCCCTACCTTTACGTGAAGTGAAGTTATCTTGCCCAAGGTGCCGTGTGATTCGGTAATAGAAATGTGATGGATTAGGTTGTCATCCTTTCCGCGGCTCACGACGTACGATCCGGGATGAAAAAATAGCGCAAAAGAAGAAAAATGTCCCAAAACTCATGAAAATGTTCGATTTTGGTCTCCAAAAAAGGGTGCAACCGAGCAGGCAAGTTGCTGCCATCGTAGAGCTCTTAAAGTTCTTTACAACGGTATGCTATGCGCCGCGTAACTAATTACAGATCAAAAGTTATGGGCACCGAAGCGACGGATACCTGGTCACAAGCCCCACGCCCTCGGTTTGAGGGCCCCGCCTCTACTCGAAGTGCAGTTGTCTTACCCAAGGAGCCATGGGATTCGGTAATAAAAATGTGATGGATTAGATTGTCATCCATTTCGGGGCTCGCGACGTACAATCCGGGACAGAAAAACAGCGCAAAAGAAGAAAAGTGACCCAAACTGATGAAAACGTTCGATTTTGGGCTCCGAAAATAGGCATAGCCTAGTAAGCTTCCTGCTTCTGTCGTAGAGCTCTTGTATAGCTTTCCAACGGTATGCTGTGCGCCGCGTAAGTCCTTATGAATCAAAAGTTATCTGCACCGGAGTGACGGATACCTGGTCACAAGCCCCACGTCCTCGGTTTGAGGGCCCAGCCTCTACGTGAAGTGAAGTTGTCTTGCCCAAGGTGCCGTGTGATTCGGTAATAAAAATATGTTGGATTAGGTTGTTGTCCTTTTCGCGGCTCACGACGTACGATCCTGGAAGGAAAAACAGCGCAAAAGAAGAAAAGTGTCCCAAAACTGATGAAAACATATGATTTTGGGATCCAAAAACAGGCGCAGCCTGGCAGGCTTGCTACCCACGTCGTAGAGCTCTTAGAGAGCTTTCTAACGGTATGCTGTGCACCGCGCAACTCTTTACGGATCAAAAGTTATGGGCACCGGAGCGACAGATACCTGGTCACAAGCCCCACGCCCTGTGTTTGCGGGCCCAACCTCTATGTGAAGTGAAGTTGTCTTGCCCATGGTGCCGTGGGATTTGGTAATAGAAATGTGATGGATTAGGTTGTCTTCCTTTTCGCGGCTCTCGACGTACGATCTAGGATGGAAAAACAGTGCAAAATAATAAAAGTATCCCGAAACTAATGAAAACGATCAATTTTGCGCTACAAAAACAGGCGCAGCCTAGCAAGCTTGGTACCCCCGTCGTAGAGCTCTTGGAGAGCTTTCCAACGGTATGCTGTGCACCGCGTAACTCCTAACGGATCAAATGTTTTGAGCACCAGAGAGACGGATACCTGGTCGCAAGCCCCACGCCCTCTGTTTGCTGGCCCAGCCTCTACGTGAGGTGAAGTTGTCTTGCCCAAGGTGTCATGTGATTTGGTAATAGAAATGTGATGGATTAGGTTGTCATCCTTTTCGCGGCTCACGACGTACGATCTGGGACAGAAAAACTGCATAAAAGAAGAAAAGTGTCCCGAAACTTATGAAAATGTTCGATTTTGAGCTCCGAAATCAGGCGCAACTGAGCAAGCTTAGTGCCCCCATCGTATAGCTCACGGAGAGCTTTCCAACGGTATGTTGTGCGCAGCGTAACTCCTTACGGATCAAAAGTTATAAGCACCGAAGCGATGAATACCTGGTCATAAGACCCACACCCTCTATTTGCGGGCCCAGCGTCTACATGAAGTGAACTTGTCTTGCCCAAGGTGTCGTGTGATTCGGTAATAGAAATGTGATGGATTACATTTTCGTCCTTTTCGCGGCTCACGACATATGATCCAAAATGAAAAAATAGCGCAAAAGAAAAAAAATGTCCCAAAACTTATGAAAATGTTCGATTTTGGGCACCAAAAATAGGCTCAACCGAGCAGGATTGGTTCCCCAATCGTAGTGCTCTCAGAGTGCTTTCCAACTGTATACTGTGCGCCACGTAACTCTTTACGGATCAAAAGTCATGGGCACCGGAGTGACGGAAACCTGGTCACAAGCCCCATGCCTTTTATTTGCTGGCCCAGCCTCTACGTGAAGTGAAGTTGTCTTGCCCAAGGTGCCGTGTGATTTGGTAATAGAAATGTGATGGATTAGGTTGTCGTCTTTTTCGCAGCTCACGACATAGGATCTGGGATGGAAAAACAGCGTAAAAGAAGAAAAGTGTCCCGAAACTTATGAAAATGTTTGAATTTGAGCTCCGAAAACAGGCGCAGTCAAGCAAGCTCGGTGCCCCCATCGTATAGCTCGCAGAGAGCTTTCCAACGGTATGTTGTGCACCGCGTAACACCTTATGTATCAAAAGTTATGATCACCAGAGCGACGGATACCTGGTCACAAGACCCACACCCTCTATTTGCGGGCCCAGGATCTACGTGAAGTGAACTTGTCTTGCCCAAGGTGTCGTGTGATTCCATAATAGAAATGTGATGGATTAGGTTGTCGTCCTTTTCGTGGCTCACAACGTAAGATCAGGGATGAAAAAATAGCGCAAAAGAAGAAATGTGTCCCAAAAACTTTTGAAAATATTCAATTTTGGGCTTCAAAAACAGGCGCAACCAAGCAGGCTAGGTGCCCCTATCGTAGAGCTCTCAGGGTGCTTTTCAACGGTATGCTGTGCGCCGCGTAACTCCTTATGGATCAAAAGTTATGGGCACCGGAGCGACGGATACCTGACCACAAGCCCCACGCCCTCTGTTTGCGGGCCCAGCCTCTACGTGAAATGATGTTGTCTTGCCCAAGGTGCCGTGTGATTCAGTAATAGAATTGTGATGGATTAGGTTGTTGTCCTTTTCGCGGCTCATGACGTACGATCCGGGATGAAAAAATAGTGTAAAAGAAGAAAAGTGTCTCAAAACTTATGAAAATGTTCAATTTTGGGGCTCCGAAAATAGGCGCAACCGAGCAGGCTAGGTGAACCCATCGTAGAGCTCTCAGAGAGATTTCCTACGGTTTGTTGTACACCGCGTAACTCCTTACGGATCAAAAGTTATGAGCACAGGAGCGACGAATACCTGGTCATAAGATCCACACCCTCTGTTTGCGGGCCCAGCGTCTACTTGACGTGAACTTGTCTGGCCCAAGGTGTCGTGTGATTCGGTAATAGAAATGTGATGGATTAGGTTGTCGTCCTTTTCGCGGCTCACGACATACGATCCAGGATGAAAAAACAGCGCAAAAGAAGAAAAGTGTCCCAAAACTTATGAAAATGTTCGATTTTTGGCTCCGAAAATAGGCGCAACCGAGCAGGATTGGTTCCCCCATCATAGACCTCTCAGAGTGCTTTCCAACGTTATGCTGTGCGTCACGTAACTCTTTACGGATCAAAAGTTATGGGCACCGGAGTGACGGATACCTGGTCACAAGCCCTACGCCCTCTGTTTGCGGGCCCAGCCTCTACGTGAAGTGAAGTTGTCTTGCCCAAGGTGTCGTGTGATTCGGTAATAGAAATGTGATGGATTAGGTTGTTGTCCTTTTCGCGGCTCACGACATAGGATCTGGGATGGAAAAACAGCGTAAAAGAAGAAAAGTGTCCTGAAACTTATGAAAATATTCGAATTTGAGCTCCGAAAACAGGTGCGGTCAAGCAAGCTCGGTGCCCCCATCGTATAGCTCGCGGAGAGCTTTCCAACGGTATGTTGTGCGCCGTGTAACTCCTTACGGATCAAAAGTTATGAGCACCGGAACGACGGATACCTGGTCACAAGACCCACACCCTTTATTTGCAGGCCCAGGGTTTACGTGAAGTGAACTTGTCTTGCCTAAGGTGTTGTGTGATTCGGTAATAGAAATGTGATGGATTAGGTTGTCGTCCTTTTTGCGGCTCACGACGTATGATCCGGGATGAAAAAACAGCGCAAAAGAAGAAATGTGTCCCAAAAACTTTAAAAAATATTCAATTTTGGGATTCAAAAACAGGCACAACCAAGCAGGCTAGGTGCACCCATCGTAGAACTCTCAGAGTGCTTTTCAACGGTATGTTGTGTGCCGCGTAACTCCTTATGGATCAAAAGTTATGGGCACCGGAGCGACAGATACCTGATCACAAGCCCCATGCCCTCTGTTTACGGGCCCAGCCTCTACGTGAAGTAATGTTGTCTTGCCCAAGGTGCCATGTGATTCGGTAATAGAAATGAGATGGATTAGGATGTCGTCCTTTTCGCAGCTCACGACATACGATCCGGGACGAAAAAACTACCCAAAAGAAGAAAAGTATCCCAGAACTTATGAAAATGTTTGATTTTGGGCTCCAAAAATAGGCGCAATCGAGCAGGCTAGGTACCCCTATCATAGAGCTCTCAAAGTGCTTTCCAACGGTATGATGTGCGCCGCGTAAATACTTACGGATCAAAAGTTATAGGCACCGGAGCATCGGATACCTGGTCACAAGACCCACGACCTCGGTTTGATGGCCCAGTCTCTACGTGAAGTGAAGTTGTCTTGCCTAAGGTGCCATGGGATTCAGTAATAAAAATGTGATGGATTAGGATGTCGTCTTTTTCGCAGCTCACGAGGTATGATCCAGGACAGAAAAATAATGTAAAAGAAGAAAAGTGTCCCAAAATTAATGAAAACGTTCGATTTTGGGCTGAGAAAACATGTGTAGCCGAGAAGACTTGGTGCCCAAGTCGTAGAGCTCTCGAAGAGCTGTCCAACGGCATGTTGTGCACCGCGTAACTCTTTACGAATCAAAAGTTATGGGCACCGAAGCGACAGATACTTGATCACAAGCCCCACGCCCTCTGTTTGTGGGCCTAGCCTCTACGTGAGGTGAAGTTGTCTTGCCCAACGTGCCGTGGGATTCGGTAATAAAAATGTGATGGATTAGGTTGTCGTCCTTTTCGCGGCTCACAACGTACGATCCGGGACGAAAAATCAGTGAAAGATAAGAAAAGTTTCCCGAAATTGATGAAAACGTTCGATTTTGGGATTTGAAAACAGGCACAGCCTAGCAAGCTTGGTGGCCCCGTCGTAGAGCTCTCGGAGATCTTTCCAACAGTATGTTGTAAGCAGCGTAACCCCTTACGGATCAAAAGTTATATGCACCGGAGCGACGGATACCTGGTCACAAGCCCCCCGCCCTCTGTTTGCTGGACCAGCCTCTACCTGAAGTAAAGTTGTCTTGCCCAAGGTGCCGTGTGATTTGGGAATAGAAATGTGATGGATTAGGTTGTCGTCTTTTTCGTGGCTCCCAACGTATGATTCAGGATGGATAAACAGCGCAAAAAACGAAAAGTGTCCCAAAACTTATGAAAATGTTTGATTTTGGGCTCCAAAAATAGGCGTAACCGAGCAGGCTAGGTGTCCCCATCGTAGAGCTCTTAGAGTGCTTTCCAAAGGTATATTGTGCGCCACGTAACTACTCACGGATCAAAAGTTATGGGCACTAGAGCAACGGATACATGGTCACAAGACCCACGACCTCGGTTTGAGGACCCAGCCTCTATGTGAAGTGAAGTTGTCTTGCCTAAGGTTCCGTGGGATTCGGTAATAAAAATGTGATGGATTAGGTTGTCGTCCTTTTTCGCAGCTCACGACGTGCGATTTGGGACGGAAAAATAGTGCAAAAGAAGGAAAGTGTCCCAAAACTGATGAAAACGTTTGATTTTGGGCTGCGAAAACAGGTGTAGTCGAGCAGACTTGGTGCCCACGTCGTAGAGCTCTCGAAAAGCTTTCCAACGGTATGCTGTGCGCCGCGTAACTCTTTACGGATCAAAAGTTAAGGGCACCGGAGCGACGGATACCTGGTCACAAGTCGCACGCCCTCTGTTTGTAGGCCCAGCCTCTACGTGAGGTAAAGTTGTCTTGCCCAAGGTGCCGTGGGATTCGGTAATAGAAATGTTATGGATTAGGTTGTCTTCCTTTTCGCGGCTCACAACGTACGATCCGGGACAAAAAAATAGTGCAAAAGAAGATAAGTTTCCCGAAACTGATGAAAACGTTCGATTTTAGGCTCTGAAAACAAAAACAACCAAGCAAGCTTGGTGCCCCCGTCGTAAAGCTCTCAGAGAGCTTTCCAACGGTATGTTGTGCGCTGCGTAACTCCTTATGGATCAAAAGTTATGAGCACTGGAGCGACGGATACCTGGTCATAATCCCCACACCCTCTGTTTGCCGGACCAGCCTCTACGTGAAGTGAAGTTGTCTTGCCCAAGGTGCCGTGTGATTTGGGAATAGAAATATGATGGATTAGGTTGTCGTCCTTTTTGCGGCTCACAACTTACGATCCAGGATGGAAAAACTACGTAACCAAGCAGGCTTGGTGCCCCCATCGTAGAGATCTCATAGTGCTTTCCAACGATATATTGTGTGCCGCGTAACTACTTACGGATCAAAAGTTATAGGCACCGGAGCAACGGATACGTGGTCATAAGACCCACGACCTCGGTTTGAGGGCCCAACCTCTACGTGAAGTGAAGTTGTCTTGCCCAACGTGCCGTGGGATTCGATAATAAAAATGTGATGGATTAAGTTGTCGTCCTTTTCACAGCTCACGACGTGCTATCCGGGACGAAAAAACAGCGCAAAAGAAGAAAAGTGTCCCAAAACTGATAAAAATGTTCGATTTTTGCCTGCAAAAATATGTGCAGCTGAGAAGACTTGGTGCCCATGTCGTAGAGCTCTCGGAAAGCTTTCCAACGGTATGCTGTGCGCCGCGTAACTCTTTACAAATCAAATGTTATGGGCACCGGAGTGACGGATACCTGGTCACAAGCCCCACGCCCTCTGTTTGTGGGCCCAGCCTCTACGTGAGGTGAAGTTGTGTTGCCCAAGGTGCCGTGAGATTTGGTAATAGAAATGTGATTGATTAGGTTGTTGTCCTTTTCGCGGCTCATGACATACGATCCGAGAAGGAAAAACAGCGCAAAAGAAGAAAAGTTTCCCGAAACTAATGAAAACGTTCGATTTTGGGCTCTAAAAACAGGGACAGCCGAGCAAGCTTGGTGCCCCCGTCGTAGAGCTCTCGGAGAGCTTTCCAACGGTATGTTGTGCGCTGCGTAACCCTTTACGGATCAAAAGTTATGAGCACCGGAGCGACGGATACCTGGTCACAAGCCCCCCGCCCTCTGTTTGCTGGCCCAGCCTCTACCTGAAGTGAAGTTGTCTTGCCCAATGTGCCGTGTGATTTGGGAATAAAAATGTGATAGATTAGGTTGTCGTCTTTTTCGCGGCTACCAACGTACGATCCGGGACGAAAAAATAGTGCAAAAGAAGAAATGTGTCCCAAAACTTATGAAAATGTTCGATTTTGGGCTCCAAAAATAGGCGCAACCGAGCAGGCTAGGTGTCCCCATCGTAGAGCTCTCAGAGTGCTTTCCAACAGTATGCTGTGCGCCGCGTAACT
Organism: Ehretia macrophylla; assembly: GCA_037974665.1. Classification (NCBI taxonomy): domain Eukaryota; kingdom Viridiplantae; phylum Streptophyta; class Magnoliopsida; order Boraginales; family Ehretiaceae; genus Ehretia; species Ehretia macrophylla. The sequence goes on from CM075766.1 coordinate 40,537,341, forward strand.
ACTTACGGATCAAAAGTTATGGGCACTGGAGCAACGGATACCTAGTCACAAGACCCACGACCTCGGTTTGAGGGCCCAGCCTCTACGTGAAGTGAAGTTGCCTTGCTCAAGGTTCCGTGGTATTCGGAAATAAAAATGTGATTGATTAGGTTGTTGTCCTTTTCGTAGCTCACGACGTGCGATCCGGGACGAAAAAATAGTGCAAAAGAAGAAAAGTGTCCCAAAACTGATGAAAACGTTTGATTTTGGGCTTTGAAAACAAGAACAGCCAAGCAAGCTTGGTGCCCCTGTCGTAGAGCTCTCGGAGAGCTTTCCAACGGTATGCTGTGCGCTGCGTAACTCCTTACGGATCAAAAGTTATGAGCACCGGAGCGACGGATACCTGGTCACAAGCTCCACGTCCTCTGTTTGCGGGACCAACCTCTACGTGAAGTGAAGTTGTCTTGCCCAAGGTGCCGTGTGATTTGGGAATAGAAATGTGATGGATTAGGTTGTCATCTTTTTCGCGGCTCACAAGGTACGATACGGGACAAAAAAATTGCGCAAAAGAAGAAAATGGTCCCAAAAATTATTAAAATGTTTGATTTTGGGTACTGAAATAGGCGTAACCAAGCAAGCTTGGTGCCCCCATCGTAGAGATCTCAGAGTGCTTTCCAACAGTATGTTGTGCGCCGCGTAACTACTTACGGATCAAAAATTATGGGCACCGGAGCAACGGATACCTGGTCACAAGACCCACGACCTCGGTTTGAAGGCCCAGCCTCTACGTGAAGTGAAGTTGTCTTGCCCAACGTGCCATGGGATTCTGTAATAAAAATGTGATGGATTAGGTTGTCGTCCTTTTCACAGCTCACGACGTGCGATCCGGGACCGAAAAATAGCGCAAAAGAAGAAAAGTGTCCTAAAATTGATGAAAATGTTCGATTTTTGGCTGCGAAAACAGGTACAGCCGATCTGACTTGGTGCCCACGTCGTAGAGCTCTCGGAGAGCTTTCCAATGGTATGCTGTGCATCGCGTAACTCTTTACGGATCAAAAGTTATGGGCACCGGAGCGACGGATACCAGGTCACAAGCCCCACGCCCTCTGTTTGTGGGCCCAGCCTCTACGTGAGGTGATGTTGTCTTGCCTAAGGTGCCGTGGGATTCGTTAATAGAAATGTGATGGATTAGGTTGTCATCCTTTTCGCGGCTCATGACATACGATCCGGGAAGGAAAAACAGCGCAAAAGAAGAAAAGTTTCCTGAAACTAGTGAAAACGTTTGATTTTGGGCTTTATAAATAGGCACAACAGTGCAAGCTTGGTGCCCCCGTCGTAGAGCTCTCGGAGAGCTTTCCAACGGTATGCTGTGCGTAACGTAACTCCTCACGGATCAAAAGTTATGAGCACTGGAGTGACGGATACCTGGTCACAAGCCCCACGCCCTCTGTTTACGGGCCCAACCTCTACGTGAAGTGAAGTTGTCTTGTCCAAGGTGCAGTGTGATTTGGTAATAGAAATGTGATGGATTAGGTTGTCGTCCTTTTAGCGGCTCACAACGTACGATCCGGGACGGAAAAATAGCGCAAAAGAAGAAAAGTGTCCCAAAACTTATGAAAATGTTCGATTTTGGACTCCAAAAATAGGCTCAATCGAGCAGGCTAGGTGCCCCCATCGTAGAGCTCTCAGATTGCTTTCCAACGGTATGCTGTGCGTCGCGTAACTACTTACGGATCAAAAGTTATGGGCACCGGAGCAACGGATACCTGGTCACAAGACCCACGACCTCGGTTTGAGGGCTCAGGCTCTACGTGAAGTAAAGTTGTCTTGCCCAAGGTACCGTGGTATTCGGTAATAAAAATGTGATCGATTAGGTTGTCGTCCTTTTCGCAGCTCACGACGTGCGATCCGGGATGGAAAAACAGCGCAAAAGAAGAAAAGTGTCCCAAAACTGATGAAAACGTTCGATTTTGGACTGCGAAAATAGGTGCAGCCGAGTAGACTTGGTGCCCACGTCGTAGAGCTCTCGGAGAGCTTTTCAGCGGTATGTTGTGCACCGCGTAACTCTTTACGGATCAAAAGTTATAGGCACCGGAGCGACGGATACCTGGTCATAAGCCCCACGCCCTCTGTTTGTGGGCCCAGCCTCTACGTGTGGTGAAGTTGTCTTGCCCAAGGTGCCGTGGGATTCGGTAATAGAAATGTGATGGATTAGGTTGTCGTCCTTTCGCGGCTCACGACGTACGATTCGGGACGGAAAAATAACGCAAAAGAAGGAAAGTTTCCCGAAACTGATAAAAACATCTGATTTTGGGCTCTAAAAATAGGCACAGCCGAGCAATCTTGGTGCCCACGTCATAGAGCTCTCGGTGAGCTTTCCAACGGTATGCTGTTCGCTGCGTAACTCCTTACGGATCAAAAGTTATGAGCACTGGAGCGACGGATACTTGGGCACAAGCCCCACGCCCTCTGTTTGCGGGCCCAGCCTCTACGTGAAGTGTGAGGCCCGACCCCGATTCGCGTGCGATACCTTGTTTCGTGTGTCCTAATCTAGATTTGCGTGCCTTGACTTAGGTTGAAGAATTGTGTTCATTTTATGTGCCATGCATTGAATTACGTGCATTCATTTAGGGTTGCGTGCATTTACTTGAAAAACGTGCGTTCATCTCGTAGTTCGTGTTCTATCTCGTAGTGCGTGCCCTAGACCTAGGAAAGCGTGCCTTCACGCTAATCAAGAAAACATCTTACACGGAGCACTAGACCATTAAACAATCCTACAAAATCCACTATCAATATAATAATCATAATGCAACTCACTAGAAGACAAAAATTCACCAAACACTAAACATTCTTCATTCTTTATTCCTTATTTTTTTTGCACTTTCAAGACACAATTAAAATAATGCTCAAAGATGACAAAAAAAAAAATTCAGATTTGCATCTAGCTTGGCCGACCACTTGCTTGCATTAGACTTGCCTTGCATGATTTTAAATTAAACTCAACATTCTATGACACAAAGGCATTAAAAATTGCTCAAAAACCCTACCATTTGCACACCATTTTCGGCCACATCACTCTTGCCCATCCTAGGAATTTCAAATTACACCTTGAAGACACAAATGCTGAAATTTTGCTGCCCAAGGCCGACATGCTCCTCAAAATTGCAAAGGCCTTCATTTGTTTGTCATTTCTCTCATTTCCTCTCAATCTTTTCTCTCTCCCTCTCATTCTCCTCTCTCATTCTCAGCCTTGGCTGAGTTCCCTACCTCCATAGCTTATCTTCATCACATCTTAGTTGAACAAGTCAAGCAACCATCAAAGAAAGTCGAGCAAGCTAGCTAGAGTTCGAAAATCACACATGCATGTACATTGAAGACTTCTATTCGGCCTAGGTAAGCTTCTTGGCATCCATTTCTTTTCTTCAAGTCCTAACTACATGCATGTACTCAGAGCTTGGTTACTAAGCTAGGAAAAATAGAGAAAAGCTAGTTGGGATTTTGGCTAAGCAAGAAGAAGAAGAGATTTGAGCTTCAACAAGGCTTTTGTGCATCTTTGTGGTTGATTGCTAAGGTGAGGGCTAAAACCTTTTGAAAACTCTTCAAAAATCCACATGCATGCTCATAAATGTGTGTATTTTCTTCTGTACTTGAGTTATATGTTCGTTCATAAGCTTAAACAACCATGCATGGCAAGATTTTGGCTTGAAAGTAATGATAGGTGAAGTCGGATTGTTGACAGCTCTCTGACCAGTTTGTTTCGAGGTAAGTTTATCTAGAAAAATGATGTTGAAAATGCTTGAAAATTGGTAGGTGACTAGTTTGGACAGTTTTGAACATCTTTCCCAGAAATAGGACGAAGCTAATTTTGACTCTAAAGTCCTCAAAATGGAAAATCTTTAAAATGTGACCAAATTTGGAAATCTGGAAAAAATGAAGCAGGTTTTGGCAGATGCACTGACCTTGTAGAACGAACCAGATTTTACTTAGTTAATAATGTCCAAAATGTATGAAAATTGGTTTTCTGCTAGATTTTTCCGTTCTGGACATTTTTGTCAGAAATGGACTAAGGCTGAATCTGACCCTAAGGACCTCAAAAATGTCAATTATCGAAATGTGTGCAAATCTGGACAGTTTTGTGCTATCCCACTGTTTCGGTTATATCTAATGATCCCGAACTCCAATTGATGCAAGGTTTATTTCTGATTTTATTTAACTTCGTAAGCTTTAATTTGACATCTTATTCACTGAATTTGGAGATTGTTTGCTTATCCGATTGATTGTGAGAAAACAGCCTATTGCAGTAAGGGTTTCACTTAATGTTGTGCTTAGAAAATTGTTGTGACTCCTCTTGTTGAATTAAATGCTTGGGATTGTAGCTTTGGGATGTTGTGTGGACTGTTTTGAATGTTTGAGGATGTTGAATTAAATGATGCATGGTTTGAGATTGACTTTGAGTTGGGTTGAGGCTCAAATTGCACGAATATGCACGAAACGGAAACCCTATTGACTAGGCAGTCTTGCTAAGTGTTAATCATTTGGATATTGTGTGGAAATTATTTGTTTAGTGGGCTGCCCGTAAATGTCTTATAACTTCAAATGTGATTTTGACCATTGCATGTTGACAAATGAGCTTTTCTTGCACCCGAACCCATGTTGATGTCATTGCATGTTGAATAACCTTATCACTTGATCACGTGGGCTTCGTAATGAGTTATATGGCCTGTTTTACATGTGTTACATGGCTGCCTGTTTAATTTTCATATAACTCTATATGCCTTTCAAGTGAAATTACTTGTCTTATCGTGCCTCGTTTGATTACTTGACAACGTGCGATCTTATAACTGCTCGGAGGTGACCTACTTTGTTGTCTTCCTAATGTGATATGTTAAATGTTGTAAATGTGCATTGCATACGAGGTTGCAACCTTTCAGTGTGGCATGTTAGTGTTTCACGCACGTCGGGCGGCATCGGGCTTGCCAGTGTTACCGTGACTACCATGGTCCAATTCCCTCTCTCGCTTGGCATTTCACCCTCGAAGAGTTGGGTCGTAGGTTTAGGGATACATCCGGAGTACACCCAATTGGGAGCAATAAGTGGATTATTGAAGTCGGCCGCAACAATTGTATCGAAATTGAAAATGAGAGCAACTGCTCACCGTATCCTTGAAATGATTAGTAAATGTATATGTCACTCGATTTGTTTCATATATTTGTGTACCTTATTATTTGTAATACGTGACATATTTTCAAAAAGAGTTTTCATAATTGAACCGGAAAATGAGTTTCAAAACGTATTTCTTGTTTCTCCCTCGCTGAGTTCATAAGGACTCACCCTCTTTTTCATCACAGGTGAAGAAGAACAGGTACAGGTACCCGAGGACGGTGTGCCTAATGATGAACCCCTGGAGTGATTGCCTGTCATTGTTTGCTTTGCTTGAATGTGGCTACTTATGAACTCTGTGCTACTTGAAGACTATCTATTTTATGTTACTTGTTATTTCTAATGTAAAAGACCCCCGTTATAATTTGGGGTCTAATTTTGGTTTGTACTTATATTAAGTAGACTAATGCTAGACATGACACTACTATGATCATTTTTGCTTTTATTATCCACTAGTATCTATCATAGGTTATGATGCTCTAGTTAAGGACTAAGTAAATGAACTTATCCAATCTTACAGGTACTCGCTATTAGGCTAAAATCAACAGGTACTTTTGTAACGAGGATAAATAAACAAACGAGACATAGTATTGTACTAGGTTATAAATCAAACGGGATGTCAAAATAACCAATAGACAATTCAATTGATGGTAAAATAGTAATCTTAGTTGGAAATGAAATTGAGATGGTAAATTTTGAGGTGTTTAGAGAACTAGGTCAAACCAAAGAGCCCAATTACAACCGTTATGCTGCCGGTTTTTCGAAAAATTTTGGAGTCTAGGATAAAACGTTAAGTGCTAAACCTCCTTGAACGATTAAGTACGTGAAAGGACTTGAATGTTTAGATCACACCCTAGTCTAACCTTTATAGGCCGGGTTGGGGCGTGACATGAAGTGATGTTGTCTTGCCCAAGGTGCAGTGTAATTCAGTAATAGAAATGTGATGGATTAGGTTGTTGTCCTTTTCGCGCCTCACGACGTACGTTCCAGGATGGAAAAACAGCGTAAAAGAAGAAAAGTATCCCAAAACTTATGAAAATGTTCAATTTTGGGCTCCGAAAACAGGCGCAGCCAAGAAGGCTAGGTACCCCTATCGTAGAGCTCTCAGAGAGCTTTCCTAGGGTATGTTGTGCGCCGCGTAACTCCTTACGGATAAAAAGTTATGGGCACCGGAGTGACGGATACCTGGTCACAAGCCCCACGCCCTCTGTTTGCGGGCCCAGCCTCTACATGAAGTGAAGTTGTCTTGCCCAAGTTTCCATGGGATTCAATACTACAAATGTGATGGATTAGGTTGTCGTCCTTTTCGCAGCTCACGACATACGATCCGAGATGAAAAAACAGCGCAAAGTAAGGAAAGTGTCCCAAAACTGATGAAAACGTTTGATTTTGGGCTGCGAAAATAGGTGCAGCCGAGAAGAATTTGTGCCCACGTCGTAGAGCTCTCGAAGAGCTTTCCAACGGTATGCTGTGCGCCGCGTAACTCTTTACGGATCAAAAGTTAAGGGCACCGGAGCGACGGATACCTGGTCACAAGTCCCACGCCATCTATTTGTGGGTCCAGCCTCTACGTGAGGTGAAGTTGTCATGCCCCAACCCAGCCTATAAGGTTAGACTAGGGTGTGATCTAAACATTCAAGTCATATCACATACTTAACTGTTTATGAAGATTACACACTTAATGTTTTTGGCTTGAACTCCAAAATTTTTCGGAAAACCGGCAGCATAACGACTGTAATTGGGCTCTTTGGTTTGGCTTAATTCTCTAAACGCCTCAAATTTCTCTTATCTCAATTTCATTTCCAACTAGGATTACCATTTAACATCAATTGAAATGCCTATTGGTTATCTCGATGCCTCGTTTGATTTATAACCTAGCATGATACTATGTCTCGTTTGTTTGTTTATCCTCGTTACAAAAGTACCTGTTGATCTTAGCTTAATAGCGAGTAACTGTTTAAGATTGGATAAGTTCATTTACTTAGTCCTTAACTAATACGTCATGACCTATTATAGATACTAGCGGCAATAATAGCAAAAACGATCATAATAGTGTCTAGCATCAGTCTACTTAATATCAATACAAACCAAAATTAGACCCCAAATTACAACGGGGTCTTTTAACATTACAAATAGCAAGAAACATAAAAGAAATAGTCTTCAAGTAGCATAGAGTTCACAAGTAGCCACAATCACGCAAAGCACACAAGACAGGCAATCACTCCAAGGATTCATCGTTAGGCACACCGTCCTCGGGTACCTGTTCTGGATCTTCTTCACCTGAGATGATAAAAGAGGGTGAGTCCTTATGAACTCAGCGAGGGGGAACGAGAAATAGGTTTTGAAACTCATTTTCCGGTTCAACTTATGAAAATCCTTTTGCAAGCATGAATATAACAATATTATAAAGTAAAGGAACAGAAATACCAGTCTTTCCTCCCCGAGGTGAACCAAGCGAGAGTACTTATACACATAGTAAAAAGGATACAGTGAGCTTTTGCTCTCAGATCAGTTCTAGAATCAGTTGTTGCGGCCGACTTCAAATCATCCCCCAAACACGCCAAGTGGGTGTACTCCGAATGTACCCCGAAATCCTACGACCCAACTCTCCGAGGAAGTCTAGCCCCCAAGCGAGAGAGGGAATGGGACCATGGTAGTCACGGGTGCACCGGCAAGCCTGATGCCGCCCGGTGTGCGTGATCGCTACCATGCTGACATGAAAGGTTGCAACCTTGTATGCAGTGCACATTTATGACATTAACATATCACGTTAAGAGGACAACAAAGTAGGTTGCCTCCGGACAGTCATAAGATTGCACATTGACAAGTAAACAGGCAGGGCACGATAAGACAAGTAATTTCACTTGAAAGGCATATAGAGTTATATGAACATTAAACGGGCAGCCATGTAACACATGTAAATCAAGCCATATAACTCATTTCGAAGTCCACGTAATCAGGTGATAGGATTATTCAACATGCAACAACATCTACGTGGGTTCGGATGCAAGAAAAGCCTATTTGTCAACATGCAATGATCAAAATTACATTTAAGGTTATAAGGGAAACTACGGGCAGCCTACTAAGCGTATAATTCCACACAATATCCAAATGATCAATACTTAGTAGCCTATCAAGTCATTAGGGTTTCCATTTCGTGCATATCCGCGTAATTTGAGCCCAAAACCAACTCAAAGTCAATCTCAAGCCATGCATCATTTAATTCAACATCCTCAAACATTCAAAACAGTCCACACAACATCCCAAAGCTACAATCCCAAGCATTTAATTCAACAAGAGAAGTCACAACAATTTTCTAAGCATAACACTAAGTGAAACCCTTACTGCAATAGGCTGTTTTCTCACAATAATTAAGAGAAGCAAACAATCTCCAATTCCAGTAAATAATATGTCAAATTAAAGCTTGAGAAGTGAACTAAAATCAGAAACACACCTTGCATCATTTGGAGTTCGGGATCATTAGTTATAGTCGAAACAGTGGGATAGCACAAAACTGTCCAGATTTGCACACATTTTGATAATTGACGTTTTTGAGGTCCTTAGGGTCAGATTTAGCCTTAGTCCATTTCTCACAAGAATGTCCAGAACTGAAACATCTAGCAGCACACCAAATTTCATGCATTTTGGACATCATTTACTAGGTCAAATCTGGTTCGTTCTACAAGGTCAGTGCATCTGTCAAAACCTGCTTCATTTTTCCAGATTTCCAGATTTGGACACATTTTAAAGATTTGCTATTTTGAGGACCATAGAGTCAAAATTAGCTTCGGCCTATTTCTGCAAAAAATGTTCAAAACTGGAAAAAATAGTCACCTACCAATTTTCATGCATTTTCAACATCATTTTCCTAGCTAAATTTACCTCGAAACAACTGGTCAGGGAGCTGTCACATAATCCGACTTCACCTATCACCACTTTCAAGCCAAGATCTTGCCATGCATGGCTGAAGAAGCTTATGAACGAACATATAACTCAAGTACAGAAGCAAAGACATACATTTATGAGCATGCATGTGAATTTTTGAAGGATTTTCAAAAGGTTTTAGCCCTCACCTTAGCAATCAACCAAGAGGATGCACAAAAACTTGTTGAAGCAAACTTTTCTTCTTCTCCTTTGCCTAGCTGAGATTCCAACTAGATTTTCTCTATTTTTCCTAGCTTAGTGACCAAGCTCTTAGTACATGCATGAGGTTAGAACAAGAAGAAAATAAATGGAAGCCAAGAAACTTACCTAGGGCCGAAATGAAAGTTCAAGGAGCGTGCATGTGTGATTCTTGCATCCTAACTAGCTTGCTTGAGTTTCTTTGATTGTTGCTTGTCTTGATGCACCATGAATTGATGAAGATGAGCAAAGGATGGTGAGAACTCAGCCAAGGCCGAGAGAGAGAGAGAAAATGAGAGGGAGATAGAGAAGATGAGAGGAAAATGAAGAAATGACAAAAAAAAAAAACAAAGGCCTTGAAGTTTGATGAGCATGTTCGGCCTTGGGCTTCCAAAATTCATGATTTTGTGTCTTCAAGATGTGATTTTAAAAATGCTAGCATGGGCAATGGTTGTTTGGTCGAACAAGGAGAGGAAATTGAGGTGGTTTTGAGCAATTTTTTTATGCATTGATAAGTGTTTTTGTGTCATGACTTGTCTAGAATCATTTTGAATTAAACATGCATGCAAAGAAACCACATAGTGGTCGGCCAAAGCTTCTCAATAATCTGAATTTTTGTCATATTTTGGATGTTATTTAATTGTGTGTTGGAAGTGCAAAAAGAATAAAGAATAAAGAATAAAGAATGTCTAGCTTTTTGTGTTATTTTGTCTTCTAGTGAGTTGAATTAGGATTATAATATTGATAGTGGAGTTTGTAGGATTATTTAGTAGTCTAGTGCTTTGTGTAAGATGCTTTCTTGATTAGCGTGAGGGCACACTTTCCTTGGTCTAGGGCACACACTACGAGGTTGGACACGAACTACGAGATGAACACATATTTTTCAAGTAAATGCACGCAACCCTAAATGAATGCACGTAATTCAATGCATGGCACATAAAATGAACACAATTCTTAAACCTAGGTCAAGGCACGCAAATCTAGATTAAGGCACATGAAACGAGGTATCACACGCAAATTGGGGTCGGGCCTCACAGAAGTTGTCTTGCCCAAGGTGCCGTGGGATTCGGTAATAGAAATATGATGGATTAGGTTGTCTTCCTTTTCGCGGCTCACAACGTACGATCCGGGATGAAAAAACAGCGCAAAAGAAGAAAAGTTTCCCGAAATTGATGAAAACGTTCAATTTTGGACTCTGAAAACAAGAACATCCAAGCAAGCTTGGAGCCCCCGTCGTAGAGCTCTCAGAGAGCTTTCCAACGGTATGTTTTGCGCAGCGTAACTCCTTACGGATCAAAAGTTATGAGCACCGTAGTGACGGATACCTAGTCACAAGCCCCACGCCCTCTGTTTGCGGGCCCAGCCTCTATGTGAAGTGAAGTTGTCTTGCCCAAGGTGCCGTGTGATTTGGGAATAGAAATGTGATGGATTAGGTTGTTGTCCTTTTCGCGGCTCACAACGTACGATCCGGGACGAAAAAACTGCACAAAAGAAGAAAAGTGTCCCAAAAATTATGAAAATGTTCGATTTTGGGCACCAAAAATAGGCGTAACCAAGCAGGCTTGGTGTCCCCATCGTAGAGATCTCAGAGTGATTTCCAACGGTATGTTGTGCGTCGCGTAACTACTTACGGATCAAAAGTTATGGGCACCGGAGCAACGGATACCTGGTGACAAGACCCACGACCTCAGTTTGAAGGCCCAGCCTCTATGTGAAGTGAAGTTGTCTTGCCCAACGTGCTGTGGGATTCTGTAATAAAAATGTGATGGATTAGGTTGTCGTCATTTTTGCAACTCACGACGTGCGATCCGGGACCGAAAAACAGCGCAAAAGAAGAAAAGTATCCCAAAACTGAAGAAAATGTTCAATTTTGGGCTACGAAAACAGGTACAGCCGAGCAGACTTGGTACCCACGTCGTAGAGCTCTCGGAGAGCTTTCCAACGGTATGTTGTGCGTTGCGTAACTCTTTACGGATCAAAAGTTATGGGCACCGGAGCGACGGATACCTGGTCACAAGCCCCACGCCCTCTGTTTGTGGGCCCAACCTCTACGTGAGGTGAAGTTGTCTTGCCCAAGGTGCTGTGGGATTCGATAACAGAAATGTGATGGATTAGGTTGTCGTCCTTTTCGTGGCTCATGACATACGATCCAGGACGGAAAATCAGCGCAAAAGAAGAAAAGTTTCCCGAAACTAATGAAAATATTCGATTTTGGGCTCTGAAAATAGGCACAGGCGAGCAAGTTTGGTGCCCTCGTCGTAGAGCTCTCGGAGAGCTTTCCAACGGTAAGCTGTACGCAGCGTAACTCCTTACGGATCAAAAGTTATGAGCACCGGAGCAATGGATACCTGGTCACAAGCCCCACGCCCTCTGTTTGTGGGCCCAGCCACTACGTGAAGTGAAGTTGTCTTGCCCAAGGTGCCGTGTGATTTAGGAATAGAAATGTAATGGATTAGGTTGTCGTCTTTTTCGCGCCTCCCAACATACGATCCAGGATGGAAAAACAACGCAAAAGAAGAAAAGTATCCCAAAACTTATGAAAATGTTCGATTTTGGGCTCCAAAAATAGGCTCAACCGAGCAGGCTTGGTGCCCCGATCGTAGAGCTCTCAGATTGCTTTCCAATGGTATGCTGTGCGCTGCGTAACTACATACGGATCAAAAGTTATGGGCACCGGAGCGACAGATACCTAGTCACAAGACCCACGACCTCCATTTGAGGGCCCAGGCTCTACGTGAAGTGAAGATGTCTTGCCCAAGGTACTGTGGGATTCGGTAATAAAAAAGTGATGGATTACGTTGTTGTCCTTTTGTCAGCTCACGATGTGCAATACGGGACGGGAAAACAGCGTAAAAGTAGAAAAGTGTCCCAAAACTGATGAAAATGTTCGATTTTGTGCTGCAAAAACAGGTGCAGCCGAGCAGACTTGGTGCCCACGTCGTAGAGCTCTCGGTGAGCTTTCCAACGGTATGTTGTGCGCCGCGTAACTCTTTACAGATCAAAAGTTATGGGCACCGGAGCGACGGATACCTGGTCGTAAGCCCCACGCCCTCTGTTTGTGGGCTCAGCCTCTACGTGAGGTGAAGTTGTCTTGCCAAAGGTGCCATGGGATTCGGTAATAGAAATGAGATGGATTAGGTTGTCATCCTTTTCGCTGCTCACGACGTACGATCTGGGATGAAAAAACAGCGCAAAAGAAGGAAATTTCCCAAAGCTGATAAAAACGTTCGATTTTGGGCTCTGAAAACAGGCACAGCCGAGCAATCTTGGTGCCCACGTCCTAGAGCTCTCGTAGAGCTTTCCAACGGTATGTTGTTCGCTGCGTAACTCCTTACGGATCAAAAGTTATGAGCACTGGAGCGACGGATACCTGGGCACAAGCCCCACGCCCTCTGTTTGCGGGCCCAGCCTCTACGTGAAGTGAAGTTGTCTTGCCCAAGGTGCAGTGTGATTTGGGAATAGAAATGTGATGGATTAGGTTGTCATCCTTTTCGCGGCTCACAACGTACGATCCGAGACAGAAAAATAACGCAAAAGAAGAAAAGTGTCCCAAAACTTACGAAAATATTCAATTTTGGGCTCCGAAAATAGGTGCAACTGAGTAAGCTAGGTGCCCCCATTGTAGAGCTCTTAGAGTGCTTTCCAACGGTATGTTGTACGCCGCGTAACTACTTACAAATCAAAAGTTATAGGCACCGGAGCAACGAATACCTGGTCACAAGACCCACGACCTCGGTTTGAAGGCCCAGCCTCAATGTGAAGTGAAGTTGTCTTGCCCAAGGTGCCGTGGGATTCGGTAATAAAAATGTGATGGATTATGTTGTCGTCCTTTTCGCGTTTCACGACATACGATCCCGGACGGACAAACATTCCAAAAGAAGAAAAGTGTCCCAAAACTGATGAAAACGTTCGATTTTGTGCTTTGAAAATAGGTGCAGCCGAGCAGACTTGCTACCCACATCATAGAGCTCTCGGAGAGTTTTCCAACGCTATGCTGTGCAACGCTTAACTCTTTATGGATCAAAAGTTATGGGCACTAGAGCGACGGATACCTGGTCATAAGCCCAACGCCCTCTATTTGTTGGCCCGGCATCTACGTGAGGTGAAGTTGTCTTGCCCAAGGTACTGTGGGATTGGGTAATAGAAATGTGATGGATTAGGTTGTCATCCTTTTCGCGGCTTACGACGTACGATCCGGGACAGAAAAACAGCGCAAAAGAAGAAAAGTTTCCCGATACTGATGAAAACATTCAATTTTGGACTCTGAAAACAGGCACAACCGAGCAAGCTGGGTGCCTATTCGTAGATCTCTCGGAGAGCTTTCCAACGGTATGTTGTGCGCTGCGTAACTCCTTACGGATCAAAAGTTATGAGCACCGGAGCGACGGATACTTGGTTACAAGCCCCATGCCCTCTGTTTGCCGGCCTAGACTCTACGTGAAGTGAAGTTTTCTTGCCCAAGGTGACGTGTGATTCGGTAATAGAAATGTGATGGATTAGGTTGTCATCCTTTTTGCGGCTCACGATGTAGGATCTGGGACGAAAAAACAGCATAAAAGAAGAAAAGTATCCCGAAACTTATGAAAATGTTCAATTTTGAGCTCTGAAAATAGGCGCAGTCGAGCAAGCTCGGTGCCCCCATCGTATAGCTCACGGAGAGCTTTCCAACGGTATGTTGTGCGCCGCGTAACTCCTTACGGATCAAAAGTTATGAGCACCGGAGCGACGGATACCTGGTCACAAGACCCACACCCTCTGTTTGCGGGCCTAGGGTCTATGTGAAGTGAACTTGTCTTGCCCAAGGTGTCATGTGATTCGGTAATATAAATGTGATGGATTAGATTGTCGTCCTTTTCGCGGCTCACGACGAACGATCCGGGATGAAAAAATAGCGCAAAAGAAGAAATGTATCCCAAAACTTATGAAAATGTTCAATTTTGGGCTCCGAAAATAGGCGTAACCAAGTAGGCTAGGTGCCCCCATCGTAGAACTCTCAGAGTGCTTTCCAGCGGTATGCTGTGCGCCGCGTAACTCCTTATGGATCAAAAGTTATGGGCACCGGAGCGACGGATACCTGGTCACAAGCCCCACCCCCTCTGTTTGTGGGCCCAGCCTCTACGTGAAGTGATGTTGTCTTGCCCAAGATGCCGTGTGATTCGGTAATAGAAATGTGATGGATTAGGTTGTTCTCCTTTTCGCGGTTCACGACGTACGATCCGGGACGGAAAAACAACGTAAAAAAAGAAAAGTATCCCAAAACTTATGAAAATGTTCAATTTTGGGCTCCGAAAACAAGCGTAGCCGAGCAGGCTAGGTGCCCCTGTCGTAGAGCTGTCAGAGAGCTTTCCTACGGTATGCTGTGCGCCGCGTAACTCCTTACGTATAAAACGTTATGGGCACTAAAGCGACGGATACCTGGTCACAAGCCCCACGCCCTCTGTTTGCGAGCCCAGCCTCTACGTGAAGTGATGTTGTCTTGCCTAAGGTGCCATGTGATTCGGTAATAGAAATGTGATGGATTAGGTTGTCTCCTTTCCGCGGCTCACGACGTACGATTCGGGATGAAAAAACAGTTCAAAAGAAGAAAAGTATCCCAAAACTGATGAAAACGTTCGATTTTGGGCTGCGAAAACAGGTGTAGCTGAGCAGACTTGGTGCCCATGTCGTAGAACTCTCGGAGAGCTTTCCAACAGTATGTTGTGTGTCGCGTAACTCTTTACAGATCAAAAGATATGGGCATCGGAGCGACAGATACCTGGTGACAAGCCCCACGCCCTCTGTTTGTGGGCCCAGCCATTAGTGAAGTGAAGTTGTCTTGCCTAAGGTGCCATGGGATTCGATTTTGGGCTCTAAAAATAGGCACAGCCGAGAAAGCTTTGCTCCCCCATCGTAGAGCTCTCGGAGAGCTTTTCAACGCTTTGTTGTGCGCCGCGTAACTCCTTACAGATCAAAAGTTATGTGCACCGGAGCGACAGATACCTGGTCACAAGCCGCACGCCCTCTGTTTGCGGGCCCAGCATCTACGTCAAGCGAAGTTGTCTTGCTCAAGGTGCCGTGTGATTCGGTAATAGAAATGTGATGGATTAGGATGTCGTCCTTTTTGCAGCTCACGACATACGATACAGAACGGAAAAACTACGCAAAAGAAGAAATGTGTCCCAAAACTTATGAAAATGTTTGATTTTGGGCTCCGAAAATAGGCGCAACCGAGCAGGCTAGGTATCCCCATCGTAGAGCTCTCAGAGTGCTTTCCAACGGTATGCTGTGCGCCGCGTAACTACTTACGGATCAAAAGTTATGGGCATCGGAGCAACAGATACCTGGTCACAAGACCTACGACCTCGGTTTGAGGGCCCAGCCTCTACGTGAAGTGAAGTTGTCTTGCCTAAGGTACCGTGGGATTCGGTAATAAAAATGTAATGGATTAGGATGTCGTCCTTTTCACGGCTCACGAGTTACGATCCAGGATGGAAAAACAGTGCAAAAGAAGAAAAATGTCCCAAAATTGATGAAAACATTCGATTTTGGGCTACGAAAACTTGTGTAGCCGAGCAGACTTGGTGCCCACATCGTAGAGCTCTCGGAGAGATTTCCAACGGTATGTTGTGCACCGTGTAAATCTTTACGGATCAAAAGTTATGGGTACCGAAGTGACGGATACCTGGTCATAAGCCCCACGCCTTCTGTTTGTGGGCCCAACCTCTATGTGAGGTGAAGTTGTCTTGCCCAAGGTGCCATGGGATTCGGTAATAGAAATGTGATGGATTAGGTTGTCGTCCTTTTCGCGGCTCACAACGTACGATCCGGGACGATAAAAAAGAGAAAAATAAGAAAAGTTTCCAAAAATTGATGAAAACGTTCGATTTTGGGCTCTGAAAACAGACACAGCCGAGCAAGCTTGGTGCCCCCGTCGTAGAGCTCTCGGAGAGCTTTCCAACGGTATGCTGTGTGCAGCGTAACCCCTTACGGATCAAAAGTTATGAGCACCGGAGCGACGGATACCTGGTCACAAGCCCCCCGCCCTCTGTTTGTGGGCCCAACCTCTACGTGAGGTGAAGTTGTCTTGCCCAAGGTACCGTGGTATTCGGTAATAGAAATGTGATGGATTGGGTTGTCATCCTTTTCGCGGCTCACGACGTACGATCCGGGACAGAACAACAGTGCAAAAGAAGAAAATTTTCCCAATACTGATGAAAACGTTCAATTTTTTGCTCTGAAAACAGGCACAGCCTAGCAAGCTTGGTGCCCCCGTCATAAAGCTCTCGAAGAGCTTTCCAACGGTATGCTGTGCTCTACTTAACTCTTTACGGATCAAAAGTTATGAGCACCGAAGCGACGGATACCTGATCATAAGCCTCCCGCCCTCTGTTTGCAGGCCCAGCCTCTACCTGAAGTGAAGTTGTCTTGCCCAAGGTGTCGTGTGATTTGGGAATAGAAATGTGATGGATTAGGTTGTCGTCTTTTCGCGGCTCCAAACGTACGATCCAGGACAGAAAAACAGCGCAAAAGAAGAAAAATGTCCCAAAACTTATGAAAATGTTCGATTTTGGACTCCAAAAATAGGCGAAACCGAGCAGGCTAGGTGTCCCCATCATAGAGCACTCAGAGTGCTTTCCAACGGTATACTGTGCGCCACGTAACTACTTACGGATCAAAAGTTATTGGCATTCGAGCAACGGATACCTGGTCACAAGACCCACGACCTCGGTTTGAGGGCCCAGCCTCTATGTGAAGTGAAGTTGTCTTGCCCAAGGTTCTGTGGGATTCGGTAATAAAAATGTGATGGATTAGATCGTCGTCCTTTTCGCAGCTCACGACGTGCGATCAGGGACGGAAAAATAGCGCAAAAGAAGGAAAGTGTCCCAAAACTGATGAAAACGTTTGATTTTGGGCTGCGAAAACAGGTGTAGCTAAGCAGACTTGGTGCCCATGTCATAGAGCTCTCGGAGAGCTTTCCAATAGGTATGTTGTGCGCCATGTAACTATTTACGGATCAAAAGTTAAGGGCACCGGAGCGACGAATACTTGGTCACAATTCCCACGCCCTCTGTTTGTGGGCCCAGCCTCTACATGAGGTGAAGTTGTCTTAGCCAAGGTACCGTGGGATTCGGTAATAGAAATGTGATGGATTAGGCTGTCTTCCTTTTTGCGGCTCACAACGTACGATCCGGGACGGAAAAATAGCGCAAAAGAAGAAAAGTTTCACTAAATTGATGAAAACGTTCGATTTTGGGGTCTGAAAACAAGAACAGCCAAGCAAGCTTGGTGCCCCCATTGTAGAGCTCTCGGAGAGCTTTCCAACGGTATACTGTGACCTGCGTAACTCCTTACGGATCAAAAGTTATGAGCACCGGAGCGACAGATACCTGGTCACAAGCCCCATGCCCTCTGTTTGCGGGCCCAGCCTCTACGTGAAGTGAAGTTGTCTTGCCCAAGGTACCGTGTAATTTGGGAATAGAAATGTGATGGATTAGGTTGTTGTCTTTTTCGTGGCTCACAACGTACGATCCGGGACGGAAAAATTGCGCAAAAGAAGAAAAGTGTACCAAAACTTATGAAAATGTTCAATTTTAGGCACCGAAAATAGGCGCAACCATGCAGGCTTGGTGCCCTCATCGTAGAGATCTCAGAGTGCTTTACAACGGTATGTTGTGTGCTGCGTAACTACTTACGAATCAAAAGTTATAGGCACCGAAGCAACAGATACTTGGTCACAAGACCCACGACATCGATTTCAGGGCCCAACCTCTACGTGAAGTGAAGTTGACTTGCCTAACGTGCCATGGGATTCTGTAATAAAAATGTGATGGATTAGGTTGTCGTCCTTTTCGCAACACACGACGTGCGATCCGGGACGGAAAAACAGCGTAAAAGAAGAAAATGGACCCAAAACTGATGAAACTGTTCGATTTTGGGCTGTGAAAATAGGTGCAGCCGAGCAGACTTGGTGCCCACATCGTAGAGCTCTTGGAGAGCTTTCCAACGGTGTGTTGTGCGTCGCGTAACTCTTTACGGATCAAAAGTTATAGGCACCGGAGCGACGGATACCTGGTCACAAGCCCCACGCCCTCTGTTTGTGGGCCCAGCCTCTACGTGAGGTGAAGTTGTCTTGCCCAAGGTGCTGTGGGATTCGGTAATAGAAATGTGATGCATTATGTTGTCGTCCTTTTCGCAGCTCATGACATACGATCCGGGACGGAAAAATAGCGCAAAAGAAGAAAAGTTTCCCGAAACTAATGAAAACATTCGAATTTGGGCTCTAAAAATAGGCACAGGCGAGCAAGCTTGGTGCCCCCATCGTAGAGCTCTCAGAGAGCTTTCCAACGGTTTACTGTGCGTAGCGTAACTCCTCACAGATCAAAAGTTATGAGCATCGAAGCAACGGATACCTGGTCACAAGCCCCACGCCCTCTGTTTGCGGGCCCAGCCTCTACGTGAAGTGAAGTTGTCTAGCCCAAAGTGTCATGTGATTTGGGAATAGAAATGTGATGGATTAGGTTGTCATCTTTTTTGCGGTTCCCAATGTACGATCCGGGACAAAAAAATAGCGCAAAAGAAGAAAAATGTCCCAAAACTTATGAAAATGTTTGATTTTGGGCTCCAAAAATAGGCTCAACCGAGCAGGCTAGGCGCCCCCATCGTAGAGCTCCCAGATTGCTTTCCAACAGTATGCTGTGCGCCGCGTAACTACTTACTGATCAAAAGTTATGGGCACCGGAGCAACGGATACCTGGTCACAAGACCCACGACCTCGGTTTGAAGGCCCAAGCTCTACGTGAAGTGAATATGTCTTGCCCAAGGTGCCGTGGGATTCGGTAATAAAAATGTGATGGATTAGGTTGTCGTCCTTTTCTTAGCTCACGACGTGCGATACGAGATGGAAAAACAATGCAAAAACAGAAAAGTGTCCCAAAACTGATGAAAACGTTCGATTTTGGACTGCAAAAATAGGTGCAGCCGAGTAGACTTGGTGCCCATGTTGTAAAGCTCTCGGAGAGCTTTCCAATGGTATGTTGTACGTCACGTAACTCTTTACGGATAAAAAGTTATGGGCACCGGAGCGACGGATACCTGGTCATAAGCCCCACGCCCTCTATTTGTGGGCTCAGCCCCTACGTGATGTAAAGTTGTCTTGCCAAAGATGCCATGGGATTTGATAATAGAAATGTGATGGATTAGGTTGTCGTCCTTTTCACGGTTCACGACGTACGATCCAGGACGGAAAAACAGCGCAAAAGTAGGAAAGTTTCCCGAAACTGATAAAAACGTCCGATTTTGGGCTCCGAATATAGGCACAGCCGAGCAATCTTGGTGCCCATGTCCTAGAGCTCTTGGAAAGCTTTCCAACGGTATGCTATTCGCTGCGTAACTCCTTACAGATCAAAAGTTATGAGTATCGGAGCGACGAATACTAGGGCACAAGCCCCATGCCCTCTGTTTGCGGGCCCAACCTCAACGTGAAGTGAAGTTATCTTGCCCAAGGTGCCGTGTGATTTAGGAATAGAAATGTGATGGATTAGGTTGTCGTCCTTTTCGCGACTCACAAGGTATGATCCGGGATGAAAAAATAGCGCAAAAGAAGAAAAGTGTCCCAAAACTTACGAAAATGTTCAATTTTGGGCTACGAAAATAGGTGCAACTGAGTAGGCTAGGTGCCCCCATCGTAGAGCTCTTAGAGTGCTTTCCAACGGTATGTTGTGTGCCACGTAGCTACTTACGGATCAAAAGTTATGGGCACCGGAGCAACGAATACCTGGTCACAAGACCCACGACCTCGGTTTGAAGGCTTAACCTCAATGTGAAGTGAAGTTGTCTTGTCCAAGGTGCCATAGGATTCGGTAATAAAAATGTGATGGATTATGTTGTCGTCCTTTTTGCGTTTCACGACATACGATTCAGGACGGAAAAACAGTCCAAAAGAAGAAAAGTATCCCAAAACTGATAAAAATGTTCAATTTTGGGCTTTGAAAATAGGTGTAGCCGAGCAGACTTGGTGCCCACATCGTAAAGCTCTCAGAGAGCTTTCCAACAGTATGATCTGCGTCGCGTAACTCTTTATGGATCAAAAGTTATAGGCACCGGAGTAACGGATACGTGGTCATAAGCCCCACACCCTCTGTTTGTGGGCCCAGCATCTACGTGAGGTGAAGTTGTCTTGCCCAAGGTACCATGGGATTCGGTAATAGAAATGTGATGGATTAGGTTGTCATCCTTTTCGCGGCTCACGACGTACGATTTGGGACAGAAAAACAGCGTAAAAGAAGAAAAGTTTACCGATACTAATGAAAACGTTCAATTTTTAGTTCTGAAAACAAGCACAGCTGAGTAAGTTTGGTGCCCCCGTCGTAGAGCTCTCGGAGAGCTTTCCAACGGTGTGCTGTGCACTGCTTAACTCCTTACGGATCAAAAGTTATGAGCATTGAATCAACGGATACCTGGTCACAGGCCCCACGCCCTCTGTTTTTCGGCCCAGCCTCTATGTGAAGTGAAGTTGTCTTGCCCAAGGTACCGTGTGATTTGGGAATAGAAATGTGATGGATTAGGTTGTCGTCCTTTTCGCGGCTCACAACGTAAGATCCGGGACGGAAAAACAGCGCAAAAGAAGAAAAGTGTCCCAAAACTTATGAAAATGTTCGACTTTGGGCTGCGAAAACACGCGCAACATTGCAGGCTAGGTGCCCCCATCGTAGAGCTCTCAAAGTGCTTTCCAACGGTATGCTGTGCGCCGTGTAACTACTTACAGATCGAAAGTTATAGGCACCGAATCAACGGATACCTGGTTACAAGACCAGCAACCTCGGTTTGAGGGCCCAACCTCTACGTGAAGTGAAGTTGTCTTGCCCAAGGTGCTGTGGGATTCGGTAATAAAAATGTGATGGATTAGGTTGTCGTCCTTTTCGCGGCTCACAACGTACGATCCGGGACAGAAAAATAGCACAAAAGAAGAAAAGTATCCCAAAACTTATGAAAATGTTCAATTTTGGGATGCGAAAACACGCGCAACCGAGCAGGCTAGGTGTGCCCATCGTAGAGCTCTCAAAGTGCTTTCCAACTGTATGTTGTGCACTGCATAACTCCTTACGGATCAAAAGTTATAGGCACCGCTGCGACGGATACCTTGTCACAAGCCCCACGCCCTCTGTTTGCGGGCCTAGCCTCTTTATGAAGTAAAGTTGTCTTGCCCAAGGTACCATGGGATTCGGTAATAAAAATGTGATGGATTAGGTTGTCGTCCTTTTCCCGGCTCACGACGTATGATCCGGGACAAAAAAACAGTGCAAAAGAATAAAATTTTCCCAAAACTTATGAAAATGTTCGATTTTGGGCTCCGAAACTAGCGCAACCGAGCAGGCTAGATACCCCCACTATAGAGCTCTCAGAGTGCTTTCCAACGGTATGCTGTCCACTGCGTAACTCCTTACCGATCAAAAGTTATGGGCACCGGAGCGATGGATACTTGGTCACAAGCCCCACGCCCTCTGTTTGTGGGCCCAGCCTCTACGTTAAGTGAAGTTGTCTTGACCAAGGTGCTTTGCTATTCTGTAAAAGAAAATTGATGGATTAGGTTGTCCTTTTCGCGGCTCATGACGTACGATCAGGGATGGAAAAACAGTGCAAAAGAAGAAAAGTGTCCCAAAACTGATGACAACGTTCAATTTTGGGCTCCACAAATAGGTGCAACCGAGCAGGCTTTGTGACCACCTCGTAGAGCACTCAGAGAGCTTTCCAACAGTATGCTGTGCGCCGCGTAACTCTTTACGGATCAAAAGTTATGGGCACCGTAGCGACGGATACCTGGTCACAAACCCCACGCCCTCTGTTTGCGGGCCCAGCCTCTACGTGAGGTGAAGTTGTCTTGCCCAAGGTGCCATGGGATTCGGTAAAAGAAAGGTGATGGATTAGGTTGTCGTCCATTTTGCGGCTCACGTCGTACGATCCGGGATGAAAAAACGGCGCAAAAGAAGAAAAGTGTCCCAAAACTGTTGAAAACGTTCGATTTTGGGCTCCGAAAACAGGCTCAACCAAGCAGGCTAGGTGCTCCATCGTAGAGCTCTCAGAGTGCTTTCCAACTCTATGCTGTGCGCCGCGTAACTCCTTATGGATCAAAAGTTATGGGCACCGGATCGACGGATACCTGGTCACAAGACCCACACCCTCTGTTTGCAGGCCCAGCGTCTACGTGAAGTGAACTTGTCTTGCCCAAGGTGCCGTGTGATTCGGTAATAGAAATGTGATGGATTAGGTTGTCGTCCTTTTTGCGGCTCACGACGTATGATCCGGGATGAAAAACCAGCACAAAATAAGAAAAGTATCCCAAAACTTATAAAAATGTTCGATTTTGGGCTCTGAAAATAGGCGCAACCAAGTAGGCTAGGTGCCCCCATCGTAGAGCTCTCAAAGTGATTTCCAACGGTATGCTGCGCGCCACATAACTCCTTATGGATCAAAAGTTATGGTCACCGGAGCGACGGATACCTGGTCACAAGCCCCACGTACTCTATTTGCGGGCCCAACCTCTACGTGAAGTGATGTTGTCTTGCCCAAGGTGCCGTGTGATTCGGTAATAGGAATGTAATGGATTAGGTTGTCGTCCTTTTTGCGGGTCACGACGTACGATCCGGGACAGAAAAACAGCGTAAAAGAAGAAAAGTATCCCAAAATTTATGAAAATGTTCGATTTTGGGCTGCGAAAACACACTCAACCGAGAAGGCTAGGTTCCCCATTTGTAGAGCTCTCAGAGTGCTTTCCAACGGTATGCTGTGCACCATGTAACTACTTATAGATCGAAAGTTATGGGCACCGGAGCAACAGATACATGGTCACAAGACCCGCGACCTCGGTTTGAGGGCCCAACCTCTACGTGAAGTGAAGTTGTCTTGCCCAAGGTGCCGTGGGATTCAATAATACAAATGTGATGGATTAGGTTGTCGTCCTTTTCGCGGCTCACGACATACGATCTGGGACGGAAAAACAGCGCAAAAGAAGAAAAGTGTCCCGAAATTGATGAAAACATTCGATTTTAGGCTCGAAAAATAGGCGCAGCTGAGCAAGCTTTGTGCCCCCATCGTAGAGCTCTCGGAGAGCTTTTCAACGCTATGATGTGCGCCGCATAACTCTGTACGGATCAAAAGTTATGCGCATCGGACCCCACCCCCTCTGTTTGCGGGCCCAGCCTCTATGTGAAGTGAAGTTGTCTTGCCCAAGGTGCCGTGTGATTTGGGAATAGAAATGTGATGGATTAGGTTGTCGTCCTTTTCGCAGCTCACAACGTACGATCAGGGATGGAAAAACAGCGCAAAAGAAGAAAAGTGTCCCAAAACTTATGAAAATGTTCGATTTTGGGCTCCGAAAATAGGTGCAACCAAGCAGGCTAGGTGACCCTATCGTAAAGCTCTCAGAGTCCTTTCCAACGGTATACTATGCGCCGCGTAACTACTTATGGATCAAAAGTTATTGGCACCGGAGCAACGGATACCGGGTCATAAGACCTATGACCTCGGTTTGAGGGCCCAGCCTCTACGTGAAGTGAAGTTGTCTTGCCCAAGGTGCCATGGGATTCAATAATAAAAATGTCTTGGATTAGGTTGTCATCCTTTTCGCGGTTCACGACGTACGATCCGAGACGAAAAAACAGCGCAAAAGAATAAAAGTGTCCCAAAACTGAAGAAAATGTCCTATTCTTGGCTGCGAAAATAGGTGCAATCGAGCACAATTGGTGCCCCCGTCGTAGAGCTCTCGGAGAGCTTTCCAACGGTATGCTATGCGTCGCGTAACTCTTTACGGAACAGAAGTTATGGGCACCGGAGTGACGGATACCTGGTCATAAGTCCCACGCCCTCTGTTTGTGGGCCCAGCCTCTTTGTGAGGTGAAGTTGTCTTGCCCAAGGTACCGTGGGATTCGGTAATAGAAATGTGATGGATTATGTTGTCGTCCTTTTCGCGGCTCACGACGTACGATCCGGGACGGAAAAACAGCGCAAAAGAAGAAAAGTTTCTCGAAACTGATGAAAATGTTCGATTTTGGGCTCTGAAAACAATCACAGCCGAGCAAGCTTGGTGCCCCCATTGTAGAGCTCTCGGAGACCTTTCCAACGGTATGCTGTGCGCTGCTTAACTCCTTATGGATCAAAAGTTATGAGCACCGGAGTGACGGATACCTGGTCAGAAGCCCCACGCCCTCTGTTTGCGGGCCCAGCCTCTACGTGAAGTGAAGTTGTCTTGCCCAAGGTACCGTGTGATTTGGGAATAGAAATGTGATGGATTAGGTTGTCGTCCTTTTCGCAGCTCACAACGTACGATCCGGGACGGAAAAATAGCGCAAAAGAAGAAAAGTGTACCAAAACTTATGAAAATGTTGGATTTTGGGTGTGAAAACAGGCGCAACCGAGCAGGCTAGGTGTCCCCATCGTAGAGCTCTCAGAGTGCATTCCAACGGTATACTGTGCATCTCGTAACTACTTACAGATCGAAAGTTATGGGCACGGGAGCAACGAATACCTGGTCACAAGACCCATGACCTCAGTTTGGGGGCCCAGCCTCTACGTGAAGTGAAGTTGTCTTGCCCAAGGTACAGTGGGATTCGGTAATAAA
Organism: Ehretia macrophylla; assembly: GCA_037974665.1. Lineage (NCBI taxonomy): Eukaryota > Viridiplantae > Streptophyta > Magnoliopsida > Boraginales > Ehretiaceae > Ehretia > Ehretia macrophylla. The sequence continues at coordinate 40,562,194 of CM075766.1, forward strand.
AATGTGATAGATTAAGTTGTCGTACTTTTCGCGGCTCACGATGTACAATTCGGGACGAAAAAACAGCGCAAAAGAAGAAAATTATCCCAAAACTTATGAAAATGTTCGATTTTGGGCTCTGACAACTAACGCAACCAAGCGGGCTAGGAACCCCCATCGTAGAGCTCTCAAAGTTCTTTCCAACGATATGCTGTGCACTGCATAACTTCTTACAGATCAAAAGTTATTGGCACCGGAGCGATGGATACTTGGTCACAAGCCTCACGGCCTCTGTTTGCGGGCCCAACCTCTACGTGAAGTGAAATTGTCTTGCCCAAGGTACAGTGGGATTCGGTAATAAAAATGTGATGGATTAAGTTGTCGTACTTTTCGCGGCTCACGACGTACAATTCGGGACGAAAAAACAGCGCAAAAAAAAGAAAATTATCCCAAAACTTATGAAAATGTTCGATTTTGGGCTCTGACAACTAGCACAACCAAGCGGGCTAGGAACCCCCATCGTAGAGCTCTCAAAGTGCTTTCCAACGGTATGCTGTGCACTGCATAACTTCTTACAGATCAAAAGTTACTGGCACCGGAGCGATGGATACTTGGTCACAAGCCTCACGGCCTCTGTTTGCGGGCCCAACCTCTACGTGAAGTGAAATTGTCTTGCCCAAGGTACAGTGGGATTCGGTAATAAAAATGTGATGGATTAAGTTGTCGTACTTTTTGCGGCTCACGACGTACAATTCGGGATGAAAAAACAGCGCAAAAAAAGAAAATTATCCCAAAACTTATGAAAATGTTCGATTTTGGGCTCTGACAACTAGCACAACCAAGCGGGCTAGGAACCCCCATCGTAGAGCTCTCAAAGTGCTTTCCAACGGTATGCTGTGCATTGCATAACTCCTTACGGATCAAAAGTTATTGGCACTAGAGCGATGGATACTTGGTCACATGCCCCACGGCCTCTGTTTGCAGGCCCAACCTCTACGTGAAGTGAAGTTGTCTTGCCCAAGGTGGCATGTGATTTTGTAATAGAAAGTGATGTATTAGGTTGTCCTTTTCGCGGCTCAAGACGTACGATCCGGGATTGAAAAACAGTGCAAAAAAAGAAAAGTGTCCCAAAACTAATGAAAACGTTCAATTTTGGGCTATGAAAATAGGTGCAGCCGAGCAGGCTTGGTGCCCACGTCGTAGAGCTCTCGGAGAGCTTTCCAACGGTATGCTGTACGCTACGTAACTCTTTACTGATCAAAAGTTATGGGCACCGGAGCAACAGATGCCTAGTCACAAGCCCTACGCCCTCTGTTTGCGGGCCCAGCCCCTACGTGAAGTGAAGTAGTCTTGCCCAAGGTGCCGTGGGATTCAGTAAAAGAAATGTGATGGATTAGGTTGTCGTCCTTTTCGCGGCTCACGACGTACGATCCGGGATGGAAAAACAGTGCAAAAGAAGAAAAGTGTCCCAAAACTTATGAAAATGTTCGATTTGGGCTCCGAAAACTAGCGCAACCGAGCATGCTAGGTGCCCCCATCGTAGAGCTCTCAATGTACTTTCCAACGGTATGCTGTGCGCCGCGTAACTCCTTACGGATCAAAAGTTATGGGCACTAGAGCGACGGATACCTGGTCACAAGCCCCACGCCCTCTGTTTGCGGGCCCAGCCTCTACATGAAGTGAAGTTGTCTTGCCCAAGGTGCCGTGTGATTTGGTAACAGAAATGTGATGGATTAGGTTGTCATCCTTTTCGCGGCTCACGATGTACGATCCGGGATGGAAAAACAGCGCAAAAGAAGAAAAGTGTCCCAAAACTTATGAAAATTTTTGATTTTGGGCTTCGAAAACAGGTGCAACCGAGCAGGCTAGGTGCCCCCATCATAGAGCTCTCAGAGAGATTTCCAACGGTATGCTGCGCACCACGTAACTCCTTACAGATCAAAAGTTATGGGCACCGTGGCGACGGATACCTAGTCACAAGCGCCCGCCCTTTGTTTGCGGGCCCAGCCTCTACGTGAAGTGAAATTGTCTTGCCCAAGATGCCATGGGATTCGGTAAAAGAAAGGTGATGGATTAGGTTGTCGTCCTTTTCGCGGCTCACGACGTAAGATCCGGAACGGAAAAACGGCGCAAAAGAAGAAAAGTGTCCCGAAACTGATGAAAACATTCGATTTTGGGCTCTGAAAATAGGTTCAGCCGAGCAAGCTGGGTGCCCCCATTGTACAACTCTCGAAGAGCATTCCAACAGTATGCTGTGCGCCGCGTAACTCCTTACAGATCAAAAGTTATGGGCACTGCTGCGACAGATACCTTGTCACAAGCCCCCATGCCCTTTGTTTGTGGCCCAGCCTCTTCGTGAAGTGAAGTTGTCTGGCCCAAGGTGCCATGTGATTCAGTTATAGAAATGTGATGGATTAGCTTGTCGTCCTTTTCCCTGCTCACGACGTACGATCTGGGATAAAAAAAAATAGCATAAAAGAAGAAAAGTGTCCCAAAACTTATGAAAATGTTTGATTTTGGGCTCTAAAAAACAGGTGCAGCCTAGCAAGCTAGGTGCCCTGTCACGCCCCAACCCGGCCTATAAGGTTTGACTAGGGTGTAACCTAAACGTTCAGGACATGTCATATACTTAACCGTTTATGAAAATTTAACACTTATCATTTTAGTGTAAACTCCAAGTTTTTCCGAAAAATCGGCAGCATAACGGCTGTAATTAGGCTCTTTGGTTTGGCCTAATTCTCTAAATGCCTCAAAGTTTACTATCTCAATTTCATTTCCAACTAAGATTACTATTTATCATTAATTGAAATGCCTACTGTTTGTCTTGATGTCTCGTTTGATTTATAACCTAGCATAATACTATGTCTCGTTTGTTTGTTTATCCTCGTTACAAAAGTACTTGTCGATCTTAGCTTAATAGCGAGTACCTGTTTAAGATTGGATAAGTTCATTTACTTAGTCCTTAGCTAATAGTAATGACCTATGATAGATACTAGCAGTGATAAATAGCAATACGATCATAGTAGTGTCTAGCGTCTATCTAGCAATATCAGTACAAACCAAAATTAGACCCCAAATTACAACGGGGGTCTTTTACATCACAACATTGAGCAACATAAAAGGAAATAGTCTTCAAGTAACATATCATTCACAAGTAGCCACATTCAAGCAAAGCAAACAATGACAGGCAATCACTCCAAGGGTTCATCATTAGGCACATCGTCCTCGGGTACATGTTCTGGGTCTTCTTCACCTGAGATGATAAAAGAGGGTGAGTCCTTATGAACTCAGCGAGGGGGAACGAGAAATAAGTTTTGAAACTCATTTTCCTGTTCAACTTATGAAAACCCTTTTGCAAGCATGAATATAACAATAATATAAGTACAGGAACAGAAACACCAGTCTTTCCTCCCCGAGGTTCTCTAGGAACCAAGCAAGAGTACTTATACACATAGTAAAAAAGATACAGTGAGCTTTTGCTCTCAAATCAGTTCCAGGATTAGTTGTTGCGTCTGACTTCAAATCATCCCCCAAACACGCCAGGTAGGTGTACTCCGGATGTACCCTGAAATCCTACGACCCAACTCTCCGAGGAAGTCTAGCCCCCAAGCGAGAGAGGGAATGGGACCATGGTAGTCACGGGTGCAATTAGTACCACAAGAGAGGTTACAACAAATTTCCAAGCATATAACTAAGTGAAACCTTTACTGCAATAGGCTGTATTCTCACAATCAATAGGATAATGAAACAACCTCCAAATCCAGTGAATAAGATGTCAAATTAAATCTTAAGAATTTAACTAAAATCAGAAACAAACCTTGCATCAATTGGAGTTCGGGATCATTAGATATAGCCGAAACAGTGGAATAGCACAAAACTGTCCAGATTTGCACACTTTTCAGTAATTGACGTTTTTGAGGTCCTTAGGGTCCGATTTAGCCTTAGTCCATTTTTGACAAAAATGTCCAGAACTGAAAAATATAGCATCACACCAAATTTCATGCATTTTGGACAACATTTACTAAGTCAAATATGGTTCGTTCTACAAGGTCAGTGCATCTGCCAAAACCTGCTTCATTTTTCCAGATTTCCAGATTTGGACACATTTTAAATATTGGCTATTTTGAGGACCTTAGACTCAAAATTAGCTTCGGTCTATTTCTGCGATAAATGTTCAAAACTGTCCAAAATAGTCACCTACCAAGTTTAAAGCATTTTTCATATCATTTTCCTAGCTAAAATTACCTCGAAATAGACTAGTCAGAGAGCTGTCAACAATCCGACTTCACCTATCACCACTTTCAAGCCAAGATCTTGCCATGCATGGTTGTTTAAGCTCATGAACGAACATAAAACTCAATTACAAAAGTAAAGACATACATTTGTGAGCATGCATGTGAATTTTTGAAGGAATTTCAAAAGGTTTTAGCCCTCACCTTAGCAAACAACCAAGAGGATGCACAAAACTAGTTGAAGCTCAATCTCTCTTCTTCTTCTTGCTTAGCCGAGATTCCAACTTGGTTTCTCTATTTTTCCTAGCCTAGTGATCAATCTCTTAGCACATGCATGAGGTTAGAACAAGAAGAAAAGAAATGGAAGCCAAGAAACTTACCTAGGCCGAATAGGAGACTTCAAAGGACATGCATGTATGATTCTTGCATCCTAGCTAGCTTGCTCGACTTTCCTTGCTTGTTGCTTAACTTGGTTGACTATAGTGTGAAGAAGATGAGCTAAGGATGGAGAGAACTCAGCCAAGGCAGAGAGAGAGAGAGAGGGAAATTGAGAGGGAAGTGAGAGAAAAGAAAGAGAAATGAAAGAAGAAATGACAAAAAAAAAAAAGAAGGCCTTGCACATTTTGATGAGCATGTCGGCCTTGGGCAGCAAAATCTGATTTTTTGTGTCTTCAAGATGGAATTTAAAAATGCTAGCATGGGCATGGAAGAGTTGGTCGAGTATGGTGAGGAATTGAGGAGATTTTTGAGCAATTTCTGTTTATGCATTTGTGTCATAGAATGTCATAATATGTCTAGGAATTAAGTTGAATTGAATAAGCATGCACAAACACCACCTAGTGGTCGGCCAAGGCTACTAAAAATGCTGAATTTTGTCAACTTTTGATCATTATTTAATTGTGTCTTGAAAGTGCAAAAAGAATAAGGAATAAAGAATGAAGAATGTTTAGTGTTTGGTGAATTTTTTGTCTTTTAGTGAGTTGAATTAGGATTATAATATTAATAGTGGATTTTGTAGGATTGTTTAATAGTCTAGTACTCCGTGTAAGATGCTTTCTTGATTAGCATAAGGGCACGCCATCCTAGGTCTAAGGCACGCACAACGAGGTAGGACATGAACTACGAGACGAACACATATTTTTCAAGTAAATACACGCAACCCTAAATGAAAGCACGTAATTCAATGCATGACACATATAATGAACACAATTCTTAAACCTAGGTCAAGGCACGCAAATCTAGATTAGGGCACACGAAACGAGGTATCGCACTCAAATTGGGGTCGGGCCTCACATCCTCCCCTCCTTAAAAGAATTTCGTCCCGAAATTCAATATTACCTTGAAATAAAGCTGGGTATTGCTGCTCCATCTGGTCTCGCCTTTCCCACGTTGCTTCTTCGACTCTATGATGATCCCACAGCACTTTCACCATAGGTATAGTTCTGTTGCGCAACTCCCAATCTTGCTGGTCTAGGATCCGAATGGGCTTCTCCTCGTAAGACAAGTTCTCCCGAAGCTACAACGGCTCTTGCTCCAAGATGTGTGATGGATCAGGATGATACTTCCGCAGCATTGAAACATGAAAGACGTCGTGAATATTGGAGAGGGTCTGGGGTAGTACCAAGCGATACGCCAATTTGCCAACCTTCTCAACTATCTCAAATGGTCCTACAAACCTCGGGCTCAACTTTCCACCCTTGCCATGTTTAATCAGTCCCCTCCGAGGTGATATCTTCAAGAACACCTTATCGCCAACCTCAAACTCGAGACTCCATCTCCGACGGTCTGCATAACTCTTCTGCCTGCTCTAGGCAGTAAGCATCCATTTCCGGATGAGGTGGATATTATCAACAGTCTTCATTAGCTCAGGTAAAAGGGTCGGGTCAAAAGTCTTCGTCTCACCTACTTCATCCTAGTAAATCGGGGATCGACACTTCCGTCCATACAACGCCTCAAATGGGGCCATCCCGATAGTTGCCTGATAACTATTATTATAGGCGAACTCCACTAAGGACAGATATTTCTCCCAACCTTTTTCAAAATCCAAAACACACGCCCTCAGCATATCCTCCAAAATTTGAATAGTCCTCTCCGATTGTCCATCAGTCTGAGGGTGATAAGCCGTGCTGAAACTCAATTTCGTTCCCAAAGCTTCTTGCAATCTCTTCCAAAATCGGGAAGTAAAACGAGGATCCCTATCCGATACAATACTCACAGGCATCCGGTGCAATCTTACAATCTCCGCTACATACATATCTCCCAATTTCTTGGGACTATCTTCCTTGTTCATCGGTAAAAAGTGCACCGACTTAGTCAATCTATCCACTATGACCCAAACGGCATCATGACCCTTTTGTGATCTAGGCAGGTCCATAACAAAATCCATAGTGATATGTTCCTATTTCCATTGAGGAATCTCCAACGGCTGAAGTAAACCTGCGGGTCGTTGATGTTCCGCTTTGACTCTCTGGCAAGTCAAACACCGTGCTACAAACTCCGCAATTTCTCTTTTTCATGTTATTCCACCAATAGTGTTACTTCAAATCCCGGTACATCTTTGTTCCGCCGGGGTGAATAGTATATCTTGAATTATGGGCTTCTTCAAGAATCTTCTTTTTCAACTCTGGCTCATTGGGAACACAAATCCAGTTCCTAAACCTCCAAACACCATCATCATGAAACTTGAGATCTGCGTTGCTTTCTTTAATCTTCTGAAACTGTTGGTTCTTCTGTTGAGCCTCCCGTACCTCGGACAACAAGGTCGATTGAACTTGAGTAGTGGCAAAAAGTAACCCTTTCTGGGTCAAATGTGGTTTCCACAAAAATGCTTCCTCCAACAACTCTTGTACCTTGACTTCCAGTTTCGCCATGCTTGCTTTTCTACTTAAGGCATCTGCAACTACATTTGCTTTACCGGGCACATAATTGATTGAGTAGTTATAATCATCCAAAAGCTCCATCCACCGCCTTTGCCTCATATTCAACTCCTTTTGAGAGAACAAGTATTTCAAGCTCTTATGATCAGTAAATACCTCAAACTTGTTACCCCAGATATAATGCCTCCATTTCTTAAGTGCAAACACAATAGCCGCTAATTCCAAATCATGTGTCGGGTAATTCATCTCATACGACTTTGGTTTCCTAGAAGCATATGCAATCACTCTTCCATTTTCCATCAACACACAACCCAATCCTTCTTTTGAAGCATCGCTATAGATTACAAAACCTTGACTTTCTTTAGGCAATGCAAGAACAGGTGCGGTAGTCAATCTTTTCTTCAATTCTTGGAAGCTGTTCTCGCACTTATCGTCCCACACGAACTTTGTTTTCTTTTGAGTGAGCTTTGTAAGCGGTCCTGCAATCTTAGAGAAATCTTTCACGAATCTCCGATAATAGCTGGCTAGACCAAGAAAACTCCAAACCTCCGTAACATTTTCCGGCTTCTTCTAAGACATTATTGCTTCTATCTTTGCTGGATCCACTGCTATTCCCTCTTGGGATATGATATGCCCCAACAATGCAATCTACTGTAACCAAAATTCACACTTGCTAAACTTGGCATACAATTGATGCTCTCGAAGTTTCTGCAGTACCTACCGCAGATGTTGCTCATGCTCCGCCTCGGATTTTGAGTATACCAAAATATCATCAATGAAGATCACCACAAATTGGTCCAAGTAGGGTTGAAACACCCTGTGCATCAAATCCATAAAAGCTGCAGGGGCATTGGTTAGTCCAAAAGGCATCACCACATATTCATAATGCCCATATCTCGTCCTGAAAGCCGTTTTAGGCACATCTTCCTTTTTGATCCGCAACTGATAATACCCTTGCCTCAAGTCGAGTTTCGAATACACTTTGGCTCCTTGCAGTTGATCAAATAATTCGTCGATCAGTGGAAGTGGGTATTTATTCTTGACAGTCACTTGGTTCAGTCCTCGGTAGTCGATGCATAGCCTCAACGTTTCATCTTTCTTCTTTACAAATAGAACTGGTGCACCCCACGGTGAAGAACTCGGTTGAACAAACCCTTTCTTCAACAATCCTTGCAATTGGTCCTTCAATTCTTGTAGCTCGGCTAGTGCCATACGATAGGGAGCTTTAGATATCGGCTGGGCGCCAGGCAGTAACTCTATAACAAACTCGATTTCCCGATTTGGGGGTAAGCTGGGTAATTCTTCTGGAAACACATCTGCATAATCTTTGATCACAGGCATCTCCTCCAACTTAGCTTTGTCCGACGGCTTGTTGATAAGGTAAGCCAAGTATCCGCTGCACCCTTTTCTCAAGGACTTCACTGCTTTTGTAGATGAAATGATAGAACTCCCGGTGAAATCTCTTCGACCCATAACCTCCAGTATTGGTTGATCAGGTACCCGGAACATTATAATCTTCGCCCGACAATCTAGTTGAACATGATGTTTTGCCAACCAGTCCATCCCTAAAATGACCTCATACTCTCGAAAAGGTAATACAATAAGATTGGCTGAGAACTCCCTATCCTTAATTTGAATTTTACATGCTTTACAAGCTGAGCTACTTACAAGTTTAGAACCCATTGGAGTACTAACTTCTACTTCGTATGGCAAACATACAACTTTCAGTTTCACACGTTCCACACATAAGGGATTAATAAATGAATGAGTAGCACCCGAATCAATTAACACCTTAACAGGTTGATTCAGTATGAAGAATGTACCTTCAAGCACAGCGGTCTCATCTGGAATCTCCTCGCACTCAATAGCATAGGCTCGAGCCTGAACTCTAGGAACTGGAGTCTTGCCTCTGCCAGTTGGTTTACCCCGATTCTGCCCTGTCTGCCGTTTAGGGCAATCCTTGATCTGATGCTGATCACTGCCACATCTCATACATCGTCCTGACTTCTTCCAACACTAGGCCTCGGTATGCCCCTTCCTGTCACAATAAGAACAGCTGACGGACTGAGTAGCAGGTGAACTACCTGTGGATCCGCGGGCGGAAGAGGTTGATGGCATTTTCATCGGGCCACGGTTATTCACTGGCCTGTTCTGGCTCTGGCCCTGGTTACGACCCTGACCCTGGAATTTCCTCTGCTGACCTGGAGGTTGGTATGGTTTCTTGTTCGGCTGACTCGAACCGGCTCCAGCTAGTTTCCTCTTCTCAACTCGAGAGGCAGCAGCAAAGAAAGCGGAATAAGTATCAAAGTCATGAGAAGCTAACTGGTCCTGAATCTCTGGCCTCAATCCAGTAGTAAATTTCCACATCTTCGCCTCCGGGGTACAAACCATATATTGAGCATAACGGGACAGTCGATCAAAATGTACCTCGTACTGGGCCACCGTCATATTACCCTGGGTCAAGTGCATGAACTCCTCGATCCACCTCTGCCTGGAAACTGCAGGTACATATTTCTCCTTGAATGCCCTAACGAAATTACCCCATAAGCGAGGTGTCTGATCAGTCTCCCACAGTGCCTCTACAGTATGCCACTAATGCTCGGCATCCCCGTGCAACAGAAATACAGCAAACTCCACCTTCTCTTCATCAGTATAATCAAGTGGCCTGAAAATATTCTCGATCTCGGACAGCCAAGCCTCTGCTTTCTCATCATCAGCTTCCCCATAGAATTTAGACAGGCGAAAGTCAAGGAACTCCCTCATTCTGCTATGTCTCCCATGGTTGCCATCGTTCCTATTGTTGTTGCTGTTGTTGTTGGCTTCACGTGCATCTTGTCGCTCCATCACTCGTGATACACGATCCATGGCATTTGCCATCATATTAAACATAGCTATACCGGGATTAGTTTGATAGGCATCTTCGGTCTCTTGGGGTTCACCGCTCCTATTAGTAGTACGGGTACTAGGGCCAGCCATCTATAGGCATAGATTACGATACACAATTTATTGAAATATGACAATTAAGAATCTAATGCATAAGATATGCAATATAATATAGATACAATTCTAGAAACAATTAAGGCATGTTAATCACTTAAACATATAAACATAGAAGGCACATTTATCACACAATAACACATAAACAAGTCATCTTAATTATCTTAGGGCTCTACCCACGGTCCGAGAGTTAAACCCGGCTTAAGCAATCTAAGCTCTGATACAATTCTGGTTCTAAGGTGTCACGCCCCAACCCGGCCTATAAGGTTATACTAGGGTGTGACCTAAACGTTCAGGACATGTCACATACTTAACTGTTTATGAAAATTTAACACTTATCGTTTTAGTCTAAACTCCAAGTTTTTCCAGAAAACCGGCAGCACAACGGCTATAATTAGGCTCTTTGGTTTGGCCTAATTCTCTAAACGCCTCAAAGTTTACTATCTCAATTTCATTTCCAACTAAGATTACTATTTATCATCAATTGAAATGCCTACTGGTTGTCTTGATGTCTCGTTTGATTTATAACCTAGTATAATACTATGTCTCGTTTGTTTGTTTATCCTCGTTACAAAAGTACCTGTTGATCTTAGCTTAATAGCGAGTACCTGTTTAAGATTGGATAAGTTCATTTACTTAGTCCTTAGCTAATAGTCATGACCTATGATAGATACTAGCAGTGATAAATAGCAATACGATCATAGTAGTGTCTAGCGTCTATCTAGCAATATCAGTACAAACCAAAATTAGACCCCAAATTACAACGGGGGTCTTTTACATCACAACATTGAGCAACATGGAAATAGTCTTCAAGTAACATAAAGTTCACAAGTAGCCACATTCAAGCAAAGCAAACAATGACAGGCAATCACTCCAGGGGTTCATCATTAGGCACACCATCATTGGGTACCTGTTCTGGGTCTTCTTCACCTGAGATGATAAAAGAGGATGAGTCCTTATGAACTCAGCGAGGGGGAATGAGAAATAAGTTTTGAAACGCATTTTTCAGTTCAACTTATGAAAACCCTTTTGCAAGCATGAATATAACAATAATATAAGTACAGGAACAGAAACACCAGTCTTTCCTCGCCGAGGTTCTCTAGGAACCAAGCGAGAGTACTTATACACATAGTAAAAAAGATACAGTGAGCTTTTGCTCTCAGATCAGTTCCAGGATCAGTTGTTGCGGCCGACTTCAAATCATCCCCCAAACACGCCAAGTGGGTGTACTCCGGATGTACCCCGAAATCCTACGACCCAACTCTCCGAGGAAATCTAGCCCCCAAGCGAGAGAGGGAATGGGACCATGGTAGTCACGGGTGCACCAGCAAGCCTGATGCCGCCCGGTGTGCGTGATCGCTATCATGCCGACAGGAAAGGTTGCAACCTTGTATGCAATGCACATTTATGACAGGTAATATATCACAGTAGGAGGACAACAAAGTAGGTTGCCTCCGGACAGTCATAAGATTGCACATTGACAGGTAAACAAGCAGGGCACGATAAGACATAAAATTTCACTTGAAAGGCATATAGAGTTATATGAAAATTAAACGGGCAGCCATGTAACACATGTAAAACAGGCCATATAACTCATTACGAAGCCCACGTGATCAAGTGATAAGATTATTCAACATGCAATGACATCAACATGGGTTCGGGTGCAAGAAAAGCTTATTTGTCAACATGCAATGGTCAAAATCACATTTGAAGTTATAAGACATTCACGGGCAGCCCACTAAGCATATAATTTCCACACAATATCCAAATGATCATCACTTAGCAAGACTACCCAGTCAATAGGGTTTCCGTTTCTTGCTTAACCGTGTGATTAAACCCTAAGTCAACTCAAGATCATTCTCATGTCATGCATCATTCAATTCAAACATCCTCAAGTACTCCAAACAGTCTACACAATATCCCAACACCAGAATTCCAAGCAATTAGTACCACAAGAGAGGTTACAACAATTTTCCAAGCATATAACTAAGTGAAACCTTTACTGCAATAGGCTGTTTTCTCACAATCAATAGGATAATCAAACAATCTCCAAATCCAGTGAATAAGATGTCAAATTAAATCTTAATAAGTTAACTAAAATCAGAAACAAACCTTGTATCAATTGGAGTTCCGGATCATTAGATATAGCCGAAACAGTGGAATAGCACAAAACTGTCCAGATTTGCACACTTTTCAGTAATTGACGTTTTTGAGGTCCTTAGGGTCCGATTTAGCCTTAGTACATTTCTGACAAAAATGTCCAGAACTGAAAAATATAGTAGCACACAAAATTTCATGTGTTTTCGACAACATTTATTAAGTCAAATATGGTTCGTTCTACAAGGTCAGTGCATCTGCCAAAACCTGCTTCATTTTTCCAGATTTCCAGATTTGGACACATTTTAAGGATTTGCCATTTTGAGGACGGTAGAGTCAAAACTAGCTTCAGTATATTTCTGTGAAAAATGTTCAAAACTGTCCAAACTAGTCACCTACCAAGTTTCAAGCATTTTCCACATCATTTTCCTAGCTAAACTTACCTCGAAACAGACTGGTCAGAGAGCTGTCAACAATCCGACTTCACCTATCACCACTTTCAAGCCAAGATCTTGCCATGCATGGTTGTTTAAGCTCATGAACGAACATAAAACTCAAGTACAAAAGCAAAGATATACATTTGTGAGCATGCATGTGAATTTTTGAAGGAATTTCAAAAGGTTTTAGCCCTCACCTTAGCAAACAACCAAGAGGATGCACAAAACTAGTTGAAGCTCAATCTCTCTTCTTCTTCTTGCTTAGCCGAGATTCCAACTTGGTTTCTCTATTTTTCCTAGCCTAGTGATCAATCTCTTAGCACATGCATGAGGTTAGAACAAGAAGAAAAGAAATGGAAGCCAAGAAACTTACCTAGGCCGAATAGGAGACTTCAAAGGACATGCATGTATGATTCTTGCATCCTAGCTAGCTTGCTCGACTTTCCTTGCTTGTTGCTTAACTTGGTTGACTATAGTGTGAAGAAGATGAGCTAAGGATGGAGAGAACTCAGACAAGGCCGAGAGAGAGAGAGGGAAATTGAGAGGGAAGTGAGAGAAAAGAAAGAGAAATGAAAGAAGAAATGACAAAAAAAAGAAGGCCTTGCACATTTGGATGAGCATGTCGGCCTTGGGCAGCAAAATCTGATTTTTTGTGTCTTCAAGATGGAATTTAAAAATGCTAGCATGGGCATGGAAGAGTTGGTCGAGTATGGTGAGGAATTGAGGAGATTTTTGAGCAATTTTTTTATGCATTTGTGTCATAGAATGTCATAATATGTCTAGGAATTAAGTTGAATTGAATAAGCATGCATAAACACCACCTAGTGGTCGGCCAAGGCTACTAAAAATGCTGAATTTTGTCAACTTTTGATCATTATTTAATTGTGTCTTGAAAGTGCAAAAAGAATAAGGAATAAAGAATGAAGAATGTTTAGTGTTTGGTGAATTTTTTGTCTTTTAGTGAGTTGAATTAGGATTATAATATTAATAGTGGATTTTGTAGGATTGTTTAAGAGTCTAGTGCTCCGTGTAAGATGCTTTCTTGATTAGCGTGAGGGCACGCCATCCTAGGTCTAGGGCACGCACAACGAGATAGGATACGAACTACGAGACGAACGCACGTTTTTCAAGTAAATGCACGAAACCCTAAATGAAAGTACGTAATTCAATGCATGGAACATATAATGAACACAATTCTTAAACCTAGGTCAAGGCACGCAAATCTAGATTAGGGCACACAAAAAGAGGTATCGCACGTAAATCGGGGTCGGGCCTCACATGCCCCCATCGTAGAGCTCTTAGATTGCTTTCCAGTGATATGCTGTGCGCCATGTAACTCCTTATGGATCAAAAGTTATAGGCACCGTAGCGACGGATACCTGGTCACAAGCCCCACTCCCTCTGTTTACAGGCCCAGCCTCTACATGAAGTGAAGTTGTCTTTCCCAAGGTATCGTGGGATTCGGTAATAGAAATGCAATGGATTAGGTTGTCGTCCTTTTTGCGGCTCACGACGTACGATCTGGGACCGAAAACAACGTAAAAGAAAAAAAGTATCCAAAAACTGATGAAAACATTCAATTTTGGGCACCAAAAATAGGTGCAGCCGAGAAGGCTCGGTGCCCTAGTCATAGAGCTCTCAGAGAGCTTTCCAACAGTATGTTGTGCGCCGCGTAACTTCTTACAGATCAAAAGTCATGGGCACCGGAGCGACGGATACTTGGACACAAGCCCCACGCCCTCTTTTTGCGGGCCCAGCCTCTACATGAAGTAAAGTTGTTTTGCCCAAGGTGTCCTGGGATTTGGTAATAGAAATGTGATAGAATAGGTTGTCGTCCTTTTCACGGCTCACGACATACGATCCGGGACGGAAAAACAGCACAAAAGAAGAAAAGTGTCCCAAAATTGATGAAAATTTTCAATTTTGGGCTCCGAAAATAGGTGCAACCAACCAGGATTGGTGCCCCCGTCGTAGAGCTCTCGGAGAGCTTTCCAACGGTATACTATGCCCCGCATAACTTATTATGGATCAAAAGTTATGGGCATTAGAGCGACGGATACCTGGTCACAAGCCCCACGCCCTCTTTTTGCGGGACCTGCCTCTACGTGAAGTGAAGTTGTTTTGCCCACGGTGCTGTGTGATTCGGTAATAGAAATATGATGGATTAGGTTGTCATCCTTTTCGCGGCTCACAACGTACGATCTGAGAAGAAAAAATAGCACAAAAGAAGAAAAGTGTCTCTAAACTGATGATAACGTTCAATTTTAGGCTCTGAAAATAGGCACAGCCTAGCAGGCTTGGTGCCTGCATCGTATAGCTCTCAGAGAGCTTTCTAACGGTATGTTGTGCACCGCGTAACTCCTTACAGATCAAAAGTTATGGGCAGCGGAACGACGAATACCTGGTCACAAGCCCTACGCCCTCTGTTTGCGGGCCCAGCTTCTACGTGAAGCGAATTTGTCTTGCCCAAGGTGCCATGGGATTCAGTAATAGAAATGTGATGGATTAGGTTGTCGTCATTTTTGTGGCTCATGACGTACGATGCGGGATGAAAAAACACCGTAAAAGAAGAAAAGTGTCCCGAAACTGATGAAAAAGTTCAATTTTGGGCTCCGAAAACTGGCGCAGCTGAGAAATCTTGGTGCCCCAATTGTAGCGTTCTCGGAGAGCTTTCCAACTGTATGTTGTGCGCTGCGTAACTCCTTACTAATCAAAAGTTATGAACACCGGAGCAGTATATACCTGGTCACAAGCCCCACGCCCTTTGTTTTGGGGCCCAGCCTCTACGTGAAGTGAACTTGTCTTGCCCAAGGTGCCATGTGACTCGGTAATAGAAATGTGATGGATTAGGTTGTCGTCTTTTTCGCAGCTCACGACATATGATCCGGGGCAGAAAAATAGCACAGAAGAAGAAAAGTGTCACAAAACTTATGAAAATGTTCGACTTTGGGCTCCAAAAACATGCGCAACTGAGCAGGCGAGGTGCCCCATCGTAGAGCTCTCAGAATGCTTTCCAATGGTATACTATGCGCTGCATAACTCCTTACGGATCAAAAGTTATTGGCACCGGAGCGACGGATACCTGGTCACAAGCCCCATGCCCTCTGTTTTCGGGCCCAACCTCTACGGGAAATGAAATTGTCTTGCCCAAAGTGCCTTGTGATTCGGTAATAGAAATGTGATGGATTAGGTTGTCGTCCTTTTTGCGGCTCACGAATTACGATCCGGGATGGAAAAATAGCGTAAAAGAATAAAAGTGTCCCAAAACTGAAGAACACGTTCAATTTTGGGCTCCGAAAATAGGCGCATCCTTGTAGGATTGGTGCCCCAATTGTAGAGCTCTCGGAGAGCTTTCCAACGGTATGCTGTGCGCTGCGTAACTCCTTACGGATCAAAAGTTATGGGCACCGGAGCGACGGATACCTGGTCAGAAGCCCCATACCCTCTGTTTGCGGTCCCAGCCTCTACATGAAAGGAAGTTGTCTTGTCCAAGGTGTCATGGGATTCGGTAATAGAAATGTTATGGATTAGGTTGTCGTCCTTTTCGTGGCTTACAACGTAGATCCGATGTGGAAAAATAGTGCAAAAGAAGAAAAGTGTCCCGAAACATATGAAAATGTTCAATTTTGGGCTGCGAAAATAGGCGCAACCGACGAGAATAGGTGCCCCCATCGTAGAACTCTCAGAGTGCTTTCCAACGGTATGCTGTACGCTACGTAACTCCTTACGGATCAAAAGTTATGGGCACTAGAGCGACACATACCTGGTCACAAGCCCCACACCGTCTGTTTGCGGGCCCAGCCTCTACGTGAAGTGATTTTGTCTTTGCCAAGGTGCCGTGTGATTTGGTAATAGAAATATGATGGATTAGGTTTTCATCCTTTTCACGGCTCACGACCTACAATCCGGGATGGAAAAATAGCGCAAAAGTAGAAAAGTGTCCTAAAACGTATGAAATTTTTTGAATTTCGGCTCCAAAAATAGGCACAACCGAGCAGGCTAGGTGCCCCTATCGTAGAGCTCTCAAAGGGCTTTCCAACGGTATGCTGTGCGCCGTGTAACTCCTTACGGATCAAAAGTTATGGGCACCGGAGCGACGGATACCTAGTCATATGCCCCACGCCCTCTGTTTGCGGGCCCAGCCTCTACGTGAAGTGAAGTTGTCTTGCCCAAGGTGCTGTGTGATTCGGTAATGGAAATGTGATGGATTAGGTTGTCGTCCTTTTCGCAGCTCACGACGTACGATCCGGGACAGAAAAATAGCGTAAAAGAAGAAAAGTGTCCAAAAACTTATGAAAATATTTGATTTTGGGCTCCGAAAATAGGCGCATCCTAGCAGGCTAGGTGCCCCCATCGTAGAGCTCTTACAGAGCTTTCTAACGGCATGCTGTGCGCCGCTACCATAGCGACAGATACCTAGTCACAAGCCCCTCGCACTCTGTTTGCGGGCCCAGCCACTACGTGAAGTACAGTTGTCTTGTCCAAGGTGCCGTGGGATTCGTTAATTGAAATATGATGGATTAGATAGTCGTCCTTTTCGCGCTCACGACGTACGATCCGAGATCGAAAAACAGCGCAAAAGTAGAAAAGTGTCCACAAACTTACGAAAATGTTCGATTTTGGGATCAGAAAATAGGCGCAGCAGAGCAGGCTTGCTGCCCCTGTTGTAGAGCTATCAGAGTTCTTTCCAACGGTATGCTGTGCGCCACGTAGCTCCTTACAGATAAAAAGTTATGGGCGCTGGGGCGACGGATACCTAGTCACAAGCCCCACGCCCTCTGTTTGCAAGCCCAGCCTCTACGTGAAATGAAGTTGTCTTGCCGAAGGTGCCGTGTGATTCGGTAATAGAAATGTGATGGATTAGTTTGTCGTCCCTTTCGTGGCTCACGACGTATGATCCGGAACGGAAAAACAACACAAAAAAAGAAAATTGTCCCAAAACTTATGAAAATGTTCAATTTTGGGCTGCGAAAATAGATGCAACCGAGCAGGCTAGGTGGCCCCAACGTAGAGCTGTCAGAGTGTTTTCCAACGGTATGCTGTGCGTCGCGTAACTTGTTACGGATCAAAAGTTATGGGCACCGGAGCGACGGATACCTGGTCACAAGCCCCACACCCTCTGTTTGCGGGCCCAGCCTCTATGTGAAGTGAAGTTGTCTTGCCCAAGGTGTCATTTGATTCGGTAATAGAAATGTGATGGATTATATTGTCGTCCTTTTCGCGGCTCACGACGCACGATCCGGAACGAAAAAATAGATTAAAAGAAAAAAAGTGTCCCAAAACTGATAAAAACGTTCAATTTTGGGCTCCGAAAATAGGTGCAGCCTAGCAGGCCTGTTGCCCCCGTCGTAGAGCTCTCAGAGTGCTTTCCAACGGTATGCTGTGCTCCGCGTAACTCCTTACGGATCAAAAGTTATGGGCATCAGGGTGACGGATACTTCGTCACAAGGCCCACACCCTCTGTTTACGGGCCCAGCCTCTACATGAAGTAAAGTTGTTTTGCCCAAGGTACCATGGGATTCGGTAATAGAAATATGATTGATTAGGTTGTCGTCCTTTTAATAGCTCACGACGTACGATCCGAGACCCAAAAACAACGCAAATAAAGAAAAGTGTCCCAAAAATGATGAAAATGTTCAATTTTGGGCTCCGAAAATAGGTGCAACCAAGAAAGCTTGGTGCCCTCGTTGTAGAGCTCTCGGAGAGCTTTCCAACGGTAGGCTGTTTGCCGCGTAACTCCTTACGGATCAAAAGTTAAAGGCACCGGAGCGACGGATACCTCGTCACAAGCCCTACACCCACGGTTTGTGGGCCCAGCCTCTACGTGAAATGAAAGTTGTATTGCCCAAGATGTCGTGTGATTCGGCAATAGAAATGTGATGGATTAGGTAGTCGTCCTTTTCGCAGCTCACGACGTACGTCCGGGACGAAAAAATAGCGTAAAAGAAGAAAAGTGTCCTAAAACATATGAAAATGTTCAATTTTGGGCTCCAAAAATAGGCGCAGCAAAGCAGGCTAGATGCCCCACCGTAGAGCTCTCAGAGAGCTTTCCAACAGTATGCTATGCGCCGCGCAACTCCTTACGGATCAAAAGTTATACGCACCGGAACGACAGATAACTGGTCATAAGCGGTATGCTGTGCGCCGCGTAACTCCTTACGGATCAAAAGTTATAGGCACCGGAGCGACGGATACCTGATTACAAGCCCCACGCCCTCTGTTTGCGGGCCCAGCCTCTACGTGAAGTTAAGTTGTTTTGCCCAAGGTGCCGTGTGATTCGTGAATTGAAATGTGATGGATTAAGTAGTCATCCTTTTCGCGACTCACGACGTACGATCCGGAACATAAAAATAGTGCAAAAGAAGAAAAGTGTTCCAAAACTGATGAAAACGTTCGATTTTGGGCTACGAAAATAGGCTCGGCTGAGCAAGCTTGGTTCCCCTATCGTAGAGCTCTCGGAGAGCTTTCCAACGGTATGTTGTGCGCCGCGTAACTCCTTACGGATCAAAAGTTATGGGCACCGGAGCAACGGATACCTGGTCAAAAGCCCCATGCCCTCTGTTTGCGAGCCCAGCCTTTACGAGAAGTGAAGTTGTCTTGCCCACAGTACCGTGTGATTCGATAATAGAAATGTGATGGATTAGGTTGTCGTCCTTTTCGCGGGTCACGACGTACGATCCGGGACAGAAAAACAGTGCAAAAGAAGAAAAGTGTTCTGAAACTGATGAAAACATTCGATTTTGGGCTCCAAAAATAGGCACAGCCGAGCAGTCTTGGTGCCTCCGTCGTAGAGCTCTCGTAGAGCTTTCCAACGTTATGCTGTGCGCCGCGTAACTCCTTACGGATCAAAAGTTATAGGCACCGAAGTGACGGATACTTGGTCACAAGCCCCACGCCCACGGTTTGCGGGCCCAACCTCTATGTCAAGTGAAGTTGTCTTGCCTAAGGTCCCGTGTGATTCGGTAATAGAAATGTGATGGATTAGGTTGTCGTCCTTTTCCCGTCTCACGACGTACGATCCGGGACAGAAAAACAGTGCAAAAGATGAAAAGTGTCCCGAAACTAATGAAAACGTTCAATTTTGGGCTACGAAAATAGGCGCAGCCCAACAGGATTGGTGCCCCCATCGTAGAGCTCTCGGAGGGCTTTTCGACGGTATGTTGTGCGCCGTGTAACTCCTTACGGATCAAAAGTTATGGGCATCGCAACGACGGATACCTGGTCATAAGCCCCACACCCTCTGTTTGCTGGCCCAGCCTCTACGTGAAGTGAAGTTATCTTGCCCAAGGTGACGTGTGATTCTGTAATAGAAATGTGTTGGATTAGGTTGTCGTCCTTTTCGCGGCTCACGACGTACGATACAGGACAGAGAAATAGTGCAAAAGAAGAAAAGTGTCCCGAAACTGATGAAAACGTTCGATTTTGGGATCTGAAAATAGGCGCAGCCGAGCAGGCTTAGTGGCCCCGTCGTAGAGCTCTCGGAGAGCTTTCCAACGGTATGTTGTGCGCCGCGTAACTCCTTACGCATCAAACGTTATGGGCACCGGAGCGACCGATACCTGGTCACAAGCCCCACACCCTCTATTTGCAGGCCCAGCCTCTTCGTGAAGTGAAGTTGTCTTGCCCAAGGTGTCGTGTGATTCGGTAATAGGAATGTGATGGATTAGGTTGTCGTCCTTTTTGCGCCTCACGACGTACGATCCGAGAAGGAAAAACAGCGCAAAAGAAGAAAAGTGTCCCGAAACTAATGAAAACATTCAATTTTGGGCTTTGAAAATAGGCGCAGATGAGCAGGCTTGCTGCCCCCGTCATAGAGATCTCGGAGAGCTTTCCAACGGTATGTTGTACGACGCGTAACTCCATACGGATCAAAAGTTATGGGTACCGAAGCGATTGATACCTGCTCACGAGCCCCACTCCCTCTATTTGCGGGCCCTGCCTCTACGTGAAGTGCAGTTGTCTTGCCCAAGGTGCAGTGTGATTCGGTAACAGAAATGTGATGCATTAGATTGTCATCCTTTTCGCGGCTCACGACGTACAATCCGGGACGAAAAAATCGTGTAAAAGTAGAAAAGTGTCCCAAAACTTATGAAATGTTCGATTTGGGGCTCTAAAAACAGGCGCAGCTGAGCAGGATAGGTGCCCCCATTGTAGAGCACTTAAAGAACTTTCCAACGGTATGTTGTGCACCGCGTAACTCCATACGGATCAAAAGTTATGGGTACCGGAGCGACGGATACCTGGTCACAAGCCCCACGCCCTCTGTTTGCAGACCTAGCCTCTGCGTGAAGTGAAGTTGTCTTGCCCAAGGTGCCGTGTGTTTCGGTGATAGAAATGTGATGGATTAGGTTGTCGTCCTTTTCGTGGCTCACGACGTACGATCCAGGATAGAAAAATAGCGCAAAAGAAGAAAAGTATCCCGAAACTGATGAAAATGTTAGATTTTGGGCTCCGAAAATAGGCGCAACCGAGCAGGCTTTGTGGCTCCTTCATAGAGCTCTCTGAGAGCTTTCCAACGGTATGCTGTGCGCCACGTAACTCCTTACAGATCAAAAGTTATGGGCACCAGAGCGACGGATACTTGGTCACAAGCCCCACGCACTCTGTTTGTGGGCCCAGCCTCTACGTGAAGTGAAGTTGTCTTGCCCAAGGTACCATGGGATTTGGTAATAGGAATGTGATGGATTAGGTTGTCGTCCTTTTCGCGGCTCACGACTTACGATCCGGGACGAAAAAACAATGCAAAAGTAGAAAATTGTCCTAAAACTGATGAAATCGTTCGATTTTAGGCTAAGAAAATAGGCGCAGCCGAGTAGGCTTGCTGCCCCCGTTGTAGAGCTCTCGGAGAGCTTTACAACGGTATGTTGTGCGTCGTGTAACTCCTTACGGATCAAAAGTTATGGGCACCAGAGCGATAGATACCTGGTCACAAGCCCCACGCCTTCTTTTTGCGGGGCAAGCCTCTACGTGAAGTGAAATTGTCTTGGCCATGGTGCCGTAGAATTCAGTAATAGAAATGTGATGGATTAGGTTGCCGTCCTTTTCACGGCTCACGACGTACGATCCGGGACGGAAAAATAGCGAAAAAGAAGAAAAGAGTCCCAAAACCTATGAAAATGTTCAATTTTGGACTCCAAAAATAGGCACAGCCTAGCATGCTAGGTTCCCCCATTGTAGAGCTCTAAGAGAGCTTTCCAACGGTACGCTGTGCGCCGCGTAACTCCTTATGGATCAAAAGTTATGGGTACCAAAGCGACGGATACCTAGTTACAAGCCCCACGCCCTCTGTTTGCGGGCCCAGCCTCTAAGAGAAATGAAGTTCCCTTGCCCAAGGTGCCATGGGATTCAGTAATAGAAATGTGATGGATTAGGTTGTCGTCCTTCTCGCGGCTCACAACATACGATCCGGGATGAAAAAATAGCGTAAAAGAAGAAAAGTATCCCAAAATTGATAAAAACGTTCGATTTTGGGCTCCGAAAATAGGCGCAACTGAGCAGGATTGGTGCCCCCGTCATAAAGCTCTCAGAGAGCTTTCCAACGGTATGCTGTGCGCCGCGTAACTCCTTATGGAGCAAAAGTTATGGGCACCGGACCGACGGATACCTGGTCACAAGCCCCCCGCCCTCTGTTTGCGAGCCCAGCCTCTACATGAATTGAAGTTGTCTTGCCCAAGGTGCCGTGGGGTTCGGTAATAGGAATGTGATGGATTAGGTTGCCGTCCTTTTCGCAGCTCACGACGTACGATCCGGGAAGGAAAAACAGCGTAAAAGAAGAAAAGTGTCCCAAAACTTATGAAAACGTTCAATTTTGGATTCTGAAAATAGGCGTAGCCGAGCAGACTTGCTGCCCCCCATTGTAGAGCTCTCGGAGAGCTTTCCAACGGTATGTTGTGCGCCGCGTAACTCCTTACGGATCAAAAGTTATGGGCACCGAAGCGACGGATACCTGGTCACAAGCCCCGCGCCCTCTGTTTGCGGGCCCGGCCTCTACGTGAATTGAAGTTGTCTTGCCCAAGGTGCTGTGGGATTCGGTAATAGGAATGTGATGAATTAGGTTGTCATCCTTTTCGCGGCTCACGACGTACGATCCGGGACGGAAAAATAGCGCAAAAGAAGAAAAGTGTCCCGAAATTGTTGAAAACATTCGATTTTGGGGTCCGAAAATAGGCGCAGCCGAGTAAGCTTGCTGCCCTCGTCGTAGAGCTCTCAAAGAGCTTTCCAACGGTATGCTGTGCGCCGTGTAACTCCTTATGGTTCAAAAGTTATGGGCACCGGAGCAACGGATACTTGGTCATAAGCCCCACGCCCTCTGTTTGTGGGCCCAGTCTCTACGTGAAGTAAAGTTGTCTTGCCCAATGTGCCGTGGGATTCGGTAATAGAAATGTGATGGATTAGGTTGTCATCCTTTTCGAGGCTCACGACGTACGATTCGTGACGAAAAAACATCGCAAAAGAAGAAAAGTGTCCCAATCCTAATGAAAATGTTCAATTTTGGGCTCCGAAAATAGGTGCATTTGAGCAGGCTCGCTACCCCCGTCGTAGAGCTCTTGGAAAGCTTTCCAACGGTATGTTGTGTGCCGTGTAACAACTTACAGATCAAAAGTTATGGGCACCGGAGCGACGGATAGCTGGTTACAAGCCCCACGCCCTCTGTTTGCGGGCCAAGCCTCTACGTGAAGTGAAATTGTCTTGACCATGGTGCCGTAGAATTCAGTAATAGAAATGTGATGGATTAGGTTGCCATCATTTTCGCGGCTCACGACGTACGATCCGGGATGGAAAAATAGCGCAAAAGAATAAAAGTGTCCCGAAACTGATGAAAACATTCATTTTTGGGCTCTGAAAACTGGCACAGCCAAGCTAGCTTGGTGCCTCCGTCGTAGAGCTCTCGGAGAGCTTTCTAACAGTATGCTGTGCACCGCGTAGCTCCTTATGGGTCAAAACTTATAGGCACCGGAGTGATGGATACTAGGTTACAAGCCCCACGCCCACGGTTTACGGGTCCAGCCTCTACGTGAAGTGAAGTTGTCTTGCCTAAGGTGCTATGTGATTTGGTAATAGAAATATGATGGATTAGGTTGTCATCCTTTTCGCGGCTCACGACGTACGATCCAAGACGAAAAAATAGCGTAAAAGAAGAAAAGTGTCCCAAAACTTATGAAAATATTCAATGTTGGGCTCCAAAAATAGGTGCAACTGAGCAGGCTAGGTGCCCCCATTGTAGAGCTCTCAGAGAGCTTTCCAGCGGTATGCTGTGCGCCGCGTAACTCCTTACGAATCAAAAGTTATGGGCACCGGAGCGACGGATACCTGGTCACAAGCCCCACGCCCTCTGTTTGCGGGCCCAGCCTAAAATAGACCCGTGTTTGATTAAAACGGATTTGGAAACGGTTTTAGAATTTTAAAGATTTTTACACTTTCTTTTGCAAGAAAACGAGTTTTAAGCCGATTCGGGTAAAACTATTTTAATGTAAAATTCTTTGTCACCTAAAATATATTGACTAGAATTAATTTAAGTGTTAATTTGTTAGTTGAGCAAGAAATACTCAAGAAATGAATTAAAGGACTAGAAAAAAACAATTAAAGGACTAAATAACTACTTTGACTTTGCATTTTTTTAATTGACCAAGCCTTATATACTTAATATTGCATCAACACACACTAAACACAACACAAAACATACTCATAATCCACAAACATGGCCGAGAGCCATAAGAGTGAAAACCAAAGCTTTTCTTCATGTTTTCAAAGCAAATTTTCATAGAAAAACCTAGTTTTGTCCGTAGAACTTCGTGTCAAGTTGGATTCCGCTTGTTGGGCACGCATTGCATGCATATCTAGGCTTTTATCGCATCAAAGGTGAGAGAAAAATTCTAGATCTCAAAACTCATTTTTATGTTTTTGCTCATAATTGCATTTTGAACCGTTAGAATGTTAATTTGAAGTTATATTATTGATCAGTGCATGCTAAAGATCGTTTATGTGTATTACTACAAGATTTGAGCTATTGTAGCAAAATTATTTATTTTCGGGTATTTAAATTTGATAGAATGGCTTTTTGAGGATTATCTTGAGTTGTTGTGGTTGGAATCGATTGCCGTTGATTTCTAAAATTTTGTTAATTACATGGTAACGCCGTTATAATGCCGACTTTTTGATTGCGATGTTTGGGTGAAAATCCAGAAATTTCAGCCTAGGTGCATTGAGGTTTTAGGGTTGTTGGGCTTGATTTTGATGTGTCTTGGTTGGTTTCCGAGAGGGCTAATGTAGTTGATTGAATGGGTGAGTGTTTGAAACTGATTTGGAGTTGTTTGGATTAGTAGAATGTAAGATATGATTATTTGAAGTTTAGGTTGTCTTTCTTTAAATTGTTGAATTGAGCCTTTAGATGATTGGGTGGTGTTTGAGTGATTGAATTATGAGTTGTTGATGGTTAGACTAGGGTTAGATTACGTGTTTCATGCATGTTAAGTTGGATGGCCTACTTTGTCATCTAACTTAGTTGTTTTGTTGTTTAACTAAATATTGATGTTATATTGATGTTATGTTGATGTTATATTGATGATTATTGATGATTATTGATTGATGATTGATTAACCGGGAGATAGGCAGTTCTGCTAGACTGTCCTCCTGTGAATGATGTTTATTATTATTGTTGAGTATTGGTATGTGTGTGCCACCTCTCGGGCAGTGTCGGGCTGTCAGGTTGATAACGGCATGACTACCAGAGACTACCTCCAGCTCGCATGACGGAGGTGTCATGGAGGGAGAGGCTAGTGAGGTACCTCGGGTGCGTGAGTAATGGGGAGTTATAAGAAGAATGGTTGAGATCGTGATGGCGTATGGAGCTACACCAAATTGAGTATCCTTTATTGATTGGTCATTATAGTTATGTGTTTATATTGTATTGATGTTTATTTGTGTGTTTACTTGCTCAAAGGATCATTTCCAAGGAGTATAGTGAATACTATTAGAGATCTATGGGATCCTCACTGAGCTTGTTTATATAAGCTCACTCTGTATTATTGCATGCATACAGGTGTCCTTTCGCAAGATTACGGGTACGTGCCTCCAGAAGGGGATAATGTGCCGTATGTGGACGAGTCCTATGTGCCAGAGTCTTGTCCTTGATGCTTGAGATATTATATACTCTATTATCTTGTATATTAAACTAGTTGTCTTTTATTTTCCTTGTAATTTATGATGTATAAGTTGTAGTAAAGATAATGAATTAAATGATGCAAACTTAGTAGTCTTTCTATTGTTATGATCTAGGTTGCTAAGTTGGTTTTTAATCTATTTTGATATGTATGTTAAAGTTAAGGTATTATGTTGGAACGGAGGCGTATAACTATGAATGGATCGTCTAAGAATGATTGTTGTATAATATGGTTATGTTGTATGTTGTTAATGGTATTGAGGAATTGATTGTTGTTTGGTTGAGGAGTTTGATTGTATGATGTTCTGAAAGGTTGGTTTAGAGCCTCGGGGTTTTTATTACTGTCGTTATACTGTCAAAATTCCGTTGCGTCCTAACTGATTGTAGGTGGGGTCGAGTTGGGGCGTGACATTTAAGTGGTATCAGAGCGCATGTTAGCTATCAGCCAGGGTATTCTCGGAATGTGGGTAATGGTCTTAGCATGAAAGTATGTATGAAGTGAAAGAAAAGTGAACTATGTGTTAATATGGTTAAGTGATTAAGTGATTATGTGATTTAGTGCTTATGTGATTATATGATCAATTTGTTTATGTGATTGATACTTAAGTGATTTATGTGTTTATGTGAATTGTTGCTTATTTGCTAATAATTGTCTATAGCCTGTTTACGTGCTATAACATGTGCTAACTCTTTGATTAGTAGAATGACGGGTAGACCGAGGACCTGAGGTAGGCCTGAGATAACTGATGAGGTTCCGAGAAATGTGGCACCAGGCCAAGTTAGGGAGGATGATCGTATAGGTGCAGCTTTTGATAGGATGAACGAGATCATGGCCAGTCAGGCACAATTACTGGCAGGGTAGGCTGCCCAGAATCAGGCATTGCAGAATCAGTTGTTGAATGCACAAGGTGGGTACCACGGTCGTGGTACACTGAAAGAGTTTTTAGGGTATTATCCACCGCGGTTTCAGGGGAAGCCGGACGATCGGAAAGCTGAGGCGTGGGTTAGTAAGGTGGAGAAGATCTTTGACCCTATGGATTATACCGATGAGCGAAAGGTCACTTTTACCGCGTACTTGCTAGATGATGAGGCAGAAGAATAGTGGCGCACAGTGAAAACTAGTTGGGAGACTCAGGGTATTCCGTATGTTTGGGATACCTTTCTGTTAGCTTTTCGGGCAAAGTATGTCCCGAGGATCGCGAGGGAGCAGAGAGAGGCAGAGTTTCTAGCCTTAGGGCAGGGAGATGCTTCTGTAGCTCAGTATGAGGCCACTTTCACTAGGTTGTCCCGGTATGCACTAGAGTATGTGGCTGACGAGGAACGTAAGACTCGTAGATTCATGTTGGGGTTGAGGCCCGAGATTCAGGATGCGATGGCCCTGAATCGGTATGATATACTTACGGAGGCCTTTGATGTAGCTTCTAGACTGGAGAAGAGAAAGGGGGAACATATTGTATCTAGCCAGCCTAGCAAGAGGCCCTTTCAGCCGCAGGGTCAGCAGGGAGTGTATATGTCACGCCCCAACCCGGCCTATAAAGGTTAGACTAGGGTGTGATCTAAACATTCAAGTCATGTCTCGTACTTAACTGTTCATGAAGATTTAACACTTAACGTCTTGGCCTAAACTCCAAAATTTTTCGGTAAACCGGCAACATAACTGCTGTAATTGGGCTATTTGGTTTGACCTAATTTTCTAAACGCCTCAATTATTCCAATCATTAATCCAATTCCATTAAGGACTCCTATTTGTCACCAACCGATTTGCCTACTAGTTTATCTTGAAAGTCTCGTTTTGTTAATAAGCCTAACATGATAACTATGTCCCGTTTATTTGTCAATTTCCTATCATGCAAGTACTTATTATCCTTTAGTTTGCAAATAAGAACCTAGGTGAAATTAGATAGAATTAACTTAGTTGATTGTTCATCTAGTGGTTTGAATGCCTATGATAACTACCAATTAAGAAAACGAAAGCAAACCACCAAATAAATGTTCGTCCGGCTATAGGTAGTACAATCCCAGAATTATACCCAAATTACAACGGGGTCATTTACATCGATAAAATGAATAGTTTGCAATCAAACACAACATCCATATAACAACCACTTTCAGACAAAGCACAAAAGCACGTAGGGACAGACAATCACTCCAAGGAATCATCGATAGGCACGTTGTCCTCGGGTACCTGTACCTGTTCTTCTTCACCTATGATAAAAAGAGGGTGAGTCCTTATGAACTCAGTGAGAGAGAACGAGAAATAAGTTTTAAAACTCATTTTCCGGTTCAACTTATGAAAATCCTTTTGCAAGCATGAATATAACAAAAATATAAGTACAGAAACAGAAATACCGGTCTATCCTCCCCGAGGTTCCCTAGGAACCAAGCGAGAGTACTTATACACATAGTAAAAAGGATACAGTGAGCTTTTTTCTCTCAGATCAGTTCAAGGATCAGTTGTTGCGGCCGACTTCAAATCATCCCCAAACACGCCAGGTGGGTGTACTCCGGATGTATCCCGAAATCCTACGACCCAACTCTCCGAGGAAGTCTAGCCCCCAAGCGAGAGAGGGAATGGGACCATGGTAGTCACGGGTGCACCGGCAAGCCCGATGCCGCCAGGTGTGCGTGATCGCTACCATGCCGACAGGAAAGGTTGCAACCTTGTATGCAATGCACATTCATGACAGGTAATATATCACAGTAGGAGGACAACAAAGTAGGTTGCCTCCGGACAGTCATAAGATTGCACATCGACAGGTAAACAAGCAGGGCACGATAAGACAGGAAATTTCACTTGAAGGCATATAGAGTTATATGAAAATTAAATGGGCAGCCATGTAACACATGTAAAACAGGCCATATAACTCATTAAGAAGCCCACTTGATTAAGTGATAAGATTATTCAACATGCAATGACATCAATCATGGGGTCGGGTGCAAGAAAAACATATTTGTCAACATGCAATGGTCAAAATCACATTTGAAGTTATAAGACATTTACGGGCAGCCCACTAAGCATATAATTCCCACACAATATCCAATTGATCAATACTTAGCAAAACTACCTAGTCATTAGGGTTTCAATTTCATGTATATTCGTGCAATTTGAGCCTCAATCCAACTCAAAGTCAATCTCAAACCATGCATTATTTAATTCAACATCCTCAAACAGTCAAAACAGTCCACACAACATCCCGTAGCTATAATCCCAAGCATTTAATTCAACAAGAGGAGTCACAACAATTTTTCTAAGCACAACATTAAGTGAAACCCTTACTGCAATAGGCTGTCTTCTCACAATCAATCGGATAAGAAAAAAATCTCCAAATTCAGTGAATAAGATGTAAAATTAAACCTTAAGAAGTTAAATAAAATCAGGAACAAACCTTGCATCAATTGGAGTTCGGGAGCATTAGATATAGCCGAAACAGTGGAATAGCACAAAACTGTCCAGATTTGCACACTTTTAAGAAATTGACATGTTTGAGGTCCTTAGGGTCAGTTTTAGCCTTGGTCCATTTCTAACAAAATTGTCCAGAACTGAAAAATATATCAGCACACCAAATTTCATTCATTTTGGACATCATTTACTAAGTCAAATATGGTTCGTTCCACAAAGTCAGTGCATCTGCCAAAACCTGCTTCATTTTTCCAGATTTCCAGATTTGGTCACATTTTAAATATTTGCCATTTTGAGGACCTTAGAGTCAAAATTAACTTCGGCCTATTTCTGGGAAAAAAGTTCAAAACTTTCCAAACTAGTTAGCTACCAAATTTTCAAGAATCTTCAACATCATTTTCCAAGCTAAACGTACCTCAAAACAGACTGGTCAGAGAGCTGTCAACAATCCGACTTCACCTATCACCACTTTCAAGCCAAGATCTTGCCATGCATGGTTGTTTAAGGTCATGAACAAACATATAACTCAAGTACAGAAGCAAAGAAATGCATTTATGAGCATGCATGTGAATTTTTGAAGGAATTTCAAAAGGTTTTAGCCCTCACCTTAGCAATCAACTACAAAGATGCACAAAAACTTGTTGAACCTTCAAATCTCTTCTTCTTCTTGCTTAGCCGAGATTCCAACTTGGTTTCTCTATTTTTTCCTAGCCTAGTGATCAATCTCTTAGCACATGCATGAGGTTAGAACAAGAAGAAAAGAAATGGAATCCAAGAAAACTTATCTAGGCCGAAAATGGTGACTCAAAATTCTTGCATGTGTGCTTCTTGCATCCTAGCTTGCTTGGGTGAGTTTCTTTGCTTGTGGTTTGTCTTGATGCACCTTAGGATGATGAAGATGAGCTAAGAGGTGGAGAGAACTCAGCCAAAACCGAAATGGAGAGATAGAATGAGAGGGAGAGAGAGAAAATGTGAGAGGAAAGAAGAAATGACAGAAAAATGAAGGCTTTTGCATTATTCAAGCACTTGGTCGGCCTTGGGCCATTAAATTCTGATTTTTGTGTCTTCAATGTGTGGTTTTAAAATGTTTAGCATGGGCAAAGGTGGTTTGGTTGAGCAAGGTAGAGGATTTAGGTGGTTTTGAGCATTTTTTTATGCATTGTGCTAAGTGTTTGTCATAGTTTGTCTAGGAATAATTCTTTATGCATTTGTGTCATTAGAATTGTCATAGGAATGTTGGAAAATTAGGGAATCTAGGTAGAATAAAATATAGGAATGTTTGTTGATGAGTTGAATTATGAATAGAATAATAGTTAGTGGAAAATGTAGGAATAGTTTAGTATTATTTTATTGTTAGTGGAGTTTGTAGAGAATTTGAATTAGGAATATAATATTGGTTAGTGGATTGTGTAGGATTATTTTATTGTCTTGTGCTTTGTGTAGGATTCTTTCTTGATTAACGTGGTGGCACGGATTCCTAGGTCTAGGACACGAATTACGAGGTAGACACGAACTACGAGACTAATGCACGTACTTCAAGACTAATGCACGCAATCCTAGGTGAATGCACATAAACCAATGCAAGGCACGTAATTCAATGCAATGCATGCAAATCGAGGTATGACACGTTATTCGGGGTCGGGCCTCACATCCTCCCCTCCTTAAAAGAATTTCGTCCCGAAATTCATTCTTACTTGTTAAGGTCATTTAGACGGATTCCGACCATTGTTATTTTCCAACTCCGGGTCGTCCTTTGCTCTGTGATCTCTTTTACCACAACGAATTCACTTCCTAGCTTTCTCCAATCATTTAATTCGGTGTGACCCCTACATTTACAGTTCGTTCCTTTGAACAACTCTCTTTTCTCCAATTGATCTTAAGGTCGAGTTCATTAACTAAGGTTAGAATCTCCAAACATAGTCATCAAAGCTGCATCGGTATTCTAACAATATAACAATAACTCCAAAATCATGACTCATGTTGTATCAATCTCGCATCCATACCTCAAAAGGAATATCACAATAATACCGCGATCTTATGGTTACATACACTAATTTCAAGATGATAGGTCTATATCAGATTTACATATTCTATCAACTAGCTTCAAAATTGTTAACACCTAGGACATACATATGTTATGGGTCATTTCCACAATACGACTCTATTTTCAGGAAGAACTCACCAAACAACTAATCCATCTCAAATCGTCATCTATCGATAGTATCATAGTCCTCATCTCGTAGGTACATTAGATTAGCAAATCTTCTAATGACTAGTCTCCCGATTACAGGTTCCTATTCATTGACATTCTTCCTCAACTTTATTAACCTTCACGCTCGTAATCAACGAGAAAGACTGTTGAGATTCATTAAACTCGAATTCTAAGGTTTATTAAGTATCACCAACAAATTGCCATCGAAATTGCATGGGTAAACTAATCATGTAGCACTAGTTCAACTTTTCAAGTAAGTTTCATCAGCTTATGATCCACAATTTATTTCTTTATTCAAATCTCTATTTTCAAGTCACAAGGCTTCAGAATTTTCTTTTAATCTTATCCAAAACTCCTAAGGCGAATAGTTTCAACCTCAAATAATTCCCACTCACCTCAATCCAAGGTTACGTCATACTTAAGAAGACAATGGTCCTACTCATTTAGTGACCTAGTCATTCCTTCGAATACTTAATGCCCGCCAATATATCTTCGACATTAATGTTACTAAGTTGGGTTCATCACCATGTAAGTGATATCAATGCTCTACTAGGTTACCGGCCATACAACAACAATCCTAGGACTATAAATGGGTACCGAAATGACCGAGCTCATAAAATACTTACACGAGATAACTTCAAGGTTGTATCAACATAAGAATTATGACCACGAGGCATCCTTCAACATAACCTAATAGAACTTCAAAAGTAATCAACCACTTATTTAACTATTACTACAAGATTCACCCATCTTATTCAACGACCACAATTCGAAGTCTACCGATCGCTAGTTTCTAGATGTGAAATGGTGCACATGGATACAGTGGTCTAACAATAGTTTCTTGGGTCATTATGACTCTAATTCATCTCTATCTTAACTTTATGAAATCTTACTCTTCTCATTTACATGTTCAACTAGCTAAGAGCATCAAGACTCATTGACCTTAGGTCCTAGGGTTCACTATGAATCATCTTGCATACTCACACTTAGGGATATATGCTTCCTAATATCCTTTAGGGTATCCAAATAACAAGAGCATAGAATGACTTACTTCGCATAATCATAACTAAATCCGAGGGGCAATAATTTAATACCATGATTCTTAAAATCACCAATATCCAACTTAGGACCTTAGCAACGTTAGTCATCTAATGCATAATTCAATACCTTGCACTTCTATTTCGACCTAACATTTAGGTGTAGTCTTCCAAACACAAGTTATAGTTACGTGAATTCCTCGATTCTAGCATCCTTATATCTTGTTATATTATAAAATCATCAACCTCGTTAAATTCGGTCTCCAGAGTTGCCTACATGTTTTGAGGTTATCCATTGTTAAGTCACTCAAATACACTATCCATGTCTCAATAATCTAACCCCTAAAAGTAACTATCGTCAACTTCCATGAATTTATCTTTTAATTTCTGGGTCATGATCTCAACACTTAGTGAACTTGAAACTCGCTAGTATACACCATATCAGATTCATCAATGCTTAATTCCAATCAAGTAAGGATTCAATCGTACGAGTATATTGCTAACTTCTTAGATAGTCTATCAAGCCAATTTTAAGATGTGAGAAATGGATTCAAAGAAACCTCCAAGTCAACTTCCACTATCAGCACGTGAGAATATATACTATTCTACATATTTAATGGTATACCCTTATATCTAAGGAAGTAGCATGTCTTTAACCTTTATACTTGAGCCACAATGAGAAGAACAGTTTAACAGAATCAAGAACTTTATGGCTATAAAATTGATAACTTAATTATAGGTATGGGTATTCCAAAGATAAGGAGATAACTTTACCTCAACAATTATACATGTGCTATGCATTTTATATATATGCATGTCTAATAATGCATACGATCCATCGAGTACCTGTGAAGATGCGAGAAATCTCCAACCGAGACTTTCCGTTCTTTCTGCATAAATTCACTTCCCTGAAAGTTCTAGTCCTAACTATCTATGTGTATAAACAGTCATTAATGGTTATGTAACATGCACATGTATCAAGGAAGGAGTATAAATGCATGCATGCATTATTGAGGGCATTAACGTGTTGATGTGCATGACACATAGTACATAAGGTCCACAAAAGCACATAATATTCAATGCTCAAGCAATTAAAGCACATTAGCACACATTAACACATATAAACAAGACATCATAATTACCTTAGGGCTTCTACCCATGGTCCGAGAGTTGAACCCTACTAATGCCAAGTTACTGAACTAAGCTCTGATACCATTCTACTTATAAGGTGTCACGCCCCAACCCGGCCTGTAAAGGTTAGACTAGGGTGTGATCTAAACATTCAAGTCACATCTCGTACTTAAACGTTCATGAAGATTTTAACACTTAACGTCTTGGCCTAAACTCCAAAATTTTTCAGTAAACCGGCAGCATAACGGCTGTAATTGGGCTCTTTGGTTTGACCTAATTTTCTAAACGCCTCAATTATTCCAATCATTAATCCAATTCCATTAAGGACTCCTATTTGTCACCAACCGATTTGC
The DNA here is from genome assembly GCA_037974665.1 of Ehretia macrophylla. Classification (NCBI taxonomy): domain Eukaryota; kingdom Viridiplantae; phylum Streptophyta; class Magnoliopsida; order Boraginales; family Ehretiaceae; genus Ehretia; species Ehretia macrophylla. Next base: position 40,596,104 of record CM075766.1, read on the forward strand.
CTACTAGTTTATCTTGAAAGTCTCGTTTGGTTTATAAGCCTAACATGATAACTATGTCCCGTTTATTTGTCAATTTCCTATCATGCAAGTACCTATTATCCTTTAGTTTGCAAATGAGCACCTAGGTGAAATTAGATAGAATTAACTTAGTTGATTGTTCATCTAGTGGTTTGAATGCCTACGATAACTACCAATTAAGAAAATGAAAGCAAACCACCAAATAAAAGTTCATCCGGCTATAGGTAGTACAATCCCAGAATTAGACCCAAATTACAACGGGGTCATTTACATCGATAAAATGAATAGTTTGCAATCAAACACAGCATCCATATAACAACCACTTTCAGGCAAAGCACAAAAGCAGGTAGGGACAAACAATCACTCCAAGGAATCATCGATAGGCACGTTGTCCTCGGGTACCTGTACATGTTCTTCTTCACCTGTGATAAAAATAGGGTGAGTCCTTATGAACTCAGCGAGAGAGAACGAGAAATAAGTTTTGAAACTCATTTTCCGGTTCAGCTTATGAAAATCCTTTTGCAAGCATGAATATAACAAAAATATAAGTACAGAAACAGAAATACCGGTCTTTCCTTCCCGGGGTTCTCTAGGAACCAAGCGAGAGTACTTATACACATAGTAAAAAGGATACAGTGAGCTTTTTGCTCTCAGATCAGTTCCAGGATCAGTTGTTGCGGCCGACTTCAAATCATCCCCCAAACACGCCAGGTGGGTGTACTCCGGATGTACCTCGAAATCCTACGACCCAACTCTCCAAGGAAGTCTAGCCCCCAAGCGAGAGAGGGAATGGGACCATGGTAGTCACGGGTGCACCGGCAAGCCCGATGCCGCCCGGTGTGCGTGATCGCTACCATGCCGACAGGAAAGGTTGCAACCTTGTATGCAATGCACATTCATAATAGGTAATATATCACAGTAGGAGGACAACAAAGTAGGTTGCCTCCAGACAGTCATAAGATTGCACATTGACAGGTAAACAAGCAGGGCACGATAAGACAAGAAATTTCACTTGAAGGCATATAGAGTTATATGAAAATTAAACGGGCAGCCATGTAACACATGTAAAACAGGCCATATAACTCATTAAGAAACCCACGTGATCAAGTGATAAGATTATTCAACATGCAATGACATCAATCATGGGTTCGGGTGCAAGAAAAACTTATTTGTCAACATGCAATGGTCAAAATCACATTTGAAGTTATAAGACATTTACGGGCAGACCACTAAGCATATAATTCCCACACAATGTCCAATTGATCAATACTTAGCAAAACTACCTAGTCATTAGGGTTTCCATTTCATGTATATTCGTGCAATTTGAGCCTCAACCCAACTCAAAGTCAATCTCAAACCATGCATCATTTAATTCAACATCCTCAAACATGCAAAACAGTCCACACAACATCCCGTAGCTATAATCCCAAGCATTTAATTCAACAAGAGGAGTCACAACTATTTTTCTAAGCACAACATTAAGTGAAACCCTTACTGCAATAGGTTGTCTTCTCACAATCAATCGGATAAGCGAACAATCTCCAAATTCATTGAATAAGATTTAAAATTAATAATTAAGAAGTTAACTAAAATCAGGAACAAACCTTGCATCAATTGGAGTTCGGGATCATTAGATATAGTCGAAACAGTGGAATAGCACAAAACTGTCCAGATTTGCACACTTTTCACAAATTGACGTTTTTGAGGTCCTTAGGGTCAGTTTTAGCCTTGGTCCATTTCTGACAAAATTGTCCAGAACTGAAAAATATAGCAATAACCCAAATTTCATGCATTTTTTACATCATTTACTAAGTCAAATATGGTTCGTTCCACAAGGTCAGTGCATCTGCCAAAACCTGCTTCATTTTTCCAGATTTCCAGATTTTGTCACATTTTAAGTATTTGCCATTTTGAGGACTTTAGATTCAAAATTAGCTTCGGCATATTTCTGGGAAAAATGTTCAAAACTGTCCAAACTAGTCACCTACCAATTTTCAAGCATTTTCAACATCATTTGCCTAGCTAAACTTACCTCGAAACAGACTGGTCAGAGAGCTGTCAACAATCCGACTTCACCTATCACCACTTTCAAGCCAAGATCTTGCCATGCATGGTTGTTTAAGCTCATGAACGAACATATAACTCAAGTACAGAAGCAAAGAAATACATTTATGAGCATGCATGTGAATTTTTGAAGGAATTTGAAAAGGTTTTAGCCCTCACCTTTGCAATCAACTACAAAGATGCACAAAAACTTGTTGAACCTTCAAATCTCTTCTTCTTCTTGCTTAGCCGAGATTCCAAATTGGTTTCTCTATTTTTTCCTAGCCTAGTGATCAATCTCTTAGCACATGCATGAGGTTAGAACAAGAAGAAAAGAAATGGAAGCCAAGAAAACTTACCTAGGCCGAAAATGGTGACTCAAAATGCTTGCATGTGTGTTTCTTGCATCCTAGCTTGCTTGGGTGAGTTTCTTTGCTTGTGGTTTGTCTTGATGCACCTTAGGATGATGAAGATGAGCTAAGAGGTGGAGAGAACTCAGCCAAAACCGAAATGGAGAGAGAGAATGAGAGGGAGAGAGAGAAAATGTGAGAGGAAAGAAGAAATGACAAAAAAATGAAGGCTTTTGCATTATTCAAGCACTTGGTCGGCCTTGGGCCATTAAATTCTGATTTTTGTGTCTTCAATGTGTGATTTTAAAATGTTTAGCATGGGCAAAGGTGGTTTGGTTGAGCAAGGTAGAGGATTTAGGTGGTTTTGAGCATTTTTTTCATGCATTGTGCTAAGTGTTTGTCATAGTTTGTCTAGGAATAATTCTTTATGCATTTGTGTCATTAGAATTGTGATAGGAATGTTGGGAAATTAGGGAATCTAGGTAGAATAAAATATAGGAATGTTTGTTGATGAGTTGAATTATGAATAGAATAATAGTTAGTAGAAAATGTAGGAATAGTTTAGTATTATTTTATTGTTAGTGGAGTTTGTAGTGAATTTGAATTAGGAATATAATATTGGTTAGTGGATTGTGTAGGATTATTTTATTGTCTTGTGCTTTGTGTAGGATTCTTTCTTGATTAATGTGGTGGCACGGATTCCTAGGTCTAGGACACGAATTACGAGGTAGACACGAACTACGAGGCTAATACACGTACTTCAAGACTAATGCATGCAATCCTAGGTGAATGCACGTAAACCAATGCAAGGTACGTAATTCAATGCAATGCACACAAATTAAGGTATAACACGTTATTCGGGGTCAGGCCTCACAGTATAGGCCTTCGGTACAGCAGGGTGTGTATAGGCCGCCAGCTCAGTAGGGTTCTTTCAGGCCACAGGGTCAGCAGAGTTATTATCGACCTCAGTTTCAGTAGTCTTATCTGGTTCAGTCCCAGTTCAGGCCAGCCCAGTCTCAGGGTCAATACAGGCCTAGTTTTGTTAGACGTCAGCAGCAGGCTGGTATAGCTGTTTCTTCAGCTTCTGGTTCTTCCAGGGGCAGTGTCAATGCATCATCACCGCAGTGTACTTATTTCAAGCGCCAGGGCCATGTGGAGGCCGACTGCAGGGTGAAGTCAGGGGCTTGTTTGGGTTGCGGTAGCAATCAGCATAGGGCGAGGGATTGCCCTAGATATCAGAGGACTGAGGGTCGGGCAGCGACTCAGAGTTATCAGGGTCGATCTGCGGGCAGTGCACCTCAGCAACAGCGGGTTTAGGCTTGAGCCTATGCAGTTGACTTGGAGGAGATGCCTGAGGAGACTGCAGTTGTAGAAGGTAACTTCCTTATACTTGATCAACTTGTTAAAGTGTTGATTGATTCTGGTGCTACGCATTCTTTCATTACTCCTGCTTGTGTGCAACGTGTTAATGTGCAACCTGAAAGACTGCCTTTTGTGGTTGAGATTAGTACCTCTTTGACTGATAAGTATATTACTGGCTTAGTATGTAAGGATTGTATAATTCATGTTAAGGGGTATAATTTTCCTTTGGACCTTATCTTATTTCCTATCCGGAGGCACGATGTTATCTTGGGTATGGATTGGCTTTCTAAGTATGATGCCCAGTTGAACTGTAGAACAAAGGTAGTACAGTTTCGTTTGCCAGATCAGCCAGTAGTTGAGGTAGTAGGGAATCGGGGTGCTAAGACGAGTTTTGTTATCTCAGCAACTAAAGCCGTTAAGTTGGTGAGTAAGGGGTGTTCGGGTTATCTAGCTTATTTGATCAACAAGCCATCTGATAAGCTACAGCTGGAGGAAGTTCCTATTATTCGGGAATATCCTAATGTATTTCCCGAGGAGTTGCCAGGGTTACCGCCAGAGAGAGATGTGGAGTTTGTGATTAATCTTGTTCCCGGTACTCAACCTATTTCTAAATCAGCGTACCGGATGGCACCAGCTGAGTTGAAGGAGTTGAAAACTCAGTTGCAGGAGTTAATAGAGAAGGGTTTCATTCAGCAGAGTTCTTCACCTTGGGGAGCTCCTGTTTTATTTGTGAAGAAGAAGGATGGTACCTTGAGGTTATGCATTGATTATCCTGGTTTGAATCAGGTGACCATCAAGAACAAGTATCCTTTGCCACTGATTGACGAGTTGTTTGATCAACTTCAGGGAGCCAAAGTTTACTCTAAGTTTGACTTGAGGCAGGGGTATTATCAACTTCGGATTCGCGCGGAGGATGTTCTGAAGTCTACCTTTAGGACTCACTACAGGCATTATGAGTTTGTAGTTATGCCCTTTGGATTAACTAATGCACCGGCAGCATTCATGGACCTTATGCATTGGGTTTTTCAGCCGTACTTGGACCAGTTCGTGGTTATCTTTATTGATGATATCTTGGTCTATTATAAATCTAAATTGGAGCACGAGCAACATCTACAACTTGTCTTACAGAAGCCGCAGGAACATCAGTTGTTTGCGAAATTCAGCAAATGTGAATTTTGGCTGCAACGCATATCTTTTCTTGGTCATGTTATCACACAGAGCGGTATTTATGTAGATCCCACTAAGATTGAATCGGTGATGTCTTGGAAACGTCCGGAGAATGTTTCAGAGGTTCATAGCTTTCTTGGCTTGGCAGGTTATTATCGTAGGTTTGTCAAGGACTTTTCTAAGATTGCAGGGCCACTTTCTAAGTTAACTCAGAAACATACTAGCTTTGTTTGGGATGAGAAATGTGAGAGTGGGTTTCAGGAGTTGAAAAAGAGGTTGACTACTGCTCCAGTACTTGCTCTACCAGAGGGGACCGATAATATGGTCATTTACAGTGATGCATCCAAGGAGGGCTTGGGATGTGTTCTTATGCAGAATGGTCGGGTTATTGCCTATGCTTCTAGAAAGTTGAAACCTTATGAGGTGAACTATCCGACTCATGATCTTGAGTTGGCAGCTGTTGTTTTCGCACTGAAAAGTGGCGTCATTATCTGTGGGGCAGTAAGTTCGAGATTTTCACTGATCATAAGAGTCTTAAGTATTTATTCTCACAGAAGGAGTTGAATATGCGTCAACGGAGGTGGATGGAACTTCTTGGAGATTATAATTGCTCTATCAGCTATCTACCATGAAAGGCAAATGTTGTGGCAGACGCTCTTAGCCGTAAGGCGAGTGTTTCTTGTTTGGCTGTCAAGAAGTAGGAGGTTATTGAGGAATTTACTTATTGGAGACCGGAGTTAACTCAGGTTGGGGTGATGTGTTCACATCTCTGTATTCAGCCTTTATTGTTGTCTCAGATCAGAGAAGCTTGACAACTTGATGTTAAACTTCAGAAGATCAAGGACCAGATCACGGATGATTAGTCTAACTTCAAAGTGCACGAGGATGGTATTCTTCAGTTTCGGAATAGGGTTTGTGTTCTCGATGAACTGGGTTTGAGGTGAGGTATTCTAGAGGTGGCTCATAATTCTAAGTACACCATTCATCATGGTGGAACCAAGATGTATCGGGACTTGAAGTAACATTACTGGTGAAATAATATGAAGATAGAAGTTGCTCAGTTCGTGTCTAGATGTTTGACTTGTCAACAAGTGAAAGCCGAGCATCAACGACCAGCAGGTTTGCTTCAGCCGTTGGCTATACCACAATGGAAATAGGAGCATATTACGATGGACTTCGTCACTGGTTTGCCTAGAACTCCCAGAGGTAATGATGCAGTTTGGGTTGTCGTGGATCGTTTGACGAAGACAACTCACTTTATTTCGATGCGGATGGGAGATGAAGTTTTAAAGTTGACGGAACTTTATTTGGATCAGATTGTTAGACTTCACGGGATTCCATCTAGTATTGTCTCAGATCGAGATCCTCGATTTACTTCTTGTTTGTGGGAGAAACTTCAGGAGACTTTGGGTACTCATCTTAATTTCAGTACAGCGTATCATCCACAGACCGACAGTCAGTCTGAGAGGACTATTTAGATTCTAGAAGATATGCTTAGGGCTTGTGTTCTAGACTTCGGGAAGAACTGGGAGAAACATCTACCACTTGCCGAGTTTTCCTATAACAATAGTTATCAAGCTACTATTGGGATGACACCTTTTGCAGCTCTTTACGGTCGTAAGTGCCGTTCACCTTTGTATTGGGACGAGGTAGGGGAGATGAAGACTATTGATCCGACTATTATGCCAGAGCTTCTAGAGAAGATCGAGAATGTTCAGTTGATCAGGCAGAGAATGCTTACGGTGCAGAGTACATAAGCGTCGTCGGGACTTGGAGTTTGCAGTCGGAGATCTAGTTTTCTTGAGATTGTCTCCTCGTAAGGGGTTTTCTCATTATGGTAAAGGTGGTAAGCTGAGTCCGAGGTTTGTAGGGCCGTTTGAGATTACTGGCAGAGTTGGTAACTTAGCTTATCGGTTGGCTTTACTAGAGAATTTCTCTAATGTCCACGATGTATTTCACGTGTCTAATTTGCAAAAATATAATCCGAATCCTTCTTATATTCTTGAGCCAGAGCCGTTACAGCTTCGTGAGAATTTGACTTATGATGAGCGGCCGATTTGTATTCTTGATCAGATGGAACGAGAGTTGAGGTCGAAGAAGATTCCGATGGTCAAGGTGTTGTGGAAGCATCACAGTATCGAGGAAGCTACTTGGGAGAGGCGAGATCAGATGCAACAGCAGTATCCAGATCTTTTCCGTTCAACAAGTAAGAATTTCGGGGATGAAATTTCTTTAAGGGGGGTAGAATGTGAGACACCATATTTTTCTTTATCTCGATTTACGTGCTTTACCTCGTTTTGCGTGAATTAGCATGTTTATGTGCTATATGACTTAGAATGTGATAATTCTGTGATTAATAAGTGTGCATTCATGAAATTTTCATCAAAAACGAAATCACGAATTTTATCGTCGGTTTTGGTAAATAGTATTTTTGAACACCTGTCCGCTAAAATTTTTACAGGGGTGTTTTAAACATTTTAAAACCTAGTCCTCGAGTATTAATAGACCCATGTTTGATTAAAACGGATTTGGAATCGATTTTGGAATTTTAAAGATTTTTACACTTTCTTTTGCAAGAAAATAAGTTTTAAGCCGATTCGGGTGAAACTATTTTAATGTAAAATTCTTTGTCACCTAAAATATATTGACTAGAATTAATTTAAGTGTTAATTTGTTACTTGAGCAAGAAATACTCAAGAAATGAATTAAAGGACTAGAAAAACAATTAAAGGACTAAATAACTACTTTGACTTTGCATTTTTTTTTAATTGACCAAGCCTTATATACTTAATATTGCATCAACACACACTAAACACAACACAAAACACACTCAAAATACACACACATGGCCGAGAGCCATAAGAGAGAAAACCAAAGCTTTTCTTCAAGTTTTCAAAGCAAATTTTCATAGAAAAACCTAGTTTTGTCCGTGGAACTTCATGCCGAGTTGGATTCCGCTTGTTGGGCACGCATTGCATGCATATCTAGGCTTTTATCGCATCAAAGGTGAGAGAAAAATTATAGATCTCAAAACTCATTTTTATATTTTTGCTCATAACTGCATTTTGAACCGTTAGAATGTTAATTTGAAGTTATATTATTGATAAGTGCATGCTAGGGATCGTTTATGTGTATTACTACGAAATTTGAGCCATTGTAGCAAAATTATTTATTTTCGAGTATTTAAAGTTGATAGAATGGATTTTTGAGAATTATCTTGAGTTGTTGTGGTTGGAATCGATTGCCGTCGATTTCTAAAAGTTTGTTAATTATGTGGTAATGCCGTTATAATGCCGAATTTTCGATTGCGATGTTTGGGTGAAAATCCAAAAATTTCAGCCTAGGTGCATCGAGGTTTTAGGGTTGTTGGGCTTGATTTTGATGTGTCTTGGTTGGTTTCTGAGAGGGCTAATGTAGTTGATTGAATGGGTGAGTGTTTGAAACTGATTTGGAGTTGTTTGGATTAGTAGAATGTAATATATGATTATTTGAAGTTTAGGTTGTCTTTCATTAAATTGTTGAATTGAGCCTTTAGATGATTGGGTGGTGTTTGAGTGATTGAATTGTGAGTTGTTAATGGTTAGACTAGGGTTAGATTACGTGTTTCATGCATGTTAAGTTGGATGGCCTAATTTGTCATCTAACTTAGTTGTTTTGTTATTTAATTAAATATTGATGTTATATTGATGTTATGTTGGTGTTATATTGATGATTATTGATGTTACATTGATGGAAATGGATGATTATTGATGATTATTGATTGATGATTGATTAACTGGGAGATAGGCAGTTTTGCTAGACTGTCCTCCTGTGAATGATGTTTATTATTATTGTTGAGTCTTGGTATATGTGTGCCACCTCTCGGGCAGCGTCGGGCTCTCGGGTTGATAACAGCATGACTACCAGAGACTACCTCCAGCTCGCATGACGAAGGTGTCATGGAGGGAGAGGCTAGTGAGGTATCTCGGGTGCGTGAGTAATGGGGAGTTATAAGAAGAATGGTTGAGATCGTGATGGCGTATGGAGCTACACCAAATTGAGTATCCTTTATTGATTGGTCATTATAGTTATGTGTTTATATTGTATTGATGTTTATTTGTGTGTTTACTTGCTCAAAGGATCATTTCCAAGGAGTATAGTGAATACTGTTAGAGATCTATCGGATCCTCACTGAGCTTGTTTATATAAGCTCACTCTCTATTATTGCATGCATACAGGTGTCCTTTCGCAAGATTACGGGTACGTGCCTCCAGAAGGGGATAATGTGTCGTATGTGGACGTGTCCTATGTGCCAGAGTCTTGTCCTTGATGCTTGAGACATTGTATACTCTATTATCTTGTATATTAAACTAGTTGTCTTTTATTTTCCTTGTAATTTATGATGTATAAGTTATAGTAAAGATAATGAATTAAATGATGCTAACTTAGTAGTCTTTCTTTTGTTATGATCTAGGTTGCTAAGTTGGTTTTTAATCTATTTTGATATGTATGTTAAAGTCAATGTATTATGTTCGAACGGAGGCGTATAACAATGAATGGATCGTCTAAGAATGATTGCTGTATAATATGGTTATGTTGTATGTTGTTAATGGTATTGAGGAATTGATTGTTGTTTGGTTGAGGAGTTTGATTGTATGATGTTCTGAGAGGTTGGTTTAGAACCTCGGGGTCTTTATTACTGTCGTTATATTGTCGAAATTCCGTTGCGTCCTGACTGATTGTAGGTGAGGTCGAGTTGAGGTGTGACAGTCGTGAGCCACGAAAAAGACGACAACTTAATCCATCACATTTCTATTACCGAATAACACGGCACCTTGGGCAAGACAACTTCGCCTCACGTAGCGGTTGGGCCCGCAAAACGAGGGCGTGGGGCTTGGGAACAATTCCCCGTCACTCTGGTGCCCATAACTTTTGATTCGTAAGGAGCTACGTGGCGCACATCATACCGTTGGAAAGCTCTCCGAGAGCTTTACGACGGGGGCATCAAGCCTGCTCGGCTGCGCCCGTTTTCAGAGCCCAAAATCGAACATTTTCATCAGTTTTGGAATACTTTTCTTCTTTTGCGCTGTTTTTCTGTCCCGGATCGTATGTCGTGAGCCGCGAAAAGGACGACAATCTAATCCACCACATTTCTATTACTGAATCCCCCAGCAACTTGGGCAAGACAACTTCGCCTCACGCAGAGGCTGGGCCCATAAACCGAGGGCATGGGGCTTGGGATCAGGTCTCCGTCGCGCCGATGCTCATAACTTTTGATCCGTAAGGAGTTATGCGGCGCACAGCAAATTGTTGGAAAGCTCTCCGAGAGCGTTATTACGGTGGTAACAAGCCTGCTTGGCAGCGAAACTTTTCAGAGCCCAAAATCGAACGTTTTCATCAGTTTCGGGACACTTTGCTTCTTTTGCACTGTTTTTTTGTCCCGGATCGTACGTCGGGAGCTGCGAAAAGGATGACAACCTAATCCACCACATTTCTATCACCGAATCCCGCGGCACTTGGGGCAAGATAACTTCGCCTCACGTAGAGGCTGGGCCTGCAAACCGAGGGCGTGGGGCTTGGGACCAGGTCTCCGTTACTCCGGTGCCCACAACTTTTGATCCGTAAGGAGTTACGTGGCGCACAACATACCTTTGGAAAGCTCTCCGAGAGCTCTACGACGGGAGCACCAATCCTACTCATCTGCGCCCATTTTCAGAGCCCAAAATTGAACATTTTCATCAGTTTCGGGACACTTTTCTTCTTTTGCGTTGTTTTTCCGTCCCGGATCGTACGTCGTGAGCCGCGAAAAGGACAACAACCTAATCTATCACATTTCTATTACCGAATAACACTGCACCTTGAGCAAGACAACCTCACCTCACGTAAAGGCTGGGCTCGCAAATCGAGGGTGTAGGGCTTGGGACTAGGTCTCCGTCGCTCCGGTGCCCATAACTTTTGATCTGTAAGGAGTTATGCAGCGCACAACATACTGTTGGAAAGCTCTCCGAGAGCTCTACGACGGAGGCACCAAGCTTGCTTAGCTGTGCCCATTTTCGGAGCCCAAAATCAAATATTTTCATCAGTTTTGGGATACTTTTCTTCATTTACGCTGTTTTTCTGTCCCGGATCATACGTCGTGAGCCGCGAAAAGGATGACAACCTAATCCATCACATTTCTATTACCGAATAACACGACACCTTGGGAAAGACAATTTTGCATCACCTAGAGACTGGGCCCGCAAATCGAGGGCGTGGGCCTTGGGACCAGGTCTCCGTCGCTCCGGTGCCTATAACTTTTGATCCGTAAGGAGTTACGCGGCGCACAACATAAAGCTCTCCGAGAGCTCTACGATGGGGGCATCAAGCCTACTCGGCTGCGCCCATTTTCGGACCCCAAAATCGAACCTTTTCATCAGTTTCAGGAAACTTTTCTTCTTTTGCACTATTTTTCTGTCCTGGATCGTACTTCATCAGCCGCGAAAAGGACGACAACCTAATCACCACATTTCTATTACCGAATCCGGCGGCAGCATGGGAAAGACAACTTCGCCTCACGTAGAGGCTGGGTCCACAAACCAAGGGCGTGGGGCTTGGGACCAGGTCTCTGTCATGCCCCAACCCGGCCTATAAAGGTTAGACTAGGGTGTGATCTAAACATTCAAGTCACGTCTCGTACTTAACCGTTCATGAAGATTTAACACTTAACGTCTTGGCCTAAACTCCAAAATTTTTCGGTAAACCGGCAGCATAACGGTTGTAATTGGGCTCTTTGGTTTGACCTAATTCTCTAAACGCCTCAATTATTCCAATCATTAATCCAATTCCATTAAGGACTTCAATTTGTCACCAACCGATTTGCCTACTAGTTTATCTTGAAAGTCTCGTTTGGTTAATAAGCCTAACATGATAACTATGTTCCGTTTATTTGTCAATTTCCTATCATGCAAGTACCTATTATCCTTTAGTTTGCAAATGAGCACCTAAGTGAAATTAGATAGAATTAACTTAGTTGATTGTTCATCTAGTGGTTTGAATGCCTATGATAACTACTAATTAAGAAAACGAAAGCAAACAGCAAAATAAAAGTTCGTCCGGTTATAGATAGTACAATCCCAGAATTAGACCTAAATTACAACGGGGTCATTTACATCAATAAACAACGAGCAACATAAAAGAAATAGTCTTCAAGTAGCATAGTTTACAAATAGCCATAATCACGCAAAGCACACAAGACAGGCAATCACTCCAAGGAATCATCCTTAGGCACATCGTCCCCGGGTACCTATTCTTGATCTTCTTCACCTTAGATGATAAAAGAGGGTGAGTCCTTATGAACTCAGCGAGGGGGAACGAGAAATAAGTTTTGAAACTCATTTTCCAGTTCAACTTATGAAAATTCTTTTGCAAGCATGAATATAACAAAAATATAAGTACAGAAACAGAAATACCGGTCTTTTCTCCCCGAGGTTCTCTAGGAACCAAGCGAGAGTACTTATGCACATAGTAAAAAGGATACAGTGAGCTTTTTCTCTCAAATCAGATTCAGAATCAGAAGTTGCGGCTGACTTCAAATAACCCCAAAACACGCCTGATGGGTGTACTCCGGATGTATCCCGAAATCCTACGACCCAACTCTCCGAGGAAGTCTAGCCCCCAAGCGAGAGAGGGAACGGGACCATGGTAGTCACGGGTGCACCGACTAGCCCGATGCAGCCCAGTGTTCGTGATCGCTACCATGCCGACAGGAAAGGTTGCAACCTTGTATGCAAAGCACATTCATGACAGGTAATATATCACAGTAGGAGGACAACAAAGTAGGTTACCTCCGGACAGTCATAAAATTGCACATTGACCGGTAAACAAGCAGGGCACGATAAGACAGGAAATATATCACAGTAGGAGGACAACAAAGTAGGTTGCCTCCGGACAGTCATAAGATTGTACATTGACAGGTAAACAAGCAGGGCACGATAAGACAGGTAATTTCACTTGAAAGGAATATAGAGTTATATGAAAATTAAACAGACAGCCATGTAACACATGTAAAACAGGCCATATAACTCATTAAGAATCCCACGTGGTCAAGTGATAAGATTATTCAACATGCAATGACATCAATCATGGGTTCGGGTGCAAGAAAAGCTTATTTGTCAACATGCAATGGTCAAAATCACATTTGAAGTTATAAGACATTTACGGGCAGCCCACTAAGCATATAATTTCCACACAATATCCAAATGATCAACACTTAGCAAGACTACCTAGTCATTAGGGTTTCCGTTTCATGCTTAACCGTGTGATTAAACCCTAAGTCAACTCAAAATCATTCTCAAGTCATGCATCATTCAATTCAAACATCTTCAAGTACTCAAAACAGTCCACACAACATCCCAACACCACAATTCCAAGCAATTAGTACCATAAAAGAGGTTACAACAATTTTCCAAGCATATAACTAAGTGAAACCCTTACTGCAATAGGCTGTATTCTCACAATCAATAGGATAATCAAAAATCTCCAAATCTAGTGAATAAAATTTCAAATTAAATCTTAATAAGTTAACTAAAATCAGAAACAAACCTTGCATCAATTGGAGTTCGAGATCATTAGATATAGCCGAAACAGTGGGATAGCACAAAACTGTCCAGATTTGCACACATTTCGATAATTGACGTTTTTGAGGTCCTTAGGATCAGATTCAGCCTTAGTTCATTTCTGACAAAAATGTCCAGAACTGAAAAATATAGGAGCATACCAATTTTAATACATTTTGGATATCATTAACTAAGTCAAATATGGTTCGTTCTACAAGATCAGTGCATCTGCCAAAACCTGCTTCATTTTTCCAGATTTCCAGATTTGGTCATATTTTAAAGATTTGCCATTTTGAGGACTTTAGAGTCGAAATTATCTTTGGCCTATTTCTTTGAAAAGTGTTCAAAACTGTCCAAACTTGTCATCTACCAATTTTCAAGCATTTTTAACATCATTTGCCTAGCTAAACTTATCTCGAAACAGACTGGTCAGAGAGCTGTCAACAATCCGACTTCACCTATCACCACTTTCAAGCCAAGATCTTGCCATGCATGGTTGCAAAAGCTTATGAAGGAACATATAACTCAAGTACAGAAGCAAAGACACACATTTATGAGCATGCATGTGAATGTTCGAAAGATTTTCAAAAGGTTTTAGCCCTCACCTTAGCAATCAACCAAAAGAAAACCTTGTTGAAGCTCAAATCTTCTCTTTTCCTTTGCCTAGCCGAAATCCCAACTAGCTTTTCTCTATTTTTCCTATCCTAGTGATCAATCTCTTAACACATGCATGAGGTTAGAACATGAAGAAAAGAAATGGATGCCAAGAAGCTTACCTAGGCCGAATAGAAGTCTTCAATGTGCATGCATGTGTGATTTTCACTTCCTAGCTAGCTCGGTTGAGGTCCTTTGCTTGTGGCTTGCTTTGTTTAGCTATGGTGTGAAGAAGAGAAGCTATGGAGGTGGAGAACTCAGCCAAAACCGAAATGGAGAGAGAAAATGAGAGGGAAGTGAGAGAAATTGAAAGGAAATGAGAGAATATGACAAAAGTGATGGCTTTGCAATTTTTTGAGCATATGGTCGGCCTTGGGCATAAAAATTCAGACTTTTTGTGTCTTCAATGAGTATTTTGAAATGGATAGCATGGGCATGGAGCACTTGTTCGAAAATGGTGGAGATTTGAGGAGAATTTGAGCAATTTTTTATGCATTGTGTTAAGTGTTTTTGTCATAGTTTGTCTAGGACTAATTTTTTATGCATTTGTGTCATTAGAATTGTCATAGGAATGTTGGGGAATGAGGGAATCTAGGTAGAATAAAATATAGGAGTGTTTGTTGATGAGTTAAATTATGAATAGAATAATAGATAGTAGAAAATGTAGGAATAGTTTAGTATTATTTTATTGTTAGTGGAGTTTGTAGAGAATTTGAATTAGGAAGATAATATTGGTTAGTGGATTGTGCAGGATTATTTTAGTGTCTAGTGCTTTGTGTAGGATTCTTTCTTGATTAACGTGGTGGCACGGATTCCTAGATCTAGGGCATGAATTACGAGGTAGACACGAACTACGAGGTAAGACACAAACTACGAGGTACAACACGTATTTCAAGACTAAGGCACATACTTCAAGATAAGTGTACGGATTCTAATGCTAACACACGTAACCCTAGGTGAATGAACGTAGATCAAAATAAGGCACGTAATTCAATGCAATGCACGTAATTCAATGCAATACACGTAATTCAAGACACGACTCTTAAACCTAGGTTAAAGCACGCAGTTCAAGGTTAATGCACAAGAAACGAAGAGACACACGCAAATCAAGGTCTCGCAGGTAAATTAAGGTCATGGCATGTTTATCTAGGTTAGGGCACACGAAGCGAGGTTTCGTACGCAAATCGGGGTTGGGCCTCACATCCTCCCCTCCTTAAAAGAATTTCGTCCTGAAATTCATTCTTGCCTATTGAGGTCATTTAGACGGATTTTGACCCTTTTTTATTCTTCCTACTCCTGTTCGTCCCGTGTTTGGTGATCTCTCACCACAACCAATTCACTTCCTATGTTTCTCTAATTGATCTTAAGGTCGAGTTCATTAACTAAGGTTAGAGTCTTCAAACATAGTCATCAAAGTTGCATCGGTATTCTAACAATAGAACTATAACTCCAAAATCACGACTCATGTTATGTCAATCTCGCATTCATACCTCAAAAGGAATATCACAATAATTCCATGATCCTAGGGCGACATACGCTAATTTCAAGATGATGGATCTGTATCCGATTTACATATCCTATCTGCTAGCTTCAAAACTGTTATCACATAGGTCATACACAAGTTACGGATCATTTCTATGATACGACCCTATTTTCAGGTTGAACTCACCAAACAAACTGATCCACCTCAAGTCGTCATCTATCGGTAGTATCATAATTCTTATCTTGAAGGTACATTGGATTAGTAAATCTTCTAATGACTAGTCTTCCAGTTATAAGCTCCTATTCACTAACATCCTTTTCCAGCTTCGTTAACCTTCAAGCTCGTAATCAAGAAGAAAGACCGTTGAGATTCATTAAACTCGAATTCTAAGGTTTATTAAGTACCACCAACAAATTGCCATCGAAATTGCATAGGTAAACTAATCATGTGGCACTAGTTCAACTTTTCAAGTAAGCTTCATCAGCTTGTGATCCACAATTTATTTCCTTATTCAAATCTCTAATTTCAAGTCACAAGGCTTCAGAATTTTCTTTTAATCTTAACAAAGACTCCTAAGGCGAATAGTTTCAATCTCAAATAAATTTCACTCACCTCAATCCAAGGTTACGTCATACTTAAGAAGACAATGGTCCTACTCACTTAGCGACCTAGTCATTCCTTCGAACACTTAATGCCCGCCAACATATCTTCAACATTAATGTTACTAAGATAGGGCCATAGCCATGTAAGTGATATCAATGCTCCACTAGGTTATCGGCCAAACAACCACAATCCTAGGACAATAAATGGGTACTGAAATGACCGGGCTCATAAAATACTTACACGAGATAACTTCAAGGTTGTATCAATATAAGAATTATGACCACGAGGCATCCTTCAACATAACCTAATAGAACTTCAAAAGTAATCAACCACTTATTTAACTATTACTACAAGATTCACCCCTCTTATTCAACGACCACAATTCGAAGTCTATCGATCGCTAGTTTCTAGATGTGAAATGGTGCACATGGATACAGTGGTCTAACAATAGTTTCTTGGGTCATTATGACTCTAAATTAATCTCTATCTTAACTCTATGAAATCTTACTCTTCTCATTTACATGTTCAACTAGCTGAGAGCATCAAGACTCATCGACCTTAGGTCCTAGGGTTCACCATGAATCATCCTGCATACTCACAATTAGCTATTTAGGATTTCAAATCACACCCTAACGACTCCACTTTGCAACCAGATGCTTAATATCATTTCGATGGTTGATATAATAGGTCCATCGGTATTACTTAGGGATATATGCTTCCTAATATCCTCTAGGGTATCCAAATAACGAGAGCATAGAATGACTTACTTCGCATAATCATAACTAAATCCGAGGGGCAATAATTTAATACCATGATTCTTAAAATCACCAATATCCAACTTAGGACCTTAGCAACGTTAGTCATCTAATGTATAATTCAATACCTTGCACTTCTATTTTGACCTAACATTTAGGTGTAGTCTTCCAAACACGAGTTCTAGTTACGTGAATTCCTCGATTCTAACATCCTTATATCTTGTTATATTATAAAATCATCAACCTCGTTAAATTCAGTCTCTAGAGTTGCCTACATGTTTTGAGGTTATCCATTGTTAAGTCACTCAAATACACTATCCATGCCTCAACAATCTAACCCCTAAAGTAACTATCGTCAACTTCCACGAATTTATCTTTTAATTTTTGGGTCATGATCTCAACACTTAGTGAACTTAAAACTCGCTAGTATACACCATATCAGATTCATCAATGCTTAATTCCAATCAATTAAGGATTCAATCGTACAAGTATATTGCTAACTTCTTAGATAGTCTATCAAGCCAATTTTAAGATGTGAGAAATGGTTTCAAAGAAACCTCCAAGTCAACTTCCACTATCAGCACATGAGAATATATACTATTCTACATATTTAATAGTATACCCTTATATCAAGGAAGTAGCATGTCTTTAACCTTTATACTTGAACCACAATGAGAAGAACGGTTTAACGGAATCAAAACTTCATAGCCATAAAATTGATAGCTTAATCATAGGTATGAGTATTCTAAAGATAAGGGGATAACTTTACCTCAACATTTATACATGTGCTACGCATTTTATATATGCATACCAATAATATATACGATCCATCGAGTACCTGTGAAGATGCGAGAAATCTCTAACCGAGCCTTTTCGTTCGTCCTGCACAAATTCACTTCCCTGAAAGTCCTAATCCTAACTATCTATCTGTATAAACAGTCATTCACGGTTATATAACATGCACACATGTATCAAGGAAGGAGTATAAAAGCATGCATGCATTACTAAGAAACGTGTCGGTGTGCAAGATACAGAATACATATAGTCCACAAAGGCACATAATATTCAATACTTAAAGCAATTAAAGCACATTAGCACACATAACACATATAAACAAAACATCATAATTACCTTAGGGCTTCTACCCATGGTCCGAGAGTTAAACCCAACTAATGCCTAGTTACTAAACTAGGCTTTGATACCATTCTACTTATAATAAGGTGTCACACCCCAACCCGGCCTATAAAGGTTAGACTAGGGTGTGATCTAAACATTCAAGTCACGTCTTGTACTTAACCGTTCATGAAGATTTAACACTTAACGTCTTGGCCTAAACTCCAAAATTTTTCGGTAAACCGGAAACATAACGGCTGTAATTGGGCTCTTTGGTTTGACCTAATTCTCTAAATGCCTCAATTATTCCAATCATTAATCCAATTCCATTAAGGACTCCTATTTGTCACCAACCGATTTGCCTACTAGTTTATCTTGAAAGTCTCGTTTGGTTAATAAGTCTAACATGATAACTATGTCCCGTTTATTTGTCAATTTCCTATCATGCAAGTACCTATTATGCTTTAGTTTGCAAATGAGCACCTAAGTGAAGTTAGATAGAATTAACTTAGTTGATTGTTCATCTAGTGGTTTGAATGCCTACGATAACTACTAATTAAGAAAACGAAAACAAACAACCAAATAAAAGTTCGTCCGGTTATAGATAGTACAATCCCAGAATTAGACCCAAATTACAACGGGGTCATTTACATCAATAAACAACAAGCAACATAAAAGAAATAGTCTTCAAGTAGCATAGTTTACAAATAGCCATAATCACGCAAAGCACACAAGACAGGCAATCACTCCAAGGAATCATCGTTAGGCACATCGTCATCGGGTACCTGTTCTTGATTTTCTTCACCTGAGATGATAAAAGAGGGTGAGTCCTTATGAACTCAGCGAGGGGGAACAAGAAATAAGTTTTGAAACTCATTTTCCGGTTCAACTTATGAAAATCCTTTTGCAAGCATGAATATAACAAAAATATAAGTACAGAAACAGAAATACCGGTCTTTCCTCCCCGAGGTTCTCTAGGAACCAAGCGAGAGTACTTATACACATAGTAAAAAGGATACAGTGAGCTTTTGCTCTCAGATCAGATTCAGAATCAGAAGTTGCGGTCGACTTCAAATAACCCCAAAACACGCCAGGTGGGTGTACTCCGGATGTATCCCGAAATCCTACGACCCAACTCTCCGAGGAAGTCTAGCCCCCAAGAGAGAGAGGGAATGGGACCATGGTAGTCACGGGTGCACCGGCAAGCCCGATGCAGCCCGGTGTGCGTGATCGCTACCATGCCAACAGGAAAGTTTGCAACCTTGTATGCAATGCACATTCATGACAGGTAATATATCACAGTAGTAGGACAACAAAGTAGGTTGCCTCCGGACAGTCATAAGATTGCACATTGACGGGTAAACAAGCAGGGCATGATAAGACATGAAATATATCACAGTAGGAGGACAACAAAGTAGGTTGCCTCCGGACAGTCATAAGATTGCACATTGACAGGTAAACAAGCAGGGCACGATAAGACAGGTAATTTCACTTGAAAGGCATATAGAGTTATATGAAAATTAAATAGACAGCCATGTAACACATGTAAAACAGGCCATATAACTCATTAACAAGCCCACGTGGTCAAGTGATAAGATTATTCAACATGCAATGACATCAATCATGGGTTCGGGTGCAAGAAAAGCTTATTTGTCAACATGCAATGGTCAAAATCACATTTGAAGTTATAAGACATTTACGGGCAGCCCACTAAGCATATAATTTCCACACAATATCCAAATGATCAACACTTAGCAAGACTACCTAGTCATTAGGGTTTCCGTTTCATGCTTAACCGTGTGATTAAACCCTAAGTCAACTCAAAATCATTCTCAAGTCATGCATCATTCAATTCAAACATCTTCAAGTACTCAAAACAGTCCACACAACATCCCAACACCACAATTCCAAGCAATTAGTACCATAAGAGAGGTTACAACAATTTTCCAAGCATATAACTAAGTGAAACCCTTACTGCAATAGGCTGTATTCTCACAATCAATAGGATAAACAAACAATCACCAAATCCAGTGAATAAGATGTCAAATTAAAGCTTAAGAAGTTAACTAAAATCAGAAACAAACTTTTCATCAATTGGAGTTCGGGATCATTAGATATAGCCGAAACAGTGGGATAGCACAAAACTGTCCAGATTTGCATACATTTCGATAATTGACGTTTTTGAGGTCCTTAGGATCAGATTCAGCCTTAGTCCATTTCTGACAAAAATGTCCAGAACTGAAAAATAAATCAGTACACCAATTTTCATGCATTTTGGATATCATTAACTAAGTCAAATCTGATTCGTTCTACAAGGTCAGTGCATCTGCCAAAACCTGCTTCATTTTTCCAGATTTCCAGATTTGGTTACATTTTAAAGATTTGCCATTTTGAGGACTTTAGAGTCGAAATTAGCTTTGGCCTATTTCTGCGAAAAGTGTTCAAAACTGTCCAATCTAGTCACTTACCAATTTTAAAGCATTTTCAACATCATTTGCCTAGCTAAACTTACCTTGAAACAGACTTTTCAGAGAGCTGTCAACAATCCGACTTCACCTATCACCACTTTCAAGCCAAGATCTTGCCATGCATGGTTGCAAAAGCTTATGAAGGAACATATAACTCAAGTACAGAAGCAAAGACACACATTTATGAGCATGCATGTGAATTTTCGAAAGATTTTCAAAAGGTTTTAGCCCTCACCTTAGCAATCAAACAGAAGATGCTCAAAAACCTTGTTGAAGCTCAAATCTTCTCTTTTCCTTTGCCTAGCCAAAATCGCAACTAGCTTTTCTCTATTTTTCCTATCCTAGTGATCAATCTCCTAGCACATGCATGAGGTTAGAACATGAAGAAAAGAAATGGATGCCAAGAAGCTTACCTAGGCTGAATAGAGTCTTCAATGCACATGCATGTGTGATTTTCACTTCCTAGCTAGCTCGGTTGACGTTCTTTGCTTGTGGCTTTCTTGGTTTAGCTATGGAGTGAAGAAGAGAAGCTATGGAGGTAGAGAACTCAGCCAAAACCGAAATGGAGAGAGAAAATGAGAGGGAAGTGAGAGAAATTGAAAGGAAATGAGAGAATATGACAAAAGTGATGGCTTCGCAATTTTTTGAGCATATGGTCGGCCTTGGGCATACAAATTCAGACTTTTTGTGTCTTCAAGGAGTATTTTGAAATGGCTAGCATGGGCATGGAGCACTTGGTCGAAAATGGTGGAGATTTGAGGAGAATTTGAGCAATTTTTTATGCATTGTGTTAAGTGTTTTTGTCATAGTTTGTCTAGGACTAATTTTTTATGCATTTGTGTCATTAGAATTGTCATAGGAATGTTGGGGAATGAGGGAATCTAGGTAGAATAAAATATAGGAGTGTTTGTTGATGATTTGAATTATGAATAGAATAATAGATAGTGGAAATGTAGGAATAGTTTAGTATTATTTTATTGTTAATGGAGTTTGTAGAGAATTTGAATTAGGAAGATAATATTGGTTAGTGGATTGTGCAGGATTATTTTAGTGTCTAGTGCTTTGTGTAGGATTCTTTCTTGATTAACGTGGTGGCACGGATTCCTAGATCTAGGGCATGAATTACGAGGTAGACACGAACTACGAGATAAGACACAAACTACGAGGTACAACACATATTTCAAGACTAAGGCACATACTTCAAGATAAGTGCACGGATTCTAATGCTAACACACGCAACCCTAGGTGAATGAACGTAGATCAAAATAAGGCACGTAATTCAATGCAATGCACGTAATTCAAGACACGACTCTTAAACCTAGGTTAAAGCACGCAGTTCAAGGTTAATGCACAAGAAACGAAGAGACATATGCAAATCAAGGTCTCGCACGTAAATTAAGTTCATGGCATGTTTATCTAGGTTAGGGCACATGAAGCGAGGTTTCGCACGCAAATCGGGGTCGGGCCTCACAGTCTCCGTTGCTGCGGTTCCCATAACTTTTGATCCGTAAGGAGTTATGCAGTGCACATCATATCGTTGGAAAGCACTCCGAGAGCTTTATGACGGTGGCAGCAAGCTTGCAAAGCAGCGAAACTTTTCATAGCCCAAAATCGAACGTTTTCATCAGTTTCGGGACACTTTTATTCTTTTGCGCTGTTTTTCCGTCCCGGATCGTACGTCGTGAGCCTTGAAAAGGACGACAACCTAATCCACCATATTTCTATTATCGAATCCCACAGCACCTAGGGCAAGACAACTTCGCCTCACGTAGAAGCTGGGCCCGCAAATCGAGGGCGTGGGGCTTGGGACCAGGTCTCCGTCGCTTCGGTGCCCACAACTTTTGATCCGTAAGGAGTTACGCGGCGCACAGCATACCGTTGGAAAGCTCTCCGAGAGCTCTACGACGGGGGTAGTAAGCTTTCTCAGCTGCGCCCATTTTCGGAGCCCAAAATTGAACATTTTCTTCAGTTTTGGGACATTTTTCTTCTTTTGCGCTGTTTTTCCGTCCCGGATCGTACGTCGTGAGCAGTGAAAAGGATGACAACCTAATCTATCACATTTCTATTACCGAATAACACAGCACCTTGGGCAAGACAACTTTGCCTCACGTAGAGGCTGGGCTCGCAAACCGAGAGCGTGGGGCTTGGGACTAGGTCTCCGTTGCTCCGGTGCCCATAACTTTTGATCCGTAAGGAGTTACGCGGCGCACAACATACTGTTGGAAAGCTCTCCGAGAGCTCTATGATGGGGGCAGCAAGCCTACTAGGCTGTGCCCATTTTCGGAGCCCAAATACAATTGTTTTCATCAGTTTTGGGATACTTTTCTTCTTTTGCATCGTTTTTCCGTCCCGGATCGTACGTCGTGAGTCGCGAAAAGGACGACAACCTAATCCATCACATTTCTATTACTGAATAACACGGCACCTTGGGCAAGACAACTTCGCCTCACATGGAGGCTGGGCCCGCAAACCGAGGGCGTGGGGCATGAGTCCTATTCTCCGTTGCTCCGGTGCCCATAACTTTTGATCTGTAAGGAGTTACGCAGCGTACAGCATACCGTTGGAAAGCTCTCCGAGAGCTCTACGACTAGGGCATCAAGCCTGCTCGGCTGCGCCCATTTTCAGAGCCCAAAATCGAATGTTTTCATCAGTTTCGGGACACTTTTCTTCTTTTGCACTGTTTTTTCGTCCCGGATCGTGCGTCGTGAGTCGTGAAAAGGTCGACAACCTAATCCACCACATTTCTATTACCAAATCCCACAGCACCTTGGGCAAGACAACTTCGCCTCACGTAGAGGCTGGGCCTGCAAACCGAGGGCATGGGGCTTAGGACCAGGTCTCCGTCGCTCCGGTGCCCATAACTTTTGATCCGTAAGGAGTTATGCGGTGCACAACATACTGTTGGAAATCTCTCTAAGAGCTTTATGACGGGGGCAACAAGCTTCCTCAGCTGCTAAAATTTTCGGAGCCCAAAATCGAACGTTTTCATCAGTTTCGGGATACTTTTCTTCTTTTGCACTATTTTTCCGTCTCGGATTGTATGTCGTGAGCCGCGAAAAGGATGACAACCTAATCCACCACATTTCTATTACCGAATCCCGCGGCACCTTGGGCAAGACTGTGAGACCCGACCTCGATTTGCATGCGATACCTCGTTTTGTGTGTCCTAACCTAGATTTACGTGCCTTGACCTAGGTTTAAGAATTGTGTTCATTTTGTGTGCCATGCATTGAATTACGTGCATTCATTTAGGGTTGCGTGCATTTACTTGAAAAACATGCATTCGTCTCGTAGCTCGTGCTCTATCTCGTAGTGCGTACCCTAGACCTAGAAAAGCGTGCCCTCATGCTAATCAAGAAAGCATCTTACACGAAGCACTAGGTCATTAATTAATCCTAAAAATTCCACTAACTATTATTAAATTACTAATTCAACCCACTAGAAGACAAAATCTCACAAAAAGCTAGACATTCCTTATTCTTTATTCCTTATTCTTTTTGCACTTTCAACACACAATTAAATAATGCTCAAAAGATGACAAAAATTCAGATTTCTTAAGCCTTGGCCGACCACCTTGTGGCATTCATGCTTGCTTGCTGAATTCAAAATTAATTCTAGACAACTTATGACAATTCTATGACACAAATGCATAAAAAATTGCTCAAAGACATCCTCAAAACTCCACCAATCTCGACATATGCCCTTGCCTATGCTAGGTGATTCAAAATTCAAGCTTCTTGAAGACACAAATCTGATTTTTTGGTATGCCCAAGGCCGAACATACTTCATCAATTGCAAGGCCTTCACTCTTTGTCATTTTCTCTCATTCTCCTCACATTTCTCTCTCTCCCTCTCATTCTTCTCTCTCTCTCTCGGCCTTGGCTGAGTTTCATCTTACCATTGCTCATCTTCATCATTCCATGGTGCATCAAGACAAGCAACAAGCAAAGAAACTCGACCAAGCTAGCTAAGTTGCAAGAATCACACATGCAAGCTCTTTGAGTCACCATTTCGGCCTTGGTGAGTTAGCTAGCTTCCATTTCTTTTCTTCTTGTTCTAACCACATGCATCTACTAAGAACTTGGCCACTAAGCTAGGAAAAATAGAGAAAATCGAGTTGGAGTCTCGGCTAAGCAAGGAAGAAGAAGAAATTTGTGCTTCATCAAAGTTTTGTGCATCTTCTTGTTGATTTGCTAAGGTGAGGGCTAAAACTTCTTGAAAATCTTTCAAAAATCCACATGCATGCTCTTAAATGTATGTCCTTGCTTCTGTTCTTGAGTTATATGTGTGTTCATAAGCTTTTACAACCATGCATGGTAAGATTTTGGCTTGAAGGTGATGATAGATGAAATCGGGTTTGGTGACAGCTTTCTGTCTTGTGGTTACGAGGTGAGTTTGGCTAGTCAAATGATGTTGCAAATGCATGAAAATTGGTAGGTAACTAGTTTTTCCAGTTTTGAACATTTGTCGAAGAAATAGGCCAAAGCTAATTTTGAATCTAAGGTCCTCAAAATGGCAAATCATTAAAATATGTCCAAATCTGGAAGTCTGGAAAAAATGAAGCAGGTTTTGGCAGATGCACTGACCTTGTAGAACGAACCAGTTTTGGCTCAGTAAATGATGTCCAAAATGGATGAAATTTGGTGTACATATATATTTTTCAGTTCTGGACATTTTTTTCAGAAATGGACTAAGGCTAAATCTAACCCTAAGGACCTCAAAAACGACAAGTATTTAAATGTGTGCAAATCTGGACAGTTTTGTGCAATCCCACTGTTTTGGCTGTAACTATTGGACCCGAACTCCAAATGATGCAAGGTTTGTTTCTGATTTTAGTTAATTTCTTAAGATTTAATTTGAAATCTTATTCACTAGAATTGGAGATTGTTTATTTGTCTTAATGATTGTGAGAACACTACCTATTGCAGTGAGGGTTTCACTTAGTTATATGCTTAGAAAATTTGTTGTAACTTCTTTTGTGGTATTAAATGCTTGGGATTGTGGAATTGGGATGTTGTGTGGACTGTTTTGAGTACTTTGGAATGTTTGAATTAATTGATGCATGGCTTCAGATTGATTTTGAGTTGACTTGGGGCTTAATCGCACGGGAAAGCACAAAATGGAAACCCTAGTGACTAGGTAAACTTGCTAAGTGTTGATCCTTTGGATATTGTGTGTAATTATATGTTGAGTAGGCTGCCCGTAGTTGCCCTTATAGCCCTAAATGTGATTTTGATCATTGCATGTTGACAAATAGGCTTTTCTTGCATCCAAACCCACGTAAATGTTGTTGCATGTTGAATAGTCTTATTATTTGATTACGTGGACTTTGAATTGAGTTATATGACTTAATTTACGTGCGTACATGGCTGCCCGTTTAATGTTCATATAACTCCATGTGCCTTTCAAGTGAAATTACTTGTCTATTTGTGCCTCGCTTGTTTACTTGTCAATGTGCAATCTTATGACTGTCCGGAGGCAACCTACTTTGTTGTCCTCCTAATGTGATATATTAAATATCATAAAAGTGCATTGCTTATGAGGTTGCAACCTTTCTTTCTGGCGTGGTAGCGTTCATGCACACCGGGCGGCATTGGGCTTGCCGGTGCAACCGTGACTACCATTGTCCAATTCTCTCTCTCGCTTGGGGGCTAGACTTCCTCAGAAAGTTGGGTCATAGGATTTCGGGGTACATCCGGAGTACACCCACTTGGCGTGATAAGGGGATGATTTGAAGTCGGCCGCAACAACTGAGAGCAAGAGCTCACCGTACCCTTTTACTATATGTATAAGTACTCTCGCTTGGTTCCTAGAGGACCTCGGAGAGGAAAGACTGGTAATTGTGTTCATTTACTTTATATTATTGTTATGTACTTAATTGTGTACATTCATGCTTACAAAAGGATTTTCATAAGTTGAACCGGAAAATGAGTTTCAAAACCTATTTCTCGTTCCCCCTCGCTGAGTTCATAAGGACTCACCCTCTTTTATCATCTCAGGTGAAGAAGATCAAGAACAGGTACCTGAGGATGATATGCCTAACGATGATTCCTTGGAGTGATTACCTGTCCTATGTGCTTTGCGTGATTGTGGCTATTTGTGAACTATGCTACTTGAAGACTATTTCTTTTTATGTTGCTCAATGTTTGTAATGTAAAAGACCCCCGTTGTAATTTGGGGTCTAATTTTGGTTTGTACTGATATTTACTAGACAGACACTAGATACTACTATGGTCATTTTGCTATTATTGTTGCTAGTATCTATGATAGGATTATGAAGTATTAGGTAAGGGCTAAGTAAAATGAACCAATCAAATCTTAAGTAGGTACTCGTTGTTAAGCTAAGATCAACAGGTACGTTTATAATGAGGATAAACAAACAAACGAGACATAGTATCATGCTAGGTTATTAATCAAACGAGACATCGAGATAACCAGTAGGCATTTCAATTGATGGTAAATAGTAATCTTAGTTAGAAATGAGATTGAGAATTGGAAAATTTGAGGCGTTTAGAGAATTAGGTCAAACCAAAGAGCCCAATTACAGCCGTTATGCTGCCAGTTTTTCGGGAAATTTTGGAGTTTAGGCTAAAAGATTAAGTGTTAAATCTTCATAAACGGTTAAGTATGTGATATGACTTGAATATTTAGATCACACCCTAGTCTAACCTTATAGGCCGGGTTGGGACATGACAAAGACAACTTGGCCTCACGTAGAGGCTGGGCCCGCAAACTGAGGGCGTGGGGCTTGGGACCAAGTCTCCGTCGCTCCGGTGTCCATAACTTTTGATCCGTAAAGAGTTACGTGGCGCACAGCATACCATTCGAAAGCTCTCCGAGAGCTCTACGATGGGGGTAGAAAACTTGCTTAGCTGCGCCCATTTTCGGAGCCTAAAATCGAACGTTTTCATCAGTTTTGGGACACTTTTCTTCTTTTGCGATGTTTTTCTGTCCCGGATCGAACGTCGTGAGGCACGAAAAGGACGAAAACCTAATCTATCACATTTCTATTACCGAATAACACAATACCTAGGGCAAGACAACTTCGCCTCACGTAGAGGCTAGGCCCGTAAACTGAGGGCGTGGGGTTTGGGACAAGGTCTCCGTCGCTTCAGTGCCCATAACTTTTGATCCGTAAGGAGTTACGCGGTGCACAGCATACCTTTGGAAGGCTCTTTGAGAGCTCTAAGATGGGGGTAGCAAGCCTGCACGGCTGTGCCTATTTTTGGAGCCCAAAATTGAACGTTTTCATCAGTTTCGGGACACTTTTCTTCTTTTGCACTATTTTTTAATCCCGGATCGTACGTCGTGAGCCGCGAAAAGGACTACAACCTAATCCACCACATTTCTATTACCGAATCCCGTGGCACCTTGGGCAAGACAACTTCACCTCACATAGAGGCTGGGCCCGCAAACCGATGGCGTGGGGCTTGAGACCAAGTCTCCATCGCTCTGGTGCCCATAACTTTTGATCCGTAAGGAGTTATGCGGCGCACAGCATACCGTTGGAAAGCTCTCCGAGAGTTCTACGATGGGGGTAGCAAGCCTGCTCGATTGCTATCACGCCCTAACCTGACCTATAGAGGTTAGACTAGGGTGTGATCTAAACATTCATATCACTTCACGTACTTAATCGTTCATTAAGGTTTAACGCTTAGCGTTAGCCTAGAACTCCAAAATTTTCTGGAAAACCGACAGCATAACTGCTGTAATTGGGCTCTTTAGTTTGACCTAATTCTCTAAACGCCTCAAAATTTTCAATCTCAATTTCATTTCTAACTACGATTACTATTTATCACCAATTGAAACGCCTACTAGTTATCTCGAAGCCTCGTTTGATTAACAGCCTAGCATGATAGCTATGTCTCGTTTGTTTGTTAATCTAGTTACAAAAGTACCTGTTGATCTTAGCTTAACAATGAGTACCTGCTTAAGATTGGATAGATTTATTTTACTTAATCCTTACCTGATACTTCATAATCCTATGATAGATACTAGCCAGTAGCAATAGCAAAAATAACCATAAGAGTATATATCTAGTTATGATCAGTACAAGCCAAAATTAGACCCCAAATTACAACGGGGGTCATTTACAATACCATAACAAGCAACATAAGAAATGAAATAGTCTTCAAGCAACATATCATTCACAAAATGTCCATAGTCACGTAAGGCACGTAGGGCAAGCAATCATTCCAAGGAATCATCAATAGGCACGTTGTCCTCGGGTACCTGTTCCTGGTCTTCTTCACCTGAGATGATAAAAGAGGGTGAGTCCTTATGAACTCAGTGAGGGGGAACGAGAAATAAGTTTTGAAACTCATTTTCCGGTTCAACTTATGAAAACCCTTTTTCAAGCATCACAAGTAAGTTCATAATGTAATATAAAAGTAAAAGAACACAATTACCCGTCTTTTCTCCCCGAGGTCCTCTAGGAACCAAGCGAGAGTACTTATACACATAGTGAAAAGGATACAGTAAGATTTTGCTCTCAATTCATTTACAGTATCAGTTGTTGTGGCCGACTTCAAATCATCCCCTTATCACGCCAATGGGTATACTCCGGATGTACCCCGAAATCCTACGACCCAACTCTCTGAGGAAGTCTAGCCCCTAAGCGAGAGAGGGAATTGGACAACGGTAGTCACGGTTGCACCGGCAAGCCCGATGCCGCCCGGTGTGCGTGAACACTACCACGCCAGAATAAAAGGTTGCAACCTTGTATGCAATGCACATTTATGACATTTAATATATCACATTAGGAGGACAACAAAGTAGGTTGCCTCCGAGCAGTCATAAGATTGCACATTGATAAGTAAACACGCGAGGCATGATATAACAGGTAATTTCACTTGTAAAGCACATAGAGTTATATGAATATTAAATGGGCAGCCATGTAGCACATGTAAATCAAGTCATATAACTCATTTCGAAGTTCACGTAATCAAATAATAAGATTATTCAACATGCAACGACATCTACGTGGGACCGGGTGCAAGAAAGGCCTACTTGTCAACATGTAATCATTGAAATCATGTTTAGGGCTATGAGGGCAACTACGGGCAGCCTACTAATTACATAATTAAACACGATATCCATAGGATCAACACTTAGCGAATTTTCCTAGTCATTAGGGTTTCAATTCGTGCTTACCCGTGCGATTAAGCCCCAAGTCATCTCG
Organism: Ehretia macrophylla; assembly: GCA_037974665.1. NCBI lineage: Eukaryota > Viridiplantae > Streptophyta > Magnoliopsida > Boraginales > Ehretiaceae > Ehretia > Ehretia macrophylla. Next base: position 40,625,874 of record CM075766.1, read on the forward strand.
TAATTAAACTCAAACCATGCATTGATTAATTCAAACAACCTCAAGCATTCAAAACAGTCTACACAACATTCAAATGCCACAATCCCAAGCATTTAATACAACAAGAGAAGCTACAATAATTTTTCTAAGCATATCACTAGATGAATAGGTTGCAATGGTCTGTTTTCTCACAATCATTGAGACAAGAAAAAAATCTCCAATTCCAGTGAAAAAAATGTCAAATTAAAGCTTAAGGAGTGAACTAAATTCAGAAACAAACCTCGCATCATTTGGAGTTCGGGTTCAAGAGTTATAGCCAAAACCGTGAGACTACGCAAAACTGTCCAGATTTGCACATATTTCAATACTTGTCGTTTTTGAGGACCTTAGGGTCAGATTTAGCCTTAGTCTATTTCTGAAAAAAATGTCCAGAACTGAAACATCTAGCAGAAATCCAAATTTCATGCATTTTGGATATCATTTACTAAGTCAAAAATGGTTCGTTCTACAAGAACAGTGAATCTGCGAAAACGTGCTTCATTTTCCCAGATTTTCCAAATTTGGACACATTTTGATATTTTGCCTTTTTGAGGACCTTAGTGTCAAACTTAGCTTTGGCATATTTCTGAAAAAAATTCTCAGAACTGGAAAAACTAGTCACCTACCAATTTTCATGCATTTGCAACCTCATTTACCTGGTCAAAATCACCCCGCACCAACAAGACAGAAGACTGTCCCATACGCGATTTCATCTATCATCACATTCTAGCCAAATATCTTGCCATGCATGTTTACAAAAGCTCATGAACACACATATATCACAAGTACAGAGGTAGAAATAGACATTCAAAGGCATGCATGTAGTTTTTAAAAGCTTTTCAAGAAGTTTTAGCCCTCACCTTAGCAAGACAACAAAGAAGATGCACAAACTCTTGATGAAGCACAATGTCGACTCTTCTCCTTGCTTAGCCGAGAGATCACTTGATTTTCTCTAATTTCCTAGCTTAGTAACCAAGTTCTTAGTAGGTGCATGTGGTTAGAACAAGAAGAAAATGAAATGGAAGCTAACAAACTCACCTAAGTCGAAATGGATGTGCTAAAGGCTTGCATGTGCGTTTCTTTGCTCCTAGCTTTGCTTGGTCGAGCTCCTAAGGGTCTTGCAAATCTTGATGAACCATTGAATGATGAACTTAAGCTAAGGAGAGTATAGTTTCAGCTAGGGCTGAGAGAGAGAGAAAAAATGAGAGAGAGTGAGAGAACATGTGAGAAAGAAAGAATGAATGAAGGAAAAAAATGAAAAGCTTGCTAGGTTGATGCTTGTGTCGGCCTTGGGCCTTGAGATTCTGAATTTGTGTCTTCAAGAAGCATAATTTGAATCATCCTAGCATGGGCAAGAGAATGGGTCGAGATTTGGTGCATTGGGGAGGGTTTTTGAGCCATTTTTTTATTGCTTTGTGTCATTAGTTGTCATAGAATTGCTAGGAATGAATTTGAATTAAGCAAGCAAGCACAAATGCACAAAAAGTGGTCGGCTAAGGCATTGCAAGAATCTGAATTTTTGTCTTGGTTGAGAAATATTTAATTGTGTGTTTGGGATATGCAAAAGAATAAGGAATAAAGAATAAGAATGTCTAGCTTTTGGTGCAATTTCGTCTTCTAGTGAGTTGAATTAGCAATTTAATATTACTTAGTGGAGTTTGTAGGATTAATTAATGATCTAGTGCTTCGTGTAAGATGCTTTCTTGATTAGCGTGAGGGCACGCTTTCATAGGTTTAGGGCACGCACTACGAGGTAAGGCACGAACTATAAGGCAAATGCACGTTTCCCAAGTAAATGCACGCAACCCTAAATGTATGCATGTAATTCAATGCAAGGCACACAAAATGAAACACGATTTTTAACCCTAGGTCAAGGCACACGAAATGAGGTAACGCACGTCAATCGGGGATTAGGCACACCATTCTAGGTCAAGGCACGAATGACGAAGCATGCACGAAAACCAAGACCGGTCACGTAATCCAAGGTCAGTCGTATAATTCTTGGTCTATGGCATGAAAATCGAGGTAACACACGTTATTCGGGGTCGGGCCTCACAGCTGCGCCCATTTTTAGAGCCCAAAATCAAACATTTTCATCAGTTTCGAGACAATTTTCTTCTTTTGCGCTGTTTTTCCGTCCCGGATCATACGTCGTGAGTCGCAAAAAGGATGACAACCTAATCCATCACATTTCTATTACCGAATAACACCGCACCTTGGGCAAGACAACTTCGCCTCACGTAGAGGCAGGACCCATAAACCGAGGGCGCGGGGCTTGGGACCAAGTCTCCGTCGCTCCGGTGCCCATAACTTTTGATCCGTAAGGAGTTACTCGGCACACAACATACCGTTAGAAAGCTCTCCGAGAGCTCTACGACGGGGGTAACAAGCCTGCTCTCCTGCGCCTATTTTCGGAGCCCAAAATCAAACATTTTCATCAGTTTCGGAACAATTTTCTTCTTTTGCGCTGTTTTTCCGTCTTGGATCATTCGTCGTGTGCCGCGAAAAGGACGACAACCTAATCCATCACATTTCTATTACCGAATAACATGGCACCTTGGGCAAGACAACTTCGCCTCAAGTAGAAGCTGGGCCCGCAAACCGAGGGCGTGGGGCTTGGGGCTTGGGACCAAGTCTCCGTTGCTCCGGTGCCCATAAATTTTGATCTGTAAGGAGTTACTCGACGCACAGCATACCGTTGGAAAGCTCTCCGAGAGCTCTACGATGGGGCCAGCAAGCCTGCTCTACTGCACCCATTTTCGAAGCCCAAAATCAAACATTTTCTTCAGTTTTGGGATACTTTTCTTCTTTTGCGCTGTTTTTCCGTCCCGGATCGTACGCCGTGAGCTGTGAAAAGGACGACAACCTAATCCATCACATTTCTATTACCGAATAACACAGAACCTTGGGCAAGACAACATCGCCTCACGTAGAGGCTGGGCCAGCAAACCGAGGGCGTGGGGCTTGGGACCAGGTCTCTGTCACTCCGGTGCCTATAACTTTTGATCTGTAAGGAGTTACGCGGCGCACAGCATACCATTGGAAAGCTCTCCGAGAGCTCTACGACGTGGGCAACAAGCCTGCTCAGCTGCGCCAATTTTCAGAGCCCAAAATTGAACGTTTTCATCAGTTTGGGGATATTTTTCTTCTTTTAAGCTGTTTTTCGGTCCCAAATCGTATGTCGTGAGCCGCAAAAAAGAACGACAACCTAATCCATCACATTTCTATTACCGAATAACAAGACACCTTGGACAAGACAACTTCGCCTCACGTAGAGGCTGGGCCAACAAACCGAGGGCGTAGGGCTTGGGACTAGGTCTCCGTCGCTCCGGTGCCTATAACTTTTGATCTCTAAGGAGTTACGCGGCGCACAACATAATGTTGGAAAGCTCTCAGGGAGCTCTACGACGGGGGCAACAAGCCTGCTCAGCTGTGCCAATTTTCAGACCCCAAAATTGAACATTTTTATCAGTTTAGGGATATTTTTCTTCTTTTGCGCTGTTTTTCCATCCCGGATCGTACGTCGTGAGCAGCTAAAAGAACGACAACCTAATCTATCAAATTTCTATTACCGAATAACACAGCACCTTGGGCAAGACAACTTCGCCTCACGTAGAGGCTGGGCCAGCAAACCGAGGGCGTAAGGCTTGGTACCAGGTCTCCGTCGCTCCGGTGCCTATAACTTTTGATCTGTAAGGAGTTACGCGGCGCACATCATACAGTTGGAAAGCTCTTCGAGAGCTCTACGACGAGGACAACAAGCCTGCTCAGTTGCTGTCATGCCCCAACCCAGCCTATAAAGGTTAGACTAGGGTGTGATATAAACATTCAAGTCACATCTCGTACTTAATCGTTCATGAAGATTTAACACTTAACGTCTTGGCCTAAACTCCAAAATTTTTTGGTAAACCGGCAGCATAACGGCTGTAATTGGGCTCTTTGGTAAACGCCTCAATTATTCCAATCATTAATCCAATTCCATTAAGGACTCCTATTTGTCACCAACCGATTTGCCTACTAGTTTATCTTGAAAGTCTTGTTTGGTTAATAAGCCTAACATGATAACTATGTCCCGTTTATTTGTCAATTTCCTATCATGCAAGTACCTATTATCCTTTAGTTTACAAATGAGCACCTAAGTAAAATTAGATAGAATTAACTTAGTTGATTGTTCATCTAGTGGTTTGAATGCCTACGATAACTACTAATTAAGAAAACAAAAGCAAACAACCAAATAAAAGTTCGTCTGGTTATAGATAGTACAATCCCAGAATTAGACCCAAATTACAACGGAGTCATTTATATCAATAAACAACGAGCAACATAAAAGAAATAGTCTTCAAGTAGCATAGTTCACAAATAGCCACAATTACGCAAAGCACACAAGACATGCAATCACTCCAAGGAATCATCGTTAGGCACATCGTCCTCGGGTACCTGTTCTTGATCTTCTTCACTTGAGATGATAAAAGAGGGTGAGTCCTTATGAACTCAGTGAGGGGGAATGAGAAATAAGTTTTAAAACTCATTTTCCGGTTCAACTTATGAAATCTTTTTGCAAGCATGAATATAACAATAATACAAGTACAGGAACAGAAATACCAGTCTTTTCTCCCTGAAGTTCTCTAGGAACCAAGCGAGAGTACTTATACACATAGTAAAAAGGATACAGTGAGCTTTTGCTCTCAGATCAGATTCAGAATCAATTGTTACGGCCGACTTCAAATAATCCCAAAACACGCCAGGTGGGTGTACTCCGGATGTACCCCGAAATCCTACAACCCAACTCTCCGAGGAAGTCTAGCCCCCAAGCGAGAGAGGGAATGGGACCATGGTAGTCACGGGAGCACCGACAAGCCCGATGCCGCCCGGTGTGCGTGATCGCTACCATGCTGACAGGAAAGGTTGCAACCTTGTATGCAATGCACATTCATGACAGGTAATATATATCACAATAGGAGGACAACAAAGTAGGTTGCCTCCGGACAGTCATAAGATTGCACATTGACAGGTAAACAAGCAGGGCACGATAAGACAGGAAATTTCACTTGAAAGACATACAGAGTTATATGAAAATTAAACAGGCAGCCATGTAACACATGTAAAACAGGCCATATAACTCATTACAAAGCCCACGTGATCAAGTGATAAGATTATTCAACATGCAATGACATCAACATGGGTTCGGGTGCAAGAAAAACTTAATTGTCAACATGCAATTGACAAAATCACATTTGAAATTATAAGGCATTTACGGGCAGCCCACTAAGCATATAATTTCCACACAATATCCAAATGATCAACACTTAGCAAAACTACCTAGTCGTTAGAGTTTCCATTTCGTGCATATTCGTGCAATTTGAGCCTCAACCCAACTCAAAGTCAATCTCAAACCATGCATCATTTAATTCAACATCCTCAAACATTCAAAACAGTCCACACAACATCCCGAAACTACAATCCCAAGCATTTAATTCAACAAGAGGAGTCACAACAATTTTTCTAAGCACAACATTAAATGAAACCCTTACTACAATAGGCTGTTTTCTCACAATCAATCGGATAAGCAAACAATCTCCAAATTCAGTGAATAAAATTTCAAATTAAATCTTAAGAAGTTAACTAAAATCAGAAACAAACATTGCATCAATTGGAGTTCGGGATCATTAGATATAGCCGAAACAGTGAAGTAGCACAAAACTGTCCAGATTTGTACACTTTTTAGAAATTGACGTTTTTTAGGTCCTTAGGGTCCGTTTTAGCCTTGGTCGATTTCTGAAAAAATTGTCCAGAACGGAAACATATAGCAGCAGACCAAATTTCATGCATTTTGGACATCATTTACTAAGTCAAATATAGTTCGTTCTACAAGGTCAGTGCATCTGCCGAAACCTGCTTTATTTTTTCAGATTTCCAGATTTGGACACATTTTAAAGATTTGCCATTTTGAGGACCTTAGAGTCAAAATTAGCTTCGGCCTATTTCTGTGAAAAGTGTTCAAAACTGTCCAAACTAGTCACATACCAATTTTCAAGAATTTTAAACATCATTCTCCTAGCTAAACTTACCTCGAAACAGACTGGTCAGAGAGCTGTCAACAATCCGACTTCACCTATCACCACTTTCAAGCCAAGATCTTGCCATGCATGGTTGTTTAAGCTGATGAACGAACACATAACTCAAGTACAGAAGCAAAGACATACATTTATGAGCATGCATGTGAATTTTTGAAGAGTTTTCAAAAGGTTTTAGCCCTCACCTTAGCAATCAACCAAAAGATGCTCAAAAACCTTGTTGAAGCTCAAATCTTCTCTTTTCCTTTGCCTAGCCGAAATACCAACTAGCTTTTCTCTATTTTTCCTAGCCTAGCGATCAATCTCTTAGCACATGCATGAGGTTAGAACATGAAGAAAAGAAATGGATGCCAAGAAGCTTACCTAGGCCGAATAGAGTCTTCAATGCACATGCATGTGTGATTTTCACTTCCTAGCTAGCTCGGTTGAGGTTCTTTGCTTGTGGCTTGCTTTGTTTAGCTATGGTGTGAAGAAGAGAAGCTATGGAGGTAGAGAACTCAGCCAAAACCGAAATGGAGAAAGAAAATGAGAGGGAAGTGAGAGAAATTGAAAGGAAATGAAAGAATATGACAAAACTGATGGCTTTGCAATTTTTTGAGCATATGGTCGGCCTTGGGCATACAAATTCAGACTTTTTGTGTCTTCAAGGAGTATTTTGAAATAGCTAGCATGGGCATGGAGCACTTGGTCGAAAATGGTGGAGATTTGAGGAGAATTTGAGCAATTTTTTATGCATTGTGTTAAGTGTTTTTGTCATAGTTTGTCTAAGACTAATTTTTTATGCATTTGTGTCATTAGAATTGTCATAGGAATGTTGGGAAATGAGGGAATCTAGGTAGAATAAAATATAGGAGTGTTTGTTGATGAGTTGAATTATGAATAGAATAATAGATAGTGGAAAATATAGGAATAGTTTAGTATTATTTTATTGTTAGTGGAGTTTGTAGAGAATTTGAATTAGGAATATAATATTGGTTAGTAGATTGTGCATGATTATTTTAGTGTCTAGTGCTTTGTGTAGGATTCTTTCTTGATTAACGTGGTGGCACGGATTCCTAGATCTAGGGCACGAATTACGAGGTAGACACGAATTACGAGGTAAGACACGAACTACGAGGTACAGCACGTATTTCAAGACTAAGGCACATACTTCAAGATAAGTGCACAGATTCTAATGCTAACACACGCAACCCTAGGTGAATGAACGTAGATCAAAATAAGGCACGTAATTTAATACAATGCACGTAATTCAAGACACGACTCTTAAACCTAGGTTAAAGCACGCAGTTCAAGGTTAATGCACAAAAAACGAAGATATACACGTAAATCAAGGTCTCGCACGTAAGTTAAGGTCATGGCATGTTTATCTAGGTTAGGGCACACGAAGCGAGGTTTCGCATGCAAATCGGGGTCGGGCCTCACATCCTCCCCTCCTTAAAAGAATTTCGTTCCAAAATTCATTCTTGCCTATTGAGGTCATTTAGACAGATTTTGACCCTTATTATTCTTCCTACTCCTGTTCGTCCCGTGTTTGGTGATCTCTCACCACAACCAATTCACTTCCTATGTTTCTCTAATTGATCTTAAGGTCGAGTTCATTAACTAAGGTTAGAGTCTTTAAACATAGTCATCAAGGTTGCATCGGTATTCTAACAATAGAACTATAACTCCAAAATCATGACTCATGTTGTGTCAATCTCGCATTCATACCTCAAAAGGAATATCACAATAATTCCATGATCCTAGGGCGACATACGCTAATTTCAAGATGATGGATCTATATCCGATTTACATATCCTATCTACTAGCTTCAAAACTATTATCACATAGGTCATACACAAGTTACGGATCATTTCCACGATACGACCCTATTTTTAGGTTGAACTCACCAAACAAACTAATCCACCTCAAGTCGTCATCTATCAGTAGTATCACAGTTCTTATCTTGAAGGTACATTGGATTAGTAAATCTTCTAATGACTAGTCTTCCGGTTATAAGCTCCTATTCACTAACATCCTTTTCTAGCTTCGTTAACCTTCAAGCTCGTAATCAAGAAGAAAGACTGTTGAGATTCATTAAACTCGAATTCTAAGGTTTATTAAGTACCACCAACAAATTGCCATCGAAATTGCATAGGTAAACTAATCATGGTACACTAGTTCAACTCTTACAAGTAAACTTCATCAGCTTGTGATTCACAATTTGTTTCCTTATTCAAATCTCTATTTTCAAGTCACAAGGCTTCAAAATTTTCTTTTAATCTTATCCAAAACTCCTAAGACGAATAGTTTCAACCTCAAATAAATTCCGCTAATCTCAATCCAAGGTTACGTCATACTTAAAAGAACAATGGTCCTACTCACTTAGCAACCTAGTCATTCCTTCGAACACTTAGTGCCCGCCAATATATCTTCGACATTAATGTTACTAAGCTGGCTTCATCGCCATGTAAGTGATATCAATGCTCTACTAGGTTACCGGACGTACAATAACAATCCTAGGACTATAAATGGGTACCGAAATGACCGAGCTCATAAAATACTTACACGGGATAACTTCAAAGTTGTATCAATATAAGAATTATGACCACGAGGCATCCTTCAACATAACCTAATAGAACTTCAAAAGTAATCAACCACTTATTTAACTATCACTACAAGATTCACCCCTCTTATTCAACGACCACAATTCGAAGTCTACCGATCGCTAGTTTCTAGATGTGAAATGGTGCACATAGATACAGTGGTCTAACAATAGTTTCTTGGGTCATTATGACTCTAATTCATCTCTATCTTAACTCTATGAAATCTTACTCTTCTCATTTACATGTTCAACTAGCTAAGAGCATCAAGACTCATCGACCTTAGGTCCTAGGGTTCACCATGAATCATCCTGCATACTCACAATTAGCTATTTAGGATTTCAAATCACACCCTAACGACTCCACTTTGCAACCAGATGCTTAATATTATTTTGATGGTTTATATAATAGGTCCATCGGTATTACTTAGGGATATATGCTTCCTAATATCCTCTAAGGTATCCAAATAACGAGAGCATAGGATGACTTACTTCGCATAATCATAACTAAATCCGAGGGGCAATAATTTAATACCATGATTCTTAAAATCACCAATATCCAACTTAGGACCTTAGCAACATTAGTCATCTAATGCATAATTCAATACCTTGCACTTCTATTTCGACCTAACATTTAGGTGTAGTCTTTCGAACACGAGTTCTAGTTACGTGAATTCCTCGATTCTAGCATCCTTATATCTTGTTATATTATAAAATCATCAACCTCGTTAAATTCAGTCTCTAGAGTTGCCTACATGTTTTGAGGTTATCCATTGTTAAGTCACTCAAATACACTATACATGTCACAACAATTTAACCCCTAAAAGTAACTATCGTCAACTTCCACGAATTTATCTTTTAATTTCTGGGTCATGATCTCAACACTTAGTGAACTTGAAACTCGCTAGTATACACCATATCAGATTAATCAATGCTTAATTCCAATCAAGTAAGGATTCAATCGTACGAGTATATTGCTAACTTCTTAGATAGTCTATCAAGCCAATTTTAAGATGTGAGAAATGGATTCAAAGAAACCTCCAAGTCAACTTCCACTATCAGCACATGAGAATATATACTATTCTACATATTTAATGGTATACCCTTATATCTAAGGAAGTAGCATGTCTTTAACCTTTATACTTGAACCACAATGAGAAGAACAGTTTAACAGAATCAAGAACTTTATGGCTACAAAATTGATAACTTAATTACAGGTATGGGTATTCCAAAGATAAGGAGATAACTTTACCTCAACAATTATACCTGTGCTACGCATTTTATATATATGCACGTCTAATAATGCATACGATCCATCGAGTACCTGTGAAGATGTGAGAAATCTCCAACTGAGACTTTCCGTTCTTTCTGCATAAATTCACTTCCTTGAAAGTTCTAGTCCTAACTATCTATGTGTATAAACAGTCATTAATGGTTATGTAACATGCACATGTATCAAGGAAGGAGTATAAACGCATGCATGCATTATTGAGGGCATTAACGTGTTGATGTGCATGACACATAGTACATAAGGTCCACAAAAGCACATAATATTCAATGCTCAAGAAATTAAAGCACATTAGCACACATTAACACATATAAACAAGACATCATAATTACCTTCGGGCTTCTACCCATGGTCCGAGAGTTGAACCCGACTAATGCCTAGTTACTAAACTAGGCTCTGATACCATTCCCAAGTGTCACGCCCCAACCCGGCCTATAAAGGTTAGACTAGGGTGTGATCTAAACATTCAAGTCACGTCTCGTACTTAACCGTTCATGAAGATTTAACACTTAACGTCTTGGCCTAAACTCCAAAATTTTTCGGTAAACCGGCAGCATAACGGCTATAATTGGGCTCTTTGGTTTGACCTAATTCTCTAAACGCCTCAATTATTCCAATCATTAATCCAATTCCATTAAGGACTCCTATTTTTGGAGCCCAAAATCGAACGTTTTTATTAGTTTATGGATACTTTTCTTCTTTTGCGCTGTTTTTCTGTCCCGGAACGTACGTCGTGAGTCGCGAAAAGGACTACAACCTAATCCATCACATTTCTATTACCGAATAACACGGCACCTTGGGCAAGACAACTTCACCTCACACAGAGGCTGGACCCGCAAACCGAGGGCATAGGGCGAGGGACTAGGTCTCCGTCACTCCGGTGGCCATAACTTTTGATCTGTAAGGAGTTTCGTAGCGCACAGAATACCATTGGAAAGCTCTCCGAGAGCTCTACGACGGGGGCAGCAAGCCTACTCAGCTGTGCCTATTTTCGGAGCCCAAAATCGAACGTTTTCATCAGTTTTGGGACACTTTTCTTCTTTTCCGCTGTTTTTCCGTCCCGAATCGTACGTCGTGAGCGGCGAAAAGGACTACAACCTAATCCATCACATTTCTATTACCGAATAACACGGCACCTTGGGCAAGACAACTTTGCCTCACGTAGAGGCTGGGCCCGCAAACCGAGGGCGTGGGGCTTGGGATCAGGTCTCCGTCGCTTCGGTGCCCATAACTTTTGATCCGTAAGGAGTTACGCGGTGCACAGCATACCGTTGGAAAGCTCTTCGAGAGCTCTACGACGGGGGCAGCAAGTCTACTCGACTGCGCACATTTTTGGAACCCAAAATTGAACGTTTTCATCAGTTTTGGGATACTTTTCTTCTTTTGCGCTGTTTTACCGTCCCGGATCGTACGTCGTGAGCCGTGAAAAGGACGACAACGTAATCCATCACATTTCTATTACCGAATAACACGGCACCTTGTGCAAGACGACTTCGCCTCGCGTAGAGGCTAGGCCCCCAAACTGAGTGCGTGAGTCATGGGACCAAGTCTCTCTCGCTCCGGTGCCTATAACTTTTGATCCGTAAGGAGTTACGCGGAGCACAACATACCGTTGGAAAGCTCTTCGAGAGTTCAACGACTGGGGCAGCAAGCCTGCTAGGCTGAGCCCATTTTCGGAGCCCAAAATCAAATATTTTCATCAATTTCGAGACACTTTTCTTCTTTTGCACTGTTTTTCAGACCCGTATCGTACGTGGGCCGCGAAAAGGACGACAACCCAATCCATCACATTTCTATTACCGAATAACACAGTACCTTGGGCAAGACAACTTCTCCTCACGTAGAGGCTGGGCCCGCAAACCAAGGGCGTAGGGCATGGGACCAGGTCTCTGTCGCTCCAGTGCCCATAACTTTTGATTCGTAAAGAGTTACGCAGTGCACAACATACTGTTGGAAAGCTCTCCGAGAGCTCTACGATGGGGGCAGCAAACCTGCTCGGCTGTGTCCATTTTCAGAGCCCAAAATTGAACGTTTTTATCAGTTTGGGGATACTTTTCTTCTTTTGCGCTGTTTTTCAGTCCCGGATCATACGTTGTGAGCCACGAAAAGGACGGCAACCTAGTCCATCACATTTCTATTACCAAATAACACGGCACCTTGGGCAAGACAACTTCGCCTCACGTAGAGGCTGGACCCGCAAACTAAGGGCGTGTGGCTTGGGACTAGGTCATCGTCGCCCCGGTGCCCATAACTTTTGATCTGTACGGAGTTATGCGGCGCCCAGCATACCATTGGAAAGCTCTCCGAGAGCTCTACGGGGGGGGGGGGGGGGAGGGGGGGGGGGCTTCATGCCTGCTCAGCTGTGCCCATTTTCGGAGGCCAAAATCAAATGTTTTCATCAGTTTTGGGATATTTTTCATCTTTTGCGCTGTTTTTCCGTCCCGGATCGTACGTCGTGAGCCGCAAAAAGGACAACAACCTAATCTATCACATTTCTATTACCGAATAAAATGGTACCTTAGGCAAGACAACTTCGCCTCACGTAGAGGCTAGGCCTGCAAACCGAGGGCGTGGGGCTTGGGACTAGTTCTCCGTCGCTCCGGTGCACACAACTTTTGATCCATAAGTAGTTATGTGTCACACAACATACTGTTAGAAAGCTCTCTGAGAGCTCGACGATGAAGGCATCAAGCCAGCTCGGATTTACCCATTTTTCGGAGCCCAAAATCGAACATTTTCTTCAGTTTTAGGACACTTTTCTTCTTCTGCGCTGTTTTTCCATCCCGGATTGTACGTCGTGAGCCGCGAAGAGGACGACAACCTAATCCACCACATTTCTATTATCGAATCCCGCGGCACCTTGGGCAAGACAACTTCGCCTCACGTAGAGACTGGGCCCGTAAACCGAGGGCGTGGGGCTTGGGACCAGGTCTCCGTCGATCCGGTGCCCATAACTTTTGATCCGAAAGGAGTTATGCAGCGCACAACATATGTTGGAAAGCTCTCCGAGAGCTTTATGACGGGGGCAGCAAGCCTACTTGGCTGCGAAAATTTTTGGAGCCCAAAATCGAAAGTTATTATTAGTTTCAGGATGCTTTTCTTCTTTTGCGCTGTTTTTCCGTGTCGGATCGTACGTCATGAGCCGCGAAAAAGACGACAACCTAATCTACCACATTTCTATTACCTAATCTCGCGGCACCTGGGCAAGACAACTTCGCCTCACGTAAAGGCTGGGCCAGCAAACCGAGGGCGTGGGGCTTGGGACGAGGTCTCCGTCGCTCCAACGCCCACAACTTTTGATCCATAAGGAGTTACGCGGCGCACAGCATACCGTTGGAAAGCTCTCCGAGAGCTCTACGACGGGGACAGCAAGCCTACACAGCTGCGCCCATTTTTATAGCCCAAAATTGAACGTTTTCATCTATTTTGGGACACTTTTCTTCTTTAGCACTGTTTTTCTGTCTCGGATCGTACGTCGTGAGCAGCGAAAAGGATGACAACCTAATCCAACACATTTCTATTGCCGAATAACACAGCACCTTGGGCAAGACAGCATCGCCTCATGTAGAGGCTGGGCCAGCAAACCGAGGGCGTGGGGCTTGGGACCAAGTCTCCATCGCTTCGGTGCCCATAACTTTTGATCCGTAAGGAGTTACGCGGCGCACAACATGCCGTTGGAAAGCTCTTCAAGAGCTCTACTACGGGGGCAACAAGCCTGCTTGACTACGCCCATTTTTCGAGTCCAAAATCGAACGTTTTCATTAGTTTCGGGATACTTTTCTTCTTTTACGCTATTTTTCTATCCCGGAACGTACGTCGTGAGCCGCGAAAAGGACGACAACCTAATCAATCACATTTCCATTATCGAATAAGACGGCACCTTGGGCAAGACAACTTCGCATCACGTAGAGGCTGGACCTGCAAACCGAGGGCATGGGGCGTGGGACTAGGTCTCCGTCGCTCCGGTTCCCAAAATATTTGATCTGTAAGGAGTTACGCGGCGCACAACATACCGTTAGAAAGCTCTCCGAGAGCTCTACGACGGGGGCAGCAAGCATGCTCAACTATGCCCATTTTCAGAGCTCAAAATCGAACGTTTTCATCAGTTTTGGGACACTTTTCTTCTTTTACGCTATTTTTTTGTCCCAGATCGTACGTTATGAGCCGCGAAAAGGATGACAACCTAATCCATCACATTTCTATTACCGAATAACACGGCACCTTTGGCAAGACAACTTCGCCTCACGTAGAGGCTGGTCGCGCAAACCGAGGGCGTAGGGCTTAGGACCAGAACTCCGTCGCTTCGGTGCCCATAACTTTTGATCCGTAAGGAGTTACGCGGTGCACAACATACCTTTGGAAAGCTCTTCGAGAGATCTATGACAGGGGCAAAAAGCCAGCTCGACCGCACCCATTTTTGGAGCCCAAAATCGAACAGTTTCATCAGTTTCGGAATACTTTTCTTCTTTTGCACTGTTTTTCGCTCCCGGATCGTACGTCATGAGCCGCGAAAAGGACGACAACCTAATCCATCAGATTTATATTACCAAATAACACGGCACCTTGGGCAAGACAACTTCACCTCACGTAGAGACTGGGCCCGTAAACCGAGGGCATGGGGCATGGGGCATGGGACCAGGGCTCCGTCGCTCCGGCGCACAGCATACTGTTGGAAAGCTCTCCAAGAGCTCTACGACTAGGGTAGCAAGCCTCTTGGTTGCGAAAATTTTTGGAGCCGAAAATCGAACGTTTTCATCAGTTTCGGGACACTTTTCTTCTTTTGCGATGTTTTTTTGTCCCGGATCGTACGTCGTGAGCTGCGTAAAAGACGACAACCTAATCTACCCTATTTCTATTACCAAATAACACGGCACCTTGGGCAAGACAACTTTGCCTCATGTAGAGGCTGGACCAGCAAACTGAGGGCGTGCGGCTTGGGACCAGGTCTTCGTCGCTCCGGTGTCCATAACTTTTGATCTGTACGGAGTTACGCAGCGCACAACATACCGTTGGAAAGCTCTCTGAGAGCTCTATGAGGGGGCAGCATGCCTACTTACCTGCGCCCATTTTTGGAGACCAAAATCGAATATTTTCATCAGTTTTGGGATACTTTTATTCTTTTGCGCTGTTTTTCCGTCCCGAATCGTACGTCGTGAGCCGCAAAAAAGAGGACAACCTAATCCATCACATTTCTATTACCGAATAACACGGCACCTTGGGCAAGACAACTTCACCTCACATAGAGGCTGGGTCCGCAAACCGAGGGCGTGGGGCTTGGGACCAGTTCTCCATCGCTCCGGTGCCCATAACTTTTGAACCGTAAGGTGTTACACGGCACACAGCATACTGTTGGAAAGCTCTCTGAGAGCTTTATGATGAAGTCATCATGCTAGCTCGGCTTTGCCCATTTATCGGAGCCCAAAATCGAACATTTTCATCAGTTTCGGGACACTTTTCTTCTTCTGCGCTATTTTTCCGTCCTGAATCGTATGTCGTGAGCCACGAAGAGGACGACAACCTAATCCACCACATTTCTATTGCCGAATTTTGCGGCACCTTGGGCAAGACAACTTCGCCTCATGTAGAGGCTGGGCTCGTAAACCGAGGGTGTGGGGCTTGGGACCAGGTCTCCGTCGATCCGGTGCCCATAACTTTTGATCCGAAAGGAGTTATGCGGCGCACAACATATGTTGGAAAGCTCTCCGAGAGCTTTACGACGGGGGTAGCAAGCCTATTTGGCTGTGAAAATTTTTGGAGCCCAAAATCGAATGTTTTTATTAGTTTCAGGACACTTTTCTTCTTTTGCGCTGTTTTTCCGTTCCAGATCGTACGTCATGAGCCGCGAAAAAGACGACAACCTAATCTACCACATTTCTATTACCGAATCTCGCAGCACTTTCGGCAAGACAACATCGCCTCACGTAGAGGCTGGGCCAGCAAACCGAGGGCGTGGGGCTTGGGACCAGGTCTCCGTCGCTTTGGTGCCCATAACTTTTGATCCGTAAGGAGTTACGCGGCGCACAACATGCAGTTGGAAAGCTCTTCGAGAGCTCTACTACGGGGGCAGCAAGCCTGCTCGACTACGCTTATTTTTCGAGCCCAAAATCAAACGTCTTCATTAGTTTCGGGATACTTTTCTTCTTTTACGCTGTTTTTCCGTCCCGAAACGTACGTCGTGAGCCACGAAAAGGACGACAACCTAATCCATCATATTTCCATTACCGAATAACACGGCACCTTGGGCAAGACAACTTCGCATCACGTAGAGGCTGGACCCGCAAACCAAGGGTGTGGGGCGTGGGACTAGGTCTTCGTCGCTCCGGTTCCCAAAACTTTAGATCTGTAAGGTGTTACGCGACGCACAGCATACCGTTGGAAAGCTCTCCGAGAGCTCTACGACAGGGGTAGCAAGCCTGCTCAACTGTGCCCATTTTCAGAGCTCAAAATCGAACGTTTTCATCAGTTTTGGGACACTTTTCTTCTTTTGCGCTGTTTTTCCGTCCCGGATCGTACGTTGTGAGCCGCGAAAAGGATGACAACCTAATCCATCACATTTCTATTACCGAATAACACGGCACCTTGGGCAAGACAACTTCGCCTCACGTAGAGGCTGGGCCCGCAAACCGAGGGCGTAGGGCTTAGGACCAGGTCTCCGTCGCTTCGGTGCCCATAACTTTTGATCCATAAGGAGTTACACGGTGCACAACATACCGTTGGAAAGCTCTTCGAGAGCTCTGTGATGGGGACAGCAAGCCAACTCGTCCGCACCCATTTTTGGAGCCCAAAATCAAACGTTTGCATCAGTTTCAGAATACTTTTCTTCTTTTGCACTATTTTTTTGTCCCGGATCGTACGTCGTAAGCCGCGAAAAGAACGACAACCTAATCCATCAGATTTCTATTACCGAATAACACGGCACCTTGGGCAAGACAACTTCGCCTCACATAGAGGATGGGCCCGCAAACCGAGGGCATGGGGCATGGGACCAAGGCTCCGTCGCTCTGGTGCCCATAACTTTTGATCCGTAAGGAGTTACGCGGCGCACAGCATACTGTTGGAGAGCTCTCCGAGAGCACTACGACGGGGGCAGCAAGCCACTAGGCTGCGAAAATTTTTAAAGCCGAAAATCGAACGTTTTCATCAATTTTGGGACACTTTTTTTCTTTTGCGCTGTTTTTCCGTCCCAGATCGTACGTCGTGAGCCGCGAAAAAGATGACAACCTAATCTACCACATTTCTATTACCAAATAACACGGCACCTTGGGCAAGACAACTTTGCCTCACGTAGAGGCTGGACCCGCAAACCGAGGGCGTGTGGCTTGGGACCAGGTCTCTGTCGCTCCGGTGCCCATAACTTTTGATCTGTACGGAGTTACGGCGCACAACATACCTTTGGAAAGCTCTCTGAGAGCTCTACGAGGGGGCAGCATGCCTGCTTAGCTGCGCCCATTTTCGGAGCCCAAAATCGAATGTTTTCATCCGTTTTGGGATACTTTTCTTCTTTTGAGCTATTTTTCCGTCCTGAATCGTACGTCGTGAGCTGAGAAAAGGACGACAACCTAATCCATCACATTTCTATTATTGAATAACATAGCACCTTGGGCAAAACAACTTCACCTCACGTAGAGGCTGGGTCCGCAAACCGAGGGTGTGGGGCTTGGGACCAGTTCTTTGTTGCTCCGGTGCCCACAACTTTTGATCCGTAAGGAGTTACGTGGCGCACATCATACTGTTGGAAAGCTCTCTGATGGCTCTACGATGGGGGCATCAAGCCTGCTCGGCTTCGCCCAGTTTTCGGGGCCCAAAAATCAAATATTTTCATCAGTTTCGCGATACTTTTCTTCTTCTATGCTGTTTTTCCGTCCCGGATCGTACGTCGTGAGCCGCAAAAAAGACGACAACCTAATCTTCCACATTTTTATTACCGAATCTCGCGGCACCTGGGGCAAGGCAACTTCGCCTCACGTAGAGGCTAGGCCAACAAACCGACGGCGTGGGGCTTGGACCAGGTCTCCGTTGCTCCGGCGCCCACAACTTTTGATCCATCAGGAGTTACGCGGCGCACAACATGCCGTTGGAAAGCCATTCGAGAGCTCCACTACGGTGGCAGCAAGCCTGCTCGACTACGCCCATTTTTGCAGCCCAAAATCGAACGTTCTCATTAGTTTCGGGATACTTTTCTTCTTTTGCGCTATTTTTTCGTCCCGGAACATACGTCGTGAGCCATGAAAATGATGACAACCTAATCCATCACATTTCTATTACTGAATAACAAGGCACCTTAGGCAAGACTACTTCGCCTCACGTAGAGGTTGGACCCGCAAATGAATGGCGTGGGGCATGGGACCAGGTCTCCGTCGCTCCGGTGCCCACAACTTTTGATCTGTAAGGAGTTACGCGGCGCACAGTATGCCGTTGGAAAGCTCTCCGAGAGCTCTACGACGGGCAGCAAGCCTGCTCTGTTGTGCCCATTTTCGGAGCCCAAAATCAAACATTTTCATCAGTTTTGGGATACTTTTCTGCTTTAGCGCTGTTTTTTCGTTCTGGATCATACGTCGTGAGCCACGAAAAGGATGACAACCTAATCCATCACATTTCTATTACCAAATAACACGACACCTTGGGCAACACAACTTCGCCTCACGTAGAGGTTGGGCCCGCAAACCGAGGGCGTGGGGCTTGGGACAAGGTCTCCGTCGCTTCGGTGCCCATAACTTTTGATTCGTAAAGAGTTACGCAGTGCACAACATACCATTGGAAAGCTCTTCGAGAGCTCTACGACGGGGGCAGCAATCTGCTCGACCGCGGCCATTTTTGGAGCCCAAAATCGAACATTTTTATCAGTTTCGGGATACTTTTCTTTTTTTGCATTGTTTTTTCTTCCCGGATCGTACGTCGTGAGCCACGAAAAGGACGACAACCTAATGCATCACATTTCTATTACCAAATAACACGGAACCTTGGGCAAGACGACTTCGCCTAACGTAGAGACTGGGCTCTCAAACTGAGGGCGTGAGGCTTGGGACCATGTCTCTCTTGCTCCAATGCCCATAACTTTTGATCCATAAGGAGTTACGCAGCACACAACATACCGTTAGAAAGCTCTCCGAGAGCTATACGACGAGGGCAGCAAGCCTACTCAACAGTGCCCTTTTTCGGAGCCCAAAATCAAACGTTTTCTTCAGTTTTGGGACAATTTTCTTCTTTTTTGCTATTTTTTTGACCCGGATCGTACGTCGTGTGCCGCGAAAAGGACGACAACCTAATCCATCATATTTCTATTATCGAATAACACGACACCTTGGGCAAGACAACTTCTCCTCCCGTAGAGGCTGGGCCTGCAAACCGAGGGTGTGGGGCTTGGGACTAGGTCTCTGTCGCTTCGGTGCCCATAACTTTTGATCCTTAAGGAGTTACGCGGCGCACAGCATATCATTTGAAAGCTCTTCGAGAGCTCTACGACGTGGGCATCAAGCCTACTCGACCGCGCACATTTTCGGAGCCCAAAATCGAACGTTTTCATCAGTTTTGGGATACTTTTCTTCTTTTGCGCTGTTTTACAGTCCCAGATCACACGTCGTGAGCCGCGAAAAGGATGACAACGTAATCCATCACCTTTCTATTACCGAATAACACGGCACCTTGGGCAAAACGACTTCGCCTCGCGTAGAGGCTAGGCCCGCAAACCGAGTACGTGAGGCTTGGGACCAAGTCTCTCTCGCTCCGTTGCCCATAACTTTTGATCCGTAAGGAGTTATGCGGAGCACAGCATACCGTTGGAAAGCTCTCCGAGAGCTCAACGACGAGGGCATCAAGCCTGCTAGGCTGAGCCCATTTTAGGAGCCCAAAATCAAACATTTTCATCAGTTTTGGGACACTTTTCTTCTTTTGCGCGATTTTTCAGACCCGTATCATACGTCGTGGGTCGCAAAAAGGACGACAACCTACTCCATCACATTTCTATTACCGAATAACACGGCACTCTAGGCAAGACAACTTCGCCACACGTAGAGGCTGGGCCTGCAAACCGAGGGCGTGGGGCATGGGACTAGGTCTCCGTCGTTTCGGTGCCCATAACTTTTGATCCGTAAAGAGTTACGCGGCGCACAACATACCGTTGAAAAGCCCTCCGAGAGCTCTACGACAGGGGTAGTAAACCTGCTCGGCTGCGCCCATTTTCGAAGGGCAAAATCGAACGTTTTCATTAGTTTGGGGATACTTTTCTTCTTTTGCGCTGTTTTTAAATCCCGGATCGTACGTCATGAACCGCGAAAATGACGACAACCGAGTCTGTCACATTTCTATTACCAAATAACATGACACTTTAGGCAAGACAACTTCGCCTCACGTAGAGCCTGGACCCACAATCCGAGGGCTTGTGGCTTGAGACCAGGTCTCTGTCGCTCCGGTTCCCATAACTTTTGATATGTACGGAGTTATGCGCGCACAACATACCGTTGGAAAGCTCTCCGAGAGCTCTACGAGGATGGCATAATGCCTGCTCAGCTATTCCCATTTTCGGAGCCCAAAATTGAATGTTTTCATCAGTTTTGAGATACTTTTATTCTTTTGCGCTATTTTTCTCTCCTGGATCGTACGTCGTGAGCCGCGAAAAGGACGACAACCTAATCCATCACATTTGTATTACCGAATAAAACGGTACCTTGGGCAAGACAACTTCGCCTCACGTAGAGGCTGGGCCCGTAAACCGAGGGTGTGGGGCTTAGGACCAGTTCTCCGTCCCTCCGGTGCCTACAACTTTTGATCCGTAAGGAGTTATGCGGCGCATATCATACCGTTGGAAAGCTCTCCAAGAGCTCTACGATGAAGGCATCAAGCCTGCTCGGCTTCGCCCATTTTTTAGAGCCTAAAATTGAATATTTTTATCAGTTTCGGGACACTTTTCTTCTTCTGCGCTGATTTTTCGTCCCGGATGGTACGTCGTGAGCCGCGAAGAGGACGACAACCTAATCCACCACATTTCTATTACCAAATCCCGTGGCACCTTGGGCAAGACAACTTCGCCTCACGTAGAGGCTGGGCCTGCAAACCGAGGGCATGAGGCTTGGGACCAGGTCTCCGTCGATCCGATGCCCATAACTTTTGATCCGAAATGAGTTATGCGGCGCACATCATATGTTGGAAAGCTCTCCGAGAGCATTATGACGGGGGCATCAAGCCTACTTGGCTGCAAAAATTTTTGGAGCCCAAAATCGATAGTTTTCATCAGTTTTAGGACACTTTTATTCTTTTGCGTTGTTTTTCTGTCCCGGATCGTACGTCATGAGCTGCGAAAAAGACGACAACCTAATCTACCACATTTCTATTACCGAATCTCGCGGCACCTGTGGCAAGACAACTTCACCTCACGTAGAGGCTGGGGCCGCAAACCGAGGTCGTGGGGCTTAGGACCAGGTCTCCGTCGCTTCGGCGCCTATAACTTTTGATCCATAAGGAGTTACGCGACGTACAACATACCGTTAGAAAGCTCTCCGAGAGCTCTACAACGGGGGCAGCAAGCCTGCACAGTTGCGCCCATTTTCAGAGTGCAAAATTTAACGTTTTCATCTGTTTCTGGACATTTTTCTTCTTTTGCGCTATTTTTCCGTCTCGGATCGTTTGTCGTGAGCCGCGAAAAGGACGACAACCTAATCCAACACATTTCTATTACCGAATAACACAGCACCTTGGGCAAGACAACATCGCCTCACGTAGAGGCTAGGCCAGCAAACCGAGGGCGTGGGGCTTGGGACCAGGTCTCCGTCGCTTCAGTACCCATAACTTTTGATCCGTAACGAGTTACGCGGCGCACAGCATGCCGTTGGAAAGCTCTTCGAGAGCTCTACTATGGGGGCAGCAAGCCTGCTCGACTACGCCCATTTTTTGAGCCAAAAATCGAACGTTTTCATTAGTTTCGGGATACTTTTCTTCTTTTACGCTGTTTTTCTGTCTCGGAACGTACGTCGTGAGGCGCGAAAAGGACGGCATCCTAATCCATCACATTTCCATTACCGAATAACATGGCACCTTGGGCAAGATAACTTTGCCTCACGTAGACGCTGGACCCACAAACCAAGGGTGTAGGGCGTGGGACCAGGTCTCCGTCGCTCCGGTTCTAATAACTTTTGATCTGTAAGGAGTTATGCGGCGCACAACATATTGTTGAAAAGCTCTCCGAGAGCTCTACGACGGGGGCAGCAAGCTTGCTCAACTGTGCCCATTTTCGGAGCCCAAAATCGAACGTTTTCATCAGTTTTGGGCCACTTTTCATCTTTTACACTGTTTTTCCGTCCCGGATCGTACGTTGTGAGCTGCGAAAAGGATGACAACCTAATCCATCACATTTCTATTACCGAATAATACGGCACCTTGGGCAAGAAAACTTCGCCTCACGTAGAGGCTGGGCCCGCAAACCGAAGGCGTAGGGCTTGGGACCAGGTCTCCATCACTTCGGTGCCCATAACTTTTGATCCGTAAGGAGTTGCGCAGTGCACAGCATACCGTTGGAAAGCTCTTCAAGAGCTCTACGACGGGGACAACAAGCCAGCTCGACTGTGCCTATTTTTGGAGCCCAAAATCAAACGTTTTCAACAGTTTCGGAATACTTTTCTTCTTTTGCACTATTTTTTCGTCCCGGATCGTACGTCGTGAGCCGCGAAAGGGACGACAACCTAATCCATCACATTTCTATTACCGAATAACACTGTACCTTAGGCAAGGCGACTTCGCCTAACGTAGATACTGGGCCCGCTAACTGAGGGCGTGAGGCTTAGGACCAAGTCTCTCTCGCTCCGGTGCACATTACTTTTGATCCGTAAGAAGTTATGCGGTGCACAACATACCGTTGGAAAGCTCTCCGAGAGCTCAATGACGGGAGCAATAAGCCTGCTCGGTTGAGCCCATTTTTGGAGCCCAAAATCAAACGTTTTCATTAGTTTCAGGACACTTTTATTCTTTTGCGTTGTTTTACCGTCCCGGATCATACGACATGAGCCACAAAAAGGATGACAACGTAATCCATCACATTTGTATTACCGAATAACACGGCACCTTGGGCAAGACGACTTCGCCTCATGTAGAGGCTGGGCCCGCAAACCGGGTGCGTGAGGCTTGGGACCAAGTCTCTCTCGTTCCGGTGCCCATAACTTTTGATCCGTAAGGAGTTACGCAGAGCACAGCATATCGTTGGAAAGCTCTCCGAGAGCTCAACGACGGAGGCAGCAAGCCTGCTAGGCTGAGCCTATTTTTGGAGCCCAAAATCAAACGTTTTCATCAGTTTCAGGACACTTTTCTTCTTTTGCATTGTTTTTCTGTCCCGGATCGTACGTCGTGGGCAGCGAAAAGTACGACAACCTAATCCATCACATTTCTATTACCGAATAACACGGCACCTTGGGCAAGACAACTTCCCCTCACATAGAGGCTGGGCCCACAAACCTAGGGCATGGGCCATGGGACTAGGTCTTCGTCGCTCCGGTGCCCATAACTTTTGATCCGTAAGGAGTTACGCTGCGCAAAGCATATTGTTGGAAAGCTCTCCGAGAGCTCTACGATGGGGGTAGCAAGCCTACTTGGCTGTGAAAATTTTTGGAGTCAAAAATCGAACGTTTTCATCAGTTTCATGACACTTTTCTTCTTTTGCGCTGTTTTTCGGTGCCAGATCGTACGTCGTGACCCGCGAAGAAGACGACAACCTAATCTACCACATTTCTATTACCAAATAACACGACACCTTGGGCAAGACAACTACGCCTCATGTAGAGGCTGGACCCGCAAACCGAGGGCGTGTGGCTTGGGACCAGGTCTCCGTCGCTCTAGTGCCCCTAACTTTTGATCTGTACAGAGTTACGCGACGCACAGCATACCGTTGGAAAGCTCTCCGAGAGCTCTACGAGAAAGGCAGCATGCCTGCTCTGTTGTGCCCATTTCTGGAGCCCAAAATCAAATGTTTTCATCAATTTTGGGATACTTTTCTTCTTTTACGCTGTTTTTCCGTCCCGAATTGTACGTCGTGAGCAGCGAAAAGGACGACAACCTAATCCATCACTTTTCTATTACAGAATAACAATGCATCTTGAGCAAGACAACTTCGCCTCACGTAGAGGCTGGGCTCGCAAACCGAGGGCGTGGGGCTTGGGACCAGTTCTCTGTTGCTCCGGTGCCTACAACTTTTGATTCGTAAGGAGTTACGCGGCGCACAGCATACCGTTGGAAAGCTCTCTGAGAGCTCTACTACGAGGGCATCAAGCCTGCTCGGCTTCGCCCATTTTTCAGAGCCCAAAATCGAACATTTTCATCAATTTTGGGAGACTTTTCTTCTTCTGCGCTGTTTTTCCGTCCCGGATCGTACGTCGTGAGCCGCGAAGAGGACGACAACCTAATCCACCACATTTCTATTACCGAATCCCGCAGCACCTAGGGAAAGACAACTTCACCTCACGTAGAGGCTGGGCCCGTAAACCGAGGGCGTGGGGCTTGGGATCAGGTCTCTGTCACTCTGGTGCCCATAATTTTTGTTCCGAAAGGAGTTATGCGGCGCACAGCATATGTTGGAAAGCTCTCCAAGAGCTTTATGAAGGGGCAGCAAGCCTACTTGGCTGCAAAAAATTTTGGAGCTGAAAATCAAACGTTTTCATCAGTTTCGGGACACTTTTCTTCTTTTCCCCTATTTTTTCGTCCTCGATCGTACGTCGTGAGCTGCGAAAAAGACGACAACCTAATCTACCACATTTTTATTACCGAATCTCGCGGTACCTGGGGCAAGACAACTTCGCCTCACGTAGAGGCTGGGCCTGCAAACCGAGGGCGTGGGGCTTGGGACCAGGTCTCCATTGTCACGCCCCAACCCGGCCTATAAAGGTTAGACTAGGGTGTGATCTAAATATTCAAGTCACGTCTCGTACTTAACCGTTCATGAAGATTTAACACATAACGTTTTGGCTTAAACTCTAAAATTTTTCGATAAACCGGCAGCATAACGGCTGTAATTGGGCTCTTTGGTTTGACCTAATTCTCTAAACGCCTCAATTATTCCAATCATTAATCCAATTCCATTAAGGACTCCTATTTGTCACCAACCGATTTGCCTACTAGTTTATCTTGAAAGTCTCGTTTGGTTAATAAACCTAACATGATAACTATGTCTCATTTATTTGTCCATTTCCTATCATGCAAGTACCTATTATCCTTTAGTTTGCAAATGAGCACCTAAGTGAAATTAGATAGAATTAACTTAGTTGATTGTTCATCTAGTGGTTTGAATGCCTACGATAACTACTAATTAAGAAAACGAAAGCAAACAACCAAATAAAAGTTCATCCGGTTATAGATAGTATAATCCCAGAATTAGACCCAAATTACAACGGGGTCATTTACATCAGTAAAATGAATAGTTTGCACAAACACAACATCCATATAGCAACCACTTTCAGGCAAAGCACAAAAGCACGTAGGGACAGGCAATCACTCCAAGGAATCATCATTAGGCACATTGTCCTCGGGTACCTGTTCTTGATCTTCTTCACCTAAGATGATAAAAGAGGGTGAGTCCTTATAACTCAGCGAGGGGAAAACGAGAAATACGTTTTGAAACTCATTTTTCGGTTCAATTATGAAAACTCTTTTTTTGAAAATATGTCACGTATTACAAATAATAAGGTACGCAAATATATGAAACAAATCGAGTAACAGATACATTTACCAATCATTTCAAGGATACAGTGAGCATTTGCTCTCAATATCAATTTCGATTCATTTGGTGCGGCTGACTTCAATAATCCACTTATCGCTCCCAATTGGGTGTACTCCGGATGTACCCCAAAACCTACGACCCAACTCTCTAAGGGTGAAATGCCAAGCGAGAGAGGGAATTGGACCATGGTAGTCACGGTAACACCGGCAAGCCTGATGCCGCCCGGCGTGCGTGAAACACTACCATGCCACATTGAAAGGTTGCAACCTCGTATGCAATGCACATTTATAACATTTAACATATTACATTAGGAGGACAACAAAGTAGGTCACCTCCGAGCAGTTATAAGATCGCACGTTATCAAGTAATCTAACGAGGCACGATAAGACAAGTAATTTTACTTGAAAGGCATATAGAGCCATATGAACATTAAACGGGAAGCCATGTAACACATACAAGTCATGCCATATAACTCATTTCGAAGTCCACGTAATCAAGTGATACGATTATTCAACATGCAACAACATCTATGTGGGTTCGGATGCAAGAAAAGCCTAATTGTCAACATGCAATGATCAAAATTACATTTAAGCTTATAAGGGAAACTATGGGCAGCCTACTAAACATATAATTCCACACAATATCCAAATGATCAACACTTAGCAAAACTACCTAGTCATTAGGGTTTCCATTTCGTGCATATTCGTGCAATTTGAGCCTCAACCCAACTCAAAGTCAATCTCAAACCATGCATCATTTAATTCAACATCCTCAAACATTCAAAACAGTCCACACAACATCCCAAAGCTACAATCCCAAGCATTTAATTCAACAAGAGGAGTCAACAATTTTCTAAGCACAACATTAAGTGAAACCCTTACTGCAATAGGCTGTTTTCTCACAATCATTAAGATAAGAAAAAAAATCTCTAAATTCAGTGCATAAGATGTCAAATTAAAGCTTAAGAAGTTAACTAAAATCAGAAACAAACCTTGCATCAATTGGAGTTCGGGATCATTAGATATAACCGAAATAGTGGGATAGCACAAAACTGTCCAGATTTGCACACATTTTGATAATTGACATTTTTGAGGTCCTTAGGGTTAGATTCAGCCTTAGTCCATTTCTGACAGAAATGTCCAGAACTGAAAAATATAGCAGCACACCAATTTTCATACATTTTGGACATCATTAAATAAGTCAAATCTTGTTCTTTCTACAAGGTCAGTGCATCTGCCAAAACCTGCTTCATTTTTTCCAGATTTCCAGATTTGGTCACATTTTAAAGATTTTCCATTTTGAGGACCTTAGAGTCAAAATTAGCTTCGGCCTATTTCTGGAAATAATGTTCAAAACTGTCCAAAGTAGTCATCTACCCATTTTCAAGCATTTTCAACATCATTTGCCTAGCTAAACTTACCTCGAAACAGACTGGTCAGAGAGCTGTCAACAATCCGACTTCACCTAGCATCACTTTCAAGCCAAGATCTTGCCATGCATGGTTGTTTAAGCTTATGAACGACCATATAACTCAAGTACAGAAGCAAAGACATACATTCATGAGCATGCATGTGAATTTTTGAAGGATTTTCAAAAGGTTTTAGCCCTCACCTTAGCAATCAACCAAAAAGATGCACAAAAACTTGTTGAAGCTCAAATCTCTTCTTCTTCTTGCTTAGCCGAGATTCCAACTTGGTTTTCCCTATTTTTCCTAGCCTAGTGACCAACCTCTTAGTACATGCATGAGGTTAGAACAAAAAGAAAAGAAATGGAAGCTAAGAAACTTACCTAGGGCCGAATAGAAGACTTCAAAGGACATGCATGTGTAGTTTTCGCATCCTAGCTTGTTTGCTTGGGTTTCTTTGATGGTTGCTTGCCTTGTTGCACCATATGATGAAGAAGATGAGCTAGAAGGTGGAGAGAACTCAGCCAAAACCAAAATGGAGAGAGAGGAATGAGAGGGAGAGAGAAAAATTGAGGAAGAAATGAAGAAATGACAAAATTATGACAAGGAATAAAGCTTTTGCAATCTTCAATGCTTATGGTCATCCTTGGGCAGCAAAATTCCTGATTTTGTGTCTTCAAGATGTGAAATTTAAAATGTTAGCATGGGCATAGGTGGTTTGGTCGAGCAAGGTGAGAAATTTGAGGTGGTTTTGAGCATTTTTTTATGCATTGATAAGTGTTTTTGTCATAACTTGTCTAGAACTAATTTTTATGCATTTGTGTCATTAGAATTGTCATAGGAATGTTGGGAAATTAGGGAATCTAGGTAGAATAAAATATAGGAATGTTTGTTGATGAGTTGAATTATGAATAGAATAATAGATGGTGGGAAATGTAGGAATAGTTTAGTATTATTTTATTGTTAGTGGAGTTTGTAGAGAATTTGAATTAGGAATATAATATTGGTTAGTGGATTGTGTAGGATTATTTTAGTGTCTAGTGCTTTATGTAGGATTTTTTCTTGATTAACGCGGTGGCACGGATTCTTAGGTCTAGGGCACGAATTACGAGGTAGACACGAACTTCAAGGCTAAGGCATGTACTTCAAGACTAATGCATGCAATCCTAGGTGAATGCACGTAACCCAATGCGAGGCACGTAATTTAATGCAATGCACGTAAATCAAGGTAAGGCACGTTATTCGGGGTCGGGCCTCACATCCATCGCTCTGGCGCCCACAACTTTTGATCCATATGGAGTTACGCGGTGCACAGCATGCCGTTGGAAAGCCATTCGAGAGCTCCACTACGGGGGGAGCAAGCCTGCTCGACTACACCCATTTTTGGAGCCTAAAATCGAACGTTTTCATTAGTTTCGGGATACTTTTCTTCTTTTGCGCTGTTTTTCCGTCCCGGAACGTACGTCGTGAGCCTCGAAAAGGATGACAACCTAATCCATCACATTTCTAATACCGAATAACAAGGCACCTTGGGCAATACAACTTCGCCTCACGTAGAGGCTGGACCTACAAACCGAGGGCGTGGGGCGTGGGACCAGGTCTCCGTCGCTCCGGTGCCCTTAACTTTTGATCTGTAAGGAGTTACGCAGCGCACATCATGTCGTTGGAAAGCTCTCCAAGAACTCTACGACGGGGGACGCAAGCCTGCTCAGCTGTGCTCATTTTCGGAGCCCAAAATTGAACGTTTTCATCAGTTTTCGGACACTTTTCTTCTTTAGCGCTGTTTTTCAGTCTCGAATTGTACGTCGTGAGCCGCGAAAAGGATGACAACCTAATCCATCACATTTATATTACCAAATAACACGACACCTTGGGCAAGACAACTTCGCCTCACGTAGAGGCTGGGCCCGCAAACCGAGGGCGTGGGGCTTGGGACCAGGTCTCCGTCGCTTCGGTGCCCATAACTTTTGAACCGTAAGGAGGTATGCAGTGTACAGTATACCGTTGGAAAGCTCTTCAAGAGCTCTACGATGGGGGCAGAAATCCTACTCGACCGTGCCCAATTTTGGAGCCCAAAATCGAACGTTTTTATCAGTTTTGGGATACTTTTCTTCTTTTGCACTATTTTTTCGTTCCGGATCGTATGTCATGAGCCGCGAAAAGAATGACAACATAATCTATCACATTTCTATTACCGAATAACACAGCACCTTGGGCAAGACGACTTCGCCTAACGTAGAGACTGGGCCCACAAACTGAGGGGGTGAGGCTTGGGACCAAGTGTGATAACCCGAACCCGGCATGCATTTAATGGCATTTAATTGCATTTAATTAAGTGTTATCATAAATGTTAGCATTGAATTATGTGTTTATTTTAGTTAAACATTTATTTGTAGCTTTATTTTCATAATTATGTTAATCGGTTTTATTTTCTTGCACTTAAATGCTCGGATTTCAATTAAATGAAAAGTAGCTCCGAGCCGGAGTAAGTTTTAAACAATGATGCTTTTCAAAAATGATATATTTCTTAAATTCTTTGAAATTTAATCATTATTCTTTTATTGTCGCAAAGTGCATAGCATTTCGAGAGCGATAGTTAGGAAATGAATTCTAGTCCTCAGTAAATAGTGAAAACTAGTATTTAGTGTTTTAATTTTAGTGTTTTAAGTTGTATTTAACTAGAATTGGATTTATGTTAGTTGTTTTAGCTTTAAAATGCATGAAACAAGCTTATTTGACCAACTTAAGTGAGCATTGACCAAAGCTTTGACCATTTGACCTTGTGTCATCTTTATAATAGCTTAAATTAGCACAAAACAAAAAAAAAGAAGGCTGAAAATCAGAATGCATAGGGCCGAAAAATGCAAGGAAGAAAAAATAACATTTCAACTTCAAATCTTCGATTCTTCGTGTGAGCTTGCACGGGGTGGTTTCCGAGGCATCCTACGAGGTTGTCCTAGCGTCTAGGAGCGTCTAAGGTGAGGGTTTCATCGTTATTTGCGCATTTGAATATTTTGTGTATTAACTTTAATTTTTGGGTTTTATCCGTATATTGTTATTTTAATCATTTTGAGGCTTAAAGAATGTTCCCTAGCAATTGTAGAACATGTATTTATAGCTTTGTAATATTTTCTGCGGTTAAATCTTGAGATTGTAATTTAAATTGTTAGTTGAATAGTAAACTATGAATAGTAAAATCTCGTTTCGATAAAGTTGCGCTGTTATGCTTTCTGTTGATGTGAAAAGGTGCTAGGCATGCTAGAATGCCTGAATGCATGGTTTGTTTAGGTTGCGTAATGGAAAAAATGAGAAAAATGCATTAGTGAAAGTTGGGGTCGTTTCGGTCGAGTTTGGAATTTTCTCAATTTGTGTGAAGGCATTGTCGAGGTACGTCATGGAAGCACTTTTGGTGCAGTTGTGACATTGGTTGGGTAATCGGTTGAGGTAGTTGTAGTTCAAACGAGAAAAGGAGAAAATCGGGGCTTTGCGTGAATTCTAGGGTTAAGTAGGGTTTCGGGGTCTTTAGATGTGCCTTATGGTGACCTAGAAGGATTGGTGAAGTCGGTTTCCAAAACTCGTGGCTCGTTTGAAAGTAGTAGCGTTTGGTAAGTTGGGGTCATTTTCGTGATTTTGTGTGTTTTCATAGAATATTGCTTATAGAATGCTTATATTGCTTATAGAATGCTTATGTTGCCTATAGAATGCTTATAATGCCTATAGAATACTTGTTATTGCTTGATAATGTTAGTTGGTGTTGTTCTTGTTACTTATTTGATTGTAAATGCTTGTTAATGCTTATTCCGCTTGTTAGAGTTGATTGTTGATTGAAATGTTTAACAATTGTTGATAATGCATGATATCTCGTTTATCGTCTCTAATCTGTATTGTTGTGCTATCGCTCGTTTATCGCCTTGTATCGAGTCTTGCATTGCATAGTGTCAGGGCGTGAGTGATGGTCCTCTCCGGGTAGCCTCGAGTTGCCGGTGTTGGTTGCTCTAGCTCCGTGTCCTATTCCCTTTTCTCTCTTGGGTTGCCTCCCAAGGGGATTTGGGTCGTAGAATTGATGGTTACTCCCGGGGTATTCCAAATTGGAGTTATAAGGTGGTTGCGCGCTTATTGTCATCGTTGTCAACATCAAACTCGAGATTGATGTATCGCTCGTGAAATGGTATATTGCTCGTATGAGTGAACCATAGCCTTCAAAGTGTGATATAGCTTTGAATGGTTGTGTTAATGCTTTCTTGAATGTTTATTATATTGACGTTTGTATTAAATGCTTTCTTATTGACTTTATTGCTTAACTGTGTCTATTTGCATTGCACGACTTTCTTTCTCTCCACCTCGATATCTGTCTCGCGCTCACTGAGTATACGTGTTGTGTATACTCACTCCTCACCACCACATTTCAGGAAATGTCATGTTAGCTGAAAAGTTCGTGATTTCGTGAAAGTTCGTGCTTGAAGAGTTTTCTTGCGTGCTATGTGGCTTGAGTTGTCAAAGATACAAAGACGTATGTTCATATGTTGTATGTATTTATTGTTAAAAGAAATGTAATTTAAATTTAGCTAAGTAGTTGAGATGAATTGATAAGCTAGTTTATGTAATCAGTTAGCATAGCTTAACTTCAATGCATGTTTGTAATGTCCAAAGGAAAAGAGTTAGAATGGCAGGATAGTTTATTTTATGCAGTAGCTTAGTATGGTTTAATTGTCTAGTTTGAATGTACTTGTCAAAAATGAAAAGAGATAGGTTAGCTTGTAAATTGGAAATGTATGTATACTTGCTGAGTTTAATTGTTGAGAACCAAGGCTCGGATGGCCTTGAGGTGTTTGTATGGTTGGACACGGTGTTGGTCCACTTATATGTTGTCACAGGTTTTACATTTCGCCTAGAAATAGGGGAGTCTCCGTCAGTTTTCCCTGAAAATTTTGCCCGGGTTTGGAATTGGGTTGTGAATAAATTGATTGATAGAACTCCCGGTCTCGAGAGGGATCAGGGTGTTACAGGTGGTATCAGAGCTTGTTTAGCTCATAAGCCGGGACAGGGTCCTCGGTCTGGTGGGTAGTGACCTTTAAATGTGTGCTTGTTGAGTATGTCTTGAAAGTGTATGCTTGTATGTGAGAATGTTTGTCTTGACCTGAATGTGTGCTCCTATGTGATATAGCTATGTGTTATGTGTTAAGTGTGTGCTAAGTAAAGTGAAGTGTCTAGTTGTGCATTGAATTGACCTATTGAATTGGCATCGTGAATTGAATCGACCTCGTGAATTGTTATTTGCTTGAAGTATTACTTGTAATGTGGGTATAGAATGTCTTGAATTGGTTGTGCCGTGATTTGAATTGATTATGTTGTGCTTGAATTGATTGTCATGTTTGAATGACTTTGATGATTAAATGGTTTTGTGAACTCTTTTGTAAACTTGTTTGCATAATAGTTTAAGGCATGTGTATAAATGTGATATCTTGGCATTCATACATGTCCCGTGGAAATGGTAAGAAAGACTTCTTCCTCCCCTGAAGAGAAGTGGTTAGTAGCAGGCCCTTCAAGTTATGTGGATTGACGGGAATGAGCAGTATTTGACTAGCCCTTTATTTGGGAGTTGGTATTTATTGTTGGAGTTGTTTATTGGGATTCTTCTAAGGTTATCTCCTATGCCTAGTATAAATGACTTCCTTTGGAGTTCTACATAATTATTCTTTGGAGCATTTTCTTAAATGTCTTCTTGATTGGGCATTCATCGGGTATTTTTATATTGGCATTTCGTGGGAGACTTGGTTGGGATTTTAATCAACCTTTGGTGTTCTTTCTGCATTCTTATGGGGAAACTTTGATTTGAGTCTGCTTACAATGATCAGTTTTGTGTGAAGCGTACTACTTTGGTATTCCTAGTGGACATTTCTCAGTGGACTTGGCAATCAGAATTTTATCAGACTTACTGCATAATATTATCTACAATATCTCCGCTCTAGTCTTTCCTAATATTTTATCGGCAATCGTGATTGGAATTCTTCAATAGTATATGATGCACCTGCACAACATTCCCTCTGATGCTTCTTAAGCTATATATTTTGAAAGACTTCCTTGAAACCTCTGTAATATGATTGGCTGGATTTCTTGTCTGGAGTCTTCCTGAGTAGTACTTGGGATTCTTGTTTAGACTCTACTTCAGATTGTTTATTGGTATGTTCTCGGTACTTTTAGTTGGGATTCTATTATGGCATTCATGTCTAGTAAGATTTTTATTTGAGGATCTATTTGGTTGTTCTCTGGAGCATTCTTTGGTTTTCTTAACGGGTGTTCTTTGGAGACTTTTGTTGGCACTTCTCGGTGGACTTGGTTATTGGAATCTCAATCGGACTTACTGTATGGTATTATCTATGGTATGTGTGTCTTGGACTTTATTGGTGTGCTACTGGCATTCCTAATTGGAAAATTCTTCAATGGCATTTTTCAGGATCCTTAGTGGCCATTTATTTAGCATTTACTTATTGGGTAAACTTGGCTACATTCTTACCGGAGCATTGTTCGGGTATTTTCTTGGCATTCCTCAGTTGGTTTGGTAATTGGAATTCCTATCGGACTTATGGTATAACACTATTTACGGTATTCTTTGAAATTCTTAGTGGGCATTCTACTGGTATTTTCCTTGTTGGCACTATTGGAAGTCTTACCCTTGGAATCTTGTTCAGAATTATTATCTTATATTGCTCACGGTATGCTGTGGAATACTTTAGGCTTCCTTGGTGGTAAGTTGTATAAAGTTTGCACTCGGCAAATGGCGATGAGGACTTGGAGCTTGGTCTTATATGTGCTGCATCTACTTTGGCTATCCTTTGACTTCCTTATTTGATACTTGTTGGATTTTTATAGAGGATTCGCATATAGAATATTCCTTCGGTATTCTTCTTGTTAATAATATGTGGAATTGGTAATATCTACAGTATCTTTGCTTTAGTCTTTATTGGCATATTCTCGGCACTTTTAGCGGGGAATTCTTTTATGATATTCTTGACCAGCGAAATTCTTATTTGGATTTCAAGATGGTATTGTCAATTAAGCCTTTATTTGGCCTTATTGCTTTGGAGTTTCAGTCAGTACTATTGGGGGGTTCTTAGTAAGGTATTCTTCGAGCGTTCTTATTCAGTGTCTTGCTCAGCAACCGATGAAGATTAGTCAGAGTTGGATTTCAGTGGTTGCAGAGTTCTATTGGAAGAATAATTGCGAGGACGCAATTGTTTTAAGGGGGGAAGGATGTGATAACCCGAACCCGGCATGCATTTAATTAAGTGTTATCATAAATGTTAGCATTGAATTATGTGTTTATTTTAGTTAAACATTTATTTGTAGCTTTATTTTCATAATTATGTTAATCGGTTTTATTTTCTTGCACTTAAATGCTCCGATTTCAATTAAATGAAAAGTAGCTCCGAGCCGGAGTAAGTTTTAAACAATGATGCTTTTCAAAAATGATATATTTATT
The DNA here is from genome assembly GCA_037974665.1 of Ehretia macrophylla. Classification (NCBI taxonomy): domain Eukaryota; kingdom Viridiplantae; phylum Streptophyta; class Magnoliopsida; order Boraginales; family Ehretiaceae; genus Ehretia; species Ehretia macrophylla. Next base: position 40,660,411 of record CM075766.1, read on the forward strand.
AAATTCTTTGAGATTTAATCATTATTCTTTTATTGTTGCAAAGTGCATAGCATTTCGAGAGCGATAGTTAGGAAATGAATTCTAGTCCTCAGCAAATAGTGAAAACTAGTATTTAGTGTTTTAAGTTGTAGTTAACTAGAATTGGATTTATGTTAGTTGTTTTAGCTTTAAAATGCATGAAACAAGCTTATTTGACCAACTTAAGTGAGCATTGACCAAAGCTTTGACCATTTGACCTTGTGTCATCTTTATAATAGCTTAAATTAGCACAAAACAAAAAAAAAGAAGGCTGAAAATCAGAATGCATAGGGCCGAAAAATGCAAGGAAGAAAAAATAACATTTCAACTTCAAATCTTCGATTCTTCGCGTGAGCTTGCACGGGGTGGTTTCCGAGGCATCCTACGAGGTTGTCCTAGCGTCTATGAGCGTCTAAGGTGAGGGTTTAATCGTTATTTGCGCATTTGAATATTTTGTGTATTAACTTTAATTTTTAGGTTTGATCCGTATATTGTTATTTTAATCATTTTGAGGCTTAAAGAATGTTCCCTAGCAATTGTAGAACATGTATTTATAGCTTTGTAACATTTCCTGCAGTTAAATCTTGAGATTGTAATTTAAATTGTTAGTTGAATAGTAAACTATGAATAGTAAAACCTTGTTTCGATAAAGTTGCACTGTTATGCTTTCTGTTGATGTGAAAAGGTGCTAGGTATGCTAGAATGCCTGAATGCATGGTTTGTTTAGGCTGCGTAATGGAAAAAATGAGAAAAATGCATTAGTGAAAGTTGGGGTCGTTTCGATCGAGTTTGGAATTTTCTCGATTTGCGTGAAGGCATTGTCGAGGTACGTCATGGAAGCACTTTTGGTGCAGTTGTGATATTGGTTGGGTAATCGGTTGAGGTAGTTGTAGTTCAAACGAGAAAAGGGAAAAATCGGGGCTTTGCGTAAATTCTATGGTTAAGTAGGGTTTCAGGGTCTTTAGACGTGCCTTATGGTGACCTAGGAGGATTGGTGAAGTCGGTTTCCAAAACTCGTGGCTCGTTTGAAAGTAGTAGCGTTTGGTAAGTTGGGGTCATTTTCGTGATTTTGTGTGTTTTCATAGAATATTGCTTATAGAATGCTTATATTGCTTATAGAATGCTTATATTGCTTATAGAATGCTTATGTTGCCTATAGAATGCTTATAATACCTATAGAATACTTGTTATTGCTTGATAATGTTAGTTGGTGTTGTTATTGTTACTTATTTGATTGTAAATGCTTGTTAATGCTTGTTAATGCTTATTACGCTTGTTAGAGTTGATTGCTGATTGAAATGTTTAACAATTGTTGATAATGCGTGATATCTCGTTTATCATCTCTAATCTGTATTGTTGTGCTATTGCTCGTTTATCGCCTTGTATCGAGTCTTGTATTGCATAGTGTCAGGGCGTGAGTGATGGGCCTCTCTAGGTAGCCTCGGGTTGCCGGTGTTGGTTGCTCTAGCTCTGTGTCCTATTCCCTTTTCTCGCTTGGGTTGCCTCCCAGGGGGATTTGGGTCGTAGAATTAATGGTTACTCCCGGGGTATTCCAAACTGGATTTATAAGGTGGTTGCGCGCTTATTGTCATCGTTGTCAACATTAAGTTCGAGATTGATGTATCGCTCGTGAAATGGTATATTGCTCGTATGAGTGAACCATAGCCTTCAAAGTGTGGTATAGCTTTGAATGGTTGTGCTAATTCTTTCTTGAATGTTTATTATATTGTCATTTGTATTAAATGCTTTCTTATTGACTTTATTGCTTAACTGTGCTTATTTGCATTGCACGACTTTCTTTCTCTCCACCTCGATATCTGTCTCGCCCTCACTGAGTATACGTGTTGTGTATACTCACTCCTCACCACCACATTTCAGGAAATGTCATGTTAGCTGGAAAGTTCGTGATTTCATGAAAGTTCGTGCTTGAAGAGTTGTCTTGCGTGCTATGTGGCTTGAGTTGTCAAAGATGCAAAGATGTATGTTCATATGTTGTATGTATTTATTGTTAAAAGAAATGTAATTTAAATTTAGCCAAGTAGTTGAGATGAATTGATAAGTTTATGTAATCAGTTAGCATAGCTTAACTTCAATGCATGTTTGTAATGTCCAAAGGAAAAGAGTTAGAATGGTAGGATAGTTTATTTTATGCAGTAGCTTAGTATGGTTTAATTGTCTAGTTTGAATGTACTTGTCAAAAATGAAAAGAGATAGGTTAGCTTGTAAATTGGAAATGTATGTATACTTGCTGAGTTTAATTGTTGAGAACTAAGGCTCGGATGGCCTTGAGGTGTTTGTATGGTTGGACACGGTATTGGTCCACTTATATGCTGTCACAGGTTTTACATTTCGCCTAGAAACAGGGGATACTCTGTCCGTTTTCCCTGAAAATTTTGCCCAGGTTTGGAATTGGGTTATGAATAGATTGATTGATAGAACTCCCGGTCTCGAGAGGGATCGGGGTGTTACACCAAGTCTCTCTCACTCCGGTGCCCATAACTTTTGATCCGCAAGGAGTTACGCGGCGCACAGCATACCGTTGGAAAGCTCGCCGAGAGCTCAATGACGAGGGTAGCAAGCCTGCTCGACTGAGCCCATTTTTGGAGCCCAAAATCAAACGTTTTCATCAGTTTTGGGACACTTTTCTTCTTTTGCGCTGTTTTTCCGTCCCGGATCGTATGTCGTGAGCCGCGAAAAGGACGACAACCTAATCCATCACATTTCTATTACCTAATAACACGGTACCTTGGGCAAGACAACTTCACCACACGTAGAGGCTGGGCCCGCAAACCGAGGGCGTGGGGCTTAGGACTAGGTCTCCGTCGCTTTGGTGCCCATAACTTTTGATCCGTAAGGAGTTACGCGGCGTACAGCATACCGTTGGAAAGCTCTTCGAGAGCTCTACGACGGGAGCAGCAAGTCTACTCAACCGTGCCCATTTTTGGAGCCCAAAATCGAACGTTTTCATCAGTTTCGGGATACTTTTCTTCTTTTGCACTGTTTTTCAGTCCCGGATCGTACGTCGTGAGCCGCGAAAAGGACGACAACTTAATCCATCACATTTCTATTACTGAATAACACGGCACCTTGGGCAAGACGACTTCGCCTAATGTAGAGGCTGGGCAAGCAAACCGAGGGCATGAGGCTTGTGACCAAGTCTCTCTCGCTCCGGTGCCCATAACTTTTGATCCGTAAGGAGTTACGCAGCGCACAGCATACCGTTGGAAAGCTCTTCGAGAGTTCAATGACGGGGTAGCAAGCTTGCTCGGCTGAGCCCATTTTTGGAGCCCAAAATCAAACGTTTTCATCAGTTTCGGGACACTTTTCTTCTTTTGCGCTGTTTTTTCGTCCCGGATCGTACATCGTGAGCCGCGAAAAGGATGACAACCTAATCCATCACATTTCTATTACCGAATAACACAGCACCTTGGGCAAGACAACTTCACCTCACGTAGAGGCTGGACTAGCAAACCGAGGGCGTGTGGCTGGGGACCAGGTCTCCATCGCTCCGGTGCCCATAACTTTTGATCTGTATGGAGTTACGCGGCGCATAGCATACCATTGGAAAGCTCTCCGAGAGCTCTACGACGAGGGTAGCAAGCCTGCTCCGCAGCGCCCATTTTTACAGTCCAAAATCGAACGTTTTAATCACTTTGGGGATACTATTCTTCTTTTGTACTATTTTTCAGTCCCGGATCGTGCGTCGTGAGCCGTGAAAAGGACGACAACCTAATCCATCATATTTCTATTACCAACTAACACGACACCTTGGGCAAGACAACTTCACCTCACGTAGAGGCTGGACCAGCAAACCGAGGGCGTGTGGCTTGGGACCAGGTCTCTATCGCTCCGGTGCCCATAACTTTTGATCTGTAAGGTGTTACGCGGCGCATAGCATACCGTTGGAAAGCTCTCTGAGAGCTCTACGAGGGGGCAGCAAGCCTGCTCAACTGCGCCCATTTTCGGAGCCCAAAATCAAATGCTTTCATCAGTTTCGGGATACTTTTCTTCTTTTGCGCTGTTTTTCTGTCCCGGACTGTACGTCGTGAGCCTCGGAAAGGACGACAGCCTAATCCATCACATTTCTATTACCAAATAACATGGCACCTTGGGAAAGACCACTTCACCTCATGTAGAGGCTGGGCCTGCAAACCGAGGGCGTGGGGCTTGAGAGCAGTTCTCCGTCGCTCCGGTGCCCACTACTTTTGATCCGTATGGAGTTACGCGGCGCACAGCATACCGTTGGAAAGCTCTTTGATAGCTCTACGACGGAGGCATCAATCTTGCTAGGCTTTGACCATTTTTCAGAGCCCAAAATCGAACATTTTCCTCAGTTTTGGGACACTTTTCTTCATCTGCGCTGTTTTTTCGTCCCGGATCGTACGTCGTGAGCCGCGAAGAGGACGACAACCTAATCCACCACATTTCTATTACCAAATCCCGTGGAACCTTGGGCAAGACAACTTCGCCTCATGTAGAGGCTTGGCCCGCAAACCGAGGGCTAGGGCTTGTGACCAGGTCTCCGTCGCTCCGGTGCCCATAACTTTTGATCCGTAACGAGTTATGCGGCGCACAGCATATGTTGCAAAGCTCTCCGAGAGCTTCATGCTGAGGGCAGCAAGCCTACTTGGCTGTGAAAATTCTTGGAGCCCAAAATCGAACGTTTTCATCAGTTTCTGGATACTTTTATTCTTTTGCGCTGTTTTTTCATCCCGGATCGTACATCGTGAGCCGCGAAAAAGACGACAACCTAATCTACCACATTTCTATTACTGAATCTCGTGGTACTTGGGGCAAGACAACTTCGCCTCACGTAGAGACTGGGCCTGCAAACCGAGGGCGTGGGGCTTGGGACCAGGTCTCCGTCGCTCCGGTGACCACAACTTTTGATCCATAAAGAGTTACGTGGCGCACAGCATACCGTTGGAAAGCTCTTCGAGAGCTCTACGACAGGGGCAGCAAGCCTGCTCAGCTGCTCAGCTCCAATATCAGTTGTTGCGGGTGACTTCAAATCATTCCCCAAACACGCCTGGTGGGTGTACTCCGAATGTACCTCAAAATCTTACGACCCAACTCTCCGAGGAAGTCTAGCCCCAAGCGAGAGAGGGAATGGGACCATGGTAGTCACGGGTGCACCGGCAAGCCCGATGCCGCCCGGTGTGCGTGATCGCTACCATGCCGACATGAAAGGTTGCAACCTTGTATGCAATGCACATTTATGACATTTGATATATCACATTAGGAGGACAACAAAGTAGGTTGCCTCCGGACAGTCATAAGATTGCACATTGACAAGTAAACAGGCAGGGCACGATAAGACAAGTAATTTCACTTGAAAGGCATATAGAGTTATATGAACATTAAACGGGCAGCCATGTAACACATGTAAATCAAGCCATATAACTCATTTCGAAGTCCACGTAATCAAGTGATAGGATTATTCAACATGCAACAACATCTACGTGGGTTCGGATGCAAGAAAAGCCTATTTGTCAACATTCAGTGATCAAAATTACATTTAAGGTTATAAAGGCAACTACGGGCAGCCTACTAAGCGTATAATTTCACACAATATCCAAATGATCAATACTTAGCAAGCCTATCTAGTCATTAGGGTTTCCATTTCATGCATATCCGTGCAATTTGAGCCCAAAACCAACTCAAAGTCAATCTCAAGCCATGCATCATTTAATTCAACATCCTCAAACATTCAAAACAGTCCACACAACATCCCAAAGCTACGATCCCAAGCATTTAATTCAACAAGAGAAGTCACAACAATTTTCTAAGCATAACTCTAAGTGAAACCCTTACTGCAATAGGCTGTTTTCTCACAATCATTAAGATAAACAAACAATATCCAATTCCAGTGAATAAGATGTCAAATTAAAGCTTAAGAAGTGAACTAAAATCAGAAACAAACGTTGCATCACTTGGAGTTCGGGATCATTAGTTATAGCCGAAACAGTGGGATAGCACAAAACTGTCCAGATTTGTACACATTTCGATAATTGACGTTTTTGAGGTCTTTAGGGTCAGATTTAGCCTTAGTCCATTTCTGACAAAAATGTCAAGAACTGAAAAATATATCAGAACACCAAGTTTCCTGCATTTTTGATATCATTTACTAAGTCAAATCTAGTTCGTTCTACAAGGTCGGTGCATCTGTCAAAGCCTGCTTCATTTTTCCAGATTTCCAGATTTGGACACATTTTAAATATTTGTTATTTTGAGGACCTTCGAATCAAAATTAGCTTCGGCCTATTTCTGTGAAAAATGTTCAAAACGGGAAAAACTAGTCACCTACCAATTTTCATGCATTTTCAACATCATTTTCCTGGCTAAAAATACCTCGAAACAAACTGGTCAGAGAGCCGTCAACAATCCGACTTCACCTATCATCACTTTCAAGCCAAGATCTTGCCATGCATGGTTGTAAAAGCTTATGAACGAACATATAACTCACGTACAGAAGAAAAGACATACATTTAAGAGCATGCATGTGGATTCTTGAAGGATTTTCAAAAGGTTTTAGCCCTCACCTTAGCAATCAACCAAGAAGATACACAAAAACTTGTTGAAGCACAATTTTCTTCTCCTTCTTCGCCTAGCCGAGGTTCCAACTAGATGTTCTCTATTTTTCCTAGCTTAGTGACCAAGCTCTTAGTACATGCATAAGGTTAGAACAAGAAGAAAATAAATGGAAGCCAAGAAACTTACCTAGGGCCGAAATGAAGACTCAAGGAGCATGCATGTGTGATTTTCACACCCTAGCTAGTTTGGTCGAGCCTCTTGCTTGTTGCTTGACTTGATCAACTATGGTGTGAAGAAGATTAGCTATGGAAGGTGAGAAACTCAGCCAAGGCTGAGAGAGAGAGAGAAAAAAATGAGAGGGAGAGAGAGAAGTTGAGGAAGAAAGAGGAAATGACAAGAATATGACAAGGAGTGAAGCCTTTGCATTCTTCAAGAAAGTGGTCGGCCTTGGGCCATTAAAAATCTGATTTTTGTGTCTTCAATGTGTGATTTTAAAATGTTAGCATGGGCAAAGGTTGTTTGGTCGAGCAAGGTGAGGAATTGAGGTGGTTTTGAGCAATTTTTTTATGCATTGATAAGTGTTTTTGTCATAACTTGTCTAGAGATGAATTTGAATTGAGCAAGCATGCATAAAACTTGATGTGGTGGTCGGCCAAGGCTATGAAAATTCTGAATTTTGTCAACTATTGGAGTATTATTTAATTGTGTGTTGGAAGTGCAAAAAGAATAAGGAATAAAGAATGAACAATGTTTAGTGTTTAGTGAATTTTTGTCTTATAGTAAGTTGAATTAGGATTATAATATTGATAGTGGAGTTTGTAGGATTATTTAATAGTCTAGTGCTTTGTGTAAGATGCTTTCTTGTTTAGCGTGAGGACACGTTTTACTAGGTCTAGGGCACGCACTATGAGATATGGCACGAACTACGAGACAAACACACGTTTTTCAAGTAAATGCACGCAACCCTAAATTAATGCACGTAATTCAATGCAAGGTATACAAAACGAACTCAATTCTCAAACCTAGGTCAAGGCACGCAAATCTAGGTTAGGCACATGAAAGAAGGTATAGCACGCAAATCGAGGTCGGGCCTCACATTCGGAGCCCAAAATCAAACATTTTCATCAGTTTCGGGAATCTTTTCTTCTTTTGCACTGTTTTTCCATCCTGGATCGTACGTCATGAACCGTGAAAAGGACGACAATCTAATCCATCACCTTTCTATTACCGAATAAAACGGCACCTTGGGCAAGACATCTTCGCCTCACGTAGAGGCTGGGCCCGTAAACTGAGGCCATAGGGCTTGGGACCAGGTATCCGTCGCTCCGGTGCCCATAACTTTTGATCCGTAAGGAGTTACGCGGCGCACAGCATACCGTTGGAAAGCACTCCAAGAGCTCTACGACAAGGGTAGCAATCTTGCTCGACTGCGCCCATTTTTGGAGCCCAGAATTGAATATTTTCATCAGTTTCAGAACAATTTTCTTCTTTCGCGCTGTTTTTCCGTCCCGGATCGTACGCCGTGAGCCTAAAAAAGGATGACAACTGAATCCATAACATTTCTATTACCGAATAAAATGGCACCTTGGGCAAGACAACTTCGCCTCACGTAGAGGCTATGCCCGCAAACTGAGGGCGTGGGGCTTGGGGCCAGGTCTCCGTCGCTCCGGTGCCCATAACTTTTGATCCGTAAGGAGTTACGCGGCGCGCAACATACCATTGGAGAGCTCTCTGAGAGCTCTACGACGGGGGTAGCAAGGCTGCTCGGCTGCGCCCAATTTCGAAGCCCAAAATCGAACGTTTTCTTTAGTTTCAGGATACTTTTCTTCTTTTGCAGTGTTTTTTCATCCCTGACCGTACGTCGTGAGCCGCGAAAAGGATGACAGCCTAATCTATCACATTTCTATTACCGAATAACACGGCACCTTGGGCAAGACAACTTCGCCTCACGTAGAGGCTGGGCCCGCAAACCGAGGGCGTGGGGCTTGGTGCCAGGTCTCCGTCGCTCTGGTGCCCATAACTTTTGATCCGTAAGGAGTTACGTGGCGCACAACAAACCGTTGGAGAGCTCTCTGAGAGTTCTACGATGGGGGTAGCAAGGCTGCTCGGCTGCGCCCAATTTCGGAGCCCAAAATCGAACATTTTCTTCGGTTTCAGGATACTTTTCTTCTTTTGCAGTGTTTTTTTGTCCCTGATCATACGTCGTGAGTTGCGAAAAGGACAACAACCTAATCCATCACATTTCAATTACCGAATAACACGATAGCTTGGGCAAGACAACTTCGCCTCACGTAGAGGCTAGACCCGCAAACCGAGGGCGTGGGGCTTAGGACCAAGTCTCCATCGCTTCGGTGCCCATAACTTCTGATCTGTAAGGAGTTACGCGGCGCACAGCATACCTTTGGATAGCTCTCCGAGAGCTCTACGACGGGGGAAGCAGCCTACTCAGTTTTGCCCTTTTTCGAAGCCCAAAATCGAACATTTTTATCTGTTTTGGGACACTTTTCTTCTTTTGCGATGTTTTTTGGTCCAGGATCGTACGTCGTGAGCCACAAAAAGGACGACAACCTAATCCATCACATTTCTATTACCGAATAACACGGAAACTTAGGTAAGACAACTTCGCCTCATGTAGAGTCTGAGCCCGCAAACAGAGGGTATGGGGCTTGGGACCAGGTCTCCGTCGCTCCAGTGCCCATAACTTTTGATCCGTAAGGAGTTATGCGGCGCATAGCATACCGTTGGAAAGCTCTTCGAGAGCTCTACGAAGGGGGCAGCAAGCCTGCTCGACTGCGCCCATTTTCAGAGCCCTAAATCAAACATTTTGATTAGTTTTGGGACACTTTTAATCTTTTGAGTTGTTTCTACGTCCCGGATTGTACGTCGTCAGCCGCGAAAAGGACGACAACCTAATCCATCACATTTTTATTACCGAATAACACAACACCTTGGGCAAGACAACTTCACCTCACGTCGAGGCTGGGCCAGCAAACCGAGGGCGTGGGGCTTAGGACCAGGTCTCCGTCGCTCCGGTGCCCATAACTTTTGATCCGTAAGGAGTTATGCGACGCACAACATACCGTTGGAAAGCTCTCCGAGAGCTCTACGACGGGGGCATCAAGCCTACTCGGCTGCACCAGTTTTTGGAGCCCAAAATTGAATATTTTCATCAGTTTCGGGACACTTTTCATCTTTTGCACTATTTTTCCTTCCCGGATCATACGTCGTGAGCCGCGAAAAGGACGATAACCTAATCCATCACATTTCTATTACCAAATAACACGGCACTTTTGGCAAGACAACTTTGCCTCACGTAGAGGCTGGGCTCGCAAACCAAGGGTATGGGGCTTGGGACCAGGTCTCCGTCGCTCCGGTGCCCATAACTTTTGATCCGTAAGGAGTTACGCGGCGCACAACATACCGTTGGAAAGCTCTCCGAGAGCTCTACTATGGGGGCAGCAAGCCTGCTCGGCTGCCCTCATTTTCGGAGCCAAATTCAAAATTTTTCATAAGTTTCATTATACTTTTCTTCTTTTGCACTGTTTTTCCGTCCCGGATCGTACGTCGTGAGCCGCGAAAAGGACGACAACCTAATCCATCACATTTTTATTACCGAATAACACCACCCCTTGGGCAAGATAACTTCACCTCACGTAGAGGTTGGGCCCGTAAACCGAGGGCGCGAGGCTTGAGACCAGGTTTCCGTCGCTCCGGTGCCCATAACTTTTGTTCCGCAAGGAGTTACGTGACGCACAGTATACCGTTGGAAAGCTCTTCGAGAGCTCTACGACAGGGGCATCAAGCCTACTCGGCTGCGCCCATTTTTGGAGCCCTAAATCAAACATTTTGATTAGTTTTGGGACACTTTTAATCTTTTGAGCTGTTTTTTCGTCCCGAGTCGTACGTCGTGAGCCGCGAAAAGGACGACAACCTAATCCACCACATTTCTATTACCGAATCCTGCGGCACATTGGGCAAGATAACTTCGCCTCACATAGAGGCTGGGCCCTCAAACTGAGGGCGTGGGGCTTAGGACCAGGTCTCCGTCGCTCCGGTGCCCATAATGTTTGATCCGTAAGGAGTTATGCCGCGCACAGCATACCGTTGGAAAGCTCTCCGAGAGCTTTATGTCGGGGGCAACAAGCCTGCTTTGCTGAGAAAATTTTCGGAGCCCAAAATCGAACGTTTTCATCATATTCGGGATACTTTTATTCTTTTGCGCTATTTTTCCGTCCCGGATCGTACGTCGTGAGCCGCGAAAAGGACAACAACCTAATCCACCACATTTCTATTATCGAATCCCGTGGTATCTTGGGCAAGAAAACTTCACCTCATGGAGAGGCTAGGCCCGCAAACCGAGGGCGTGGGGCTTGGGACCAGGTCTCCGTCGCTCTGGTGCCCATAACTTTTGATCCATATGGAGGTACGCGGCGCACAGTGTCACGCCCCAACCCGGCCTATAAAGGTTAGACTAGGGTGTGATATAACATTCAAGTCACGTCTCGTACCTAACCGTTCATGAAAGTTTAACGTTTAATGTTTTAGCCTAAACTCCAAAATTTTTCAAAAATCGGCAGCATAACGGCTGTAATTGGGCTCTTTGGTTTGACCTAATTTTCTAAACGCCTCAAATTTTCCAATCTCAATTTCATTTCCAACTAAGATTACTATTTACCATCAATTGAAATGCCTATTGGTTATCTCAAAGTCTCGTTTGATTAATAACCTAGTATGATACTATGTCTCGTCTGTTTATTAATCCTCGTTACAAAAGTACTTGTTGATCTTATCTTGATACTAAGTACCTACTTAGATTGGATAGGTTCATTTACTTAGTCCTGATCTAATACTTCATGACCCTACGATAGATACTAGTCAATGACAATAGAAAAAGACCATAGTAGTGTCTGTCAAGTTGATATCAGTACAAACCAAAATTAGACCCCAAATTACAACAGGGGTCTTTTACATTACACATCAAGCAACATAAAAAAGAAATAGTCTTCAAGTAGCATAGTTCACAAATAGCCATAATCACGCAAGGCACATAGGACAGGCAATCACTCCAAGGAATCATCATTAGGCACATCATCCTTAGGTACCTGTTCTTGATCTTCTTCACCTGAGATGATAAAAGAGGGTGAGTCCTTATGAACTCAGCGATGGGGAACGAGAAATAGGTTTTGAAACTCATTTTTCAGTTCAACTTATGAAAATCCTTTTACAAGTATGAATATAATACAATTAAGTACATAATAATAATATAGAGTAAAGAAACACAATTACTAGTCTTTCTTTCCCGAGGTTCTCCAGGAACCAAGCGAGAATACTTATACATATAGAAAAAGGATACGGTGAGCCTTTGCTCTCAGTAGTTGCGGCCGACTTCAAATCATCCCCTTAACACGCCAAGTGGGTGTACTCCGGATATACCCCGAAATCCTACGACCTAACTCTTCGAGGAAGTCTAGCCCCCAAGCGAGAGAGGGAATTGGACTATGGTAGTCACGGGTGCACCGGCAAGCCCGATGCCGCTTGGTGTGTGTGATCGCTACCATGCCAGAATGAAAGGTTGCAACCTTGTATGCAATGCACATTTATGACATTTATTATATCACATTAGGAGGACAACAAAGTAGGTTGCCTCTGGACAGTCATAAGGTTGCACATTGACAAGTAAACAAGCGAGGCACGAATATACAAGTAATTTCACTTGAAAAGCATATGGAGTTATATGAACATTAAACGGGCAGCCATGTAACACATGTAAATCAAGTCATATAATTCATTTCAAAGTCCACGTAATCAAATATTAAGATTATTCAACATGCAACAATATCTACGTGGGCTCGGATGCAAGAAAGGCCTATTTGCCAACATGCAATGATCAAAATCACATTTAGGGCTATAAGGGCATCTACGAGCAGCCTACTAAGCATATAATTCCACACAATATCCAAATGATCAACACTTAGCAAGCCTACCTAGTCATTGGGGTTTCCATTTCGTGCTTACCCGTGTGATTAAACCCTAAGTCAACTCAAAATCAATCTCAAGTCATGCATCATTTAATTCAAACATCCTCAAGTACTCAAAACAGTCCACACAACATCCCAACGCCACAAACCCAAGCATTTAATATCACAAGAGAAGTTACAACAAATTTTCTAAGCATATAACCCAGTGAAACCCTCACTGCAATAGGTTGTTTTCCCACAATCATTAAGACAATAAAAAAATCTCCAATTCCAGTGAATAAGATTTTAAATTAAATCTTAATAAGTGAACTAAAATCAGAAACAAACCTTGCATCATTTGGAGTTCGGGATCAATAGTTATAGCCGAAACAGTGGGATAGCACAAAACTGTCCAGATTAGCATACATTTCAATACTTGTCGTTTTTGAGGTCCTTAGGGTCAGATTTATCCTTAGTCCATTTCTGACAAAAATGTCCAGAACTGAAAAATCTAGCAGCAAACCAAATTTCATGCATTTTTGATATCATTTACTAAGTCAAATCTGGCTCGTTCTACAAGGTCAGTGCATCTGCCAAAACCTGCTTCATTTTTTCCAGATTTCCAGATTTGGACACATTTTAATGATTTTCCATTTTGAGGACCTTAGATTCGAAATTAGCTTTGGCCTATTTCTGTAAAAAATGTTCAAAACTGGCAAAAATAGTCACCTACCAATTTTCATGCATTTTTAACATCATGTGCCTAGCCAAAATCACCTCGAAACAACAAGTCAGAGAGCTGTCACACAATCCTATTTCACCTATCATCATTTTCAAGCCAAAACCTTGCCATGCATGGTTGAAGAAGCTTATGAACACACATATATCTCAAATTCAGAAGCAAAGACATACATTTAAGAGCATGAATGTGGATTTTTGAAGGATTTTCAAAAGGTTTTAGCCCTCACCTTAGCAAATCAACAAGAAGATGCACAAAACTTTGATGAAGCTCAAATTTCTTCTTCTTCTTTGCCTAGCCGAGATTCCAACTTGACTTTCTCTATTTTTCCTAACTTAGTGACCAAGCTCTTAGTACATGCATGTGGTTAGAACAAGAAGAAAAGAAATGGAAGCTTAGAAACTTACCAAGGGCCAAAATGAAGACTCAAAGGACATGCATGTGTGATTCTTGCATCCTAGCTAGCTTGCTTGAGTTTCTTTGATTGTTACTTGTCTTGATGCACCATGAATTGATGAAGATGAGCAAAGGCAAGAGTAAACTCAGCCAAGGCCGAGAGAGAGAGAGAAGAATGAGAGGGAGAGAGAGAAGATTGAGAGGAAAGTGAGAGAAATAAAATAAAAAAAAAGCACAAGCCTTGCTATTGATGAAGCATGTTCGGCCTTGGGCAGCAAAATTTCAGCATTTTGTGTCTTCAAGAGCATATTTGAAATTCCTAGTATGGGCAAAGAATGTTTGGTCGAGCAAGGTGGGCTTTTACAAGGGTTTTGAGCAATTTTTTATGCAATTGTGTCATAGGATTGTCATAAGTTGTCTAGAATCAATTTGAATTGAGCAAACATGCACAAATACCACCTAGTGGTCGGCCAAGGCTATAAAAATTCTGATTTTTTTTGTCATCTATTGGAGTATTATTTAATTGGGTGTTGGAAGTGCAAAAAGAATAAGGAATAAAGAATGAAGAATGCTTAGTGTTTAGTGAAATTTTGTCTTCTAGTGAGTTGAATTAGTAATTTAATAATAGTTAGTGGATTTTGTAGGATTAATTAATGACCTAGTTCTTTGTGTAAAATGCTTTCTTGTTTAGCGTGAGGGCACGCTTTCCTAGGTCTAGGGCACGCACTACGAGGTAGGACACAAACTACGAGATGAACGCACGGTTTCCAAGTAAATGCACGCAACCCTAAATGAATGCATGGCACACAAAACGAACACAATTCTTAAACCTAGGTCAAGGCACGTAAATCTAGATAACACACGTTATTCGGGGTCAGGCCTCACACACAGCATACCGTTGGAAAGCTCTCTAAGAGCTCTACGATGGGGGCAGCAATCTTGCTCGGCTGTGCCCATTTTTGGATCCCAGAATCGAATGTTTTTAGCAGTTTCGAAACAATTTTCTTCTTTTACGCTATTTTTCCATCCCGGATCGTACGTCGTGAGCCTCGAAAAGGACGACAACCTAATCCATAACAATTCTATTACCGAATAACATGGCACCTTGGGCAAGACAACTTCACCTCAAGTAGAGGCTGGGCCCGCAAACCGAGGGCGTAGGGCTTGGGACCAGGTCTCCGTCGCTCTGGTGCCCATAACTTTCGATCCGTAAGGAGTTACGCGGCGTCCAACATACCGTTGGAAAGCTCTCTGAGAGCTCTACGATGAGGATAGAAAACCTGCTCAGCCGCGGCCATTTTTGGAGCCCAAAATCGAACATTTTCATCAGTTTCGAGACACTTTTTTTCTTTTGCGATGTTTTTCTGTCCCGGATCGAACGTCGTGAGCCGCAAAGAGGACGACAACCTAATCTATCACATTTCTATTACCGAATAACACGGCACCTTGGGCAAGACAACTTCGCCTCATGTAGAGGCTGGGCACGCAAACTGAGGGCGTGGGGCTTGGGACCAACTCTTCGTCGCTCCGGTACCCATAACTTTTGATCTGTAAGGAGTTATGTGGCATACACTATACCGTTGGAAAGCTCTCCGAGAGCTCTACGACAAGGGCAGCAAGCCTACTTGGCTACGCCCATTTTTTGAGCCCAAAATCGAACATTTTCATCAGTTTCGGGGCACTTTTCTTCTTTTGCGCTGTTTTTCCGTCTCGGATCGTACGTCGTAAGCCGTGAAAAGGACGACAACCTAATCCATCACATTTCTATTACCGAATAACATGGAACCTTGGGCAAGACAACTTTGCCCCAGGTAGAGGCTGGGCCCGCAAACTGAGGGCGTGGGGCTTGAGACCATGTCTCCGTCGCTTCGATGCCCATAACTTTTGATCCGTAAGGAGTTACGCAGCGCACAACATACCGTTTGAAAGCTCTCCGAGAGCTCTACGTTAGGGGCAACAAGACTTCTCAGCTGCGCCCATTTTCGGAGCCCAAAATCAAACGTTTTCATCAATTTTGGGATAATTTCTTCTTTTGCGCTGTTTTTTCGTCCCGGATCGTACGTCGTGAGCCGCGCAAAGGACGACAACCAAATCCATCACATTTCTATTACCGAATAACATGGCACCTTAGGCAAGACAACTTTGCCTCACGTAGAGGCTGGACCCACAAACTGAGGGCGTGGGGATTGGGACCAGGTCTCCGTTACTCCGGTGCCCATAACTTTAGATTTGTAAGGAGTTACGCGGCGCACAACATACCGTTGGAAAGCTCTCCGAGAGCTCTACGATGGGGGCAGCAAGCTTGCTTAGCTGCGTCTCTTTTTGGAGCCCAAAATCGAACGTTTTCATCAGTTTTGGGACACTTTTATTCTTTTGCGCTGTTTTTCTGTCTCGGATCGTACGTCGTGAGCCGCAAAAAGGATGACAATCCAATCCATCACATTTCTATTACCGAATAACACGGAACCTTGGGCAAGACAACTTCGCCTCATGTAGAGGTTGTGCTCGCAAACAGAGCACGTGGGGCTTGGGACCAGGTCTCCGTCGCTCCGATGCCCAAAACTTTTGATCCATAAGGAGTTACGTGGCGTACAATATACCGTTGGAATGGTCTTCGAGAGCTCTACGACGGGGGCAGCAAGCCTGCTCGACTGCGCCCATTTTCGGAAACCAAAATCGAACGTTTTCATTTGTTTGGGGATACTTTTCTTTTTTTGCGCTGTTTTTTCATCCCGGATCGTACGTCGTGAGCCGTGAAAAGGACGACAACCTAATCCATCACATTTCTATTACCGAATAACACGGCACCTTGGGCAAGACATCTTCGCCTCATGTAGAGGCTAGGCTCGCAAACCGAGGGCGTAGGGCTTGGGACCAGGTCTCCGTCGCTCCGGTGCCTATAACTTTTGATCCGTAAGGAGTTACACGGCGCACAACATACTGTTGGAAAGCTCTCCGAGAGCTTTACGATGGGGGAAGAAATCCTGCTTTGCTGCGCCCATTTTTGGAGCCCAAATTCAAATGTTTTCATAAGTTTTGGGATACTTTTCTTCTTTTGCGATATTTTTTTGTCCCGGATCGTACGTCGTGTGTCACGCCCCAACCCGGCCTATAAGGTTAGACTAGGGTGTGATCTAAACGTTCAGAACATGTCACATACTTAACCGTTTATGAAGATTTAACTCCTATCGTTTGAGTCTAGACTCCAAAGTTTTTCGGAAACTCGGCAGCATGACGGCTGTAATTGGACTCTTCGGTTTGGCCTAATTCTCTAAACGCCTCAAATTTTTCTAATCTCAAGTTTCATTTCCAACTAGGATTACCATTTAACGTCAATGAAACACATATTGGTTATCTCGATGTCTCGTTTGATTGTTTATCCTCGTTATAAAAGTACCTGTTGATCTTAGCTTAATAGCGAGTACCTGTTTAAGATTGGATAAGTTCATTTACTTAGTCCTTAACTAATACGTCATAACCTATGATAGATACTAGCGGTAATAATAGCAAAACGATCAAAGTAGTGTCTAGTGTCTGTCTAGCAATATCAGTACAAACCAAAATTAGACCCCAAATTACAACGGGGGTCTTTTACATTACAAATAGCAAGCAACATAAAAGAAATAGTCTTTAGGTAGCATAAAGTTCACAAGTAGCCATAATCACGCAAAGCACACAAACAGGCAATCACTCCAGGGATTCATCGTTAGGCACACCGTCCTCGGGTACCTGTTCTGGATCTTCATCACCTGAGATGATAAAAGAGGGTGAGTCCTTATGAACTCAGTGAAGGAGAACGAGAAATAGGTTTTGAAACTCATTTTCCGGTTCAACTTATGAAATCCTTTTGCAAGCATGAATATAACAATAATATAAGTACAGGAACAGAAATACCAGTCTTTCCTCCCTGAGGTCCTCTAGGAACCAAGCGAAAGTACTTATACACGCAGTAAAAAGGATACAGTGAGCTTTTGCTCGCAGATCAGTTCTAGAATCAGTTGATGTGGCCGACTTTAAATCATCCCCAAACACGCCAGGTGGGTATACTCCGGATGTACCCCGAAATTCTATGACCCAACTCTCCGAGGAAGTCTAGCCCCCAAGCGAGAGAGGGAATGGGACTATGGTAGTCACGGGTGCACCGGCAAGCCCGATGCCGTCCGGTGTGCGTGATCGCTACCATGCCGACAAGAAAGCTTGCAACCTTGTATGCAGTGCACATTTATGACATTAACATATCACGTTAGGAGGACAACAAAGTAGGTTGCCTCCGGACAGTCATAAGATTGCACATTGACAAGTAAACAAGCAGGGCACGATAAAACAGGTAATTTCACTTGAAAGGCATATAGAGTTATATGAACATTAAACAGGCAGCCATGTAACACATGTAAATCAAGCCATATAACTCATTACGAAGTCCACGTGATCAAGTAATAAGATTATTCAACATGCAATAACATCTACGTGGGTTCGGGCGCAAGAAAAGCCTATTTGTCAACATGCAATGATCAAAATCACATTTAGGACTATAAAGGCATTTACGGGCAGCCTACTAAACATATAATTCCACACAATATCCAAATGATCAACACTTAGCAAAACTACCTAGTCATTAGGGTTTCCATTTCGTGCATATTCGTGCAATTTGAGCCTCAAACCAACTCAAAGTCAATCTCAAGCCATGCATCATTTAATTCAACATCCTCAAACATTCAAAAAAATCCACACAACATCCCGAAGCTACAATCCCAAGCATTTAATTCAACAAGAGGAGTCACAACAGTTTTTCTAAGCATAACACTAAGTGAAACCCTTACTGCAATAGGCTGTTTTCTCACAATCAATAGCATAATCAAAAAATCTTCAAATCCAGTGAATAAGATTTCAAATTAAAGCTTAAGAAGTGAACTAAAATCATAAACAAACCTTGCATCAATTGGAGTTCGGGATCATTAGATATAGCCGAAACAGTGAGATAGCACAAAACTGTCCAGATTTGCACACATTTCGATAATTGACATTTTTGAGGTCCTTAGGGTCAGATTTAGCCTTAGTCCATTTCTGATAAAAATGTCCAGAACTGAAAAATATAGCAGCACACCAAATTTCATGCATTTTGGATATCATTTACTAAGTCAAATCTGGTTCGTTCTACAAGGTCAGTGCATCTGTCAAAACCTGCTTCATTTTTCCAGATTTCCAGATTTGGACACATTTTAAAGATTTGCTATTTTGAGGACCTTATAGTCGAAATTAGCTTTGGCCTATTTCTGCGAAAAATGTTCAACACTGGCCAAAATAGTCACCTACCAATTTTCATGCATTTTAAACATCATTTTCCTGGCTAAACTTACCTAGAAACAAACTAGTCAGAGAGCTGTCAACAATCCGACTTCACCTATCATCACTTTCAAGCCAAGATCTTGTCATGCATGGTTTCAAAAGCTTATGAACGAACATATAACTCAAGTACAGAAGCAAAGACATACATTTATGAGCATGCATGTAGATTTTTGAAGGATTTTCAAAAGGGTTTAGCCCTCACCTTAGCAAATCAACAAGAAGATGCACAAAACTTGATGAAGCACAATTTTCTTCTTCTTCCTTGCTTAGCCAAGACACCACCCGATTTCTCTCTATTTTTCCTAGCTTAGTGGCCAAGTTCTTAGTACATGCATGTGGTTAGAACAAGAAGAAAAGAAATGGAACCTAGTAAACTCACCAAGGCCGAAAATGGTGACTCAAAAAGCTTGCATGTGTGATTCTTGCATCCTAGCTTGCTTGGGTGAGTTTCTTTGCTTGTTGTTTGTCTTGATGAACCATAGGATGATGAAGATGAGCTAAGGGATGAAGAAACTCAGCCCAAAACCGAGATGGAGAGAGAAGAATGAGAGGGAGAGAGAGAAATGTGAGGAGAATGAGAGAAATGAAAGAAAAATGAGGCTTTTGCAAAAGTTGATGCATGGGTTCGGCCTTGAGCTTAGCAATTCTGATTTTTATGTCTTCAAGAGGCATTTGGAAATTCCTAGCATGGGCAAGGAGCACTTGGTCGAAAATGGTGTGCATTGGGTAGGGTTTTGGGGCTATTTTTTATGCATTTGTGTCATAATATGTCATAGATTGTCTAGGAATTATATTGAATTAAGCAAAGCAATCACAAAGCTCACAAAGTGGTCAGCCAAGGCATGTAGAAATCTAATTTTTTGTCATCTTTGAGCATTATTTAATTGTATGTTGGAAGTGCAAAAAGAATAAGGAATAAAGAATGTTTAGTGTTTAATGTTTTGTCTTGTAGTGAGTTTAAATATAATATTTAGGTGTTAGTGGATTTTGTTGAGATTTGAATTAGGATTATTTTATAGTTTAGTGCTTTGTGTAGGATTCTTTATCGATTAGCGTGCGGGCACGCTTTCCTATATCTATGGAACGCACTACGAGATAGACACGAACTACGAGATACAACACGTATTTCAAGACCAAGGCACATACTTCAAGATAAGTGCACGGATTCTAATGCTAACACACGCAACCCTAGGTGAATGAACATAGACCAAAATAAGGCACGTAATTCAATGCAATGCACGTAATTCAAGACACGACTCTTAAACCTAGGTTAAAGCACGCAGTTCAAGGTTAATGCACACGAAACGAAGAGACACATGCAAATCGAGGTATCGCACGTATATCGAGGATTAGAGCACACAATTCTAGGTTAAGGCACGTATAACGAGGCATGCACGAAAACCAAGATAGGGCACGTAATCCAAGGTCAGTCATATAATTTTAGGTCTAAGGTGCGCAAATTGAGGTAGGACACGTTATTCGGGGTCGGGCCTCACATCGTGAGCCGCGAAAAGGACAACAACCTAATCCATCACATTTATATTACCGAATAACACGGCACCTTAGGCAAGAAAACTTCGCCTCACGTGGAGGCTGGGCTAGCAAACCGAGGGCGTGGGGCTTGGGACCAGGTCTCCGTCGCTCTGGCGCCCATAACTTTTGATCCGTAAGGAGTTATGCTGCGCACAGCATACCGTTGGAAAGCTTTCCGTGTCACGCCCCAACCCGGCCTATAAGGTTAGACTAGGGTGTGATCTAAACATTCAAGTCACGTCCTGTACATAATCGTTCATGAAAGTTTAACACTTAATGTTTTAGCCTAAACTCCAAATTTTTTCAGAAAACCGGCACCATAACAGTTGTAATTGGGCTATTTGGTTTGACCTAATTCTCTAAACGCCTAAAATTTTTCAATCTCAATTTTATTTCCAACTAAGATTACTATTTGCCATCAATCGAAATGCCTATTGGTTATCTCGAAGTCTCGTTGATTAATAACCTAGTACGATACTATGTCTTGTATGTTTGTTAATCCTCGTTACAAAAATACATGTTGATCTTAGCTTGATAGAGAGTACCTTCTTAGATTGGATAGGTTCATTTTACTTAATCCTATGGTGGATAATAGCCAATAATGATAGCAAAACGACCATAGTAGTGTCAGCTAGTTATTATCAGTACAAGCCAAGATTAGACCCCAAATTACAACGGGGGTCTTTTACATCACAAACATTAAGCAACATGAAAGGAAATAGTCTTCAAGTAGCATAGTGTTCACAAATAGCCATAATCACGCAAAGCACATAGGACATGCAATCACTCCAAGGAATCATCGTTAGGCACGTCGTCCTCGGGTACCTGTTCTTGATCTTCTTCACCTGAGATGATAAAAGAGGGTGAGTCCTTATGAACTCAGCTAAGGGGAACGAGAAATAGGTTTTGAAACTCATTTTTCGGTTTAACTTATGAAAACCCTTTTTGCAAGTATGAATGTATCACAATTAAGCACATAACAATAATATGAAGGTAAAGGAACACAATTACCCGTCTTTCCTCCCCGAGGTCCTCTAGGAACCAAGCGAGAGTACTTATACACATAGTAAAAAGGATACGGTGAGCTTTTGTTCTCAGTTCATTTCCAGTATCAGTTGTTACGGCCGACTTCAAATCATCCCCTTATCACGCCAAATGGATGTACTCTGGATATACCCCGAAATCCTACGACCCAACTCTCCGAGGAAGTCTAGCCCCCAAGCGAGAGAGGGAATTGGACAATGGTAGTCACAGTTGCACCGGCAAGCCCGATGCCGCCCGGTGTGCGTGAATGCTACCACGCTAGAATGAAAGGTTGCAACCTTATATGCAATGCACATTTATGACATTTAATATATCACATTAGGAGGACAACAAAGTAGGTTGCCTCCGGACAGTCATAAGATTGCACATTGACAAGTAAACAAGCGATGCACGATAATACAAGTAATTTCACTTGAAAGGCATATCGAGTTATATTAACATTAAACGGGCAGCCATGTAACGCACATAAATCAAGTCATATAATTCATTTCAACATTCACGTAATCAAATAATAAGATTATTCAACATGCAACGACAATCCACGTGGGTTCGGGTGCAATAAAGGCCTATTTGTCAACATGCAATGATCAAAATCACATTTAGAGCTATAAGGGAAACTACGGGCAGCCTACTAAACATATAGTTACGCACAATATTCAAAGGATCGACACTTAGCAAGTTTACCTAGTCACTAGGGTTTCCATTTGGTGCTTCCCCGTGCGATTAAGCCCCAAGTCAACTCAAAATCAATCTCAAGCCATGCATTAGTTAAATCAAACATCCCCAAGTATTCAAAACAGTCCACACAACATCCCAATGCCACAATCCCAAGCATTTAATACCACAAGAGAAGTTACAACAAATTTTCTAAGCATATAACTAAGTGAAACACTCACTGCAATAGGCTGTATTCTCACAATCATTAAGACAAGCATAAAATCTCCAATTCCAGTGAATAAGATGTCAAATTAAAGCTTAAGAAGTGAACTAAATTCATAAACAAACCTCATATCATTTGGAGTTTGGGTCCACTAGTTATAGTCAAAACAGTGGGATTGCACAAAACTGTCCAGATTTGCACACATTTCAATACTTGTCGTTTTTTAGGTCCTTAGGGTCATATTTAGCCTTAGTACATTTCTTCCAAAAATGTCCAGAACTCAAAAATCTAGCAGCACACCAGATTTCATGCATTTTGGACATCATTTACTAAGTCAAAAACGGTTCGTTCTACAAGGTCAGTGCATCTGCCAAAACCTGCTTCATTTTTTCCAGACTTCCAAATTTGGACACATTTTAATGATTTGCCATTTTGAGGACCTTAGAGTCAAAATTAGCTTTGGCCTATTTCTGTGAAAAATGTTCAAATCTGGCAAAAATAGGTAGCTACCAATTTTCATGAATTTTCAACATCATTTGCCTAGCCAAACTCACCTCGCAACAACAAGATAGAGAGCTGTCACAAAACCTGATTTCATCTATCATCACCTTCAAGCCAAAATCTTGCCATGTATGGTTGTAAAAGCTTATAAACACACATATATCTCAAGTACAGAAGCAAAGACAAACATTTAAGAGCATGCATGTGGATTTTTGAAGGATTTTCAAGAGGTTTTAGCCCTCACCTTAGCAAAACAACAAGAAGATGCACAAAACTTTGATAAAGCACAAATTTGGTCTTCTTCCTTGCTTAGCCGAGACACCACCTGATTTCTCTCTATTTTTCCTAGCTTAGTGACCAAGTTCTTAGTAGGTGCATGTGGTTAGAACAAGAAGAAAAGAAATGGAAGCTAGCAAACTCACCTAGACCAAAATGGAGACTCAAAGAGCTTGCATGTGTGATTCTTGCAACTTAGCTAGCTTGGTCGAGTTTCTTAGCTTGTTGCTTGTCTTGATGCACCATAGAATGATGAAGATGAGCTATGGAATGATGAAACTCAGCCAAGGCCGAGAGAGAGAGAGAAGAATGAGAGGGAGAGAGAGAAATGTGAGGTGAATGAGAGAAATGAAAGAAAATGATAGCTTTTGCAAATGTTGATGCATATGTTCGGCCTTGGGCATTGCAATTCAGGTTTTTATGTCTTCATGAAGAATTTTGAAATTCCTAGCATGGGCAAGGAGCATTTGGTTGAGATTTGAAAGCTTTGGGTGGAGTTTTTGAGCTAAATTTTTTATGCAATGTGTCATAGATTGTCTAGAATTTAAATTGAATTAAGCAAGCAAGCACAAAAGTCCATATGGTGGTCAGCCAAGGCATATAAAATCTGATTTTTTTGTCATCTATTGGAGTATTATTTAATTGTGTGTTGAAACTGCAAAAGAATAAGGAATAAAGAATAAGGAATGTCTAGCTTTTTGTGAGATTTTGTCTTCTAGTGGGTTGAATTAGTAATTTAATATTAGTTAGTGGAATTTGTAGGATTAATTAATGATCTAGTGCTTCGTGTAAGATGCTTTCTTGATTAGCGTGAGGGCACGCTTTCTTAGGTCTAGGACATGCACTACGAGGTAGGGCACGAACTACAAGATGAACACACGTTTTCCAAGTAAATGCTCGCAACCCTAAATGAATGCACGTAATTCAATACAAGGCACACAAAATGAAACACAATTCTTAAATCTAGGCCAAGGCACGCAAATCTAGATTAGGGCACACGAAATGTGGTATCGCATGCAAATCGAAGTCGGGCCTCACATCCTCCCCTCCTTAAAAGAATTTCGTCCCGAAATTCAATATTACCTTTGAAATAAAGCTGGATATTGTTGCTCCATCTAGTCTCGCCTTTCCCACGTTGCTTCTTTAACTCCATGATGATCCCACAGCACTTTCACCATCGGTATAGTTTTGTTGTGCAACTCCCGATCTTGCTAGTCTAGGATCCGAACTGGCTTCTCCTCATAAGACAAGTTCTCCTGAAGCTGCAACGGTTCTGGCTCGAAGATATGCGATGGATCAGGATGATACTTCCGCAGCATTGTAACATGAAAGACGTCGTGAATATTGGAGAGGTTTTGGGGTAGTGCCAGGCGATACGCCAATTTGCCAACCTTCTCAATTATCACAAATGGTCCTACAAATCTCGGGCTCAACTTTCCACCCTTGTCGTGTTTAATTAGTCTCCTCCGAGGTGATATCTTCAGGAACACCTTGTCGCCGACCTCAAACTCTAGGCTCCGTCTCCGTCGGTCTGCATAACTCTTCTGCCTGCTTTGGGCGGTAAGCATCCGTTTCCGGATGAGGTAGATATTATCAACAGTCTTCATAAGTTCAGGTAGAAGGGTCGGGTCGAAAGTCTTCGTTTAACCTACTTCATCCCAGTAAATTGGGGATCGACACTTACGTCCATACAATGCCTCAAACGGTGTCATTCTGATAGTGGCCTGATAACTATTATTATAAGCGAACTCCGCTAGAGATAGATATTTCTTCTAACCTTTCCCGAAGTCTAAAACACACGCCCTCAGCATATCCTCCAGAATTTGAATAGTTCTCTCGGATTGTCCATCAGTCTGAGGGTGATAAGTCGTGCCGAAACTCAACTTCGTTCCCAAAGCTTCTTGCAATCTCTTCCAAAATCGGGAAGTAAAACGAGGATCTCTATCTGATACAATACTCACAGGCATCCCATGCAATCTTACAATCTCCGCCACATACATATCTCCCAATTTCTCAGGACTATCCTCCTTGTTCATCGGTAAGAAGTGCGCTGACTTAGTCAATCTATCCACTATGACCCAAACGACGTCATGACCCTTTTGTGACTTAGGCAGGTCCATAACAAAGTCCAAAGTTATATGTTCCCATTTCCATTAAGGAATCTCCAACGGCTGAAGTAAACTTGCGGGTCGTTGATGTTCCGCTTTGACTCTCTGGCAAGTCAAACACTGTGCCACAAACTCCGCAATCTCTCTCTTCATGTTATTCCACCAATAATGTTGTTTCAAATCCCTGTACATCTTTGTTCCACCGAGGTGAATAGTATATCTTGAATTATGGGCTTCTTCAAGAATCTTCTTTTTCAGCTCTGGCTCATTAGGAACACAAATCTGATTCCTAAACCTCCAAATACCATCATCATGAAACTTGAAATCTGTGTTGCTTTCTTTAATCTTCTGAAATTGTTGTCCTTCTGTTGAGCCTCTCGTAACTCAGACAACAAGGTCGATTGGACTTGCGTAGTGGCAAAAAGTAACCATTTCCGAGTCAATTGTGGTTTCCACAAAAATGTTTCCTCCAACAACTCCTGCACTTTGATTTCCAGTTTTGCCATGCTCGCTTTCCTACTTAAAGCATCTGCAACTACATTCGCTTTACCGGGCACATAATTGATTGTGCAGTTATAATCATCCAAAAGCTCCATCCACCGCCTTTGCCTCATATTCAACTCTTTTTGAGAGAACAAGTATTTCAAGCTCTTGTGATCAGTAAATACCTCAAACTTGTTACCCCACAGATAATGCCTCCATTTCTTGAGTGCAAACACAATAGCCGCTAACTCCAAATCATGCGTCGGGTAGTTCAATTCATACGGCTTCGGTTTCCTAGAAGCATACGCAATCACTCTTCCATTTTGCATCAGCACACAACCCAATCCTTCTTTCGAAGCATCGCTATAGATTACAAATCCTTGACTCCCTTCAGGCAATGCAAGAACAGGTGCGGTAGTCAATCTTTTCTTCAACTCTTGGAAGCTGTTCTCACACTTATCATCCCACACGAACTTTGTTTTCTTTTGAGTGAGCTTTGTAAGCGGTCCTGCAATCTTAGAGAAATCTTTCACGAATCTCCGATAATAGCCGGCTAGACCAAGAAAACTCCGAACCTCCGTAACGTTTTCCAGTTTCTTCCAAGACATCACTGCATCTATCTTTGCTGGATCCACCACTATTCCCTCTTGGGACATGATATGCCCCAAAAATGCAATATGTTGCAACCAAAATTCGCACTTGCTAAACTTTGCGTACAATTGATGCTCTCGAAGTTTCTGCAGTACCAACCGCAGGTGTTGATCATGCTCCGCCTCGGATTTCGAGTATACCAAAATATCATCAATGAAGATCACCACAAATTGGTCCAATTAGGGTTGAAACACCTTGTGCATCAAGTCCATAAAAGCTGTAGGGGCATTAGTTAGTCCAAAAGGCATCACCACATATTCATAATGCCCATATCTTGTCCTGAAAGCCGTTTTAAGCACATCTTCCTTTTTGATCCGTAACTGATAGTAACCTTGCCTCAAGTCGAACTTCGGATACACTTTTGCTCCTTGAAGTTGATCAAACAACTCATCGATCAGTGAAAATGGGTATTTATTCTTGACAGTCACGTGGTTCAATCCTCGGTAATCGATGCATAGCCTCAACGTTTCGTCTTTCTTCTTTACAAATAGAACTGGTGCACCCCACGGAGAAGAACTTGGTTGAACAAACCCTTTCTTCAACAATCCTTGCAATTGGTCCTTCAATTCTTGTAGCTCGGCTGGTGCCATACGATAGGGGGCTTTAAATATTGGCTGGATGTCAGGCAATAACTCTATGATGAACTTGATCTCCCGATTTGGGGGTAGACCGGGCAATTCTTCTGGAAACACATCTGCATAGTCTTTGATCATAGGCATCTTCTCCAACTTAGCTTTGTCCGACGGCTTGTTGATGAGGTAAGCTAAGTATCCAGTACACCCTTTTCTCAAGGATTTCACTGCTTTTGTAGATGAAATGATGGAACTCCCGGTGAAATCTCTTCGACCCATTACCTCTAGTATTGGTTGACGAGGTACCCGAAACGTTATAATCTTCGTCCGGCAATCTAGTTGGACATGATGCTTTACCAACCAGTCCATCCCTAAGATGACTTCATAGTCTCGAAAAGGTAATACAATAAGATTGGCTGAGAATTCCTTATCCTTAATTTGGATTTTACATGCTTTACAAGCTGAGCTAGTAATAAGTTTAGAACCCATCGGAGTACCAACTTCTACTTCATAAGGCAAGCATACAACTTTTAGTTTCACACGTTGCACACACAAGGGAGTAATAAATGAATGAGTAGCACCCGGATCAATTAGCACCCTAACAGGTTGATTCAGTATGAAGAATGTACCTTCAACAACAGCGGTCTCATCTGGAAGCTCCTCGCACTCAATAGCATAGGCTCGAGCCTGAACTCTAGGAACTGGAGTCTTGCCTCTACTAGCTGGTTTACCCTGATTCTGTCCTGCTTGCCATTTAGGGCAATCCTTGATCTGATGCTGATTACTGCCACATCTCACACATCATCCTGACTTCTTCCAGCACTGGGCCTCGGTATGCCCCTTCTTGTCACAGTAAGAACAGTTGACAGACTGAGTAGCAGGTGAACTACCTGTGGATCCGCGGGTAGAAGAGGCTAATGGCGCTTTCGTCGGGCCACGATTATTCACTGGTCTGTTCTAACCCTGGCCCTGACTACGACTCTGGCTTTGGAATTTCCTCTGCTGACCTAGAGGCTGGTATGGTTTCTTGTTCGGTTGACTCAAACCGGCTCTATCAAGTTTCCTCTTCTCAACTCGAGAGACAGCAGCAAAGAGAACATAATAGGTATCGAAGTCATGAGAAGCCAACTGGTCCTGAATCTCTAGCCTCAATCCAGTGGTAAATTTCCACATCTTTGCCTTCGGAGTACTAACAATATATTGAGCATAACGGGATAGTCGGTCAAAACGAGCCTCGTACTGGGCCACCGTCATGTTACCCTGGGTCAAGTGCATAAACTCCTCAATCTGCCTCTACCTGGAAACTGCAGGTACATATTTCTCCTTGAATGCCTTAACGAAATTACCCCACAAGCGAGGTGTCTGATTCGTTTCCCAAAGTGCCTCTACAGTGTGCCACCAATGCTCGGCATCCCCGTGCAACAGAAACACGGCAAACTCCACCTTTTCTTCATCAGTATAATCAAGTGGCCTAAAAATCTTCTCGATCTCGGACAGCCAAGCCTCTGCTTTCTCATCATCAGCTTCCCCGTGGAATTTGGACAGGCGAAAGTCAAGGAACTCCCTCATTTTGCTATGTTTCCCATGGTTACCATCATTCCTTTTGTTGTTGTTGTTATTGGCTTCTCGTGCATCTTGATGCTCCATCACTAGTGATACGCGATCATGGCATTTGCCATTATGTTAAACATAGCTATACTGGGATTAGTTTGATAAGCATCACCGATCTCTTGAGGTTCACCGCTCCTATTAGTAGTGCGGGTACTAGGGCCAATCATCTATAGGCACAGATTATGATGCACAATTTATTGAAATATGACAAATAAGAATTTAATGCATAAGATATACAACATAATATAGATACAATTCTAGAAACAATTTAGACATGTTAATCACTTAAGCATATAGAACATAGAAGGCACAATTAACATTATCACACAACAACATATAGACAAGTCATCCTAATTATCTCAGGGCTCTACCCATGGTCCGAGACTTAAACCCGGCTTAACCAATCTAAGCTCTGATACCATTTCTTTCTATGAGGTGTGACGCCCCAACCCGGCCTATAAGGTTAGACTAGGTGTGATCTAAACATTCAAGTCACGTCCTGTACATAATCGTTCATGAAAGTCTAACACTTAACGTTTTAGCCTAAATTCCAAAATTTTCCAGAAAACCAGCAGCATAACGGCTGTAATTGGGCTCTTTGGTTTGACCTAATTCTCTAAACACCTCAAAATTTTCAATCTCAATTTTATTTCCAACTAAGATTACTATTTACCATCAATTGAAATGCCTATTGGTTATCTCGAAGTCTCGTTGATTAATAACCTAGTATGATACTATGTCTCGTATGTTTGTTAATCCTCGTTACAAAAGTACCTGTTGATCTTAGCTTGATAGAGAGTACCTTCTTAGATTGGATATGTTCATTTTACTTAATCCTATGGTGGATAATAGCCAATAACGATAGAAAAACGACCATAGTAGTGTCACCTAGTTATTATCAGTACAAGCCAAGATTAGACCCCAAATTACAACGGGGGTCTTTAGCATCACAAACATTAAGCAACATGAAAGGAAATAGTCTTCAAGTAGCATAATGTTCACAAATAGCCATAATCACGCAAAGCACATAGGACAAGCAATCACTCCAAGGAATCATCGTTAGGCATGTCGTCCTCGGGTACCTGTTCTAGATCTTCTTCACCTGAGATGATAAAAGAGGGTGAGTCCTTATGAACTCAGCGAGGAGGAACGAGAAATAGGTTTTGAAACTCATTTTCCGATTTAACTTATGAAAACCCTTTTTGCAAGTATGAATGTATCACAATTAAGTACAGAACAATAATATGAAGGTAAAGGAACACAATTACCCGTCTTTCCTCCCCGAGGTCCTCTAGGAACCAAGCGAGAGTACTTATTCACATAGTAAAAAAGATACGGTGAGCTTTTGCTCTCAGTTCATTTCCAGTATTAGTTGTTGCGGCCGACTTCAAATTATCCCCTTATCACGCCAAATGGGTGTACTCCGGATGTACCCCGAAATCCTACGACCCAACTCTCCAAGGAAGTCTAGCCCCCAAGCGAGAGAAGGAATTGGACAATGGTAGTCACTGTTGCACCGGCAAGCCCGATGCCACCCGATGTGCGTGAACACTACCACGCCAGAATGAAAGGTTGCAACCTTATATGCAATACACATTTATGACATTTAGTATATCACATTAGGAGGACAACAAAGTAGGTTGCCTTCGGACAGTCATAAGATTGCACATTGACAAGTAAACAATCGAGACACGATAAGACAAGTAATTTCACTTGAAAGGCATATCGAGTTATATGAACATTAAACGGGCAGCCATGTAATGCATGTAAATCAAGTCATATAACTCATTTCAATGTTCACGTAATCAAATAATAAGATTATTCAACATGCAACGACAATCCACGTGGGTTCGAGTGCAAGAAAGGCCTATTTGTCAACATGCAATGATCAAAATCACATTTAGAGCTATAAGGGCAACTACGAGCAGCCTACTAAACACATAGTTATGCACAATATTCAAAGGATCGACACTTAGCAAGTTTACCTAGTCACTAGAGCTTCCATTTCGTGCTTACCCGTGCGATTAAGCCCCAAATCAACTCAAAATCAATCTCAAGCCATGCATTAGTTAATTCAAACATCCCCAAGTATTCAAAACAGTCCACACAACATCCCAATGCCACAATCCCAAGCATTTAATACCACAAGAGAAGTTACAACAAATTTTCTAAGCATATAACTAAGTGAAACCCTCACTGCAATAGGCTGTATTCTCACAATCATTAAGACAAGCATAAAATCTCCAATTCCAGTGAATAAGATGTCAAATTAAAGCTTAAGAAGTGAACTAAATTCAGAAACAAACCTCATATCATTTGGAGTTCGGGTCCACTAGTTATAGTCAAAACAGTGGGATTGCACAAAACTGTCCAGATTTGCACACATTTCAATACTTGTCATTTTTGAGGTCCTTAGGGTCAGATTTAGCCTTAGTCCATTTCTGACACAAATGTCCAGAACTAAAAAACCTAGCATAAAACCAAATTTCATACATTTTTCACATCATTTACTAAGTCAAAACTGGTTTGTTCTACAAGGTCAGTGCATCTGCCAAAACCTGCTTCATTTTTTCCAGACTTCCAGATTTGGACACATTTTAATGATTTTCCATTTTGAGGACTTTATAGTCAAAACTAGCTTTGGCCTATTTCTACGAAAATGTTCAAAACTGGCAAAACTAGTTACCTACCAATTTTCATAAATTTTCAACATCATTTGCCTAGCGAAACTCACCTCGCAACAACAAGATAGAGAGCTGTCACAAAATCGGATTTCGTCTATCATCACCTTCAAGCCAAAATCTTGCCATGCATGGTTGTAAAAGCTTATAAACACACATATATCTCAAGTACAGAAGCAAAGACAAACATTTAAGAGCATGCATGTGGATTTTTGAAGGATTTTCAAGAGGTTTTAGCCCTCACCTTAGCAAAACAACAAGAAGATGCACAAAACTTTGATGAAGCACAAATTTGGTCTTCTTCCTTGCTTAGCCGAGACACCACCTGATTTCTCTCTATTTTTCCTAGCTTAGTGACCAAGTTCTTAGTAGGTGCATGTGGTTAGAACAAGAAGAAAAGAAATGGAAGCTAGCAAACTCACCTAGGCCGAAATGGAGACTCAAAGAGCTTGCATGTGTGATTCTTGCAACTTAGCTAGCTTGGTCGAGTTTCTTAGCTTGTTGCTTGTCTTGATGCACCATAGAATGATGAAGATGAGCTATGGAATGATGAAACTCAGCCAAGGCCGAGAGAGAGAGAGAAAAACGAGAGGGAGAGAGAGAAATGTGAGGAGAATGAGAGAAATGAAAGAAAATGATAGCTTTTGCAAATGTTGATGCATATGTTCGGCCTTGGGCATTGCAATTCAGGTTTATATGTCTTCAAGAAGCATTTTGAAATTCCTAGCATGGGCAAGGAGCATTTGGTCGAGATTTGAAGGCTTTGGGTGGAGTTTTTGAGCTAAATTTTTTATGCAATGTGTCATAGAATTGTCATAGATTGTCTAGGATTTAAATTGAATTAAGCAAGCAAGCACAAAAGCCCATATGGTGGTCAGCCAAGGCATATAAAATCTGATTTTTTTGTCATCTATTTGAGTATTATTTAATTGTGTGTTGAAAGTGCAAAAGAATAAGGAATAAATAATAAGGAATGTCTAGTTTTTTTGTGAGATTTTGTCTTCTAGTGGGTTGAATTAGTAATTTAATATTAGTTAGTTGAATTTGTAGGATTAATTAATGATCTAGTGCTTCGTGTAAGATGCCTTCTTGATTAGCGTGAGGGCACGCTTTCCTAGGTCTAGGACACGCACTACGAGGTAGGGCACGAACTACAAGATGAATGCATGTTTTTTAATTAAATGCACGCAACCCTAAATGAATGCACGTAATTCAATACAAGGCACACAAAACGAAACACAATTCTTAAATCTAGGTCAAGGCATGCAAATCTAGATTAGGGCACACGAAACGAGGTATCGCACGCAAATCGAGGTTGGGCCTCATACTCCGAGAGCTTTATGATGGGGGCAACAAGCTTGCTTGGCTGAGAAAATTTTCGAAGTCCCAAATCGAACGTTTTCATCAGTTTCGGGGCACTTTTATTTTTTTGCGCTGTTTTTCCGTCCCGGATCGTACGTCGTGAGCCGCGAAAAGGACGACAACCTAATCCACCACATTTCTATTACCGAATCCCGCGGCACCTTGGGCAAGACAACTTCGCCTCACATAGAGGCTGGGCCCGCAAAACCGAAGGCGTGGGGCTTGGGACCAAGTCTTCGTCGCTCCAGTGCCCATAACTTTTGATCCGTAAGGAGTTACGCGGCGCCCAACATACCGTTGGAAAGCTCTCCGAGAGCTCTACGACGGGGGCAGCAATCCTACTCAGCTGCACCCATTTTTGGATCCCAGAATCGAATGTTTTCAGTAGTTTTGAAACAATTTTCTTCTTTTGCGCTGTTTTTCGGTCTCGGATCGTACGTCGTGAGCCTTGAAAAGGACGACAACCTAATCCATAACATTTCTATTACCGAATAACATGGCACCTTGGGCAAGACAAGTTCGCCTCACATAGAGGCTGGGCCCGCAAACCGAGGGCGTGGGGCTTGGTACCAGGTCTCCGTCGCTCCGGTGCCCATAACTTTTGATCCGTAAGGAGTTATGCGGCGCCCAACATACCATTAAAAAGCTCGCCGAGAGCTCTACTATAGGGCCAGAAAACCTGCTCAGCTACGTCCATTTTCGGAGCCCAAAATCGAACGTTTTCATCAGTTTCGTGACACTTTTTTTCTTTTGCGATATTTTTCTGTTCCAGATCGAACGTCATGAGCCGCAAAAAGAATGACAACCTAATCTATCACATTTCTATTACCGAATAACATGGCACCTATGGCAAGACAACTTTGCCTCACGTAGAGGCTGGCCCCGCAAACTGAGGGCGTGGGGCTTGGGACCAACTCTTCGTCGCTCCGATACCCATAACTTTTGATCCGTAAGGAGTTATGCGGCGCACACCATACCGTTGGAAAGCTCTCCGAGAGCTCTACAACAAGGGCAGCAAGAATACTCGGCTACGCCTATTTTTTAAGCCTAAAATCGTACATTTTCATCAGTTTCGGGGCACTTTTCTTCTTTTGCGCTGTTTTTCCGTCTCGGATCGTACGTCGTAAGCCGTGAAAAGGACGACAACCTAAACCATCACATTTCTATTACCGAATAACACGGAACCTTGGGCAAGACAACTTTTCCCACGTAGAGGCTGGGCCCGCAAACTGAGGGCGTGGGGCTTGAGACCAGGTCTCCGTCGCTCTAGTGCCCATAACTTTTGATCCGAAAGGAGTTACGCGGTGCACAGCATACCGTTGGAAAGCTCTCCGAGAGCTCTACGATGGGGGCAATTAGACTGCTCGGCTACTCCCATTCTCGGAGCCCAAAATCAAATGTTTTCATTAGTTTTGTGATACTTTTCTTCTTTTGCGCTATTTTTCCATCCCAGAACGTACGTCATGAGCTGCGAAAAGGACGACAACCTAATCCATCATATTTCTATTACCGAATAACACAGCACCTTGGGCAAGACAACTTCGGCTCACGTAGAGGCTGGACCCGCAAACCGGGGACGTGGGGCTTGGGACCAAGTCTCCGTCGCTCCGGTGCCAATAACTTTAGATTTGTAAGGAGTTACGCGGCGCACAGCATACCGTTGGAAAGCTCTCCGAGAGCTGTACGACGGGGATAACAAGCCTGCTTAGCTGCGCCCATTTTCGGAGCCCAAAATTGAATGTTTTCATTAGTTTCGAGACACTTTTCTTCTTTTGCGCTATTTTTTCATCCCGAATCGTACGTCGTGAGCCGCGAAAAGGATGACAACCTAATCCATCACATTTCTATTACCAAATAACAAGGCACCTTGGGCAAGAAAACTTCACCTCACGTAGAAGTTGTGCCCGCAAACCGAGGGCGTGGGGCTTAGGGCCTGGTCTCCATCGCTTCGGTGCCTAAAACTTTTGATCCGTAAGGAGTTATGCGGCGCACAATATACCGTTGGAAAGATCTTCGAGAGCTCTACGATGGGGGAGGCAAGCCTGCTCGACTCTGCCCATTTTCGGAGCCTAAAATCGAATGTTTTCATCGGTTTGTGGATACTTTTCTTCTTTTGCGCTATTTTTCCATCTCGGATCGTACGTCGTGAGCCACGAAAAGGACGACAACCTAATCCATCACATTTCTACTACCGAATAACACGGCACCTTGGGCAAGACAACTTCATCTCACGTAAAGGCTGGGCTCGTAAACCGAGGGCGTGGGGCTTGGGATTAAGTCTCTGTCGCTCCGGTGCCCATAACTTTTGATCTGTAAGGAGTTATGTGGCGCACAATATACCGTTGGAAAGCTCTCTGGGAGCTTTATGACGGGGGAAGCAAGTCTGCTCGGATGCGCCCATTTTCAGAGCCCAAATTAGGATGTTTTCTTCAGTTTCGGGTTACTTCTCTTCTTTTGCGATGTTTTTCTGTCCCGGATCGTACGTCGTGAGCCGCAAAAAAAGATAACTTAATCCATCACATTTCTATTACCGAATAACATGGCACCTTGGGCAAGACAACTTCGCCTCAAGTAGAGGCTGGACCCGCAAACCGAGGGCGTGGGGATTGGACCAAGTCTCCGTTACTTTGGTGCCCATAACTTTAGATTTGTAAGGAGTTACACGGCACACAACATACCGTTGGAAAGTTCTCCGAGAGCTCTACGACGGGGGCAGCAATCTTGCTTAGCTGCGCCTATTTTTGGAGCCCAAAATCGAACGTTTTCATCAATTTCGGGACATTTTTCTTCATTTGTGTTGTTTTTCCATCTCGGATCGTACGTCGTGAGCCGTGAAAAGGACGACAACCCAAACCATCACATTTCTATTACTGAATAACACAGCACCTCGGGCAAGACAACTTTGCCTCACGTAGAGGCAGGTCCCGAAAACAGAGGGCGTGGGGCTTGGGACCAGGTCTTCGTGCTCCGGTGCCCATAACTTTTGATCCGTAAGGACTTACGCGGTGCACAGCATACCGTTAGAAAGCTCTCCAAGAGCTCTACGACACGGGCAGCAAGCCTACTTTGTTGCGCCCATTTTTACAGCCCAAAATCAGACGTTTTCATCAGTTTCGGGACACTTTTCTTCTTTTGTGCTGTTTTTCTGTCTCGGATCGTACGTCGAGAGCCGCGAAAAGGACGACAACCTAATCCATCACATTTCTATTGCCGAATCCCGCGGCACCTTAGGCAAGACAACTTAGCCTCACGTAGAGGCTGGGCCCACAAACCGAGGGCGTGGGGCTTGGGACCAGGTCTTCGTCGCTCCGGTGCCAATAACTTATGATCGTAAGGAGTTACGTGGCGCACAACATACCGTGTGAAAGCTCTCTAAGAGCTCTACGATGGGGGCAACAATCCTACTCGGCTGTACCTATTTTTGGATCCTAGAATCGAATGTTTTCAATAGTTTCAAAACAATTTTCTTCTTTTGCGCTATTTTTTCGTCCCGGATCGTACGTTGTGAGCCTCAAAAAGGACGACAACCTAATCCATAACATTTCTATTACCGAATAACATGGCACCTTGGGCAAGACAACTTCGCCTCACGTAGAGGCTAGGCCTGCAAACCGAGGGCGTAGGGCTTGGGACCAGGTCTCCGTCGCTTCAGTGCCTATAACTTTTGATCTAAAAGAAGTTACGTGGCGCCCAACATATCGTTGGAAAGATCTCCGAGAGCTCTACGACAGGGGCAGAAAACCTGCTCAGCTGCGCCCATTTTTGAAGCCCAAAATCGAATGTTTTCATCAGTTTTGGGATACTTTTTTTCTTTTGCGATGTTTTTCTGTCCCAGATCGAACGTCGTGAGCCTCAAAAAGGACGACAACCTAATCTATCACATTTCTATTACCGATTACCACGGCACCTTAGGCAAAACAATGCCTCACGTAGAGGCTGGGCCTGCAAACCGAGGGCATGGGGCTTGGGACCAGGTCTCCGTCACTCTGGTGCCATAACTTTTGATCCGTAAGGAGTTACGCGGCACACAGCATACCTTTGGAAAGCTCTCCAATTGCTCTACGAAGGGGGTCAGCAATCCTACTCGGCAGCGCCCATTTTTGGATCCTAGAATCGAATGTTTTCAATAGTTTCGAAATAATTTTCTTCTTTTGCGCTGTTTTTTCGTCCCAGATTGTACGTCGTGAGCCTCGAAAAGTACGACAACCTAATCCATAACATTTCTATTACCGAATAACATGGCACCTTGGGTAAGACAACTTCGCCTCACATAAAGGCTGGGACAGCAAACCGAGGGCGTGGGGTTTGGCACCAGTTCTTCGTCGCTCCGGTGCCTATAACTTTGGATTCGTAACGAGTTACGCGGCGCATAGCATACCGTTGGAAAGCTCTTCGAGAGCTCTACGACGGGGGCAGAAAACCTGCTAAGCTGCGCCCATTTTCAAAGCCCAAAATTGAACGTTTTCATCAATTTCGATACACTTTTTTTCTTTTGCGATGTTTTTATATCCCGGATCGAACTTCGTGAGCCGCGAAAAGGATGACAACCTAATCTATCACATTTCTATTACCGAATAACATGGCACCTTAGGCAAGACAATTTTGCCTCACGTAGAGGCTGGGCCCGCAAACCGAGGGTATGGGGCTTGTGACCAAGTCTCCTTCGCTCCGGTGCCCATAACTTTTGATCTGTAAGGAGTTATGCGGCGCATAGCATACCATTGGAAAGTTATCTGAGAGTTCTACGACGAGGGCAACAAGACTGCTAGGCTGCGCCTATTTTTGGAGCCCAAAATCAAACATTTTCATCAGTTTCGGGACACTTTTCTTCTTTTGCGCTGTTTTTCCGTCTCGGATCGTACGTCGTGAGTCTTGAAAAAGACGACAACCTAATCTATCACATTTCTATTACCGAATAACTCGCCACCTTGGGCAAGACAACTTCGCCTCACATAGAGGCTGGGCCCGCAAACCGAGGGCATGGGGCTTGAGACTAGGTCTCCGTCGCTACGGTGCCCATAACTTTTGATCCGTAAGGAGTTACACGGCACACAACATACCTTTGGAAATCTCTCCGAGAGCTCTACGACGGGGGCAACAAGACTGCTCGGCTGCGCAAATTTTTGGAGTCCAAAATCGAACGTTTTCATCAGGTTTGGGATACTTTTCTTCTTTTACGCGATTTTTTCGTCCCGGATCATACGTCGTGAGCCGCGAAAAGGTAGCTTGGGCAAGACAACTTTGCCTCACATAGAGGCTGGACCCGCAAACCTGGGGTGTGGGACTTGGGACCTGGTCTCCGTCGCTCCGGTGCCAATAACTTTTGATTTGTAAGGAGTTACGCGGCGTACAACATGCCGTTGGAAAGCTCTCCGAGAGCTCTACGACGGGGGCAGCAAGCCTGCTTAGCTGCGCCCATTTTCGGAGACCAAAATCGAACGTTTTCATTAGTTTCGAGACACTTTTCTTCTTTTACGCTGTTTTTCCGTCCCGGATAGTACGTCGTGAGTAGCGAAAAGGACGAAAACCTAATATATTACATTTCTATTACCGAATAACACGGCACCTTGGGCAAGACAACTTCGCCTCCCGATGAGGCTATGCCCGCAAACAGAGGGCGTGGGGCTTGGGACCAAGTCTCTGTTGCTTCGGTGTCCAAAACTTTTCATCCGTAAGGAGTTACGCGGCGTACAATATACCGTTGGAAAGCTCTTCGACAGCTCTACGACGGGGGCAGCAAGCCTGCTCGACTGCGCCCATTTTTAGAGCCTAAAATCCAATGTTTTCATTGATTTGGGGATAATTTTCTTCTTTTGCGCTGTTTTTCCATCCTTGATCGTACGTCGTGTGCCGCGAAAAGGACGATAACGTAATCCAACACATTTCTATTACCGAATAACACCACACCTTGGGCAAGAAAACTTTGCCTCACGTAGAGGCTGGGCTCGTAAACCGAGGGCGTGGGGCTTGGGGCTTGGGACCAGGTCCCCGTCGCTCCGGTGCCCATAACTTTTCATCCGCATGGAGTGACGCGGCGCACAGCATACCGTTGGAAAGCTCTCCTAGAGCTTTACGACAGAGGAAGCAAGCTTGCTCTGCTGCACCTATTTTCGGAGCCCAAATTTGAATATTTTCATCACTTTTGTGATACTTTTCTTATTTTACGATATTTTTCTGTCCCGGATCGTACGTCGTGAGCCGTGAAAAGGACAACAACCTAATCCATCACATTTCTATTACCGAATAACACGGCACCTAGGGCAAGACAACTTCACCTCACGTAGAGGTTGGGCTCGCAAACCGAGGGCGTAGGGCTTGGAACCAGGTCTCCGTCGCTCCGGTGCCCATAACTTTTAATACAAAAGGAGTAACGCGGCACACAGCATACCGTTGGAAAGCTCTCCGAGAGCTTTACGACAGGGGAAGCAAGCCTGCTCATCTACGCCCATTTTCGGTGCCCAAATTCGAATGTTTTCATCACTTTTGTGATACTTTTCATCTTTTACGATGTTTTTCTGTGCCGGATCGTACGTCGTGAGCCGCGAAAAGGACGACAAACTAATCCATCACCTTTCTATTACTGAATAACACAGCAACTTGGACAAGACTACTTCGCCTCACGAAGAGGTTGGGCCCGCAAACTGAGGGCGTAGGGCTTGGTACCAGGTCTCCGTCACTCCGATGCCCATAACTTTTGATTTGTAAGGCGTTACGTCTCGCCCAACATACCGTTGGAAAGCTAGCCGAGAGCTCTACGACGGGGGCAGAAAGCCTGCTCAGCTGCGTCCATTTTCGGAGCACAAAATCGAACGTTTTCATCAGTTTTGGGACACTTTTTTTCTTTTGCGATGTTTTTCTGTTCTGCATCGAACGTCGTGAGCCACGAAAAGGACGACAACCTAATCTATCACATTTTTATTACCGAATAACATGGCACCTAGGGCAAGACAACTATGCCTCTCATAGAGGCTGGGCCCACAAACTGAGGGCGTGGGGCTTGGGACCAACTCTCCGTCGCTCCAGTGCCCATAACTTTTGATCCGTATAGAGTTATGCGGCGCACACCATACTGTTGGAAAGCACTCGAGAGCTCTACGACGGGGGCAATAAGACTGCTTAGCTGCTCCCATTTTCAAAGCCCAAAATCGAATATTTTCATCAGTTTTGTGATACTTTTCTTCTTTTGCGCTATTTTTCTATCCCGGAACGTACGTCGTGAGCCGCGAAAAGGACGACAACCTAATCCATCACATTTCTATTACCGAATAACACGGCAGCTTAGGCAAGACAACTTCGCCTCACGAAGAGGCTGGACCCGCAAACCGGGGGCGTGGGGCTTGGGACCAAGTCTCCGTCGCTCCGGTGCCAATAAATTTAGATTTGTAAGGAGTTACGCGGCGCACAGTATACCGTTGGAAAGCTCTCCGAGAGCTGTACGACGGGGGTAACAATCTTGCTTAGCTGCGCCCATTTTTGGAGCCCAAAATTGAACGTTTTCATCAGTTTCGGGACACTTTTCTCCTTTTGCGCTATTTTTTCATCCCGAATCGTACGTCGTGAGCTGCGAAAAAGACGACAACCTAATCCATCACATTTCTATTACCGAATAACATGGCACCTTGGGCAAGACAACTTCGCCTCACCTATAGGCTGTGCCTGCAAACTGAGGGTGTAGGGCTTAGGGCCAGGTCTCCGTCGCTTCGGTGCCCAAAACTTTTGATCCGTAAGGAGTTACGCGGTGCACAATATACCGTTGGAAAGATCTTTGAGAGTTCTACGACGGGGGCAGCAAGCCGGCTCAACTCTGGCCCTTTTTGAAGCCTAAAATCGAACGTTTTCATCAGTTTGGGGATACTTTTTTCTTTTACGATGTTTTTCTGTCCTGAATCAAACGTCGTGAGCCGCGAAAAGGACGACAACCTAATCCATCACATTTCTATTACCGAACAACACGGCACCTCGGGCAAGACAACTTTGCCTCACGTAGAGGCTGGGCCCGCAAACCGAGGGCGTGGGGCTTGGGACCAAGTCTCTGTCGCTGCGGTGCCCATAACTTTTCATCCGTAAGGACTTACGCGGCGCACAGCATACCGTTAGAAAGCTCTCCAAGAGCTCTACGACAGGGGCATCAAGCCTACTCCACTGCGCCCATTTTTGCAGCCCAAAATCAAACGTTTTCATCAGTTTCTGGACACTTTTCTTCTTTTGCGCTGTTTTTTCGTCTCGGATCGTACATCGTGAGCCACGAAAAGGACGACAACCTAATCCATCACATTTCTATTTCCGAATAACACGGCACCTTGGGCAAGACAACTTCGCCACACGTAGAGGCTGTGCCCGCAAACCGAGGGCGTGGGGCTTAGGACTAGTTCTCCGTCGCTCTGGTGCCCATAACTTTTGATCTGTAAGGAGTTATACGGCGCACAACATACTGTTGGAAAGCTCTCCGAGAGCTCTACGACGGGGGCAAAAATCCGGCTAGGCTGCGCCCATTTTCAGAGCCCAAAATCGAACGTTTTCATCAATTTTAGGACACTTTTTTTCTTTTACGATGTTTTTCTGTCCCGAATCAAACGTCGTGAGCCGCGAAAAGGACGACAACCTAATCCATCACATTTCTATTACCGAATAACATGGCACCTCAGGCAAGACAACTTTGCCTCACGTAGAGGCTGGGCCCGTAAACCGAGGGCGTGGGGCTTGGGACCAAGTCTCCGTCGCTCCGGT
This sequence comes from Ehretia macrophylla, assembly GCA_037974665.1. NCBI lineage: Eukaryota > Viridiplantae > Streptophyta > Magnoliopsida > Boraginales > Ehretiaceae > Ehretia > Ehretia macrophylla. The sequence continues at coordinate 40,701,830 of CM075766.1, forward strand.
GCCCATAACTTTTGATCCATAAGGACTTACGCGGCGCACAGCATACCGTTGGAAAGCTCTCCAAGAGCTCTAAGACAGGGGCAGCAAGCCTACTCCACTGCGCCCATTTTTACAGCCCAAAATCAAACATTTTCATCAGTTTCTTGACACTTTTATTCTTTTGCGCTGTTTTTTCGTCTCAGATCGTACGTCGTGAGCCGCGAAAAGGACGACAACCTAATCCATCACATTTCTATTGCCGAATAACACGGCACCTTGGGCAAGACAACTTCGCCTCATGTAAAGGCTGGGCCTGCAAACCGAGGGCATGGGACTTGGGACCAGGTCTCTGTCGCTCTGGTGCCCATAACTTTTGATCCGTAAGGAGTTTCGCGCGCGCACAACATACCTATGGAAAGCTCTCCGAAAGCTCTACGATGGGGGCATCAAGCCTACTAGGCTGCGCCCATTTTTGCAGCCCAAAATCAAACGTTTTCATTAGTTTCGTGACATTTTTCTTCTTTTGCTCTGTTTTTCCGTCTCGGATAGTACGTCGTGAGCCTCGAAAAGGACGACAACCTAATCAACCAAATTTTTATTACCGAATCCCGTGGCACCTTGAGGTAGATAACTTCGCCTCACGTAGAGGCTAGGCCCTCAAACCGAGGGCGTAGGGCTTTGGACCAGGTCTCCGTCGCTCGGGTGCCCATAACTCTTGATCTGTAAGGAGTTATGCGATGCACAACATACAGTTGGAAAGCTCCCCAAGAGCTTTATGACGGGGGCAACAAGCCTGCTACGCAGAGAAAAATTTTGGAGCCCAAAATCGAACGTTTTCATCAGTTTCAGGACACTTTTCTTCTTTTGCGCTGTTTTTCCATCACGGATTGTACGTCGTGAGCCGCAAAAAGGACGACAACCAAATCTACCACATTTCTATTACCGAATCCCGCGGCACCTTGGGCAAGGCAACTGCGCCTCACGTAGAGGCTGGGCCAACAAACCAAGGGCATGGGGCTTAGGACCAGGTCTCCGTCGCTCCAGTGCCAATAACTTTTGATCCGTAAGGAATTACGCAGCGCACAACATACAGTGTGAAAGCTCTCTGAGAGCTCTACAACGGGGGCAGCAATCCTGCTTGGCTGCACCCATTTTTTGATCCCAGAATCGAATGTTTTCAGTAGTTTCAAAATAATTTTCTTCTTTTGTGCAGTTTTTCTGTCCCGGATCGTATGTCGTGAGCCTCGAAAAGGACGACAACCTAATCCATAACATTTCTATTACCGAATAACATTGCACCTCGTGAAAGACTACTTCGCCTCACGTAGAGGCTGGGCCCTGAAGCCGAGGGCGTAGGGCTGTGGACAAGGTCTCCGTTGCTCCGGTGCCCATAATTTTTGATCCGTAAGAAGTTATGCGGTGCCCAACATACCGTTGGAAAGCTCTCCGAGAGCTCTACGATAGAGGTAGAAAACCTGCTCAGCTGTGCCCATTTTCGTACACCAAAATTGAATGTTTTCAGCAGTTTTGGGATACTTTTTTTCTTTTGCGATGTTTTTCTGTCCCGGATCGAACGTCGTGAGCCGCGAAAAGGATGACAACCTAATGTATCACATTTCTATTACCAATTAACACGGCTCCTTGGGCAAGACAACTTTGCCTCACGTAGAGGCTGGGCCCACAAACCGAGGGCGTAAGGCTTGGGACCACGTCTATGTCGCTCCGGTGCCCATAACTTTTGATCCGTAAGGAGTTACACGGCGCACAGCATACCTTTGGAAAGCTCTCCAAGAGCTCTACGACGGGGGTCAGCAATCCTGCTCGGTAGCGCCCATTTTTGGATCCTAGAATCAAATGTTTTGAGAAGTTTCGAAATAATTTTCTTCTTTTGCGCTGTTTTTCCATCCCGGATCGCACGTCGTGAGCCTCGAAAAGTACGACAACCTAATCCATAACATTTCTATTACTGAATAACATGGCACCTTGGGCAAGACAACTTCGCCTCACATAGAGGCTGGGATAACAAACCGAGGGCGTGGGGCTAGGCACCAGTTCTCTGTTGCTCAGGTGCCTATAACTTTGGATCCGTAAGGAGTTACGCGGCGCACAACATACAGTTGGAAAGCTCTCCGAGAGCTCTACGACGGGGGCAAAAAACTTGCTAAGCTGCGCCCATTTTTGGAGCCCAAAATCGAAATTTTTCATCAATTTTGGGACGCTTTTTTTCTTTTGCGATGTTTTTCTTGTCCCGGATTGAAATTCGTGAGTCTCGAAAAGGACGACAACCTAATCTATCACATTTTTATTACCGAATAACATGGCACCTTAGGTAAGACAACTTTGCCTCACGTAGAGGCTGGGCCTACAAACCGAGGGTGTGGGGCTTGAGACCAAGTCTCCGTCGCTCCGGTGCCCAAAACTTTTGATCCGTAAGGAGTCATGCGGTGCACAACATACCGTTGGAAAGCTCTTTGAGAGCTCTAAGATAGGGCAGCAAGACTACTCGGCTGCGCCCATTTTTGGAGCCCAAAATCGAACGTTTTCATCAGTTTCGGGACACATTTCTTCTTTTGCGCTGTTTTTCTGTCTCGGATCGTACGTTGTGAGTCGTGAAAAAGACGACAACCTAATATATCACATTTCCATTACAAAATAACTCTACACCTTGGGCAAGACAACTTCGCCTCACATAGAGGCTGGGCTCACAAACCGAGGGCGTGGGGCTTGAGACCAGGTCTCCGTCGCTCCGATGCCCATAACTTTTGATCGGTAAGGAGTTACGCGGCGCACAGCATACCTTTGGAAAGCTCTCCGAGAGCTCTACGAAGGGGGCAACAAGACTGCTGGGCTGCGCCCATTTTCAGAGTCTAAAATCAAATGTTTTCATCGGGTTTAGGATACTTTTTTTCTTTTCCGCAATTTTTTTGTCCCAGATTGTACGTCGTGAACCGCGAAAAGGACGACAACCTAATCCATCACATTTCTATTACCGAATAACAAGGCACCTTGGGCAAGACAACTTTGCCTCACGTAGAGGCTGGACCCGCAAATAGGAGGCGTGGGGCTTAGGAGCAGGTCTCCGTCGCTCCGGTGCCAATAACTTTAGATTTGTAAGAAGTTACGCGCCGCACAGCATACCGTTGGAAAGCTCTCTGAGAACTCTACAATAGGGGCAGCAAGCCTGCTTAGTTGCACCCATTTTCGGAGACCAAAATTGAACGTTTTCATTAGTTTTGAGATACTTTTCATCTTTTTCGCTGTTTTTCCGTCCCGGATAGTACGTCGTGAGCCGCGAAAAGGACGAAAACCTAATCCATCACATTTCTATTACGGAATAACATGGCACCTTGGGCAAGACAACTTCGCCTAACGATGAGGCTGTGCCCACAAATAGAGGGCGTAGGGCTTGGGACCAGGTCTCCGTCGCTTCGGTCCCCAAAACTTTTGATCCGTAAAGAGTTACGTAGCGCACAGTATACCGTTGGAAAGCTCTTCGAGAGCTCTACGACGGGGGCAGCAAGCCTGCTCAACTGCGCCCATTTTCAGAGCCTAAAATCGAATGTTTTCATCGATTTGGGGATCCTTTTCTTCTTTTGCGCTGTTTTCCAGTCCCGGATCGTACGTTGTGAGCCGCGAAAAGGACAACAACCTAATCCATCACATTTCTATTACCGAATAACACGGCACCTTGGGCAAGACAACTTCGCCACACGCAAAGGCTGGGCTCGCAAACCGAGGGCGTGGCGCTTAGGACCAGGTCTCGGTCGCTCCGGTGCCCATAACTTTTGATCCGTAAGGAGTAACGCGGCGCACAGCATACCGTTGGAAAGCTCTCCGAGAGCTTTACGACAAGGGAAGCAAGCTTTCTCAGCTGCACCCATTTTTGGAGCCCAAATTCGAATGTTTTCATAACTTTCGTGATACTTTTCTTCTTTTGCGATGTTTTTTTTGTCCCGGATCGTGCGTCGTGAGCCGCGAAAAGGACAACAACCTAATCCATCACATTTCTATTACCGAATAACACGGCACCTTAGGCAAGACAACTTCGTCTCACGTAGAGGCTGGGCTCGCAAACCGAGGGCGTGGGGTTTGGAACCAGGTCTCTGTCACTCCGGTGCCCATAACTTTTGATCCGCAAGGAGTTACGCGGCACACAACATACCGTTAGAAAGCTCTCCGAGAGCTTTACGATAGGAGAAGCAAGCCTGCTAAGCTGCGCCTATTTTCGGCACCCAAATTCAAATGTTTTCATCACTTTCGTGATACTTTTCTTCTTTTGCGATGTTTTTCTGTCCCGGATCGTACGTCGTGAGCTGCTAAAAGGATGACAACCTAATCCATCACCTTTCTATTACCGAATAACACGGCACCTTGGGTAAGAAAAATTCGCCTCACGTAGAGGCTGGGATTGCAAACCGAGGGCATGGGGCTTGAGACCAGTTCTCTGTCGCACTGGTGCCCATAACTTTTGATCCGTAAGGAGTTATGCGGCGCACAGCATACCGTTGGAAAGCTCTCCGAGAGCTCTACGACGGGGGCAGAAAACCTGCTTCGTTGCGCTCATTTTCAGATCCCAAAATTGAACGTTTTCATCAGTTTCAGGACACTTTTCTTCTTTTGCACTATTTTTCCGTCTCGGATCGTACGTCATGAGTCGTGAAAAAGGACGACAACCTAATCTATCACATTTCTATTACCGAATAACACGACACCTTGGGCAAGACAACTTCGCCTCATGTAGAGGCTAGGCCCGCAAACCGAGGGCGTAGGGTTTGAGACCAGGTCTCCGTCGCTCCGGTGCCCATAACTTTTGATCCGTAAGCACTTACGCTGCGTACAGCATACCGTTGGAAAGCTCTCCAAGAGCTTTACGACAGGGGCAGCAAGCCTACTCGGTTGTACCCATTTTTGTAACCCAAAATCAAACGTTTTTATTAGTTTCAGGACACTTTTCTTCTTTTGCGCTGTTTTTCCATCTCGGATCGTACGTCATGAGTCGTGAAAAAGGACGACAACCTAATCTATCACATTTCTATTACCGAATAACACGACACCTTGGGCATGACAACTTCGTCTCACGTAGAGGCTGGGCCGGCAAACCAAGGGCGTGGGGCTTGAGACCAGGTCTCCGTCGCTCCGGTGCCCATAACTTTTGATCCGTAAGGAGTTACGCGGCGCACAGCATACCTTTGGAAAGCTCTCCGAGAGCTCTACGACGGCGGTAACAAAACTGCTAGGCTGCGTCCATTTTCAGAGTCCAAAATCGAACGTTTTCATCAGGTTTGGGATACTTTTCATCTTTTTCGCAGTTTTTTTATCCCGGATCGTACGTCGTGAGCCGCGAAAAGGATGACAACCTAATCTATCCCATTTCTATTACCGAATAACACGGCACCTTGGGCAAGACAACATTGCCTCACGTAGAGGATGGACCCGCAAACCGGGGGCGTAGGGCTTGGGAGCAGGTCTCCGTCGCTCCGGTGCCAATAACTTTAGATTTGTATGAAGTTACGCGCTGCACAGCATACCGTTGGAAAGCTCTCTGAGAGCTCTACGATAGGGGCAGCAAGCCTGCTTAGTTGCGCCCATTTTCGGAGACCAAAATTGAACGTTTTCATTAGTTTCGAGATACTTTTCATCTTTTGCGCTGTTTTCTCGTCCCAGATAGTACGTGGTGAGCCGCGAAAAGGACGAAAACCTAATCCATCACATTTCTATTACGAAATAACATGGCACCTTGGGCAAGACAACTTCGCCTCAAAATGACGCTGTGCCCACAAACAGAGTTACGCAGCGCACAATATACCGTTGGAAAGCTTTTCGAGAGCTCTACGATGGGGGCAACAAGCCTGCTCGACTGCGCCCATTTTCAGAGCCTAAAATCGAATGTTTTCATCGATTTGGGGATACTTTTCTTCTTTTACGCTATTTTTCAGTCCCGGATCGTACGTTGTGAGCTGCGAAAAGGACAACAACCTAATCCATCACATTTCTATTACCGAATAACATGGCACCTTGGGCAAGAAAACTTCGCCTCACGCAGAGGCTGGGCTCTTAAACCGAGGGTGAGGGGCTTGGGACCAGGTCTCCGTCGCTCCGGTGCCCATAACTTTTGATCCGCAAGGAGTGACGCGGTGCACAGCATACCGTTGGAAAGCTCTCCAAGAGCTTTACGACAAGGGAAGCAAGCTTGCTCAGCTGCACCCATTTTCGGAGCCCAAATTCAAATGTTTTCATCACTTTTGTGATACTTTTCTTCTTTTGCGATTTTTTTTTGTCCCGGATCGTACGTCGTGAGCCGCGAAAAGGACAACAACCTAATCCATCACATTTCTATTACCGAATAACACGGCACCTTGGGCAAGACAACTTCGCCTCACATAGAGGCTGGGATCGCAAACCGAGGGCGTGGGGTTTGGAACCATGTCTCCGTCGCTCCGGTGCCCATAAATTTTGATCCGCAAAGAGTTACGCGGCGCACAGCATACTGTTAGAAAGCTCTCCGAGAGTTTTACGATAGGGGAAGCAAGTCTTCTTAGCTGCACCTATTTTCAGCACCCAAATTTGAATGTTTTCATCACTTTCGTGATACTTTTCTTCTTTTGCGATGTTTTTCTATCCCGGATTTTACGTCGTGAGCTGCGAAAAGGACGACAACCTAATCCATCACCTTTCTATTACCGAATAACACGGCACCTTGGGCAAGAAAAATTTGCCTCACGTAGAGGCTGGGATCGCAAACCGAGGGCATGGGGCTTGAGACCAGTTCTCTGTCGTTCTGGTGCCCATAACTTTTGATCCGTAAGGAGTAATGCGGCGCACAGCATATCGTTGGAAAGCTCTCCAAGAGCTCTACAACGGGGGCAGAAAACCTGCTTCGTTGCGCTCATTTCTGGAGCCCAAAATTGAACGTTTTCATCAGTTTCGAGACACTTTTCTTCTTTTGCACTATTTTTCTGTCTTGGATCGTACGTCGTGAGTCGTGAAAAAAGACGACAACCTAATCTATCACATTTCTATTACCAAATAACACGATACCTTGGGCAAAACAAGTTCGCCACATGTAGAGGCTGGGCCCGCAAACCGAGGGCTTGGGGCTTGGGACCAGGTCTCCGTCGCTCCGGTGACCATAACTTTTGATCTGTAAGCACTTACGCTGCGCATAGCATACCGTTGGAAAGCTCTCCAAGGGCTTTACGACCGGGGCAGCAAGCCTACTCGGCTGTGCCCATTTTTGCAGCCCAAAATCAAACATTTTTATCAGTTTTGGGACACTTTTCTTCTTTTGCGCTGTTTTTGCATCTCAGATCGTACGTCGTGAGTCGTGAAAAAGGACGACAACCTAATCTATCACATTTCTATTACCGAATAATACGACACCTTGTGCAAGACAACTTCGCCTCACGTAGAAGCTGGGCCCGCAAACCGAGGGCATGGGGCTTGAGACCACGTCTCCGTCGCTCCCGGTGCCCATAACTTTTGATCCGTAAGCACTTACGCTGCGCACAACATACCGTTGGAAAGCTCTCCAAGAGCTTTACGACAGGGGCAGTAAACGTACTCGGTTGTGCCCATTTTTACAGCCCAAAATCAAATGTTTTTATCAGTTTCTGGACACTTTTCTTCTTTTGCGCTGTTTTTCCGTCTCGTATCGTACGTCGTGAGTCGTGAAAAAGGACGACAACCTAATCTTTCACATTTCTATTACCGAATAATACGACACCTTGGGCAAGATAACTTCGCCTCATGTAGAGGCTGGGCCCGCAAACCGAGGGCGTGGGGCTGGAGACCACGTCTCCGTCGCTCCGGTGCACATAACTTTTGATCCGTAAGCACTTACGCTACGCACAGCATACCGTTGGAAAGCTCTCCAAGAGCTTTACGACAGGGGTAGCAAGCCTACTCGGCTGTGCCCATTTTCGCAGCCCAAAATCAAACATTTTTATCAGTTTCGGGACACTTTTCTTCTTTTGCACTATTTTTCCATCTCGGATCGTACGTCGTGAGTCGTGAAAAAGGACGACAACCTAATCTATCACATTTCTATTACCGAATAACACGACATCTTGGGCAAGACAACTTCGCCTCACGTAGAGGTTGGGCCCGCAAACCGAGGACGTGGGGCTTGAGACCAGGTCTCCGTCGCTCCGGTGCCCATAACTTTTGATCCGTAAGCACTTACGCGGCGCATAGCATACCGTTGGAAAGCTCTCCAAAAGCTCTACGATAGGGGCAGCTAGCCTACTCGGCTGTGCCCATTTTTGAAGCCCAAAATCAAACGTTTTCATCAGTTTCGGGACACTTTTCTTATTTTGCGCTATTTTTTCTTCTCGGATCGTATGTCGTGAGCTGCGAAAAGGACGACAACCTAATCCATCAGATTTCAATTAGCAAATAACACGGCACCTTGGGCAATACAACTTTGCCTCACGTAGAGGCTGGGCCCGCAAACCGAGGGCGTGGGGCTTGGGACCAGGTCTCTGTCGCTCCGGTACCCATAACTTTTGATCCGTAAGGAGTTACGCGGCGCACAGCATACCGTTGGAAAGCTCTCCGAGAGCTCTATGACAGGGGTCAGCAATCCTGCTTGGTAGCGCCCATTTTTGGATCCTAGAATTGAATGTTTTCAGCAGTTTCGAAACAATTTTCTTCTTTTGCGCAATTTTTCCTTCCCGGATCGTACGTCGTGAGCCTCGAAAAGGACGACAACCTAATCTATAACATTTCTATTACCGAATAACATGGCACCTTGGGCAAGACAACTTCGCCTCACATAAAGGCTGGGATAGCAAACCGAGACGTGGGGCTTGGCACCAAGTCTCCGTCGCTCCGGTGCCCATAACTTTTGATCCCTAAGGAGTTACGCGGCGCCCAACATACCATTTGAAAGCTCTCCGAGAGCACTACATCGGGGGCAGAAAACCTGCTAAGCTGCGCCCTTTTTCGGAGCCCAAAATCGAATGTTTTCATCAGTTTCGGGATACTTTTTTCCTTTTGCGATGTTTTTCTGTGCCGAATCGAACGTCGTGAGCCGCGAAAAAGACGACAACCTAATCTATCACATTTATTTTACTGAATAACACGGTACCTTGGGCAAGAAAACTTTGCCTCACGTAGAGGCTGCGCCCGCAAACCGAGGGTGTGGGGCATGGGACCAAGTCTCCGTCACTCTGGTGCCCATAACTTTTGATCCGTTAAGAGTTATGCGGCGCAAAGCATACCGTTAGAAAGCTCTCCGAGAGCTCTACGACTGGGGTAGCAAGAGTACTCGACTACGGCCAATTTCGCAGCCCAAAATCGAATATTTTTATCAGTTTCGGGATATTTTTCTTCTTTTCTACTATTTTTCCGTCCCGGATCGTACGTTGTGAGCGGCGAAAAAGACGACAACATAATCCATCAAATTTCTATTACCGAATAACACAACCCCTTAGGCAAGACAACTTCCCCTAACGTAGAGGTTGGGCTCACAAACCGAGGGTGCGGGGCTTGAGACCAGGTCTCCGTCGCTCCCGGTGCCCATAACTTTTGATCCGTAAGCACTTATGCTGCGCACCACATACCGTTGGAAAGCTCTCCAAGAGCTTTACAACAGGGGCAGTAAACGTATTCAGCTGTGCCCACTTTTACAGCCCAAAATCAAATGTTTTTATCAGTTTCGGGACACTTTTCTTCTTTTGCGCTGTTTTTCCGTCTCGGATCGTACGTCGTGAGTCGTGAAAAAGGACGACAACTTAATCTTTCACATTTCTATTACCGAATAATACGACACCTTGGGCAAGACAACTTCGCCTCACGTAGAGGCTGGGCCCGCAAACCGAGGGCGTGGGGCTTGAGACCAAGTCTCCGTCGCTCCGGTGCACATAACTTTTGATCCGTAAGCACTTACGCTACGCACAGCATACCGTTGGAAAGCTCTCCAAGAGCTTTACGACAGGGGTAGCAAGCCTACTCGGCTGTGCCCATTTTCGCAGCCCAAAATCAAACATTTTTATCAGTTTCGGGACACTTTTCTTCTTTTGCACTATTTTTCCATCTCGGATCGTACGTCGTGAGTCGTTAAAAAGGACGACAACCTGATCTATCACATTTCTATTACCGAATAACACGACACCTTGGCCAAGACAACTTCGCCTCACGTAAAGGTTGGGCCCGCAAACCGAGCGCGTGGGGCTTGAGACCAGGTCTCCGTCGCTCCGGTGCCCATAACTTTTGATCCGTAAGCACTTACGCGGCACATAGCATACCGTTGGAAAGCTCTCCAAAAGCTCTACGATAGGGGCAGCTAGCCTACTCGTCTGTGCCCATTTTTGAAGCCCAAAATCAAACATTTTCATCAGTTTCGGGACACTTTTCTTATTTTGGGATGTTTTTTCGTCTCGGATCGTACGTCGTGAGCTGCGAAAAGGACGACAACCTAATCCATCAGATTTCAATTAGCGAATAACACGGCACCTTGGGCAAGACAACTTCGCCTCACGTAGAGGCTGGGCCCGCAAACCGAGGGCGTGGGGCTTGGGACCAGGTCTCTGTCGCTCCGGTGCCCATAACTTTTGATCCGTAAGGAGTTACGCGGCGCACAACATACCGTTGGAAAGCTCTCCGAGAGCTCTATGACAGGGGTCAGCAATCCTGCTTGGTAGCGCCCATTTTTGGATCCTAGAATTGAATGTTTTCAGCAGTTTCGAAACAATTTTCTTCTTTTGCGCAGTTTTTCTGTCCCGGATCGTACATCGTGAGCCTCGAAAAGGACGACAACCTAATCCATAACATTTCTATTACCGAATAACATGGCACCTTGGGCAAGACAACTTCGCCTCACATAGAGGCTGGGATAGCAAACCGAGACGTGGGGCTTGGCACCAAGTCTCCGTCGCTCCCGTGCCCACAACTTTTGATCCCTAACGAGTTACGCGGCGTCCAACATACCATTTGAAAGCTCTCCGAGAGCACTACGTTGGGGGCAGAAAACCTGCTAAGCTGCGCCCTTTTTCAGAGCCCAAAATCGAATGTTTTCATCAGTTTTGGGATACTTTTTTTCTTTTGCGATGTTTTTCTGTGCCGAATCGAACGTCGTGAGCCGCGAAAAAGACGACAACCTAATCTATCACATTTATTTTACTGAATAACACGGTACCTTGGGCAAGAAAACTTTGCCTCATGTAGAGGCTGCGCCCGCAAACCGAGGGTATGGGGCATGGGACCAAGTCTCCGTCGCTCCGGCACCCATAACTTTTGATCCGTTAAGAGTTATACGGCGCATAGCATACCGTTAGAAAGCTTTCCGAGAGCTCTACGACTGGGGTAGCAAGACTACTCGACTACGGCCAATTTCAGAGCCCAAAATCGAATATTTTCATCAGTTTCGGGATACTTTTCTTCTTTTCTGCTGTTTTTCCGTCCCGGATCGTACGTTGTGAGCCGCGAAAAGGACGACAACATAATCCATCACATTTCTATTACCGAATAACACAACCCCTTAGGCAAGACAACTTCCCCTAACGTAGAGGCTGGGCTCGCAAACCGAGGGTACGGGGCTTGAGACCAGGTCTCCGTTGCTCCGGTGCCCATAACTTTTGATCCGTAAGGAGTTACGTTGCGCACAATATACAGTTGGAAAGCTCACCGAGAGCTTTACGGTGGGGGAAGCAAGCCTGCTCGACTGCGCCTATTTCAGAGCCCAAATTCGAATGTTTTCATCAGTTTCGGGATACTTTTCTTCTTTTGCGATATTTTTATATACCGGATCGTACGTCATGAGCTGCGAAAAGGATGACAACCTAATGCATCACATTTTTATTACCGAATAATATGGCATCTTGGGCAAGACAACTTCGCCTCTCATAGAGGCTGGGCCCGCAAATTGAGGGCGTGGGGCTTGGGACCAACTCTCCGTCGCTCCGGTGCCCATAACTTTTGATCCGTAAGGAGTTATGCGGCGCACACCATACCATTAGAAAGCTCTCGAGTGCTATACGACGGGGGCAGTAAGACTACTCGGTTGTACCCATTTTCAGAGTCCAAAATCGAACGTTTTCATCAGTTTTGGGACACTTTTTTTTCTTTTGCAATGTTTTTCTGTCCCGGATCAAACGTCGTGAGCCGCGAAAATGACGACAACCTAATCTATCACATTTCTATTACCGAATAACACCACACCTTGTGCAAGACAACTTTGCCTCACATAGAGGCTGGGCCCGCAAACCGAGGGCGTGGGGCTTGGGACCAAGTCTCCCTTGCTCCGGTGCCCATAACTTTTGATCCGTAAGTACTTACACGGTACACAGCATACCGTTGGAAAGCTCTCCAAGAGCTCTACGACAGGGGCAGCAAGCCTACTCGGCTGCGCCCATTTTTATAGCCCAAAATCAAATGTTTTCATTAGTTTCGGAACACTTTTCTTCTTTTACGCTGTTTTTCCGTCTCGGATCGTACGTTGTGAGCCGCCAAAAGGATGACAACCTAATCCATCACATTTCTATTACCCAATAACATGTCACCTTGGGCAAGACAACTTCGCCTCACGTAGAGGCTGGGACAGCAAACCGAGGGCGTGGGGCTTGGGACCATGTCTCCGTCGCTCCGGTGCCCATAATTTTTGATTCGTAATGAGTTACGCGGCGCACAGCATACCGTTGGAAAGCTCTCCGAGAGCTCTACAACGGGGGCTACAAGACTGCTCAGCTGCGCCCATTTTTGAAGCCCAAAATTGAACGTTTTCATCAGTTTTGGGATACTTTTCTTCTTTTGCACAGTTTTTCCGTCCCGGATCGTATTTCGTGAGCGGTAAAAAGGACGACAACCTAATCCATCACATTTCTATTACTGAATAAATGACACCTTGGGCAAGACAACTTCGCCTCACATAGAGGCTGGGCCCGCAAACCGAGGGCGTGGGGCTTGGGACCAGGTCTCCGTCGCTCTGGTGCCCATAACTTTTGATCCGTAAGGAGTTACGTGACATACAACATACCGTTAGAAAGCTCTCCGAGAGCTTTATGACAGGGGTAGCAAGCTCGCTTGCCTGCCAAAATTTTCAAAGGCCAAAATTGAACGTTTTCATCAATTTTGGGACACTTTTCTTATTTTGCGCTGTTTTTCAGTCCCGGATCGTATGTCGTGAGTCGCAAAAAGAACGACAACCTAATCTATCACATTTCTATTACCGAATAAAATGGCACCTTGGGCAAGACATCTTCGCCTCACGTAGAGGCTGGGCCTGCAAACCGAGGACGTGGGCCTTGGGACCAGGTCTCCGTTAGAAAGCTCTCCGAGAGCTTTACGACGGCGGCAGCAAGCCTGGTCAGCTGTGCCCATTTTGGGAGTCCAAAATCAAACATTTTCATCAGTTTCGGGACAATTTTCTACTTTTGCGCAGTTTTTTCGTCCCTCATCGTACGTCGGGAGCCGCGAAAAGGACGACAACCTAATCCATCACATTTCTATTACTGAATAACATGGCACCTTGGGCAATACAACTTCGCCTCACGTTGAGGCTGGGCCCGCAAACCAAGGGCGTGGGGCTTGGGGCCAGGTCTCCGTCGCTACGGTGCCCATAACTTTTGATCCGTAAGGAGTTACGCGGTGCACAACATACCGTTGGAAATCTCTCCGAGAGCTCTACAACGTGGGCAGCAAGCCTACTCGGCTGCGCCCATTTTCGGAGCCGAAAATCGAACATTTTCATTACTTTCGAGACTCTTTTCTTCTTTGGCACTGATTTTTCATCCTGGATCGTATGTCGTGAGCCGCGAAATGGACGACAACCTAATCCATCACATTTCTATTACCGAATAAAACGGCACCTTGGGAAAGACATCTTCGCCTCACGTAGTGGCTGGGCCCGCAAGCCGAGGCCGTGGGGCTTGGGGCCAGGTCTCCGTCGCTCCGGAGCACATAACTTTTGATCCGTAAGGAGTTACGCGGTGCATAGCATACCGTTGGAAAGCTCTCAAAGAGCTCTACGATGGGGGAAGCATTCCTAGTCAACTGCACCTATTTTTAGAACCCAGAATCGAACGTTTTCAGCAGTTTTGGAACAATTTTCTTCTTTTGCGCTGTTTTTCCGTCCCGGATCGTACGTCGTGAGCCTCGAAAAGGACGACTACCTAATCCATAACATTTATATTACTGAATAACATGGAACCTTGGTCAAGACAACTTCGCTTCACGTAGAGGCTGGGCCAGCAAACCGAGGGCGAGAGGCTTGGGACTAGGTCTCCGTCGCTCCGGTGCCCATAACTTTTGATCCGTAGGGAGCTACGCGGCGCACAACATACCGTATGAAAGCTCTCCGAGAGCTCTACGACGGGGGCAGCAGGACTGCTCAGCTGCGCCCATTTTCAAAGATTTAAATCGAACATTTTTATCAATTTTGGGATACTTTTCTTCTTTTGCGATGTTTTTCCGTCCCGGATCGTACGTCATGAGTTGCAAAAAGAACGAAAACCTAATCCATCACATTTCTATTACCGAATAAAATGGTACCTTGTGCAACACATCTTCACCTCACGTAGATGCTGGGCCCGCAAACCGAGGTCGTGGTTCTGGGGACCAGGTCTCCGTCACTCCGGTGCCTATAACATTTGATCCATAAGGAGTTATGCGGTGCACAGCATACCGTTAGAAAGCTCTCCAAGAGCTTTATGATGGGGGCAACAAGCCTGGTTGGCGGAGAAAATTTTTGGAGCCCAAAATCAAATGTTTTCATTAATTTCAGGACACTTTTATTCTTTTGTGCTGTTTTTCCATCTCGGATCGTACGTCGTGAGCTACGAAAAGGACGACAACCTAATCGACCACATTTCTATTACCGAATCCCGCGGCACCTTGGGTAAGACAACTTCGCCTCATGTAGAGACTGGGCCCGTAAACCGAGGGCGTAGGGCTTGGGACCAGGTCGCCTTTGCTTCGGTCGCCTTCGCTCCGGTACCCATAACTTTTGATCCGTAAGGAGTTACGCTGCGCACAACATACCGTTGGAAAGCTTTCCGAGAGCTCTACGACGAGGGTCAGCAATCCTGCTCGGTAGCGCCTATTTTTGGATCCTAGAATCAAATTTTTTTAGCAGTTTGGAAGCAATTTTCTTCTTTTGTGCTGTTTTTCCGTCCCGGATCGTACATCGTGAGACCTCGAAAAGGATGACAACCTAATCTATAACATTTCTATTACCGAATAACATGGCACCTTCGGCAAGACAACTTCGCCTCACATAGAGGCTGTGACTGCAAACTGAGGGCGTGGGGCTTGGCACCAGGTCTCCGTTGCTCCGGTGCCCATAACTTTTGATCCGTAAGGAGTTACGCGGCGCCCAATATACCGTTGGGAAGCTCTCCGAGAGCTCTACGATGGGGGTAGAAAACCTGCTAAGCTGCGCCCATTTTTGGAGCCCAAAATCGAACATTTTTATCAGTTTCGGGACTCTTTTTTTATTTTACGATTTTTTTCTGCCCCAGATCGAACGTTGTGAGCTGCGAAAAGGACGACAACTTAATCTATCACATTCTATTACTGAATAACATGGCACCTTGGGCAAGACAACTTTGCCTCACATAGAGGCTGGGCCCGTAAACCAAGGGTGTGGGGCTTATGACCAAGTCTCCGTCGCTCAGGTGCCCATAACTTTTGATCCGTAAGGCGTTACGCGGTGCACAGCATACCGTTTGAAAGCTCTCCGAGAGCTCTACGACAGGGGCAACAAGACTACTCGACTGTGGCCATTTTCGGAGCCTAAAATCAAACTTTTTCATCAGTTTCGGGACACTTTTCTTTTTTTGCGCTGTTTATTCGCCCCAGATCTTATGTCGTGAGCCGCTAAAAGGATGACAACCTAATCCATCACATTTCTATTATCGACTAACACGGCACCTTGGGCAAGACAACTTCGCCTCACGTAGAGGCTGGGCTCTCAAACCGAGGGCGTGGGGCTTTGGACCAGGTCTCTGTCGCTCCGGTGCCCATAACTTTTGATCCGTAAGGAGTTACACGGTGTACAACATACCGTTGGAAAGCTCTCCGAGAGATTTACGACGGGGGAAGCAAGCCTGCTCGGCTGTGCCCATTTTTGGAGCCCAAATTCAAATGTTTTGATCAGTTTCGGGATACTTTTCTTCTTTTGCGATATTTTTCTGTCTCGGATCGTATGTCGTAAGTCGCGAAAAGGACGACAACCTAATCCATTGCATTTCTATTACCGAATAAAACGGAACCTTGGGCAAGACAACCTCGCCTCAAGTAGAGGCTTGGCCTGCAAATTGAGGTCGTGGGGCTTAGGACAAGTTCTCCGTCGCTCAGGTGCCCATAACTTTTGATTTGTAAGGAGTTATGTGGTGCACATCATACCGTTGGAATGCTCTCCAAGAGCTCTACGACGGGGTTTGAAAACCTGCTCGGCTGTGCCCATTTTCGGATGCCAAAATCGAACGTTTTCATCAGTTTTGGGACACTTTTTTTCTTTTGCGATGTTCTTTTGTCCCGAATCAAACGTCGTGAGCTGCGAAAAGGAAGACAACCTAATCTATCACATTTCTATTACTGAATAACACAGCACCTTGTGCGAGACAACTTTGCCTCACGTAGAGGTTGGGCCTGCAAACCGAGGGCATGGGGCTTGGGACCAAGTCTCTGTCGCTCCGGTGCCTATAACTTTTAATCCATAAGGACTTACGCGGCGCACAGCATACCGTTGGAAAGCTCTCCAAGTGCTCTAAGGCAGGGGCAGCGAGCCTACTCGGCTACGCTGATTTTTGCAGCCCAAAATCAAATGTTTTCATCAGTTTTGGGACACTTTTCTTGTTTTGCGCTATTTTTTCGTCTCAGATCGTACGTCGTGAGTAGCGAAAAGGACGACAACCTAATCCATCACATTTCTATTACTGAATAACACGACACCTTGGGCAAGACAACTTCGCCTCACGTAGTGGTTGGGCCCGCAAACCGAGGCCGTGGGGCTTGGGACCAGGTCTCCGTCGCTCCGGTGCCCATAACTTTTGATCCGTAAAGAGTTACGCGGTGCACAACATACCGTTGGAAAGCTCTACGAGAGCTCTACGGCGGGAGCAACAAGACAGCTCTGCTGCGCCCATTTTTGGAGTCCAAAATCGAATGTTTTCATCAATTTTGGGACACTTTTTTTCTTTTGCAATGTTTTTCTGTCACGGATCAAACGTCGTGAGCCGCAAAAATGACGACAACCTAATCTATCACATTTCTATTACTGAATAACATGACACCTTGTACAAGACAAGTTTGCCTCACATAGAGGCTGGGCCCGCAAACCGAAGGCGTAGGGCTTGGGACCAACTCTCCCTCGCTCCGGTGCCCATAACTTTTGATCCGTAAGTACTTACGCGGTGCACAGCATACCGTTGGAAAGCTCTCCAAGAGCTTTACGACGGGGGTAGCAAGCCTACTCGGCTGCGCCCATTTTTAGAGCCCAAAATCAAATATTTTCATCAGTTTCGAAACACTTTTCTTCTTTTGCGCTATTTTTTCGTCTCGGATCGTACGTTGTGTGCCGCGAAAAGGACGATAACCTAATCCATCACATTTCTATTACCCAATAGCACGTCACCTTGGGCAGACAACTTCGCCTCACGTAGAGGCTAGGATAGCAAACCGAGGGCTTGGGGCTTGGGACCAAGTCTCCCTCGCTCCGGTGCCCATAACTTTTGATCCGTAAGTACTTACGCGGCGTACATCATATTGTTGGAAAGCTCTCCAAGAGCTTTACGATGGGGGCAGCAAGCCTACTTGGCTGCGCCCATTTTTAGAGCCCAAAATCAAATATTTTCATCAGTTTCGGAACACTTTTCTTCTTTTGCGCTATTTTTCTGTCTCGGATTGTACGTCGTGTGCCGCGAAAAGGACGACAACCTAATCCATCACATTTTTATTACCCAATAACACGTTACCTTGGGCTGACAACTTCGCCTCACGTAGAGGCTGGGACAGCAAATCGAGGGCTTGGGGCTTGGGACCATGTCTCCGTCGCTCTGGAGCCCATAACTTTTGATTCGTTAGGAGTTACGCGGCGCACAGCATACCGTTGAAAAGCTCTCCGAGAGCTCTACAATGGGGGTCACAAGACTGCTCGGCTGCGCCCATTTTTGAAGCCCAAAATTGAACGTTTTCGTCAGTTTCGGGATACTTTTCTTCTTTTGCGCAGTTTTTCCGCCCCGAATCGTATGTCGTGAGCCGTGAAAAGGACGACAACCTAATCCATCACATTTCTATTACTAAATAAACGACACCTTGGGCAAGACAACTTTGCCTCACGTAGAGGCTGGGCCCACAAACCGAGGGCGTGGGGCTTGGGACAAGGTCTCCGTCGCTCCGGTGCCCATAACTTTTGATCCGTAAGGAGTTACGCGACGCACAGCATACCGTTGGAAAGCTCTCTGAAAGCTCTATGACGGGGGTAGCAAGCTCGCTTCGCTATGAAAATTTTCAGAGGCCAAAATTGAACGTTTTCATGAGTTTCGGGATACTTTTCTTATTTTGTGCTGTTTTTCAGTCTCAGATCGTACGTCGTGAGTCGCGAAAAGGACGACAACCTAATCCATCACATTTCTATTACCGAATAAAATAGCACCTTGGGCAAGACATCTTTGCCCCACGTAGAGGCTGGGCCCGCAAACCGAGGACGTGGGCCTTGGGACCAGGTCTCCGTTAAAAAGCTCTCTGAGAGCTCTACGACGGCGGCAGCAAGCCTACTCAGCTGTGCCTATTTTCAGAGGCCAAAATCAAACATTTTCATCAGTTTCGAGACAATTTTCTACTTTTGCGTAGTTTTTTCATCCCTGATCGTACGTCGGGAGCCGCGACAAGGAAGACAACCTAATCCATCATATTTCTATTACTAAATAACATGGCACCTTGGCAAGACAACTTTGCCTCACGTTGAGGCTGGGCCCGCAAACCGAGGGCGTGGGGATTGGGGCCAGGTCTCCTTCGCTACGGTGCCCATAACTTTTGATCCGTAAGGAGTTACGCGGTGCACAACATACTGTTAGAAATCTCTCCGAGAGCTCTACAACGTGGGCAGCAAGCCTTCTCGACTGTGCCCATTTTTGGAGCCCAAAATCAAACATTTTCATCACTTTCGGGACTCTTTTCTTCTTTCGCACTGATTTTTCGTCCTGGATCGTACGTCGTGAGCCGCGAAAAGGACGACAACCTAATCCATCACATTTCTATTACCGAATAAAACGGCACCTTAGGCAAGACATCTTGGCCTCACGTAGTGGCTGGGCCCACAAGCCGAGGCCGTGGGGCTTGGGGCCAGGTCTCCGTCGCTCCGGTGCACATAACTTTTGATTCGTAAGGTGTTACGCGGCGCACAGCATACCGTTGGAAAGCTCTCAGAGAGCTCTACTACGAGGGAAGCATTCCTGGTCGGCTACACCTATTTTTGGAACCCAGAATCGAATGTTTTCAGCAGTTTTGGAACAATTTTAATCTTTTGAGCTATTTTTTCGTCCCGGATCGTACGTCGTGAGGCTCGAAAATGAGGACTACCTAATCCATAACATTTCTATTACCGAATACCATGGCACCTTGGGCAAGACAACTTCGCCTAATGTAGAGGATGGGCCCGCAAACCGAGGGCAAGGAGCTTGGACCAGGTCTCTGTCGCTCCGGTGCCCATAACTTTTGATCCGTAGGGAGTTATGCGGCGCACAACATACCGTTGGAAAGCTCTCCGAGAGCCCTACGATGGGGGCAGCAGGACTGCTCGGCTGCGCCCAGTTTCGGAGATTTAAATCGAATGTTTTTATCAGTTTTGGGATACTTTTCTTCTTTTGCGATATTTTTCAGTCCCGGATCGTACGTCGTGAGTTGCGAAAAGAACGACAACTTAATCCATCACATTTCTGTTACTGAATAAAATGGTACCTTGGGCAAGACATCTTCGCCTCACGTAGATGCTGGGCCTGCAAATCGAGGTCGTGGTTCTTGGGACCAGGTCTCCGTCGCTCCGGTGCCCATAACATTTGATCCGTAAGGAGTTATGCGGTGCACAGCATACCGTTGGAAAGCTTTCCAAGAGCTTTATGACGGGGGCAACAAGCCTGGCTGGCGGAGAAAATTTTTGGAGCCCAAAATCAAACGTTTTCATCAGTTTCGGGACACATTTCTTCTTTTGTGCTGTTTTTCAGTCCCGGATCGTACGTAGTGAGCCGCAAAAAGGATGACAACCTAATCGACCACATTTCTATTACCGAATCCCGCGGCACCTTGGGCAAGACAACTTCGACTCACGTAGAGACTGGTCCCACAAACCGAGGGCATGGGGCTTGGGACCAGGTCGCCTTCGCTCCGGTGCCCATAAATTTTGATCCGTAAGGAGTTACGCTGTGCACAGCATACCGTTGGAAAGCTCTTCGAGAGCTCTACGACGGGGGTCAGCAATCCTGCTTGGTAGCGACTATTTTTGGGTTCTAGAATCGAAATTTTTTAGCAGTTTTGAAGCAATTTTCTTCTTTTGTGCTGTTTTTCTGTCCCGGATCGTACGTCTTGAGTCTCGAAAAGGACGACAACCTAATCCATAACATTTCTATTACCGAATAACATGGCACCTTCGGCAAGACAACTTCACCTCACATAGAGGCTGGGACTGCAAACCGAGGGCGTGGGGCTTGGCACCAGGTCTCCGTCGCTTCGGTGCCCATAACTTTTGATCCGTAAGGAGTTACGCGGCGCCCAACACACCGTTGGGAAGCTCTCCGAGAGCTATACGACGGGGGCAGAAAACCTGATAAGCTGCGCCCATTTTCGGAGCCAAAAATTGAACATTTTCATCAGTTTCGGGACACTTTTTTTCTTTTGTGATGTTTTTCTGTCCCAGATCGAACATCGTGAGCTGTGAAAAGGATGACAACCTAATCTATCACATTTCTATTACTGAATAACACGGAACCTTGGGCAAGACAACTTTACCTCACGTAGAGGCTGGGCCTGGAAACCAAGGGTGTGGGGCTTAGGACCAAGTCTCCGTCGCTCCGGTGCCCATAACTTTTGATCCGTAAGGAGTTACGCGGTGCACAGCATACCGTAGGAAAGCTCTCCGAGAGCTCTACGACAGGGGCAAAAAAACCACTCGACTGCGGCCATTTTCGAAGCCTAAAATCGAACTTTTTCATCAATTTCGGGACACTTTTCTTTTTTTGCGCTGTTTTTCATTCCCGGATCGTATGTCGTGAGCAGCGAAAAGGACGACAACCTAATTCATCACATTTCTATTACCGAATAACACGGCACCTTAGGCAAGACAACTTTGCCTCACGTAGAGGCTGGGCTCGCAAACCAAGGGCGTGGGGCTTGGGACCAGGTCTCTGTCGCTCCGGTGCCCATAACTTTTGATCCATAAGGAGTTACGCGGCGTACAACATACCGTTGGAAAGCGCTCCGAGAGATTTACGACGGGGGAAGCAATCTTGCTCGGCTGCGCTCATTTTTGGAGCCCAAATTCGAATGTTTCATCAATTTCGGGATACTTTTCTTCTTTTGCGATATTTTTCTGTCTCGGATCGTACGTCGCGCGAAAAGGACGACAACCTAATCCATTACATTTGTATTACTGAATAACACGGCACCTTGGGCAAGACAACCTCGCCTCAAGTAGAGGCTTGGCCCGCAAACCGAGGGCGTGGGGCTTGGGACCAATTCTCCGTCGCTCAGGTGCCCATAACTTTTGATCCGTAAGGAATTATGCGGTGCACAACATACCGTTGGAATGCTCTCCAAGAGCTCTACTACGGGGCTAAAAAACCTTCTCGACTGCGCAGATTTTCGGAGTCCAAAATAGAACATTTTCATCAGTTTCGGGACACTTTTTTTCTTTTGCGATGTTTTTTTGTCCCAGATCAAACATCATGAGCTGCAAAAAGGAAGACAACCTAATCTATCACATTTCTATTACTAAATAACAAGGCACCTTGTGCAAGACAACTTTGCCTCACGTAGAGCCTGGGCCCGCAAATCGAGGGCGTGGGGCTTGAGACCAAGTCTTCGTCGCTCCGGTGCCCATAACTTTTGATCCGTAAGGACTTACGCGGCGCACAGCATACCGTTGGAAAGCTCTCCAAGTGCTCTAATACAGGGGCAGCGAGCCTACTCTGCTGCGCCCATTTTTGCAGCCCAAAATCAAATGTTTTCATCAGTTTTGGGACACTTTTCTTATTTTGCGCTGTTTTTCCGTCTCGGATCGTACGTCGTGAGCTGCGAAAAGGACGACAACCTAATCCATCACATTTCTATTACCGAATAACACGGCACCTTGGGCAAGACAACTTCGCCTCACGGAGAGGCTGGGCCCACAAACCGATGGCGTGGGGCTTGGGACCAAGTCTCCGTCGCTCCGGTGCCCATAACCTTTGATCCGTAAGGAGTTACGTGGTGCAAAGCATACCGTTGGAAAGCTCTCCGAGAGTTCTACGACGGGAGCAACAAGACAGCTTAGCTGCGCCCATTTTCGGGGGCCAAAATTGAACGTTTTCATCAGTTTCGGGATACTTTTTTTCTTTTGCGCAGTTTTTTCGTCCCGGATCGTATGTCGTGAGCCATGAAAATGACGACAACTTAATCCATCACATTTCTATTACCGAATAAATGGAACCTTGGGCAAGACAACTTCTCCTCACGTAGAGGTTGGGCCCGCAAACCGAGGGCATAGGGCTTTGGACCAGGACTCCGTCGCTCCGGTGCCCATAACTTTTGACCCGTAAGGAGTTACGCGACACACAACATACTGTTGAAAAGCTCTCCGAGAGATCTATGACGGCGGCAGCAAGCTCGCTCGGTTGTGAAAATTTTCGGAGGCCAAAATTGAACATTCTCATCTATTTCGGGACACATTGCTTATTTTGCGCTATTTTTCAGTCCCGGATCGTACGTAGTGAGCTGCGAAAAGGACCACAACCTAATCCATCACATTTCTATTACCGAATAAAATGGCACCTTGGGCAAGACAACTTCGCCTCACGTAGAGGCTGGGCCCACAAACCGAGGACGTGGGGCTTGGGGCCAGGTCTCCGTCGCTCTGGTGCCCATAACTTTTGATCCGTAAGGAGTTATGCGGTGCACAGCATACCATCGGAAAGCTCTCCGAGAGCTCTACGACGGGGGCAGCAAGCCTGCTCGACTGCGCGCATTTTCGGAGCCCAAATTCTAACATTTTCATTAGTTTTGGGACTCTTTTCTTCTTTGGCAATATTTTTTCGTCCTGGATTGTACGTCGTGAGCCACAAAAAGGACGACAACCTAATCCATCACATTTCTATTACCGAATAACAAGGCACCTTGGGCAAGACATCTTTGCCTCACGTAGAGGCTGGGCCCGCAAACCGAGGTTGTGGGACTTGGGGCCAGGTCTCCGTCGCTACGGTGCCTATAACTTTTGATACGTAAGGAGTTGCGCGGTGCACAGCATACCGTTGGAAAGCTCTCCGAGAGCTCTACGACGAAGGCAACAAGCCTGCTTGACTGCGCCCATTTTCGGAGCCCAAAATCGAACATTTTCATCAGTTTCGAGACTCTTTTCTTCTTTTACAATGTTTTTCCGTCATGGATTGTACGTCGTGAGCCGCGAAAAGGACGACAACCTTATCTATCACATTTCTGTTACCGAATAAAAGAGCACCTTGAGCAAGACATCTTCGCCTCACGTAGTGGCAGGGCCCACAAGCCGAGGCCGTGGGGCTTTGGGCCAGGTCTCCGTCGCTCCGGTGCACATAACTTTTGATCCGTAAGGAGTAACGCGCGCACAGCATACCGTTGGAAAGCTCTCCGAGAGCTCTACGACGGGGACAGCATTCCTGGTCGGCTCCGCCCATTTTTGGAGCCCAGAATTGAACATTTTCAGCAGTTTCAAAACAATTTTCTTCTTTTGCGCTGTTTTTCTTTCCCGGATCGTACGTCGTGAGCCTCGAAAAGGACGACAACCTAATCCATAACATTTCTATTACCGAATAACATTGCACCTTGGGCAAGACAACTTCGCCTCACATAGAGGCTGGGCCCGCAAACCGAGGGCGTGGGGATTGGGACCAGGTCACCGTCGCTCCGGTGCCCATAACTTTTGATCCGTAAAGAGTTACGCGGCGCACAGCATACCGTTGGAAAGCTCTCCGAGAGCTCTACGACGGGGGCAGTAGGACTACTCGGCTGCGCCCATTTTCGGAGTCCAAAATCGAACATTTTCATCAGTTTTGGGACACTTGTTTTCTTTTGTGATGTTTTTCTATCTCGGATCAAACGTCGTGAGTCGCGAAAAGGACGACAACCTAATCTATCACATTTCAATTACCGAATAACACGGCACCTTGGACAAGACAACTTTGCCTCACGTAGAGGCTGGGCCAGCAAACCAAGGGTGTAGGGCTTAGGGCCAGGTCTCCGTCACTCCGGTGCACATAACTTTTGATCCGTAAGGAGTTGCACGGCTCACAGCATACCGTTGGAAAGCTCTCCGAGAGCTCTACGACGAGGGCAGCATTCCTGGTCGGCTGCGCCCATTTTTGGAGCCCAGAATCGAACATTTTCAGCAGTTTCGGAACAATTTTCTTCTTTTGCGCTGTTTTTCCGTCCCGGATCGTACGTCGTGAAACCCAAAAAGGACGACAACCTAATCCATAAGATTTTTATTACCGAATAACACAGCACCTTGGGCAAGACAACATCGCCTCACGTAGAGTCTGGGCCTGCAAACCGAGGGCGTGGGGCTTGGGACCAGGTATTCGTCGCTCCGGTGCCCATAACTTTTGATCCGTAAGGAGTTAGGTGGTGCACATCATACCGTTGGAAAGCTCTCCGAGAGCTCTACGACGGGAGCAGCAAGACTACTCAGCTGTGCCCATTTTCGGAGTCAAAAATTGAACGTTTTCATCAGTTTCGGGACACTTGTTTTCTTTTGTGATATTTTTCTGTCCCGGATCAAACGTCGTGAGCCGCGAAAAGGACAACAACCTAATCTATCACATTTCAATTACTGAATAACACGGCACCTTGGGCAAGACAACTTTGCCTCACGTAGAGGCTGGGCCAGCAAACCGAGGGTGTGGAGCTTAGGGCCAGGTCTCCGTCACTCCGGTGCACATAACTTTTGATCCGTAAGGAGTTTCACGGCTCACAGCATACCGTTGGAAAGATCTCCGAGAGCTCTACGACGGAGGTAGCATTCCTGGTGGGCTGCGTCCATTTTTAGAGCCCAAAATCGAACATTTTCAGCAGTTTCGGAACAATTTTCTTCTTTTGCGCTATTTTTTCGTCCCGGATCGTACGTCGTGAGACCCAAAAAGGACGACAACCTTATCCATAAGATTTCTATTACCGAATAACACAGCATCTTGGGCAAGACAACATCGCCTCACGTAGAGTTTAGGCCCACAAACCGCAAACCGAGGGCGTGGGGCTTGGCACCAGGTCTCCTTCGCTCCGGTGCCCATAACTTTTGATCCGTAAGGAGTTACGTGGCGCACATCATACTGTTGGAAAGCTCTCCGAGAACTCTACGACGGGGGCTACAGGACTACTCAGTTATGCCCATTTTCGGAGTCTAAAATCGAACATTTTCATCAGTTTCAGGACACTTGTTTTCTTTTGTGATGTTTTTCTATCCCGGATCAAACGTCGTGAGCCGCAAAAAGGACGACAACCTAATCTATCACATTTCAATTACTGAATAACACGGCACCTTGGGCAAGACAACTTCGCCTCACGTAGAGGCTGGGCCTGCAAACCGAGGGCGTGCGGCTTGGGACCAAGTCTCCGTCACTCCGGTACCCATAACTTTTGATCCATATAGACGTACGACGCGCACAACATACTGTTGGAAAGCTCTCCGAGAGGTCTATGACGAGGGCAGCAAGCTCGCTTGGCTACGAAAATTTTCAGAGGCCAAAATTGAACATTTTCATCAGTTTCGAGACACTTTTCTTCTTTTGCGCTATTTTTCTGTCCCGGATCGTACGTCGTGAGCCGCGAAAAGGACGACAACCTAATCCATCACATTTCTATTACCGAATAAAATGGCAACTTGGGCAAGACATCTTCGCCTCACGTAGAGGCTGGGCCCGCAAACCTAGGACGTGGACCTTGGCACCAGGTCTCCGTAGCTCCGGTGCCCATAGCTTTGGATCCGTAAGGAGTTACGCGGCGCACAGCATACCATTGGAAAGCTCTCCAAGAGCTCTACGACGGGGGAAGCAAGCCTCCTCAGCTGTGCCCATTTTCGGAGCCAAAAATCAAACATTTTCATCAGTTCGGGACAATTTTTTACTTTTGCGCAATTTTTCTATCCCGGATCGTACGTCGGGAGCCGCGAAAAGGACGACAACCTAATCCATCACATTTCTATTACCGAATAACATGGCACCTTGGGCAACACAACTGTGCCTCACGTAGAGGCTGGCCCGGCAAACCGAGGGCGTAGGACTTGGGGCCAAGTCTCCGTCGCTCCGGTGCCCATAACTTTTGATCTGAAAGGAGTTACGCGGCGCACAGAATATATTGGAAAGCTCTCCTAGAGCTCTACGACAGGGGCAGCAAGCCTACTAGGTTGTGCCCATTTCAGGAACCCAAAATTGAACGTTTTCATCAATTTTTGGATACTTTTCTTCTTTTGTGCTATTTTTCCGTCCCGGATCGTACGTCGTGAGCCGCGAAAAGGACGACAACCTAATCCATCACATTTCTATTACCGAATAACATGGCACCTTGGGCAAGACAACTTCGCCTCACGTAGAGGCTGGACCAGCAAACCGAGGGCGTGGGGCTTAGGACCAAGTCTCCGTCGCTCCGGTGCCCATAACTTTTGATCTGTAAGGAGTTACGCGGCGCACAGAATACTGTTGGAAAGCTCACCTAGAGCTCTACGACAGGGGCAGCAAGCCTACTAGGTTGTGCCCATTTTTGGAACCCAAAATTGAACGTTTTCATCAGTTTTTGGATACTTTTCTTCTTTTGTGCTATTTTTCCGTCCTGGATCGTACGTCGTGAGCCGCGAAAAGGACGACAACCTAATCCATCACATTTCTATTACCGAATAACACGGCACCTTGGGCAAGACAACTTCACCTCACGTAGAGGCTAGGCCCGCAAACTGTGGCCATGGGGCTTGAGACCAGGTCTCCGTCGCTCCGGTGCCCATAACTTTTGATCCGTAAGGAGTTACACGGCGCACGGCATACCGTTCGAAAGCTCTTCGAAAGCTCTACGACAGGGGTAGTAAGACTACTCGACTACGCCAATTTTTGGAGCCCAAAACTGAACGTTTTCATCAGTTTCGGGATACTTTTCTTCTTTTGCTCTATTTTTCAATCCCGGATCGTACGTTGTGAGCCGCGAAAAGGACAACAACCTAATCTATCATATTTCTATTACCGAATGACATGACACCATGGGCAAGACAACTTAGCCTCATGTAGAGGCTGGGCCCGCAAACCGAGGGCGTGGGGCTTGGGACTAGGTCTTCATCGCTCCGGCGCCCATAACTTTTGTTCCGTAAGGAGTTACGCGGTGCACAGCATACCGTTGGAAAGCTCTCCGTGAGCTCTACGACGAGGGCAACAAGCTTGCTCAGCTACACCCATTTTCGAAGCCCAAAATTGAACGTTTTCATCAGTTTTGGTACACTTTTCTTCTTTTGCGCTATTTTTCCGTCCCTGATCGTACGTCGTGAGCCTGGAAAAGGACGACAACCTAATCCATCCCATTTCTATTATCGAATAACATGGCACCTTGTGCAAGACTAATTCACCTCATGTAGAGGCCGGGCTCGCAAACTGAGGGCGTGGGGCTTGGGACCAGGTCTCCGTCGCTCCGATTCCCAAAACTTTTGATCCGTAAGGAATTCCGCAACACACAACATACCGTTGGAAAGCTCTCTGAGAGCTCTATGACAGGGGCAGAAAACCTGCTCAGCCGCGTCCACTTTCAGAGTCCAAAATTGAACATTTTCATCAGTTTCGGGACACTTTTTTCTTTTGCGATGTTTTTCTATCCCGGATCAAACGTCGTGAGCCGCGAAAAGGACGACAACCTAATCTATCACATTTCAATTACCAAATAACACGGCAACTTGGGCAAGACAACTTTACCTCACGTAGAGGCTGGGCACGCAAATCGAGGGCGTAGGGCATGAGACCAAGTCTCCGTCGCTCCGGTACCCATAACTTTTGATCCGTAAGGACTCACGTGGCGCACAGTATACCGTTGGAAAGCTCTCCAAGAGCTCTACGACATGAGCAGCAAGCCTACTTGGCTGCGCCTATTTTTGCAGCCCAAAATTAAACATTTTCATCAGTTTCAGGACACTTTTCTTCTTTTGCGCTGTTTTTCCTTCTCGGATCGTACGTCGTGAGCCGCGAAAAGGATGACAACCTAATACATCACATTTCTATTACCGAATAACACAGCACCTTGGGCAAGACAACTTCGGCTCACGTAGAGGTTGGGCCCGCTAACCGAGGGTGTGGGGCTTGGGACCAGGTCTCCGTCGCTCCGGTGCCCATAACTTTTGATCCGTAAGGAGTTACACGGCACACAACATACCCTTGGAAAGCTCTCCGAGAGCTCTATGATGGGGACAACAAGACTGTCCAGCAGCGCCCATTTTCGGAACCCAAAATCTAACCTTTTCATCAGTTTCACGATACTTTTCTTCTTTTGCGCAGTTTTTCCGTCCCAGATCGTAAGTCGTGAGCCGCAAAAAGGACGACAACCTAATCCATCACATTTCTATTACCGAATAACACAGTACCTTGGGCAAGACAACTTCGCCTCATGTAGTGGCTAGGCCCGCAAACCGAGGGCGTGGGGCTTGGGACTAGGTCTCCGTCGTTCCGGTGCCTATAACTTTTGATCCGTAAGGAGTTACACGACGCACAACATACAGTTGGAAAGCTCTTCGAGAGCTCTACGACGGGGGAAGCAAGCCTGCTCAGCTGTGCCCATTTTTGGAGCCCAAAATCAAAATTTTTCAATAGTTCGGGATAATTTTCTACTTTTGCACAGTTTTTCTGTCCCGGATCGTACGTCAGGTGTGAGGCCCGACCCCAAATAACGTGTTTTACCTTGATTTACGTGCCATAGACCCCTAATTATATGACTGACCTTGGATTACGTGTCTTGTCTTGGTTTTCGTGCATATCTCGTCATACGTGCCTTGACCTCGATGTATGTGCGTTACCTCGTTTCGTGTGCCCTAACCTTGAATTGCGTACCTTAACCTAGATATGGAGTCGTGCCTTGATTTGCGTGCATTGTATTAAATTACGTGCCTCACATTGGATTACGTGCATTCACCTAGGATTGCATGCATTAGTCTTGGAGTACGTGCCTTAGCCTCGTAGTTCGTATCCTACCTCGTAGTGCATGCCCTAGACCTAGGAAAACGTGCCTTCACGCTAATCAAGAAAGCATCTTTCACGGAGCACTAGACTATTAAACAATCCTACAAAATCCACTATCAATATAATAATCCTAATTCAACTCACTAGAAGACAAAAATTCACCAAACACTAAACATTCTTCATTCTTTATTCCTTATTCTTTTTGCACTTTCAAGACACAATTAATTAATGATCAAAGTTGACAAAAAATTCAGATTAGAAGCTAGCATTGGCCGACCATACCATGGTATTTGCACAAGGTTTGAACAATTACACAATTAAATATGCATGTTTAGACAAACTATGACACAAAATGCATAAAAAATGATCAAAACCACCTCCAATCTCTCTCTTGCTCGACCAAAAGCTCATGGCCCATGCTAACATTTCAAAATTCCACCTTGAAGACACAAAAAAATCAGATTTGGAAGCCCAAGGCCGACCAAAGCTTGGATGAGTGCAAAAGAGTTTTATTCTT
Organism: Ehretia macrophylla; assembly: GCA_037974665.1. NCBI lineage: Eukaryota > Viridiplantae > Streptophyta > Magnoliopsida > Boraginales > Ehretiaceae > Ehretia > Ehretia macrophylla. Next base: position 40,731,677 of record CM075766.1, read on the forward strand.
GTCATTTCTTCATTTCTCTTTCACTCTTTCTCTCTCCCCGCTCATTTTCCTCTCTCATTTTGTACTGTTTTTCCGTCCCGGATCGTACGTTGTGAGCCTTGAAAAGGACGACAACCTAATCCATCACATTTCTGTTACCAAATAACATGGCATCTTGGGCAAGACAACTTCGCCACACATAGAGGCTGGGCCTGCAAACCGAGGGCGTGGGGTTTGGGACCACGTCTCCGTCGCTCTGCTGCCCATAACTTTTGATCCGTAAGGAGTTACGCGGTGCAGAGCATACCGTTGGAAAGCTCTCCGTGAGCTCCACGACAGGGGCACCAAGCCTGCTTGGCTGCGTCCATTTTCAGAGCCCAAAATTGAACGTTTTCATCAGTTTCGGGATAATTTTCTTCCTTTGTGCTATTTTTCCGTCCCGGATCATACGTCGTGAGCCGCGAAAAGGACGACAACCTAATCCATCACATTTCAATTACCGAATAACATGGCATATTGGGCAAGACAACTTCAACTCATATAAAGGCTGGTCCCGCAAACTGAGTGCGTGGGGCTTGCGACCAGGTCTCCGTCGCCCCGGTGCTCATAACTTTTGATCCGTAAGCCCAAAATAGAACGTTTTCATCAGTTTCGGGACACTTCTCTTCTTTTGTGCTGTTTTTCTGTCCCGGATAGTATGTCGTGAGCCGCAAAAAGGACAACGACCTAATCCACCACAATTCTATTGCCGAATACCATGGCACCTTGGGCAAAATAACTTTGCCTCATGTAGACGCTGGGCCCGCAAACCGGGGGCGTGGGGCTTGGAACCAGGTTTCCAATGCTCCGGTGCCCATTACTTTTGATCCGTAAGGAGTTACGCGGCGCACAACATACCATTGGAAAGCTCTTCGACAGCTCTCTACGATGGGGGCAGCAAGCCGGCTTCGCTGCAAAATTTTTCGGAGCCCAAAATCGAACGTTTTCATCAGTTTCAGGGCACTTTTCTTTTTTCGTGCTGATTTTCAGTCCCGGATCGTACGTCATGAGCCGCGAAAATGACGACAACCAAATCCTTCAAATTTCTATTACCGAATAACACGGCACCTTGGGCATGACAACTTTGCCTCACGTAGAGGCTGGGCTCGCAAACCGAGGACGTAGGGCTTGGGACCAGGTCTCTGTCGCTCTGGTGCCCATAACTTTTGATCCATAAGGAGTTACGCGGCGCATAGCATACCGTTGGAAAGCTCTCCGAGAGCTCTATGACGGGGGTAGAAACTATGCTCAGTTGTGCCCATTTTCGGAGCACAAAATCGAACATTTTCATCAGTTTCGGAACAATTTTCTTCTTTTGCGTTATTTTTCAGTCCCGGATCCTACGTCGTGGGCCTCGAAATGAACGACAACCTAATCCATCACATTTCTATTACCGAATAGCATAGCACCTTGGGCAAGTCAACTTCGCCTCACGTTGAGGCTGGGCCCGCAAACTGAGGGCGTGGGGCATGGGACCAAGTCTCCGTGGCTCCGGAGCAAATAACTTTTGATCCGTAATGAGTTACGCGTCGCACAGCATATCATTGGAAAGCTCTCTGAGAGTTCTACGACGGGGGCAACAAGCCTGCTCAGCTACTGCCATTTTCAAAGCCCAAAATTGAACGTTTTCATCAATTTTGGGATAATTTTCTTCTTGTGCGCTGTTTTTTCATCCCGGATCGTGCATCGTGAGCCGTGAAAATGGACGACAACCTAATCCATCACATTTCTATTACCGAATAACACGACACCATGGGCAAGACAACTTGGCCTCAAGTAGAGGCTAGGCCCGCAAACCGAGGGCGTGGGGCTTGGGACCAGGTCTCCGTCGCTCCGGTGCCCACAACTTTTGATCTGTAAGGAGTTACGCGGCGCACAGCATACCGTTGGAAAGCTCTCTGAGAGCTCTATGACAGGGGCAGCAAGCCTGCATAGCTCAACCCATTTTCGGAGCTCAAAATTGAACGTTTTCATCATTTTTGTGACATTTTTCTTATTTTGCGCTGTTTTTCCGTCTCTGATCGTACGTCATGAGTCACGAAATGGACGACAACCTAATCCATCACATTTCTAATACCGAATAACACGGCACCATGGGCAAGACAACTTCACCTCATGTAGAGGCTGGGCCCGCAAACCGAGGGCGTAGGACTTGGGACCAGGTCTCCGTCGCTCCGGTGCCCACAACTTTTGATCCGTAAGGAGTTACGCGGCGCACAGCATACCGTTGGAAAGCTCTCTGAGAGCTCTACGACAAGGGCAGCAAGCCTGCATAGCTGAACCCATTTTCGGAGCTCAAAATTGAACGTTTTCATCATTTTTGTGACATTTTTCTTATTTTGCGCTGTTTTTCCGTCCCTGATCGTACGTCGTGAGTCGCGAAATGGACAACAACCTAATCCATCACATTTCTATTACCGAATAACACGGCACCATGGGCAAGACAACTTCACCTCATATAGAGGCTGGGCCCGCAAACCGAGGGCGTAGGGCTTGGGACCAGGTCTCCGTCGCTCCGGTGCCCACAACTTTTGATACGTAAGGAGTTACGCGACGCACAGCATACCGTTGGAAAGCTCTCTGAGAGCTGTACGACAGGGGCAGCAAGCCTGCATAGCTGCACCCATTTTCGGAGCCCAAAATTGAACGTTTTCATCATTTTTGGGACATTTTTCATATTTTGCGTTGTTTTTCCGTCCCTGATCGTACGTCGTGAGCCGCGAAATGGACGACAACCTAATCCATCACATTTCTTTTACTGAATAACACAGCACCTTGGGCAAGACAACTTCGCCTCACGTAGAGGCCGGGCTCGCAAATCGAGGGTGTGGGGCTTCGGACCAGGTCACCGTCGCTCAGGTGCCCATAACTTTTGATCCGTAAGGAGTTACGCGGCGCACAGTATACCGTTGGAAAGCTCTCGGAGAGCTCTATGACGTGGGCAGAAAGCCTACTCGGCTGCACCCATTTTCAGAGCCCAAAATTGAATGTTTTCTTAAGTTTCATGATACTTTTCTTATTTTGTGCTATTTTTTCATCCCATATCGTACGTCGTGAGCCGCGAAAAGGACGACAACCTAATCCATCACATTTCTATTAATGAATAACATGACACCTTGGGCAAGACAACTTTGCCTCACATAGATGCTGGGCCTGCAAACCGAGGGCATGGGGCTTGGGACTAGGTCTCCGTCGCTTCGGTGCCTACAACTTTTAATCCGTAAGGAGTTACGAGCCGTACAACATACCGTTGGAAAGCTCTCTGAGAGCTCTACGACGGGGGTAGCAAGCCTATATAGTTGCACCCTTTTTCCGCACCCAAAATTGAACGTTTTCATCATTTTTGGGACATTTTTCTTATTTTGCGCTGTTTTTCCATCCGTGATCGTACGTCGTGAGCCGCGAAATGGACGACAACCTAATCCATCACATTTCTTTTACCGAATAACACGGCACCTTGGGCAAGACAACTTCGCCTCACGTAGAGGCCGGGCTCGCAAACCGAGGGCATGGGGCTTCGGACCAGGTCTCCATCGCTCTGGTGCCCATAACTTTTGATCCGTAAGGAGTTACGCGGCGCACATCATACCGTTGGAAAGCTCTCGGAGAGCTCTACGATGGAGGCAGCAAGCCTACTCGGCTGCGCCCATTTTTGGAGCCCAAAATCGAATGTTTTCTTCAGTTTTATGATACTTTTCTTGTTTTGTGCTATTTTTTCGTCTCAGATCGTACGTCGTGATCCGCGAAAAGGACGACAACCTAATCCATCACATTTCTATTAACGAATAACACAACACCTTGGGCAAGACAACTTCACCTCACGTAGAGGCTGGGCCCACAAACTGAGGGCATAGGGCTTAGGACCAGGTGTCCGTCGCTCCGGTGCCCATAACGTTTGATCCGTAAGGAGTTACGCGGCGCATAGCATACTATTGGAAAAATTTTCGAGAGCTCTACGATGGGAACAGCAATTCTGCTTAGCTGCGCCCATTTTTAGAGCCCAAAATCGAACGTTTTCATCAGTTTCAGGTTAATTTTCTTCTTTTGCGCTGTTGTTCCATCCCGGATCATACGTCGTGAGTCGCAAAAAGGACGACAACCAAATCCATCACATTTATTTTACCGAATAACATGGCACCTTGGGCAAGGCAACTTCACCAAATGTAGAGGCTGGGCCCGCAAACCGAGGGCGTGGGGCTTGGGACCAGGTCTCTGTCGCTCCGGTGCCCATAACCTTTTATCCGTAGGGAGTTACGCGTCATACAACATAACGTTGGAAAGCTCTTCAGGAGCTTTATGCTGGGGGCAGCAAGCCTGCTTGGTTACAAAAATTTTCGGAGCCCAAAATTGAACGTTTTAAGTAGTTTCGGGACACTTTTCATCTTTTGCTATGTTTTTCCGTCCCGGATCGTACGTCGTGAGCCGCGAAAAGGACAACAACCTAATCCATCACATTTCTATTACCGAATAACACGTCACCTTGGGCAAGACAACTTCGCCTCACGTAGAGGCTGGGCCCGCAAACCCAGGGTGTAGGGCTTGGGACCAGGTCTCCGTCGCTCCGGTGCCTATAACTTTTGATCCGTAAGGAGTTACACGACGCACAGCATGTCATGCCCCAATCCGGCCTATACAGGTTAGACTAGGGTGTGATCTAAACATTCAAGTCACGTCTCGTACTTAACCGTTCATGAAGATTTAACACTTAACGTTTTGGCCTAAACTCCAAAATTTTTTGGAAAACTGACAGCATAACGGTTGTAATTGGGCTCTTTGGTTTGGCCTAATTCTCTAAACGCCTCAAAATTTTCCAATCTCAATTTCATTTCTAACTAGGATTACCATTTAACATCAATTGAATTGCCTATTGGTTATTTCGACGTCTCGTTTGATTTATAACCTAGCATGATGCTATGTCTCGTTTGTTTGTTTATCCTCATTACAAAAGTACCTGTTGATCTTAGCTTAATAGCGAGAACCTGTTTAAGGCTTGGATGGTTCATCTTACTTCGCCTTTACCTAATACTTCATAATCCTATTATAGCTACTAGCGATAATAAAAGCAAAACGACTATAACAGTATCTAATGTCAGTCTAGAAATATCAGTACAAACCAAAATTAGACCCCAAATTACAATGGGGGTCTTTTACATTACAACATTAGCAACATGAAAGAAATAGTCTTCAAGTAGCATAGTTTTCACAAATGGCCATAAATCAAGCAAAGCACACAGGACAGGCAATCACTCCAACGAATCATCGTTAGGCACATCGTCCTTGGGTACCTGTTCTTGATCTTCTTCACCTGAGATGATAAAAGAGGGTGAGTCCTTATGAACTCAGCAAGGGGAAACGAGAAATAGGCTTTGAAACTCATTTTCTGGTTCAATTTTATGAAAACCCTTTTGCAAGCATGATGTGTATCACAAGCAAGTACATATCGTAATATAATAGTAAAGAACGCAATTACCGGTCTTTCCTCCCCGAGGTCCTCTAGGGACCAAGCGAGAGTACTTATACACATGGTAAAAAGGAAACGGTGAGCTTTTGCTCTCAGATCAATTCCAGTATCAGTTGTTGCGGCCGGCCTCAATTCATCCCCATATCACGCCAAGTGGGTGTACTCCGGATGTACCCCGAAATCCTACGACCCAACTCTCCGAGGAAGTCTAGCCCCCAAGCGAGAGAGGGAATGGAACCATGGTAGTCACGGGTGCACCGGCAAGCCCGATGCCGCCCGGTGTGCGTGATCGCTACCATGCCGACATGAAAGGTTACAACCTTGTATGCAATGCACATTTATGACATTTAAAATATCACATTAGGAGAACAACAAAGTAGATTGTCTCCGGACAGTCATAAGATTGCACATTGACAAGTAAACAAGCGAGGCATGGATAGACAGGTAATTTCACTTGAAAAGCTCATGGAGTTATATGAACATTAAACGGACAGCCATGAAACGCAAATAAATCAAGTCATATAACTCAATTCAAAGTCCACGTAATCAAATATCAAGATTATATAACATGCAACAACATCTACGTGGGTTCGGATGCAAGAAAAGCCTATTTGTCAACATGCAATGATCAAGATCACATTTAAGGTTATAAGGGCAACTACAGGAAGCCTACTAAGCGTATAATTCCACACAATATCCAAATGATCAACACTTAACAAGCCTACCTAGTCATTAGAGTTTCCATTTAGTGCATATCCGTGCAATTTGAGCCCAAAACTAATTCAAAGTCAATCTCAAGCCATGCAACATTTAATTCAACATCCTCAAACATTCAAAACAGTCCACACAACATCCCAAAGCTACAATCCCAAGCATTTAATTCAACAAGAGAAGTTACAACAATTTTTCTAAGCATAACACTAAGTGAAACCCTTACTGCAATAGGCTGTTTTCTCACAATCATTAAGATAAGCAAACAATCTCCAATTCCAGTGAATAAGATGTCAAATTAAATCTTAAGAAGTGAAATAAAATCAGAAACAAACCTTGCATCATTTGGAGTTCGGAATCATTAGTTATGGTCGAAACAGTGGAATAGCACAAAACTGTCCAGATTTGCACATATTTCGATAATTGACGTTTTTGAGGTTGTTAGGTTCAGATTTAGCCTTAGTCCATTTCTGACAAAAATGTCCAGAACTGAAAAATCTAGCAGTACACCAAATTTCATGCATTTTGGATATCATTTACTAAGTCAAATCTGGTTCGTTCTACAAGGTCAGTGCATCTGCCAAAACCTGCTTCATTTTTTCCAGATTTCCAGATTTGGACACATTTCAAAGATTTGCCATTTTGAGGACCTTAGAGTCAAAATTAGCTTTGGCCTATTTATGCGAAAAATGTTCAAAACTGGCAAAACTAGTCACCTACAAAATTTAATTCATTTTCAACAACATTTTCCTAGCCAAACGTACCTCAAAACAACTGGTCAGAGAGCCATCACATAATCCGACTTCACCCATCATCACTTTCAAGCCAAAATCTTGCCATGCATAGTTGAAAAAGCTTATGAACGAACATATAACTCAAGTACAGAAGCAAAGACATACATTTAAGAGCATGCATGTGGATATTTGAAGGATTTTCAAAAGGTTTTAGCCCTCATCTTAGCAATCAACCAAGTAGATGCACAAAACTTGTTGAAGCACAATCTTCTTCTTCTCCTTTGCCTAGCCGAGATTTCAACTAGATTTTCTCTATTTTTCCTAGCTTAGTGACCAAGCTCTTAGTACATGCATGTGGTTAGAATAAGAAGAAAAGAAATGGAAGCTAGGAAACTTACCTAGGCCGAAAATGGTGACTCAAAGAGCATGCATGTGTGATTCTTGCATCCTAGCTAGCTTGGTTGAGTTCCTTTGCTTGTTGTTTGTCTTGATGCACCATAGGATGATGAAGATGAGCTAAGGGATGAAGAAACTCAGCCCAAAACCGAGATTGAGAGAGAAGAATGAGAGGGAGAGAGAGAAATGTGAGGAGAGTGAGAGAAATGAAAGAAAAATGATGGCTTTGCAAAAGATGAAGCATGGGTTGGCCTTGGGCATACAAAAATTCAGATTTGTGTCTCCAAGAAGCTGAATTTTGAATCACCTAGCATGGGCAAGGAGTCTTTGTCGAGATTGGTGGAGTTTTGAGCTATTTTTTTTTTAATGCATTTGTGTCATAGAATTGTCATAGGAATGTTGGAAAATTAGGGAATCTAGGTAGAATAAAATATATGAATGTTTGTTGATGAGTTGAATTATGAATAGAATAATAGATAGTGGGAAATGTAGGAATAGTTTAGTATTATTTTATTGTTAGTGGAGTTTGTAGAGAATTTGAATTAGGAATATAATATTGGTTAGTGGATTGTGTATGATTATTTTAGTGTCTAGTGCTTTGTGTAGGATTCTTTCTTGATTAACGTGGTGGCACGAATTCTTAGGTTTAGGGCACGAATTACAAGGTAGACACGAACTTCAAGACTAAGGCACGTACTTCAAGACTAATGCACGCAATCCTAGGTGAATGCACGTAAACCAATGCAAGGCATGTAATTCAATGCAATGCACGCAAATCAAGGCACGACTCTATATCTAGGTTAAGGTACGCAGTTCAAGGTTAGGGTACACGAAATGAGGTAACGCACGTACATCGAGGTTATGACACGTATATCTAGGTATCGTACGTCAGTTGGGGATTAGGGCACACTATTCTAGGTCAAGGCACGTATGACAAGGTATGCACAAAAACCAAGACAGGACACGTAATCCAAGGTCGGTCATATAATTAGGGGTCTATGGCACGCAAATCGAGGTATGGCACGTTATTCAGGGTCAGGCCTCACATCCACCCCTCCTTAAAAGAATTTCATCCCGAAATTCATTCTTGCCTATTGAGGTCATTTAGACAGATTCTGACCCTTGTTATTCTTCCTACTCCTGTTCGTCCCGTGTTTGATGATCTCTCACCACAACCAATTCACCTCCTATGTTTCTCCAATCATTTAGTTCGGTGTGACCTCTACATTTACAGTTCTTTCCTTTGAACGACTCTATTCTCCATTTGATCCTAAGGTCAAGCTTATTAACTAAGGTTAGAATCTCTATACATAGTCATCAAGGTTGCATCGGTATTCAAACTATATAACTATAACTCCAAAATCATGACTCATGTTGTATCAATCTCGCATTCATACCTCAAAAGGAATATCACAATAATTCATGATCCTAGGGTGACATACGCTAATTTTCAAGATGATAGGTCTATATCCGATTTACATATCCTATCTACTAGCTTCAAAATTGTTAGCATGTAGGACATACACATGTTATGGATTATTTCCACAATACGACCCTATTTTCAGGTTGAACTCACCAAACAAATTAATCCATCTCAAGTCGTCACCTATCGGTAGTATCATAGTTCTTATCTTGAAGGTACATTGGATTAGTAAATCTTCTAATGACTAGTCTTCCGGTTATAAGCTCTTATTCACTATCATCATTTCCCTGCTTCGTTAACCTTCACGCTCGTAATCAAGGAGAATGACCGTTGAGATTCATTGAACTCAAATTCTAAGGTTTATTAAGTATCACCAACAAATTGCCATCGAAATTGCATGGGTAAACTAATCATGTAGCACTAGTTCAACTTTTCAAGTAAGCTTCATCAGCTTGTGATCCACAATTTATTTCCTTATTCAAATCTCTATTTTCAAGTCACAAGGCTTCAGAATTTTCTTTTAATCTTATCCAAAACTCCTAAGGCGAATAGTTTCAACCTCAAATAAATTCCACTCACCTCAATCCAAGGTTACGTCATACTTAAGAAGACAATGGTCCTACTCACTTAGCGACCTAGTCATTCCTTCGAACACTTAATGCCCGCCAATATATCTTCAACATTAATGTTACTAAGCTGGGTTCATTGCCATGTAAGTGATATCAATGTTCCACTAGGTTACCAACCGTTCAACAACAGTCTTAGGACTATAAATGGGTACCGAAATGATCGAGCTCATAAGATACTTACACGAGATAACTTCAAGGTTGTATCAACATAAGAATTATGATCACGAGGCATCCTTCAACATAACCTAATAGAACTTCAAAAGTAATCAACCACTTATTTAACTATCACTACAAGATTCACCCTCTATTCAACGACCACGATTCGAAGTCTACCAACCACTAGTTTCTAGAAGTGAAACGGTGCACATAAATACGGTTGTCTAATAGTAGTCTCTCGGGTCATTATGACTCTAATTCATCTCTATCTTAACTATATGAAATCTTACTCTTCTCATTTACATGTTCAACTAGCTAAGAGCATCAAGACTCATCGACCTTAGGTCTTAGGATTTACCATGAATCATCATGCCTACTCACTATTAGCTATTTAGGATTTCAAATCATACCCTAACGACTCCACTTTGCAACCAGATGCTTAATATCATTTCCATGGTTTATATAATAGGTCCATCGGTATTACTTAGGGATATATGCTTCCTAATATCCTTTAGGGTATCCAAATAACGAGTGTATAGAATGACTTACTTTGCATAATCACAACTAAATCCGAGAGGCACCAAACTAATATCATGTTTCTTAATATTACCAATATCCACTTAGGACCTTTAGCAACGTTAGTCATCTAATGTATAATTCAATACCTTACACTTCTATTCGACCTAACATTTAGGTATAGTCTTCCGAACACGAGTTCTAGTTACGTGAATTTCTCGATTCCAACATCCTTATATCTTGTTATATTAAAGAATCATCAACCTTGTTAAATTCGGTCTCCAGGGTTGCCTACATGTCTTGAGGTTATCCATTGTTAAGTCACTCAAATACACTATCCATGTCTCAATAATCTAACCCCTAAAAGTAACTATCGTCAACTTCCACGAATTCATCTTTTAATTTCTAGGTCACGATCTTATCATTGAGTGAACTTGAAACTCGCTAGTATACACCATATCAGATTCATCAATGCTTAATTCCAATCAAGTAAGGATTCAATCGTACGAGTATATTACTAACTTCTTAGATAGTCTATCAAGCCAATTTTAAGATGTGAGAAATGGATTCAAAGAAACCTCCAAGTCAACTTCCACTATCAGTACATGAGAATATATACTATTCTACATATTTAATAGTATACCCTTATATCTAAGGAAGTAGCATGTCTTTAACCTTTATACTTGAACCACAATGAGAAGAACGGTTTAACGGAATCAAAACTTCATAGCCATAAAATCGATAACTTAATCATAGGTATGAGTATTCCAAAGATAAGGGGATAACTTTACCTCAACATTTATACATGTGCTACGCATTCTATATATGCATATCCAATAATATATATGATCCATCGAGTACCTGTGAAGATGCGAGAAATCTCTAACTGAGCCTTTTCGTTCGTTCTGCACAAATTCACTTCCCTGCAAGTCCTAATCCTAACTATCTATGTGTATAAACAGTCATTCACGGTTATATAACATGCACATGTATCAAGGAAGGAGTATAAAAGCATGCATGCATTATCGAGGTCACTAACGTGTCGGTGTGCATGACACATAATACATATGGTCCACAAAGGCACATAATATTCAAAGCAATTAAAGCACATTAGTACACATTCACACATATAAACAAGATATCATAATTACCTTAGGGCTTCTACCCATGGTCCGAGAGTTGAACCCGACTAATGCCTAGTTAGTAAACTAAGCTCTGATACCATTCTAGTATAAGGTGTCACGCCCCAACTCGACCTATACAGGTTAGACTATGGTGTGATCTAAACATTCAAGTCACGTCTCGTACTTAACCGTTCATGAAGATTTAACATTTAACGTTTTGGCCTAAACTCCAAAATTTTTTGGAAAACCGGCAGCATAACGGCTATAATTGGGCTCTTTGGTTTGGCCTAATTCTCTAAATGCCTCAAATTTTTCCAATCTCAATTTCGTTTCCAACTAGGATTACCATTTAACATCAATTAAATTGCCTATTGGTTATTTCGACGTCTCGTTTGATTTATAACCTAGCATGATGCTATGTCTCGTTTGTTTGTTTATCCTCATTACAAAAGTACCTGTTGATCTTAGCTTAATAGCGAGAACCTGATTAAGGCTTAGATGGTTTATCTTACTTCGCCCTTACCTAATACTTCATAATCCTATTATAGCTACTAGCGATAATAAAAGCAAAACGACCATAGCAGTATCTAGTGTCTGTCTAGAAATATCAGTACAAACCAAAATTAGATCCCAAATTACAATGGGGGTCTTTTACGTTACAACATTAGCAACATGAAAGAAACAGTCTTCAAGTAGCATAGTTTTCACAAATGGCCATAAATCAAGCAAAGTAAACAAGACAGGCAATCACTCCAAGGAATTGTCGTTAGGCACATCGTCCTCGGGTACCTGTTCTTGATCTTCTGCACCTGAGATGATAAAAGATGGTGAGTCCTTATGAACTCAGCGAGGGGGAACGAGAAATAGGTTTTCAAACTTACTAAGGTGAGGGCTAAAACTTCTAGAAAATCTTTCAAAAAACCACACGCATGCCCTTAAATGTCTATCTTTACTTCTGCACTTGTGATATATGTGTGTTCATGAGTTTTGTAAACATGCATGACAAGATTTTTGGCTAGAATGTGATGATAGATGAAATTGGGTATGTAACAGCCTTCTGTCTTGTTGGTGCGAGGTGATTTTGACCAGGTAAATGATGTTGAAAATACGTGAAAATTGGTAGGTAACTAATTTTGCCCGTTTTGAGAATTTTTCACAGAAATAGGCCAAAGCTAATTTTGACTCTAAGGTCCTTAAAATGACTAATTCTAAAAATGTGTCCAAATTTGGAAAGTCTGAAAAAATGAAGTAGGTTTTGGCAGATTCACTGATCTTGTAGAACGAACCAGTTTTAACTTAGTAAATAATATCCAAAATGCATGAAATTTGGTGTGCTACTAGATGTTTCAGTTTTGGATATTTTTGTCAGAAATAGACCAAGGCTAAATCTGACCCTAAGGCCCTAAAAAATGACAAGCATTGAAATGTGTGCAAATCTAGACCGTTTTGTGTAGTCTCACTGTTTTGGCTATAACTCTTGAACCCGAACTCCAAATGATGCGAGGTTTGTTTCTGAATTTATTTCACTCCTTAAGATTTAATTTGACATCTTGTTCACTGAAATTTGAGATTATTTTCTTGTCTTAATGATTGTGAGAAAACAGTCCTTTGCAGTGAGGGTTTCACCTATTGATATGCTTAGAAAAATTAATGTAGCTTCCCTTGTTGTATTAAATGCTTGGGATTGTGGCATTTGGATGTTGTGTGGACTGTTTTGAATGCTTGAGGGTGTTGGAATTAATCAATGCATGGCTTGAGCTTAATTACGTGATGACTTGGGGTTTAATCGCACGGGTAAGCACGAATTGAAACCCTAGTAACTAGGTAAACTTGCTAAGTGTTGATCCTTTGGATATTGTGTTTGATTATGTGTTTAGTAGGCTGCCCGTAGTTTCCCTCATAGCCCTAAACATGATTTCGATGATTACATGTTGATAAGTAGGCTTTTCTTGTACCCGGTCCCACATAGATGTCGTTGCATGATGAATAATCTTATTGTTTGATTACGTGAACTTTGAAATGAGTTATATGACTTGATTTACGTGCGTTACATGGCTGCCCTTTTAATGTTCATATAACTTCATGTGCTTTTCAAGTGAATTTACTTGTCATATCGTGCCTCGCGTGTTTAACTGTCAATGTGCAATCTTATGACTGCTCGGAGGCAACCTACTTTGTTGTCCTCCAAATGTGATATATTAAACGTCATAAATGTGCATTGCATACAAGGTTGCAACCTTTCATTCTGGCGTGGTAGCGTTCACGCACACCGGGCGGCATCGGGCTTGCTGGTGCAACCGTGACTCCCATTGTCCAATTCCCTCTCTTGCTTGGGGGCTAGACTTCCTCGAAGAGTTGGGTCGTAGGATTTCGGGGTACATCCAGAGTACACCCATTTGGCGTGATAAGGGGGTGATTTGAAGTCGGCCGCAACAACTGATACTGGAAACGAACCGAGAGCAAAAGCTCACCATATCCTTTTCACTATGTGTATAAGTACTCTCGCTTGGTTCCTAGAGGACCTTGGGGAGGAAAGACGGGTAATTGTGTTCTTTTACTTTTACATTACATTATGTACTTACTTGTGATATATTCATGCTTGCAAAAAGGATTTTTCATAAGTTGAAACGGAAAATGAGTTTCAAAACTTATTTCTCGTTCCCCCTCACTGAGTTCATAAGGACTCACCCTCTTTTATCATCTCAGGTGAAGAAGACCAAGAACAGGTACCCGAGGATGACGTACTTAACGATAATTCCTTGGAATGATTGCTTGCCCTACGTGCCTTACGTGACTATGGCCATTTTGTGAACAATATGTTGCTTGAAGACTATTTCATTTCTTATGATGCTTGCTATTGTAATGTAAAAGACCCCCATTGTAATTTGGGGTCTAATTTTGGCTTGTACTGATGATAACTAGATAGACACTACTATGGTCGTTTTTGCTATTGTTATTGGCTAGTATCTATCATAGGATTATGAAGTAACAGGTAAGGATTAAGTAAAATGAACTTATCCAATCTTAAGCAGGTACTCATTGTTAAGCTAAGATCAACAGGTACTTTTGTAACGAGGATTAACAAACAAACGAGACATAGTATCATGCTAGGTTATTAATCAAACGAGACTTCAAGATAACTAGTAGGCGTTTCGATTGATGGTAAATAGTAATCTTAGTTGGAAATGAAATTCGAGGCGTTTAAAGAACTAGGTCAAACTAAAAAGCCCAATTACAACCGTTATGCTGCCGATTTTCTGAAAAAATTGTGGAGTCTAGGCTAAACGTTAGGTGTTAAACTTTCATGAACGATTGAGTACGAGACATGACTTGAATGTTTAGATCACACCCTAGTCTAACCTTTATAGGCCGGGTTGGGGCATGACACCTTATTGAAGAAAGAAATAGCATCAGAGCTTAGATTGCTTAAACCGGGTTTAACTCTCGGACCATGGGTAGAAGCCCTAAGATTATTAGGATGATTTGTCTATATGTTATTGTGTGATAATGTTAATTGTGCCTTCTATGTTCTATGTGCTTATGTGATTAACATGTCTTAATTGTTTCTAGAATGGTGTATCTATATTATGTTGCATACATTATACATTAAATTCTTGTTCGTCGTATTTCAATAAATTGTGCATCGTAATCTGTGCCTATAGATGGCTGGCCCTAATACCCGCACTACTAATAGGAGCGGTGAGCCCTAAGAGACCGGAGATGCCTATCAAACTAATCCCGGCATGGCTATGTTTAATATGATGGCAAATGCCATGGATTGCGTGTTGCGAGTGATGGAATGCCAAGATGCACGTGAAGCAAACAACAACAACAACAGGAATGATGGTAACCATGGGAGACATAGCAGAATAAGAGAGTTCCTTGACTTTCGCCCGTCTAAGTTCCACGGGGAAGCTGATGATGAGAAAGCAGAGGCTTGGCTGTTTGAGATCGAGAGGATTTTCAGGCCACTTGATTATACTGATGAAGAAAATGTGGAGTTTGCTGTGTTTCTGTTGCACGGGGATGCTGAGCATTGGTGGCACACTGTGGAGGCACTGTGAGAAACTGATCATACATCTTGCTTGTGGGGTAATTTCGTTAAGGCATTCAAGAAGAAATATGTACCTGCAGTTTCCAAGCAGAGGCGGATTGAGGAATTCATGCACTTGAACCAGGGTAACATGACGGTGGCCCAGTACGAGGCTCGTTTTGACCGACTGTTCGCTATGCTCAATACATGGTCAGTACTCTTGAGGCGAAGATGTGGAAATTTACGACTGGATTGAGGCCAGAGATTTAGGACCAGTTGGCTTCACATGACTTCGATACCTAATCTACTCTCTTTGCTGCTGCTTCCCGAGTTGAGAAGAGGAAACTTGATAGAGCCGGTTCGAGTCAGCCGAACAAGAAACCGTACCAGCTTTCATGTCAACAGAGGAAATTCCAGAGCCAGAGTCGTAGTCAGGGCCAGAGCCAGAATAGACCAGTTAATAACCGTGGCCCGACTAAAGCACCATCAGCCTCTTCCACCCGCGAATCCACAGGTAGTTCACCTGCTACTCAGTCTGTCAACTGTTCCTACTGTGAGAAGAAGGGGCATACCGAGGCCCAGTGCTAGAAGAAGTCAGGATGATGTGTGCGGTGTGGCAGTGATCAGCATCAGATCAAGGATTTCCCTAAATGGCAAGCAGGACAAAATCAGGTTAAACCAGTTGGTAGAGGCAAGACTCCAGTTCCTAGAGTTCAGGCTCGAGCTTATGCTATTGAGTACGAGGAGCTTCCAAAGGAGACCGCTATTGTTGAAGGTACATTCTTCATACTGAATCAACCTGTTAGGGTGCTAATTGATCCGGGTGCTACTCATTCATTTATTACTCCCTTATGTGTGCAACGTGTGAAACTACAAGTTGTATGTTTGCCTTACGAAGTAGAAGTTGGTACTCCGATGGGTTCTAAACTTGTTACTAGCTCAGCTTGTAAAGCATGTAAAATCCAAATTAAGGATAGGGAATTCTCAGCCAATCTTATTGTATTACCTTTTCGAGACTATGAGGTCATCTTAGGGATGGACTGGTTGGCAAAGCATCATACCCAACTAGATTGTCGGACGAAGATTGTAACGTTCCAAGTACCTGGTCAACCAATACTGGAGGTAATGGGTTGAAGAGATTTCACCGGGAGTTCCATCATTTCATTTATGAAAGTAGTGAAGTCCTTGAGAAAATGGTGTAGTGGACACTTAGCTTACCTTATCAGCAAGCCGTCGGACAAAGCTAAGTTGGAGGAGATGCTAGTGATCAAAGACTATGCGGATGTGTTTCTAGAAGAATTGCCCAGTTTACCCCCAAATCGGGAGATCAAGTTCATTATAGAATTACTGCCTGGCACCCAGCCGATATCTAAAGCTCCCTATCGTATGGCACCAGCCGAGCTACAAGAATTGAAGGACCAATTGCAAGGATTGTTGAAGAAGGGGTTTGTTCAACCAAGTTCTTCTCCATGGGGTGCACCAGTCCTATTTGTAAAGAAGAAAGACGGAACGTTAAGGCTATGCATCGATTACCGAGGATTGAACCAAGTGACCGTCAAGAATAAATACCCACTTCCACTGATCGACGAGTTGTTTGATCAACTTCAGGGAGCCAAAGTGTATTCGAAGCTCGACTTGAGGCAAAGGTACTATCAGTTGCGGATCAAAAAGGAGGATGTGCCTAAAACGGCTTTCAGGATGAGATATGGGCATTATGAGTATGTGGTAATGCCATTTGGGCTAACTAATGCCCCTGCAGCTTTTATGGACTTGATGCACAGGGTGTTTCAACCCTACTTGGACCAATTTGTAGTGATCTTCATTGATGATATTTTGGTGTACTCGAAATCCAAGGTTGAGCATGAACAACATCTGCAGTTGGTACTACAGAAACTTCGAGAGCATCAATTGTATGCAAAGTTTAGCAAGTACGAATTTTGGTTGCAGCAAATTGCATTTTTGGGGCATATCATATCCCAAGAGGGAATAGTAGTGGATCCAGCAAAGATAGAAGTGGTGATGTCTTGGAAGAAGCCGAAAAATGTTATAGAGGTTCGGAGTTTTCTTGGTCTAGCCGGCTATTATCGGAGGTTCATGAAGGATTTCTCAAAGATCGCAGGACCGCTTATGAAGCTCACTCAAAAGAAAACAAAGTTCGTGTAGGATGACAAGTGTGAGAACAGCTTCCAAGAATTGAAGAAAAGATTGACTACTGCACCTGTTCTTGCATTGCCTGAAGGGAGTCAAGGCTTTGTAATCTATAGTGATGCTTCGAAGGAAGGACTAGGTTGTGTGTTGATGCTAAATGGTAGAGTGATTGCGTATGCTTCTAGGAGGAAACCGAAGCCGTATGAATTGAACTACCCGACGCATGATTTGGAGTTAGCGGCTATTGTGTTTGCACTCAAGAAGTGGAGGCACTATCTGTGGGGTAACAAGTTCGAGGTATTTACTGATCACAAGAGCTTGAAATACTTGTTCTCACAAAAAGAGTTGAACATGAGGCAAAGGCGGTGGATGGAGCTTTTGGATGATTATAACTGCACAATCAATTATATGCCCGGTAAAGCGAATGTAGTTGCAGATGCCTTAAGTAGGAAAGCGAGCATGGAAAAACTGGAAGTCAAGGTACAGGAGTTGTTGGAGGAAGCATTTTTGTGAAAACCACAATTGACTCGAAAAGGGTTACTATTTGCCACTACACAAGTTCAATCGACCTTGTTGTCTGAGTTACGAGAGGCTCAACAGAAGGACCAACAGTTTCAGAAGATTAAAGAAAGGAACACAGATTTCAAGTTTCATGATGATGGTATTTGGAGGTTTAGGAATTGGATCTATGTTCCTAATGATCCAGAATTGAAAAAGAAGATTCTTGAAGAAGACCATAATTCAAGATACACTATTCACCCAGGCGGAACAAAGATGTACTGGGATTTGAAGCAACACTATTGGTGGAATAACATGAAGAGAGAGATTGCAAGAAGCTTTGGGAACGAGTTGAGTTTCAGCACGGCTTATCACCCTCAGACTGATGGACAATCTGAGAGAACTATTCAGATTCTGGAGGATATGCTGAGGGCGTGTGTTTTAGACTTCGGGAAAGGTTGGGAGAAATACCTGTCTCTAGCGGAGTTCGCTTATAATAATAGTTATCAGGCCACTATCGGTATGGCCCCATTTGAGGCATTGTATGGACGTAAGTGTCGATCCCCAATTTACTGGGATGAAGTAGGTGAGACGAAGACTTTTGACCCGACCCTTCTACCTGAACTTATGAAGACTGTTGATAATATCCACCTTATCCGGAAACGGATGCTTACCGCCCAGAGCAGGCAGAAAAGTTATGCAGACTGACGGAGACGGAGCCTAGAGTTTGAGGTCGGCGATAAGGTATTCTTGAAGATATCACCTCAGAGGGGACTGATTAAACACGACAAGGGTGGAAAGTTGAGCCCGAGGTTTGTAGGACCATTAGAGATAATTGAGAAGGTTGGCAAGTTGGCGTATCGCCTAAAACTACCCTAAAACCTCTCCAATATTCACGACGTCTTTCATGTTTCAATGCTACGGAAGTATTACCTTGATCCATTGCATATCTTGGAGCCAGAGCCGTTGCAGCTTCGGGAGAACTTGTCTTATGAAGAGAAACCCATCCGGATCCTAGACCAGCAAGATTCGGAGTTGCGCAACAAATCTATACCGATGGTGAAAGTGTTGTGGGATCATCATGGAGTTAAAGAAGCAACGTGGGAAAGGCGAGACCAGATGGAGCAACAGTATCCAACTTTATTTCAAAGGTAATATTGAATTTCGGGACGAAATTCTTTTAAGGAGGGGAGGATGTGAGGCCTGACCTCGATTTGCGTGCGATACCTCGTTTCTGCCCTAACCTAGATTTGCGTGCCTTGACCTAGATTTAAGAATTGTGTTTCGTTTTGTGTGCCTTGCATTGAATTACATGCATTCATTTAGGGTTGCGTGCATTTACTTGGAAAACGTGCACTCGTCTCGTAGTTCCTACCGTGCCTCGTAGTGCGTGCCCAAAACCTAGAAAAGCGTGCCCTCACGCTAATCAAGAAAGCATCTTACACGAAGCACTAGGTCATTAATTAATCCTACAAATCCCACTAACTAATATTAAAATGCTAAGTCAATGCACTAGAAGACAAAATTGCACCAAAAGCTAGATATTCTTTATTCTTTATTCTTTATTATTTGCATGTCCCAAACACACAATAAAATAAGCCTTGAACAAGACAAAAAGTTCATATTTGAGCACATCTTTGGCCGACCACTAGGAGCTTTGTGCATGCAATTTAATTTCAAATTCTACTCCTAAACATTCTATGACAATTCTATGACACAAAGCAATAAAAAAAATTAGCTCAAAACCCTCCTTAAAGCTCCATATTCTTGACACAAGCTCCATGCCCATACTAGATAATTCAAAATGCTTCTTGAAGACACAAATGTTTGAAATTTACATGTTCAAGGCCGACACAAGCATCTATGCACATCAAGCTTTCATTTTCTTTCATTTTCCTTCATTTCCTCTCACTCCTCTCTCATTTCTTATCTTTCTCTCGGCCTTGGCTGAGTTTCTACACTCCATAGCTTATCTTCATCACTCCATGGTTCATCAAGGCATGCAAGAAGCTAGGGAGCTCGACTAAGCAAGCTAGGTTGCAAGAAACACACATACAAGCTCTTTGAACCTCCATTTCGGCTTAGGTGAGTTCGCTAGCTTCCATTTCTTTTCTTCTTGTTCTAACCACATGCACCTACTAAGAACTTGGTTACTAAGCTAGGAAATTAGAGAAAATCGAGTGGTGTCTTGGCTAAGCAAGGAAAAGAGTCAACCTTGTGCAACCATCAAGAGTCTTGTGCATCTTCTTGTTGTTTTGCTAAGGTGAGGGCTAAAACTTCTTGAAAATCTTTCAAAAAACCACATGCATGCCCTTAAATGTCTATCTTTACTTATGTACTTGTGATATATGTGTGTTCATGAGTTTTGTAAACATGCATGGCAAGATTTATGGCTAGAATGTGATGATAGATGAAATAGGGTATGTAACAGCCTTCTGCCTTGTTGGTGCGAGGTGATTTTGACCAGGTTAATGATGTTGAAAATGCGTGAAAATTGGTAAGTAACTAGTTTTGCCAGTTTTGACCATTTTTTAAGAAATAGGCCAAAGCTAATTTTGAATCTAAGGTCCTTAAAATGACTAATTATCAAAATGTGTCCAAATCTGGAAAGTCTGGAAAAATAAAGCAGGTTTTGGCATATTCACTGACCTTGTAGAACGAACCAGTTTCAGCTTAGTAAATGACATCCAAAATTCATGAAATTTGGTGAGCTGCTAGATTTTTCAGTTCTGGGCATTTTTGTCAGCAATGGACCAAGGCTAAATCTGACCCTAAAGCCCTCAAAAACGATAAGCATTGAAATGTGTGCAAATCTGGACAGTTTTGTGTAGTCTCACTGTTTTGGCTATAACTCTTGAACCCGAACTCTAAATGGTGCGAGGTTTGTTTCTGAATTTAGTTAACTCCTTAAGCTTTAATTTGAAATCTTGTTAAATATAATTGGATATTGTTTGCTTGTCTTAATGATTGTGAGAAAACAGTCCATTGCAGTGAGGGTTTCACCTACTGATATGCTTAGAAATATTAATGTAGCTTCCCTTGTTGTATTAAATGCTTGGGATTGTGGCATTTGGTTGTTGTGTGGACTGTTTTGAATGCTTGAGGGTGTTGGAATTAATCAATGCATGTCTTGAGCTTAATTACGAGATGACTTGGGGTTTAATCGCACGGGTAAGCACGAATTGAAACCCTAGTAACTAGGTAAACTTGCTAAAGGTTGATCCTTTGGATATTGTGTTTGATTATGTGTTTAGTAGGCTGCCCGTAGTTTCCCTCATAGCCCTAAACATGATTTCGATGATTACATGTTGATAAGTAGGCTTTTCTTGCACCCGGTCCCACGTAAATGTCGTTGCATGATGAATAATCTTATTATTTGATTACGTGAACTTTGAAATGAGTTATATGACTTGATTTACGTGTGTTACATGGCTACCCGTTTAATGTTCATATAACTCCATGTGCTTTTCAAGTGAATTTACTTGTCATATCGTGCCTCGCGTGTTTAACTATCAATGTGCAATCTTATGACTGCTCGGAGGCAACCTACTTTGTTGTCCTCCAAATGTGATATATTAAATGTCATAAATGTGCATTGCATACAAGGTTGCAACCTTTCATTCTGGCGTGGTAGCATTCACGCACACCGGATGGCATCGAGCTTGCCGGTGCAATCATGACTACCATTGTCCAATTCCTTCTCTCGCTTGGGGGCTAGACTTCCTCGGAGAATTAGGTCGTAGGATTTCGGGGTACATCCGGAGTACACCCATTTGGCATGATAAAGGGATGATTTGAAGTCGGCCGCAACAACTGATACTGGAAACGAACCGAGAGCAAAAGCTCACCGTATCCTTTTCACTATATGTATAAGTACTCTCGCTTGGTTCCTAGAGGTCCTCGGGGAGGAAAGACAGGTAATTGTGTTCTTTTACTTTTGCATTACATTATGTACTTACTTGTGATATATTCATGCTTGCAAAAATGATTTTTCATAAGTTGAACCGAAAAATGAGTTTCAAAACTTATTTTTCGTTTCCCCTCGCTGAGTTCATAAGGACTCACCCTCTTTTATCATCTCAAGTGAAGAAGACCAAGAACAGGTACCCGAGAACGACGTAACTAATGATGATTCCTTGGAATGATTGTTTGCCCTGCGTGCCTTATGTGACTATGGCCATTTTGTGAACAATATGTTGCTTGAAGACTATTTCATTTCTTATGATGCTTGCTATTGTAATGTAAAAGACCCCCGTTGTAATTTGGGGTCTAATTTTAGCTTGTACTGATGATAACTAGATAGACACTACTATGGTCATTTTTGCTATCGTTATTGGCTAGTATCTATCATAGGATTATGAAGTAACATGTAAGGATTAAGTAAAATGAACTTATCCAATCTTAAGTAGGTATTCATTGTTAAGCTAAGATCAACAGGTACTTTTGTAACGAGGATTAACAAACAAACGAGACATAGTATCATGCTAGGTTATTAATCAAACGAGACTTCAAGATAACTAGTAGGCGTTTCGATTGATGGTAATAGTAATCTTAGTTGGAAATGAAATTCGAGGCGTTTAGAGAACTAGGCCAAACTAAAGAGCCCAATTACAGCCGTTATGCTGCCGGTTTTTCGAAAAATTTGTGGAGTTTAGGCTAAACGTTAAGTGTTAAACTTTCATGAACGATTGAGTACGAGACATGACTTGAATGTTTAGATCACACCCTAGTCTAACCTTTATAGGCTGGGTTGGGGCATGACAGGACAACTTCGCCTCACGTAGAGGCTGGGCCTGCAAACCGAGGGCGTGGGGCTTGACACTAGGTCTCCATCGCTCTGAAGCCCATAACTTTTGATACGTAAGGAGTTATGCGGCGCACAGCATACCGTTTGAAAGCTCTCCGACAACTCCACGACGGGGGCATCAAGCCTGCTCGGTTGCGCCTGTTTTCGGAGGCCAAAACCGAATGTTTTCATTAGTTTCGGGACACTTTTCTTCTTTTGCGCTATTTTTTCGTCTCGGATCGTACGTCGTTAGCCGCGAAAAGGACGACAACCTAATCCACCACATTTCTGTTACCGAATCCTGCGCCACCTTGGGCAAGACAACTTCGCCTCACGTAGAGGCTGGGCCCGCAAACCGAGGGTATGGGTCTTGGGACCAGGTCTCTGTCGCTCTGGTGCCCATAACTTTTGATCTGTAAAGAGTTACGCGGCGCACAACATACCTTTGGAAAGCTCTTCGAGAGCTCTCTACGACGGGGGTAGCAAGCCGGCTTCGCTGCAAAAATTTTTGGAGCCCAAAATCGAATATTTTCATCAGTTTTGGGACACTTTTCTTCTTTCGCGCTATTTTTTCGTCCCGAATCGTACGTCGTGAGCCGCGAAAAGGACGACAACCAAATCCATTACATTTCTATTACCGAATAACACGGCACCTTGGGCAAGTCAACTTTGCTTCACGTAGAGGCTGAGCCCTCAAACCGAGGGCGTGGGGCTTGATACCAGGTCTCCCTCGCTCCGGTGCCCATAACTTTTGATCCGTAAGGAGTTACGCAGCGCAAAGCATACCGTTCGAAAGCTCTCTGAGAGCTCTACGACGGGGGCAGCAGACCTGTTTAGCTGAGCCCATTTTCGAAGCCCAAAATCGAATGTTTTCATCATTTTTGGGACTCTTTTCTTTTTTTGCATTGTTTTTCTGTCCCGGATCGTATGTCGTGAGCCGCGAAAAGGATGACAACCTAATCCATCACAATTCTATTACCGAATAACACGGCACCTTGGGCAAGACAACTTCGCCTCACATAGAGGCTGGGCCCATAAACCAAGGGCGTAGGGCTTGAGACCAGGTCTCTGTCGCTCCGGTGCCCATAACTTTTGATCCATAAGGAGTTACGCGGCGCATAGCATACTGTTGGAAAGCTCTCCAAGAGCCCTACGACGGGGGCAGCAACCATGCTCGGCTGTGTCCATTTTCAGAGGACAAAATCGAACATTTTCATCAGTTTCAGAATAATTTTCTTCTTTTGTCCTATTTTTCCATCCCAGATCGTACGTCGTGGGCCTCGGAATGGACGACAGTTTAATCCATCACATTTCTATTACCGAATAACATAGCACCTTGGGCAAGACAACTTCGCCTCACATTGAGGCTGGGCCCGCAAACTGAGGGCGTGGGGCTTGGGACCAGGTCTCCATGGCTCCGGAGCCCATAACTTTTGATCCGTAAGGGGTTACGCGGTGCACAGCATACTGTTGGAAAGCTCTCCGAGAGCTCTATGATAGAAACAACAAGCCTGCTCAGCTGCGGCCATTTTTGAAGCCCAAAATCGAACGTTTTCATCAGTTTCAGGATAATTTTCTTCTTGTGCATTGTTTTTCCGTCCCGGATCATACGTCGTGAGGCGTGAAAAGGACGACAACCTAATCCACCAGATTTCTATTACTGAATCCCGCAATACCTTGGGCAAGACAACTTCACCTCACGTAGAGGCTGGGCCCACAAACCGAAGGCGTCGGGCTTATGACCAAGTCTCCGTCGTTCCGGTGCCCATAACTTTTGATCTGTAAGGAATTACGTGGCGCACAATATACCGTTGGAAAGCTCTCCGAGAGCTCTACGACAGGGTTAGTAAGCCAACTTGGCTACAAAAACTTTCGGAGCCCAAAATCGAATGTTTTCATCAGTTTCAGGACATTTTTCTTCTTTTGCGCTGTTTTTCCATCCCGGATCGTACGTCGTGAGCAGCGAAAAGGACGACAACCTAATCCATCACATTTCTATTACCGAATAAGATGGCACCTTGGGCAAGACAACTTTGCCTCACGTAGAGACTGGGCCTGAAAACTGAGGGCGTGGGGCTTGAGACCAGGTCTCTGTCGCTCCGGTGTCCATAACTTTTGATCCGTAAGGAGTTACGCAGCACACAGCATACTGTTGGAAAGATCTCTAAGAGCTCTACGACGGGGGCAGCAAGCGTGTTCAGCTGTGGCCATTGTTGAAGCCCAAAATCGAACGTTTTCATCAGTTTCGGGATAATTTTCTTCTTGTGCGCTGTTTTTTCGTCCCGGATCGTACGTCGTGAGCTGCGAAAAGGACGACAACCTAATCCATCACATTTCTATTACCGAATAACATGGCACCTTGGGCAAGACAACTTCGCCTCACGTAGAGGCTGGGCCCGCAAACCGAGGGCGTGGGACTTAGGACCAGGTCTCCGTCGCTACGGTGCCCATAACTTTTGATCCGTAAGGAGTTACGTGGCGCACAGCATACCGTTGGAAAGATCTCCGAGAGCTCTACGACGGGGTCAGCAAGCCTGCTCAACTGCGCCCATTTTTCAAGCAAAAAATTGAACGTTTTCATCAGTTTCGGAACAATTTTCTTCCTTTGCGCAGTTTTTCCGTCCCGAATCGTACGTCGTGAGCGGCGAAAAGGACGACAACCTAATCCATCACATTTCTATTACCGAATAACATGGCACCTTGGGCAAGACAACTTCGCCTAACGTAGAGGATGGGCCCGCAAACCGAGGGCGTGGGACTTGAGACCAGGTCTCCGTCGCTCCAGTGCCCATAACTTTTGATCCGTAAGGAGTTACGCGGTGCACAGCATACCGTTGGAAAGCTCTCCGTGAGCTCTACATCGTGGACAGCAAGCCTGCTTGGCTGCGTCCATTTTTTGAGCCCAAAATTGAACGTTTTCATCAGTTTCGGGACAATTTTATTCTTTTGCGCTGTTTTTTCGTCCCTGATCATACGTCGTGAGTCGCGAAAAGGACGACAACCTAATCCATCACATTTTTATTACCTAATAACATGGCACCTTTGGCAAGATAACTTCGCCTCACGTAGAGGCAGGGCCCGCAAACCGAGGGCGTGGGGCTTGGGACTAGGTCTCTGTCGCTCCGGTGCTGATAACTTTTGATCCGTAAGGAGTTACGCAGTGCACAGTATACCGTTGGAAAGCTTTCCGTGAGCTCTACAATGGGAGCAGCAAGCCTGGTCAGCTACATCCATTTTTGGAGCCCAAAATCGAATGTTTTTATCAGTTTCGGGACAATTTTCTTCTTTTGGGCTATTTTTCCGTCCCGGATCATACGTCGTGAGCCGCGAAAAGGACGACAACCTAATCCATCACATTTCTATTACCGAATAACACGGCACCTTGGGCAAGATAACTTCACTTCACGTAAAGGTTAGGCCCACAAACCGAGGGCGTGGGGCTTGGGACTAGGTCTCCGTCGCTCTGGTGCCCATAACTTTTGATCCGTAAGGAGTTACGCGGCGAACAACATACCATTGAAAAGCTCTCCGAGAGCTCTACGACAGGGGTGGCAAGCCTGCTTTGCGGCAAAATTTTTTGGAGCCCAAAATCGAAAGTTTTCATCAGTTTTGGGATATTTTTCTTCTTTTGTGCTGTTTTTCTGTCCTGGATCATACGCCGTGAGCCGCGAAAAGGACGACAACCTAATCCATCACATTTCTATTATGGAATAACATGGCACCTTGGGCAAGACAACTTCGCCACACGTAGAGGCCCGCAAACGGAGGGCGTGGGGCTTGGGACCAGGTCTCTGTCGCACCGGTGCCCATAACTTTTGATCCGTAAGGAGTTACGCGGTACACAGCATACCGTTGGAAAGCTCTCCGTGAGCTCTACGACGTGGGCAGCAAACCTGCTCTGCTGCTTCCATCACATTTTTATTACCGAATAACACCGCACCACGGGCAAGACAACTTCGCCTCATGTAATGGTTGAGCACGCAAACCGAGGGCATGAGGCTAGGGACCAGGTCTCCGTCGCTCCGATGCCCATAACTTTTGATCCGTAAGGAGTTAAGCAGCGCACAACATACAATTGGAAAGCTCTCCGAGAGCTCTACGATGGGGGAAACTACCCTGCTTGGCTGCGCCCATTTTTGGAGTCCAAAATCGAATGTTTTCGTTAGTTTCGGGACACTTTTCTTCTTTTGCGATGTTTTTTCGTCTCGAATAGTACGTCGTGAGCCGCGAAAAGGATGACAACCTAATCCATCACATTTCTATTACCGAATAACACAGCACCTTGGGCAAGCCAACATCGCCTCACGTTGAGGCTGGGCCCGCAAACCGAGGGCGTGGGACTTAATATCAGGTCTCCGTCACTCCGGTGCCCATAACTTTTGATCCGTGAGGAGTTACGTGGCGCACAACATACCGTTGGAAAGCTCTCTGAGAGCTCTATGACGGAGGCAGCTACCCTGCTCGGCTGCGCCCTTTTTGGAGCCCAAAATCGAACATTTTCATCAGTTTCGAGACATTTTTTTTTATTTTGCGCTGTTTTTTCTTCCTGGATCGTACGTCGTGAGCTGCAAAAAGTACGGCAACCTATTCCACTACATTTCTATTACCGAATCTTGCGGCACCATGGGCAAGACAACTTCACCTCACGTAAAGACTGGGCCCGCAAATCGAGAGCGTGGGGCTTGAGACCAAGTCTCCGTCGCTCTAGTACCCATAACTTTTGATCCATAAGGTGTTACGCGGCGCACAGTGTGAGTCTCGACCCTAAATAACGTGTGTGACCTTGATTTACGAGCCATAGACAAAGAATTATATGACTGACTTTGGATTACGTGCCCTGTCCTAGTTTTCGTGCAAGCTTCATCATTCGTGCCTTGACCTAGAATAGTGTGCCATAATCCCTGACTGATGTGTGATACCTAGATATACGTACCCTGACCTCAATGTACGTGCGGTATCTCGTTTTGTGTGCCCTAACCTTGAACTGCGTACCTTAACCTAGATATAGAGTTGTGCCTTGATTTGTGTGCATTGCATTGAATTACGTGCCTTGCATTGGTTTACGTGCATTCACCTAGGATTGCGTGCATTAGTCTTGAAGTACGTGCCTTAGTCTTGAAGTTCATGTCTTACCTCGTAGTTCATGTCTACCTTGTGATTCGTGTCCCGTATTGATTTCTGTGCGTGTCTCGTAGTGCGTGCCATAGATATAGAAAAGCATGCCCGCACGCTAATCGATAAAGAATCCTACACAAAGCACTAAACTATAAAATAATCCTACACAATCCACTAACTAATATTATATTCCTAATTAAAATTCTCTACAAAACCCACTAACTACTAAAATATTCTATTCTTCCTAACACACTCAACTAACCAATAAACTATTATAAACTTACACTTATTATAATCCAAAATAGACTAACATGAATCTGAATTTTCAGATTCTTCATTGCATTACACGACCAAATACTAAAAAATTGAAGATATTTCAAGACAATGCATGCATTAAAATATTCATTACATTATTCTATGCTTTCCACTTTCTCCAAACACAAGACTTACCCTTTTATCTTATCAAAGCATGCCTCACAATTCAAATTGCTCAAAAGATGACACAAAATCAGATTTTTGCAAGCCCAAGGCTAACACACACAAGCACCTACTCAAACAAACACTCAACTTCATCCATTTCCTCACAAACTCTCTCAT
The DNA here is from genome assembly GCA_037974665.1 of Ehretia macrophylla. Classification (NCBI taxonomy): domain Eukaryota; kingdom Viridiplantae; phylum Streptophyta; class Magnoliopsida; order Boraginales; family Ehretiaceae; genus Ehretia; species Ehretia macrophylla. The sequence continues at coordinate 40,760,022 of CM075766.1, forward strand.
TCTCTCTCATTTTCGACCACGGCTGCCTCTTGACCTTCCAAGACCTCAAGCATGCTCTCAAGATCTCTCACAAGCTCGGCCATAGCAGCCCAAGCAAGCAAGAAGCAAGGAAGAAGCTCCCTTTATGCATTTTGAAGAGCATTTGTGCTCATTTGCTAAATCTTCAAGAGGTGAGGGTTAATCCTTTTTAAAAAGCTTTCAAAAATCACATGCAAGCCTTCATATGCCTGTATTTACCTCTGTACTTGTGATATATGTTTGCACATGAGCTTTTGTAACCATGCATGGCAAGATATTTAGCTAGAACTTGAAGATAGGACGAATCGCGAAATCTGAGCAGTTTTCTGACTTGTTGGAGCGAAGAAAATTTGGCCAGGTAAATGATGTTTAAAATTCATGAAAATTGGTAGGTGACTATTTTTGCTAGTTCTGAGCATTTTTCATAGAAATAGGACAAGGCCAATTCTGACTCTAAGACCCCTAAAATGGCAAAATATCAAAATGTGTCGAAATCTGGAAAATCTGGGAAAATAGAGCAGGTTTTTGGCAGTTCACTGACCTCGTAGAGCGAAACCATTTTGGCCTAGTAAATGATATTTAAAATGTATGAAATTTATTAGGTTGCTATAATTTTCAGTTCTGGACATTTTTGTCAGAAATAGACTAAGGCTAAATCTGACCCTAAGGCCCTCAAAAATGACAAGTAATAAAATGTGTACAAATCTGGACAGTTTTGCGCAGTCTCACGGTTTTGACTATAACTCTTGAATCCGAACTCAAAATAATGTGAGGTTTGTTTCTGGATTTAGTTCACTTAATAAGCTTTAATTTGAAATTTTGTTCACTGGAATTGGAGATTGTTTGTTTGTCTAAATGATTGTAGGAAAACAGGCCATTGCAGTGAGGTTTGTATCTAGTGATATGCTTTGAAAATTATTGTAACTTCTCTTGTGGTATTAAATGCTTGGGATTGTGGCACTTGGATGTTGTGTGGACTGTTTTGGATGTTTGAGGATGTTTTAATTGATCAAATCATGGCTTGGGTTTAATTATTTGTCAACTTGTGGCTTAATCGCACGTGTAAGCATGAAATGAAACCCTATCGGCTATGAAAACTCACTAAGCGATGATCCTATGGTTATTGTGTTTAATTGTGTGATTAGTGGGCTGCCTAATAAATGTTAAGTATGCTTGAAATGGTTTAAGAGTTGCTTGTAGTGTTTAGCGAACGAATCCGACCCCGAGCATGGCCTAGCAAACCCTAGTGGCCCCGTAGCTTCCCGAGTCATAAACCGTTCTTTTGTGAATTATGAAGGATATTGAGGAAGATTAATAGGCTGCCCGTATATGTCCTTATAGCCCTAAATGTGATTCCCGATGATTACATATTGATAAGTAGACTTTGCTTACACCCGGTCTAAAGTAAGCATCGTTACATGCTTGTACAATCTTATTACTTGATACGTGAACCCCGAAACGAGTTATATGATTTGATTTACATGTGTCACATGGCTGCCCGTTTAATATTCATATAACTCCATGTGTTTTACAAGTGAAATTACATGTCAAAGCATGCCTCATGTGTTTACTTGTCAATATGTGACCTTATACATGCTCGGAGGCAACCTACTTTGTTGTCCTCCTAATGTGAATTGTTAAAAGACATTCTATGGCTTATTTGAACATGATTACTTGGCTGCCCGTGGAAGTTTAATTGCTTTCAAATTGATATATGAAATGATTACATGTTCTTACAATGCCTTATATGCCAATATGTCAAAATGTGATCATATACTTGCTCGGAGGCAACCTACTTTGTTGACCTCCCAATGTGAAATGTTAAATGGCATACATGTGCATTACATGCAAGGTTGCAACCTTTCATTCTGGCGTGATAGCATTTCACGCACACCGGGCGGCATCGGGCTTGCCGGTGCAACCGTGACTACCATTGTCCAATTCCCTCTCTCGCTTGGGGGCTAGACTTCCTCGGAGAGTTGGGTCGTAAGATTTCGGGGTACATTCGGAATACACCCATTTGGCGTGATAAGTGGATGATTGAAGCTGGCCGCAACAACTGTTATCAGAAATGATATTGAGAGCGAAAGCTCACCGTATCCTTTTCACTATGTGTTTAAGTACTCTCGCTTGGTTCCTAGAGGACCTCGGGGAGGAAAGACGGGTAAATGTGTTTTTTACTTTACATTACATTATAAAACTTACTTGTGTTATATGTCATGCTTTCAAAAAGGGTTTTTCATAAGTTTAACCGGAAAAGGATTTCAAAACGTTATCTCTCGCTCCCCCCTCACTGAGTTCATAAGGACTCTATTACCTTTGAAATAAAGCTGGATATTGCTGCTCCGTCTGGTCTCGCCTTTCCCACGTTGCTTCTTCAACTCCATGATGATCCCACAGCACCTTCACCATCTGTGAGGCCCGACCCCGATTTGCGTGTGATACCTCGTTTCGTGTGCCCTAATCTAGATTTGCATGCCTTGACCTAGGTTTAAGGATTGTGTTCGTTTTGTGTGCCTTACATTGAATTACGTGCATTCATTTAGGGTTGCATGCATTTACTTAAAAAATGTGCGTTCGTCTCGTAGTTAGTGTCCTACCTCGTAGTGCGTGCCCTAGACCTAGGAAAGCGTGCCCTCACGCTAATCAAGAAAGCATCTTACACAAAGGACTAGACTATTAAACAATCCTACAAAATCAACTATCAATATTATAATCCTAATTCAACTCACTAGAAGACAAAAAGTTCACTAAACACTAAACATTCTTCATTCTTTATTCCTTATTCTTTTTGCACTTCCAACACACAATTTAATAATACTCCTATAGTTGAAAAAAAATTCAGATTCTTCATAGCCTTAGCCGACCACCACATCAAATTTCATACATGCTTGCTCAATTCAATTCATTTCTAGACAAGTTATGACAAAAACACTTATCAATGCATAAAAAATGCTCAAAACCACCTCAAATTTCTACCATACTCGACCAACTCTTCCATGCCCATGCTAACAATTTTAAATTCCACCTTGAAGACACAAAATGCTGAAATTTTCCTGCCCAAGGCCGAGCATTCCTCATCAATTGCAAGGCTTGTGCTTTTTTTTTTTGTCATTTCTTCATTTCCTCTCAACTTCTCTCTCTCCCTCTCATTTTCTCTCTCTCTCTCGGCCTTGGCTGAGTTCTCACCTCCCATAGCTCATCTTATTCACACTTTGGTCAATCAAGACAAGCAACAAGCAAGGAAAGTCGAGCAAGCTAGCTAGGATGCAAGAATCATACATGCATGTCCTTTGAAGTCTTCTATTCGGCCCTAGGTAAGTTTCTTGGCTTCCATTTCTTTTCTTCTTGTTCTAACCTCATGCATGTACTAAGAGTTTGGTCAGTAAGCTAGGAAAAATAGAGAAACTCTAGTTGGAACCTCGGCTAGGCAAAGGAGAAGAAGAAAAATTTGCTTCAACAAGTTTTTGTGCATCCTCTTGGTTGATTGCTAAGGTGAGGGCTAAAACCTTTTGAAAATCCTTCAAAAATCCACATGCATGCTCATAAATGTATGTCTTTGCTTCTGTACTTGATTTATATGTTCGTTCATAAGCTTTTGCAACTATGCATGGCAAGATCTTGGCTTGAAAGTGATGATAGGTGAAGTCAGATTGTTGACAGTTCTCTGACCAGTTTGTTTCGAGGTAAGTTTAGCTAGGCAAATGATATTGACAATGCATGAAAATTGGTAGGTGACTAGTTTGGCCCGTTTTAAACATTTTTTCGCAGAAATAGGCCAAAGCTAATTTCGACTCTAAGGTCCTCAAAATGGTAAATCTTTGAAATGTGTCCAAATCTGGAAATCTGGAAAAATGAAGCAGGTTTTGGCAGATGCACTGACCTTGTAGAACGAACCAGATTGGACTTAGTAAATGATGTCCAAAATGCATGAAATTTGGTGTGCTGATATATTTTTCAGTCCTGGAAATTTTTGTCAGAAATAGACTAAGGCTAAATCTGACCCTAAGGACTTCCAAAACGTCAATTACTGAAAAGTGTGCAAATCTGGACAGTTTTGTGCTATCCCACTGTTTCGGATATATCTAATGATCCCGAACTCCAATTGATGCAAGATTTGTTTCTTATTTTAGTTAACTTCTTAAGCTTTAATTTTAAATCTTATTCACTGTATTTGGAGATTTTTTTCTTATCCTATTGATTGTGAGAAAACAGCCTATTGCAGTAAGGGTTTCACTTAATGTTGTGCTTAGAAAAATTGTTGTGACTCCTCTTGTTGAATTAAATGCTTGGGATTGTAGCTTCGAGATGTTGTGTGGACTGTTTTGAATGTTTGAGGATGTTGAATTAAATGATGCATGGCTTGAGATTGACTTTGAGTTGGTTTGAGGCTCAAATTGCACGAATATGCACGAAATGGAAACCCTAATGACTAGGTAGTTTTGCTAAGTGTTGATCATTTGGATATTGTGTGGAATTATATGTTTAGTAGGCTGCCCATAAATGCTTTTATAGTCCTAAATGTGATTTTGATTATTGCATGTTGACAAATAGGACTTTCTTGCGCCCGAACCCACGTAGATGTTATTGCATGTTGAATAATCTTATTACTTGATCACGTGGACTTCGTAATGAGTTATATGACTTGATTTACATGTGTTACATGGCTGCCCGTTTAATGTTCATATAACTCTATAAGCCTTTCAAGTGAAATTACCTGTTTTATCGTGCCCTGCTTGTTTACTTGTCAATGTGCAATCTTATGACTGTCCGGAGGCAACCTACTTTGTTGTCCTCCTAACGTGATATGTTGATGTCATAAATGTGCACTACATACAAGGTTGCAACCTTTCCTGTCGGCATGGTAGCGATCACGCACACCGGGTGGCATCGGGCTTGCCGGTGCACCCGTGACTACCATGGTCCCATTCCCTCTCTCGCTTGGGGGCTAGACTTCCTCGGAGAGTTGGGTCGTAGGATTTCGGGATACATCCAGAGTATACCCACCTGGCGTGTTTGGGGGATGATTTGAAGTCGGCCGCAATAACTGATTCTGGAACTGATCTGAGAGCAAAAGCTCACTGTATCCTTTTTATTATGTGCATAAGTACTCTCGCTTGGTTCCTAGAGAACCTCGAGGAGGAAAGACTGGTATTTCTGTTCCTTTACTTTATATTATTGTTATATTCATGCTTGCAAAGGATTTTCATAAGTTGAACCGGAAAATGAGTTTCAAAACCTATTTCTCGTTTCCCCCTCGCTGAGTTCATAAGGACTCACCCTCTTTTATCATCTCAGGTGAAGAAGATCTAGAACAGGTACTCGAAGATGGTGTGCCTAACGATGAATCCTTGGAGTAATTGCCTGTCTAGTTTGCTTTGCGTGATTGTGGCTACTTGTGAACTCTGTGCTACTTGAAGACTATTTCTTTCATGTTGCTTGCTATTTCTAATGTAAAAGACCCTCGTTGTAATTTGGGGTCTAATTTTGGTTTGTACTGGTATTAAGTAGACTGATGCTAGACACTACTATGATTATTTTTGCTATTATTACCGCTAGTATCTATCATAGGTTATGACGTATTAGTTAAGGACTAAGTAAATGAACTTATCCAATCTTAACAGGTACTCGCTATTAAGCTAAGATCAACAGGTACTTTTGTAACGAGGATAAACAAACAAACGAGACATAGTATCATACTAGGTTATAAATCAAACGAGACATCGAGATAACCAATAGGCGTTTCAATTGATGATAAATAGCAATCATAGTTGGAAATGAATTTGAGATAGTAAATTTTGAGGCGTTTAGAGAATTAGGTTAAACCAAAGAGCTCAATTACAGCCGTTATGCTGTCGGTTTTCCAAAAAATTTTGGAGTTTAGGCCAAAACATTAAGCGTGTAATCTTCATAAATGGTTAAGTATGTGATATGTCCTGAACGTTTAGATCACACCCTAGTCTAACCTTATAGACCGGGTTGGGGCGTGACACCATCGGTATAGTTTTGTTGCGCAACTCCCGATCTTGCTGGTCTAGGATCCGAATTGGCTTCTCCTCGTAAGACAAGTTCTCCTGAAGCTGCAATGGCTTTGGCTCCAAGATATGTGACGGATCAGGATGATACTTCCGCAACATTGAAACATGAAAGACGTCGTGAATATTGGAGAGGTTTTGGGGTAGTGCCAAGCGATACGCCAACTTGCCAACCTTCTCAATTACCTCAAATGGTCCTACAAACCTCAGGCTCAACTTTCCAGCCTTGCTGTGTTTAATCAGTCCCCTCCAAGGTGATATCTTCAAGAACACCTTGTCGCCGACCTCAAACTCTAGGCTCCGTCTCCGTCGGTCTACATAACTCTTCTACCTGCTTTGGGCGGTAAGCATCCGTTTCCAGATGAGATGGATATTATCAACAGTCTTCATAAGTTCAGGTAGAAGGGTCGGGTCAAAAGTCTTCGTCTCACCTACTTCATCCCAATAAATTGGGGATCGACATTTACATCCATACAAAGCCTCAAATGGGGCCATCCCGATAGTGGCATGATAACTATTATTATAAGCGAACTCCGCTAGAGATAGATATTTCTCCCAACCTTTTCCAAATCTAAAACACACGCCCTCAGCATATCCTCCAGAATCTGAATAGTTCTCTCCGATTGTCCGTCAGTCTGAGGGTGATAAGCTATGCTGAAACTCAACTTCGTTCCTAAAGCTTCTTGCAATCTCTTCCAAAATCGAGAAGTAAAATGAGGATCCCTATCTGACACAATACTCACGGGCATCCCGTGCAATCTTACAATCTCCGCTACATACTTATCTCCCAATTTCTCAGGACTATCCTCCTTGTTCATTGGTAAAAAGTGCACCGACTTTGTCAATCTATCCACTATGACCCAAACGGCGTCATGACCCTTTTGTGACCTGGGCAGGTCCATAACAAAGTCCATAGTTATATGTTCCCATTTCCATTGAGGAATCTCCAACGGCTGAAGTAAACCTGCGGGTCGTTGATGTTCTGCTTTGACTCTCTGGCAAGTCAAACACCGTGCCACAAACTCCACAATCTCTCTCTTCATGTTATTCCACCAATAGTGTTGCTTCAAATCCCAGTACATCTTTGTTCCGCCAGGGTGAATAGTATATCTTGAATTATGGGTTTCTTCAAGAATCTTCTTTCTCAGCTCCAGCTCATTGGGAACACAAATTTGATTCCTAAACCTCCAAATACCATCATCATGAAACTTGAAATCTATGTTGCTTTCTTTAATCTTCTGAAATTGTTGGTCCTTCTATTGAGCCTCTTGTAACTCAGATAACAAGGTTGATTGAACTTGCGTAGTGGCAAAAAGTAACCCTTTACGAGTCAATTGTGGTTTCCATAAAAATGCTTCCTCCAACAACTCCTGCACCTTGACTTCCAGTTTTGCCATGCTTGCTTTCGTACTTAAGGCATCTGTAACTACATTTGCTTCACCGGGCACATAATTGATTGTGTAGTTATAATCATCCAAAAGCTCCATCCACCTCCTTTGCCTCATATTCAACTATTTTTGAGAGAACAAGTATTTCAAGCTCTTCTGATCAGTAAATACCTAAAACTTGTTGCCCCACAGATAATGCCTCCATTTCTTGAGTGCAAACACAATAGCCGCTAATTCCAAATCATGCATCGGGTAGTTCAATTCATACGGCTTCGGTTTCCTAGAAGCATATGCAATCACTCTTCCATTTTGTATCAGCACACAACCCAATCCTTCCTTCGAAGCATCGCTATAGATTACAAAACCTTGACTTCCTTCAGGCAATGCAAGAACAGGTACGGTAGTCAATCTTTTCTTCAACTCTTGAAAGTTGTTCTCACACTTATCATCCCACACGAACTTTGTTTTCTTTTGAGTGAGCTTTGTAAGCGGTCCTGCAATCTTAGAGAAATCCTTCACGAATCTCCGATAATAGCCGGCTAGACCAAGAAAACTCCGAATCTCTGTAACATTCTCGGGCTTCTTCCAAGACATCACTGCTTCTATCTTTGCTAGATCTACCGCTATTCCTTCTTGGGATATGATATGCCCAAAAAATGCAATCTGCTGCAACCAAAATTCGCACTTGCTAAACTTTGCATACAATTGATGCTCTCGAAATTTCTGCAGTACCAACCGCAGATGTTGTTCATGCTCCGACTCGGATTTCGAGTACACCAAAATATCATCAATGAAGATCACCACAAATTGGTCCAAGTGGGGTTGAAACACCCTGTGCATCAAATCCATAAAAGCTGCAAGGGCATTAGTTAGTCCAAATGGCATCACCACATATTCATAATGCCCATATCTTGTCCTGAAAGCCATTTTAGGCACATCTTCCTTTTTTATCCATAACTGATAGTACCCTTGCCTCAAGTCAAGTTTCGAATACACTTTAGCTCCTTGAAGTTGATCAAACAACTCGTCGATCAGTGGAAGTAGGTATTTATTCTTGACAGTCATTTGGTTCAGTCCTCGGTAATCGATGCATAGCCTCAACGTTCCGTCTTTCTTCTTCACAAATAGAACTGGTGCACCCCACGGTGAAGAACTTGGTTGAACAAACCCCTTCTTCAACAATCCTTGCAATTGGTCCTTCAATTCTTGTAGCTAGGCCGGTGCCATACGATAGGGAGCTTTAGATATCGGCTGGGTGCCAAGTAGTAGCTTTATAACGAACTCGATCTCCCAATTTGGGGGTAAACCGGGTAATTCTTCTGGAAACACATTCGCATAGTCTTTGATCACTGGCATCTCCTCCAACTTAGCTTTATCCGACGGCTTGTTGATGAGGTAAGCTAAGTATCCGCTACACCCTTTTATCAAGGACTTCACTGCTTTCGTAGATGAAATGATGGAACTCCCGGTGAAATCTATTCGACCCATTACCTCCAGTATTGATTGACCAGGTACCCGGAACGTTATAATCTTCGTCCGGCAATCTAGTTGGACATGATGTTTTGCCAGTCAGTCCATCCCTAAAATGACTTCATAGTCTCGAAAAGGTAATACAATAAGATTGGCTGAGAATTCCCTATCCTTAATTTGGATTTTACATGCTTTACAAGCTGAGCTAGTAACGAGTTTAGAACCCATCGGAGTACCAACTTCTACTTCGTATGGTAAACATACAACTTTCAGTTTTACACGTTGCACACACAAGGGAGTAATAAATGAATGAATAGCACCCGGATCAATTAGCACCCTAACAGGTTGATTCAGTATGAAGAATGTACCTTCAACAACAGCAGTCTTATATGGAATCTCCTCGCACTCAATAGCATAGGCTCGAGCCTGAACTCTAGGAATTGGAGTCTTGCCTCTACCAGCTGGTTTACCCTGATTCTGTCCTGCCTGCCGTTTAGGGTAATCCTTGATCTGATGCTGATCACTGCCACATCTCATATATCGTCCTGACTTCTTCCAGTACTGGGCTTCGGTATGACCCTTCTTGTCATAGTAAGAACAGTTGACAGACTGAGTAGCAGGTGAACTACCTGTGGATCCGCGGGTGGAAGAGGCTGATGGCGCTTTCGTCGGGCCACGGTTATTCACTTGTCTGTTCTGGCTCTGGCCTTGATTACGACTCCGACTCTGGAATTTTCTCTGCTGACTTGGAGGCTGGTATGGTTTCTTGTTCGGCTGACTCGAACTGGCTCTATCAAGTTTCCTCTTCTCAACTCGGGAAGCAGCAGCAAAGAGAGCAGAATAGGTATCGAAGTCATGAGAAGCCAACTGGTCCTGAATCTCTGGTCTCAATCCAGTCGTAAATTTTCACATCTTCGCCTCCGGAGTACTGACCATATATTGAGCATAACAGGACAGTCGATCAAAACGAGCCTCGTACTGGGCCACCGTCATGTTACCCTGGGTCAAGTGCATGAACTCCTCAATCCGCCTCTACCTGGAAACTGCAGGTACATATTTCTCCTTGAATGCCTTAACAAAATTACCCCACAAGCGAGGTGTCTGATCAGTTTCCCACAGTGCCTCCACAGTGTGCCACCAATGTTCAGCATCCCCGTGCAACAGAAACACAACAAACTCCACCTACTCTTCAGCAATATAGTCAAGTGGCCTGAAAATCTTCTCGACCTCGGACAGCCAAGCCTCTACTTTCTCATCATCAACTTCCCCGTGGAATTTGGACGGGTGAAAGTCAAGAAACTCCCTCATTCTGCTATGTCTCCCATGGTTACAATCATTCCTGTTGTTGTTGTTGTTGTTGTTGTTGGCCTCACGTGCATCTTGGTGCTCCATCACTCATGATACGCGATCCATGGCATTTGCCATCATGTTAAACATAGCTATACCGGGATTAGTTTGATAGGTATCTCCGGTCTCTTGGGGTTCACCGCTCCTATTAGTAGTGCGGGTACTAAGGCCAGCCATCTATAGGCATAGATTACGATGCACAATTTATTGAAGTATGACAAATAAGAATTTAATGCATAAGATATGCAACATAACATAGATACATAACTCTAGAAATAATTAAGACATGTTAAACACTTAAGCACATAGAACATAGAAGGCACATTTAACATTATCACACAACAACATATAGACAAGTCATCCTAATCATCATAGGGCTCTACCCATGGTCTGAGAGTTAAACCCGGCTTAAGCAATCTAAGCTCTGATACCATTCTTATAAGGTGTCATGCCCCAACTCGGCCTATAAGATTAGACTAAGGTGTGATCTAAATATTCAAGTCTCGTCTCGTACTTAATCGTTCATGAAAATTTAACACTTAATGTTTAGCCTAAACTCCAAAATTTTTTGAAAAACCGGCAGCATAACGGCTATAATTGGGCTCCTGGTTCGACCTAATCCTCTAAACGCCTCAAATTTTCCAATCTCAATTTCGTTTCCAACTAGGATTATTATTTACCATCAATTGAAACACCTACTAACTATATGTCACGTTTGATTAATAACCTAGCATGATACTATGTCTCGTTTGTTTGTTAATCCTCGTTATAAAGTACTTGTTGATCTTAGCTTAATAGCGAGTACCTGCTTAAGATTGGATAGGTTCATTTACTTAGTCCTTTCCTGTTACATCATAATCCTATGATAGATACTAGTAGTAATAATAGCAAAACGATCATAGTAGTGTCTAGTGTCTGTCTAGTTAATATCAGTACAAACCAAAATTAGACCCCAAATTACAACGGGGGTCTTTTACATTACAAACATTGAACAATATAAAAAGAAATGGTATTCAAGTAGCATAGTGTTCATAAATAGTCATAATCACGCAAAACACATAGGACAGGCAATCACTCCAAGGAATCATTGTTAGGCACATCATCCTCAGGTACCTGTTCTTGATCTTCTTCACCTGAGATGATAAAAGAGGGTGAGTCCTTATGAACTCAGCGATGGGAACGAGAAATAGGTTTTGAAACTCATTTTCCGGTTCAACTTATGAAAATCCTTTTGCAAGCATGAATATAACACAATTAAGTACATAACAATAATATAAAGTAAAGGAACACAATTACCAGTCTTTCCTCCCCGAGGTCCTCTAGGAACCAAGCGAGAGTACTTATACATATAGAAAAAGGATACGGTGAGTTTTTGCTCTCAATTGTTGCGGCCGACTTCAAATCATCCCCTTAACATGCCAAGTGGGTGTACTCTGGATGTACCCCGAAATCCTACGACCCAACTCTCCGAGGAAGTCTAGCCCCCAAGCGAGAAAGGGAATTGGACAATGGTAGTCATGGTTGCACTGGCAAGCCCGATGCTGCCCGGTGTGCGTGAATGCTACCACGCTAGAATAAAATGTTGCAACCTTGTATGAAATGCACATTTATGACATTTAATATACATATTAGGAGGACAACAAAGTAGGTTGCCTCCGGACAGTCATAAGATTGCACATTGACAAGTAAACAAGCGAGGCACGAATAGACAAGTAATTTCACTTGAAAAGCATATGGAGTTATATGAACATTAAATGGGAAACCACATGTAATGCAAGTAAATCAGGTCATATAACTCATTTCAACATCCACGTAATCAAATAATAAGGTTATTCAACATGCAACAACAGTCTACGTGGTTCGGATGCAAGAAAGGCCTATTTGTCAACATGCAACGAATCAAAATCACATTTAGGGCTATAAGGAAACTACGGGCAGCCTATTAAACATATAATTACACTCAATATTCAAAGAATCAACACTTAGCAAGTTCGCCTAGTCACTAGGGTTTCCATTTCGTGCTTACCCGTGCGATTAAGCCCCAAGTCAACTCAAAGTCAATCTCAAGCCATACATCAATTAATTCAAACATCCCCAAGTATTCAAAATAGTCCACACAACATCCCAAAGCCACAATCCCAAGAATTAATTCAACAAGAGAAGTTACAACAAATTTTCTAAGCATAACACTAAGTGAAACCCTAACTGCAATAGGCTGTTTTCTCACAATCATTAAGACAAGAAAACAATCTCCAATTCCAGTTAATAAGAATTCAAATTAAAGCTCAAGAAGTGAACTAAAATCAGAAACAAACCTTGCATCATTTGAAGTTCGAGGTCAATAGTTATAGCCAAAACAGTGGGATTGCACAAAACTGTCCAGATTTGCAAACATTTAGATAATTGTCGTTTTTGAGGTCCTTAGGGTCAGATTTAGCCTTAGGTCATTTCGGACAAAAATGTCCAGAACTGAAAACCCTAGCAGCACACCAAATTTCATGCATTTTGGACATCATTTACTAAGTCAAACCGGTTCGTTCCACAAGGTCAGTGCATCTGCCAAAACTTGCTTCATTTTTCCAGACTTTTAGATTTGGACACATTTTAATGATTTTCCATTTTGAGGACCTTTGAGTCAAAATTAGCTTTGGCCTATTTCTGCAAAAAATGTTCAAAACTGGAAAAAATATTTAACTACCAATTTTCATGCATTTTCAACATCATTTACCTAGCCAAACTCACCTCAAAACAACAAGACAGAGAGCTATCACCAAACCCGATTTCATCTATCATCATCTTCAAACCAAAATCTTGCCATGCATGGTTGTAAAAGCTTATGAACACACATATAACTCAAGTACAGAAGCAAATACATACATTTAAGAGCATGCATGTGGATTTTTGAAGTTTTTTCAAGAAGTTTTAGCCCTCACCTTAGCAAATCAACAAGAAGATGCACAAAACTTGATGAAGCACAAATTTCTTCTTCTTCCTTGCTTAGCCAAGACACCACCCGATTTCTCTCTATTTTTCCTAGCTTAGTGACCAAGTTCTTAGTAGATGGATGTGGTTAGAACAAGAAGAAAAGAAATGGAAGCTAGCAAACTCACGAAGGCCGAAATGGTTGTTCAAAAAGCTTGCATGTGTGATTCTTGCATCCTAGCTAGCTTGGGCGAGTTTCTTTGCTTGTTGCTTGTCTTGATTAACTATGGTGTGATGAAGATGAGCTATGAGGTGAAGGAACTCAGACATGGCCGAGAGAGAGAGAGAAGAATGAGAGGGAGACAGAGAAATGTGAGAGGAAAATGAGAGAAATGACAAAAAAATAGAAGCCTTGCAATTGATGAAGCATATTCGGCCTTGGGCAGCAAAAATTCAGCTTTTTTGTGTCTTCAAGATGTATTTTGAAATTCCTAGCATGGGCAAGGAGTAGTTGGTTGAGAATTGGAAGCTTTTGCAAAGGTTTTTGAGCTAATTTTTTTTTATGCATTTGTGTCATAGAGTTGTCATAAGTTGTCTAGAATTAAATAGAATTGAACAAGCAAGCACAAAACTCATGTGGTGGTCAGCCAAGGCTATAAAAAAAATCTGATTTTGTGTCATCTTTTGAGCATTATTTAATTGTGTGTTGAAAGTGCAAAAAAGAATAAGGAATAAAGAATAAGGAATGTCTAGCTTTTTGTGAGATTTTGTCTTCTAGTGGGTTGAATTAGTAATTTAATAATAGTTAGTGGATTTTGTAGGATTAATTAATGACCTAGTGCTTCGTGCAAGATGTTTTCTTGATTAACGTGAGGGCACACTTTTCTTGGTCTAGGGCACGCACTACGAGGTAGGGCACGAACTACGAGACGAATACATATTTTTCTAGTAAATGCACGCAACCCTAAATGAATGCATGTAATTCAATGCATGGCACACAAAACGAACACAATTCTTAAACCTAGGTCAAGGCGCGCAAATCTAGATTAGGGCACACGAAACGAGGTATCACACGCAAATCAAGGTCGGGCCTCACAGGCTGGGCTCGCAAACCGAGGGCGTGGGGCTTAGGACCCGGTCTTCGTCGCTCCGGTGCCCATAACTTTTGATCCGTAAGGAGTTACGCGGTGCACAACATACCGTTGGCAAGCTCTCCGAGAGCTCTACGATGGGAGTTGCAAGGCTGCTCGATTGTACATTTTTTTGGAGCCCAAAATCGAGCATTTTCATCAGTTTCTGGACACTTTTCTTCTTTTGCGCTGTTTTTTCATCCCGTATCGTACGTCGTGAGCCGCGAAAAGGACGACAACCTAATCCATAACATTTCTATTACCGAATCTCACGCCACCTTGGGCAAGACAACTTTGATACACGTAGAGGCTGGGCCCACAAAACTGAGGGCGCGGGTCTTAGGACCAGGACTTTGTCGCTCCGGTGACCATAACTTTTGATCCGTAACGAGTTACGCAGCGCACAACATAACTTTGGAAAGCTCTCTGAGATCTCTATGACAGGAGTAGCAAGCCTGCTCGGCTGCGCCTGTTTTCGGAGCCCAAAATTGAATGTTTTCATTAGTTTCTGGACACTTTTCTTCTTTTGCACTGTTTTTCCGTTCTGGATCGTACGTCGTGAGCCGCGAAACGGACGACAACTTAATCCATCACATTTCTATTACCGAATCCCACGCCACTTTGGGCAAGAGAACTTCACTTCACGTAGAGGCTTGGCCCGCAAACCGAGGGCGTGGGGCTTAGGACAAGGTCTCTATCACTCCGATGCCCATAACCTTTGATCCGTAAGGAGTTATGCGGCGCACATCATACCTTTGGAAAGTTCTCCGAGAGCTCTATGACAAGAGTAGCAAGCCTGCTTAGCTGCACCTATTTTTGGAGCCCAAAATTTAACGTTTTCATCAGTTTCTGGACACTTTTCTTCTTTTGCACTGTTTTTTAACCTGGATTGTACGTCGTCAGCCGCGAAACGGACGACAACCTAATCCATCACATTTATGTTACCAAATCCCATGCCACATTGGGCAAGACAACTTTGCTTCATGTAGAGGCTGGGCCCGCAAACCGAGGGCGTGGGGCTTAGGACTAGGTCTCTGTCGTACTGGAGCCCATAGCTTTTGATCCGTAATGAGTTACGCGGCGTACAACATACCGTTGGAAAGCTCTTCGAGAGCTCTACGATGGGAGGAGCAAGCCTACTTAGCTGTGCCTATTTTCGAAGCCCAAAATTGAACGTTTTCATCAGTTTTTGGACACTTTTCTTAATTTGCGCTGTTTTTCCGTCCTGGATCGTACGTCATAAGCCGCGAAAAGGATGAAAACCTAATCCATCACATTTCTATTTTCGAATCCCATGCCATTTTGGGAAAGACAACTTCGTTTCATGTAGAGGCTGGGCCCACAAACCGAGGGCGTGGGGCATAGGACCAGGTCTCCGTCGCACCGGTGCCCATAACTTTTGATCCGTAAGGAGTTATGCGGCGCACATCATACATTTGGAAAGCTCTCTGAGAGCTCTATGACAGGAGTAGCAAGCCTGCTCGGCTGCGCCTGTTTTCGGAGCCCAAAATTGAACATTTTCAACAGTTTCTGGACACTTTTCTTCTTTTGCGCTGTTTTTCTGCCTGGATCGTACGTCGTCAGCCGCGAAACGGACGACAACCTAATCCATCACATTTCTATTACCGAATCCCACGCCACTTTGCACAAGACAACTTTGCTTCAAGTAGACGCCGGGCCCCCAAACCGAGGGCGTGGGGCTTAGGACCAGGTCTCTGTCGCTCCGGTGCCCATAGCTTTTGATCCGTAAGGAGTTACGCAACGCACAGCATACTGTTGGAAAGATCTTCGAGAGCTCTATGATGGGAGGAGCAAGACTACTTAGCTGTGCCTGTTTTCGGAGCACAAAATTGAACGTTTTCATCAATTTTTGGACACTTTTCTTCTTTTATGCTGTTTTTCCGTCGTGGATCGTACGTCTTGAGCCGCTAAAAGGACGACAACCTAATCCATCACATTTCTCTTTCCGAATCCCACGCCACTTTGGGCAAGACAACTTCGCTTCAGTAGAGGCTAGGCCAGCAAACCGAGGGCATGGGGCTTAGGACCAGGTCTCTGTCGCTCTGGTGCCCATAACTTTTGATCCGTAAGGAGTTACGCGGTGCACACCATACCGTTGGAAAGCTCTTCGAGATCTCTACGACGTGGGTAGCAAGCCTGCTCGATTGTGCATTTTTCGGAGCCCAAAATCGAACATTTTCATCATTTTCTCGACACTTTTCTTCTTTTGCGCTGTTTTTCCGTCCCGGATCGTACGTCGTGAGCCGCGAAAAAGACGACAACCTAATCCATCACATTTATATTACCGAATCCCATGCCACTTTGGGGAAGATGACTTTGCTTCACGTAGAGGCTGGGCCCGCAAACCGAGGGCGTAGGGCTTAGGACCAGGTCTCTGTCGCACCGGTGACCATAACTTTTGATCCGTAAGGAGTTACGCGGTGCACAGCATACCGTTGGAAAGCTCTCTGAGAGCTCTACGACGGGGGCAACAAGCCTGCTCGATTGTGTATTTTTTCAGAGCCCAAAATCGAACATTTTAATCAATTTCTGGACACTTTTCTTCGTTTGCTCTGTTTTTCCGTCCCGGATCGTACGTCATGAGCCGCGAAAAGGACGACAATCTAATCCAACACATTTATATTACCGAATCCCATGCCACTTTGGGCAAGATGACTTTGCTTCACGTAGAGGCCGGGCTCGCAAACCGAGGGCGTGGGGCTTAGGACCAGGTCTCTGTCGCACCGGTGCCCATAACTTTTGATCCGTAAGGAGTTACGCGGCGCACAGCATACCATTGGAAAGCTCTTCGAGAACTCTACGATGGGAAGAGCAAGCCCACTTAGCTGCACCTGTTTTCAGAGCCCAAAATTGAACATTTTCATCAGTTTCTGAACATTTTTTTTCTTTTGCACTGTTTTTTCGTCATGGATCATACGTCGTGAGCCGCAAAAAGGACGACAACCTAATCCATCACATTTCTATTTCCGAATCCCACGCCACTTTGGGCAAGACAACTTCGTTTCACGTAGAGGCTGGGCCCGCAAACCGAGGGCGTGGGGCATAGGACCAAGTCTCTGTCGCTCCGGTGCCCATAACTTTTGATTCGTAAGGAGTTACGCGGCGCACACCATACCTTTGGAAAGCTCTCCGAGATCTCTACGATGAACGTAGCAAGCCTGCACGATTGTGCATTTTTCGGAGCCCAAAATCGAACATTTTCATCATTTTCTGGACATTTTTCTTTTTTTGCGCTGTTTTTTCGTCTCGGATCGTACGTTGTGGGCCTCGAAAAGGATGACAACCAAATCCATCACATTTCTATTACCGAATCCCACACCACCTTGGGCAAGACAACTTCGCTTCACAAAGAGACTAGGCCTGCAAACCGAGGGTGTGGGGCTTAGGACCAGGTCTCTGTCGCTCCGGTGCCCATAACTTTTGATCCGTAAGGAGTTACGCGGTGCAAAGTATACCGTTGGAAAGCACTTCGAGTGCTCTGCGACGGGGGCAGCAAGCCTGCTCGATTGTGCATTTTTTCGGAGCCCAAAATCGAACATTTTCATCAATTTCTGGACACTTCTTTTGCGCTGTTTTTCTGTCCCGGATCGTTTTTCGTGAGCCGCGAAAAGTACGACAACCTAATCCATCACATTTCTATTACCGAATCCCACGCCACCTTGGGCATGACAACTTCGCTTCACGTAGAGGCTGGGCCCGCAAACCGAGGGCGTGGGGCTTAGGACCAGGTCTCCGTCGCTGCAGTGACTATAACTTTTGATCCGTAAGGAGTTACGCGACGCACAACATACCGTTGGAAAGCTCTCTGAGAGCTCTATGACAAGAGTAGCAAGCTTGCTCGGCTGCGCCTATTTTCGAAGCCCAAAATTGATCATTTTCATCAATTTCTAGATACTTTTCTTCTTTTGTGCTGTTTTTCCGTCCCGAATCGTACGTCGTGAGCCGCAAAAAGGACGACAACCTAATCCATCACATTTCTAATACCGAATCCCACAGAACCTTGGGCTAGACAACTTCGCTTCACGTAGAGGCTGGGCCCGCAAACCTAGGGCGTGGGACTTAGGACCATGTCTCCGTCGCTCCGGTGCCCATAACTTTTGATCCGTAAGGAGTTACGCGACGCACAATATACCGTTGGAAAGCTCTCCAAGAGCTCTACGATGACGGAAGAAAGCCTGCTCAATTGTGCATTTTTTGGAGCCCAAAATCGAACATTTTCATCAGTTTCTAGACACTTTTCTTCTTTTGAGCTATTTTTCTGTCCCGGATCGTAAGTCGTGAGCAGCAAAAAAGACGACAACCTAATCCATCACATTTCTATTACCGAATACCACGCCACCTTAGGCAAGGCAACTTCGCTTCACGTAGAGGCTGGGCCCGCAAACCAAGGGCGAGGGGTTTAGGACTAGGTCTCCGTCGCTCCGGTGCCCAAAACTTTTGATCCGTAAGGAGTTATGCGACGCACAGCATACCGTTGGAAAGCTCTCCGAGAGCTCTATTACAGGAGTAGCATGCCTGCTTGGCTATGCCTGTTTTCATAGCCCAAAATTGATCATTTTCATCAGTTTTTGGACACTTTTCTTTTTTTGCGCTATTTTTTTGTCCCGGATCGTACGTCGTGAGCCTCGAAAAGGACGACAACCTAATCCATTACATTTCTATTACCGAATCCCACGGCACCTTGGGCTAGACAACTTCACTTCACGTAGAGGCTGGGCCCACAAACCGAGGGCGTGGGGCTTAGGACCATGTCTCCGTCGCTCCGGTGCCCATAACTTTTGATCCGTACGGAGTTACGCGACGCACAACATACCGTTGGAAAGCTCTCCGAGAGCTCTATGACAAGAGTAGCAAGCCTACTCGGCTGCGCCTATTTTCGGAGCCCAAAATTGAACGTTTTCATCAGTTTCTGGACACGTTTCTTCTTTTGCACTGTTTTTTTTATCCTGGATCGTACGTCATGAGCCGCGAAAAGGACGACAACCTAATCCATCACATTTCTATTACCGAATCCCATGGCACCTTGGGCTAGACAACTTTGCTTCACGTAGGGTCTGGGCCTGCAAACCGAGGGCGTGGGGCTTAGGACCATGTCTCCGTCGCTCCGGTGACTATAACTTTTGATCCGTAAGGAGTTACACGGCGCATACCATACCGTTGGAAAGCTCTTTGAGATCTCTACGATGGGGGAAGAAAGCCTGCTCGATTGTGCCTTTTTCGAAGCCCAAAATCAAATGTTTTCATCAGTTTCTGGACACTTTTCCTCTTTTGCGTTGTTTTTCCGTCCCGGATCGTACGTCGTGAGCCTCAAAAAGGACAACAACCTAATCCATCACAATTCTATTACCGAATCCCACGCCACCTTGGGCAAGACAACTTCGCTTCACGTAGAGGTTGGGCCCGCAAACCGAGGGCGAGGAGCTTAGGACCAAGTCTCCGTCGCTCCGGTGCCCATAACTTTTGATCCGTAAGGAGTTGCGCGACGCACAGCATACCGTTGGAAAGCTCTCCGATAGCTCTAAGATGGCAGCAGCAAGCCTGCTCAATTGTGCATTTTTCAAAGCCCAAAATCGAACACTTTCATCAGTTTCTGGACACTTTTCTTCTTTTGCGCTGTTTTTCCGTCCCGGATCGTACGTCGTGAGCCACTAAAAGGACGATAACCTAATCCATCACATTTCTATTACTGAATCCCACGCCACTTTAGGAAAGACAACTTCACTTCACGTAGAGGCTGGGCCCGCAAACCGAGGGCGAGGGGCTTACGACCAGGTCTCAATCGCTCCGATGCCCATAACTTTTGATCCGTAAGGAGTTACGCTGCGCACAACATACTGTTGGAAAGCTCTCCGAGAGCTCTATGACAAGAGCAGCAAGCCTGCTCGACTATGCCTGTTTTCGGAGCCCAAAATTGAACGTTTTCATCAGTTTCTGGATACTTTTGTTCTTTTGTGCTGTTTTTCCGTCCCGGATCGTACGTCGTGAGCCTCCAAAAAGACGACAACCTAATCCATCACATTTCTATTACCGAATCCCACGGCACCTTAGTCTAGACAACTTCGCTTCATGTAGAGGCTGGGCCTACAAACCGAGGGCGTGTGGCTTAGGACCATGTCTCCGTCGCTCCGGTGCCCATAACTTTTGATCCATAAGGAGTTACGCGGCGCACAGTATACCGTTGGGAAGCTCTACGAGTGCTCTACGACGGGGATAGGAAGCCTGCTCGATTGTGCATTTTTTTGTAGCCCAAAATTGAACATTTTCATCAGTTTCTGGATACTTTTCTTCTTTTGCGCTGTTTTTTCATCCCGGATTGTACGTCGTGAGCCGCGAAATGGACGACAACCTAATCCATCACATTTTTATTACCGAATCCCACGCCACCTTGGGCAAGACAACTTCGCTTCACGTAGAGGCTGGGCCCGCAAACCGAGGGCGTAGGGCTTAGGACCAGGTCTCCGTCGCTGCGGTGCCCATAACTTTTGATCCGTAAGGAGTTACGCGACGCACAACATACCATTGGAAAGCTCTCTGAGAGCTCTATGACAAGAGTAGCAAGCCTGCTCGGCTGCGCCTATTTTCGTACACAAAAATTGAACGTTTTCATCAGTTTCTAGACACTTTTCTTCTTTTGCGTTATGTTTCCTTCCCGGATCGTACGTCGTGAGCCGCGAAAAGAACGACAACCTAATCCATCACATTTCTATTACCGACTCCCACGGAACCTTAGGCTAGAGAACTTCGCTTCACGTAGAGGCTTGGCCCGCAAACTGAGGGCGTGGGGCTTAGGACCATGTCTCCGTCGCTCCGGTGCCCATAACTTTTGATCCGTAAGGAGTTACGCGGCGCACACCATACCGTTGGAAAACACTCCGAGATCTCTATGATGAGGGAAGCAATCCTGCTCGATTGTGCCTTTTTCGGAGCCCAAAATCAAACATTTTCATCAGTTTTTGGACACTTTTATTCTTTTGCTTTATTTTTCTGTCCCGGATTGTACGTCGTGAGCCTCGAAAAGGACAATAACCTAATCCATCAAATTTCTATTACCGAATCCCATGCCACCTTGGGCAAAACAACTTCGCTTCACGAAGAGGCTGGGCTCGCAAACCGAGGGCTTGGGGTTTAGGACCAGGTCTCCGTCGTTCTAGTGACCATAACTTTTGATCCGTAAGGAGTTGCGTGGCGCACAGTGTGAGGCCCGACCCCGAATAACATGTCATACCTCGATTTGCATGCCATAGACCCCTAATTATATGACCAACCTTGGATTACGCGTCTTGTCTTGGTTTTCGTGCATACCTTGTCACACGTGCCTTGACCTAGAATTATGTGCCATAATCCCCGACTGATGTGCGATACCTAGATATACGTGTCCTGACCTCGATGTACATGTGTTACCTCATTTTGTGTGCCCTAACCTTGAACTACATACCTTAACCTAGATATAGAGTCGTGCTTTGATTTGCGTGCATTGCATTGAATTACGTGCCTTGTATTGGTTTATGTGCATTCACCTAGGATTACGTGCATTAGTCTTGAAGTACGTGCATTAGCCTCGTAGTTCGTGTCTACCTCGTAATTCGTGTCCTAGACCTAAGAATCCGTGCCACCACGTTAATCAATAAAGAATCCTACACAAAGCACAAGACAATAAAATAATCCTACACAATGCACTAACCAATATTATATTCCTAATTCAAATTCTCTACAAACTCCACTAACAATAAAATAATACTAAACTATTCCTGCATTTTCCACTAACTATTATTCTATTCATAATTCAACTCATCAACAAACATTCCTATATTTTATTCTACCTAGATTCCCTAATTTTCCAACATTCCTATGACAATTCTAATGACACAAATGCATAAAAAATTAGTCCTAGACAATCTATGACATATTATGACACAAATGCATAAAAAATAGCCCCAAAACCCTACCCAATGCACACCATTTTCGACCAAGTGCTCCTTGCCCATGCTAGGAATTTCAAAATGCCTCTTGAAGACATAAAAATCAGAATTGCTAAGCTCAAGGCTGAACCCATGCATCAACTTTTGCAAAAAGCCTCATTTTTCTTTCATTTCTCTCATTCTCCTTACATTTCTCTCTCTCCCTCTCATTCTTCTCTCTCCATCTCGGTTTTGGGCTGAGTTTCTTCATCCTTAGCTCATCTTCATCATCCTATGGTGCATCAAGACAAACAACAAGCAAAGAAACTCACCCAAGCAAGCTAGGATGCAAGAAACACACATGCAAGCATTTTGAGTCACCATTTTCGGCCTTGGTGAGTTTCCTAGCTTCCATATCTTTTCTTCTTGTTCTAACCACATGCATGTACTAAGAACTTGGCCACTAAGCTAGGAAAAATAGAGAGAAATCGGTTGGAGTCTTGGCTAAGCAAGGAAGAAGAAGAAATTTGTGCTTCAACAAGTTTTTGTACATCTTCTTGGTTGATTGCTAAGGTGAGGGCTAAAACCTTTTGAATTAAAAAATTCACATGCATGCTCATGAATGTATGTCTTTGCTTCTGTAATTGAATTATATGGTCGTTCATAAGCTTAAACAACCATGCATGGAAAGATCTTGGCTTGAAAGTGATGCTAGGTGAAGTCGGATTGTTGACAGCTCTCTGATCAGCTTGTTTCGAGGTAAGTTTAGCTAGGAAACTGATGTTGAAAATGCATGAAAATTGGTAGGTGACTCATTTGGACAGTTTTGAACATTTTTCGCAGAAATAGGCCAGAGCTAATTCTGACTCTAAGGCCCTAAAAATGGTAAATCTTTAAAATGTGTCCAAATCTGGAAATCTGGAAAAATGAAGCAGGTTTTGGCAGATGCACTGACCTTGTAGAACGAACCAGATTTGACTTAGTAAATGATGACAAAAATGCATGAAATTTGGTGTAATGCTATATTTTTCAATTTTGGACATTTTTGTCAGAAATGGACTAAGGCTAAATCTGACCCTAAGGACCTCAAAAACGTCAATTATCGAAATGTGTGCAAATCTGGACAGTTTTGTGTTATCTCACTGTTTCGGCTATATCTAATGATCCCGAGCTCCAATTGATGCAAGGTTTGTTTCTGATTTTAGTTAACTTCTTAAGATTTAATTTGAAATCTTATTCACTGGATTTGGAGATTTTTTGATTATCCTATTGATTGTGAGAAAACAGCCTATTGCAGTATGGGTTTCACTTAGTTATATGCTTGGAAAATTGTTGTAACCTCTCTTGTGGTACTAATTGCTTGGAATTGTGGTGTTGGGATGTTGTGTGGACTGTTTTGAGTACTTGAAGATGTTTGAATTGAATGATGCATGACTTGAGAATGATTTAGAGTTGACTTAGGGTTTAATCACACGGTTAAGCATGAAATGGAAACCCTAATGACTAGGTAGTCTTGTTAAGTGTTGATCATTTGGATATTTTGTGGAAATTATATGCTTAGTGGTCTGCCCGTAAATGCCTTATAACCTCAAATTTGAAATTGATCATCGCATGTTGACAAATGAGCTTTTCTCGCACCCGAATCCACGTAAATGATATTGCATGTTGAATAATCTTATCACTTGATCACGTGGACTTTGTAATGAGTTATATGGCTTGATTTACTTGTGTTACATGGCTGCCCGTTTAATTTTCATATAACTCTATATGCCTTTCAAGTGAATTACCTGTCTTATCGTGCCTGGCTTGTTTACCTGTCAATGTGCAATCTTATGACTGTCCGGAGGCAACCTACTTTGTTGTCCTCCTACTGTGATATATTACATGTCATAAATGTGCATTGCATACAAGGTTGCAACCTTTCCTGTCGGCATGGTAGCGATCACGCACACCGGGCAGCATCGGGCTTGCCGGTGCACCCGTGACTACCATGGTCCCATTCCCTATCTCGCTTGGGGGCTAGACTTCCTCTGAGAGTTGGGTCGTAGGATTTCGGGGTACATCCGGAGTACACCCACCTGGCGTGTTTTGGGGTTATTTGAAGTCGGCCGCAACAACTGATTCTGAATCTGATCTGAGAGCAAAAGCTCACTGTATCCTTTTTACTATGTGTATAAGTACTCTCGCTTGGTTCCTAGAGAACCTCGGGGAGGAAAGACTAGTATTTATGTTCCCGTACTTGTATTATTGTTATATTCATGATTGCAAAAGGATTTTATAAGTTGAACCGGAAAATGAGTTTCAAAACTTATTTCTCGTTACCCCTCGCTGAGTTCATAAGGACTCATCCTCTTTTATCATCTCAAGTGAAGAAAATCAAGAACAGGTACCCGAGGACGATGTGCCTAACGATGATTCCTTAGAGTGATTGCCTGTCTTGTGTGCTTTGCGTGATTATGGCTATTTGTGAACTATGCTACTTGAAGACTATTTCTTTTATGTTGCTCGTTGTTTATTGATGTAAATGACCCCGTTGTAATTTGGGTCTAATTCTGGGATTGTACTATCTATAACCGGACGAACTTTTATTTGGTTGTTTGCTTTCGTTTTCTTAATTAGTAGTTATCGTAGGCATTCAAACCATTAGATGAACAATCAACTAAGTTAATTCTATCTAATTTCACCTAGGTGCTCATTTGCAAACTAAAGGATAATAGGTACTTGCATGATAGGAAATTGACAAATAAACAGGACATAGCTATCATGTTAGGCTTATTAACCAAACGAGACTTTCAAGATAAACTAGTAGGCAAATCGGTTGGTGACAAATAGGAGTCCTTAATGGAATTGGATTAATGATTGGAATAATTGAGGCGTTTAGAAAATTAGGTCAAACCAAAGAGCCCAATTACAGCCGTTATGCTGCCGGTTTACCGAAAAATTTTGGAGTTTAGGCCAAGACGTTAAGTGTTAAATCTTCATGAACGGTTAAGTACGAGACGTGACTTGAATGTTTAGATCACACCCTAGTCTAACCTTTATAGGCCGAGTTGGGGCGTGACACACAGCATACCGTTGGAAATCTCTCCGAGAGCTCTACGACGGCGGCAGCAAACCTGCTCCATTGTGCATTTTTCAGAGCCCAAAATCGAACATTTTAATCAGTTTTTGGACACTTTTCTTCTTTTGCGCTGTTTTTTCGTCCCGAATTGTACGTCGTGAGCTACTAAAAGGACGACAACCTAATCCATCACATTTCTATTACCGAATCCCACGCCACCTTGGGCAAGACAACTTCGCTTCACGTAGTGGCTGGGCCCGTAAACCGAGGGCGTAGGGCTTAGGACCAAGTTTCCGTCGTTGCGGTGCCCATAACTTTTGATCCGTAAGGAGTTACGCGACGCACAACATACCGTTGGAAAGCTCTCCGAGAGCTCTATGACAAAAGTAGCAAGCCTGCTTGGCTGCGCCTGTTTTCGGATCCCAAAATTGAATGTTTTCATCAGTTTCTGGACACTTTTCTTCTTTTGCGCTATTTTTTGTCCCGGATCGTACGTCGTGAGCCTCGAAAAGGACGACAACCTAATCCATCACATTTCTATTACCGAACCCCACGGCACCTTGGGCTAGACAACTTCGCTTCACGTAGAGGCTGGGCCCGCAAACCGAGGGCGTGGGGCTTAGGACCATGTCTCCGTCGCTCCGGTGCCCATAACTTTTGATCCGTAAGGAGTTACGCGGCACACACCATACCGTTGGAAAGCACTCCGAGATCTCTACGATGGGGGTAGCAAGCCTGCTCGATTGTGCCTTTTTGGAGCCCAAAATCAAAAAATTTCATCAGTTTCTGGACACTTTTTTTCTTTTGCGTTGTTTTTCAGTCCCGGATCGTACGTCGTGAGCCTCAAAAAAGACGACAACCTAATCCATCACATTTCTATTACCGAATCCCATGCCACCTTGGGCAAGACAACTTCGCTTCACAAAGAGGCTAGGCCTGCAAACTGAGGGAGTGGGGCTTAGGACCAGGTCGCCGTCGCTCCGGTGCCCATAACTTTTGATCCGTAAGGAGTTGCGCGGCACACAGCATACCGTTGGAAAGCTCTCCGAGAGCTCTACGATGGCGGTAGCAAGCCTGCTCGATTGTGCATTTTTCGGAGCCTAAAATCAAATATTTTCATCAGTTTCTGGACATTTTTCTTCTTTTGCGCTATTTTTCCGTCCCGGATTGTACGTTTTGAGCCGCTAAAAGGACGACAACCTAATCCATCACATTTCTCTTACCGAATCCCACGCCACCTTGGGCAAGACAACTTCGCTTCACGTAGAGACTGGGCCCGCAAACCGAGGGCGAGGGGCATAGGACCAGGTCTCCGTCGCTCCGGTGCCCATAACTTTTGATCCATAAGGAGTTACGCAGCGTACAGCATACCGTTGGAAAGCTCTCTGAGAGCTCTATGACAAGAGTAGCAAGCTTGCTTGGCTACGCCTATTTTTGGAGCCCAAAATTGAACGTTTTCATCAGTTTTTGGACACTTTTCTTCTTTTGCGCTGTTTTTCCACCCTAGATCGTACGTCGTGAGCCTCGAAAAGGACAACAACCTAATCCATCACATTTCTATTACCGAATCCCAGGGCACCTTGGGCTAGACAACTTCGCTTCACGTAGAGGCTGGGCCCACAAACCGAGGGTTTGGGGCTTAGGACCATATCTCCGTCGCTCCGGTGCCTATAACTTTTTATCCGTAAGGAGTTACGTGGCGCACAGTATACCGTTGGAAAGCTCTACGAGTTCTCTACGACGGGGGCAGCAAGCCTGCTCGATTGTGCATTTTTTTGTAGCCCAAAATTTAACATTTTCATCAGTTTATGGACACTTTTCTGCTTTTACACTGTTTTTCCGTCCCGGATCGTACGTCGTGAGCCGCGAAAAGGACGACAACCTAATCCATCACATATCTATTACCGAATCCCACGCCACCTTGGGTAAGAAAACTTCGCTTCACGTAGAGACTGGGCCCGCAAACCGAGGGCGTGGGGCTTATGACTAGGTCTTCGTCGCTGCGGTGCCCATAACTTTTGATCCGTAAGGAGTTACGCGACGCACAACATACCGTTGGAAAGCTCTCCGAGAGCTCTATGACAAGACTAGCAAGCTTGCTTGGCTGTGCATGTTTTCATAGCCCAAAATTGAACGTTTTCATCAGTTTCTGGACATTTTTCTTCTTTTGCGCTGTTTTTCCGTCCCGGATCGTACGTCGTGAGCCGCAAAAAGGACGACAACCTAATCCATCACATTTCTATTACCAACTCCCAAGGTACCTTGGGCTAAACAACTTCGCTTCACGTAGAGGCTGGGCCCACAAACCGAGGGCGTGGGGCTTAGGGCCATGTCTCCGTCGCTCCAATGCCCATAACTTTTGATCCATAAGGAGTTACGCGACGCACAACATACCGTTGGAAAGCTCTTCGAGATCTCTACGATGGGGGAAGCAAGCCTGCTCGATTGTGCCTTTTTCGGAGCGCAAAATCAAACATTTTCATCAGTTTCTTGATACTTTTACTCTTTTGCGTTATTTTTCCGTCCCGGATCGTACGTCGTGAGCCTCGAAAAGGATGACAACCTAATCCATCACATTTCTATTATCGAATCCCATGCCACCTTAGGCAAGACAACTTTGCTTCACGAAGAGGCTGGGCCCACAAACCGAGGGCGTGGGGCTCAGGACCAGGTCTCCGTCGCTCTGGTGCCCATAACTTTTGATCTGTAAGGAGTTACACAGCGCACAGCATACCGTTGGAAAGCTCTCCGAGAGCTCTACGACGGTGGCAGGAAGCCTGCTCGACTGTGCATTTTTCGGAGCCCAAAATCGAACATTTTCATCAGTTTCTGGACACTTTTCTTCCTTTGCGCTGTTTTTTCATCCCGGATCGTACGTCGTGAGCTGCTAAAAGGACGACAACCTAATCCATCACATTTCTATTACCGAATCCAACGCCACCTTGGGCAAGACAACTTCGCTTCACATAAAGGCTGGGCCGGCAAACCGAGGGCGAGGGGCTTAGGACCAGGTCTCCGTCGCTCCGATGCCCATAACTTTTGATCCGTAAGGAGTTACGCGGCGCACAGCATACCGTTGGAAAGCTCTCCGAGAGCTTTATGACAGGAGTAGCAAGCCTGCTCGGTTGGGCCTATTTTTCGAGCCCAAAATTGAACGTTTTCATCAGTTTCTGGGCACTTTTCTTCTTTTGCGTTGTTTTTCCATCCCGGATCGTACGTCGTGAGCCGCGAAAAGGACAACAACCTAATCCATCACATTTTTATTACCGAATCCCACGCCACCTTGGGCAAGACAACTTCGCTTCACAAAGAGGCTGGGCCCACAAACCGAAGGCGTAGGGCTTAGGACCAGGTCTCCGTCGCTCCAGTGCCCATAACTTTTGATCCGTAATGAGTTACGCGGTGCACAGTATACCGTTGGAAGGCTCTACGAGTACTCTACGACGGGGGCAGCAAGCCTACTCGATTGTGCATTTTTTCAGAGCCCAAAATCGAACATTTTCATCAGTTTCTTGACAATTTTCTTATTTTGCGCTGTTTTTCCGTCCCGGATCGTACGTCGTGAGCCGTGAAAAGGACGACAACCTAATCCATCACATTTCTATAACTGAATCCCATGCCACCTTGGGCAAGACAACTTCACTTCACGTAGATATTGGGCTCGCAAACCGAGGGCGTGGGGCTTAGGACCAGGTCTCCGTCGCTGCGGTGCCCATAACTTTTGATCCGTAAGGAGTTACGCGACGCACAACATACCGTTTGAAAGCTCTCCGAGAGCTCTATGACAAGAGTAGCAAGCCTGCTCGGCTGCTGTCATACCCCAACCCGGCCTATAAAGGTTAGACTAGGGTGAGATCTAAACATTCAAGTCCTTTCAAGTACCTAATCGTTCAAGAAGGTTTAGCACTTAACGTTTTATCCTAGACTCCAAAATTTTCTAGAAATCCAACAGCGTAACGGCTGTAATTAGGCTCTTTGGTTTGACCTAGTTCTCTAAACGCCTCAAAATTTACCATCTCAATTCCATTTCCAACTAAGATTACTATTTTACCATCAATTGAATTGCCTATTGGTTATTTTGATATCTCGTTTGATTTATAACCTAGCATGATACTATGTCTCGCTTGTTTGTTTGTCTTCGTTTTAAAATATACCTGTTTAAGATTGGACAAGTTCATTTACTTAGTCCCTGCTAATGCGTCATAACCTATGATAATACTAGCGGTAATAAAAGCAAAACGATCGTAGTAATTTCTAGCATCAGTCTACTTAATATAAGTACAACCCAAAATCAGACCCCAAATTACAACGGGGTTCTTTTACATTAGCAATGACAAGCAACATAAAATAAATAGTCTTCAAGTAGCACAAAGTTCACAAGTAGCCACATTCTAGCAAAACAATCAATGACAGGCAATCACTCCAGGGGTTCATCATTAGGCACATTGTCTTCGGGTTCCTGTACCTGTTCTTCTTCACCTGAGATGATAAAAGAGGGTGAGTCCTTATGAACTCAGCGTGGGGGAACGAGAAATAAGTTTTGAAACTCATTTTCCGATTAAACTTATGAAAATCCCTTTTTCAAACATGAATATAACATAAACATAAGTACAGAAATAGGAATACCGGTCTTTCATCCCCGAGGTTCTTTAGGAACCAAGCGAGAGTACTTATACACATATTAAAAAGGATACAGTGAGCTTTTGCTCTCAGATCAGTTCCAGGATCAGTTGTTGCGGCCGACTTTAATCATTCCCCAAACACACTAGGTGAGTGTACTCCGGATGTACCCCGAAATCCTACGACCCAACTCTCCGAGGAAGTTTAGCCCCCAAGCGAGAGAGGGAATGGGACCATGGTAGTCACGGCTGCACCGCCAAGCCCGATGCCGCCCAGTGTGCGTGATCGCTACCATGCCAACAGGAAATGTTGCAACCTTGTATGCAATGCACATTCATGACAGGTAATATAACACAGTAGGAAGACAACAAAGTCGGTTGCCTCCGGACAGTCATACGATTGCACATTGACAGGTAAACAAGCAGGGCACGATAAGACATGAATTTTCACTTGAAGGCATATAGAGTTATATGAAAATTAAATGGGCAGCCATGTAACACATGTAAAACAGGCCATATAATTCATTAAGAAGTCCACGTGATCAAGTGATAAGATTATTCAACATGCAATGAAATTAACATGGGTTCGGTAGCAAGAAAAGCTTATTTGACAACATGCCATGGTCAAATTCACATTTGAAGTTATAAAACATTTACGGGCAGCCCACTAAGCATATAATTTCCACAAAATAACCAAAATATCAACACTTAGCAAAACTACTTAGTCATTAGGGTTTCCATTTCATGCTTAATCGTGTGATTAAAACCCTAAGTCAACTCAAAATCATTCTCAAGTCATGCATCATTCAATTCAAGCATCCTCAAGTACTCAAAACAGTCCACATAACATCCCAACACCACATTTCCACACAATTAGGACCACAAGAGAGGTTACAACAATTTTCCAAGCATGTGGCTAAATGAAACCTTTACTGCAATAGGCTGTTTTCCCACAATCAATAGGATAATCAAACAATCTCCAAATTCAGTGAATAAGATGTCAAATTAAATCTTAAGAAGTTTAATAAAATAAGAAATAAACCTTGCATCAATTGGAGTTCAGAATCATTAGTTATAGCTGAAACGGTAAGGTAGCACAAAACTGTCTAGATTTGCACACTTTTAAGAAATTGACGTTTTTGAAGTCCTTAGGGTCACTTTTAGCTTTGGTCCATTTTGACAAAATTTTCCAGAACTGAAAAATATATCAGCACACCAAATTTCATGCATTTTGGACATCATTTACTAAGTCAAATATGGTTCGTTCCACAGGGTCAGTACATCTGCCAAAACCTGCTTCATTTTTCCAGATTTCCAGATTTGGTCACATTTTAAAGATTTGCCATTTTGAGGACCTTAGAGTCAAAATTAGCTTCGGCATATTTCTGGGAAAAATGTTCAAACCTGTCCAAAATAGTCAACTACCAAGTTTCAAGCAATTTAAACATCATTTTCCTAGCTAAACTTACCTCGAACAGACTGGTCAAAGAGCTGTCAACAATTTCGACTTCACCTAGCTTCATTTTCAAGCCAAGATCTTGCCATGCATGGTTGTTTAAGCTTATGAACGACCATATAGCTCAAGAACAGAAGCAAATACACACATTTATGAGCATGCATGTGAATTTTTTAAAGAGTTTTCAAAAGGTTTTAACCCTCACCTTAGCAATCAACCACAAGATGTTCAAAAACCTTGTTGAAGCTCAAATCTTCTCCTTTCCCTTGCTTAGCCGAAATCCCCACTAGTTTTTCTCTATTTTTCCTAGCTTAATGATCAATCTCTTAGCACATGCATGAGGTTAAAACATGAAGAAAAGAAATGGATGTCAAGAAGCTCACCTAGGCCGAATAGAAGACTCCAAAGTACATGCAAGTATGATTTCTACTCCTTAGCTAACTCGGTTGTGGTTCTTTGCTTGTAGCTTGCTATGCTTAGCTATGGTGTGAAGAAGAGAAGCTAAGAAGATGAAGAACTCAGCCAAGGCCGAGAATGAGAGAGGAAAATGAGAGGGGAGAGAGAAAGAGTGAAAGAGAAATGAAGAAATGACAAGAATAAAACTCTTTTGCACTCATCCAAGCTTTGGTCGGCCTTGGGCTTCCAAATCTGATTTTTTTTGTGTCTTCAAGGTGGAATTTTGAAATGTTAGCATGGGCCATGAGCTTTTGGTCGAGCAAGAGAGAGATTGGAGGTGGTTTTGATCATTTTTTATGCATTTTGTGTCATAGTTTGTCTAAGCATGCATATTTAATTGTGTAATTGTTCAAACCTTGTGCAAATACCATGGTATGGTCGGCCAATGCTAGCTTCTAATCTGAATTTTTTGTCAACTTTGATCATTAATTAATTGTGTCTTGAAAATGCAAAAAGAATAAGGAATAAAGAATGAAGAATGTTTAGTGTTTGGTGCTATTTTGTCTTCTAGTGAGTTGAATTAGGATTATTATATTGATAGTGGATTTTGTAGGATTGTTTAATAGTCTAGTGCTCCGTGAAATATGCTTTCTTGATTAGCGTGAATACACGCTTTCCTAGGTCTAGGGCATGAACTACGAGGTGGGACGCGAATTACGAGACGAACGCACGTTTTTCAAGTAAATGCATGCAATCTTAAATGAATGCACGTAATTCAATGCATGGCACATAAAATGAACACAATTCTTAAACCTAGGTCACGGCACGCAAATCTAGGTTAGGGCACATGAAGCTAGGTTTGGCACGTAAATTGGGGTCGGGCCTCACATTCTCCCCTCCTTAAAAGAATTTCGTCCCGAAATTCAATATTACCTTGAAATAAAGCTGGATACTGTTGCTCCATCTGGTCTCGCCTTTCCCACGTTGTTTCTTCGACTCTATGATGATCCCACAGCACCTTCACCATAGGTATAGTTCTGTTGCGCAACTCCCGATCCTGCTGGTCTAGGATCCGAATGGGCTTCTCCTCGTAAGACAAGTTCTCCCGAAGCCGCAACGGCTCTGGCTCCAAGATATACGACGGGTCAGGATGATACTTCCGCAGCATCGAAACATGAAAGTTGTCGTGAATATTGGAGAGGTTCTGGGGTAGTACTAGGCAATACGCCAACTTGCCAACCTTCTCAACTATCTCAAATGGTCCTACAAAATATCAGGCTCAACTTTCCACCCTTGCCATGCTTAATCAGTCCCCTCCGGGGTGATATCTTCAAGAACACCTTGTCGCCAACCTCAAACTCGAGACTCCATCTCCGTCGGTCTGCATAACTCTTCTGCCTGCTCTGGGCGGTAAGCATCCGTTTCCGGATAAGGTGGATGTTATCAACAGTCTTCATCAGTTCAGGTAAAAGGGTCGGGTCAAAAGTCTTCGTCTTACCTACTTCATCCCAGTAAATTGGGGATCGACACTTACGTCCATACAACGCCTCAAATGGGGCCATCCCGATAGTGGCCTGATAACTATTGTTGTAGGCGAACTCTGCTAGAGATAGATATTTCTCCCAACCTTTGCCGAAATCCATAACACAAGCCCACAGCATATCCTCCAAAATCTGAATAGTTCTCTCCGATTGACCATCCGTCTGAGGGTGATAAGCCGTGCTAAAACTCAATTTCGTCCCCAAAGCTTCTTGCAATCTCTTCCAAAATCGGGAAGTAAAACGAGGATCCCTATCCGATACAATACTCACAGGCATCCCGTGCAATCTTACAATCTCCGCCACATATATATCTCCCAATTCCTCAGGATTATCCTTCTTATTCATCGGTAAAAAGTGCGCCAACTTAGTCAATCTATCCACTATAACCCAAACGGCGTCATAACCCTTTCATGATCTAGGCAGGTCCATAACAAAATCCATAGTTATATGTTCCCATTTCCATTGAGAAATCTCCAATGGCTGAAGTAAACATGCGGGTCGTTAATGTTCTGCTTTGACTCTCTGGCAAGTCAAATACCGTGCTACAAACTCCGCAATTTCTCTTTTCATGTTATTCCACCAATAGTGTTGCTTCAAATCCCGATACATCTTTGTTCCGCCGGGGTGAATAGTATATCTTGAATTATGGGCTTCTTCAAGAATCTTCTTTTTCAGCTCTGGCTCATTGGGAACACAAACCCGGTTTCTAAATCTCCAAATACCATCATCATGAAACTTGATATCTGCATTGCCTTCCTTGATCTTCTGAAATTGTTGGTCCTTCTGTTGAGCCTCTCGTAACTCAGACAACTAAGTCGATTGAATTTGGGTAGTGGCAAAAAGTAACCCCTTCTGAGTCAATTGTGGTTTCCACAGAAACGCTTCCTCCAATAACTCCTGCACCTTGACTTCCAGTTTCGCCATGCTTGCTTTTTTGCTTAAGGCATCTGCAACTACATTCGCTTTACCGGGCACATAATTGATTGAGCAGTTATAATCATCCAAAAGCTCCATCCACCGCCTTTGCCTCATATTCAACTCCTTTTGTGAGAACAAGTATTTCAAGCTCTTATGATCAGTAAATACCTCAAACTTGTTACCCCACAGATAATGCCTCCATTTCTTGAGTGCAAACACAATGGCCGCTAACTCCAAATCATGTGTCGGGTAATTCATCTCATACAGCTTTGGTTTCCTAGAAGCATATGCAATCACTCTTCCATTTTGCATCAATACACATCCCAGTCCTTCTTTCGAAGCATCGCTATAGATTACAAAACCTTGACTCCCTTCAGGCAATGCAAGAACTGGTGCGGTAGTCAATCTTTTCTTCAACTCTTGGAAGCTGCTCTCACACTTATCATCCTACACGAACTTGGTTTTCTTTTGAGTGAGCTTTGTAAGCGGTCCTGCAATCTTAGAGAAATCCTTCACGAACCTCTGATAATAGCCGGTTAGACCAAGAAAACTCCGAACCTCCGTAATATTTTCCGACTTCTTCCAAGACATCACTGCATCAATCTTTGCTGGATCCACCGCTATTCCCTCTTGGGATATAATATGCCCTAAAAATGCAATCTGCTGCAGCCAAAATTCACACTTGCTAAACTTCGCATACAATTGGTGCTCTCGAAGTTTCTGCAATACCAACCGCAGATATTGCTCATGCTTCGCCTCCGATTTTGAGTATACCAAAATATCATCGATAAAGATCACCACAAATTGGTCCAAGTAGGGTTGAAACACCCTATGCATCAAATCCATAAAAGCTATAGGGGCATTAGTTAGTCCAAAAGGCATCACCACATATTCATAATGCCCATATCTCGTCCTGAAAGCCGTTTTAGGCACATTTTCCTTCTTGATCCGCAACTGATAATACCCTTGCCTCAAGTCGAGTTTTGAATACACTTTGGCTCCTTGCAGTTGATCAAATAACTCATCGATCAGGGGAAGTGGGTATTTATTCTTGAGAGTCACTTGGTTCAAACCTCGG
The DNA here is from genome assembly GCA_037974665.1 of Ehretia macrophylla. Classification (NCBI taxonomy): domain Eukaryota; kingdom Viridiplantae; phylum Streptophyta; class Magnoliopsida; order Boraginales; family Ehretiaceae; genus Ehretia; species Ehretia macrophylla. Next base: position 40,795,320 of record CM075766.1, read on the forward strand.
TAATCAATGCATAGCCTCAACGTTCTGTCTTTCTTCTTCACAAATAGAACTGGCGTACCCTACGGTGAAGAACTTGGTTGTACAAACCCCTTCTTCAGCAATCCTTGCAATTGGTCCTTCAATTCTTGTAGCTCGGCCGGTGCCATACGATAGGGAGCTTTTGATATTGGCTGGGCGCCAGGCAGTATCTCTATAACAAACTCGATTTCCCGATTTGGGGGTAAATCGGGTAATTCTTATGGGAACACATTTGCATAGTCTTTGATCACAGGCATCTCCTTCAACTTAGCTTTATCCGACGGCTTGTTGATAAGGTAAGCCAAGTATCCGCCGTACCCTTTCCTCAAGGACTTCACTGCTTTTGTAGATGAAATGATGGAACTCCCGGTGAAATCTCTTTGACCCATAATCTCCAATATCGGTTGATCAGGTACCCAAAACATTATAATCTTCGCCCGGAAATCCAGTTGGACATGATGTTTTGCCAGCCAGTCTATCCCTAAAATGACCTCATAATCTCGAAAAGGTAATACAATAAGATTGGCTGAGAATTCCCTATCCTTAATTTGGATTTTACATGCTTTACAAGCTGAACTAGTTACAAGTTTATAACCCATTGGAGTACCAACTTCTACTTCATATGGCAAACATACAACTTTCAATTTCACACGTTCCACACATAAGGGAGTAATAAATGAATGAGTAGCACCCAGATCAATTAACACCCTAACAGGTTGATTCAGTATGAAGAATGTACCTTCAACAACAGCGGTCTCATCCGGAATCTCCTCGCACTCAATAGCATAGGCTCGAGCCTAGACCCTAGGAACTGGAGTCTTGCCTCTACCTGTTGGTTTACCCTGATTCTGCCATGCCTAACGTTTAGGGCAATCCTTGATCTGATGCTAATCACTGCCGCACCTCATACATTGTCCCGACTTCCTCCAACACTGGGCCTCGGTATGCCCCTTCCTGTCACAATATGAACAGCTGACGGACTGAGTAGCAGGTGAACTACCTATGGATCCGCGGGCGGAAGAGCCTGATGGCGCTTTCGTCGGGCCACGATTACTCACTGGTCTGCTCTGGCTCTGGCCCTGACCGTGACTCTGACTCTGGAATTTCCTCTGTTGACCTGGGGGCTGGTAAGGTTTCTTGCTCGGCTGGCTCGAACCGGCTCCATCTAGTTTCCTCTTCTCAACTCGAGAGGCAGCAGCAAATAGAGCAGAGTAAGTATCGAAGTCATGAGAAGCTAACTAGTCCTGAATCTCTAGCCTCAATCCAACAGTAAATTTCCACATTTTCGCCTCCGGAGTACAAACCATATATTGAGCATAACGGGACAGCCGGTCAAAACGGGCCTCGTACTGGGCCACCGTCATATTACCCTGGGTCAAGTGCATGAACTCCTCGATCTGCCTCTACCTGGAGACTGCAGGTACATATTTCTCCTTAAATACCTTAACAAAATTACCCCACAAGCGAGGTGTCTGATCAGTCTCCCACAGTGCCTCTACAGTGTGCCACCAATGCTCGGCATCCCCGTGCAACAGAAATACAGCAAACTCCACTTTCTCTTCATCTGTATAATCAAGTGGCCTGAAAATCTTCTCGATCTCGGACAGCCAAGCCTCTGCTTTCTCATCATCAGCTTCCCCGTAGAATTTAGACGGGCGAAAGTCAAGGAACTCCCTCATTCTGCTGTGTCTCCCATGGTTACCCTCATTCCTGTTGTTGATGTTGTTGTTGTTGGCTTCACGAGCATCCTGATGCTCAATCACACGTGATACACGATCCATGGCATTTTCCATCATATTAAACATAGCCATACCGGGATTAGTTTGATAGGCATCTCCGGTCTCTTGAGGTTCACCGCTCCTATTAGTAGTACGGGTACTAGGGCCAGTCATCTATAGGCACAAATTACGATGCACAATTAATTGAAATATGACAATTAAGAATCTAACGCATATGATATGCAACATAATATAGGTACAATTCTAAAAACATTTAAAGCATGTAAGTCACTTAAGCACATAGAACATAGAAGGCACATTTATCACACAATAACACATAAACAAGTCATCCTAATTATCTTAGGGCTCTACCCACGGTCCGAGAGTTAAACCCGGCTTAAGTAATTTAAGCTCTGATACCATTCTTCTAAGGTGTCACACCCCAACCCGGCCTATAAAGGTTAAACTAGGGTGCAATCTAAATATTCAAGTCCTTTCAAGTACTTAATCGTTCAAGAAGGTTTAGCACTTAACGTTTTATCCTAGACACCAAACTTTTTTGGAAATCCGGCAGCATAACGGCTGTAATTGGGCTCTTTGGTTTGACCTAGTTCTATAAGCGCCTCAAAATTTACCATCTCAATTCCATTTCCAACTAAGATTACTATTTTACCATCAATTGAATTGCCTATTGGTTATTTTGATATCTCATTTGATTTATAACCTAGCATGATACTATGTCTCGCTTGTTTGTTTGTCTTCGTTTTAAAATATACCTGTTTAAGATTGGACAAGTTCATTTACTTAGTCCCTGCTAATGCGTCATAACCTATGATAATACTAGCGGTAATAAAAGCAAAACGATCATAGTAATGTCTAGCATCAGTCTACTTAATATAAGTACAACCCAAAATCAGACCCCAAATTACAACGGGGGTCTTTTACATTAGCAATAACAAGCAACATAAAATAAATAGTCTTCAAGTAGCACAAAGTTCACAAGTAGCCACATTCTAGCAAAACAATCAATGACAGGCAATCACTCCAGGGGTTCATCATTAGGCACATTGTCTTCGGGTTCCTGTACCTGTTCTTCTTCACCTGAGATGATAAAAGAGGGTGAGTCCTTATGAACTCAGCGTGGGAGAACGAGAAATAAGTTTTGAAACTCATTTTCCGGTTAAACTTATGAAAATCCCTTTTTCAAAGATGAATATAACAGAAACATAAGTAGAGAAACAGGAATACCGGTCTTTCCTCCCCGAGGTTTTCTAGGAACCAAGCGAGAGTACTTATACACATATTAAAAAGGATACAGTGAGCTTTTGCTCTCAGATCAGTTCCAGGATCAGTTGTTGCGGCCGACTTTAATCATTCCCCAAACACACCAGGTGAGTGTACTCCGGATGTACCCCGAAATCCTACGACCCAACTCTGCGAGGAAGTCTAGCCCCCAAGCGAGAGAGGGAATGGGACCATGGTAGTCACGGGTACACCGGCAAGCCCGATGCCGCCCAGTGTGCGTGATCGCTACCATGCCAACAGGAAAGGTTGCAACCTTGTATGCAATGCACATTCATGATAGGTAATATAACACAGTAGGAGGACAACAAAGTAGGTTGCCTCCGGACAGTCATACGATTGCACATTGACAGGTAAACAAGCAGGGCACGATAAGACAGGAATTTTCACTTGAAGGCATATAGAGTTATATGAAAATTAAACGGGCAGCCATGTAACACATGTAAAACAGGCCATATAACTCATTAAGAAGTCCACGTGATCAAGTGATAAGATTATTCAACATGCAATGAAATTAACATGGGTTCGGTAGCAAGCTTATTTGACAACATGCCATGGTCAAATTCACATTTGAAGTTATAAAACATTTACGGGCAGCCCACTAAGCATATAATTTCCACACAATAACCAAAAGATCAACACTTAGCAAAACTACCTAGTCATTAGGTTTCCATTTCATGCTTAATCGTGTGATTAAAACCCTAAGTCAACTCAAAATCATTCTCAAGTCATGCATCATTCAATTCAAGCATACTCAAGTACTCAAAACAGTCCACATAACATCCCAACACCACATTTCCACACAATTAGGACCACAAGAGAGGATACAACAATTTTCCAAGCATGTGGCTAAATGAAACCTTTACTGCAATAGGCTGTTTTCCCACAATCAATAGGATAATCAAACAATCTCCAAATTCAGTGAATAAGATGTAAAATTAAAGCTTAAGAAGTTTAATAAAATCAGAAACAAACCTTGCATCAATTGGAGTTCAGAATCATTAGTTATAGCCGAAACAGTGAGGTAACACAAAACTGTCCAGATTTGCACACTTTTCAGAAATTGACATTTTTGAGGTCCTTAGAGTCAGTTTTAGCTTTGGTCCATTTCTGAAAATATTGTCCAGAACTGAAAAATATAGCAGCACACCAAATTTCATTCATTTTGGACATCATTTACTAAGTCAAATATGGTTCGTTCCACAAGGTCAGTGCATCTGCCAAAACCTGCTTCATTTTTCCAGATTTCCAGATTTGGTCACATTTTAAAGATTTTCCATTTTGAGGACCTTAGAGTCAAAATTAGCTTCGGCCTATTTCTGGGAAAAATGTTCAAAACTATCCAAACTAGTCACCTGCCAATTTTCAAGAATTTTCAACATCATTTGACTAGATAAACTTACCTCGAACAGACTGGTCAGAGAGCTGTCAACAATTTCGACTTCACCTAGCTTCATTTTCAAGCCAAGATCTTGCCATGCATGGTTGTTTAAGCTTATGAACGACCATATAGCTCAAGTACAGAAGCAAATACACACATTTATGAGCATGCATGTGAATTTTTTAAAGAGTTTTCAAAAGGTTTTAACCCTCACCTTAGCAATCAACCACAAGATGTTCAAAAACCTTGTTGAAGCTCAAATCTTCTCCTTTCCCTTGCTTAGCCAAAATCCCCACTAGTTTTTTTCTATTTTTCCTACCTTAATGATCAATCTCTTAGCACATGCATGAGGTTAAAACATGAAGAAAATAAATGGATGTCAAGAAGCTCACCTAGGCCGAATAGAAGACTCCAAAGCACATGCAAGTATGATTTCTACTCCTTAGCTAACTTGGTTGTGGTTCTTTGCTTGAAGCTTGCTATGCTTAGCTATGGTGTGAAGAAGAGAAGCTAAGAAGATGAAGAACTCATCCAAGGCCGAGAATGAGAGAGGAAAATGAGAAGGGAGAGAGAAAGAGTGAAAGAGAAATGAAGAAATGACAAGAATAAAACTCTTTTGCACTCATCCAAGCTTTGGTCGGCCTTGGGCTTCCAAATCTGATTTTTTTTGTGTCTTCAAGGTGGAATTTTGAAATGTTAGCTTGGGCCATGAGCTTTTGGTCGAGCAAGAGAGAGATTGGAGGTGGTTTTGATCATTTTTTATGCATTTTGTGTCATAGTTTGTCTAAGCATGCATATTTAATTGCGTAATTGTTCAAACCTTGTGCAAATACCATGGTATGGTCGGCCAATGCTAGCTTCTAATCTGAATTTTTTGTCAACTTTGATCATTAATTAATTGTGTCTTGAAAATGCAAAAAGAATAAGGAATAAAGAATGAAGAATGTTTAGTGTTTGGTGCTATTTCGTCTTCTAGTGAGTTGAATTAGGATTATTATATTGATAGTGGATTTTGTAGGATTGTTTAATAATCTAGTACTCCGTGAAAGATGCTTTCTTGATTAGCGTGAAGACACGCTTTCCTAGGTCTAGGGCACGAACTACGAGGTGGGACACGAACTACGAGACGAACGCACGTTTTTCAAGTAAATGCACGCAATCCTAAATGAATGCACGTAATTCAATGCATGGCACATAAAATGAACACAATTCTTAAACCTAGGTCACGGCACGCAAATCTAGGTTAGGGCACACGATGCTAGGTTTCGAACGCAAATCGGGGTCGGGCCTCACAGCTGTGCCTATTTTCGGAGCCCAAAATTGAACGTTTTCATTAGTTTCTGGACACTTTTCTTCTTCTGCGCTGTTTTTCGATCCCGGATCGTACGTCGTGAGCCGCAAAAAAATATGGCAATCTAATCCATCACATTTCTATTACCGAATCCCACGGCACCTTGGGTTAGACAACTTTGCTTCACGTAGAGGCTGGGCCCGCAAACCGAGGGCGTGGGTCTTAGGACCATGTCTCCGTTGTTCCGGTGCCCATAACTTTTGATCCGTAAGGAGTTACGCGGCGCACAACATACCGTTGGAAAGCTCTCCGAGATCTCTACGATGGGGGAAGCAAGCCTGCTTGATTGTGCCTTTTTTGGAGCCCAAAATCGAACATTTTCATCAGTTTCTGGACACTTTCTTCTTTTGCATTGTTTTTCCGTCCCGAATCGTACGTCGTGAGCCTCGAAAGGGACGACAACCTAATCTATCACATTTCTATTACCGAATCCCACGCCACCTTGGGCAAGACAACTTCGCTTCACGAAGAGGCTGGGCCTGCAAACCGAGGGCGTGGGGCTTAGGACCAGGTCTCCGTCGCTTCGGTGCCCGTAACTTTTGATCCGAAAGGAGTTGCGCGGCACACAGCATACCTTTGGAAAGCTCTTCGAGAGCTCTACAACGGCGGCAGCAAGCCTGCTCGATTGTGCATTTTTCGGGGCCCAAAATCGATCATTTTCATCAGTTTCTGGAGACTCTTCATCTTTTGCGCTATTTTTCCGTCCCGAATCGTACTTCGTGAGCCGCTAAAAGGACGACAACCTAATCCATCACATTTCTATTACCGAATCCCATGCCACCTTGGGCAAGACAACTTCGCTTCACGTAAAGGCTGGGCCCGCAAACCGAGGGCGAGGGGCTTAGGACTAGGTCTCCGTCGCTCTAGTGCCCATAACTTTTGATCCGTAAGAAGTTACGCGGCGCACATCATACCGTTGGAAAGCTATCCGGGAGCTCTATGACAGGAATAGTGAGCCTGCTCGGCTACGCCTGTTTTTGGAGCCCAAAATTAAACATTTTCATAAGTTTCTGGACACTTTTCTTCTTTTGCGCTGTTTTTCCGTCCCGGATCATACGTCGTGAGCCTCGAAAAGGACGACAACCTAATCCATCACATTTCTATTACCGAATCCCATGGCACCTTAGGCTAGATAACTTCGCTTCACGAAGAGGTTGGGCCCGCAAGCCGAGGGCGTGGGGCTTAGGACCATGTCCCCGTCGCTCCGGTGCCCATAACTTTTGATCCGTAAGGAGTTATGCGGCGCACAGTATACCGTTGGAAAGCTCTACGAGTGCTCTACAACGGGGGCAGCAAGCCTGCCCGATTGTGTATTTTTTTGGAGCCCAAAATCAAACATTTTCATCAGTTTCTGGACACTTTTTTTCTTTTGCGCTGTTTTTCCGTCCCGAATCGTACGTCGTGAGCCGCGAAAAGGACAACAACCTAATCCATCACATTTCTATTACCAAATCCCACGCCACCTTGGGTAAGACAACTTCGCTTCACGTAGAGGCTGGGCCCGTAAACCGAGGGCGTGGGGCTTAGGGCCAGGTCTCTGTCGCTGCGGTGCCCATAACTTTTGATCCGTAAGGAGTTACACGACGCACAACATACCGTTGGAAAGCTCTTCGAGTGCTCTATGACAAGAGTAGCAAGCCTGCTTGGCTGCATTTGTTTTCGTATCCCAAAATTGAATGTTTTCATCAGTTTCTGGACACTTTTCTTCTTTTGCGCTGTTTTTCCGTCCCGGATCGTACGTCGTGAGCCGCGAAAAGGATGACAACCTAATCCATCACATTTCTATTACCGAATCCCACGGCACCTTGGGCAAGACAACTTCGCTTCACGAAGAGGCTGGGCCCGCAAACCAAGGGCGTGGGGCTTAGGACCAGGTCTCCGTCACTCCGGTGCCTAGAACTTTTGATCCGTAACAAGTTGCACGGCGCACAGCATACCGTTGGAAAGCTTTCCGAGAGATCTACGATAGTGGCAGCAAGCCTGCTTGATTGTGCATTTTTCGGAGCCCAAAATCGAACATTTTCATCAGTTTTTGGACACTTTTCTTCTTTTGCGCTGTTGTTCTGTCTCGGATCGTACGTCGTGAGCCGTTAAAAGGACGACAACCTAATCCATCACATTTCTATTACCGAATCCCACGCCACCTTGGGCAAGACAACTTCGCTTCACGTAGAGGTTGGGCCCGCAAACCGAGGGCTAGGGGCTTAGGACCAAGTCCCCGTCGCTCCAGTGCCCATAACTTTTGATCCGTAAGACGTTACGCGGCACACAGCATACCGTTGGAAAGCTCTCCGAGAGCTCTATGACAAGAGTAGCAATCCTGATCGGCTGAGCCTATTTTCGGAGCCCAAAATTGAAAGTTTTCATCAGTTTCGGGACACTTTTCTTCTTTTGCGCTGTTTTTCGTCCTGGATCGTACGTCGTGAACCTCGAAAAGGACGACAACCTAATCCATCACATTTCTATTACCGAATCCCACGGCACCTTGGGCTAGACAACTTTGCTTCACGTAGAGGCTGGGCCCGTAAACCGAGGCCGTGGGGCTTAGGACCAGGTCTCTATCGCTCCGGTTCCCATAACTTTTGATCCGTTAGGAGTTACGCAGCGCACACCATACTGTTGGAAAGCTCTCCGAGATCTCTACAATGGGGGAAGAAAGCCTGCTCGATTGTGCATTTTTCGGAGCCCAAAATCGAACATTTTCATCAGTTTCTGGACACTTTTCTTCTTTTGCGTTGTTTTTCCGTCCTGGATCGTACGTCGTGAGCCTCAAAAAGGACAACAACCTAATCCATCACATTTCTATTACTGAATCCCACGCCACCTTGGGCAAGACAACTTTGCTTCACGAAGAGGCTGGGCCTGCAAACCGAGGGTGTGGGGCTTTGGACCAGGTCTCCGTCACTCTGGTGCCCATAACTTTTGATCCGTAAGGAGTTGTGTCACGCCCCAACCCGGCCTATAAAGGTTAGACTAGGGTGTGATCTAAACATTCAAGTCCTTTCACGTACTTAATCGTTCAAGGAGGTTTAGCACTTTACGTTTTATCCTAGACTCCAAATTTTTCTGGAAAACCAGTAGCATAACGGCTGTAATTGGGCTCTTTGGTTTGACCTAGTTTTCTAAATGCCTCAAAATTTACCATCTCAATTTCTTTTCCAACTAAGATTACTATTTTACCATCAATTGAATTGCCTATTGGTTATTTCTACATCCCGTTTGATTTATAACCTAGCACGATACTATGTCTCGTTTGTTTATTTATCCTCGTTACAAAAGTACCTGTTGATCTTAGCTTAATAGCGAGTACCTGTTAAGATTGGATAAGTTCATTTACTTAGTCCTTAACTAGAGCATCATAACCTATGATAGATACTAGCGGATAATAAAAGCAAAAACGATCATAGTACTGTCATGTCTAGCATCAGTCTACTTAATATAAGTACAAACCAAAATTAGACCCCAAATTACAACGGGGGTCTTTTACATCACAACATTGAGCAACATAAAGAAAATAGTCTTCAAGTAACATAAAGTTCACAAGTAGCCACATTCAAGCAAAGCAAACAATGACAGGCAATCACTCCAGAGGTTCATCATTAGGCACACCGTCCTCGGGTACCTGTACCTGTTCTTCTTCACCTGTGATGAAAAAGATGGTGAGTCCTTATGAACTCAGCGAGGGAGAAACGAGAAATACGTTTTGAAACTCATTTTCCGGTTCAATTATGAAAACTCTTTTTGAAAACATGTCACGTATTACAAATAATAAGGTATGCAAATATATGAAACAAATCGAGTAACAGATACATTTACCAATCATTTCAAGGATACGGTGAGCAGTTGCTCTCAATTTCAATTTCGATACAATTGTTGCGGCCGACTTCAATAATCCACTTATCACTTCCAATTGGATGTACTCCGGATGTACCCCAAAACCTACGACCCAACTCTCCAATGGTGAAATGCCAAGCGAGAGAGGGAATTGGACCATGGTAGTCACGGTAACACCAGTAAGCCCGATGCCGCCCGGCGTGCGTGAAACACTACCATGCCACACTGAAAGGTTGCAACCTCGTATGCAATGCACATTTACAACATTTAACATATCACATTAGGAGGACAACAAAGTAATTTCACGTTGTCAAGTAATCAAACAAGGCACGATAAGACAAGTAATTTCACTTGAAAGGCATATAGAGCCATATGAACATTAAACGGGCAGCTATGTAACACATGCAAGTTGAGCCATATAACTCATTTCGAAGTCCACGTAATCAAGTGATACGATTATTCAACATGCAACAATACCTACGTGGGTTTGGATGCAAGAAAAGCCTATTTGACAACATGCAATGATCAAAATTACATTTAAGCTTATAAGAAATTTACGGGCAGCCCACTAAGCATATAATTTCCACACAATATCCAAATGATCAACACTTAGCAAGACTACCTAGTCATTAGGGTTTCCATTTCGTGCATATTTGTGCAATTTGAGCCTCAAACCAACTCAAAGTCAATCTCAAGCCATGCATCATTTAATTCAACATGTTCAAACATTCAAAACAGTCCACACAACATCCCGAAGCTACAATCCTAAGCATTTAATTCAACAAGAGAAGCCACAACAATTTTTCTAAGCATAACACTAAGTGAAACCCTTACTGCAATAGGCTGTTTTCTCACAATCAATAGGATAATCAAAAAATCTCCAAATCCAGTGAATAAGATGTCAAATTAAAGCTTAAGGAGTTAACTAAAATCATAAACAAACCTTGCATCAATTGGAGTTCGGAATCATTAGTTATAGCCGAAACAGTGAGATAGCACAAAACTGTCCAAATTTGCACACTTTTCAGAAATTGACGTTTTTGAGGTCCTTAGGGTCAGTTTTAGCCTTAGTCCATTTCTGACAAAATTGTCCAGAACTGACAAATATAGCAGCACACAAAATTTCATGCATTTTAGACTACATTTACTAAGTCAAAGATGGTTCGTTCCACAAGGTCAGTGCATCTGCCAAAACCTGCTTCATTTTTCCAGATTTCCAGATTTGAACACATTTTAACGATTTGCTATTTTGAGGACCTTAGAGTCAAAATTAGCTTCAGCCTATTTCTGGGAAAAATGTTCAAAACTGTCCAAACTAGTCACCTACCAATTTTCAAGCATTTTCAACATCATTTTCCTAGCTAAAATTACCTCGAAACAGACTGGTCAGAGAGCTGTCAACAATCCGACTTCACCTAGCATCAATTTCAAGCCAAGATCTTGCCATGCATGGTTGTTTAAGCTTATGAACGACCATATAACTCCAGTACAGAAGCAAATACACACATTTATGAGCATGCATGTGGATTTTTGAAGAGTTTTCAAAATGTTTTAGCCCTCACCTTAGCAATCAACCACAAAGATGCACAAAAGCCTTGTTGAAGCTCAAATCTCTTCCTCTTCTTGCTTAGCCGAAATCCCAACTAGCTTTTCTCTATTTTTCCTAGCTTAGTAACCAAGATCTTAGTAATGCATGTAGTTAGGACTTGAAGAAAAGAAATGGATGCCAAGAAGCTTACCTAGGCCGAATAGAAGTCTTCAATGTACATGCATGTGTGATTTTCGAACTCTAGCTAGCTTGCTCGACTTTCTTTGATGGTTGCTTGACTTGTTCAACTAAGGTGTGATGAAGATAAGCTATGGAGGTAGGGAACTCAGCCAAGGCCGAGAATGAGAGAGGAGAATGAGAGGGAGAGAGAGAAGAATGAAAGAGAAATGAAGAAATGACAAAACATGACAAGAATAAAGTCTTTTGCATTCATCCAAGCAAGTGGTCGGCCTTGGGCTAATAAATTCTGATTTTTTGTGTCTTCAAGATGGAATTTTGAAATGTTAGCATGGGCATGGTCATTTGGTCGAGCAAGGTGAAGAGATTGAGGGGAATTTGAGCAATTTTTTAAGCATTTGTGTCATAGAATGTCATAATGTGTCTAGGAATTAAGTTGAATTGAATAAACATGCATAAACACCACCTAGTGGTCGGCCAAGGCTACTAAAAATGCTGAATTTTGTTAACTTTTGATCATTATTTAATTGTGTCATGAAAGTGCAAAAAGAATAAGGAATAAAGAATGAAGAATGTTTAGTGTTTGGTGAATTTTTGCCTTCTAGTGAGTTGAATTAGGATTATAATATTGATAGTGGATTTTGTAGGATTGTTTAATAGTCTAGGGCTTCATGTAAGATGCTATCTTGATTGGCGTGAAGGCACACTTTTCTAGATCTAGGGCACGTACTACGAGGTAGGACACGAACTACGAGACGAACGCACATTTTCAAGTAAATGCTCGCAACCCTAAAGGAATGCACGTAATTCAATGCATGGCACATAAAATGAACACAATTCTTAAACCTAGGTCAAGGCACGCAAATTTAGATTAGGACACACGAAACGAGGTATCGCACGCAAATCGGGGTCGGGCCTCACAAGTTGCACGGTGCACAGCATACCGTTGGAAAGCTCTCTGAGAGCTCTACGACAGCGGTAGCAAGCCTGCTCGATTGTGCATTTTTTCGGAGCCCAAAATCGAACATTTTCATCAATTTCTGGACACTTTTCTTCTTTTGCGCTGTTTTTCCATCCCGGATCGTATGTCATGAGCCGCGAAAAGGACGACAACCTAATCCATCACATTTCTATTACTGAATCCCATGCCACCTTGGGCAAGACAACTTCACTTCACATAGAGGCTGGGCCCGCAAACCGAGGGCGAGGGGCTTAGGACTAGGTCTCTGTCGCTCCGGTGCCCATAACTTTTGATCCGTAGGGAGTTACGCGACGCACAGCAAACCGTTGGAAAGCTCTCTGAGAGCTCTATCACAGGAGTAGCAAGCCTGCTCGGCTGTGCCTGTTTTTGGAGCCCAAAATTGAATGTTTTCATCAGTTTCTGGACACATTTCTTCTTTTGCTCTGTTTTTTTGGTCCTAGATCGTATGTCATGAGTAGCGAAAAGGACGACAACCTAATCCATCACATTTCTATTACCGAATCCCACGGCACCTTGGGCAAGACAACTTCGCTTCACGTAGAGGATGGGCCTGCAAACCGAGGGCGTGGGGCTTAGGACTAAGTCTCCGTCGCTCCGATGCCCATAACTTTTGATCCGTAAGGAGTTACGCGGCACACTCCATACCGTTGGAAAGCTCTCCGAGATCTCTACGACGAGGGCAGCAAGCCTGCACGGCTGCGCCTGTAATCGGAGCCCAAAATCGAACGTTTTAATCAGTTTCTGGACACTTTTCTTCTTTTGCGCTGTTTTTCTGTCCCGGATCGTACGTCATGAGCCGCGAAAAAGACGACAACCAAATCCATCACATTTCTATTACCGAATCCCACTGTACCTTGGGCAAGACAACTTCGCTTCACGTAAAGGCTGGGCCCGCAAACTGAGGGCGTGGGGCTTAGGACCAGGTCTCCGTCGCTCCAGTGCCCATAACTTTTGATCCGTAAGGAGTTACGCGACGCACAGCATACTGTTGGAAAGCTCTCCGAGAGCTCTACGACGGAGGCAGCAAGCTTGCTTGATTGTGCATTTTTCAGAGCCCAAAATTGAACATTTTCATCAGTTTCTGGACACTTTTCTTCTTTTGCACTGTTTTTCCGTCCCGGATCGTACGTTGTGAGCCGCGAAAAGGACGACAACGTAATCCATCACATTTCTATAACTGAATCCCACGCCACCTTGGGCAAGACAACTTCGCTTCACGTAGGGCCTGGGCCCGCAAACCGAGGGCGTGGGGCTTAGGACCAGGTCTCCGTCGCTGCGGTGCCCATAACTTTTGATCCGTAAGGAGTTATGCGTCGTACAGTGTGAGGCCCGACCTCAATTTGCGTGCGATACCTCATTTCGTGTGCTCTAATTTAGTTTTGCGTGCCTTGACTGAGGTTTGAGAATTGTGTTCATTTTGTATGCCATGCATTGAATTACGTGCATTCATTTAAGGTTGCGTGCATTTACCTCAAAAACGTCCGTTCGTCTCGTAGTTCGTGTCCAACCTCGTAGTGCGTGTCGTAGACCTAGGAAAGCATGCCCGTGCCCTTACGCTAATCAAGAAAGCATCTTACACAAAGCACTAGACTATTAGACAATCCTACAAAATCCACTATCAATATTATAATCCTAATTCAACTCACTAGAAGACAAAAAGTTCACTAAACACTAGACATTCCTTATTCTTTATTCTTTGTTCTTTTTGCACTTTCAACACACAATTAAATAACACTCAAAAGATGACAAAAATTCAGAAATTATACATGCTATGGCCGGCCATACCAAGACATTTGAGCAAGGATTAAACAATTATTCATTCAAACATGCATGCTTAGACAAACTATGACAAACACTTAGCACAATGCATAAAAAATGCTCAAAACCACTTCAATCCTCTACCTTGCTCGACCAAACCGCCTTTTCCCATGCTAAACATTTCAAAATTAAAGCATTTTGAAGACACAGAGCTGAAATTGAAAGCCCCAAGGCCGAACATGATCATCTAACTTCAAGGCTTTTGTTTCTTTTCATTAATTCTCTCATTTTTCCTCTCACATTTCTCTCTCTCTCGGCCTTGGCTGATTCTCTTCACTTCACAACTCATCTTCATCATCCTAAGGTCATTCAAGGCAAGCACAAGCAAAGGAAAGCAAGCAGTTAGCTCAAAAGATGCATGCAAGCACATAGAGTCTTCATTTCGGCCCTAGGTGAGTTTTTAAGCTTCCATTTCTTTTATTCTTGTTCTAACCTCTTGCATGTACTAAGAGCTTGGTCACTAAGCTAGGAAAAATAGAGAAAATCTAGTTGGAATCTCGGCTAGGCAAAGGAGAAGAAGAAAATTGTGCTTCAACAAGTTTTGTGCATCTTCTTGGTTGATTGCTAAGGTGAGGGCTAAAACCTTTTGAAAATCCTTCAAAAATTCACATGCATGCTCATAAATGTATGTCTTTGCTTCTGTACTTGAGTTATATGTTCGTTCATAAGCTTCTTCAACCATGCATGGCAAGATCTTGGCTTGAAAGTGGTGATAGGTGAAGTCGGATTATGTGACAGCTCTCTGACCAGTTGTTTCAAGGTACGTTTAGCTAGGAAAATGTTGTTGAAAATGCATGAAAATTTGTAGGTGACTATGTTTTCCAGTTTTGAACATTTTGTCCAGAAATAGGCAGAAGCTAATTTTGACTCTAAGGTCCTCAAAATAGCAAATCTTTAAAATGTGTCCAAATCTGGAAATCTGGAAAAATGAAGCAGGTTTTGACAGATGCACTGACCTTGTAGAACGAACCAGATTTGACTTAGTAAATGATGTCCAAAATGCATGAAATTTGGTGTGCTGCTAGAATTTTCAGTTCTGGACATTTTGTCAGAAATGAACTAAGGCTAAATCTGACCCTAAGGACCTCAAAAACGTCAATTATCAAAATGTGTGCAAATCTGGACAGTTTTGTGCTATCCCATTGTTTCGGCTATAACTAATGATCCCGAACTCCAAATGATGCAAGGTTTGTTTCTGATTTTAGTTTACTTCCTAAGCTTTAATTCGACATCTTATTCACTGAAATTGGAGATTGTTGCTTATCTTCATGATTGTGAGAAAACAGCCTATTGCAGTAAGGGCTTCACTTAGTGTTATGCTTAGAAAAATTGTTGTAACTTCTCTTGTTGAAATAAATGCTTGGGATTGTAGCTTTGGGATGTTGTGTGGACTGTTTTGAATGTTTGAGGATGTTGAATTAAATGATGCATGGCTTGAGATTGATTTTGAATTGGTTTGGGGCTTAAATTGCACTGATATGCACGAAATGGGAACCCTAATGACTAAGTAGTCTTGCTAAGTGTTGATCATTTGGATATTGTGTGGAATTATGTGCTTAGTAGGCTGCCCGTAGATGCCCTTATAGTTCTAAATGTGATTTTGATAATTGCATGTTGACAAATAGGCTTTCTTGCATCCGAGCCCACGTAGATGTTGTTGCATGTTATATAATCTTATTATTATTTGATTACGTGGACTTTGAATTAAGTTATATAACTTGATTTATGTGTGATAGATGGCTGTCCGTTTAATGTTCATATAACTCCATATGCTTTTCAAGTGAAACTACTTGTCCATTCGTGCCTCGCCTGTTTACTTGTCAATGTGCAATCTTATGACTGTCCGGAGGCAACCTACTTTGTTGTCCTCCTAATGTGATATGTTAATGTCATATATGTGTACTGCATACAAGGTTGCAACCTTTCATGTCGGCATGGTAGCGATCACGCACACCGGGCGGCATCGGGCTTGCCCGTGCACCCGTGACTACCATGGTCCCATTCCCTCTCTTGCTTGGGGGCTAGACTTCCTCGGAGAGTTGGATCGTAGGATTTCGAGGTACATCTGGAGTACACCCACCTGGCGTGTTTGGGGGATGATTTGAAGTCGGCCGCAACAACTGATTCTAGAACTGATCTGAGAGCAAAAACTCACCGTATCCTTTTACTATGTGTATAAGTACTCTCGCTTGGTTCCTAGAGAACCTCGGGGAGGAAAGACTGGTATTTATGTTCCTTTACTTTATATTATTGTTATATTCATGCTTGCAAAAGGATTTTCATAAGTTGAACCGGAAAATGAGTTTCAAAACCTATTTCTCGTTCCCCCTCGCTGAGTTCATAAGGACTCACCCTCTTTTATCATCTCAGGTGAAGAAGATCCAGAACAGGTACCCGAGGACGGTGTGCCTAACGATGAATCCTTGGAGTGATTGCCTGTTTGTGTGCTTTGCGTGATTATGGCCACTTGTGGACTTTATGCTACTTGAAGACTATTTCCTTTTATGTTGCCCGATGTTGTAATGTAAAAGACCCCTGTTGTAATTTGGGGTCTAATTTTGGTTTGTACTGATATTTCTAGACAGACACTAGATACTACTATGATCGTTTTGCTATTATTACCGCTAGTATCTATCATAGGTTATGACGTATTAGTTAAGGACTAAGTAAATGAACCTATCCAATCTTAAACAGGTACTCGCTATTAAGCTAAGATCAACAGGTACTTTTGTTACAAGGATAAACAAATGAACGAGACATAGTATCATGCTAGGTTATAAATCAAACGAGACATCGAGATAACAAATAGGCATTTCAACTGATGTTAAATAGTAATCCTAGTTGGAAATGAAACTTGAGATTAGAAAATTTTGAGGCATTTAGAGAATTAGGTCAAACCAAAGAGCCTATTTACAACCGTTATACTGCCGGTTTTTCGGAAAAACCTTGGAGTTTAGGCCAAAACATTAAGTGTTAAATCTTCATAAACGATTAAGTATACGATATGACCTGAATGTTTAGATCACACCCTAGTCTAACCTTATAGGCCAGGTTGGGGCGTGACACACAACGTACTGTTGGAGAGCTCTCCGAGAGCTCTATGATAGGAGTAGCAAGCCTGCTCGGCTGCTGTCACGCCCCAACCCGACCTATAGAGGTTAGACTAGGGTGTGATCTAAACATTCAAGTCACGTCTCGTACTTAACCGTTCATGAAGATTTAACACTTAACGTTTTGGCCTAAACTCCAAAATTTTCTGGAAAACCGGCAGCATGACGACTGTAATTGGGCTCTTTGATTTGACTTAATTCTCTAAATGCCTCAAATTTTTTAATCTCAATTTCATTTCCAACTAAGATTACTATTTACCATCAATTGAAATGCCTATTGGTTAACTCGAAGTCTCGTTGATTATTAACCTAGCATGATACTATGTCTCGTTTGTTGTTAAACCTCGTTACAAAAATACCTGTTGATCTTAGCTTAATAGCGAGTACCTGCTTAAGATTTGGTTGATTCATTTTACTTAGCCCTTACCTAATGCTTCATAATCCTATTATAGGTACTAGGAGTAATAATAGCAAAATGACCATAGTAACGTCTAGTGTCTGTCTAGTTAACATCAGTACAAACCAAAATTAGACCCCAAATTACAACGGGGGTCTTTTACATTACACATCAAGCAACATGAAAAAGAAATAGTCTTCAAGTAGCATAGTTCACAAATAGCCATAATCACGCAAGGCACATAGGACAGGCAATCACTCCAAGGAATCATCATTAGGCACATCATTCTCAGGTACCTGTTCTTGATCTTCTTCACCTGAGATGATAAAAGAGGGTGAGTCCTTATGAACTCAGCGAGGGAAAACGAGAAATAGGTTTTGAAACTCATTTTTCGGTTCAACTTATGAAAATCCTTTTGCAAGCATGAATATAATACAATTAAATACATAACAATAATATAAAGTAAATGAACACAATTACCAGTCTTTCCTCCCCGAGGTTCTCCAGAAACCAAGCGAGAGTACTTATACATATAGAAAAAGGATACAGTGAGCTTTTGCTCTCAATGGTTGCGGCTGACTTCAAATCATCCCCTTAACACGCCAAGTGGGTGTACTCCGGATGTACCCCGAAATCCTACGACCCAACTCTCCGAGGAAGTCTAGCCCCCAAGCGAGAGAGGGATTTGGACAGTGGTAGTCACGGGTGCACCGGCAAGCCCGATGCCGCCTGGTATGCGTGATCGCTACCACGCCAGACTGAAAGGTTGCAACCTTGTATGCAATGCACATTTATGACATTTAATATATCACATTAGGAGGAAAACAAAGTAGGTTGCCTTCGGACAGTCATAAGATTGCACATTGACAAGTAAACAAGCGAGGCACGAATAGATAAGTAATTTCACTTGAAAAGCATATGGAGTTATATGAACATTAAACGGGCAGCCATGTAACACATGTAAATCAAGTCATATAACTCATTTCAAAGTCCACGTAATCAAATATTAAGATTATTCAACATGCAACAACATCTACGTGGGCTCGGATGCAAGAAAGGCCTATTTGTCAACATGCAATGATCAAAATCACATTTAAGGCTATAAGGGCCTCTACGGGCAGCCTACTAAGCATATAATTCCACACAATATCCAAATGATCAACACTTAGCAAGTTCGCCTAGTCACTAGGGTTTCGATTTTGTGCTTACCTGTGCAATTAGGCCCCAAGTCAACTCAAAATCAATCTCAAGCCAAGCATCAATTAATCCAAACATCCCCAAGTACTCAAAACAGTCCACACAGCATCCCAATGAAACAATCCAAAGCAATTAATATCACAAGAGAAGTTACAACAAATTTTCTAAGCATATAACCAAGTGAAACCCTCACTGCAATAGGCTATTTTCTCACAATCATTAAGACAAGCAAAGAATCTCCAATTCCAGTGAATAAGATATCAAATTAAAGCTTAAGAAGTGAAATAAAATCAGAAACAAACCTTGCATCATTTGGAGTTCGGGATCATTAGTTATAGCCGAAACAGTGAGATAGCACAAAACTGTCCAGATTTGCACACATTTCAATAATTGACGTTTTTGAGGTCCTTAGGGTCAGTTTTAGCCTTAGTCCATTTCTGACAAAAATATCCAGAACTAAAAAATTTATCAGAACACCAAATTTCATGCATTTTGGACATCATTACTAAGTCAAATATGGTTTGTTCTACAAGGTCAGTGCATCTGCCAAAACCTGCTTCATTTTTTCCAGATTTCCAGATTTTGACACATTTTAATGATTTGCTATTTTAAGGATCTTAGAGTCGAAATTAGCTTTCGCCTATTTCTACAAAAAATGTTCAAAACTGGAAAACCTAGTCACCTAACAATTTTCATGTATTTTCAACATCATTTGCCTAGCCAAACTCACCTCGAAACAACAGGTCAGAGAGCTATCACATAAACCGATTTCACCTATCATCACTTTCAAGCCAAAATCTTGCCATGCATGGTTGTCAAAGCTTATGAACACACATATATCTCAGATGAAGAAGCAAAGACATACATTTAAGAGCATGCATGTGGATTTTTGAAGGATTTTCAAAAGGTTTTAGCCCTCACCTTAGCAAATCAACAAGAAGATGCACAAAACTTGTTGAAGTACAATTTTCTTCTTCTTCTTTGCCTAGCCGAGATTCCAACTTGGTTTTCTCTATTTTTCCTAGCTTAGTGACCAAGCTCTTAGTACATGCATGTGGTTAGAACAAGAAGAAAAGAAATGGAAGCTAGTGAACTCACCTAGGCCGAAATGGTAACTCAAAGGACATGCATGTGTGATTCTTGCATCCTAGCTAGCTTGCTCGAGTTTCTTTGCTTGTTGCTTGTTTTGATGCACCATGAATTGATAAAGATGAGCAAAGGCAAGAGTAAACTCATCCAAAACCGAGATTGGGAGAGAAGAATGAGAGGGAGAGAGAGAAGAAGGAAAAGAAATAAGAGAAATGAAAAAAAATGATGGCCTTTGCAAAGATTGATGCAGGTGGTCGGCCTAGAGCTTTGTAATTCAACTTTTTGTGTCTTCAAGGAGTATTTTGAAATTCCTAGCATGGGCAAGGAGTGTTTGGTAGAGAATGGTGGGATTTTGAGGAGGTTTTTGAGCAATTTTTTATGCATTTGTGTCATAGAATGTCATAGTTTGTCTAGGAATTAAGTTGAATTTGAACAAGCAAGCACAAAGCCCTTGTAGTGGTCGGCCAAGGCAATAAAAATTCTGATTTTTTTGTCATCTTATGTGTATTATTTAATTGGGTGTTGGAAGTGCAAAAAGAATAAGGAATAAAGAATGAAGAATGCTTAGTGTTTAGTGAAATTTTGTCTTCTAGTGAGTTGAATTAGTAATTTAATAATAGTTAGTGGATTTTGTAGGATTAATTAATGACCTAGTGCTTCGGGTAAGATGCTTTCTTGTTTAGCGTGAGGGCACGCTTTCCTAGGTCTAGGGCACGCACTACGAGGTAGGACATGAACTACGAGACGAACTCTTGTTTTTCTAGTAAATGCACGCAATCCTAAATGAATGCACATAATTCAATGAATGGCACACAAAACGAACACAATTCTTAAACCTAGGTCAAGGCACGCAAATCTAGGTCAGGGCACACAAAATGAGGTATCATACTCAAATCAAGGTCTTGCACGTAATTCAAGGTCAGGACACGTATATCTAGGTATGCGGTACATCGAGGATTAGGGCACACAATTCTAAGTAAAGGCACGTATGACGAAGCATGCACGAAAACCAAGACAAGGCACACAATCCAAGATCAATCATATAACTCTAGGTCTAAGGCACGTAAATCGAGGTAACACACGTTATTCGGGGTCGGGCCTCATAGCTGTGCCTTTTTTCGGAGCCCAAAATTGAACTTTTTCATCAGTTTCTGGACACTTTTCTTCTTTTGCGCTATTTTTCCATCCCGGATCGTACGTCGTGATCCACGAAAAGGATGACAACCTAATCCATCATGTGAGGCCCGACCCCGAATAACGTGTGTTACTTTGATTTACGTGCCCTATCTTGGTTTTCGTGCATGCTTCGTCATTTGTGCCTTGACCTAGAATTATGTGCCCTAATCCTCGACTTACGTGCCCTGACTTCGAATTGCACGCGTTATCTCATTTCATGTGCCCTGACCTTAAATTGTGTGTCTTAATCTAGATTTGCGCGCCTTGACCTAGGTTTAAAAATTGTGTTCGTTTTGTGTGTCATGCATTTGAATTACATGCATTCGTTTAGGGTTGCGTGCATTTACTAGAAAAATGTGCATTCGTCTCGTAGTTCGTGTCTTACCTCGTAGTGCGTGCCATAGACCTAGGAAAGCATGCCCTCATGCTAATAAAAAAAACATATTGCACAAAGCACTAGGTCATTCATTAATCCTACAAATTCTACTAACTATTATTAAATTACTAATTCAACCCACTAGAAGACAAAATCTCACAAAAAGCTAGACATTCCTTATTCTTTATTCCTTATTCTTTTTGCACTTTCAACACACAATTAAATAATGCTCAAAAGATGACACAAAATCAGATTTTTTATAGCCTTGGCCGACCACCACATGAGTTTTGTGCTTGCTTGCTCAATTCAATTTAATTCTAGACAACTTATGACAACTCTATGACACAAATGCATAAAAAATTAGCTCAAAAACCTTTGCAAAAGCTTCCAATTCTCGACCAACTACTCCTTGCCCATGCTAGGAATTTCAAAATACATCTTGAAGACACAAAAAGGCTGAATTTTTGCTGCCCAAGGCCGAATATGCTTCATCAATTGCAAGGCTTCTATTTTTTTTCATTTCTCTCATTTTCCTCTCACATTTCTCTCTCTCCCTCTCATTCTTCTCTCTCTCTCTCGGCCTTGGCTGAGTTTCTTCCATTCATAGCTCATCTTCATCATACCATAGTTAATCAAGACAAGCCACAAGCAAAGGAACTTGACCAAGCTAGCTAGGATGCAAGAATCACACATGCATGCTCCTTGAGTCACCATTTCGGCCTTGGTGAGTTTACTAGCTTCCATTTCTTTTCTTCTTGTTCTAACCACATGCATGTACTAAGAACTTGGCCACTAAGCTAGGAAAAATAGAGAAAATCGAGTTGGAGTCTTGGCTAAGCAAGGAAGAAGAAGAAATTTGAGCTTCATCAAGTTTTGTGTATCTTCATGTTGATTTGCTAAGGTGAGGGCTAAAACCATTTGAAAATCCTTCAAGAATCCACATGCATGCTCTTAAATGTATGTCTTTGCTTCTGTACTTGAGTTATATGTGTGTTCATAAGCTTTACAACCATGCATGGCAAGATTTTGGCTTGAAGATGATGATAGATGAAATAGGGTTTGGTGATAGCTCTTTGTCTTGTTGTTACGAGGTGAGTTTGGCTAGGAAAATGATGTTTAAAATGCATGAAAATTGGTAGGTAACTATTTTTTCCAGTTTTGAACATTTTTCACAGAAATAGGCCAAATCTAATTTTTACTCTAAGGTCCTCAAAATGGCAAATCATTAAAATGTGTCCAAATCTGGAAGTCTGAAAAAATGAAGCAGGTTTTGGCAGATGCACTGACCTTGTGGAACGAACCAGTTTTGACTTAGTAAATGATGTACAAAATTCATGAAATTTGGTGTGCTCCTAGATTTTTCAGTTTTGGACATTTTTGTCAGAAATGAACTAAGGCTAAATCTAACCTAAGGACCTCAAAAACGACAATTATCGAAATGTGTGCAAATCTGGACAGTTTTGTGCAATCCCACTGTTTTGGCTATAACTATTGACCTCGACTTCAAATGATGCAAGGTTTGTTTCTGATTTTAGTTCACTTCTTAAGATTTAATTTGACATCTTATTCACTGGAATTGGATATTGTTTGCTTATCTTAATGATTGTGAGAAAACAGCCTATTGCAGTAAGGGTTTCACTTAGTGTTATGCTTAGAAAAATTGTTGTAACCTCTCTTGTTGAATTAATGCTTGGGATTGTGGCTTTGGGATGTTGTGTGGACTGTTTTCAATACTTGGGGATGTTTGAATTAATTGATGTATGGCTTGAGATTGACTTTGAGTTGACTTGGGGCTTAATCGCACGGGTAAGCACGAAATGGAAACCCTAGCAACTAGGTAAACATGCTAAGTGTTGATCCTTTGAATATTGGGTGTAATTATATGCTTAGTAAGCTGCCGTAGTTGCCCTTATAGCCCTAAATGTGATTTTGAACATTGCATGTTGACAAATAGGCCTTTCTTGCATCCGAACCCACGTAGATTGTTGTTGCATGTTGAATAAGCTTATTATTTGATTACGTGGACGTTGAAATGAGCTATATGACCTGATTTATGTGCGTTACATGGCTGCCCGTTTAATGTTCATATAACTCCATATGCCTTTCAAGTGAAATTACTTGTCTATTTGTGCCTCGCTTGTTTACTTGTCAATGTGCAATCTTATGATTGTCCGGAGGCAACCTACTTTGTTGTCCTCCTAATGTGATATATTAAATGTCATAAATGTGCATTGCATACAAGGTTGCAACCTTTCATTCTGGCGTGGTAGCGTTCACGCACACCGGGTGGCATCGGGCTTGCCGGTGCAACCGTGACTACCATTGTCCAATTCCCTCTCTCGCTTGGGGGCTAGACTTCCTCGAAGAGTTGGGTCGTAGGATTTCGGGATACATCCGGAGTACACCCACTTGGCGTGATAAGGGGATGATTTGAAGTTGGCCGTAACAACTGAGAACAAAAGCTCACCGTATCCTTTTTACTATATGTATAAGTACTCTCGCTTGGTTCCTAGAGGACCTCGGGAAGGAAAGACGGGTAAATGTGTTCCTTTACTTTTGTATTATTGTTATGCATTTAATTGTGTTATATTCATGCTTGCAAAAAGGATTTTCATAAGTTGAACCGGAAAATGAGTTTCAAAACCTATTTCTCGTTCCCCCTCGCTGAGTTCATAATGACTCACCCTCTTTTATCATCTCAGGTGAAGAAGATCAAGAATAGGTACCTAAGGACGATGTGCCTAACGATGATTCCTTGGAGCGATTGCCTGTCCTATGTGCTTTGCGTGGTTATGGCTATTTGTGAACTATGCTACTTGAAGACTATTTCTTTTTATGTTGATCAATGTTTGTAATGTAAAATACCCCCGTTGTAATTTGGGGTCTAATTTTGGGTTGTACTGATATTTACTAGACAGACACTAGACACTACTATGATCGTTTTGCTATTATTACTGCTAGTATCTATCATTGGATTATGACGTATCAGGTAAGGACTAAGTAAATGAATCTAGCCAATCTTAAGCAGGTACTCGCTATTAAGCTAAGATCAACAGGTACTTTATAACGAGGATTAACAAACAAACGAGACATAGTATCATGCTAGGTTATTAATCAAACGTGACATATAGTTAGTAGACATTTCAATTTATGGTAAATAGAAATCTTAGTTGGAAATGAAATCGAGATTGGAAAATTTGAGGCGTATAGAGGATTAGGTCAAACCAAGAACCCAATTGCAGCCGTTATGCTACCGGTTTTCCGAAAAATTTTGAAGTTTAGGCTAAACATTAAGTGTTAAATTTTCATGAACGATTAAGTACGAGACGAGACTTGAATGTTTAGATCACACCCTAGTCTAACCTTATAGGCCGGGTTGGGGTGTGACACCTCACATTTCTATTACCGAATCCCACGGCACCTTGGACAAGACACCTTCCCTTCACGTAGAGGCTGGGCCCGCAAACTGAGGGCGTGGGGCTCAAGACCAGGTCTCCGTCGCTCCGGTGCCCACAACCTTTCATCCGTAAGGAGTTATGCGGCGCACAGCATACCGTTACAAAGCTCTCCGAGATCTCTACGACGGGGGAAGCAAGTCTGCTCGATTGTGCATTTTTCGAAGCCCAAAATCAAACATTTTCATCAGTTTCTGGACACTTTTCTTCTTTTGCGCTGTTTTTCCGTCCTGGATCGTACGTCGTGAGCCTCGAAAAGGACGACAACCTAATCCATCACATTTCTATTACTGAATCCCACGCCACCTTGGGCAAGACAACTTCGCTTCACGAAGAGGCTGGGCCCGCAAACCGAGGGCGTGGGGCTTAGGACCAGGTCTCTATTGCTCCGGCGCCCATAACTTTTGATCCGTAAGGAGTTACGCGGCGCATAGCATACCGTTGGAAAGCTCTCCGAGAAATCTACGATGGCGGTAGCAAGCCTTCTCAATTGTACATTTTTCGGAGCCCAAAATCGAACATTTTCATCAGTTTCTAGTCACTTTTCTTCTTTGCGCTGTTTTTTCGTCCCGGATCGTACGTCGTGAGCCGCGAAAAGGAAGACAACCTAATCCATCACATTTCTATTACTAAATCCCACGCCACCTTGGGCAAGACTACTTCGCTTCACGTAGAGGCTGGGCCCGCAAACCAAGGGCGAGGGGCTTCAGACCAAGTCTCCATCGCTCCGATGCCCATAACTTTTGATTCGTAAGGAGTTATGCGGCGCACAACATACTGTTGGAAAGCTCTCCGAGAGCTCTATGATAGGAGTAGCAAGCCTGCTTGGCTGTGCCTATTTTCGGCGCCCAAAATTGAACGTTTTCATCAGTTTCTGGACACATTTCTTCTTTTACGCTGTTTTTTCGTCCTGGATCGTACGTCGTGAACAGCGAAAAGGACGACAACCTAATCCATCACATTTCTATTACCGAATCCAATGGCACCTTGGGCAAGACAACTTCGCTTCACGTAGAGGCTGGGCCTGCAAACCGAGGGCGTGGGGCTTAGGACCAGGTCTCCGTCGCTGTGGTGCCCATAACTTTTGATCTGTAAGGAGTTACGCGGCGCACACCATACCGTTGGAAAGCTCTCCGAGATCTCTATGATGGGAGCAGCAAGCCTGCATGGCTGCGCCTGTTTTCGAAGCCCAAAATCGAATGTTTTTATCAGTTTCTGGACACTTTTGTTCTTTTGCACTATTTTTCTGTCCCGAATCGTATGTCGTGAGCCGCGAAAAGGACGACAACCTAAACCATCACATTTCTATTACCGAATCCCACGGCACCTTGGGCAAGACAACTTCGCTTCACGTAGAGGCTGGGCCCGCAAACCGAGGGCGTGGGGCTTAGGACCAGGTCTCCGTCGCTCCGGTGCCCATAACTTTTGATCAGTAAAGAGTTACGCGACGTACAGCATACCGTTGGAAAGCTCTCCAAGAGCTCTACGACGTGGGCAGCAAGCCTACTTTGCTGCGCCTTTTTTTGGAGCCCAAAATCGAACGTTTTCATCAGTTTCTGGACACTTTTCTACTTTTTTCGCTGTTTTTCAGTCCCGAATCGTACGTCGTGAGCCGCGAAAAGGACAACAACCTTATCCAACACATTTCTATTACCAAATCCCATGCTACCTTGGGCAAGACAACTTCGCTTCACGTAGAGGCTGGGCCCGCAAACCGAGGGTGTGGGGCTTAGGACCAGGTCTCCGTCGTTCCAATGCCCATAACTTTTGATCGGTAAGGAGTTACGTGGCGCACAACATACCGTTAGAAAGCTCTCCGAGAGCTCTATGACGGGGGAAGCAAGCCTACTAGATTGTGCATCTTTTCGGAGCCCAAAATCGAACATTTTCAATAGTTTCTGGACACTTTTCTTCTTTTGCGCTGTTTTTCCATCCCAGATCAAACGTCGTTAGCCCCGAAAAGGACGACAACCTAATCCATCACATTTCTATTACCGAATCCCTTGCCACCTTGGGCAAGACAACTTCGCTTCACGTAGAGGCTGGGCCCGCAAACCGAGGGCGTGGGGCTTAGGACCAGGTCTCCGTCGCTGTGGTGCCCATAACTTTTGATCCGTAAGGAGTTACGCGGCGCACAGCATACCGTTGGAAAGCTCTCCGAGAGCTCTATGACAAAAGTAACAAGCCTGCTCGGCTGAGCCTGTTTTTGGAGCCCAAAATTGAACGTTTTTATTAGTTTCTGGACACTTTTCTTCTTTTGCGCTGTTTTTCTGTCCTGTATCGTACCTCGTGAGCAGCGAAAAGGACGATAACCTAATCCATCAAATTTCTATTTCCGAATCCCACGCCACCTTCGGCAAGACAACTTCAGTTCACGTAGAGTCTGGGCCCGTAAGCCGAGTGGTGGGGCTTAGGACCAAGTCTCCGTCGCTCCGGTGCCCATAACTTTTGATCCGTAATTAGTTACACGGCGCACATCATACCGTTGACAAGTTCTCCAAGAGCTCTACGACGAGAGAAGCCAGCCTGTTTGGCTGCGCCTACTTTTGTAGCCCAAAATTGAACGTTTTCATCTGTTTCTAGACACTTTTCTTGTTTTGCGCTGTTTTCCCATCCCAGATCGTACTTCGTGAGCCGCGAAATGGATGACAACCTAATCTATCACATTTGTATTACTGAATCCCATGGTCCCTTGGGCAAGACAACATCACTTCACGTAGAGGCTGGGCCCGCAAACCGAGGGCGTGGGGCTTAGGACCAGGTCTCTGTCGCTCCGGTCCCAATAACTTTTGATCCGTAATGAATTACGTGGCGCACAACATACCGTTGGAAAGCTCTCCGAGAGCTCTACTAAGGGGGTAGCAAGCCTACCAGGGTGCGCCTTTTTTCAAACCCCAAAATCGAACGTTTTCATCAATTTTTGGACACTTTTCTTCTTTTTCGCTATTTTTTCGTCCCGGATCGTACGTCGTGAGCCGCTAAAAGGACGACAACCTAATCCATCACATTTCTATTACCGAATCCCACGGAACCTTGGGCAAGACAACTTCGCTTCACGTAGAGGCTGGGCCCGCAAACCGAGGGCGTAGGGCTTAGGACCAGGTCTCCGTCGCTCCGGTGCCCACAACTTTTGATCTGTAAGGAGTTACTCGGCTCACACTATACCGTTGGAAAGCTCTCCGAGATCTCTACGACGGGGGAAGGAAGCCTGCTCGATTGTGCATTTTTCGGAGCCCAAAATCAAACATTTTCATCAGTTTCTGGACACTTTTCTTCTTTTACGCTGTTTTCCGTCCCGGACCGTACGTCGTGAGCCCTTAAAAGGATGACAACCTAATCCATCACATTTCTATTACCGAATCCCATGCCACCTTGGGCAAGATAACTTCACTTCACGAAGAGACTGGGCCCGCAAACCGAGGGCGTGGGGCTTATGACCAGGTCTCCGTCGCTCTGATGCCCATAACTTTTGATCCGTAAGGAGTTACGCGGCGCACAGCATACCGTTGGAAAGCTCTCTGAGAGCTCTACGACAGCGACAGCAAGCTTGCTCGGTTGTGCATTTTTTCGGAGCCCAAAATCGAACATTTTCGTCAGTTTCTGGTGACTTTTCTTCTTTGCGCTGTTTTTCCGTCCCGGATCGTACGTCGTGAGCCGCGAAAAAGACGACAACCTAAACCATCACATTTCTATTACCGAATCCCACGGCACCTTGGGCAAGACAACTTCGCTTCACGTAGAGGCTGGGCTCGCAAACCGAGGACGTGGGGCTTAGGACCAGGTCTCCGTCTCTCCGGTGCCCATAACTTTTGATCCGTAAGAAGTTACGTGGTGCACAACATACCGTTGGAAACCTCTCCGAGAGCTCTATCGCGGGGGCAGCAAGCCTACTCGATAGTACATCTTTTCGGAGCCCAATATCGAACATTTTCAACAGTTTCTGGACACTTTTCTTCTTTTGCGCTGTTTTTCTGTCATGGATCGTACGTCGTGAGCGCAAAAAGGACGACAACCTAATCCATCACATTTCTATTACCGAATCCCATGCCACCTTAGGCAAGACAACTTCGTTTCATGTAGAGACTGGGCCCACAAACCGAGGGCGTGGGGCTTAGGACCAGGTCTCCATCGCTGCGGTGCCCATAACTTTTGATCCGTAAGGAGTTACGCGGCGCACAGCATACCGTTGGAAAGTTCTCCGAGAGATCTATGACAAAAGTAGCAAGCCTGCTTGGCTGCGCCTATTTTCGGAGCCCAAAATTGAACATTTTTATTTGTTTCTCTATACTTTTCTTCTTTTGCGCTGTTTTTCCATCCTAGATCGTACGTCGTGAGCAGCGAAAAGGTCGACAACCTAATCCATCACATTTCTATTACTGAATCCCACGCCACCTTGGGCAAGACAACTTCAGTTCACGTAGAGGCTGGGCCCGCAAACCGAGTGGTGGGGCTAAGGACTAAGTCTCCGTCGCTCCGGTGCCCATAACTTTTGATCCGTAAGTAGTTACGCGGCGTACATCATACCATTGAAAAGTTCTCCAAGAGCTCTACGACGAGGGAAGCCAGCCTGCTTGGCTGCGCCTACTTTTGGAGCCCAAAATTGAACGTTTACATCTGTTTCTGGACACTTTTCTTGTTTTGCGCTGTTTTTC